>OW121713.1:8772500-10022500 GCA_933228805.2 Hipparchia semele | reverse complement strand
GTGTGCTTAAGTGGCAATACCGAACATTGGCTTCGCTGTTGCCGATCTAAAAATAACTTCGAAACAAGAAACGGAATCGGGTTCCGCAGTTAGAAGAAAAATACAAAAATTAAACGTATGGTATTAAATAATACTCAACAAATTATGTGCCTAGTAGTTATTGGTATGTATTATATTGGTATTATGAGGGTTTGTATCGCTAACGGAAGCCTGTTTCTACGTACCATTTATAGTTATGCGTATGGTTTCATCCTACAATGAATATGACTTTCTTAAGTTTTTACACTATCGCATAGCAGATTAGTCACTCACTAGTCACTATGATATTGAATTAGTCAATATCTCTCATAGGTAGGGGATAAAGATTAAGATGCTTATGATACTGTATTACAGTCAACTCTTAAAGGTAAGATAAAAGTTCGATGGATGAAGTTATTCTATAGAGTTAATTTACCATTAGAAGGTTTCCAAAGCTAAGCTTCGAAAACCTATTTGTTATTGAGAGAAAAAGATTAGTAGCTTGAAGACTAAAAGATAAGCGTGTAAGGGGAAAAACATAACGATTAAGAGCAATTGTTCGAAGGTAGCCGTTCCGAGAACGGTTTTGCTCCATTATGAATGCAATCGTATTTTTTATGATTGCAAATCTTTGAAAAGGCAAAACGTTAAAAAGGTAAACACAATGGACGCTGGATACAATGGCGGCGGTCGGCCGGACACATGGTAAAGTTTGCCCTTTTTTTTGGATAAGTGCCCAAGATTACTGTTTCACTCCTTATGCATTACACTAATTCGAGATTATATTAACGTTCCAGTTAAGAGAGATTTAGTTTTAACTTTTAATGGAACTAGCTGTTACCTGCGGCTTTAGGTTTTTTAAAATACCTTAGATACATTTGGATTTTTTGGCATAAGATGACTGTTGCCACAGTCTATTTTGTTAATATCGGTAAACGAGGAAGCAAGAATGGTTTACATTCTCTTGGCGAGTAAGCAATAAAAAGGATGCTTTCGCGAGATTAAAAAGTTTTGTAAAATACTATATTGCGAGTATCATGATCGTTTTAATAGGATATCTAGGTTTCTCTGTTAGGTTTAAACCTAAGTTACGAGTAAGAAGCATACAGTATACTAATGTTGGTCTAATGAAAGGTCAGACAATTTTATTAATATGACCACCGACCGATAAGAACGCGCGTTGAAATCTTTTGTAGGAGAGATGTGAAAGCTCGTAATTGATATGAAAATGTTATAATATTCAATTATATATTTTAGTTGCAACTCATTATTATTATTATTATAGTAGACGTAAGAATTTATACGCATTATTTTGTGGCATTTTATCTTGTATATAAACACTGAAAATTAAAATAAATTATTAAAAAAAATTCTATTAATCTATTTTCAGTGGCCTATTAAATAAAATTATTTTCTATCTAATATAGATGTAGGTGTTACGAAGTCGCGGGCGGACGCTTAGGATATCATAAATTCCAAGTGTTAACACGGGCACTACTCCCCTCGCCCCTTTTTTGCCATTGCACTTACCCTGACCTTAAGAACAAGTGTGCCCTTTGTACAGGTGTCAATTCACCTGGAATTACGTTTACATTTATTTTTGCCCTTTAATATCGTGTCGGCTACGATAAGCGCACATGCGGGCTTCCGTAACGGGTCGATCGATTCGACTCTTTTTGTTTTACTTACCTATATCGTGGTAACTAGTATGAAAATGACGTTATTCTATTTTATTTATCTACTTAAATAAAGGATAATGAGCAATTTTGTGTAATATCATACCTAAGACGGTATGAACTACTAGCGACTTCGTACGCGTGGATTGAGGTTTTTTTGGATTCCCGCGGCAACTCTTTTATTTTATGGGATAAAAAGTAGCCTAGTGTTATTCCAGTCTATAATCTATCTTTGTGCCAAATTTCAGCCAAATCGGTTCAGGCGTTGCGGCGTGATTGAGTAACAAAAATATGTACATATAAACTTTCGCATATATAAAATTACAAATAGGAAATAGGATTATATAAATTATATAAATAATTATATGTATAATAATGTAATAATAATAAATGGGATGTTGGCCTTTATTGCCTTAATGGAGTAGTTTAATTAATACTAAGATAGGATGTCTGAATTGTCTTAGGATCTATTAAACTATGCTTTCTATGAGCAACAAATACAGACATCGTTCAATAATAATACAATTAACTTTGTGTATAGGTCCACTCTTACCCATTCCCCTTTACTCGCAGCTTTTATAATTAATTTTTGAAATAAGGACACTAACTAGTACTTTTGTTTCATAACAGTCTAATTAGCTTAATATTACGTTTAAATTCTCAATATAAAGGACACCATATACACAAATACCTCTATTAAATTTTATATTGAAGGACTCCTACGCTTGTTAGCTACCTATATAATTTTCTTATCAACTAATTTAAACTGAGATGGCATCGTTAAAGTTTTTTGTAACAAAAATTCATGTTCTGTTGAAGAACTAGATATTGATTTTAATTTCTTCATCTTTACAGATCGAAACAATTTTCACATGAGACCATCTGATCATCTTAGCTTTAATCTTCATTTAAGCAATTTTGTAAATATATACTACTATTATAAAGAGGAAAGATTTGTATTTTTGTGTGTATGTTTGTAATGAATAAACTCAAAAACTACTGGACCGATTTGGCTGAAATTTAAAATGAAGATAGTATTAAACCTTGGATTAAAACATAGGCTACTTTTTATCCCGAAAAAAATTATAGTTCCCGCGGGATCTTGAAAACTAATTCCACGCGAACGAAGTCGCGAGCATCAGCTAGTGGATAATAAGTTGAACGCTTAACATAACAATAAACTTCATACAGAGTACCACACTAACAACTCTTTGTAAAATTCAATGTCAACGGTCCCATTGAAACATAAAACAGTACATTTTATGCAAAACCGTAATTTATTGTTAATTACATTGAAATTACAGTGGAGATCGCGGTGAGTGACCTAAATACAAAGCGCTTGCTGGCGAGCGGCGGAAGCCTATTGTACTGCAATCATTGACACCTCGCCTACAACACGGTTCCTGCCTGATGACGGTTGGACTTGACCATGTTTGGAGCGATGTGCGTCTCATTTGTAAATCACATCATCAATAATGTCTGGGGTGAGACGATGACAGTTCCGCTTTGTTTTCTTTTTTTTAGCGGTTCCTCAACAATAAGATTGTGGTCCCGAACCTTTTTGAAAAGGTTCATTAAATTTTTAGCGTCTTTATTTTTTTGTACCTAATGATTTTTTTCTTCTCGACTTGTATCTATACTCCATTTGATAGGTACATACTTATATTGCTTGTCTTAAATTTTTATGATTATATCATAATAAGGATTTGTACTCGTAGTTATTAGAATCGCTATTTTAGAAATATACTCTAGTTATGCAAATCGTCCGAAATTCCTAGGTAGGTAGGCTATTGTAATTGATTATTTTGATCCGTTTTGTTGTAGTTATTTATTTGTCATTATTTAATTCAGAAGACATTTCTAACCGACGCTAAATGTCAACGATCTGTTGCCCTTGAACTTCATTCGCAAATAAGACATCTTATTTTTCTTTACAGATTTATTTTAAGTGTATGCGATTTACATAATCTCATCAGAATTCATAAAGCGTATTACAATTATCGGAATGCCTTCTTTACGTTTATTAAAATATAGCTCACCAAAACCAAAAAGTACTCCTTAGTTGGCAACTAGTATGATCACTAAATACAATAGCAAACCTATTCTACTTTTAGCGTCAGTGTGCGAATTAAGTCTGTGGAAAGATGCAAAAACATGACAGTTATATCAGTGAATCACGCGTTCTACCTGGCACCGTTAATATGGGTACCGTGTGACGTTTCGTCCTGTTTGTTTATACCTACTTGCTTCATTGTAAAATATTTCTTAGTTTGTATGAATAACTTAATCGAACGATTCAATCGACAGTTGAATTCAATTATAACAAGACAAAAAAAAACTAACCCGACTTCGGAAAATTGGATATAAACATCCGTCGTATTCATTCCGTTTTTATAAAATGTAGACTAAGTTACCCAGATATAATAACAAATCAATTGACACCTCGTTCATTAAAATAGGTTCGTATTAGTAGTTTAGGCGCTAAGGTGGAACATGTATATTGTATACACATACAGTACATATACTGTTAAATCAGTAACCCTTCCTTTTTGCTTGTCCGTAGTTGGGAAATTCAAAGGATGCCCCTAACTCCTGCCGGTGATGATCCAACGATAAATTGTACATAGGTGATATGTCTTTGTATTTAATTGCCTATCTAAAATCAGTTGACATAACCAATACAACACGAAGGGTCACGACAGTCCCACATGATCGCAGGTAGACAAAACTGTTGGTAGAGCGTGCTCGAGAACAGGATTGTGACCAAGTGTGAGTATCCTTTTTTTTTGGTCTGACAAGTGGCCGTTATGGAGGAAGTAATAAATAATTAGAAATATTTTTACTGATCTATAAGTAATTACTTTAAGGAAAGCAATGGATGACCATTATTCACTAGAATACGCCGATGTGCTAAATTAAATTGAAATATGTATGTTTCTAATATAATACAGATGTTATAAAAGCAATTCTACCCACAGTCGTCTGAAGAATGAAAGAAGCCATTATTCGAAGGATGACAGTAGAAGCGTCTACAAAAAGATGTCTGAAGCAATGAATGGTTTCATTATAAACACGTTATTAACTGGAACTTACCGCCGCATTCCTTGTCCTTTTTGGAGAGGAGCGGTATGGGCCCGTCGTCGAGAGGAGAGCCAGGACACAGCGGGTCACCCTTGCTAAGGAGCTCCTGACCCTCCTGCAAGCCGAGTTGCTGCTCGTGCAACCGTTTCTTGATTAGGAAAATCTTCGGCATCTTTAGTAGTAAATTAACACTGCATTCGATCCTTCTGCTAGTCCTTATCACAAGTTCAGTTTAAAAAAATCACCCCGTCCAAAATCGATAAACACAAGTTTGCATCATAACACTGCACGGTGAGTTTCCTCGCGTCTCTGTTTTTTTGCGGAGCAGCTAGCGGCACATCCAGTACCGTTGGCCGCTGCGAAAGGACTGCGAGCTTGTAGGTGTGCGATGCCCGCGACACCGTTGCCCGAACAGGTCCGCCCGCGCCCGCGCCGGCGCCGCCCGCCCGGCCCCATGCGCCCGCGCAGCGCCGAGCGAGCCTCTACGCCATGCCATCACAAATACAGATTCCAGTAAAAGTGCTTGCACATAGACCCCTGTCCCTGTTGACTGTCGTAATACTAATAATACCGTAATTTTTTTTCATGCACTTGGACAACATTGTCTTACGTTAGCCAGCGACAAACTATCGCTTTTAGTTGTCATTTGGCAAAACGTATTTTAATTCGTATCTATGATGGTATTTGATTTGATAATTTTTTTAAGCTCAAAGTGTAGCCTAAAACTTCTAGTGATCCGGAATCTCGAAAGAATTAAGTAAACATAACTTAAATGTAATTTAAAAATGGAAAACACAGAGGTCTAATAGTTTTCACAGTAAGTTTAGGATATATCTATTGATATGGCAAAAAAAAACATGAAATTCATCTCCATATTCCGGGAAAAAAATCTGTGTCAGTCGAATCATCGACGTAAATGAATCACTTAAATTTTGGAGGTTAGCGGTGATTTAGCAAAAGTTTTTATGCCTCACAAAACAATTAACTTTTCAAAATTTATGCAAAACGATTTAAAGGAAAGGAAAAATATTACTACTTATGATGTTTATTTATAACGTTAGTGGGTTTTTCTTTACAGTGATAAGTTGATAACTGATAAAAATAATAAAGTATTGTTGCATATTCATAAGCATCTTTTCTGTTCTAAGGATTACCAGGTAGGTACACAGACGCCAATGTTCTGTGTCGGCGTCCTTTTTAGTGGAAGGATTATTTCAAGTAAAGGAATTCTCTCAGACTGTCAGCAATCAACGCTGGGTATTCACCATAACTGAAAGAACCGACGGTTACAAAAGATGCTGTAAAGTGCGAACAATAAATTTTATGGCTAGCTTTGTGTCTGTACTGTTTCCATATTTAAACTGTAATCATATTGTTCTTTCATTACAGCCTAAGCGGCTTCCTTTTGTAACTGAAGCCTCACTCACACATTACAAATCCTCACATAGAAAAGACACATTGTACCTAGTTAGTTATTCAGAAATATCACGAAAAACCCTTTCACGATTTTTTTTTCAGAATTGTATCAAAAACTTGGCACAAAACACTTCAAAATACAACGTCTTATGTTAATATTTCCGGCTTCATTCCATTCATACCTCACAGCATTTTTATTCACGAAGCTCACTACTTGAACTTCCGTTTTATTTGAATCGCTTTTATAAACACAAAAATGTTGTTAAAGCCAAGTTTCTAACCAAGAATTTGCAGTTATCAGTATATTATAAAAAAGAGATTATGCCATCCTAATTCATACCTACAAACAGTTCCTAAACGTAAAGTCCCGCGAAAACTGTTAAGTTTTTTGCGGCTCACCCATACGAAAACCTGTTGAGATTGAGATACTGGTAAACCGCATGGATAGCAATTTTGCATGTGTGCGTGTCGGACATTTATCTTTTAAGATTTATGTAAGATCTTTTAAGCTTTTGGGCTTTTTTTCACTATAAATTCTACTCAAGTTATTATGAATTCTACTCAAGTTTTCTTCTCCAAATTTTTTAAGATTAAGTCATGGTACCTACATTACCCAATATAGGTAGTTTTCATTTTAGAGGTGTAACACATTAGTACATTTAAAGTATGTAAAAAATATCAGAAATATAGGTATAGTTATAATAAAACCAACTGAACGACCTAGCTTTAACGATTAATTACTATTAGCCATAGACTTATTATAAGTTATTTTGAATAAAGATTTATTTAGGTAACAGTTTAGTAAATTGTAGATTTTTACAATGTAAAAATTACGTTAAGTCCCAAGCGAAAGCAGGTCAACTATACTACTTAATATCATAAATGCGAAAGTTTGGATGTATGTATGGATTGATGGATGGATGGATGTTTATTACTCAATCACGCCGCAACGACTGAACTGAATCGATTTGGCTGAAAGGCGCAGAAAAATTATCGTCTGGAATAACACTATAGGCTACTTTTTATCCCGGAAAATAAGAGAGTATCCGCGGGAATTATAAATCCTCAAGCCACGCGAACAAAGTCCCGGGCATTAGTTAGTAGTTTATAAATTTTAATTTTGTCATAATTATTATGATCGATATTTAATAAAGATGCCTCAAGCAATCGATTACTAAATCGTTTGAAATTCTTTTTCAAACGGGGCGCTTGCATATCGCACGTTCGAATTTTGACGTAATAAATCATTTTTTATTAAAATGTGCACCTAACGAGTCCATAAACCTGCTATTTCGTTTTGTTGACTTAAATAAAGCAAAGCAGCACGTTGCTACCGAATCGGGAGTCTACTTTTTAAGTTCTAATAAAAACATTGTTTTTTTATTTCTGCACGTTTTAAGTTTTTTGTTTGTCAGAAAGAAAAGAGCACGTTAAGTTTTTTTGTATGTTTTTAATGTTTGTCTTTGACGTTTGTAAATTAGTTTTGCTCTTCTGACTTTAAAGAACGTAGGTAGTTACTGTATGATAAACAAATATGCATCTAGTACAGTTGCACATCAGAAGGTCAAATTAAAGTTATCATTGACGTCCTTAGACCATTAAACCCAAGTCATATTGCCTAACAAAATACAAATACTTATTTAAAGTTGGTAGAAAAGGTCATGCTTTTATAGTAGGTATTCATACTATGTAGTGAGGAGATATGGTGGTAATGGTAAGCGGCCCTCCCATAATATGATAAGGCTCAAGTTTTGGTCAAAAGTTAACAAATTTTTCAAGTCTGAAGTGGTTTTTTTGGCGGTCAAAGTTCAAATATATCGGTAATGTTACTTTACCGCCGGACATTAGGTAGGTCGATGAAATTAATGTTAGACGTGGTTGTGAATAGCTTAAAATAATATACAAATTATAAATACTTTTATTGAAATTAATCAACTATTGTAAAAGGCCTGTGCGGAAGTGTACCTACATGAAAATTGTTGAAAATATTTCCAAAGGACCATCAATCATTGAATCAATTCAATCAATTGAATTCAATCTTGAATTAAATTTAAATCTCGAGCAGTAGTAGTTTCAATTTGGAACACCTACTAACTGAAATCTCTCGATAAGTTATTTAGCAAAGCTTATTAATATCAACAAGAAAAAAGTTTGAAAACTGTAAACGGAAAATTGAATGTAACATCCATCATAATATTGATTTTAAAAATATACTTAACCTATATCAACCAGACCACAACAACAAATCAATTGACACCTCATTTACCAAAATCGGCTTAGTAGTTTAGGCTCTAAAAAACATACATGGATTGCTAAAATCATAACGCTTTCTTTGGCTTTGTTGTAGTCAGATAAAACAGTACAAGGAATTATTTAAAAAAATTTGAAAAAATACTGCGTTACTAGACAACTTATCGAAAGATTACAGATAGACTGAAGTAACGAATCGGGCGTTAGTATACCGTAGCCGCGGTGCGTAGATTGCGCAACGCGGAGGCTTGTGCGCGGCTCGCGCCGGTTCCGCGGCAGCGACTCGCCAAGTTCTAGGCAACGTTAACCTCTTTCAAGTTTAGTCGCCAACTCCAACGCTAGTAATCAATGTTATAACATGACATACTTTATAACTTGAATGAATGTGTGAGTTAGTAACTGTACGGTTATAAGAGTAAGGTAATCTATACTTTACCTACAGTAGGTTAGATACCTAGCGTAACCGACTGAATGACAGGTAATAGGTACACAGCCTAAACCTAGACCAAGAAAAATTAAAAAAACGTGGCAATTATTTCTAATAACAATAATATATAATTATTATACTGGCCCTTATGTTGAATAGATTTTCAAATGCCTCATAGTTTACTAGCTAATAAAGCCCACGACTTCGTCCGCGTGGATTTAGTTTTTAAAATCCCATGGAAGCTCTTTGATTTTCCGAGATAAAAAAAAAATGTCACTCCAGGTCCTCAACTATACCCATGCCAAAAATCATGTTGATCCGTAGCATGATTGAAGGACAAACACACTTTTGCATTTATAATATTAGTTAGGATAGTAAGGATGATAGCGTTTCAGGAAACAATTTTCATTATCGCTTCTTTTAAACGCCCGACGAAAAATGAGGGCTGTTATTTTGACATATGTATTTGTGTGTCTGTGTAGATACACACACACACAGATGTGTGTGTGTGTGTGTGTAGCTCCCTAACGATGGACCGATTGTGATGCGGTTTTCTGTTTGAAAGCTGACGTGAATCGTTTTTGAGGTGGATCATAATTATATTTGTGAAGATCTGCTCAGGAGTATAAAGATCATCAACATTATTTCCTACTTGACTAAAAAGTTTTTACACACTTTCACTGACGTGATGGATTTGAAAGGTTTACTTTTATTTCGGATTATTTCAAACCTTGAGATGATGATGATGACTGCAGCAGCAGTAACAAATGGTCTGTGGGTAAACTCCTCAGCCACTTACAGCAGATATAGCGTTTTTGGGCTCATTAGAATGGTGTCAAAATATAGGTGTTATATAAATGATGATCGAGGATCGAGAAGTATCTGATGAAAACTGGGTGACAGGATGTCAGGTATATCGTAGATAGTCCTGCTATAGATTCACAATATGTCGGGGGTGTTTTAAATTTTCAATGTACTCTAATAATATTACTTGGTTGAAATTCAACCTACTCGTACGAAACGCACTTCCAGCTTCTGTGTTTCCGGCCACGTATAATCTGAGTACCTTCAAGACAAGAGTGAATAGGCATTTTCTAGGCAAGTGCGCTCCAACCTAGATCTCGTCAATGCTTTCCATCATATTGATTGTCGTCAAGCGCAAGCCTATCTAAAAAAAAAACAATCGTAAGGTGGATTGTTATTGAAAGTTTTTTAATCATTTACTCTCCCTAGCCAATTAAATAAAGCGAATTCAAAAAGTAATTTGCTGCAGCCAAAGTAAAAATGCAAATGAGCCGCGGCATAGTAAACAAATCGAGAACACTTATTCGCGAGATCGAGTTTCGGGAAAACCTGATTTAATTAAAGCACGTACATACTAGGGATGGCGATTCTTTCCGAAAAAGATCGATTTTTAAATCGATTCGAATCGTAGCTTGAATAATCGATTCATAAAAAGATCGAGGTCTAAAAGATCGATTTCCAAAAAATCGATCTTTTTTCAAGTTGCATTTACAATGTAAATATAAATCTATGTTATGAAAAACAAGATACCATAATAAACGATCACTTAGTAGTAACATCAGGGATTTTTTAGCTCAGGGAATTTGATAATCACAATTATTTTTGCAACACACTTGCTCATAAAGTGGCTACGTGCCTAATTATGGTGAACTTGGGTGGAACCGCAATTAGGCACGTAATGACACCTTGACTTAGGCACGTAGTGACTTTTTCATTACTATTAAACTAGGCACAGCCATCTCGTGAATAGAAAAAATCGAATTTCGATTCTCTAGGGTGAAATATCGATTCACTGAATCGATTCAGTGTTGCATATCGATTTAAAAAAACGATTTATTTGGCCCGAAAAATCGATTCTTCGATTAATCGATCTCGAATCGCCATCCCTAGTACATACACAACTCTGATCCAATGTATCAAGTGTGTCGCCGATACAGATCGAGCAACGGTATAATACTAATATATCGCACATGTATGTATTAAACTGTTGGAAAGAAAACTTTAAAACTGAAATCTATAGACCGCACTCTTATTCAGCTCAGATTCAAGACAGAGTTAAAACGAGATAGATTTATGTATCGACGACATCAAACGAGTCGCAGGGAGCCGCTGGCTTCAGGCGGCGCAAGACCGAGGCTTCTAGAGGTCCATGCAAGAGACCTACGTCCAGCAGTGGACATCTATAAGTTGATAAAGAAGAAGATTTTATGTATATAGAAAATCTGCCAAAATATTTTTACGCTCGGATAAGACTTATTTTTACGTTAGTGAAATTGGTCCTAAACAGTTTTACTTGTGACTGAAATTCTGTGCAATTTTTTTATCTTTGGCTGAAGAGTTTGGTCATAGGTTTCCTTTTTCTTGTACTCTTATGACAACCTCACTCTTTTAATATTTAGGTACCTACGTAAATACATAAAATAAATAGTAATTAAAAACAGCGAAACTTTTGCAGACTCCACACACCTTTGAGAAAATTATAGAGAATTGTCAGACATGCAGGTTTCTTCACGATGTTTTTCTACACCGTTAAAAGTGATATTTAATTGCATATCTAACGCAAATACTATCACCATATATGATATATCATATATGGTGATATATCATATAGGTATGGTTCATCTTTCGATAAAAAAAATAACTTCAAAAATTAGAGGCCTGGGGACTTCATCCACGGACCTCCCAAACGGGAGACCGCAATCTTTACCACTAGACTATCAGTTATCACTGCGGTAGTAAATCGTATAATTTAAATTCCAAACGCACAAGTTACCACATCGATGAGTACCTACCTACCTACGTGGTTACGTGAATTAGCCATCAGAAAATTCTTAAGCGCTTAAATTCGTGTACCTACTGTGTACCTATACCGGTTGTCAAAAGGCTGTTGTGCGGGGAGCGACGCGCGGGGCAGGCTGGGTACAGCGACCGCAATACCAGAGCCGACACACTGAAACGACATGAGTACACTGCTCCGTTGTAGGAAAAACCAACCTTTAACCTTTATTTTAAGGTTGAATTTCATTTGTCGTTACAGTGAATTGCGGTTAGTTAGGTTTTAAAGGCAGTTGCCGTGCCGCAGAGCTCAGGCAGCATTGCCCATTGCCAAGATCACGGACCGCGCGGCGAATGTCAGCCACGTCACGACCGAGCTTTGTGCTAACCACGGAAATTAATCGAGATAGTACGGAAAAGCGGGTGGGGCAACGACGACCAATACAGCGCAACAGTTTTCAAATAAAATAAATATTAAAAAAATCCGTTAAAATGCTATATGACACTATTCCTAATTTTATAAAAATTAGAACTTGGATGTATATTCAAAAAATAAGGCATATTAATCAGGCTATTTTAAACAAAAACAATATTTAAATTAAAACAACACAGGATAAGCGTGGTTTTACCAGAAGTAGGCGCGCAATGCGCATTAAACCTTAGTAAAACCGTTCTATTTCAATAGGTATTTTTTGTGGTACTAACGTTGAATAGATCTAATTTGAGCGAGGTGTACTTATTTATCACTGTATCACGATTTGATGGATAAGTACAGCAAGTACGTAGGCACAAACGCTTGAAGTCGTGGATCGTTAGAGTAGTTTTTCCGACAAGTTTTTTTGTACAGGTAGGTATAGTTCAAGCTGGTTACTAGTCTCTTTGATGGACAGACGATCGCAAGTGAGTTGCAATCGTTGTGGTGATACTTTCAACAGAGAGTCCAGCGATGGACATTTATAGGTTGAGATGATGTTTATCATTTTTAACCGACTTCAAAAAAAAGGAAGAGGTTTTTCGTCGGAATCTTTTTTCTTATGTATGTTCCCCGGTTACTCGAAAACGCCTGGAACTATTTGGAAAATTCTTTTTTTGTTTGAAAGGGTATACTTCCCAGGTTGTCCTTTTCTCATCAGGTCAGGATCTGATGATGGGATCCTGGAGAAATCCAGGGAAATCTTCAAATTTAGTAGGCATAATTGATATAGGTACTTTGAAGTCTGTGTTGTAAAAATAATTTTTACGTTTATATTATACATTTAAAGTTTTCCACATTTCAACCAACTCTTAGCTATCTATACTTCGACCACATTTAGTGTGGAACAGTACCAATACGATAGGCATCTTGAATACTTACCGAGTACCTACGAAATGATTTGTTTACCAATCACGAACTCACGCCGCTCCCCAAACGCGTCGCTATTATGCAATCGTCTCACACAAATACGAACGTTTTTTGTCCACGCATCCCCACGGTAAAACGCCCAAGAGTCCCCGACGAGTGCTGGCCGTGCGTTCATATAATAGCCCTTGCCCTATCTTTATATGGGCCGACCCGTAGACTCCCGCAATCCTCATTCAATTCACGTAAGGTAGCGGCTCCAAGGACCGGGTTTTTGTAATAGTGCAACAGGTAGAAAGGAAAGGATTGCGAGCGTACCGAGCGGGATGACACGCTATCATCTCTGTCGGCTGTCTCTTTCCGGCCGGGCGCAGAGACGCGCGGCGCGAGCGCAGGAATGCCGTACGATTTGTGCTCGCGCATGCGGACAGTTCCTATAGCTCGATATGTATATTGTATACTGTATAGCTTAGCGCTTAACCAACACACACTGCCCTAATGTGTATGGGTCATGTAGCGGGATCACAGAGTTTAGCCAGTGAAATTATAATGAAAGGGAATCTGATCATTTTTATCCATTTTAAGTGTTTTGTTGACACTGACCTACTTTGTAGTTTAATGATTCGTCAGGTATTAGTTTTTGATAAATTGATTTTTTTAAGGGAATCTATCCTATCTCTTTTATCAGCATAGTCATAAAATGCCTACCACCACATATTTTTAATAATTATGGTTTTATACTGAAATTACTGTAGTCGACGCGGTGGTAAACTATTTTTAGTAAGCCTTTAAAGGGCGACTATAGGTCACGTTAGCACGACGAGCTCGCAGAAAATTATTAAAACATACTGTGCTGTGAAAGGGTGTCATAATTCATCACAATAACTATCAAAAATCTTATTACCAGCATCAGTACAGAAAATAATTACCTACATGGCACTCACGCATTCATTGGTTGTTTTAAGCTTCCCTTTGGAGCGGAACTTCAAAACTTCTGTTCGAAGCGTTCGATGGCTTTAACTAATTAATTTTAGTTGTTCACGTAGGTAAGTATTATAAATTTCATTTTTTTTCTTTATTAAACATCACATAACCCCCCTTCGTTTAAAAAAATGTAGTTCACCAGGAAATGCCCTGTTGGTTTTGAAAATGTGTTTTTATGGATTAAAAATATACTTTGAAAACTTTGTAATTTTTTATTGAATTGAAATGCGAACTTAACGTTGACCTTATTTTTGTTGTCAATATAAAGTTTATTTATATTGACTATAAATTAGGTCAACGTTCTCTTATTTATTTACAATTTTACGTAATTTACATAATTACAACTTGATATCTCAAGTTGTTCCTGAGTTAAAGGTCCTTGATAAACGGATAGACAGACGGGCAACCGAGTAATTCTATAACAAGGGTTCCATTTTTCCATTATGGTATACCCTAAAAATCAAGATATTCAAGCACGAATTTTCAAGCAATTTAGAATAACGACCCCTAAATGTCAAGTTAAGGCTTGGCAAAAATCGTAATTGTTTGTTTTCGAAGCTAACGAGGTACTTGTAATAAATATATACCACATTATTTTGCCAATCTGTACAAATCGACCTTTTTGACCGAGCCACGATGACGTGATGAATTAGCAATACACCCACGTTCTACAGCAATCATATGTTTATATAACTGATAGATAGGTCATTTATTTACCTAAATGCGCAGGTACCTACAATAAAATGGTACAGAAAATCAAACCAATCATTAGAGCTGATATAGGGATTCATTTTACTGGGTACATTTACTGGTGAAAGAATATAATATTATGCTCAATGCAATACTTAAACTATAGCATGCATGGTTAATGACTAGTATAAGTTAAAAATTTAAAACACCCCCGACATGTAACAACAAATCGCTGGTCAGTAATCGTTAAAATAAAAATATGTAATCCGCCATTTTGTGGCAACGGCCATCTTGGACTGATTTTCATTAAACATAGCCAAGAAAACTCACGACTAATTCACCTTTCAAACAAAAAACAAAATCAAAATCAGTTCATACGTTCGGCTGCTACGATTTCACACACACACACACACACACCCACACATACACACACACACACACACACACGTCGTTTTTGCGTCGGAGGTTAATTAGTACGATTTACTATGGAATATAGGAGTTTTATCCATACGAGAAGCACATATGCATAGCGATTAGTTGATATATTGATACATAATGTGTAATGTCGGCCGTTTCTTCTGTAAACATGACGCCCGGTCGCCGGTCACATAAAAAGTTTCCTCCAAGATCCGGTCGCACAGGTCTGAAAGATCGACGACCTCGCTTGGCTGTTTGGCTTAATGGAAATTGCTTTTCTTACTTCACCCAGTCAATAAGGACGCTTTTGATTGGATAATGCTTAAATCGGTCAAACTTTTTTTCGAGCAACACTTACCTACTATGTACTACTTTTGTTTAGCTTAAGTGTTGCATGTCTTATGTCTTTATTCTTCTCTGATAGCCAGTAGGTAATTAGATAGTTATAAAGCAAAATTGTAATCTACGTTTGTCTGTGTATTTCGCCTGATTCAGTCATTGTGATATTGTACAATATTCAAATTGTTTAGGAATTCAAAAGAATGAAACTTAATAAAAACCTATTTTACAATTTGAAAACGAATACTAGCTATACTATCCCCGATTCTTTCTGACCCAGCAATCACATTTTAAAATTTCAACCTTCCATGTCGAACCCTTTTGCAAAGCAAATACAAATATTTTTGATTTTTTTGATAATAAGTTAATAATAGTTTTGGAAAATCATTGCAACAAGTCCATATTATACGTCGATAGCATCAGTCGAAGTTACTGGAAGATAGAGTTAGGCATAACCATAGTTTACCTCGATGGTGGTAACAAACAGATGAACTCGCTCCAGATTTTTACACACATAATTACAACAAAAGACAAGGAAATATAATTTATATTAGGTAAGATATGAATTTAATATTATGTAGGTATGCGATGTCCACGTCTCTATGAGATTTATTGAATGGATATGTAAAAATAATATCATGGGTTAGGCTTAAATGGCTTCTTATTTGAATATCTATTTTTTAGGTGTGCCGCACCGTTATATTATATAAAGGTACATAGTTTAATTTACGATTATAATAATCACGATATTTGCTTAGATTCTTTTCCTCCACATGGCTTCATGATGACTATAATGAAACAAATTGTGTACGACCGTACAACGAATTTTCTATATAAGAAATTAATTTTGCGTTGCTTATATAAAGTTTGTAGTTTGATTTGAAGGTTAATTTTCCAAGATTTGCAATGCCGTGCCGTCTGCACTTACATCAGCGGCCGTAACGTTACGAGTCTTAACTCTTACGATACCGGTTACGCCTTCCATCTCCGCAAACGCCGCGCGGCAATCTACAAAACGTAAGAGACGGCTTCAAGATATCGTATCGATTGACTACATATAGGCTGTACCAAAATAGTACATTACTGCCGCGGCCAGCAAAAGAGGCATTGATGGATGAACGTGTACGTTTGTCCATCAATGCCTAGTTATGGCCAAGGCTTGTATAGTATTTTTCTCAAATAATGCGCGGAAATTAAAACAACTTTCTATATTTGCAACAAGATTTGCAAGCTAGTTCGAAACTTAAATAAAACCTTTGATAAGTTACCTCCTTGGTTGCCATGGTTACCATGCCAATTTTAAATGACACGACAGATATATTACATAGTAAACTCACTATTTAGCCGCTAAACCAGGCAAGCAATGGTAATTGCCAGCCGAGTACGGCAATTTCGATTTAACTCGAAGAAGGTTGTCAAAATAATGCTCACATTTCCAAGCATGTTTGAGAAAATACTATTGCTTAAACTATACAAATGTTTCAAAAGAAAGTGTACACCTACTTTGGTAAATGTAACCCGGTAGGTGCATTCAAAATGATAATATTCACTGGGTCCTGAAAATGGAATAAGTCGACAAAATGATAGAGAAATCAAGGCTGACGAAGTGTATGATATCAGCTTCAACATGACGTTAATATTGAGGCAATCCAGCTGCTAACACTGTTAGTGATAAAACAAATAGGTACACAAATCTTTTTGCAAAAATAGGAACTGTCAAAAAAATTGTAATATTATTTTTATCCGTCACGTATTTGTGAAAAAAATCTAAATCTTCGCAGATAAAGTCACGGTTATCAGCTAGTAATAAAATGAGTTGAGATATCCGAAATTCCGAACAAAATGACAACTGACAACGACTCTACGGCGTAGTAATCGGCTACGACAAAATATTAATTTTTTAACTAAATGGTGTAGCTTCATTATGATAAATTATGATGAACCATAATATATTCGGAGCATGTTTCTTGCAGCCGTATCTCATCTTATAACATAGAGGCTGAAATCGCTAGTTCTCTACACGGTCGCTGGAGGCGCTTGCCACAAAAACATTGCTAATAATAATCTTCCGTTATTTATCGCCTAATTAATGCTAGAAAAAATATGCCAATTATAATGTTCTTTAAAAAAATAGAACTTCATTTTTACATTGTACGAGTAAGTACTTAACTTTGGATAAAATTGTAGATAGTTAAATAAGGAATCCTTATACATATATCTAACTATGTTGATGTCCTCGATTATGTCCGGATGCGGATTTAGTTTTTTAGAATGAATCATGCGGGAAGTCTGATTTTCCGGAATCATCAAAAGTAACCTATGTCACTCTCCTCTTCAATGATACACTTGCAAAAAATTACATGGATACATCGCTACGTGATTGAGGGACAAACCATTTGTTGGTAGGCATGTCCCTCAATCACGTGGTGTTTTTTGCCGGTTCTTCTGAACAGTATCTGCTTTCTGAACCGGTGGTATTCTTGACTTGTCTGAGTACCTTCAAGACAAGAGTGAATAGGCATTTTCTAGGCAAGTGCGCTCCAACGTAGACCTCATCAATGCTTTCCCTCACTGATTTTCCTCAAGCGCAAGCCTATCTCATAATAAAAAAAAACCACAAGTTGGACTACGTGAAATGAATAATTTTGAAATTTGCCATCTTTTAAGCTACGATGGTTTTATGGCTTATGCTTTAGTTTATGACTATAAAACTAGTGAAAACACTTTTTATAGGTTTCTTTCAATGTTACCTACCCAAAAATACGCTTGAATCTTGTCATTGTTATCGGGGAAAAAGAAAGTAGGTAGGTACCTATCGAAATGCACTAGGATGACGGTCTAGCACGACGCGTAGTTGCGAAGGGCTACAACGAAACGTGTTTGAGTGATGTTGCAATGCAAGTCGTGGGTTTAGCGGTCGCGCTCGGCGGTGCAGCACGATCTAGCGTTCCGCTCTGCGCCGGCGCACATCCACCCGCCCCCCTCTCTCCTCTCACCCTCCACTTGAACTCACTCCGCAGCGCCCGCGCCGGCCCTGACCGAGACAGTTCGTGCCACTACCGCGAAGCTGTCTATCGAGAAATTCTTTCAAGATCTACACGTTTCAATGCTACATACAAGCTGTTCTTCGTTTTTTTTATTCGATGACAAGATAGTTCTTCACTGCAATCTCACCTGATGGTAAGTAAGCAATCTAAGATGGTAACGGGCTAACTTGAAAGGTATGGCAGTGTAGATTCAACCCATACCCACTAATCGGTTTCTACGCGCCATCGTGCTGGAACGCTAAATCGCTTGACGGCACGTCTTTGACGGTAGGGTGGTAACTAGCCACGGCCAAAGCCTCCCGCCAGATTAATTACAGTCTATTTATCCCTACCTGTCTTAAAAGGTAAATAAATCGCAGAAAATGATTTGGAGAGACATGTGGGACTGTGCGTAACCAACGAACGTAGTCGGGCGCTTACGATGTTCTTAAGCTTAACCACGTGTAGCAGGGTTTCATTGTCGGTGTGCGGTACGAACGTCCTAATTGCTGTGCTTAGGACGTCGCTTACGCATTTCTGCGTGAAAAGACTTGTTTACCGTTTAATACAGATAAGGAAAAATAGACTGTATATCTGCATGCATACATCTGCGTAAATAAATACGTTACAGTTACTTGTGCATACATAGAATAGAACATGGACGCGACAGTGACGTGACCGGGCCGATAAATTGTAGATGTAAGAGTAACGATAGTATGTACGTGACTTCACCAACAGAGCGGCCGTTTTTCCTGTATCCTGTCAACAATGATAAGTGATATTGAAGTTACGTCTGGTGGGATACCAGTTTTGTTTGGAGGCTTTGGCCGTGGCTAGTTGCCACCCTACCCTCAAAGACACCAAACCATCGTATAACGATATCATATAACGTTCGGGTTCGATAGTTTAATTAGAACTGTCATACCCCCTTCCAAGTTAGCTCGCTAACATCTTAGACTGCATCGTTACTCACTATTTTAGGTGAGATCATAGTCAAGGTTTACTTTATCATGAATTAAAAAAAAATTGTAATAATATGTAAAGTCTCGTCGTTAAAAAGAGCAAATCAGTGAAGTGTTCAGATAATATTGTTATGATAGAGTATTATTAATATTATAACATATTATGTGGTTCCAAAGCCTTACCTCCAAGCTGGCACAAAGGGCACCTTTCACCGCAACAAACAAATTCTGGCCGTGTTTTTTTTTCAATAAAACGATTAGATACTATGCTAACTTTGGGGGCTAATTATATAAAGTTCACGCTTTTAACAGTATTGTTTTGAATTTTGAAACTTTTCCGACCGCAGCATTCATTCTAAAAGGTCCAGCCTTAAGAGCAATAATTACGGCTTAATTAGGTGGTAGGCCAATCAACGTTTTATGGAAGGGCTATTAAATAATTAGAAATTATTCTGTGATGGCCTCATTTGTCAGGAGTACAAAAAGCTGCCTGTTAAAGTAATTTTGACGTTTTATTACACGCACCTGCTACATAATGCTTTGGATTTTAAAAGTTTAGACGTTTATTTCGCCACATACATACCTCGAAACTCACTGTTAAGTATCGTTTAAATAGATTTTTGTAGCTGATTCTTATGCTGAGATCTATAGACCGCGCTCTCATTCTGCTCAGATTCAAGACAGAGTTAAAACGAGACAGATTTATGTCAGAGCATATTTTTGTCTCATTTTAACTCTGACTTAAGTCCGATCTGAGTCAGAGCACGCTCTACAGATCTCAGCATTAGTCTTTACTGCTTAAATAAGTACCTAGTGAGGACCTCTGCAGTAGGTATAAGGATCGAGGATATGAGAACACACATAATGTTTTATTGCCATAAACTTTCAGATAACGGAATGCTCGTCATTCCGGAATATTAACAAGGGTATCTTTTACTATAATATTATAATACAGGTAGGTATATGATATGGCCCCATCTGGTAGCTGTAGTAATGCCAAATTATGTGTCTGTTAGGGAGGCCACATACGATCAAGTTTGTTTTCAAGTTTGCATGATGCTTAGGGGTTCAAAAAAAAGTCGATACCTGATTAGTATCGATACTTTTGGTTGGATACCTAGGAAAGTTTCAGAAAGCAGTACATATCCATCGAGAGAGACAACGCTATACATCAGAAAGAGTGTAGGCCATAGTCTGCTGTCTGACGTGTGAAGTTTAATGATGAGATAAAAGTATCGAGTAATGGGAAAAGTACTGTAAATAAGCAAGACTATAGTCTATACTATTCTCTTTCTGATGTATAGCGTTATTTCTCTCGATAAAGTCGTACAACTTTCAGGAGCTTTCCTAAGTATTGAACCAAAAGTATCGATACTACTCAGGTATCGATCCTTTTTATAATCCCTAAGCATCATGCAAACTTGACGGCAAACTTGATCGTATGTGGCCTCCTTTATTTTTCAGAACCGATTTTGAGGTATATACTCGTAACTAACCCAGACGTAGCTTTCATCTCGTTTATGTTAGGTATACCTACTTATTATTCTAAAGAATCAAAAGCTTTCACGGGATTTAAAAGAAACTAAGTCTACATTTTAGCTCGGAAAATTAAAGAGTTCCGAGTTTCATCTAAATAAAACTACTTAGATAATGCCCGCGTATTTTTCCGCGTGTATGAAAATCTTTTTCCCGCGGGAACTCTTTAATTTTCCGGGACAAAATGTAGCATATCTGGTATTTTGATGTATAAGCTATTGCACTGTGAAATTTCATCAAAATCCGTCCTGTAATTTTTGCGTGAAAGAGTAACAAACATCCATCCATCCTCGCAAACTTTTTTATTTATAATACATGTTAAGTAAGAATGGGATTATATCATTTTATTTGCGTGTTACACCTTATCGTAAGTTGTATCGTTTTGCAGGTGTGCCGGCGATATCGAAAGTATATTTTGGCAATGTGCATCACGCTAATTGCTAAATATGATTGGACTTGACATTGAAGTTTTTGCACCTGTCGTTGGTATAATATACCTGTACCTACTTACTT
This sequence comes from Hipparchia semele, assembly GCA_933228805.2. NCBI lineage: Eukaryota > Metazoa > Arthropoda > Insecta > Lepidoptera > Nymphalidae > Hipparchia > Hipparchia semele. The sequence continues at coordinate 10,001,027 of OW121713.1, read as the reverse complement.
ATTTCTTCCCCAATGAAAAATGTACGTTTTAAGTAAGCCTTAAAATAATACTAGTTGAGGCCCGTGACTTCGTTCGCGTGGATTAAGGTTTTTAATTCCCGCGGAAACTCCCTCATTTTCCGGGATAAAAGTAGCCTATGTTTTATTCCAAACTATAATCTATCCCTGTGCCCAGCTAAATCGGTTCAATTGTTGCGGCGTAATTGAGTAATAAACGTCCATCCATGCATCCATCCATCCATCCATCCATACATACATCCAAACTTTCGCATTTATAATACCTATAAATAGGGTTTAGAAAGGGTTGATGCTTTAAAAGGTTTATTCGCAAGCCTGAGAAATAAAAATCATACCAATAAGTACCTACCTATTAAAGAACCTAAAAAAGCTAGGTAAATATTATATACCTATAATACAATTATGACGTGAATAATTATTTTGAACCGCTTTTTCATTGTAAGCATTTAATGTACCCACCTATTATATTTTTTAATCTATAAAAAACCGTTTATGTTTAGGTACTTCCTGTTTTAAAAATATAATACCTTAATACCATTATAAAAACCTTAATTTATGCGTGAGAAACAAATTGCTGCTATATCGATTTTGAATACATAATATACCTACTTACATATCCGATTTTATAATAATCGCGGAGCATGAATAATATTTATTTATTATGGTTATTTTATTACAAGCAATACGTACGTAAAAGTAAAATTTAATACCATGTAATGATGGCCTAGTTATTTTATAAGCATAAATTACGTTTCATGACTCCAATTTTACCGCACTGGGTAGTCGTTAAATATAGGTGCAAGTTAATTAGTTTTTCATACAAAGTAATGTTATGTTACAGTCATTTCCGGGATGAGATATTTTACAGCTAAGCTGTATAGAATATTTCTCTTATATTTTAAATTAAACCCCTTCACTGGGTCGCTGAATCGATCACAGTATTTCGGCTCCCTATAAATACATATTATAGGTATATTATAACGTAAAACCTATACGTTTAATATAACGGAAAAAACCGTCCAAGTGTGAGTTGGACTCACACACGAAGGGTTCCGTACCATCATAACAGCGAATGTCGAGCTAAAACGCTTTAAAAATCACGTTTCTTGTAAGGGACTATATTGTACCCCTTTATTTTTTATTTGTTGTTATGGCGGCAGTAGATATACATATTCTGTGAAAATTTCAAGTAGCTACTTATAACGTTCATGAATTTCAGCCCGCTGACAAACAGACGAACGGACGGACAGACGGACAGCGGAGGTTTAGCAATAGGGTCTCGTTGGATCCTTTGGGTACGGAATTCTAAAAATGAAAATAAGTCAGACGAAAATCATGTCTAATACGCATGCAACTCTCTACCCAGTAATCGTTATAAGAACTCTATAATCGAAGTTATTGTGGATGAAAAGTAATAAAAATCATAATAAACTATTGTTTTGATAGGTTACTACATAGTGTCAAAGTCTCAACACATTGACTCTGACCGCGCAAACAGAAAATTACAAAAGAAGTACCTACATTCAGACAAACGGCAATGTACCTAACGAATGGGCAGGGAGTTCAAGACGCGTCGCTACAAAGAATACGTATGCATATTCATGTGTACTACTTGTCCCCCTTACAAAATGTCGGGCTTTGTGACACGGTTTCTGGTCGACTATGTATCGGAGACGCTAATTTAACTACAGGTACATGGCATTGAACAAGTTCATTGGTTGGTAAATAGATGAACTCGTAGAAATGGCATCATGAATTTATTTGCCATGCCATGTTACATAAAATTTCTTTTAAATTTTTTAGACTTGATTCGTGGTTTAATGACATAATTGTGATAAAATTATACGAGTAAGTACCACGGTAATTGTTGTGTTAGTTGGAATTGTCGATATTTCGATTCAGTTGCAAGGACCGTGGTCACGACGGGACTGCGGTGTTGCGAGACGTCAAGTTGAACCTGTCATGCTTCCTGTCATGAGAAGAATCTATCTACCCGCCTTTTTGGTCTTTTTGGAGGAACGTCATTTAAAGTTCGGCAAAAAACAGTAACGGGTAGACAGATTCTAGATACAGTCAAAGATTTTCACTATAAAAATGTAAGGCTAAAAGTTTTCTTTTTACCTACAATACACCTACCTATTTAAATTAATATGACGTAAACGCAAATGTTAGGTTAGGTTAACTTGAAATGCATTGTTTCAACTGTCACACAAATGGCATACAATAGATTTGGAAAAATCTACATACAATTTAAACTGTTTCTAAAAAGAAATAAAGGTTTTCACGACGTTACTCTTTATTTTAATTTAACTTATGTTTGTTTACATTGAAACATGACTCTTATGAGAAAGCCTACATTGGTTAACATCATTATGATAGTTCGTTGCTTCCCTTTACCCTTTACCTTCCAAATAAGGGTAAAGAAGCATCTGTAGCTGTAGGTACGACAGTAGCGCAACGGTTGGGGCTTGAACCGTCCACCATTCGGTTTTCAGTCTGCGCAATCATACTATTATAATACTATTTATAATGTATAGATTATAATAATATATAGATTATAGTGTAGAATAACACATAGGCTATACTTTTTATCCTGAAAAATAATAGAGAGTGAAAAATATTAGAGAAACGCGGGAATTAAAGAACGTCGCATAGTTTATAAGTTTACTATAACTAAAGTGTAAAAGTGCTGGTTTTGATTTAAAGTAAAAATTAAACGGGTGAGTTTTTAATTACCCCTCTACATTGTATGTCTCTTGTACAGTTCTTGCAATTCACGAGGGCGCGTGACTCATGGTAGTGTGCGTGTCGTATCTGTATAAGTGTGAGCGAGAGCTTGCTCGCGCCTGACCGCTTCCAACTAGCCTGCTGACAGGCACGCACACTTACTCAATGTGCATGTACACGACGTAACCAAAGTAAAGCTCACGCGCCCTCGTGAATTGCAAAAACTGTACCTCTTGTGTTTCTTTGTTTGTTTCGTGTCAAATTCATCATTTCCAATCTAGATGCTCAGCTTAAGCATAAAACTTATATCAATGATTGACCATGTTCAGAGTTTTTGAGACCATAATACCTCCAAATCTCCACTTACCTGTATGAACATACGATTTTACGATGTGGTGAAGAGAAATCAGATTAGTTTATTTTGTGATCGAGCCAACGTGAAATGATATCGCGGTGTTAGAATTCGCACCATATACGAAAAAATAGATAAAAACGATATCTGTGTCGACGACCCATGAAAGGATGTTCTCATAATGAGGTAGGTATGTCTGATATACGCGATGAATGGTAGCAAATTACTTTGGCTGCAAAAAGTTTAATTTGGTTAGAGTTCTCTCTAGCCGAATTAAACTTGATATGTACCTAGCTTTACCCGCAGATTCGTTCCCGCCATCTCTTAAAAGTAAACTGAAGTAGGTAGTATTATTCTTTTTATGCACCCACTAAATAAACAAATATGCTTAGATGCTTTTTGTGTTGAACACCTATTTTACCCCTTTAGGTGTTTTTTTAAAAATCCTTTCTTAACGGATGTCTACGTCATAATAACTATCTGCGTACCTTTCAGCCAGATCCGTCCAGTAGTTTAAGCCGTGAGTTAATAGATCAGACAGTCAGTCAGTCACCTTTTCCTTTTATGTAGTCAGACACTTATTTAGCAGATTAATTAAGGTGTTTCTATTAATTTAATTAATAGAAATGCCTATTAAGAAAACCGTCTTAAAACAATTTAGCATTTAGGTAGGTACTTCTAATACTCGTAAAAACATAACATAACTAACTATATTAATGACATATTATTTTCATACCTAATAGGTATATTTTTATCATTAAGCGTACCTATAGTATAATAAACAGTTTCCTGTGACGGTGAATCACTTCATAGTTCGTAAAAGGCGCCTTGAGAAAAGCCACAATATAGCCATGAGCATAAAGCAACTTATAGACGAAGAAAAAATGGATATAATATTTGATAACATCCGTTTTTTAGGGTTCCGTAGTCAAAGGGTTCCAATTTCCAAAATTACTCACCTCTGCTGTCTAGGTAGTAGCTAGGTAGATTCTTGAAATTTTCACAGAATGTGTGTTTCTATTGCCGCTCTAACAAAAAATAATAAAAAAAATTAAAAAGGGTCTTCATACAATAAACTTTTGTTTTTGTTCGATCTTAATAATAGTTGGTGTTAAATCTTATACAATGGTACGGAACCCTTCGTGTGCGGATCCGACTCGCATTTGGCCGATATTAGTACGGCACTTTACTTGTGGTTACGTCGTGTACATGCACATTGCGTAAGTGTGTGTGTCTGTCAGGAGCCTAGGTGGGAGCGGTAAGGCGTGAGCAAGCTCTCGTTCACACTTATACAGATACGACACACACAGCCATGAGCCACGCGCCCTCGTGAATTGCAAGAACTACCTATATCAAACAACTGACAGCTTTAGTGCAAATTTTTTGAGTAACTCGTTAGATGTCAGATCAAATGCGAATTTGTCTCATAGATATGTAATAATTGCCTATACAAACATCGTCTGTATCAGCGTATGTTAATGTCTATGTACTCATAACAAAGAACGCTCTGTGATCGGAAAGTCACCGTTTCATCCTAAAAATAGCGGCATGCTAATTGGTGACGCAAAGCTGACTTCACAGTTTAGGTTAGTAGCGATTGTTTTGAGAATCGATAAAAATCTGATCTTATTGTGAGGCCGCTTTTATGTTACAACTAGCTGATTCCCGAGACTTCGTCCGCGTGGAAAAAGTTTAGACTATCCGTATGGACTGAAAACTGAAAGGTCGCAGTTTCGAACCCCATCCGTTACACTATTGTCGTACCCAGTCCAAACATAAACTTTCCGCTTATTTGGAGGGGACAGGAGGATATTAGTCATCTTCAGCTTCGCTGATATTCTTTGTTGTTAAAAAAAACAAAAATGTTCTGAAAGGTGTGTGAAGTCTGCCTATCTGCAGTTGACCAGCGTGATGGACTATGGTCTAAACTCTATTTTAAAAGGAGATTAGTGCCCAGTAGTAGGCTGGTGATAGGTTGATATAAATGATGATGATGATGATGATTTTTATGCGATTATCTGAAAAATTCTTTGCTACAGCAGAGACTAATAGTCATCGGTATTGATTGTCTGATGCAAACCTCTATCATCTAATGGTTCTCTCTATTTTCAAATAATGATTATAAAACGTTTATCATTTATCACACTGCTGTTACATCGATTTTATCATAAGACACATTTCGGTCTAGTCCTAAACAAGACCAATGCAAACTCACATCAGCTAGGTAACTAATTCTTCAATTTTCCATAGATTTGATTTGTAGAGAGACAGACCATTTATTCGTTTCAGAGGGTACAGTTCAATAAAAGCTCAATCCCTCAATAAAATAACAACAACTTTAGATACCTACTCATGTGATTTCTCGTTAAACAATCAGGAAGTCTGCAATGAATCAAAGGAGTCTTGAGAATCAGGACGTAGACCGTAGAGCAGGCTAACTGGTTTTGTAAGTATTATGCTGACTTTGGAGAGCCAAAGAACTGGCTAAAAGTACAACTTACAAGCGGAGTAGGTAGCTACCTATAATATCTTAACATTTATAAGGGTAAATATTCGCCGCACGCGCACCTGAAAGTTTGTATTTTAAGACAAGTGCAAAGTGCTGATTTGAAACTACTTCATCGCCTTCTTTTTTTTTCATTCTGGACAAAGACTGGACTGCATGGAGATCATAGTCCTCAGTCCTTTATCCAGCGAACCCGTGCGGCTCGTAGTCATTGGACGTCGGTCCACCTAGTGATATTTTAGGTACATGTGCTGTGGACACAACCTCGAATATAATATTGAGTATATTCAGGGGTCTGCTAACACTGCACTTTCCGGTGCAGGGTTGCCATTCCAGCAAATTGGGGTCTTGACGACCATCACTTCTTTGAACTATGTGCTTTAACTCCATCGTTATTTCAACCCATTTCCGGCTAATTACTATACACGGGTTTCCTCTTAGAAGGAGAATAAGTTCAAACTGTTTAATTAGAGCTCATATCCACCATTGAGACGAAGTATGATTCTTATGTGAATACTTCGATCACAGAAAAAAGTCGAAGTGGGAATATTACAAAACAAACTTAACGAAAATATTTTTGAATAAGTGTAGGTAACACTTTAATAAAAACAAAAAAATCTAAATATTTTTGTCTATGGCTTCTATTTTTCTTATTGGCTAAATCAGGACGTCCCAGTTTAACCGGACAAGTGGTGACACTAGTATAAACAGTTCACGTTCCAGGCAACAATTGTGAGCGGATGAAGTCAGACCGGCGTCCGGTCTTAGTATGGAGCAATCCTGTGACAAGTTTTAATTAAACATGTTTTAACAGCTACGCGTCAAAACTAGTTTTTTTCTTCACTTCTGCATGTTTAAACCCATTAAGGGATTTAAATAATGTTATGAGTGTTACAAATATTCTGTAACAGTATTACCTGGGAACTGCTTTTCATTATCTGAGCCACTTCAAAGGATTGCCACAGAATACTACCTTATGCCACCTGTATCCAGTCCTGCACTTGTGTGATATGTTTCATTGCTTTTGAATGTAGTCAACGGTGTGGAAAAACTTTAAAAGCACGTGTGTGCTACATTTCGTATCTTCTTCTCCGTATTATAATGTAAACAGGGGGCCCATGAAATATTATTTCAATATTGTTTTAAGATGCCATATACCTTTTGAAGTTGACATTGTGTGACACATCAAAACAATATTGAAATAATACTGCTTTAATCGTTGTTGGTATACTTTTCTGCCTTTATTAGTTAAGATGCACGCCACCATCGTAATTTATATAATGAAAATAAAACTCCCTTTTTCCATTGACGTGTATAATAAAAGTGCAATTATAATGTAAGTGAAATTTTGCATTAACGCTGTAACAAAGTTGAAAAAAGCAATAAGAATGGTATCGTCTGTGAAAACATATCTATGCGGGCGCCCACACAAATCGACGGAAGTAATGTATATGCAGATATTAGAAGTAGGCGATACTATTCGTGCATACATTGAACTGAATGCGTGCGTGCCCTGCATTCTGATTATAAAATAAATGTTGCGCATTTTCTTGGTCTGAGTTTTCATTTAACTAAATATCTCAAGATAACTACAAAAACAGAACCTCTGTACCTAAGTTGTTCTAATACTAATATATATAAAACTAACAGTATGGATTGAAATCCTTACTTAAATTATAAATGCAAGTGTTTGTTTATTGGTTTGTTTGTCCTTCAATCACGCAGAATCCATTGCAATGTTTGACGTGATATTTTGCATGGGTATAGTTGGGGACTTGGAGAGTATAGTTCTTTCAACTCACGAGGGCGCATGACTTTACTTGTGGTTACGTCGTGTACATGCACATTGCACATTGCGTGAGTGTGCATGCCTGTCCGGAGCCTAGGTAGGAGCGGTGAGGCGCGAGCAAGCTCTCGCTCTCACTTATACAGATACGTTATACAAAAAACCATGAGCACAACTCCACAAGTTCGTACTTGATTTCATACTTATTTAAGTGAAATGACATGAAATTATAGTTCAACGGTGCACCAAAAAGTAAATTAAAAGTAAGTTACATATAGTAAGAATATAACAAAATTATACAAAAACAAGTCAAAAATCTTAACGGTAAAGCCGGGGATTACGTGTCCATATAATTAACATATTTTAAAACCTTTTTAATATTAACCTCTTTGATCACTTACTGATTTATGGTCCTACTAATATGTTACCTTACAGCCTTCCATTGACAGTTCTTGTGAAACCTTTGTTTAGTATTGGAAAATACTTAATAATAATTAAGAGACAGCCATATTATTTATGCTTCCCAATTTCATCATGGTGAGCGGTTGAAAACATACAAAAAGCCTAACCTTATTGTTTTACATTTTTGATATTACAAGTCAAGTTTCTCTTCTCTTTTTCTTCCTTTAGTTGTTAAAATAAACAGTGGCAATTTTCGTTTGTTTTTGTATTGTAAAAAGTTGTTAAACTATTAAATTTTGGCGACTTCCCTGGTGCAGTGGTGAGCGCTGTGATCTTATACTGCAGGTCTCGGGTTCGATTCCCGGCGGGGTCAATTTCGGAATTTTTAATTTCTCAGTTCTGCGGGCTGATGCTGTAACTACTGAGTTATACTGAGTGATAGGCACTGGCCTATCAACGACGATAGGCATTTTTTATCCAATGAAGGTTTGAAAAGAAATGTCATTTACTATTTCATAGTAAAGGTTAAAAAATATATGTCAGTGGGTTTCATTTTGTGATAGCCACTGAGTTACAGAATTAGGGGGCTGGTCTGGTGGGAGGCTTTGGCCGTAGCTAGTTACCATTATACCTACAAAGACGTGCCGCAAAGCGATTTAGCGTTTCGGCACGATGGCGTGTAGAAACCGATTAGGTGTATGGGTTGAATGTACACTGCCATACCACTTCCAAGTTAGCTCGCTACCATCTTAGACTGCATTAGATAGTTTCATTATTTTCTTTCCAACACATCTCACCATCAAAGTTAATGTACTTATTAATATCACATTCCCATTTAGTCGATTGAACAGGTAAACCCACCCAAGCGAACATGAAGTGAGTTAGCTAGTTTTTAATAAATAAATTTTTAATAAAATAGTGACGCAAAGGATTCCGAGGTAATAGTTACGGAGTTCATCAACATTAGACGCACAGGCTTTCTTAATCAATTTCACACAATAAAGTTCTTGTAGCTCTCATAACTTGGCAACAACGCGAACACTGAAGATAACTGTAAAGCTTGGGCCGAAGTAAAAACTTAATCGTTAACAACTGGAGCAAATCGGACGAACGAGCTAATTGTAAAAGCAATTAAAACAATATTGTGCAATATCGTTACTGATATAGTCACGGAAGTTTGTGCACAGGTCGTTAATCTTTGGTAATAAAAATAGACAATGTCATTTCGTACTGAACGCTGTGCAATGCTATGTGCAAATTATGTATCACTATAAAGTTAAAAATACTTCATGATAAGGATGATAATATACAGTTTCGTTTTACTTGTAAGGAGAAGGTAAATCACGACAAAAGTTAGTTATCAAATTTTAAGCTATTGCATAGCTTCTATCGCGGGCCTTGAGCGTGGAGACCGAATCCAGAAATTCCGTAACGAAAATAACCTGACACGGGACTCCTCTCACCGCTAGATTGCGTTGATAAAAAATGCTATGCAATAGCTTTACCGCGGCAGTCCCCGAGTGCCACACGTCTTTATTATTTTTTATAAATTCAAGTATTGCCTGAAGACTGACTATGTTCTCGTGTACCAAATGGAAATTTTTGTGGCAGGAAACACTGACAGGAAATAGGCTTCTTTGGTTTTGTAGGTTACTTTGATTTAAATGGGTATCAACATAAAATATCCATAGAAAATGCTTTATTGCTACAAAAATAACTTAATGTTTCCAATTGGAATAAACATACAAAAAAACTTTTTACGTTCGCAAAGGTTAATTAATACAAGTTTCAATTTAAAATTTAAAACACCCCCGAAACGTGGATTGTGTATGATTCACCCAAATTCCTGTTACCGTTTGCTGTTCCATCATCAAATCCTCCTCCTCGAACCTCGACCATCATCTAACACCTACTCATTTAGACCATTTAATCAAGTAAGAAATGAGCTGTTGATTTTACACACACAGCCTGAACAGATCTTCATAAATTATAGCTAAGATCCATATCGATCACGTCAGCTTTCAAACAAAAAACCGCATCAATGACAAAAGTAACATGCCAAAGGTGGAAACGATAAATAGCATAATCATGGCCAATTATTATAAACTAAAAAAAATATTTAAAGGAACCATTTAAACATGCTTGCTTGAGTTTGAGTTTTTATTCGGCATTAAGGTGACTGTGGATTTTGTAAGGCTTTATCCATAATAGTGATTAAAATACAAATGATATACAGTAGTAATAATAGTTAATGGATAACCATGAGAACTTTATGTTTCACCATGGCACAAGATTATTAGAAGTACCTACCACGGATCTTACAATATCTAATACTTTAAAATGTATTTTCCATTAGAATTAAATCACATGTTGTAATTATAACTTATTCGAAAGCACTTTGTAACAGTTTATTTGAATAAAAAAATATTCTATCTATTCTATTATATGCTAAGCAAATCATGCCTACGTGGAATGCTAGCGTGAATTTTTGTTTTTCCGCATTGAGCAGCCAGGCTGATCATCATTTGTGCAACAAATAAGTCAATCCTGACACCAGGCGATACATTTTTCCGCAGTGAAATATCTCGTAAAAATGATTTTGCACTAATACTTCTTAGCCCCAGGGTCTCGATAGCAAACGGAACTTTAATATGCGACTCTCGATCAAAGTGGCATACGTGCACCGCTTAATGGATTCAGTCATTTTAGCTCCCGGTCATCAAAATGCTTCTCTCCCTGATTATGACGTCGGGTCCCATATTAGCACCCGTTCCAGTTTTTTTTAAATCGATGGCAAGATAGTTCTTAACTGTAATTTCACCGGATGGTAATTAATGATGCAGTCTAACATGATAGCGGGATAACTTGGAAGGGGTATGGCAGTGTACATTCAACCTATACCCCAAATCGACTTCTACTCGCTATCAATCGTGCCGACGCTAAATCGCTTGGCGGTACGTCTTTGACGGTAGGGTTGCAATTAGCCACGGCCTAAGCCTCCCACCAGACCAGACCAGAGACAATTCAGAAATTATAAATTCCCAAATTGCCTCCGCTGAGACCTGCCAGACCACAGCGCTCACCACAACGCCAGGGAGGTCGTCTAAGTCTAAGGTTTACTGTTCCAAAGGCATGTTTAAATATTGATTTGAAAATTAAGACATGACCAATTTTTTGTCTAGCGAAATAGAAGAGACGCACAATCAAGCAACCAGCGTGTAGACGCCCTAAAGCTGGCGGGTTCTTGCAAAAGAGGTCGCGAGGGAGCGGAAGGGGGCGGCCGATGACCGGCGACAACCTTACCGCGTAGCTAATAGCAATGTCTAGGGTAAGGTCCTCTCACTAAAGTGGAATAATGCTTTCGTTATTTGTGTTCCGTGGGCGATTTTAACGCTACATTTTGTAGCTGTTTCTGTATGTTTTCGTTTTCTATAAAGCGATAGTGATACCTCGTCGTGTGGAGATTAAAAGACAATCGGATTATGTTATGCAGCTATTTGTTTCAGTTATCTGCCAAGTTTAGAACTAAGTTTTCTGAAGTGTAATTCTGAGCCAACTATGCTTGGGTGGGAATGCTTATTATGAGTTTACTAGACTCCCGATCGTTATAAATCACATCTCAATAGATTCAGGCCGAATATCTTCTATATTTTTTATAATTTTTATGTAAAAAATAACAATAGACGAGCGAGATTAAACTTCTTACCTTAAATTAAAATATTCAATTTTATTTTAGGTCAGTCTTTCTGCCTTTAATGAAAAGTTAACTAAATTGAATAGGTATTTTTTTAATGGTGTAACATTATAAAACTGAACTATAACTTAGGTCTGAAAATGTTTATCAGTTTTTTTTTTCAGACGCGACCGTATATTAATTTTTTTTCAAACTAGAGAACTTAAAAACAGGGAACACCCTGTTTTTAAATGTTGATTATATTTTGTATTCACACTAGAAACAACTTAAACATGATAATATGGATGTAATTAAAAAAATGAAACGAAGAAAATTCAATTCGTTAAGCTGTTGTTGAAAACGTTGAATAGATACGGTTTTGGTCGGAAAGCCTTTCAATGGTGCCAGTAATAGTTATTACGTTCGCTCCGAAGCTAGGTGTTTTCGTTCGAGAGAAAGAGAGAGGGTAATGCCCTCTGAAGTTGTTTGTGGCAAAAAATGGGGACACAGAGACCGGCTCACTTATTTCGGTTGGCTTATGAATCAGCACGAGATAAACAATATAGCTAACTAATTGAGGTGCCCACATTCTTAAAGTCCACTGGGTCACCGTGATGCTAACAAGCGAACAAGGAGACATCTTGAAGCATGACAGACTATCATCGATCATATAGAAGAAGTGAATACGATTCTTTTGCTGCTGAGCTGATTTTGCGAAGAGTGAATAGATCTAGCTCTCATCAGTGCTGTAAAAAAGCTTTTATATGTACGCAAAAGCAATCAGCTAAGCGACTGCATTAAGTTTCTAAGATAACATCTGCCGCATTCTGTCAAGAGGAGATTTAAATGGGAAGTTTGCAGAAGTGGCATTCCAGTGGTAACCTGCCCGAAGAAGGAGACCAGCTGTTTGTAGGGGATTGTCTTAAACTATTATATCAGTGTGATGATTGTAATAATCTCTGATTGGCTGAATTTATGGTGTTCTTGCTGCATTTTCACCAATAGCGAGAGAATATCAACTACCAATCAATCAGAGGTGACAGAAAAGAGTTCATAGAACAAAGGCAGTAAGCGAAGAGAGCATAGAAAATTCAGCTCCGGCCTTAGCATTAAGATGGAATTATAGGACATCATCAAGGTAAGAAAGATTCGAGGTACCAATACGTTTTATTATGTAAAAATTTAAGAGCATACCACGAGCTCGTTGATGTCATTTGTATAAGAATGCTGTAGTGCGTGATTCCTGCGAATTGATCAAATTAATTTAGAACTGAACTAATAAAATTAAAACTGAATCTACACCCAAATCAAATTAAAATTAGAACTCAATTAAAATCAGCTTGGTTTCTGTAATAAATAATACTTTATTTTTTGTTACATTAACTGTTGTCGTTTATTTAGCATACTAATAGAAAAACTATTATTATCTATAGATAACTTGTTGAAATTATTTATATTATATTTTACCTTTAGAAGCTTGTATTTTTGATATATATTTTTTGTTCTTTTTTTGAGTAAAATACCTGAATATCTTACTTTTTTGTAGCGGGAAAATTTTTTAGGTCTACTGTGATACAAATAGCTCCAATTATTCAGTATCGTATTCTTCTACATATTATTATTATACCAAAAAACGGAAAGATTAAAAAAAAATATTCCTTCATTTGCAATACACTTTATTAGTTTAATTAATCATTAAATGAATAATTAAGTAAACTAAAATCTAAATTAACAATTAAATCTGAAACCTCATCGATAGTAACGCAATACATTTATAAAGTCAAGTCGTCAAGAAAAATTCAGTTTTCGAAGTGTTATAACATGATTTTTGACCTAATTTCCGTATTGGGGATAATTCTATTCGAGATATTGACCTTTTAAGTTATTCGGAACGTAAACAAACCGAAAGAGGTTAGCAAAATATGAGTTGGAGTTTGAATTTCATATCCATTTCACTGTAACGTTGTTGAAGAGCAACGACTGTTCCATTTAGCTATAAATTATGTACCTACATTTCCGCTTCAAATGTAGATACATATTTTTGTACAACAAGTAGCTTTTAAGTTCAATGTCTTTTGTAAATAAATATGAAGATAACTCTAGATATATAGAGTTGGAGTTGTAGAAAACTTTTTTTATTTAGTACCAAACAACGTATATGAAACAAGAATTTAAAAAAAATGGTATACAAAGAAACACTTAAGATCTCTTCCAGTTCAGTGGTTTTAAGCAGAGATCCACCCTTTTAAAACTGTTACATTAAAAAATCTAAGATACAAAACAAGAAATATGTTATCTCTTAATACAATTAAATATAAAACTCCTAACTTAAGTAGAAACATCCTTTTTCTTGTAGCCTTATTAAAATCTCGGTCATGTAAGGATATAAAGCATTATTACCGGTAGTTACTAATGTTTCACGAATAAATAAATTAAAACTTTGTGTGCAACAATATAATGTGTATATTTCTTTGACGGAATATGAGGTATCTGACCATTACATTGAAACTCAATATTTGTACGGTCAGCATTGAAATGATCTAATGATTCCAGTTCAAGATCAAGTCATACAATTTTTCCTTTCCCTTCACCCACGTTATCTTCCTAAATAAACCTGTATATAACTGTTGTAGCCTTATTGCTTATTGTTTTAAATTGGATGATCACCACGAGAAGATAGAGATTATACATAGGATAAAGAAGGTTTTAGGAAGGTTGCCTTTTTAATTGATTCCTATATTTTCTTTATTTATTATTATATTTTTTTATTCCCGACAAGATAGCCCTCGACTGGATCTCACCTAAAGTGACGATGCAGCCTAAGATGATTGTGGGCTAACTTGGAAGAGAAGTTTTAATTAAACCCATCCTCTATCATTATTACGATAATATATTACATATTATCATAATTTAATGTATTGTCATTGTCAAACCAATATCTGCTATGTGCACTTTTTAGAAATTTCGACTATTATGACTTGTTTTACTAACCAAATCTTCGTATAAAAGTATTGCAATATGATTCTAAGTATACTATACTGTGTGAACTATGATCGCTAAAAAAATATGCTAATTGCATAGCCAGAATATTGTGCACATAGCAGATACTGGTATGCTGTGTACATCAGCCAGAATATTGTGCACATAGCAGATACTGGTATGCTGTGTACATCAGCCAGAATATTGTGCACATAGCAGATACTGGTATGCTGTGTACATCAGCCAGAATATTGTTCACATAGCAGATACTAGTATGCTGTGTACATCATGCCAGAATATTGTGCACATAGCAGATACTGATATGCTGTGTACATCAGCCAGAATATTGTGCACATAGCAGATACTGGTATGCTGTGTACATCAGCCAGAATATTGTGCTGGTGCTGGCTGGATATTGGTTTGACCACGCCGATATAGTGTAAGCAAAGTACCAAGTATGCAATTCAATTGGTTCACTAATCACTTTTAAGCTCCTTCTGTATGGGTTACCTGAAAAAGATTACTGGTGATAAAGACTGCTTTTACCTTATTATTTATTCGTAGCCTTTACCCATAAATACTGTCGGGGTTTTTGCACTTATGTTTTAGCACCCTGGCTATAATATGGATTGGAAGAAAAACATATCTTTTGAGAACATTATGAAGTTCTCTTCTCTTAGTTCTACATGAATATGTAGATTTTCACGTGGTGTTTTCCTTTACCGATAAAGCAAGTCTTTGCAGTTGTGAATTTTGGAGTGGACTACTCTTGAGAATTTTCCTTTGTCGGAGTGCAAAAATATTTAGAGTTATTTTACTTGGTTTGTGTGGTGTTGCGTTGTTCCTTTACTTATTCTACCACTGGAAGAGCAGTAGTATATAGTGGGAGCGGCACCCTATAGATACCATACAGATTTTTTCTTGTTTGGTGGATTATAGCGAAAAAACTTTATATTTTTATTGCTTAAGTGCCAATTACACCAAGCAACGTCGAGTAACGTTTAAGTGACAGTTTTTGTGTTGAAAATCTGCGAAAACATCATATTTATTCCTCAGTTAAACTCACTAAAACGCGCATAACTCTGAAAAGTTAGAAATGGGATTCAAACCTAAGACCCCAGGAAGGAAACTGAAGTCTTAACCACTGGGCTATCACCATCAGAAGTCACAGCTCAAAACAAGGCGATATTGTTTCCAAAGCTTCGAGAGCTTTTGCCAACGTTACAATCCAACAGATTTTCCTTTCCATGTGTTGGCTTGGCGTGTGCAGGCTAACGGTCCGCTCACGTGTCTCTGAGAAGGCAACGACCCTCTGCGGCCTCCGCGCAATATTCTACGCGCAGTACTTATCTTTACCACACAATACCACCTAATACAATTCCGTTTTTACAAAATTGCACTTTGTGTACTCCTGCAGAACACTTCAATTTACTTTGAGCTATTGTCGCGCTTAAGACACTTTTGTACTGAACAAAAACACTCCGAATCGATAGGTTATAAGTGCGGCAAGAACAATCAATTTTGAATTTTAATCCTCTTATTGTCAAGGTTTACAGTAGTTTGATGGTTTTTTAGTAAATTGATTTTATTTTATGTCAGTTTTATGTATTATTTATGTTTCGTTCTTTAATGATCTCACTGACACAACGATGCAAATTATATTGATGCAGTTTTAAAAAATTGTGTGATTTGAATTTTTAGTAAGCTGTTGTCTGGTGACTTTGAAATAAATATTTATTTCTTTATGTTTATCTCATTTTTAAACATAAGTGTCCTATTAAAATGTTGAAAATGAATCCTTATAGGAAAGTAGTTTGTTTATCAACCTACCTTAATATGTTTTTTAGATTAAAGGACAAAATAAAAAAATACTCTCACATTTATAATATTAGTAAATATAAACAAAATTTCGTGGGTGAGATCGTGGTTATATAAATGGTTATTTAAAAGAAAAACCCGATATTACCCAAAACCTTATAATTTTAATAAGTATCTCCTTTAAATATTGTCTATCAATATTTTATAGTTGCATTTCATATATTTTTTTTTACAATGATTTTTATTTTTATTCGATTACAAGATAGTCCTTAACTGCGATCTCACCTGATGGTATGGTCTAAGATGGCAACGGGCTAACTTGGAAGGGGTAATCGGTTTCTACACGCCATCGTGCCGAAACGCTAAATCGCTTGGCGGCACGTCTTTGACGATAGGGTGGTAACTAGCTACGGGCAAAGGCTCCCATCAGACCAGAAACAATTCAGAAATTATAAATTCAAAAAACGACCCCGTCGGTAATCGAACCCGAGACCTCCCAGTTATAAGACCACAGCGCTCACCACTGCACAGAGAGGTCTTCAAAAGCGAAATAAAATCCACACTTTATGTATGTATGTTAATACACGTGGACTCGGTATATATGATGGACAGCCGATTATGGAATTAATAAATATTTATTCACTTATCATCATACCTCACACAGTCGCACAATAGCCCTTGGTCACGGTTGAATGAAGTTTTCTGTAATATAACCATCATTGCTTTTACCTTGTCCTGATTTTATTACAAGTATTAAAGCAGTGTTTATAATATAGCCTACTGGTGGCCTAGTGGTTCAGACATCGGCCTCATTCGGAGGATTCGGGGTTCGTTTCCCGACACGCATCTCTGTTTACATTTTAAGCCATAGTCATATTTCTTTATTGCATTTCACATGTAACAGGTAGGTACATATACACATGAGACCCTGTAAGGGTATGGCAAATTAGAGTTATATTATAAGCAATTAGAGTTCTCCATAATCTTGTCTCTTTTTAACCGACTTCCAAAAAGGAGGAGGTTATCAATTCTTCATAGCTAAATAAGCCTTATATCCATACTAGTGGATGCCCGCGGCTCCGCTCGCGTGGATTTAGTTTTTAAAAACCCGCGGGAACTCTTTGATTTTTCGGGATATAAAACAGCCTATGTTACTCACCCGGTCCTCAACTATACCCATGCAAAAAATCACATCGATCCGTCCCTTTGTTGCCGCGTGATTGAAGGACAAACAAACACACTTTCGCATTTATATATTTGGTAAATAAGGATTATTTTCTTATTATATCATAAGCGATATAAATTACATAATCATAAAGAAACGATTGAAACCTCATTCATCAAAATCAGCTTAGTAGTTTATTCGTAACTAATCATACGTTACAAAAATACATGCATAGACTGCTAAAATCATAACCCTTCCTTTTGGACTCGGGTACTAAAAAGTAATGTCTCTGAAATTAGTTAATACACAAACGGACACCTAGTAAACTTGTATCTCTATGTAACATTATCTGTAACAAAAAATTCCATTCCTTAACATACATTTTCTAAAAGTTTAGAGAAAATAAATATTTTCTTTCTTTCAACTGATTTGGAAATTACCATCACAAGTTTACAAAGCCAAATATGCGCTAAAAGACTAGAAAGGCGAATAGAAATGAATAATTCAGGATCAATTGAAAAACAAAACAAACCTCTTACGTCATGCTTTTAAACCATCCCTGTTACGTCATAAGTCGTAACACTCAGTATAACTAAATCAGTGAAAATCTTTTAATTATTGGGTAAGTAATTTTTATTTACAAAAAAAATGGATGAAAAAACTATATCTAATAAACTTAAATTAGCTTAATAAACTTAAACTACTTATTAAAATAAACTACATACGAGTATCCTTACTAATATTATGAATGTGAAAGTGTGTTTGTTGGTTTGTCCCTCAGTCACGCACGCACCAACGGAGCAACGGATCGACATGATTTTTGGATGGATATAATTGAGGCCCTGGAGGTAATATAGGCTACTTTTTACTCCGGATAAATCAAAGATATCCGAAGAAATTCTAAAACCTACCTACACCTGCCTTGAATTAAGTTTAGGAATATCTTTCAATTAACTTCTTAGCTTTTTTTACTTTATCGGTTTATGTTTTCCTGGGATCGGGATTATAATTTACCTATACCTGTACCGAATTTTGTTACTCTCGATTCAGCGGTTGAACCATGAAATGGTACAAACCGAACAACTGCGTCCGCGTTCGATTTTTCAAAAATATCGAGAGAATTTTTTCATTTTTTGAAATAAAAAGTATGTCTGTCTCACCCACATTAGCTGATCGTCTGTAACTTCGTTCACGCGATGTTTTAAAAATGACATGGGACTGGGAAAAAGTACCCTACATCCAGCTCTAGGTTACAAGCAATCTATTTGCCAAATGAGGTTAAGTTCACTTCAGCAGTTGTCCTAAGAGACAAAATTCAAAATTCAAAATTCAAAATTTATTTATTTCATGTAGGCTACCCTGTAGCACTTATGATAAGTCAAAAATCTACCACCGGTTCGGAATGCAGATTCTGCTGAGAAGAACCGGCAAGAAACTCAGCAGTTGCTCTTTTCAAAAAATAAAATAAACTAATTTTACAATAAGTAATAAAACTAAGCTAAGTATACAGTGCTTCCACAGTGAAGCTTCAAAAATACAATAAATATAATCTAACACAGATATAGTACCTTCAGACAGACAGACAGATATAGTACCTTCTTTATAAATGTCTTTTTTTGTATAAATTAGTATGGATTTCAATTTTCACCTTGTGTTTTGCTTATCCCTGGTATTGGTACTTTACTGAAAGTTAGCACGTGATCTTTGATTTGATATACTATAAAAGATAATCATCTGCATTTTGAGTGGCACAAATAAAGATACACCGTTATCTCATCGAGAGTTCTCGTTGAATTTCGATCTGGCGAAAATCTGCAAAACATTTTCACACGTTGCACGTGACTACCCAAGGGCAAACCTTACATTGGTGAAGTACGAATCACAAGTCTGGCGTCCGATTACTGAGAGACCGTAAAGTGAGATAACCTAATTTTAATGTCTTAAGACAGAAATGAATATTTCATAGTGTAGTATTTATAGTTTTTAAAAACCCCGTGTGATCTCTTTGACTTCACTACATAGTATAAAACAAAGTCGCTTTCTCTGTCCCTATGTATGCTTAAATCTTTAAAACTACGCAACGGATTTTGATGCGATTTTTTTAATAGGTAGAGTGATTAAAGAGGAAAGTTTATATGTATAATAACATCCATTAACAGTGAATGACATAGGCTATATATTTTATACCCGTGCGAAGCTGGAGCGGGCCGCTAGTTCCGGAATAAAAAGAGGCCTATATTTCTCTCCAATAATTGAAGGACAAACCAACAAACTAACACACTTTCGCATTTATAATATTAGTAAGGATGCTCAATTACGCTATACCAGCTAATTTCACATATCACCAGTTGAGGATATTATTTT
Organism: Hipparchia semele; assembly: GCA_933228805.2. NCBI lineage: Eukaryota > Metazoa > Arthropoda > Insecta > Lepidoptera > Nymphalidae > Hipparchia > Hipparchia semele. The sequence goes on along the minus strand of OW121713.1, from coordinate 9,981,237 downwards.
TTAATCATTACTAAAATAGTGTTTTATAAAGTATGTAATTAGGTGTTAGCAAGAGTCACGTGGATATTAGGTTCACGATTTGTATCCATTTGAGGACGGCAACGACTTATGTCGAGGTTTTAAAATGACACTTCTTTAGTTAAATAAATACACACTGAATTGAAAAACTCGGTTTTTTGAGAAACTTTTTTGAAATTCGGTTAAAAGTAAAATTAAATTTCTTATTTTATAGTTAAAAACATATTTTATTTCATAAAATATCTTTATCTTATAGATACTTATTAGAAAAGTTAGCCCATTAAAATTTTCCCAAGTAGCTCAATCAATATACGGGAACCGAGCTATTTTTATTGGAAAAATTATTATTTTATCTGCAGAAAAACTTAAATCTTAACCTTCTGAAAAGCCTGCAACGCATTGTTGTAAATGAAGTCGTGAGCATCAGCTTAGCTTACGGTTAAAGGTGCGGGCTGAAAACTGATAAGTCGCAGGTTCGAAACCCACGCGTTGCACGTAGGGAATGCAAATCTCGCGAGATTGGGGGTCAAGCGAGATCTCGCGAGATTGTAAATAACAATACTGCGAGATCTCACCAATTTCGAGATCTCGCGAGATTGGCAGTTTTGTGTGTTTTTTTGCAAATAATCACAATATTTGAATAAATTAGAAAAAAAATAATAAAAATTATGAGTATTTTAAGATAACATTTATTTTAACGAATTTTTTGCATCAAATTGTGTATAATTTTTTAATAAACTTCTAAGTAGTAGACTTTGACGTACCTACGTATCTATCGTAAATTTTTTTATTTTTTATTTTTTGAAAAGCAAAGCAAAAGCAAAAGCGAGTTTCTTGCCGGTTCTTCTCAGCAGCATCTGCATTCCGAACCGGTGGTAGATTTATGACATGTCATAAGAGCTACAAGTTGGCCTACATGAAATAAATAAATTTTGAATTTGAATTTGAAATAACAAATGAAAAAAACAACCAGTCTTCTCTTCTAATATCAAACCAAAATCTTGTAATTTAAAAATTAATTCGCCCACCGAACGAAACCGACAGGTCGCAACTCCGTCCGTGTCAGTCCGCGCTTCGAATAAGACTTTTTTATGCTCGAGTGCAATCTCGTTAATCTCGCGAGATCTCGCCCTATTTTCGTCCGAGATCAATATCGCTAAAAAAGGCCGAGATCTCGCGAAAACAAGATCTCGCGAGATCGAGATTGCATTCTCTAGTTGCACGGTTGTCGTACCCACTCACAAGCTTTCCGCTTATTTAGAGGGGATAGGAAGATATCAGTCAACTAAGCTTGGCTCTTTTTCTTTAAAAAATTAAATTCTTAAAAAAAAGACGTGTGGCACTCGGGGACTGCCGCGGTAAAGCTATTGCATAGCATTTTTTATCAACGCCATCTAGCGGCTCACCGTAGAGGAGTCCTGTGTCAGGTTATTTTCGTTACGGAATTTCTGGATTCGGTCTCCACGCTGGCCCGCGCGATAGAAGCTATGCAATAGTTTAAAAATATTGTGTAGTTTTCCTAACGTGACCATTTTAGGCGCCTCAGCAGAGTCGGTCGAGGTTTTGACTTGCAGATCGCACGTGTATTCAGGACAAACTGTAACGTGTGGCGCTTGCATGCGATTGCATCACTGGCTGATCTGTAGTCAAAATTATGTAATACGTCTTATTTGATTATTATCATTTCACTTTTGAATCTGAGGCCATATTGTTTTAGAGAATCTGCGAAAATTGTAGCTTCTTTGTGCGTTTCTATAAGTAATAAAATATTATTAATTTTGTGTTTAGGTGTTGTATGGAAAGTTGTATGGACATGTGAGCGTGAAACCAATCGACATGAATTTATATCCACTGACAGTACATACCTATTTTGTCTTTGCTTTAATTTATAGACTTTGGGATGTGTTCTTAGTTAACCGACTTCAAATACATTATTAAATTTAAAAAATCTGAAACCCGACTGCTTAAATAAAAACTGAAAATGAAAAAAAAAAAAACCAGTAATCTAGAATTCTGTTAAATAATATTGATTTAAGAGGCGGGACCCATTGGGAAGATATGAACTAGTCAGCAACTTTAATTTTATTTATTTGTCTTACTGCAACAATATAATCGATTTCATAACCCTTTACTCGAACAAAAAAGTTATAAATTGGTAATCGTCGATTTAATTCAGAATTTCTTTTAAAATCATGTTGCTGAACCTGCTTTTATGTAACCATCTAATCGACTTACAAATGGGTATCCTGTCATATAAACTGCAAGAAATCAGTGACATGGTGCTTTTTATCTCTTATCCTGTGTATGAAAACAATAAATCATATACATATATTAAGGTAACAGTGCAGTCGCCTGGCTGCCGTAACTTATAGTTTTAGTGCCTATTTCGCCATCCCCGAGGAATCTTTAACTAACGAGTTTTGACGTTCTAACAGATTACCAATTCAATCAGGCTAGAAAATAGTTTTCCGGGGTAAAAGATCACTTTCCTTGCCATCAAAAAACCCGTTCAATACAAAATGTCAAGTATGAGAAAATGAAATTTTTTCATAATTTTCTTTTTCGTGAATTTTTCCGTTATTTTAATAGTTATTCTGCTATTCGGGACGGAGACAAATACAACAAATCAAAAACTATGAAAATCGGTCCATCCGTCTAGAGTTATGTGTTTGAACAAACCCGACTTTGTTTTATATATTAAAGATTAGTACAGAAAAGACCGCCTAGCACTTACTTACTACTTCTTATCCACAACTTCGTCTTCCAACTCCTCTTTTGTCAGCAATTTTCAACATAATGATCATTTGCAGTCGGTATTTATCGTGTCACAATATCAACCTAGCTAAGTTAATTCCTGGAGTTTTCCAACATTCCTGTTAAGCTGCGAATTCCCACAACTTTATCGCCGTTTGTCAGTGATGGTGCTATTATATTTTAATGTAGGTATAACTGCCACCGCCTCCGCATCTTTGTTTCCTACAGGTGCCACATAGTTCGTTCCCCATTCATACACGATCTTGTTCTCACGCTCGTATTTCTATTGTGGTGTATTGTGAACCACCCCTGTGATTCATAATAGGCTTTCAAAAGGTTAGGGGTGAATCTCGTGCACAGGTAGTGTAGGTGTGTTGAGGCTTTTATTGTGTTATCCCAGCATACTTAAGCATACAAGCTAATACAAATCATATCTGCGTCGAAATAGAGATCACATTCGTTAAATCTATACAGATGTTAGAGATTTTTTTTTAAATATTTATGAAAAAAAATAACGATTGTAGAAAATACGTTATGACCGTTGGTTCAATGTCATGACTGAAGTTAAGGATAGCCTTTTTTTTCTAAAAGCCTTTGAGAAGGCTATAGAATTGTTTGATTCATAGAGCAGGATAACATTCAGAAGTAAGGACAGTTTTCTAAACCATAAGCTGAAAGTGAGGCATCTAAATATTAACTGTCTTAACATAAAGTTTAAATCTTACTAATATTGAAGACGCAAAAACGTTTGTTTGTCCTTCAGTCACGCTGGAACAAAGTTATGGATCGATGTGAATTTTTGCGTGGATATAGGCTTACTTATGGTACCTACTTTTCAGGTTCCAGCGTGATTTTACTAGTTGATGTGTGATTAAAAACATTTTATACTAATTAATACCTTCTTAGAAATCTTTTTTATTTTTGGGAGTATTCTACCCTTATTGATATAAATTATTATTTTTCTAGAACCACAAAAAATAAGTCTAGAACTGATCAATCGACGCTAATGATTTCAATAGTTTGGAATGTTCAGATTGATGGATCGAGAGTTGATAACTCTTTACCCGTTAGTATGCAATAATAATGAAGCCGGATTTCGTATAAAGTATGATTTAGACTAATATTTGTCGGGCGCTTACATCATTAGTCATTATCATCACCTAAACACATATATACCAAATATAAAACATAATATCCCGTATGATTGATCGCCATATTTCATTGTTGTGTTTCTACTACATTTACATTATATTATTATACATTTTGGAAAAACGTACGCATATATATAAGTAGAGAGCGTTCGTCATAATAATGAACTGACGAATTAAGTAAATGAATAGAGGTATTAGTAGCCAATCGAGATTAACCTAATAAAAGATAATAAAAAGCACGAGTGACTTAGTAGATACCGGCGCAGTTTCTATTCCCTCACGAAAATCTAAGCCCGACACAACTAAAGAGAGAGCGCATGTACGACCAACGACTTTACTTGCCCTAAGAGGCAAGGGGGTGTAAGTGTAACACAGTGTCTTGTCATAGAATTAAAAAAGTTATCTAACTGATTACAAAAATATACATATAATTTTCAATCACTCAACATTTAGGACCAGTTTTTGTGTCAGCAATTGAAACTCCATAGGTATTTTGTGGTCACACGTAACAAAAAGTAATAAAATATGACCCGTCTCTGAAATTGATCTATGTGTCCGTTGCTCACAAGTTCCTTATAGCCTAAAGGCGTAGCCTTGTATTACAAAGAGCCAATGCCATCAGCGTTACAGATACCATGCTCTGGGAACGAGTATAAGTTCGTCAGTACCATTATGTATTCTATGGTACCTATAAAGACCGATTAAGCGATATAATAAAAGATTTGGTAGATATTATAATTAATACTTATACCTAATAGTTTATAGAAGTAATGGACTTGACGTTGTCATACATACATAATATTGTAATTCTATAAGCTTTATAGTATTACAATATTATGTAAATTACACCTACCTATAAATTCTTTTGGGTTCTTAGATTTATTGTATTCCGCTAAGCCTTCTTTAAATCTTTATTATCTATAAATAATCACACACCCTTAAAAACTCGCTTGTAGGTCTCCTCATTTTTATGTACACACATAAAAATGATCATCACAGATTTTATGTATCTAACTAGCTTTTGCGCGCGGCTTAGCTCACTTTAAGTTTGATTTTTCAAACCCCTATTTTATATCCTTGAATTTTCAAAAATCCTTTCTTAGCGGATGCCTACGTCATATAGCTATCTGTATCAGCCTGATCCGTCCAGTAGTTTTAGCTGTGCGTTGATAGATCAGTCAGTCAATCAATCAGTCAGTTATCTTTTCCTTTTATATATTTAGATAGATAACAAAGGTCTGATGCTGTTAAAGTACTATACAGAATACCAAACAAGCGTACTTTTTTAAAACGTCATTATACTTACGTGTGTTATAAGGAAGTCAGTAACAATGGCGAAGGAAACGGAAGTGAATCGGGGCTCATGACAGCGTCGCCTAGTTAGTGGAACAAGGACCGATCGCTTGACCTCGAAAGAAATTTTAATGATATCATTCGACCATTATGTTCTGACCATATTATCGTGTTAGTGCTTAGTTAATTTTTTTTTAAAGAATATTAGCCAAGCTGAACTTGACTTATATTCGCCTCTCTCCTCCAAATAAGCGAAAAGCTTGTGCTAGGAGTGGGTACGACAATAGTGCAACGGGTGGGGTTCGAATCTGCGACCTTTCAGTTTTCAGTCCGCACCTTTAACCGTTGGGCTATTGGGGCTTCAAATTATAGTAGATTTTCTAACTGAGACTTGATTAGACCATTGATATTATGTCTGCTTTGTAGTGACTGGCTATAACATAAAATCTGGTTGATCTTCAGTTATACATCTACAGCTGTAGACCTAAGTAAGTAGGAAGTAGAAAAGATGCATGCCTGAGATTTGATATCCGGACCCCCGAAAAGGAGTCGGAAGTGACGTATCACTGTTCTATCTTTATATTGTGTTTTACCTGTTTACAACTTAAGCACTAAACCCGTCGTACCTATTTGTACCTGCTGATTTTATCTTCCGAGCTTCTTTCGTCTTTAGCCGGTACTAGAGTCCCTATGCAGATAACATTCAAAAGATTGAGTGATGGGCTATTTAGAACCCTTTTTTCAATAACCTATTAGTTATTCTACAGACCACCCAGGTTTTATATAAAAGTGCGGTCGTAGAAGGTGTCATAAAATACCCGTTTAAAGTTCCACGAGCCGAGATGGATCAATAAATCTCTTGAACTACATTCTTTAGCTCCAAATTGCAATAAATTCACGTGTATCGTAAATTTTAATTATTAAATTACAATCTGCATGATGCGGAAGTCGTGAACACGATCGTGATTGCGATAAATAAAATAGCAATGATTCGCAACGAACAATGGTTTCGGGTTATCGCACTACAGTACCATTTCGGCGAAGGTCCCTAGACGCGAGGCCATTTGGATTTTTCTTAAAAAAAGCTGGATGTACCTAGCTAGAGCGTGGATTTTAGATGCGGTAATTAGATTAGGTCTTTTTAATATCAGTTTAGAGTTTTTTACTATTGCATACCTAATCTTATTATGTCAAAATATAAAAAAATCAAATTATTACATCCGATTCAACGTTTCTGAAACGAACGGCTAAGGATGGAATAATCTGAGCATTTTCAAGACAAGAGTGAATAAGCATTTTCTAGGCAAGCGCGCTCCAAGCTAGACCTCTTCAATGCTGTCCATCACTGATTATCTTCAAGCGCAAGCCTATCTCATATTAAAAAAAAAAGATTCAACCGCAGTGAAGAACAGAAATTGTTACTCAATTAGATTCTAGATTGAATTTAGAGTTCGATTTTTAAAAATCCCACCGAAACCCTCTGTTTTTGCCGAAATAAAAGGTTGCATGTATCACTCTTGCAGTCCATAAGTAACCCATAGCAAAATTATAAAATAAAAACAAATAAAAAAATTAAATAAAAAATGTATGAAAAATTGCTTTACAAATGTATTTTCCATTTCGTAGAGATGGAAACTTTAAAAGCTAGACCAATAAAATGTTGTTCTTTTGTTCTTTTTAGATCAACCATTAACCTTATCTATACCTACTCAATTAGCTGCAGTTCAGTTGAGTGTTATATTTAAGTATGAAACAGAGCTCTCTTACATATTTTTTAACAAAAAAACTTAAAAGTGAGCTAATGTCAGTGTTGTTCTTGATACGGCAATTGCCGTAATATACGGCAATCAGGTCTCTTGGGCAACAAAAATACGGTATACGGCAGCTACTTGATTACCGTATTGAAATATACGGCAATTGACTAAAGTAAACAAAAAAAAATATTTCGTATAATGGAACGCACCAACTTGTGAATCATAAATCGACGAGTACTTTCGCCACAGATAAAGTAGAAGCGCCACGATCAGAAACGTCAAACTTTAACAGTATTCAAATAAATTCAACCTTATCCCTGAGAAATTAATGTCTAAAATCTTTAGTTCTTCATTCTAGTAGGTTCTTCAACTTTACTCGGGTATGTTCTAGGATATATGGGGAATCCCCGGAATAATTGTTACTGTGCACTAGATAATATAATATTATAATAGGTAAACTTTTGTGGTTCTGTCATTTAATCATTAATGATTTGTTTTGCTTTATGTACGATCCAGTACCTAGTGTTCGTGGTCTCTGGTACGATCTATCAATGAAAGCTAATTTACGAATATTTTTAAAGTTTTAATTGAAAATTAGTGCAATATTTGTAAACTACACGTATTTCATGTTTTTTTTTTAATTTTAACCTTCTGAATAATTATATTTTGTACAATACGGCAATTTTCTTAATTTTCCCTGAAAATACGGCAATTTTAGAGTTAGAATACGGCAACTCTAAATTTGTCAGGAACAACACTGGCTAATGTGCTACACTGTTAATCTTAGCGTGAAGTGTAAAAAATATAATTATGACTTGTAATACGTGATAATTACGTGAGTGCGGCATAAGTGTGTATAAGAACTTAGCAATCGTATAGAAGTGGTTGATAGCTAGTTGAAGTAGTACCTACTCGAACAGAAGATCGTAAATACAGTGTTAGATGAAGACTTCAAATTCAAAATTACTCATTTTATTTGGCCTAACAGCTTGTGGCTCTTATGAAAAGTCAAAACTCTACCATTGAACCTGATTCGAAAAGCAGACTTTTTAAATCGGGCAGCAAAAGTGACCCGAATAACTACAGGCCAATTTCAATTTTGCCAACTCTTAGCAAGATATTCGAAAAAATAATGCTCAACCAACTGCTTTTACACTTTACTTTAAATAAACTCCTACACACTGAACAGTATGGTTTTACAAAGGGTCGATCAACAACCGATGCAGCCGCAAGGCTATTACAACACATATTCGATGCGTGGGAGAACTCACAGAATGCCATTGGTATTTTCTGTGATTTGTCAAAGGCATTCGACTGCGTTGATCACGAGACTCTTTTGCTTAAACTGAGCCACTATGGCATTAAAGATTTTGCACTTAGTCTCATTGCGTCTTATCTCAGCAACCGAGTCCAAAGAGTGTCAATGATGTAAAATCATCCGGATCAGCCTCAGTAATGGGTGTACCCCAGGGTTCTATTCTAGGTCCATTCATGTTTTTGGTCTACATAAATGATTTACCACATTTTGTCCAAAATACTTGCGATATTGTACTATTTGCTGATGATACGTCCTTAATTTTTAAAGTCGATAGGATGAAAAACAATTTTGACGATGTAAATAATGCATTATCTCAAGTTTCTGAATGGTTTACGGCAAATAATCTCCTTTTAAATGCTAAAAAAACAAAGTGTGTTGAGTTTTTATTACCTAACACGAGAACTGTCAGTAAAAATTTAAAGATAAATAATGAACCTTTGAAAACTGAGGACTCCACAGTGTTTTTGGGGTTAACCCTGGATTCAAAGCTACAATGGGGCACCCATATAGCAACGCTTGCTGGCAAACTTAGCTCTGCTGCTTACGCTGTTAGGAAGATTCGACAGTTGACTGACATAGAAACTGCAAAAATTGTTTATTTTGCATATTTCCATAGTATTATGTCATACGGAATCTTACTATGGGGTAAGGCAGCCGATATTGGAAAAATTTTTGTTTTGCAGAAGAGGGCAATCCGCGCAATCTATAATTTGAGGCCGCGGGATTCCCTTCGAGAAAGATTTAAAGAGATAGGCATTCTTACAGTAGCTTCACAATATATTTATAACAACATAATATTTGTCAGACAAAACATTTTGAGTTACAAAAAAAAGAATGATTTGTCCGATAGACCAAGTAGAAATCCAAATAGGCTCATGTTTCCTGGGCTGCGCCTCAAGAGGGTCCAAAAGACATTTGTGAGAATGGGCGTGACGTTTTACAATAAAATTCCACAGTCAATCTTAGACTTGCCTCTACACAAGTTTAAGAAATCAATTAAATCTACTCTCATGAAAAAAGCATATTATACAATTGAAGACTATGTAAATGATAAAAAAGCGTGGATATAATTCGCTCCAGTGATTCATAAGACAGTAATAACTATCCTGTGTTCAATAACAATTGTAAATTTTTTATTTTTTTTTTGAAAAGAGCAACCGCCGAGTTTCTTGCTGGCTCTTCTCGGCAGGAAAGGCATTCCGAACCAGTGGTAGATTCATTGACGATTCAAAAGTGCTTGTAAAAGTTTATTTGAATAAAAAATATTTCTATTTCTATTTCTATTTCAGACTTTGCTGAGAGTCGGTTAGCCGGCGTTAGACTATTAATCTTAATGTAATTTAGATTTATATTTAGGTATTTTAATATAATAATTTATACATGTTTACACGTAGGTATATCCATAGCTGATGCTCGTAATTTCGTTGGAGGGATTTAGGTATAAACAAAAAATCCGGATGTAAATTCCGAGATAAAAGTCCTGTATCCTATACCATATAGCTAGTAAGGCTTATAGGATGTTGGGGTTTGTCTTAAGGATTTCTAAAGAGTTTAAACTACCGTCAACACTTATTCTTCTTTATAACTCGTTTGTAAGATCTACTCTGGAATACGCTTCCACTGTTTGGAGCCCTCAGTATAAGGTACATAAAGAAAAAATTGAAAGAGTCCACAATCGATTCGTAAAACGGTTATCTTATTATATATCAAATAATACTAATAATGACTGTCCCCGTATGCCTATTTCAGCCACTAGCAGACGGGTTCAAAGAGATCAAATTCTTTTATTTAAGCTCCTGAATAATGGTGTTGACTCCCCTTATCTACTTTCTAAAATTTCTTTAAAGTGCCCACGGTCTACCTGTCGGCATCCAAAACTATTTTATATTGCACCATGCAAGACAAAGTATGCTACTAATACATTTATTAGAAAAAGTTGCAACCAATTTAACGTGCTATTTTCGGAAAATGACATCTTTCATCTCTCTCTCTCCAAATTTAAATTAGCTATTAAGGATACCTTGTCGAAAACCGACTAGCTACAAGTTGGTCGGTTTTCGGCAAGTTTCTGTTTAAAATAATTAATTTATAATTTTTGTTCTCCCTTTCTGCTGCACCTGATTGTTGCGTTGTCAGATTAATGTAATCTATAAGTGTTATATAGTCTTTGGAAACTATTTAGGTTTAAGAATTATAAATCTGTTTTTTAGATTTAAGACAATTAACACTGTATGTTTCCATAAAATAAATAAATAAATAAATAAATAAATCCTAGGATGCAAGTTTATATCTTTTGCCATTTAAATCTGTTGTTAAAAAGACAGCCAGACAAAGTTATTTTCCTATTCATTAAGATGCATAGCTGTGTCAAATATAGTTTCAAATTATCAATTTCCAGCTTACTTTATGCTTGTTAATGCATATTTTGAACCTTTTTTATTTTGTCAATAACAGGTTAGAGCTGCGCAGTATTAGTACATTATTTTTATGGTAAAGGGTATGGCATTTGTATAGATCTTTACTTCTTATTGCATTATGCACGGTACGGTACTAAAACCACAGATAATCAGAAATTAATTCCAAGAATAAAACGATTCTGCGATTTTTTTACTTGCACTTGTGAGGTCGTCATGAATTGTACCTAAAACAGTGACAGTTTTGCAAAAAGTTCAAAAATGACTTTTTGGCATATTTGGACAATTAATTAACAATTTTTATTTGTTTACTAATATGTTATAAAAAGAACCATTTTATTGAGTAAATGTGAAATTTTATTGCTACAGATTTTTTATTCAAAAAGGTATGATAACAAAATCTTCGAAATTATTTCAAATGGCTCTACTGTAAAGTTGATAAAATGCAGATCCGTCGTTGTTCTACGATCATGACGAGATGATCGTTTGTACCGCTGAACAGAATAGGTCATCAGTTGCTTTACCAATTAATGAAAATAAATTATCTTCAATTAATCTTTCCTTACGACTATTAATATAAATTGTTTTCAATATTATTTTGTTTTTTATCGCTAACGCTCAAAGCTTGATAGAAACGTGTAAGTAGTTTTTAATGCGAAAAAATAACGATAGAGCCTCTCTCATACAAAAGAAAATGGTTATAAAATTGCAATAATCACCGATCGAGCCGCCATCTAGCACTGTTCTAAGACCACAAAATGTATTAGCTACGCACACAGACAGGCGAGCAATGAATGCGTGTGCACGTTCACTTCACGCACACATTCGCGGTTGACATAGAAAAAGGAACATTAACTCACACTATTGCAGCATTACAGCCTCTTACGTGAAGAACGTAAGCGACTGCGGAACTCAAGATGGCTGACATTGGCAATGGTCATTGACCCAGCGCGCGTAGCCTTCAAGCTTAGATCTGACATTAGAGAGGTTGTTATTTTCCGTCAACATTCGTTTTTGTTTTATTCTTTAAACAAGATTGCCGTGTATGTTATGACTTCTCATTGGTATTTCATTTTCATAATACAAAACGGTAGGTATAGGCATGTATGATTAATTATTTATTTACACTTAGATATCTACCTAGTATTTTGATAATATCATACTTAAACGAGTATTTTCGCATTTTTAGACCTTTTACAGGTCTAAAAATGCGAAATTCAAAGGATGGTTCCTTTCCTTATGTGACTCCAAGAGTGTTCGAAGAGCAAGGATGGGGTCCATCGTACCATATCCAGGCTGGAATCCATATTGACATCAGAGATTGTACACTCTTGCCGCAGCCTCAACTCGACAATGCGTTCGAAAAGCTTCATGGTGTGGCACATTACTTTGAGACCGCGATAATTCGAGCAGTCCTATACATCTCCTTTACCCTTATATACAGGAGTTATAATACTCAGCCTCCAAGGGTCAGGCATTTTCCGGGTGTTCAGGATGCGCTTAAACAGGTCAGCAAGTAAGTACACACCACGAGAGCCTAACGACTTCCACGCTTCTATCGGAACATTATCAGGGCCAACTGCTTTTCGATTCTTCATGTGGATGTCTGAAGACTGTTAAGGATCTCATCAGGCGTTATCGGAGCAAAAAATCCTTGGTTTGCAGGCAACTCGGGAGTTTGAGAGTCGAGGTATTGGGTATTGCGAAGCTTCAGGTGGTACTCGCGCCATCTTTCCTTTACCTTCGCTTCATTGTACAGGAGACTGCTTTCGGAGTCTTTTACACAGAGACATTTAGTTATGTCCCGGGAAGCTTTCTCTTGCGTTTTTGCTAGCTTAAACACGATTTTCTGTCCCTCTTCGTTTCCAATTAATCGTAAAGAGGTGACAAAAAATCGTGCCTAGCAATGGCTATCGCTCTTTTAGCAGCACGTTTAGCAGTTCTGTACTCAGCTAGATTTTCGGGAGATTTAGACTCTTGATACTTCTTAAATTTAAAAATATTGATTTAATTGGTTTTTATAAATCTTATATTACGACGTCCATTGAAATCTGTAATTAGTGCCTAACTAAATAAGACAATATCTGTATAAACATAATATAATCTGTACCTAAGCTTTGCAATAAATAGTACCCACATAGGTTTATACATAACGTCAATAGTACGATACATAGATCTTGCCGTCTTGTAATTATGTCACGGTGGCGTCAACTGGCGGACGGCGGAGACAACCGCGGAATGTAGCCCAAGCTAACGGTCCGCGCCGCGCGAAAAAACTCAAGTTCACTATCACGGAAGATTGCACGCCGCCATTACGCGGTTACGTTGTCGCCGGCTCGGTATTATGATACTGTGTTACCAACTGTTATATAACAACGTTTATAATAACAATAAATACTCTATTTATTGGTTGCGAAGTTATTTATAGGAAGATGAGGTTAAATGGATTTATATATTTTTCTTTTAAGGTTAAGAATAACGATAAATTTTATTGCTGTTACCGTGTAAAATATGATGTTTTCTCTCGCAACTAGTTTCCCAATAGTAAATTATGCTTTTCCTCTAAAATAAGTACAGTTCTTTTTTAAATATTTATGACAAAACATACTAGACATATATACATAAATATCATTAATTTGCAAAAAAAATTTTTTATTCCTCCTTGTTAATTTGTTACAAAAATTCTCACTTAATATATGTATATTAATATATATATAGCTACTCGTGCTGATTCACTGACTGACTGACTGACTGACTCATTGATCACCTCTCCTGTAAAATTTTGTATGGAAAAATTTTTTTTCACTCACGGTTTCGTATAGAGGACAAAAATTCATTCGGAACAAAAATATGGAGAGAGCTGATGAGTGAGGATTTCGGAGACGGGTGAGGAGCACCGGCCAGGGTATCGAAGATAGGTGGGGGGTGTTCGACCAAATGTCACTCGAAACCTCATCCAATTGGCAAAGAGCTGAAAAAAAACTCCAAAATGGCGAATTCAAGATGGCGGCCATACAAATTTTGTTTGTGTCTATCTCGGAGAGTATAAGAGATGGAAGAGTGGTTTCTTGGCAAAAGATGATCAGGAGCCGAAGATCCACTTGGTGAACAGAAAAAAAATTCAAGATGGCGGAATTTATTTTTTTCCATACAAAATATATGCAAGACTTTAATACGGTTCCTTTTCAAAATTTCTGATGGTTTCGTAGAGAGGACAAAAATTCATTTGGAGGAAAAATATGGAGAGCTGATGGTTGAGGATTTCGGAGACGGGTGGGGAGCACGGCCAGGGTATCGAAGATAAGTGGGGAGTGTTCAAACAAAAGTCACTCGAAACCTCATCCAATTGGCAGGGAGCTGAAAAAAAACTCCAAAATGGCGGATTCAAGATGGCGGCCATACAAATTTCGTCGGTGTCTATCTCGGAGACTATAAAAGATGGAAGAGTGATTTCTTGGAAAAAGGTGATCAAGACCCGGTAGTTAACGTGATGAATAGAAAAAAATTCAAGATGGCGAATTTTTTTTTCATATAAAATGTATGCAAGACTTTGATACGTTCCTTTCCGCTGATGGTTTCGTATAGAGGACAAAAATTCATTTGGATGAAAAATATGGAGGGAGCTGATGATTGAGGATTTCGGAGACGGGTGAGGAGCACGGCCAGGATATCGAAGATAAGTGGAGGGTATTTGAACAAAAGTCACTCAAAACCTAATCCAATTGGCAGAGAGTCGAAAAAAAATCCAAAATGGCGGATTCAAGATGGCGGCCATACAAATTTCGTCGATGTCTATCTCGGAGACTATGAATGATGGAAGAGTGGTTTCTCGGAAAAAGATGATCAGGATCCGATAGTCTACGTGATGAATAGAAAAAAATTCAAGATGGCGGATTTTTCTTTTCATATAAAATGTATGCAAGACGATGCAAGAAGATGTACGTTCCTTTCCGCTGATGGTTTCGTATAGAGGACAAAAATTCCTTCGGAGGAAAAATATGAAGTGACCTGATGATTGAGGATTTCGGAGACGGGTGAGGAGCACGGTCAGGGTATTGAAGATAGATGGGGGGTCTTCAAACAAAAGTTACTCGAAACCTCATTCAATTAGCAGTGAGCTGAAAAAAAAACACCAAAATGGCGGATTCAAGGTGGGGTCATACAAATTTCGTCGGTGTTTATCTCAGAGACTGAAAGATGGAAGTAGTTCCTTAGAAAAAGATGATCAAGACCCGAAGGCCTACTTGGTGGTCAGAAAAACCGCGGTTCGCTTTAGCGAGCCGCGCACCCACGCACCCTACTAGTAAGTTATATAGTTAATTGCATACTAGATATAATATATAGGCAATTACAGTTAACATTAACCGAGGATAATATTTTCAGATAAATATATGGTTGGACAAGACTAACACTTATTTAATACTTGTTCTTCTTATTTATATATATTGTGGCCATTTTTTTTTTGCTTAAAAATGCAATGATTTAATTCTTCACATGACAGCTAAAATAATTTTATTGCGACTATAATAATTCTATATTACAAAAACAAAAAAGGAATTTTCAAGAATAGTATAAGTACATTTTTTTCATAATGTTTCAAAATTATTTTTACAAAGTAATTCTCTAGTTATTACTACAACTAGCTACTCTACCTATAGTGATGTTTATTACTTAAACCATTACAGCAAGGTTCACATTGGTTACACGGAAATCATGTAATTATGCGTTTGAACCACTTATATAGGCAATGTTCGCACGAATATAAAAAAAAATTAACGTACAAGTCACGTAATTAACATTTTTAAACTTGGAACAATTTACCCACGATACTGCCTGATCTAACACAATAGTTTTCCCACATAATAACTGTCATGACCCCCTCAAACCGTATTACTCATATTGCAAACATGAAAAAACTCAAAAACAGCACGAAGACGTTCATTTTAAATTTTATACCAGTGAGACAAATCAAAAATAAGTTAAATCCTACTTCCTACCATGTAATATTATAAATGAGGAAGTTTGTGAGGATGGATGGATAGATTTTTGTTACTCTTTTGATAAAACTTGACAATGTACCTAATAGCTTTTTTTTAATTCTTTATTCGAGAAGTTTGGTCTTGATGGACTAGGTCACTCCGTTTGACTTTACAATAAATCTAAGCAATTCGCCTCCTACACTAAAGTGATAGCTTTAAATACATCAGAATAGCATACAGACTATATTTTATGCCAAAAACAATCTTGCGGGAATCAAACACCCTTAATCCGCGCGGGTGAAGTCGTGCAGATCATCAGCTCGTTCAGTAACTAGTCGATCCGTTGTATGTTACTCGTTGATTGAAGAACAAACTAATAAATCAACAACCCACAAACACACTTTCGCATGTATAATATTCGCGGCTCGCCCCAACTTGAGAATCTTAAAGTTCCTAAAATAAAAGTTTCAAAATAAGATCGAAACAATATTTTTATTTCATATCCTCCTACCTTAATCATATTGCAACAAGACATTAATTAACTCTATTTAGGTTTGTATATGGAATAATTGAGGTAACCTTTTTCTTATCTTTTCTTTGGAAGTAATTTTAAAACGCAATGGGATTATGTTATTTTCAACAAATTGCTATACAATTATCACTCAAATAATACATTTGTCTACGTGGTCTTTAAGTACTTCCAAGATGCTACCTGGATAAAACGCATCTGTCACCAGTTTCCGACTAAACATAATTCCATTCGAAAAGGAAATTCATCACTGATACAGATTTAGAATAACAGATTTAACCTCTTCACAAAATGAAAAACTAAAATGATACTTTAAATAAAGAAATAAAGCTTAATATTGCTTATCAGCATTTTTAACTGGCCTATATATTAACTTAACAAGGTCGAAAAGGCAGCTGATAGGGTGTGTGTTACGAAGGCCATAATTTTAGCTGCTATTTTCGGATATTGATTTTCTTTGTTTTGGGATCAGTAGTGTTAGTACGAGTTTATACTTCCCGAAAATTTTGATAGATTATTATGAAAACCACACAATATCAACAAAGTAAAATAAATCTTACAGTATATCTAATTTGAAAGCTCTATTTTATTCATACACATACAGAGCGGTAAGACGAAACGTTGTGAAATTAAACTAATGCGCACTGAAGGAAACAATGAAAGAAAAGATCCTTTAAGTCCATTTTAGTCTGAGGTAACTAATTGAGTTTCGATGCTCGAAATCTATTAATGTCGTCAAAGTTTGCAACTCTTACTAAGGATTGTTTTAGGCAAAGCATGTTAATAAAGGTAGCATAGACAAAAGACAAGACAAAATCATTTGAGTTACTGACAATCATTGATGAAACTGACTTCAAAAACAGAGTTTAACTAATTTTAACGCTCCTGTCAAACACCGATTTTCCTTTTAAATCATAACATAATGTATAAAGACGAAATTATCTCATATCTGCTTTAGATTGAAAGTGATGTTTTTTACGAATTTGCACCTTGTGATATTGAAATGTATTTCATCAATAACGTTTATTGAAAAAAATAATCACTAACAGGTGCTCGTGGGCTGAAGAGATTTCGTTTTGTTTTCAAACTTATTGTTTCTTTTCGTATAGATATAACTCGAAATGATGACATGAGGACACGTGCATTAATTAATTTTTTAAGTTTATGGTAACTTCATGATTTGATGATTTTAAATTAATGTACATATTTATCTATCCATGAAGTATGTTTGTTTATTATTTATTCAAGCGATATCATAGATATACGGACAGATTGACTGCGATTACACCTGATTGTAAGTGAAGATGTAGCTATAGCGGACAACAATACTGACAAAAGCTAATGTATTTATAATAAGGATTATATGTACATAAAAGAATCTACATATTTTGCAAAACTGATTAATTCGAAAAGTGCACACTGCACAGTGACTAGCAACAATACAATTTTTGAAAATAAAAAATTCTGATTTTGGTTATTTTTGCTTGTACAAGAATGCATCGATTTTTACTCGCTATTCTGTATTATTTAACAAAAATGATGTTTTCTGGATAAAAAACATTCTGGTTTAACTGAATAGATACTTTTTAGGAATTTTTAGAATCAAATGTTGTGAGAAATATTCTAATTCTAATGTTAATGTAGTTAAGTAGTAACGTTTGACACGTACAAAAGAGTTCAACGACCAACCCGAAATTAAAATAATGAACGTTTAAGTACATGTCCATTCACTGGATTAAAAAAATTAGTTATAATTAAGAAATTGCTCACGCATGTCATTAAGTTTATGGCTTAAGAGTAGTTAGTGTCTGATTTGTAATTTTTTCATACAACAAAATAAATACTTAGTCCAGTCAAAACAAGGTTTAACCTCTGGAAAATTGCGAAAGTTTTGAAACTTTGCACATCGAATTATGGGTCCCTAGGGATGAATATACCAAAAGTCCTCATGCGTACGAGGCGAGCTCTAGCGGCAATTAGCGGAAACAGGACCCTTTTTTTAGTTTTTTGTTAATATCTCGAGAACCTTTGGTCAGAGGTAAAAGTTTACTACTACATAATTAAAGCTTATTAAATTTGCAACAATAATGATTATATACATTTTTCTTGAATTCCTAATAATTACTCAGTTTTAGGCCACTAAAAGATAGCTTTTTCGAAAAATCACGCTAGCGGCGCCCGGTACAATATGGCATTTGTAATAATATTTGACAATCATGGTTTATCATTTTTTTTTGGGTACCAAGGGTGATTCAGAAAATAAACTTCACAGTTATGTACAAAAAAAAGACATATTGTTTATTAAACAACTAGCTTTTGCCCTCGGCTTCGCTCACGTTAAGTTAAATTTTTCAAACCCCTATTTTACCCGTTGTACCCCCTTAGGGGTCGAATTTTCAAAAATCCTTTCGTAGAGGATGCCTACGGCCTAATAGCTACCTGTATGCCAAATTTCAGCCTGATCCGTCCAGTGGTTTAAGCTGTGCGTTGATAGCATTTTTTATTGTTTCTGTATTTCATTTAAATATTTAAAACGCAAAGGTGACAGACTTACTGACTGATCTATCCACGCACAGCTTAAACCACTGGACGGATCAGGCTGAAATTTGGCATACAGGTAGCTATTAGGCCGTAGGTATCCTCTACGAAAGGATTTTTGAAAATTCGACCCCTAAGGGGGTACAACGGGTAAAATAGGAGTTTGAAAAATTTAACTTAACGTGAGCGAAGCCGAGGGCAAAAGCTAGTTGTTTAATAAACAATATGTCTTTTTTTTGTACATAACTGTGAAGTTTATTTTCTGAATCACCCTTGGTACCCAAAAAAAAATGATAAACCATGATTGTCAAATATTATTACAAATGCCATATTGTACCGGGCGCCGCTAGCGTGATTTTTCGAAAAAGCTATCTTTTAGTGGCCTAAAACTCAGTAATTATTAGGAATTCAAGAAAAATGTATATAATCATTAATGTTGCAAATTTAATAAGCTTTAATTATGTAGTAGTAAACTTTTACCTCTGACCAAAGGTTCTCGAGATATTAACAAAAAACCAAAAAAAGGGTCCTGTTTCCGCTAATTGCCGCTAGAGCTCGCCTCGTACGCATGAGGACTTTTGGTATATTCATCCCTAGGGACCCATAATTCGATGTGCAAAGTTTCACAACTTTCGCAATTTTCCAGAGGTTGGGCCATTTTTTGAGGTTTTTTGACTGGACTAACTGTGTTGTTATCTGCTGATATGTTTCAGTGTTAGGTTGTTAGATAAAGTTTAGACTTGAGGGTATCCACTGAAAAAATGTGACCCTAAAACGGATAGGAATCTATGGGAAGTGCATCTGCAAGCTTTATATGAAACGCAATCGCTTTGTACTACCGCACCTGCGGCGGTCTCCCACGCTAAGAACTACTTGTACTGTACATTACCTACTAAGAATTATTCATGACAATTACTGAAAAATAACCTTTACACTGCAGAAAATAGAGTTTAAATAACATACAACCTGAACGTTTGCCTGTTCTTCATGCACTATTTGTACAGGATTCCATACGCTAGATCATATTTCAAAGCTGCTATTCATAATAGCCTTTAGTGAGAATGCCAGTAGTGCCATAAAGGCTTGCAAGTTTTATTGATTTGGTTGCTTATTTCACTGGCTACATTTATTACATGCGTTACTGTCTATTACAGTAACATCTATCATTGTATTTGTGAACTTTTGAGGTTGTAGGTTGTCATGTACTACTTACTCTACAACTCTGTTTCAAGATATAACTTCTTGATATTATTGCTTATTGTATTCTTTTAATAGAACGAGAGAATTTATCCTAAGGTTTTCATTTATCGATCTACTCCTACTATGCTCGCAACTTGAGTGAGTTTTTAAAATTCCCGTGGGAACTGTTTAATTTTCCGGAATAAAAAGTAGCTTCTGTCACACTCCAGATCGTTAATTATACCGACATATCTATGTAAAAAAAAAGTCGATTTTTAGCTCTCTTGCTGTGCGATTGAAGAACCAACCAACAAACAAACACTTTTGCATTATTCGCGTATTGGTACGTAGGATTAAAATATTGGTGGTGCTAATTTAAGAGCCATTTTACGTTTATCATTCCCTCTCTTTTGCACATTCTAATATTTTCAATTATTATAAAAATCACAGTGTACTTTTGAGCTAAGTGGTTCATTACTCTACTTGACAGTAAAATTACGGATATTTTAACTGAACCAATGTTAAACAAAAAAAAAACAAAGTTGTTTTGTGAACACAAAATCTTTTATAATTACTAACTCTAATAGAAAAAACATATATTCATGCTTTCACTTCCCAAAAAGCAGTGTTCCCATGGATTTTTTACCTCAAATAAAAAATCCCTTTCGATTTCCGTCCAGATTGAGGCGCCATCTGCTTTTCTCCTTGTCATGTGTTTGTTTGAATTAGTTTTTTTGGGAATACACCGGATGTGCCTGAGAAATGTCAGTGAAGGTGGCTGTAATACGTTTAAAATTAATTTTATGCATTGTACTTTCATTCTAGCTTTTACCTGCGACTACGTTGTTGTGGAATTAAGTTTTTGAAAATGCCACAGGAACTGTAAAACGTTGAGTTATGAGTAATGATAAGCACGTCTATGAATTGTCCTGCAAGAAATAAAAATTATTCGATCTTAATTTTACTTTATAGAATTTTATTTTAATAATGCTTGTGACTCTCCTGTAGACTCAAGTAAAGTCTACTTAGTTATGATTTAATTTAAGAACTAAAAATAATTTTAGGCATTATTTTTAGTTAAAAATATTGAAATATAATATATTACTCCACAGCTGATAAAACTTATTTATATTATTATTAGTAGTATTTCCGACATTTTCATTCACCGATTGAGGTTACTTGAAATAGATGAATTTGGAAATAATGAACACTTAATATTAAATTTAAATTTATTAAGTATATTGATTTGTTTTCATCCTTAGACTTTTATTATAAACGGAAATGGCACAATAACTTTACTCATCCTTGCTCGGTTTCATTTTTACCCTTCGAAAATAACAGTTTTAGAGAAATTGCCATAACAAAGGTACACATTGCCTTCTTGTTCCTATTTTGCGTGTTGAAAAGAGACCGCCAGCTTGTTAAATTTTCTATTGGAACCTTTTTTCATCCTCCTTTGTTCTTATCTTAGAAATAAGAAATAAAATGCAATAGCCCTTTAGTATCGATGGCATGCTAGATGCATGCTAAGACAGATGCATGCACAGATAAGAGTTTATTACCTTTTTTAAGGAAATTTTTCTTTATTCAAAAAAGTTAAGTTACGTCTAGGCTCTACCGTAACCCTTAAGTTACTTCGGTCAACATATAAGTTTAGTCATTCGGTGGAGTAACGCAGCCAGCGTTCTGGGCACATTTCCTCGTTCCAGTGGTTTGAATGATATTTTTCATATAATAATTTTTAATTTTGATATTAATTTATAGTGAGAACATATGATATAATTTCATAATTATATGAATAAAAAGTCAAAAATACCTTTGCGAAACTTTAAATAGCAATATCTCACAAATATCACGTTAACCGGAAACTGCACTTACGTATAATAGTTTATATTTAACTTGAAACGACTATTTTCTGAACTGCAGTTACTGTTTCCTGTTTTCTTATGGATTCTATCTATTGATCATAACATAGTGTGACCATAATATTGATAAAGAAAAATGAATCTCAACAGTTTTTTTAATATTCGTTGAATCGAAAGTGCCTTTTTCGCAATTATTGCTTACAATTTAGCTTGTATGGACCTACATCTTCTACATGTACTTATAACAACAGCTGACAGTTAGAAACTTGAAATTTTAATAGAAGGTTCCTTTTATAACGTAGGTAGTGCACTTACCATAAAATAATTTTTAGAAATTCCAGCCACAAGGGTGTTAAAAAGGGGATGAAAGTTTGTATGAAAGTCCTTCATTTTTCAAATTAAATTCATGAAAATTGTTTATTTGCTTAAGCTTAAAAATGATTATATACGTGTTTTACATTTTTAGAAGCACTCCCTAACCCGTCTTCAAAATTCCACTCGAGCGAAGCCAGGGTGGATTAGTGGTGGTGGTGTAGTTACACATATATATATATATTTTCAGAACAATAAAACGTGAAGTCCCATATATAGAGTTTCATTGGAATAGGTGATGATGTTGAGTCTCATACTGTCACCACTCTTATTAAAACACAATTCTTAGGTATTTTTTGAGCCTTCATATACATATTACTTGCATAATAAGTATTAACTTTTTTACACTTTATTGACCAAAAATGTTGTATTTATTAGATTCTTAGTAAGAAAATGTTAATATGTCCTCCAACATTCTTAATCATAGATCCACTAGTAATGAGTTAGAAAAAAGGCATCTCGGCTAGAAACATCTGCAGGAGTTCCCACGGGAGCAAAAGGATTGTGTTGTATGTATTAGCTAACTCTGACGCTATTTACTTGCTAGCCCATAGACCTGACTCTACTTGAAAATATGTAATTTCGTAGACTAAAGTGGTGTAGAGTTAGAACAATTTTTTTATTGACAGCTTAGTTTCTAGATAGCCGTAATTAAACTTTAGGAATATTTTTCAATTAATTTCCTTTTTCTTAAATTATTTTTAAATGACGGCTCTGCAAATAGAATTAAGAGTCAATAGCAAAATTATATAACCCATTACATAATATCTTTACATTGTTTAATATCCATGTAAACTGTTAACTAGAGGAAGTGAACCCTTATAAAAGACTTCAACGCGTAGTTAGCTCACTCCGATAATTTTTAAAATTAATTACAAGTTTTATCGTTTAATTTACACGATTCGTTTAATATAAACTTATAATAATAATGAATTTTACTTATTACTACTTTATATCTTAAAGAGAATTATTCCCTTTACATTCATATACGTTATGTATTGGATTCGTTTAGATCTATTTAATGTAGTAATTTCTTGGAAATCTAACACCAAACTTGGAGTAAAAACTTTTCCTAAGGGCCGATTTCATCAAAGTAAAACAAGTGTGATTTAAAAATTTAAAACACCCCCGACATGTTAAAACATCTATATTACTAGTCAGTAATCGTTAAAATAATAGTACATTATGGTACAAGTGTGATACATTGATGATTACCGCCGAGGCACTATTGAGACCCGAGCCGTCAGGTGAGGGTCTTAAGAAAGCCGAGGACGGTAATCATCAATACACACGTGTATCATACGACGTTTTTCAACACACTTGTGAAGAAAATAATACTAAAATAGGACATTATGGTACAAAACAGTAAAAACGAGTTGTGAAAATTTTTTCGCAATGGCGGGAAAAATTAATCAGTTTTCCGGAATGCGCCTTTAATGACCATAGACTAAAAGAATGAGGTTTCTTTTTTTTTTGCTTTTCTCGGACAGCCTCGTACAAAATGGGGAATTTCAAATTTTCTTTATTACAGAAAAAACAAAAGTTATATTTGAGTGACAGTTTTATTTATTAAACACGTACAAGTTGAAATTATCTATTTAAATACGAAGTTGTATGAAATGAGCAAGCAATAGGTATCTTAGCAATAGGTAGGATTTTTTTTTGTAATAGAAACTTTTTTAAGAACAAAGCAAATCAACCAATAAAATTAAAAAAAAAAATTCTTTAACTCACATTGTGAATAATAGTAATCAAAAGTCACAGTTTCAGTTATAGGTGTCATTGTGTGCCTAATTGCGGTGAACAGGGAGCCATTTTATGAGCAAGTGTGTTGAAAAAATATTTAATCCACCATCTTGGACCAATTTTCATCAAACATAGCAAAGTACACTCCCGACTAATTCACCTTTCAAACCAAAAAAAAAAACCAAAATCGGTTCATCCTTTCGGGAGCTACGATGCTACAGATAGACACACACGCACATACACAGAGACAAGTCAAACTTATAGCACCCACCCATTTTGATATTTTGACAGATTTTCAATACAAAAACTGTCATAACGCCCAATTTATTCCTCGGTTAAATGTCATTCGACGTTGGTGAAGTCGGCACTAAGTGTGTTTAAAAAATTTGCATCTGCCGCTTAAATGCCGGATGGCACGAAGGTGTACTAAAATTTGCCTTTATTACACTTAACCACTACGTTCGGAGTGGTCAGCGTTTAGGAAACTAATATTTGTGGTGGGCAAACCAAAGGTCTATCCAAATTGCTAAGATCATTTCCGAGTCAGTTGGTTAACCCAATCGAAGGTTGCAAGTAATGAAATGGAACAGTTGGCAATTTAATAAATAATTTATACCTATATAATGCGTAGTTTAAATCAAGAGTGATTAGGCATCTTCTAGGCAAGCGCGTACCATCTTAGGCTGCATCTTCACGCAGCAGGAGAGCAACGGATTGACGCAATTTTCATTTATATAGTTATATACGTATACATGTATAGTTGAGTTGAAGACTTGAAAGGAGACAAGGGTTACTTCGATGATTTAAAAAACAAAGAGGACCCGTGGAATTTTTAATATCTTAGACCACGCGGACGAAGTCGCGGTCAATTGACTACACCATGAATGGACAAATAAAATTCCTAAAATAAGAAGTGTTAATGGTAGGAGGTACCTACTAATTTGATTTTGTGATTACACGTCTTTGTGAAAAAGTACTTGCTGTAAAGGTAATAAAATTCAAACTCCAAAGGGAATATGATTAATGTGTTCCATCTGCATTGCTCAGCAGGCGGTCGTTCAGTAAATGACATATGCTCGAGGTTCCAACCCTTTGAGCATTGTGCAAGCACATGACTTGCGATTTGTATTATCTGGCCAACCGCAAACGCAGATTGCATAGATTTTGCACAATTGTTGCCTTTCTAGGGTTCCCTTATGATTAAATTGGGTAGGTTGTTAGGTTGGTATGTAGTTTTAAGTGCTTATCTACATCTACACTTTGTAAATTAATCACAAATACTTTCTTAGTTAATTTCCTTAGAAATCCCATGTATCTGGTTTGGTCTGGTGGGAGGCTTTAGCCGTGGCTAACTACCACCCTGCCGTCAAAGATGTGCTGCCCAGCGATTTAGCGTTCCAATACGATGTGATACGTGTAGAAACCGATATGGGTTGAATGTTCACTGCCATACTCCAGATTAGTCCACTACAATTTTAGACTACATCGTCACTTACCATCAAGTGAGATCGCAGTCAAGGACTATCTAATAAAAAAAATAGAAAACATTATAAAACTCTCGGTCATGCAGCTTTCTTCACCATATTTTTCATCGCCGTTAAAACATGTGATATCTAATTGCTCGTACATTGCTTCGACACCTAATAACCTGGAAAAACTTATAATTGTAGGCAAGGTAGAAGGCCACGTGGGCGATGCCTAACCGAACCTAGCCGCTGGTCAGACCAGGTCAAATCACTCATTATCCTTCCACTTATAACCGCAATTAGAAAAGCCCAGGGACGGACAGAGTGGAAGGCTATAGTTACCAACGCGACGAAGACACTTGAATATGGAAACGACCTTCAGCAATGAAGTGTGTGACCAACAAGGCTTCGACAAGTTGAGATTATTGGGATTCGAATCCTAGACACCTGGAAAAGGAGACGAAATCTTAACCACTAGGCTTTCACCGCGATTCCCTGACATTATAACTAACAAAATTCCAAACACCGGCGATCACTCCACTTTTTTTGTGAACATGCAGATGGAAGCCGTGTGTGCGCAATTTCTTTGGTTATGTACGAGTATGTATAGAGTGACATGTCCATTATTCATTGTGAGAGTATCGAGAGATTCCGCAATTGATAGGAACACATTGCGTTACGTGTGTTTTGCATACAGTCTCAGCATAATACACAAGGTGTGTACTTGTGAATGGGCTCGATCAATCATTATAGCGTGGGATGTGTAAAAATAACACTTTTGTATAGCGACCGATGCGTCTTCGTAAGCCAATGAAAGTTGTTATTATATGAATTAAGGTAAAAGTGCAAGATGCATCCTATTATATATAATAATAATATAAAAGCGAAAGTTTGGATGTATGGATGTTTGTTACTCAATCACTCAGCAACGACTAAACCTTAGGTAACGATTTGGCTGAAATTTGGCACAGAGATACATTATAGTCTGTAATAACACATAGGCTATTTTTTTCTGGAAAATAAGCGAGATGCCGCGTGAATAAAAAAACCTCAATCCACGCGAACGAAGTCGCGGGCATTAGCTAGTTAGGATAGATAAGGAATCTAACAATTGATGTCATTCCGATCAAATTCGTCCACGGTGGCCAACTTCCACAGAGTATATCAAAATAGGAGATATTATAGAGCATAAGTGTGGGTATAACACAGGTGTACTCTGCGTTCCCTCACTCTTATATCAGATGTACTCTTTATTCCATCTCATAATAAGGGTTGGAATAATCCGACACGACTTGAGAGAGATCAGTCAGAGACGGCTTTAGGTATTCTCTCAGGACACAATATTATGTTTTTTATAATTTATTTTTTATTTGTAGACAAGACAGTCCTTGACTGCGATCTCACCTGGTGGTAAGTGACGCTGCAGTCTGAGATGGTAACGGACTAACTTGGAAGGGGTATGACAGTGTAAATTTAACCATTTAATTGGTTTCTACACGCCATCGTGCCGGAATGCTAAATGACTTGGCGGCACGTCTTTGATGGTAGGGTGGTAACCAGACAAACTTCTGTACAAATTGAGCCTAAGGCCAAGTTTGAGCAAGTTTAACGGAGCGGAATTTCATGAGCTGAATTTCGCTGCAATGCAATGTGACATATTGAAATATTAGGGACGCGCAGTACCGCATGCAGAAAAAATGCTGAAGAGAATTCCGCTGAGATTTTAACCGTTATGTTTTTAACCTTATATTAAAGTGGTCTCATTTTTGCATTTCGCGGTGCAAAAAAAAAAAGATTAAAGCTTATCTTTCTATTTTTTTTATACACACCTTTCTTTATCAACCGATAGACGTGCACTGGACATAGGTCTCTTACTTCTACATGTCTCAGTCTTGCGCCGTTTGTATCCAGCCTGTCTGTCCAGCATGTCTGATGTCTGATGCATATAATGTTTACAGTTACACACCCCTTGATATAATATTTTTTAGTTTGTATATTCGGAGAGTAGTCCTCAGTTGGTTTTGTTGGTCTTGTAAGATAAGTCCAACCTCTAGCAATAAGAGTAAATCTCCAGTTAAAACTCATAATGACAATCATTTACGTGAGGTTGATGGACCGGTCGAATGTTTGCCTAGCCTTAATTACCTCGCAAACACTGTACGGGCCATCTTGCGAAATATTTGTGCTTCCATACAGGCTTCGCTGTTTGTCCTATTAAGTATCCCTTGACGCGTGATATAGACAAAGGCTAGGTAGCTTATGAATAATCTCTTCAAATCGTCAAGGAAAATTATTATATCTATGCTTTAAACTGTTGTCTTTAAGTATCTACTCAGTAGATTCATGGGTAGTAAACATATATTTATCTACATGTTTTATAAGAACTACTACTACTCCTGCTGCTACTACTACTACTACTACTACTATCATTTAGTAATGATGTGTGTGTAGTGGTGTGCAGTAGTAGTAGTAGACTACTACTACTACTACTACTACTCCACACTTCTGCTGTTTTGTAATTTCTACCGCTATTTTGTATTTTACGAAACAAAGTTGGCTTTTATAAAAGCAAAGCACAGCTAATATCTATCGCACGGCTGACGAATCGATAGACACTTTACTGATTAAAATACATCAAGTCATTTAGACAATTCGAGGGTAGATTCATAATAAAGAATCCCAGACAGGCGTGAAAAACATAGCGCAGTCTGGTAAGAATGATATTTCAATATAGGTAAGTCTAAAATTCTGAAGCTAGTCATTTTAACCTAGCAAAAGGTGAACGACCTGTCATGTCCTCAAGTTATAGATACATCGTACGAGTAGAAGCCAATCGTTAGAATCCTCTTCACTTGACGTTTTTGTTTACTTTAGTCATTTGCATAGTCATTCTGATTTGAACAATGACGTGAAAATTATGGTTTGGATATATACCTACTTCTTTTGATGTTATTGGTATAGGTATTACTTACAAAAATGTGTTGCATGAATCTAATGACCTTTGTAAACCTAGTAGTTACTAATTCACTACTTATTTAAGTACTTCGCTGAGTCAAAGAGCATCGTAGACTCAAAACTAAAAGCTGTCACCCATACCTGCCATGTCGTCGATTACGAACAACACCGCGCAAGTAGAAAATAAGCAGTTATTACTTTTAAATTTGTCATTGGATAAAGCTACTTCCCCCGCACATTAAAGTTAAAAAGTTAGCATTCAATATTACTTATCATCCATAAAAAAAAAACATGTTTAATTAAAATAAGCTCTTGAAATGAATAATAATTTAAGCAGTTTTTTCACTCTCCTATAAAATTAGTTAAAATACCTGGAGCGTTGTTTGATAAGCGACAGATGCCGCTTTACGGTTATCAAACCTAAGATTTACTAAGCCTGGGTTTATGTGAGAGTGCTAGATTTTTTACGAATCCTGTTTCATAGAGTCTACTGGCGAAAGGCTATAGAACTGCTTTGATCAACAAATTAGTTAGGCTTTTCAGTGGAGTAACGCCGCCAGTGTTTTGGGCACATTTCCTTACTCCAAGGTTCCTTCATATAATTCTGCGTAAACAGAATTTATGATGACAGAGAAAAAAGCTAATCAAAGTAATCAAACTTGTTCTAAAATATTTCATATTGAATATCATTAGTATAAGACGCGATTATATTAAAAATTATTTTGGGCCAAAAACCTCATAAGCGAGGTCGTTAAAATGGAAATTTAAGATCAATATCTGTGTAATTATCATCGGAGACCATAAAATTTAAAGCTCCATTTTTAGAATGTTGAAGCGAAATGTTGCTTAAAGTATAGCCTATATTTAAAATAATTCTATAAAGCTTTACAAAGTTGCCTGTTTTTGTTCAACAACCGCGACATTGTCCAACGTTTTGTTTATGTTTTTTTTTTTAAAGATTTTTTTGGACAAAAAGGAACTTACTTAACTTTTTGAAAAGTTAAAAATCTAAACTCCATTTTTTAAGTCATCTCTTGGTTTTGCTGCTACTCCAAAAAAAATTAACAATTAAACAACCACACTTTTGCATTTATAGTCGTGCATGAAAACTAGCACATTTAAGATTGTTCAAGCCAATATTATGCATTGACAGCCGAAGGCGGCTGAAGATTACCGAGCGCGCGCGGACGCAGGGACGATGTCACAAAAAATTTAATCCATTAAAATCATTTTTATAATAATTATTAGCCCTCAATAATTGTTATTTGGATAAGGCGTTGATTAATTGATAATCATTAGACTACATTACAAAATATCATCATTCAGCGAGCTTAATTTATATCCAACAAAGATTGTTTAACAGTTGAAAGGATCATTATCAGCAATTTATAAACGGATCACTACTGACTGTAGCAGATCTCATCTCAGAGAAGGGTTATAGCAAATAGTTCATCACTATCAGAAAATATACTGTACATACTCAATCTTAAATCCTGGCTCTACTTAGTTTAAAAACAATCCATTACTGCCTGCAGAACCTGTCTTCCAAAGTTTTTTAGGAAAAAAAAATATTAGTAAGTATTCAAACAAGTATCAAACGTCATTCAAAATACTAATTAGGTCACATCCTCAATTCCTCACAACTTTCTCTTTCTACAGGATAGTACTAAAGTTGCGTGCTATCCATCCTTATTCTTGGGTTTTCCCGCATCAACGGATTATACTTACACAGCGTCGAGATGTTCTGAATTTTGCTGCTGAGTCATATGGAATCAAAACTTGTTATTTCTGTTGAATAAAGTGCATGACTAGACTGCAATACAAGAGCAATGACTAAGCTGGATTTTTAATTAGTAGCGAATTGCCCATGGATGAAAAGTAAATATTTGAATTATTTGGTTTTTTGTAGCTTTTTCTAACACAAATTAGAATTTGGGTGGTAAAATTGAAGCGACCAATGTTAAAATTATTAACCTACTAGCTTTTGCCCATGATTTCACCCGCGTGGTTAGATTTTTGTAAAATACCGCAAATGTTTTGTTTTTTCTGAGCTAAAATGTAGCCTTAATTACTCACCAGGTCCTGAATTATATTTCTGAAAAAAGTCACGTCAATCCGTAACTATGTTGCGGCATGATTGATTGTAAAACCAACAAACAGACTTTAGCATTCATTATATTATGTATTTTTATGTATTTATGCAAAATAATATGACTTATTAGTAAGGGTTTATGTTTCCGAGACTGCCCACGTGAGGATATTGATTTCACCATAAATAAAATCCTTTTTTAAAGGAAGTTTTCTTCTAGAATCTAGAACACATAAAAGATTTCCTCATTCGGAGGAAAATACCTCCGATGGGTAAAAGAACCACCATTAAGAGGCTCTATAATATTAGAATAAGTCTGAGTACTGGTCTTTCGGGTTACGACTCTGCCTTTGCCAGAACAGAACACGCTCGGCGGCAGGGCTTCCGACTCGGCTGACCCACTGCCGGAGTATTGACCTCCGCTCACTCCGACAATTTAAGGCCTGGATAGACAAAGCGCGATGGCAACGATGCGTGATGGCAACAGTGCGTTACAAAGGACGTATGCGCGTTACTGCGAACATTAGGTACATTCTAGTAATTATATGACGCTCGTGATCACTGCCGAGTTTTAAAGCAACATCTATGACCGAAATAGGGATCCATCAGACGATAGATTCTGCATCAGTGATAAATGACTAATGAATCAGAGAAAATAGGTACCAATTTTTGTCATGTTCATCAGTCATCGCGCTATGGACAAAACTTCGACGCAACGTATGTGCATCATCGCTTAGATTTATGTGGCCACGTTAACGTGACCGTAGCCGAAAATTTGTAAGAATATCATCAGGCCAGTTTTTTCAGTGTCTCTAACAACTGTGGTAAAATTGCCAGCAAAATGTAATAATGGAAGCATATACGAACTCTGCAGTGTGAATTCGCGTGCGATAATTTCATTGTATTACAAGTTAAAACATCTAGGAATAGCGTTGCACATGCAACCATCACAAATCACTGCTGTCCCGCGTTGTATTTGACCAAGTCTTAATAATATTATTTGCGTTCGGGGAACCTTCGAAGGCGTGAGACTTTTTTTAAATGACTCGATAACTATATCAGGTTAACCATTATTTCACAATGAATTATTTACGCTTATGTGAATGAGTATAAGTAGATAATATACTAATTTAAATAAAACACACTTAAATATAAACCTGATTTATGTCTTACGTTATTATTAGGCTTATTTAGATTTTTGAGACTGAAGAGCCAAATATAATATTCTGTACCATCTACGAACATAGTTTAATAAAACTTAACGTAACTTAACAGTATGTTAAATACCATAGTCACTTAAATACTGAAGTAAGCTTTATGTAAGGCGCACTGTGCCTGTGCAGATCTCTACTTATGACAAATTTTTCTACAAACCTTTTGTAGAAAATCCTTACCCTTGCTTACTTTACATTAGTTTGTTTGTTGGTTTGTCTTTGAATCTTATTATTTTTTGCACGGATATAGTTGAGAACTTGGAGAGTGGCATAGGATACTTTAAATCCCGAAAAAAGGTAGGGTTTCCGCAAGCTTTTAAAAATCTAACTCTTCGCGAATGAAGTCGTGGGCAAAACTAGTGTTTTATATCATACTAGTTGATGCCCGCGGCTTTGCTCGTGTGGATTTGGTTTTCCGGGATAAAAAGTAGCGTATGCAACTCTCCCGGTCCTCAATTATACCCAAGCAAAAAATCAGGTCGATCCGTTGCTTTGTTGCCACGAGATTGAAGGACAAACAAACAAACACATTTTCGCATTTATAATATTAGAAATTATTTTAAACTATATGACGAATTCTAATTAAAAAAAAAAACTGAGCAATTTCTTGAAGTGAGCAAATGAAAATTGGATTATATAGTTTGTAATGGCACGCTTGGTTTGAAAAGATAATAGGGAAGTATCTCGCCTATAATTATGCATTAAACTGTGATAATTCATGTAATCAGATTTCAATTTTAACAACGCGATTAACAACTAATCGCAGGTCATCGCTGGCCTACTTCTTCAGGAGTATTGACCTCTGAATTCGATGTAAACTATGATTGTAATCCGACATCGCGATAGGCGTCGTAAACTAATTTAACTTTGGGAAAAAGTTAGTCACAGCTTTTGACGGTGTAATAGAATTAAATGGAATTTCACAACACCAATTTACACCTTTATATATGGTCCTAAGGTATTCCATGTATGTAATTAATACCTTGGGAGGCATAAAATTCCAACAAATATATAAATGCGAAAGAGTGTCTGGTTGTTGGTTTATTGGTACACTGCAACAGATGTTTGCAGGAATATATTATAGTTGAGGATCTCCAGAGTGAGATATACTACTTTTTACCACGCAAAAACAAAAGTTTCCCGTTGGATTTTTATACACCTAAATCCACGCATAAGAAATCTTGGGTAAAAACTGTAATAAAAGTATAGCCTATGTTTCTCTGCAGTTCTGCAGTCAACTACATCCATGCAAAAATTCGCGTCGAACTTTAGCTCTGTTGCTGCTTGATTGAAGGACAAACCTTGACTTTGACGACCTCCCTAGCGCAGTAGTAAGCGCTGGGTTCTTATGATTCGGAGGTCTCGGGTTCGATTCCCGGCGGAGGCAATTTGGTAATTTATAATTTCAGAATTGACTCTGGTTTGGTCTGGTGGGAGACTTTGGCCGTTGTTAGTTACCAATCTACCGTCAATGACGTGCCACCAAGTGATTTAGCGTTCTGGTACGATGGCGTGTAGAAACAGATTAAAGGGTTTGGGTTGAATGTACACTCTCATACCCCTTCCAAGTTAGCCCGCTACTATCTCAGACAGCATCGTCACTTACCATCAGATGAGATCGCAGTCATGGACTAACTTGTCATCAAATAAAAAAATAATAATCAACAAACGAACACTT
Organism: Hipparchia semele; assembly: GCA_933228805.2. Taxonomy (NCBI): domain Eukaryota; kingdom Metazoa; phylum Arthropoda; class Insecta; order Lepidoptera; family Nymphalidae; genus Hipparchia; species Hipparchia semele. Next base: position 9,947,925 of record OW121713.1, on the reverse strand, counting down.
TTGCATTATTATTAGTAGTAGGGCTTAGATATTAATAAAAGTCCGCCCTTTAGTTGTCTCATCTCTTCGAAATCGACAACCCTATAAACGTAACTAGTTTCATAGTTCAAACAACTGAATAGTGGTTTGTCACGTCGAGTTTGACTCGGCCCGTCGAATTTAGCACATTTAAGTTTTCCGTCGTGACGCCGAGGTTGGAAACTCCTTAAGCTTTACTCACTCATTAGAACGTCATATTTGTATGTTCTGAACACTTAACTAATATGACCTAAAAAGTAATAACGCCATTCTGGGGACTTACCACCAGCGCTTAAAGTAGTATTATTTCAATACATATTTATGTTACTTTCTTTAAAGCCGTCATTGTATGAGAATTCAACACTATATGAAACAATACTACTTTAAGCGTTGATGCTAGGCCCCTAGATGTGAAAGGTTTTGAGATATCTACATTGCAGTCTTACTAATAAAAGTTTAGACCCTTCTCATCATCTTGTCATACAATGCTCATAAACTACGCAAGTTCTCAAAAGGCTTTAATAACGTATAGGCAACGTTACAGCTATAAGATAAGCTTCACCTATGTCTACTTCTTCTAATATCTGTTTTTGTCTTCTAATGTCTTATATGTACAAAAAAAAAATTTTGGGCATGGTTCCTCTTCAAGATACTGGTGAAGATGATATTGCCTTACTCTATCGTTTCGCTTAACCTTTGGACGCTGAATAATAATAATAAATTGTAGTTTAGCTATTGCATTCATTCATTTTACTTTATGCCCGATACATTATATTTATGTATGTATGTGTCTGCTGGTCTCCTAGCAACTTGACTAAAAAACTTTAATTAAAATAGCACCTGCTAGTTATACTAATAAAAAATATTGCATTCCTCGGAGGCTGGCATAGTGTGCACAAGCAACTATCAATAGACCGCGAGTTTTTCTCCTTTAATTATCTTCACCGATGGTTGATAAACGGCATATTGGCATTTTGCCGCGAGTACCTTAACATAACTCTTGGTTAAATTGACTTGTGAATCGCAATCGTACTAAAAATACTTATCTTCAAAAAGAAAATTAAAGTGTCCTTACTTCCATAGTGAAATTATTAATGCAAAATGTGTTTGTTTGTTGTTGGTTTATCCTTCAATCACACAAAACGGAGCGACGGATCGACATGATTTTTTTATCGATGTACCTAATTGATGACCTGTAGTAAGCCTGTAGTATTCTTTAAAATTCACTGCATCAGTGTATGACCATTGCAATGGCCTCTGATTGGCAGTCACTCTCCCGCTATCGGTTAAAATGTATTTAAAAAAAAACTAATTTGACTAACAATCTCCAGCGACGGCCTTGACGACCAACTTCCTGCCACAGTGTTCTCAATTTCTCACAAAATTACAGCATAGGGTTATTCAAGGGGCGGAACAACAAATTCCTGAAAAGCCGGCAACGCATTGGTAGTGTCTCAGGTGCTTCAAATGTTCTTGGGTGGCGGTAATCACTTCCTGCCTGCTGCTGCTGCCTGCTCTTTTGCTCGCTAAAAAGAAAAAAAGCGAACCACTGACAGCCCTTAGATACAAGCAGAAGATCATGTTCTACGTCGACCTTTGCAAGCTGACCTCTATCTCCAGTTGTGGACGTTAGCGGTTGAGACGACGAAGCGAATATTCCTGTAATGTCGATTCCGATTTGCAACTAACAATCCCGCCGAGGTTCACAATGTTGCGTTACTTGTTCGCAGCACGGGACAAACAGGATGCAGACCGGTCGAAGGCTTCGATAAAAACCACGTCCAGAAATGAACTCTACAACTGCTTTATCTATAGACTAGCTGATGCCCACGACTTCGTTCGCGTGGAATTAGATTTGAAAATCCCGCGGCAACTATAATTTTTTTCGGGATAAAAAGTAGCCTATGTTTTAATCCAAGGTATAATCTATTTTCATTTTCAGCCAAATCGGTGGAGTACTTTTTGAACCAATTCGTTACAAACATACTTACATTCAAATCTTTCCTCTTTATAATATTATAGTAGGTATAGATACAAACTTACTTATTACACATTACCTACTTAAATATATATAACTCATTTGCTATAAAAAAATTATACTAATTAATTTAATTAGTACCTAATGTAGAAAAAAATTGCTATTTCATGCTCTATGAAAACCACATTAAGTAGTTGAAAAGAAAACTCACAAAAGACTTTAAGTTATAAAATTTTCCAAAACTAAAGTGTGACCCCATTTGGAACCTTTACAAACTTTCTTTTTTGGATATTCGAGATTTTTGAGATAAAACAGCGTTGCAGCTAAAGATCGATGAGCTTTTAACGACTGCAAGAAAATAAAAAACTCTGTTTGTAATAGTAGACCGTACATTACGATAAAGTAGTCTATTAATTCACTATGTGAATTATCACGCCATTACATATGACAAATGCCATGCATTAATGAACTACTTTACATAGGTTACGAGTGTTATATTCTATTTTATGTCACGTGTAAAAAATTGTCCATTATTTCACGGGTAGGCGTTACTTTAACGCGAGGTTAAAGTAACGCTTAACGCGAGGTACTGGATTAGCATTAAGGATATTTTTATTATACGAAAACTAAGAGTTTCAAAGGAATTCTACATACCTGAATCTAGTTTATTCTACATACTTTGTCGTCGCGTTTGTTGTAAAGAAATCTTCCTGCGTGACAATATTATAAACGTGCTTCTTTTCATTTATCTACTAACTAGGAGGATTAAGCTCTGGAGTGGCCATAGGATGCGTACCCCTCTGTAAGTTTTTATTTGACGGGTATGCCCAGCGGTCATACCCGTTATATAAAACTGTTTGACTCGCGTCACGCGCCTGTCAACAACGTATGGTTAGCGGAGGATGAGCTCCGGTATAATATGCCGACTATGAGTGATTTTCCTTCTAAAAAAAATACCAAAAATATCCAGTTTATGAAAGGATAACATTACTTTTCTCCTGATATATTCTTTTATCCAATTAATGCACTATTTAAGGAGAAAACTTAAAAATACTGTTGATCCGAAAATGTTGCTACGGAATCGTACAAGAAATAATTTCGGGAAATTTTAAAAAATTAACCAATCTACTTATTACTCGATTGGAGCCCTTTATCATGAACTGCATAATGATTTGATTACATACAATTAAAATTACGATCGAATAGGAAAGGTTGGGGGTTTATGTTTATATTAATTTATAAACTTTAGGCAAACAATTTAATCGGTTATTTTGAAAAGGACGAGTCACACATTTCGTCAAAACTGAGTTAAGTAGAATATTCGTTAACATTTTATAATATTTTCTTGTCGTGTGACTGAGATTTTGTTGGTCTTGCATAGTAAAAATATATCATTATCTGTAGTAAACTCTTACCTACTAGTAAACTGAGCGACTATTGTAGCTATGTCACTATAACTACTTTTTAACATTTTAAAATTTAATAGAAATCCGACCAAAATCAGACCAAGTTATTTATACCTTTGCCTTAATCCTTACCAAAATAAATGTTTTTTCAAGCAAGGCTGTTTAAATACCTGCAAATTACTTTTTAGTTTATTAAAATCGGACATTCCATTCGAAAGATATTACGAGTTTATTGATGTAATTTATTCTGTTATCATTTTGTTTTCAATCATCAAGTCCCATACCCAAAGGGAGCCAGCGATACACTATTGCTAAATATATTATTATTTAGGTAAGTATGTCCTGCATTTACTGTGCGTTTATGCCAAAATGTTTAAAAAATAAATATCCACCCTTGCGAAGCCGGGACGGGCCGCTAGTATAATATAAGTAACTGATATAATTGCATGCGCAAAAATCATTACAAACATACACAGATTTGTGATTAAAAAGCCTTATTAATATTCAATCGCCACAATTAAATGCCCTCGTGCCACTTCGGTTTATGAAAAATTAAATTGTAATAGGTATTGTACCTATTCATAAAGTTGGATAAGCTTATCATTAACAGTATTTTTAAGGTAGTTTTTTGTTCAAAAATGAGGATTTTATTTTAAAGAAGTTGGTCACACTGCAAGAAAATTAGGGCTGGAAGCAGAAATTATATCGATATTGATATTTTCGGTGTGTATGGTATAGGTACATCATGTATTTTTTAATTTTCTTATGGAACCAGTTAGTGTTCCAACAAATGTCTACTATCCATTGATAATACATGGATAAAAGTTTAAAAACTATAAACTTGACTACAAAATTGTATGTGGCATTTCTTAAATTTGTTTATTTACTAGCTGATTTCCGTGACTTCGTCCGCGTGGCGTAGTTTAGAGTAACTTGCTACTATCCGCGAGAAGGTATGTCCTCTATCTCCGATAATATTTATTAGATCTTCACCAAAATTGAATAAAATAGTATTTTTCAAAAACTTTCATCCCCTATCGCGGACGAACCTTATTGTTTATTAGGATAAAAAGTATCCTATATATTAGATTCAGAACATTCGATTTAGATTTATATTCTCATTTTATACAATTCATTAAAAACTTTTTAAGTCTTAGCCAGACCAACGAAAGTAATTGATTGCTAAATTGATTTAACAATATTTTAATTTATACTATTAGTTGAACTTCATTAATTCATTAATTCATTTAGAACTTATCGAAAGTCGATAATCGATAGTGTCGCAGCCCAAAATTGCTTACATAAATGACATGATTCTTTCGTGTAAGGATAGAACGTCCCTGTGTGTGAATTTGGTTGTGTGCGTATACTTTAAGGTTGTGTTTGGTAGTTTTGTCGTGTGCGTGCATAGCGACGTGATTGAAAAATGCACCTGTAGTAAGAAATTGTTTATGTGTGCTACCTCGCCCCGCACCGTAATTGACAGATTTTTTTGCAAAGAAATTAGACGTCAAGGCGTCTCCATCTAAAACACAAAATTTTTTTTCCTCCGAGTCTACTAAGCATTTATCTAGTAGATAGGTGCCCATTGGGGTTCTCAAGTACTGGAAGAACTAGTTTTTTATCGTTTATTTGAAAACAAAAGCAGTTTTAGCTGTGGCAACTTGGCAACAAGAACCCGCCTCGATGTAGGTACAGAGGTATCTACTATTGTTTCCCTTCTGCGTAGTGCTATTTTACGATTGTCCGTGTTTCCAGATCTTATCTGACACACGCAATTTATTTGTTCAATATGTTTCGTAGTACAACGCAGATGTTGGATAAAATAGTAGGTATAAGAGGCCTATATATTACAAGTTCGCCCTGCCCTTTTAGTTGTGATTCGATTCGATTCTTATTTAGGTACATCGGAACCTTAAAATGTCCTTGAACTGCGAAAGGAATTCGAGATAGTATAAAACTTTCAAAAAAATATATATAAACAACTAAGTACATGATTTTGTTTAAATTCTGAAAATTTTCATGTATCAAATTTTTTTAAATTTTAAACTAGCTGATTCCCGCGACTACGAGTGGATTTAAGTTTTACAAAAATCCTAGATACAGATAGCTTGCATCCTAAAGCTATCTTTAGGATGCAAGCTATCTGTGTGTGAAAGGATATCAAAAGGTATAATTATTTACGCAGGAACCTCTAAATATTTCAGGACTTTTGACTTGAAATATATAGGGTAGATAACTCTGTGTATATTCCTCCATCTACTTATGAAAGTTTCCGTCAACATTCGTTCAGGGGCCCGTGGATTAGCTAAGACAAAAAGACAGACAAAAATATGACAAAGTATAAGTAATAAAATTATAGATATGGCATTCAAGGAACTAGAATGATAAAACTTTATAACACTTTATTACGCTGCATTACACAAGCGACGACGGTAATAATTCAGCGCGGCAAATTGCGCCCAAGCGCGCTCCATGCGCCTCGAAGAAGACTCAAAGAGTAGATATACCGTACAGATATATCATGTTTAGTGATTTTAATTCTTTTTTGCCTACAAAAACAGATTTTTTTTCTCTTTGTGTAGCTAATTCATAATTATGTCTCCATGCATCCTTCAAAACTTTTTTGTTTGAAAATTGTTTAAGAAGGATCGTTCATCGTAGGCCAACAAAAGAATATTACAATATATTATATAATTTAAATTGTGAGGTCTGCGGATAAAACTGAAACCCTAAACCCTAATTGAATGAAGATTCTCTCAATTTCATAATTATTTTTTGCCTGCGTATAGGTATAAGCTTAAGATATATAATTACGAGGTTCTTGATTACGATTTCAACCCAATTTATTTGTTGGCATTCGTGACATACGCACAAAAAACAAATCATTATAGCTTTATTAGTTGAAATGGATTTTTTTTGTTTTTAACTTATCTGTCTTTATTCTGTATAAAATAGAAAGTTTATAAATCCAGTTTTTACTTTAAATAAGTTTGAAGTCTTTTAAATTTATTGGTAGTGGTACTTAGTACTTACTTATCAAATTCCAGGAAAGGGATGTATGAAGATACGTACAAATAAAAACCAATTCCTACTACTGGCCTCTCAGAGACATCTTTTGTATAGGTATAATATAAACATAATATTATGATCTTTGACGCCTTTGAAGAATGAAAGAGGTGGTATAGGCGTGCGGGAGTGCACCGTACAGTCACGGTCAAGGTCTGAATTAGCGATTGCCAGCACTTGATTATGCCTGTTGCATGTCTGCTAACTTACGGTTATGTATTCGTTTGTTTATATATTGTGTAAGACGACCGCTGTTTTCCATATTTATAAAATTTTATGTGTTCTCGTAACCCGATATTTTATTTGCATGAAATAATTTAGGCAATGGATTCATTTAGCTTTGGATAAAAAGTATGTTTTATTCTTTGAGCATTTAACCAAAATGCTCTAAGGTTTTATCACATGATCCATATTTCATAGATACTAATATTATATACCACATGCGAAACTTTGTCTCTCTAAATCGTTTCAATGTTAGGTAGAGACAGTTAGTATCTCGAAGGACTGTTTATCCGGGATAGTCAGAGGTTCCATGATTGTTTTGAAAATATAGTATTTTCTCACCCTTTTTTTTGCTCGCTCAATGAAAACTTCTTATCTTCGTTTCAGTCAAGTTTTTCATGACCCTTCAAAGCTTCTTGTAGTGAGAAACTTCTTTTTAATACTTTCTAACTTTTTCCCGCGACCTTGTAGGTACGCGTGGTTTGTCAGAAATTCTCTGTTTTTCCGATATAAAAGGTAGCTTATGTCACTCTCTCTTCAGGTATATCCATGCAAAAATCCGTTTCTGCATGATTGATTGACAAACCAACAAACACATTTCTTTTAATAATATTAGTAAGGAAGACATTGGATAATTGAACTTTTGCGAAATCGAATAGGTAAATAATAATTTATTTGTCCTAATTTGTCATGATATTTAAATGTTGAGTAACATGGTGTTTTTATGACCGCCACAAGCGAACCACCTGCCAGTACGTTGAATGTTGACTTTTAAAGCAACGACTTAGTTTACGTACCTACCTACTTCATTTTATGTACTTGTACCTAATTGGATACTGCTGCGTAATGATTATTGCACAATAGTTTTTTTCCACTTTTTTTTAGAATGAACTTTTTTTAATCCTTACTAATATTATAAATGCGAAATTGTGTCTGTTTGTTGGTTCATCCTTCAATCACAACGCAACAAAGCAACGGATCAATCTAATTCTTTGCATGGATACAGTTGAGTACCTGGAGAGTAACATAAGCTATTTTTTATCCCGGAAAATCAAAGATTTCCCGCGGGATTTTTAACCCTACAACCCTACGTGGGGTACTGGAGGACCCCAAAGCAGTTTGTTTTCTAATTATTTCTGTTTGTATAAAACCTATAGGTTTGAGCGTCCGTGTATTTTAGTTTAGTATTGAACTCTTTCGATTAATTCGTGCAACGGCGTCAGTAGCACTTTGAGTACGTGTCTACGAGCGACGTGGGGTACCCTAGTACCCCAGTGTAGGAAACCCGCAAGTATTTTTTTGTAATGTATAATTTTTATATAAATATATTTATTTCTCCATTTCACAATTTTAAATGATTTTATTTCTTAAATTACTAAGATCATCAGAAAAATCAATGTTTTAACTATTTTTGTTCAGCAATTACTCAGTTAATGGATTAATTTTATTATTAATGTTTTTTCAGAGGGCTGTCAATCGAGGTTTGAATGACGAAGAGATTAATTCTATTTTAAACCACGAATCTGGTGAAGATGAAGAGGAAGATGTGAAAAATCAAAGTCAGTTAGCAGAATTATCTAATGATGATGATGATCTTAAAAAAATTAGGCTTAGAGCTCAATGGTGAACATTTGGAGGAACGTTACCTAAGACCAAATTTGAGGAGGGATATGAAAAAGACCATTGCAGCGATTCTCCAAAAAACACCAGATTTGCTTAGGTCTGTTCTTGTACATCAGACACCAAGATGTTGTGGCTTTTGTCCAAGGTCTAAAGACCGAAAAAGCAAAACGATGTGCCATAAGTGTAAAATACCCATTTGTTCGGATCATCGGATTACAGTTTGTGAAAAATGCTCAAATTAACACTAAGATTTTATTTTTGGATTGATTTGTTAAAAGAAGTTCGTATTATTTGATAATAAAAAATATTTTCATACATTGGTTTTTATTTAAAAAAATTACGCACATTTTTGTATGGGGTACTCCAGGACCCCAGTGTAGGAATAACTAGTGCCCAGAATAGAGTAGGGTTCTAGGGTTAAAACTAAATCCACGCGAGCGAAGTCGCGGGCATCAACTAGTATATTATATAGGTAGAGTAGCTTTTGCCCGCGGCTTCGCTCACGTTTAGTTCGATTTTCCAAACCTCTTGCAGTTCCAACCGAGCAGAACCAGGAAGAAACTCGGCGGTTCTCTTTTTAAAATATCAAGTTGTCATTTCGACTCGTAAGTAACTTAGGTACTTTTTACATTATGGAAAAAAGCGACTTAAATGACTTTATGGGGTTTTTTAACCATAAACTTTTCCATTTTTCACACCGCGTATTGACCGTTGCGCTGCTTGATTGTTTATGCCGAATCGGTTTTACGAGTAGCAAGTAAGTACCTATAAGTTCTTTGTAAAGGCACTTTGCATTTATAAAATGAGCGCGGCGAGTGGCCTCATTGACAATCAAATAAGCCGGGAATACATAAACGGTTTGAGGATCGCGTCATCAATGTTAGTCCTTAAGCTGCGTCTACACTTGGCGAACCCAGCACAAACCGGAGCATTCGACGAACGAGATTCGCGAACCACACTACTAAACGTACTAATGTACCAAGGGAGGGTTTACGCCTGCCGTAGCCGCCTAATATGAACAGTAGGGTTAGTATAAGATCTAATTCGATTGATCGTATTCGTATTCGATGACATTAGCGTCAAAGTAAAATGAACCTTAATGGTATTGATTTAAAGTCGCCAATTCGTACAACCGATTTTAATTTGGAGCGTATCCCTATACGTAAACGTATAAGAATGCATGTACGAAATTGAGCTCTAATTTAAACTGTATACTATCGGTTTGTTGTGAACAAAAAGTTGAATATGTATGGAAAAGCAGTAAACTGCTTAACGCACAGTCGGTGACTGACACTATATTAGGTGTGAAGTACACACTGTGAACGTTCACTTAGCTCGTATTACACTTCGCGAATATTAATCGTGCTCCCTTTGAGCTCGGTTCGGCAAGTGTAGACACTACTTATTTATGCCTCAAATATGGTACCGAAAAGGTCCAAAAGTAGTTATAACAGTTTGTCACTTTGCTTAATACTAAGATAAGTAAATTGTCATAATACTTCGTTACTATAAATGCAAAATGTTTCTTGGTTTGTTATTCCATTGTGCAGACCCAGAGCATGGGATCGATCACGTGTATATTATATTGTATTGATTTAAATGTAAAATTTTATGTTTTTATTTAATAGATATGTAGGCACACGCTGAGGCGCATCACCAGGCATCAGAAGTGAAACGGAACTAAACTAACAGCCTTAGGACCATGACCGAGCATTATTCATTGAGATTATCTCACGATAATGAAGACACCTCTTACCGAGCGTCTAATAAAAGGAATCACAAACTAACATGGAACCTAACATTTCCATGTCCTAGACAAACCCGGCTAACTAGCTTAGCCTAGGTACGGCCTCCACCATCCCCTTCTAGCCGTCTCATCGCACACCATGATAGAAGACCCTAGCCATCGTCTATGCTAACCACTTAAGGCCACGAATGGGCAACAACAGTTCCTGAACTAAATCAGAATAACCGGAACACTATAATCATCATCAGCAGCATCAGTATCAACATCATCACACAACGTCGTCATCATAATCATCATCACTCAACATCATCATCATCCACATCGTCGTCATCATTTATGCGTCCACTGTTGGACATAAGCCTCTTTCTAAGTAACGCCAATATTTCCTATCTTCAGCCTTTCGCATCCCATCGATACCAATCAACTAACAACACCATTATAAAGTTACTGCGCAGTTAGCCTGCCAACCAAACCAACCACCATGATCACCAAACAATCCAGCTATGATCGAACTATAACAATTGCGTAGTCATCCTTCACTAGCATCATCGCAATAAGTCACTAATCTTACTCAACAAATCCTAGATCCCACTAAACCATTATTAAACAACTTCGCAATAAGCTAACCAACAGAACGAACCGCCATAATTATTATCAGAACACCACTGCTGGCCAGCGGACCTCAGATCAGACTAATACACAAGCTTCGATTCAGAGCCAACACGGTACACGGTACATTTTACAACGAAGGCTGCAGCCTTCGTTGTAAAACCTCTTTTCAAACACTATAGGGATTTCCCAGTAACACAATATGTAAGTAACGCATTGGAACAAACTCACCAGATAACTGCCACTCGACAACACTTCCAACTATCACTCAATCGTCCCACTACCATAGTAACCTTAAACTGAACACACTCAGTCCACACTGACTGACCACTAATACAACTCTCTACCGAATCAGAATCAGAATAAGAATAATCCGATACACGATGTACGCTTCCTTTTTATGGACCGAACTACGTAATGCTTAACGAACCATGATACCCAAGTTATCAAACCACCGACACTAAACTTTATAAGATTACCTTCCAAACGTTATAAGTTTACCGTCACTAAACGCTATAAGACTAGCGTCACTAGATGACGCTTTAAATAATCGTCAATTTAATCTTAATCTCCTACACGGCCTGACTGACATTCGGCCGTCCTCGGACGTCTCTGATTGTAACGCTGTAGCAGATAATCATTGAACTAGTAACAGCATCTTGTTGAACAACCCGCTCGTCCAACCTGACTAACTGTTAACTGTCATTGAACAAAGAATGATAAATCATGATAACACCGATCAGAAATAATTTGAGCAATCATCAGGTTACACATTCGCGGTCTACTCACAGCTCTAGCAAACACATTGCTAACCTCTTCCCCATGAGAAGCCAGAGTCTACTCTCGACTCTATGATCATCGCTACAAGGCAAGATCCGACTCTACTACCCAGAACTACCGCCTACCGCTTACTCACGGACTACTCAAAGAGCAGACGCCGATTTCTACCGGGCTACTGCTACAATACTCTGGTACAGTCTCCAACCTAACGAATCGAGAACCTATGTATTCGATTAACTACATGCTACTTTATCATCTATCTCAACTTGATCTACAAATCTCAATAGTACATGGTCCTCAGGCATCTTCCTAATACTATCTTAATTTAAGATTTCCATCCCTTTAAACGGACCTTCAAACTTTTAATCTAACTTCTAACAGAAAATTTCACTATCGCAACGTTAGTTTTATCAAATCGCGTTTTATCATATTTTGCACACTTCTGAATACTCTCGGACTTGGCTTCTAAACTAAGAGAGCTTGACTTGCGAATGAAGAACAGCTAACCTAATAACATTTGCTTCTAACGTCTCTTTTACGCGGCTTTGGATAACACTACTCTAACTCGCTGACATTCTAAAAGATTGCAATTGTGCAGTACTAACCCAATTTTAAACTCAGCCGTGTTTATACGCGTCGTAGGCAAACCGGTAATAAAGAACTTGAATAACTGATCTAACAATTCTAAAAGCTTACACTTGTCTGTATCTATCACATCCGTAACAATCGCGGTTAAATTAAATTGTCACGAATTTTCATCGCTTACCAAATTTACACAAAGAAAATCAATTCAAAAGAAGAATTCAGTTAAAACTCAGTTACCATGTGTGCAGAAAGAAAACTATAAACCTACCAAAAATTCTGTATGCTACAACTTTATCTTTCAATGTTAAAAAAACACAAAATCTTATTATAAAAAGAACTTCTTTTAAAAATCAAAAACCTCTAATTTACTTTGACTCAAGATCTTAATTTCAACGTCTATCCCGTCACAAAACATTTAGTGGCAACCTTCATTTAGTCACCAATACAGTTAACCTCTATCCGGTTACTAGAATCGATAACTTTACTTAAAATTTGCAATTTACTATCAACACTTGAATATCCAATACCAGTAATATTAACGATTTTCTTAAAACGTACCAATGTAAAAGAAATAAAATGGTAACAGCAACGAAATAAGTTCCGGTTGTCAACTTAAAATTAGGCTTTACTCTTCTCTTAATGAACACTTGCTATGAACATCACCGCAATATCCTGTAGTTAGGATCACTAAGCTCTATATTGGCCACTTCTACTACTAATGGTCAGCGCAATACATCTAGACTGAGCATGTTGCTCACAACCAAGCCACATGGATCTACCCCGTAAGGTTACAGTCTCACTTTGATCTCATCTGAACTCAACATTAATCTCAACTTCATTAACCAAAAGTCGCAAATGAAAATCATTGACCTAAATAAGAAACAAGGGTCTCTCAAAGAATCATTGCACTGACATCAATCAATCAAAATCGTAACGTTAATAACTTCACAAACGTCGTAATAGCTGTACCTTCTCAATTCTTTTAGGCGTATCTACATACTGAATTACACACACTCTATCAATGAATAAACGAAAGAGTGTGTCCTTTCGACCACGCATGGACCGGACGACACTCTTCTTCCAGCTGTACAACAAGCAACGCTCTCTAGCCTCGACCAGTATGTCCTCTCAACCAACCCAAAGGGTCTGGCCCGGCACGATACTGTCAGTTCCACATGTCTTATACATTAGTAGCCAGCTCCACCAGTATGTCCTTTCAACCAACCCAAAGGGTCTGGCCCGGTACGATACTGTGAGTGCCACACGTCTCACACATTAGTAGCCAGCTTCAAGCAGTATGTCCTTTCAACCAACCCAACGGGTCTGGCCCGGTACGATACTGTGAGTGCCACACGTCTCACACCTAGCCTGGACCGGATGGGTGTGTCCTTTCAACCAGCCGCTCGGGCATGGCCCGGACGACACTATCCTTTCGACCAGCGAACACTTAAAATTGGACGAGATGAATGTGTCCTCTCAACCAGCCGCTTACAGCTGCATGGCCCGGTACGACATCATCCCTCCAATTACCCTCTTAACCCTTCTAAGCGCATGTACACACTGAATCGCCATGGCATCGGTCATCCTTACAGGATCGATCCGATCCATGCATCCAGATGTGCATTCGCTACACATCACTGTACATCCACACACGGGATCACACAACACTTGGTTTCCACAAGACCACAAGAATGAAAGCTATTCGATCACACAAAAATCTCATTTTCCCATTTACCTTAACTCTACTCAATAATCCACAATGATTCTTTGTTAACCTTCTCGCAAAACCTTTTTCTAGTTATCAAAACTAATGTGGGCATGAAGCTACATCTGTGGGCATGATATTACAACCTGTGGGCATTTGGGCTTCATCCCACTTCTGATGTAGGCACACGCTGAGGCGCATCACCAGGCATCAGAAGTGAAACGGAACTAAACTAACAGCCTTAGGACCATGACCGAGCATTATTCATTGAGATTATCTCACGATAATGAAGACACCTCTTACCGAGCGTCTAATAAAAGGAATCACAAACTAACATGGAACCTAACATTTCCATGTCCTAGACAAACCCGGCTAACTAGCTTAGCCTAGGTACGGCCTCCACCATCCCCTTCTAGCCGTCTCATCGCACACCATGATAGAAGACCCTAGCCATCGTCTATGCTAACCACTTAAGGCCACGAATGGGCAACAACAGTTCCTGAACTAAATCAGAATAACCGGAACACTATAATCATCATCAGCAGCATCAGTATCAACATCATCACACAACGTCGTCATCATAATCATCATCACTCAACATCATCATCATCCACATCGTCGTCATCATTTATGCGTCCACTGTTGGACATAAGCCTCTTTCTAAGTAACGCCAATATTTCCTATCTTCAGCCTTTCGCATCCCATCGATACCAATCAACTAACAACACCATTATAAAGTTACTGCGCAGTTAGCCTGCCAACCAAACCAACCACCATGATCACCAAACAATCCAGCTATGATCGAACTATAACAATTGCGTAGTCATCCTTCACTAGCATCATCGCAATAAGTCACTAATCTTACTCAACAAATCCTAGATCCCACTAAACCATTATTAAACAACTTCGCAATAAGCTAACCAACAGAACGAACCGCCATAATTATTATCAGAACACCACTGCTGGCCAGCGGACCTCAGATCAGACTAATACACAAGCTTCGATTCAGAGCCAACACGGTACACGGTACATTTTACAACGAAGGCTGCAGCCTTCGTTGTAAAACCTCTTTTCAAACACTATAGGGATTTCCCAGTAACACAATATGTAAGTAACGCATTGGAACAAACTCACCAGATAACTGCCACTCGACAACACTTCCAACTATCACTCAATCGTCCCACTACCATAGTAACCTTAAACTGAACACACTCAGTCCACACTGACTGACCACTAATACAACTCTCTACCGAATCAGAATCAGAATAAGAATAATCCGATACACGATGTACGCTTCCTTTTTATGGACCGAACTACGTAATGCTTAACGAACCATGATACCCAAGTTATCAAACCACCGACACTAAACTTTATAAGATTACCTTCCAAACGTTATAAGTTTACCGTCACTAAACGCTATAAGACTAGCGTCACTAGATGACGCTTTAAATAATCGTCAATTTAATCTTAATCTCCTACAGATATATATTTTGATTATCTTTGTTATTATTTTTTATATTACTTTTCCCTGTCCGCCATAGCGACATGGATGGTGTGTTAGCACTCTGAGAGTCAGTAGCCACTGGCTACTTATGTATTTGGCAACCTCATTTGGCTACGGTAGGTAGTCAGAGGTAGCCATGGCTACGTAGCCAGGGATATCGCCATGGCATCCCAGTGTGCTAGAGCCCTTAACGTAATACCACTGTACCGTGAGACTTATGTGCAATCTTGTATTTCCTTTTTCTTCAAGTTACACGGCATTGATACAGAAAAATACCGTTAATTACAGAACACTGCCTTATTTTTTGTATGATACAACTGACAAGGTACGGGATAGCAGGTATGTGCATTTTTCCTTTCAAATCTTATTAATGAAAATTCATAAAAAAGCGCGGATCCCAAATTTATCAAGAGACTTTTCAAGTTCAAGTACAAGGAAAATTATAGAGTACATATTATGTAGGGACATTGAATTGTTCGCATAAAATTATGCAATGCATAAAAATATAAGTACCTATGTATCATATACATATCAGGAACAATGGCGGCATGCAAACAGGTTCGTAATTGCTTATCGGCGTTATTGTGTTGTTAATTGGGTGACGAAATTCAGTGGCCTTGAATTGCTAACACCATAATAAGACTGAGCGCAGTAAAATAGCGCAAGCCGTTGCTTACGGCCTCTATTCACATTGACTGAGCATATTATGACGACGTACATACTTACAAGTCAATAAAGTAAAGTTGCCGGCTTGTCGGTGTTTTAAGGACTTCACACACGGCAGCTATAATGTATATTAATGTATATTACATCCCGGGATGTATAGCTTTACATTATCTTAACCTATCACACACGGAGCAGGTAATGTAATATATCTTTCCCTTCATTCCATTGGTATACGTCTCGACTGACGCACTTCCCAGCTACTAAAGTGCTATACAGGGTGTTATTATTTTTAATATGGATCTGTCAAGTTATTTATTACTAGATTTACTAGATAGTTCATCAGAAGATGATTCAGATTGTGATTATGATGCGGGTATTGCCATATGTGCCAAAAATAGAACAATTTTCAGCGAGGAATACGCGTGGCAATATTTGATCTACCTTAAAATACAAACCTACTATAAATTAATGATAAAATTATTCCTACATACGATTTAATATATATAAAAAATAATATAGTTACCTAAATATTAATTTTTACATGTTCGATCTATTTCAATTCAGAAACGATTTTCGATAGTCTGTGGTTGTTCGATACGCATGGTACTTTACTAAGTGGGCGGTTCCCATCAATGAAGTACCACATTATCTGTATTACATTTTACCGGAAAAAAAACGAAACTTCCTGAACGTAATCTGCCAAAATTATCATCCTAAATTTGAGAAATTATAATGGTTTGCACCGGAGCAGTGATCACCGGAAAATCACCGGTGATTCTCCGTAGAAAGTAATCAATTGAAAACACCGGAGAAACACCGGTGTGTCACCGGTGATTATTAGATCATAAAGGTATGCGCCATCAGTACCGAGTACGTTTATTCACGAATGCATTTTGTTACTCGCATATTTCGTATTTTCGTACTGATTAAAACTAACGATGTAACTATTTATGTTTTGCAACGACCACCTCTATTTTTGAACACCCTTGCTATTGAGTAAATATACGGAAATATGTAAAGATGTATTGAGATGTATCGAGATGTATCGAGATGTATCGAGATATAAATGTATATTTTCATACCGCTCGGTATCTTAAGATACGAAGATGTAAAAATATACATTATAGCTGCCGTGTGTGGTCTCCTGTCAATTTATATGGAAAGATGTAATGAGATGTATCGAGATGTATCGTGCTATAATATACATCTTTACATTATAGCTGCCGTGTGTGAAGTCCTTTATAGAATATATTTCGGTGAGTGTGCTCAGGGGCTCTTCGATCTTGTCTCCCCCTACACCTTTTTTTTTTTTTTTAAAACAAAATTAGCCAAGCTGAAGTTGACTAGTGCTAGGAGTGGGTACGATAATAGTGCAACGGATGGGGTTTGAACCTGCGACCTTTCAGTTTTCAGTCCGCACCTTTAACCGTTGGGCTATTGAGGCTTCAATCTTTTTTACCAGCGCACTACAAGACATAGGGTGAGCTTCCATCCCTACGTCGTTGATATTCCACCTACGCGCACCAAGCGCTTCAAGTCTTCATTCCTGATTCACACGGCTAGGGTCTGGAATGCTCTTCCAAGATCTGTGTTTCCTAACACGTACAATTTGGGTATCTTTAAAACAAGAGTGAATAGGCATCTTCTAGGCAAACACCTTAGACCGCATCATCACTTTCCATCAGGTGTGGTAGTGGTCAAGCGTGTGCCTATAATGTATAAAAAAAAAAAAGTCAATAAAGCTAAATAAAGGTCGGGCTATTGGTTAAAGGTGCGGACTGAAAACTGAAAGGTCGCAGGTTCGAATCCCACCCTCTGCACTATTGTCGCACCCACTCCTAGCACAAGCTTTATGCTTAATTGGAGAGAATAGGGGGATGCAACTTCAGCTTGGCTAATGTTTTTTTTAAAGTAGGTACCTACTTATGTACTTTGTAATGAACGAAAGCACTTTTTTCCGTCCTTCTACCTAGTCTACCTGGTGACGCCCCAGTTTTGCACGTGACAGTCGATTGGGTTGGTTAAGCAACGTTGACACAGGTCGGTAACTGGATGGGTGATCGGATTTAGAGGTCCTAATTTGTAATGTACATAAGTGAAGCTTCAGCGTATCTGGGACGCTAATCGTTAAAATCTAAAGTCAACTTGCGTGCAGAAGGCCTAGAACGGTACTAGTTTCTCGCTACAGGGAAGTGAATCTATCATTCTCACATTTTGCTAAAAATCACAAAGAGTTTTGATTTATATCCTCTGAAATAAAAAAAATATCCTTCCGGCCAAATCCGGCCAAAGGGGCTAATCTCGACAGAGATAAACCATCTGGCCAGGAGACATTAAAGAACACAAGTGTGTGCGCCAACACAGATGTAGGTACTTCCTATTCCCTCGCACTCATAGTCCGATGAGACCGAAATCCGACACAACCCCTGAAATGCTTTGTTATCAATGATATTGAATGTTTTCAAGTTCGGATCCAGTGTGTATGAAGTCGCCGCGGCGAGCGCTAGGCCACATTAAATGCATGGAGACATTAAAGTGCACAAGACTGTATTCCAGCACATGTGCACTGCCAATTCCCTCACTCTCATAGTCCAATATGACGGAAATCCGACACATTCCCTGTAATACTCTATTCGCAATGACATTGAATGTTTCCAAGTTCGGATCCCGTGTGTGTGAGGCCGCCGCGGCGAGCGCTAGGCCAAGGCCGAGTGACATAACGTGTTACGTGTCGCGCCGTTAGCTCGCACCGCTACTCGCCGACTGTCAACATCGCTCTGCGATATACCGCCTGACGTTGTACTGAGATAATTACTGACTTTTTTTATTTTTATCGCCAAATAGGCTTGCACTTGACCACCATCAATGATGGAAAGCTCTGATTAGGTTGGAGCGCGCTTGGCTAGAATATACCTACCTATCGCCTTTTCACGTTTGCATAGAAAGTAGTTACTCCAATATAATTAATTATTATACATCGAACTAGTGCCGAGTAATAAGAGCCACAGGTTGGCCTAGATTGAAATATATTATTGTGATTTTCTTTGAATTTTATACACGGTGAAATTTTAGTCCCCGTAAACCCTGAAGGAGGTGAATGTGCTCATGAAACTGAACAACTTTCCCCAAGGAACATAGGTCGAAATATGAAAAAAAAAAATTGGACCCTCCATACAAAATTGACGATTAGCTGATAGATTTACTATGGGAGGTCCAAAATTTTTTTTTCATATTTCGACCTATGTTCCTTGGGGAAAGTTGTTCAGTTTCATGAGCACATTCACCTCCTTCAGGGTTTACGGGGAATAAAATTTGTATACAAACGGATACAAAAATTAAAAAAAAAATTATTAGACATTTTTTAAATTTTTAAATCCAGACGCCTCTTCAGGTCTTCCACATCATATCGGTTCGTTTCAGAAACGTTGAACTAAGGCGTTTCGTGCGAGTAGTTTAGATTTCAACCAAAGAAAGATGCCAATGCTTACGACTAGGTACCTACTCTAGTTTAGTGGTAGAATAGATAATCCTATAAACAAAATCCCGTAAGAAAGAGGTGCCTCTTACTATTATGCAGTAAATCCAAGGCTTTAGTAGTAAGGTCTTAAGAAGAGAAGGCGTTTCCGCTTCCAAGGTAGACCAACGGGTAAAATAATATCTATTCGTATGAACCGTTTCCGTTGTTTCCGTTGAGGGTTAAAAATATTAGATAGAAGCAGAGGTTGCTTTGCAAAATTCAATGATATTTAAAGAATATTAAAGAATTCAATGATATTAAAGAAGAAAGGAAAGGTAATTCTTTTGCTATAATCCGCCAAACCAGAAAAAATCTGTATGGCAAACCGCAACGTTCGTGCTGTACCCACACCGTCATTAAAAATTAGCTGTGCTTATATCGCACAGTGCTATAAAATTGCCTTTTCTTACAACTAAAGTTATCGTCGCGTTGCAACAAACTTATGCCGGCAACGCAACATATAGGACGATGTGTCGTCTGTCGCAGAGCTCGCACGGGATGTCGGCCAACGGTACCGCCAATCAGAGATTACGTGGAAACTAGCGTTGCCTTTCCACATTCCGAAATAGACGTGCGAGTTGGGACGAATAAGTGCAACGATTGCGCTTCTGATTGCTCTCCACCGCTGCTAATGAAAATAACGAACGCCTTTTCTGTAAATCCACCTTTTTTATTGTCATAACGGTACACATACTTACGTCACTCGTATTGCGTCTAGAAATGTCTGCGGTGAAGTATTATCTACTTCAGATACTTGTATAACGCTGAATCATCTCGGATATAATGTGCCTACATTGCCAACTTACAGGTTAATTTAAATCATTTCCTAGAATAACGTTTTGACCTCAATACGACCTTGGACAAGTAACAACCTTATTAATTATATTAAATTGCACAGTTATGTATATCGTGTGGGTTTCATGCGTAATGGCCGTGGCAACGACGCTTATAATATTTCTTTGTTGAAGGCTGGAGCTTTGTCCAATTAACGCGGTGGTATTAGTGATGTACTTATGATCTGGTTTTTGTTGTAAAAATACAATATCAAATGATAAATATTAATACTCACTTAAGTGTGTATTATATTAATACGTAATAATATTTAAGCAGATTTTCATATTCTATCCCTTCTATTACAGATCATCAAAGTAAGAGAATCTTTTCGTTCAATCTCCTGAAGAAGTTTATATGATTCAGTACCTGAATGGCATCATAAACCTAATAAAAGTTTTTTAAATTTTTATTTGCCTGTCTGGTCTTCTAATTATTACAAGGTAATAAAGACTAATTAAGAGCTTCTAAAGTAATTGTAATTTTTTTTTGTTGGACATTGACCCCTAATTTAGAGGTCATCATCCAAAGAAGAAATACTTCATTTGCTAGACAAGATATGTAGGTATAGAATTGTAGAATTACCTCGGTGTCTGTACATTTAAAGTAGATCCTAGACCTAGCTTGTAATTCACTGAATTGTCCTTTAAGTAAATCACTCTTGCAGATGAAGTCACAGTAGGTAGTAGATACTGTCAGCATCTGTATCGACTAGAGTCTACCATGTTAGCTGTATAGCACATCACTATCTCATACAAATATGTCAAGATATATTTTCTACAATCACTACTCATCAATACCAGTCAGTACATTGTAACCTTGCTCAGTTTGGATCGTACAGCTGCTGTGGTATCAACTAGACGGATTGCCCACGGCTATTTTTTTACAAACAAGATGTACCTACGTATCCTTACTAATCTTTACTAATATTACAAATGCGAAAGTGTGTTTCTTAGTTTGTTGGATTGATGGTTTATCATCATATCTATATATCACATCTATATCCATGCAAATAATCAGGTGGATCCGTAACTGTGTAATGGCGTGATTGAAGAACAAACCAGCAAACGAACAACCACTTTCGAATTTATAATATTAGTAGAATTCAAGACAGATGACTGCAAACTAATTTTTTTTATAAAAGGGATTTTATTTTGCTAGTTTTAATTTCATTTTATTTAAATTTTTGGCATTAATTAATGTTTTATTTTAAGCTATTTACAATTTTGACATATTTATTATTTCTTTTTTAGCTAATTTTAAACAATATAAGGTGTGGTCATTCTTCGAAGCTCGGAGTATGGAATAGCAGAGTAGAAGACTGTTCCGGCTATTGCGAGAAACAGAACAGGGCCCCAAGTCTGCTATTTAACATGTCATTGTCATTGAACCGCATTACAATTACAATTCAATTATCATTGGTCCAAAATTTCGTAGTCTACTAAATTCACAATGGTCGTTCGATTTCTTATAATTGGATTGTAATTCAATGATACCTCGGTATTGCCATTAGCTTAAAAAGCGTTTGCCGAAATGAGTTTCAAAAAAAACTACATATTAAAAACGTTTATTTAAGCTAAATTCAAAGCTAGATGTGTCAGTGGCAAACCATCGGAAAACAATTGTGACGCCATATAATTAGTAGACTACCGAAATTGCTAAAAGTAGCAATTGGGATGTCATTGATAGACAATTGAACTACAATTGCAATAGCAGACTTGGGCCCCAGACCAATTTCCTCACTGGTTAGTATGCATAGATCACAACGCTAGTTCGCGATATGACCAACTGTTCCTTTGTATGCAATCATAATTCAATCTACGCATAAACAAACCGTCATATCTTTGCTTAGAACTGTTTACTATTCGCAGCAGAGGGTTAGCGAGGTTTAACATAAACACTGCTGTGGCGTAACTGTTATGTCTCATTTCGTTCAAGAGACAAGAAACCAGTTAGACAAGAATGGTCAGGCGCATCCTCATTCGGAGTAACTAGATTGTGGAGTTTACACCGTCATTACTCTGATAGTTTTATTCGCTTCCTTCTATATATGTGCAGTTAGTCTGTGACCATTTAAGTTATGTCGTCTTTTGAGCCGGTTTTGCTCTCAAGCGTTATCGCTACGTTACGTTACGTTATCGTAATATTATTATTTACTAGCTATTGCCCGCGACTTCGTCCGCGTGGATTTAGTTTTTAATAATCCCGTGGGAACGCTTTGATCCCACTTCTTAACTTCCTAACGCCGAGTAACTACGTAACTCCTTCTTAGTATAGGGAATTGAACCCGGGACCTTGTAATCTGTAGTCGTGCTGCACCATATGCTAACCATTTGACCAACAAGACAGTTGTTAAAAAGGCTGCCAGCCATATATACAAAGTCACCAAGCTGGCAAGGGATTAACTGCCACCTCAAAGCAAACAGCAGTAGGTATCTATATTGACATGGTGAATACTCCACTTAATGTAACCCACGCTACTTCCAGGGTCCGTGGAGGGACAAAGACAGGTTTTAGTGGATGCAAGCCTCACGTAACCCCTCCGTTTCCCCTGACGGAGGGGTATGCGTCAGGCATTTCCTATCTATAAAAAAAAGGTAGGTACCTACATTATAACGTCTGCGACCTCATTTTAGGGTCTCAATCATTACCGAGTCCTTATTTGTAATACGGCTGTGTCCTTCTCGACTCAGTCACGATCTCTCGTTGAATCGATATTTGGCAGTGAGTACAGTTACTTATCGATTCGACATTGCTCGTCCTGGCATTCGTGGTGCCTCCACGATACCGCACGTGTCTCGAATACATCGAACTATTCGTGAGAACCGACTGAACGCTACCTGGTTAATGAATATAGAGAACCTACGTCTGAGTAAACAGTTTGCAGATAACTTAAACAGGTTTTAGATCCAAAGGACGAATAATACAAGGTATATTTATCATACACTGCCGTCTGCCTGGATAATTCTATCCGCAAAATTGGGTATTCGGGAATCGAACCCCGGACAATCCTGAAAAGAAGGATTTACAATCAAGCTTTCACTAATTATTATTATTTCTGGCACGCGAATGTCTATGACTCCGCACTGTGCCGTACACCGGTAGCCGATATCATGTGGTTTTTCACATATTTCCGATAAAATCACACAGAGACAAGGAAGATACTCGTATAGCACACATACAATCATTAACGTCCCAGTTCAGCGTGTCCGATGGTGCCGCCAACATATCGGTTTCTGCTCTGATATCCGATATCGGGGTGGACAATAGGAAAGGCACATGTTTCATACATTTTATTCGCCCCTATATCGTGTCGGCGTCCGATACCGATATCCGATAATGTGGAAATGCTCTTACCGTAAGCGTTGGCTTCAGCGCATTATAAGGCATTTCACCGTGCTTTGAGTCGGACCATGGGCTCAATCTATTATTTTCCTTCTAGAAGTGTTATCCATAATCTTAATACGACCAATAAAACTATGTCGTTTGGTGAACAAAATGACATACATAATCATCATCATCAGCGTTAACTATCTTTCTTAGTCAAAGTCAAATGTACCTGTCAAGTGAGTACATATTCTGTGATCTGTATGCCTGATTAAATTTTCATGTAGCTGACGGGATAATTTATTTAAATCGCAAATGCCTGGACAATGGAATATTATCTTTTTATTAACAACCCAGGCCCTCGGCCTAAAAACCTAGAGGCATACATGAATGTTGAGAACCGCCAACAACCGCCCCAAGGCCCCAGCACACGTGCCGCAGAACGGCGCGTGCGTCTCAACGTGATGCCAGCTATAAATCAAATCCTGAACATAAAGCCTAGTCACACTAACGGCCATCTAATTCAAAACTACCTTTTGACGGCCTCGCTGGTGCAGTGGTGACCACTGTGGTCTTACAACTTCCCAGTTGTCTCGGGTTTGATTCCTGGCGGGGGGAATTTGGGAATTTATAATTTCTAAATTGTCTCTGGTCTGGTCCGGTGGGAGGCTTTAGCCACGGCTAGTTACCACCCTAACGTCGTGCCGCCAAGCGATTTAGTGTTCCGACACGATGGCGTGTAGAAACCAATTAGGGGGTATGGATTGAATCTACACTGCCATACCCGTTCCAAGTTTGGCCGCTATAATCTTAGACTGCATCGTCACTTACCATCAGGTGAGATCGCAGTCAAGGACTATCTTGTCAACGATTAAAAAAAACTACCTCCGACTGAAGGTCGTAAACTTAATCCTATGAGACGGTCACAACGTAATTGCATCAGTAGGTAGCGATCAGCTCTTGTGTGTGATTGTCTAAAATGATTGACAAAAAAAACTGTAGTCTGTACCACAAACAATATATATTTGTTCGTCGAAATCAACTACGCACTTTTAATTATGTAGTTTTTTTTGTGATTATTTTTGTACGTACACTGCAGAGTACAGACATGTTTATTACAATTTACAGCCGTCAGCGTCTTTATAGTCACCGTTATTATACTATAGGAGCAATATAGTCTTAAATAAAGCATTTTAACTTGGGTACTGGCTTACTTGTGATCTAGGCTTTACCATTTAATTTAAATTCAAATTTACATGACCCCTTTTAATGTAGGTATTACTGAATGGGGGACGAATAAAAAAGAAATATCAAGAAGACTGACATGGGACGCGAGGTTACAGTGGCATTGAACAAAAATGGGTAGTTAAACGGTTTTTTTTATTCAATGACAAGATAGTCCATGACTGCGATCTCACCTGATGGTAAGTGACGATGCAGTCTAAGATGGTAGCGGGCTAACTTGGAGGTTTCTGGATTTATTTTTCTAGCTCTAGCAATTAAGAAGGAAAGCACATATTTGTTTATGACTACGAATGGGCTAGAAATTAGAATTTACACTTATTTATTTTTATTTTGAACTAAACAACATACCTACATAAAACAAGAAGTGTGCACACTTTATTCCTTCAGTCATATAGTCCGATACGACTGACGAGGAACCGACAGATTTACGTAGTCTCCGAGGTACCCGGGCAATATTTCCTAGCCTCCTTACTTGATGGAAAACCCATTTATTGGCACGACACAGGAATCGAACCCAGTGTCCCATCATTCGCAGTTGAAAATGCTAACCACTAGATCAAAGCGGCAGTTACAAAACACAATACATACTTGATTCCCACTCCATAAATGTGTCCTAAAACCTTAGACCATTCCTAAAACATACTAGTTTAGGTGAGACACGTTACGAAATTTAATCGTTTTGAAATTCACAGGAAATTGAATCGTTGAATACCTATTACGTATATTTCAAAATGTATTGGAGCCAAAGGCATACAGGGAATATTTTATCGAAATTCGAAACTAAATTTAAATCCGATCTAGGGTGCGTACACATATAGCGAATGCGCAACACGCGTGCTGCACGTGCATGATACGCGTGGAGTTACCTACTGCAACTGTTTCGTGCGTCTCTCACGCAAAACTCGCATAATGTGCGCGTACAACGCGCGTTCGTGGGTGGTGTCGTGAGAAAGACAGCGCTAGCGAAATTTTTGCGCGGCGCGCAACTTACACATGTGCGGTGCACGAGCAGCACGCGAACATGTCTTACTACTTAGTTGACGCGTGCAACTCACAACCGTGTCGCAAACAGACGCCACATGTGTACTCACCCTAAAAATATGTGGGTATCTTTAGTATGAGTAATGACACCTCGACAAGATTGATAGATTTCGAGTAGGTATCGTAACACTATCGTCAGAGTAACATGTTGCACTCGACTGGAGTTCATCTTTTCCTTCTAGCACAAGCGATTGTAGCTTCTAGCGCTGAGTTGGAGGGGAAAGGGGATTATTATTCATGTTAGGTTAGGTTTAGGTTTAAAGAATTTATTCTCAAAGAACAGTTTGCTCACTTGCTGAGAACTTAAGACTAAGATTAAATAAAAGTACAATCATACGAAAAAACAAAAATGGTGACTCCTAATAATAATAAAGACTAATTTCTAGACACAAGTATTTTGAAAATGCATTTTAAGATTATTTTTAAAATTTACAAATGACTTTTCAGTAATAAATTCTTGAGGCAGACTATTAGCATGTTGAGCATAATAATATAACAATAATATAACAGCTAATATTCTTTTAATATCTATACTAATATATAAAGCTGAAGAGTTTGTTTGTTTGAACGCGCTAATCTCAGGAACTACTGGTTCGAATTGAAAAATTCTTTTTGTGTTGGATAGTCCATTTATCGACGAAGGCTTTAGGCTATATAAGATCACGCTGATCATAATAACAGAAATTGACGCGGACGAAGTCGCAGGCAACAGCTAGTTATATATACAGGGTGTCCCACGGCTATGCCACATGGAGGGGAAGTACCTTAAATATTGTAGATGGAACATTTTACTGAAAGAAGACTTCATTTTAATTTAAAAAACAATTTAAACTGCATTCATAGATTTTTAAATAATTGCCTGGTTGAACAGGGACTCGAACCCGCTATACGAGAAAAAAAATTAACCTGTATCTTTATCATACCGATCGGAAGGCTTCATCATAAGGATTATTTTTTGTTAAATAACATAGCATGAGAAATAAAAGGAAGACCATGTATTTTAGCCTTTGATGTAAATTTTTGTTCAGAAAAATGAAAAGCTGACATTGGCGTATCGACATACAAATGACATGAACTATTACTAATGACTATGCAATTCGTAGCTCTGTTGCAGCGGGATTGAAGGACAAACCAATAAATCAACAAACAAACACACTTTCGCATTTATAGGTAATATAAGTAAGGATTAGTAAAGATAGTAAGGATCGGGAAATGATGCGTACTTCTCAAGTATCCTTACTATCCTTACTAATCCTTACTTATATTACATATAAATGCGAAAGTGTGTTTGTTTGTTGATTTATTGGTTTGTCCTTCAATCCCGCTGCAACAGAGCTACGAATTGCATAGTCATTAGTAATAGTTCATGTCAGTTGTATGTCGATACGCCAATGTCAGCTTTTCATTTTTCTGAACAAAAATTTACATCAAAGGCTAAAATTCATGGTCTTCCTTTTATTTCTCATGCTATGTTATTTAACAAAAAATAATCCTTATGATGAAGCCTTCCGATCGGTATGATAAAGATACAGGTTAATTTTTTTTCTCGTATAGCGGGTTCGAGTCCCGGTTCAACCAGGCAATTATTTAAAAATCTATGAATGCAGTTTAAATTGTTTTTTAAATTAAAATGAAGTCTTCTTTCAGTAAAATGTTCCATCTACAATATTTAAGGTACTTCCCCTCCATGTGGCATAGCCGTGGGACACCTGTATAAAAAAAAGAAAAACCAATCATCGAATGAACCTAAGCGAAAATTGTCTCTCGAAATGTGCAAACTACAAATATATTATTACTAAACCGAATTTATAAAATGCATATCCAAATGCAGCCGTTTCCAACCATTTCGAATCGGGTGGAACAAAGATGAATTGCTTACTGCGGGGTTTTTGTACTTTGAGAATTTTGGGTACAACTTTTTTTCAAAGTAACAAAAGGGTTTTATTAGACAATACGTTACTT
This sequence comes from Hipparchia semele, assembly GCA_933228805.2. Lineage (NCBI taxonomy): Eukaryota > Metazoa > Arthropoda > Insecta > Lepidoptera > Nymphalidae > Hipparchia > Hipparchia semele. The sequence goes on along the minus strand of OW121713.1, from coordinate 9,920,090 downwards.
TCGCTTTAACTGCGCTTTCAATTTCTTAGGGCACTGAAATAATTTATGAATTCTGAGCATTTCTTTGACCATTTAAGGACAAAAGGTAGGCGACGTTGTTGACTCAATAAAGGCAATTGAGACAATACTACCTCTAGTACAAAAGGACCGAAACAGTTTACCATATCAATTTAAAGTAACAGCTATAGAAAGTAAGTAAAAAAATCGGGGTTTTGCTTTCTAGTGAAAAAAAGTTCATTGTGAAAATTATTGTTTTAAAATATGACAGTGTAGGTATGTGATCGAGAAGAATGTTTCTAGAACTAGAACAATTTTTTTAATACGAAATCGATAATTTTTTGTAAACTATTTCGTTACCTCGATAGGTAATGCACGCATTTTTGCACTTACTAGGTGTAATATAAGCTTTCTGGTGCAAAATACTTACTATAATCCTTACTTCCTTACTAATATTATAAATGCGAAAGACATAAAAATTATTTTTACAAAACCAACTTCAAACGCCACTACATAGTATTTCTGTTGTGCCTATAGAAGAGTTCCCTCAATTTCTTCAGGATCCCATCATCAGATCCTGACCTGATGACAATGGGACCACCTGGGAAGTATACCCTTTCAAACAAGAAAAGAATTTTCCAAATCGGTCTAGGCGTCTTCAAGTAATCGGGGAACATACATTAAAAAAAAAAGTTTCCGACGAATTGAACCTCCTTTTTTGGAAATCAGTTAAAAATACCTTTTATCCCGGAAAACAGAGATTTCCCGCGGGATTTTAAAAACCTCAATAAATATAAATCTGTGGGTTACCCGTTTCTGTTACGCATGTTCGCTAACGCCTTCTTGCAATCGTGCGGAAATTATGCGCATCCCTGGCTCCCTGGTAAAGTCCTTGCCAATCTTTTAGAATGCTCTAGAAATAACTGCATTTAGATAAGCAAAACGCCATCTAGCCGAAAAACAAACATCGAAAATAATGTGGAGTTATTGTTTTTAAAATAAGTTTGAGTTTATGAGCTACTACTGGAAATTATCTCTATGCATACTTAGGTCTTTAATTATTATTTTTTTGCGATCAAGAAATTCCATTAGGTTTTATGGGAAACATAGTTCTCTTAGGTAGCTTGCCACAGTTTGTACATTACATTTACATTACGTTTCCATTAATTTAATTTAATTAAATCACTTAAATCAGATTGTCAGTCGTGTTTTCATATTTGAATTCAAGGCTCGCAAGCCAAGTGACGCAACTGCCGAAATGGTCAACGGCGGTCATTTCTCTTTGGCCAACTTACGGGCTCCGTGGAATTTTGGGCTCCCTTCACACGTACGTGTGAAGTCACCACATATCCAACATCTATAAAGAAATATGAAAAAAAAAAATGTAAACTTTCAACGATTTATCGTCATTGAAATTACAAAATTAAGACCAACTTAAAATGGTATAGTTCTTTCAACGAGGGCGCGTGAGTTTTAATTGTAGTTACGTCGAGTACCTGCACATTGCGTAAGTGTGCATGTTCATGTCAGGAGCCTAGATGGGAGCGGTCAGGCGCGAGCAAGCTCTTGCTAACACTTATACTGATACGACACGCACATAACCACGAGCCACGTTCCCTCATGACTTGAAAGAACTATATTATACTTAAGTTAAGATACCTTCTAATAATAAATACCCTAAGGATTCGTTCCGGTAGGGCGAGTAGAAAATAGTTGAGTAAGAGATAGAGATGATTTCTCTCTGTGAAGTGTAGTGTCTCCCTTTACGCTTCTGCTTTAATTGAGCTCTTCTAACAGCGTGCTTCGCGCTCGCCCACCCGTCCCGTGACGCTGTAGCAGCAATTAGGGCCAGCAGCATACTCCATCCAAAAAAAATTAAAAATGAACTCGTATGAACTGAAAGACAATTAACAAAAAATGATTCATACAAACTGAGTTGTAGTTAGGTATAACGGAAAAGGTTGCGTAGGTACCTACTGAATACCCTTTCCTTACTAATATAATTATTATAAATACGAAAGTGTGTTTGTTTATTGGTTTGTCCTTCCACAATGCTGCAACAGAGCTACAGATCGACGTGATTTTTTGCATGGGTATAGTTGAGGACCTGGAGGGTGACATAGGCTACTTTTTATGCCGGAAAATCAAAGGGTTCCCGCGGAATTTTAAAAACTAAATCCACGCGGACGAAGTCACGAGCATCAGCTAGTAAATAAAATCTGGTAAAACAAACTAGGTTATGTAAACGTTATGAAACAAGAAATGGAATTCTCACAATTTTTGAAAATTCTTTGGTGGTAGGTAAATGGTGAACCAATAGTTGATGACCAATAGAGTAGATGGGCAATGGGCACTGGTCTTGTATGCATTACCATATGCCTCGGTCTTGCGCCGCGTTTGCCAATGCGATAAGGTCGCGAACAGTGTGAATTGTGTTCTGTGTTACTCAATGTCACGATCAGTGCTTTGATTCTGAAGCTTAAGGTAAGCCTCTATTAAAGAAAACGTAAAAAGTTTTCTAGATATTCCAATGTTTATCACAAAGCTATCACACTGTATGCAAATGACTATCATTAGTAGGTATAATGGAAAGAATGATAAATGGAAATACGTTCTATATTCAAAAACCGTGTTTCTACCAACCATCGCGTCCAAGTTCAATAGTCGCTCAAGTGCTCGAGCCATGGACTAAGGATGGAGCGACCCACTTGTGGTTCCCTGACCTCCGCGGCAGCCTAGCATAGCATTCCGCCTCTCTCTCCAACCAAAGTATATGTACTGCCCTCTCTCTCACTCCCGGTATATTTTCGCACGCATATTCGGAAAATGGCGTCGTAGAAGCGGAAACACTTTTTGATGAGATGACATCGTTGTTTGCTGAGAAATTAATTTATGTATGTAGTTGGAAACACTTAAATTAATAATTACTGATAACATGGACATTGGGTCCATTCATTTTGATTCAGACAGGATTCAGAGAGTTTTTTGTTTTACTAAAACACCAATAAAATATCTTTTTTCCGTGAATCTATAATTTTATTTTTCAAAAAATAAAATCAAAAAAATAAAATTATAAACTAGTTGTGAAAGGTCGTTGTCGTTAGGTGATTGACTGTATGATTTATCCAATAACTGATTGTAAAGAAACTATTCTATGCTTCCTCATTAAAGAAAAATAACGTAATTACCAATATAATTACTAGCTAATATAAGCAGAGTCCGGGATCCTGACTTTTCAGGTACCTAATGTGTAACTTAATGGATAACTTAACTTCTTACATTTTTCAAATAGGTACAGTATAACACATTTGAAAAAAATATAGAAGATGCACAGCTAGCGTTAACTTGATAAGTTACATTTAAGTAAGTACCTAACTAAGTAGAATCTAAATGGTTAACGGTATCTACCTTATGAGCTTTGACGTCATTACTGGGGATTCCTAATGCTGAATGATTTTTTGTCTTTTCAAGATTTTTCTTTATCTGCTTAATTCTTTGTGCAATTTTTACTGTGAATACTTTCTACTGTAAAAGGAGGGTTTCTTTTGCATGAAGTTAGGTGTTATGTCACTCTCCCAAGTCCTCAACTGTACTTACCCATGCAAAAAATCATCCGTTGCACACACGACACATCAACAAACCAATAAACTCTTTGAAATTATATAATAAGGATTTTACTACCAACTAGTACGTACATAATATAATCTATATATATAAAATTCAAAGTTCTGACTGACTGACTGAGATATCAACGCACAGCCTAAACTACTGAAGTGAGAAACTTCAAATTTTTACAGTTGGTTTCTTTTATGACGTAGGCGCACACTAAGAAAGGATTATTGGAAATTCCACCCCTAAGGGGTTTAAATAGGGGATGGAAGTTTATATGAAACTCCGTCATTTTTCAAGCTGTTTCCATCAAAGTTGGTATTTGAGCTTTCAGTTAAAAATAAAGAACTACGTGTGTCACAGTTTTTGAAAATTCCACCCCAAAATCTAATTCCACGCGGACGAAGTCGCGGGGGCAAAAGCTAGTCACATATGTATTTTAAGGGGTTATTGATCTCATAGTGAACTCACTATTTGTGCCTAATTAAGTACAAGCAGACTTGTGGATGGATTAAAATGCCATTAAACGTTGAGATTTCCGCAACTAAATTGGAACACGCACAAATTATTATATGTAATAATAATAATTATTAATAATAATAATTATTATTATATCCAATGATAAACGTATGTAGCACGATAAAAACTGAATTAATATTTTTCGCTTAACGATCGTTTTAAAAAAGTTGCGAGTGGAAATTTTTCTTCATTTTGGAAAAAAAGTGATTTAAGTAAGTACCTACCTACATCGCGTTTAGAACTACAGCTACTCTTATTCACTTTCGAGGGAAACTAGAAGCTGTTGGATACCTATAAAGATAAGCTTCACAGTTGTCCACTTCATTTAAAAATATTAACTTTAATACTTTTTAGTTTTTTACCATACAAATACCGTAAAGCCGAAAGGGTTATGAATTTAGCAGTCCACGTTTGTATATTTTATTTACTCGTATATAGGTCTATTTACATATGTGACTTAGGCTACATTTTATATGAACATAATCAATATCTTCTTCTTCTCTTCTTTACGATGTTTCTATAGACGTCCACTGGCAAAGGTCTCTTCCACGAACTTCCACGGGCCTCGATATTGTGCCGCCTGAATTCAGCGGCTCCTATTAAATAATATAAAGGAAAAACATTCACTGCCAATAATTTTCAATTTTTTAGCTTTCTTTTTGGGTCAGAAAAAAGTTTCAAAACTGAAAAAATAAATTTAAAAAAATAAAATAGGTTGGTAATGGAGGACGAGTAACGGTTACCCGAGTTACCTCCATCGAAGCGCCATCGCTTACGCAACTAAAAGCGAATGTGACGACAAAGGACGCTCTGCTCTGCGCCGTGACACAATACAACGGTAACCGCGACCGAAGATCCGAAAGAGCATAACTTCACCATATAAAGAAGGACACGAGCGCGCTGAATTTCATTTTCTAAAACTCGATTACACAGAGGTGACGCAAGCCGGGCTGGAGGTCGGCTAACGGCGACAGAGGACTCGAAATCGAAAGGAGTTCGAAACTGAAATTGAAGGGAGCGATCCCGTTACCCTGCCGGACTGTTGAGATGGAAAGCTCCCGTTAAAAGGCGTCATGTGCTCCGGACATGCAACGATGACTCACGAATAGACTCCGCGTGACGCCCGTGCCCACTTGTTCCGGGCTCGGCTGTTGTGATGTCCGTTCAATGGATTCCCTTTCTCACGTCCTAGGAAAACCTCTTTTACGTGCCGACTCCGGGTTGCGACTTTACGGAAAATATTTAATTTTTTATGCTTTATTATCATTACTAACTCATCAACTACTCACTAAGTCATGACAGAGCACAAGTCTAAAAAGGGATATAGGTCATAGTCCACCATGTAGGCCCAATTCGAATTGGCAGACTTCACACATCATTGAGAATATTATAAAGAACTACCTTCCGGTGTTTTTCAAAAAAGGCGTCATATTATGCAACAATGACTCACGAATAGACTCCGCGTGACGTCCCGACTCCTGTGCCCACTTGTTTTCCTTGCCCGGCTGTGATGGCCGTTCAATGGATTCGCTTTCTCACGTTCTAAGAAAACCTCTTTTATGTGCTACAGCCGACGACGGGTTGCAAGTTTACGGAAAATGTTTAATTTTTTTATGCCTTATTATCATCATCAACTCATCAACGGCTCACTAAGTCACTACAGAGCACAGCTCTGAAAAAGGTTATAGGCCATAGTCCACCATGCTGACCCAATAAATTCACCCTTAAATCTTCATAATGTTCTTAAAGATTTAAGAACATTATGAAGAACTCTTAAGTTAGTAACTAATTTCCTGTTTTTCAGAAAAGGCATCATATGCTCCGGACATTCAACAATGACTCACGACTTGTTCCTGGCTCGACTGTTGTGATGTCCATTCAATGGATTCGCTTTCTCACGTTCTAGGAAAGCCTCTTTTATGAGCTAATAGCCGGCGGGGTGTGAGTTTTCGGAAAATATTAGGTAAGTACATTTTTTATCTCAAGCATTCTTAGTCATTGTCATTTTTTGTGTTTTTTGTGTGTATCAAGCCTCAATAAGGTGAATAAGGCAAGTGTTGATGCGGACTGAAACTGAAAGGAAGATGGATCGATCCCCGTTGCACTATTGCCGTACGCACTCCTAACACAAGCTTTTCGCTTATTTGCAGGGGAGAGAAGAATACTAATTAATCACGTTCAGCTTGGCTAATACTATCGAATAAAATATCGTCAACCCACCACTACTCACTACTGAGTGCACTTGCATTCATACGAAGGGTTACAGCAAACTTTGACAAGGATATGAAAATATGAAAAACTTTAAGACGTCTAGCTTTCCTTGCGATGTTTTCCTTTGCCGTTGAAGCATATGATATTTAATTGTGCTAAAATGCATATTTATGATAACGGTAAAACAGAGGTGTGTGCCCAGGATCGAACCCGTGACTTCCCGAATAGGAGAATACAGTCCTAACTTCTAGGCTATCACTGCTCTCATCTATACTTTAATATTATAAAGCTGAAGAGTTTGTTTGTTTGAACGCGCTAATCTCAGGAACTACTGGTCCGAATTGAAAAATTCTTTTTGTGTTGGATAGTCCATTTATCGAGGAAGGTTTTAGGCTATATAACATCACGCTGATCATAATAACAGAAATTGACGCGGACGAAGTCGCAGGCAACAGCTAGTTATGTATAAATAGCTCCACTTCTGGGCTTTGGGCTCTTGTACTAACTTCCTTTATTATCAATACGGATTATATTCTGCTACAATATTATAGATATCGATTAAAGAAAACATAAGTGTCTAGCGCCTGACATGTTTTGATCGCAATTCTTTGCACCTAATTAATTGAGGCGTTTAATTTATTATCCGCTTATTGTGTAAAAGCGCCACCTGTTTAGTTTTCAAAATATTAAGTTGCGAAAAAGCATGTATGTGGTAGCAGGCCTTAGCTTATGAAGTATCTGTGAAGTATCTGTGAAGTAGTTACAGTTACTGTCGTAAGATGGCGTTACCTTGATGCTAGGAATAAAAAACCTGACCAATACCGACGACCTCCCTACCCCTAGTGGTCAGCTCTGTGGCCTTATAACTGGAAAGTCTCGAGTTCGATTCCCAGCGGGAACAATTGGGGAATTTATAATTTCTGGATTACTGAACTTACCTACCTAGAAACAATCGTCGTTAAGGGAGCCCTAAAATAAGATTTGATTTCATTAGCGGGATGTAAAATATAGCACAATAGAAGCCAATTAAGCCGATGAAAAAATCGTAATTTTTCAGTTTCGATAGTAATTCACGTAAGGGGCCATCGAAAAATTGTAATGGACAACTACGAACGCTACACGCATGTCTTGTACGGCGTTTTTTTAATACAAAGTATACAATGTTTTTTTACACATAGTATACCTATAAACAAGCACTGGACAGTCAATTAATCAATTTTTTGTAATTTAATTTGATCATATTGTGCATTTTTAATAGGTAGGTTTTTTTACTTGTTTTTGCAGCAGCTAGAATTCAACGAACCTGTTCTAAAAACCTATGGTTTAGAAAAAAACCAGACAAGTGCAAATTTTTCTGGTAAACTGTAGGTACAAAGTCTCCGTTCTTATTCAAAAATTATGAAATCCGTACTGTTGCTTAAAAAAACAGTACTAACTTAATTTCTTTTTATCCGACTTCTAAAAAAGGAGGAGGTTCTCTTTCATTGGATTTTTTTTTTTTTTGATTTTTTATGTATGTTCCCCGATTACTCGAAGATGCCTGGACTGATTTGGAAAATGCTTTTTCTATTTGAAATGGTATGCTTCCCAGGTGGTCTCATTGTCATCAGGTCAAGATCTGATGATGGGATCGTGGAAAAATCGAGAGAATTCTTCAAGTTTTATAGGAACAATTGTTATGGTTTGTAGTGGCATTTGAAGTCGGTTTTGTAAAAAGATTTTACATGTAATTAAAAAGTAAAACTGTTATGCGCAAAAAGAACTTAAAAAAAACATTTAAAAAAATTAGGCTGTAGATAAAGGCTGCTTTATCGTCAGTGCTCTCCAGGCAGTTTGTACGCAGGCTTTTTAAATCACTATGAAGTTTGTAATAAATGATCAAACAAGCAGCTTTTTTCGCGAGTCACGTTTCTTGACTTCTAACTCCTAAGGCTGGATTCACATGGGTACGTATGGCGCAGGTTTGTTGTCGTAATCCATTCGCACAATCAGCCTAATATTTAGATGGTTTTTCACTGTGTATAAACGAAAAGCTGCCTCAATCTCTCTGACATCGGTAATAACCACGCTTACTATTAACAAAGTATACGCCACTATATTTTACGTATATACGATGAGATACCTATATCCTGCACAAAAATGTGCAGTCCAATGCCGTGTGCACCCAGCCTAAATTACACACTACTGTAAAATTCCAAAACGTTTGCACTTTTTTTTAAATATATTTTTAGCGAGCAAACGAACAGGTGGGTCACCTGATGTTAAGTGATTAGCGCCGCCCCTGAACATTTGTAGCACCTGAAGCACCACCAATGCATTGCCCGCTTTTCAGGAATTTGTTGGTCCGCCCCTTGAATAACCCCATGTTGTAATTTAGTGGGAACACCGTCGCAGGAAGTTGGTTGCACAGTTTCAAGTAGGTAAGTGGAAAAAAAGATCTGGCACATTGGATGGTCGAAGTGCTCCAGGCACGTAGGTGGTGTGGGTGAAATTGTGGTCGGTGGCGAGTGGCACATCGTAGAAAAGCTAGTAGGCTTATAAAGTCTAATAACTACCATGATTACAATTGCAATCTAATTAATTAGATTTTTTAAGTGGGTTAAGGGAATATATAATAATTATTATGTTATGTTGTAGGTACTTAGTTAGTGAAAATTATTTCAATTATTAAATAATATTAACATTAGATATTAAGAATTTAATACGTCTATTTTTACCACTACTAGGACTAAAGAAGGTCAAATCCAAAAATAGCTTTAATACGATGATAGATAGTATACACGTATTATTATTGGTTTTTATTACCAAACACTAATATTGTGTACAAGAAAATATGTTTAAATCCTTTCGTCATCTTGTATTTTATTTTGGCTCTTGTTCTTTGTGATAAGCGAAATAAATCATTATTTATTGATTTAAAAAACGGCCAAGTGCGATTCTAACTTTCGTACAGTAAACCAGATTTTGTCTTGGTGTTTATGTTATTTAGGGTTTTATCGAAAAAATATAACTTTCGTGTGACTGCAGTCACTACTTCAAAAAACAAAAATCTTATACTTACTTAAAATAATATATGTACTACCTTAGTAGGTAGTACATATATTATTGAACTTCGAGTGACGTTTAATCGAGGAACGAACTGGGCGTTCAGTTTTTGTTTTGTAAATTACTGTAAATAATTTATCAACGCTCGGATAAAACTTATTTTATTATTGGGATATCGAAAGGTTAGCTATAACGAATATCAAAAACCTTGCTAACTAACACACTACATAATAATAATATTTTTATATGGATTACTCTCATTTGGTCTCAAAGAAAAAAATATATGTATTTGCGCGAGGTCACACGCATATAGGCACGCTATAATATTTTGACCTTAAACTAATAAAATAATTAGGTATTATTTAACCTTAAACTTATGATAGTTAAAAATTCGCCAAGGTCGCACGTTATCATAATATTTCGCCGTCAAACATTGGTACCGATCAAAATAGGCAGTAGATTTGACCAATGATCAATTGGTCTTGCAACATTGATTTTTTTTATATATTATCTTGAAATCCTTGGGCGACATAATAACCAGAAATGAAAATTTAAAAACGTATCCGTTTGATTGTAGGTATGGTATAAAAAGTAGTTATGGGAATGTGACATACCGCTAGTTGAATATTAGCAATTCTTAATAAGTAACAAAATTTTTTATTTTATTTTAAGTATTTTTTTAGTGATCCCGAATAGATTTCAAAGACTTTTTTTCTTTTTTCTTAAAAAAAAAGTTGAATTTGTACGTGAATAGTAGGTGACGTTAGCCAAAGTCGAAGTAATGACAATCCTCAAGAATGTTTCAGCCGAGGAGAGAAGTTTTTCAACCTAAAACAATTTTTTTTTATCTAACTTATAAGAAACCTCCTAATTCTAATTATCCTTCTATCTAATTTTCCTTTAGCTGTCTTAAAAGGTAAACAAGTAGTTACTCGCAGAAAGCTGTAAAAACGCGCTAAGTGCCTAGGACATTCTTACCCCACTGAGAATAATAAATACCATGCTTGAAGCTACAAGTGAAATCATAGACCATAGCGTCGGTTAGGTAGGTACTACTTAAATTGTAAGAAAAAATATGTTATAGATAAATATCTATGGACAAAATCGTGGGTATCATCTATTATTTTAATAAAACTAAAATTAAGACGGATGTGAGTAATTTTCAAAACTGTGAATGGCAGCTCAAATTTAAATTATAACCTGATCAACAACTACCAAGTTTTTTGCGGCTAAAGGTAACTTGTTTATACTTGATTAGCGATTTAAAAAAATCGTTTGAATTCGCAGACGTCATTGCGTCTCAAAAGCCGGCTAAGAACCTTCCTATCTGGTTCACACTAAAATCGTAAAATGTCAAAGATATGGTACAACAATCTTTTTACTCGTATACATATCTATACTTAATATTATAAAGCTCAAGAGTTTGTTTGTTTGAACGCGCTATTCTCAGGAACAGTAGTTCCTGAGATTAGCGCGTAACCAGTAGGTTCGAATTGAAAAATTATTTTTGTGTTGGATAGGCCATTTATCAAGGAAGGCTTTAGGCTATAATATAACATCACGCGGCGACCAATAGGAGCGAAGCATCAGTGAAAAATGTTGCAAAAACGGGGAAAATTATCCATATTTAAAATATATTCTTTTAAAACTTCTTAATCACGATCATAATAACAGAAATTGACGCGGACAAAGTCGCGGGCAACAGCAAGTCTGAGATACATATACAATATCATGGGGTACGACCCGTACAACTACATGTTTGACATTTTATGTATGAATGTGGTACTTACCTATTTTAAAGCATTTTATTTTATAAAAGTTTATTTGAATAAAAAATTATTCTATTCTAAACAATCAGAGATAGAGCTAATAGAAGTGATTGCGATCGCTACACTCTGTAGCAATCAGTTTTAGACCTTCCTGCGGCCGATTTGTTTTTCAGATCGGTGACGTGATCTGTTTTTCACTGTCGGACCCTCGTCGGATCATAATCACCGACCGTTGTAATGGCAAGTAATCTTAATATGGTACACTATGTGAAATCCGTGACTTCGCCCGTGATTTGGCTTTTTAAATGTCTTTGATTTTCCAGTCTTAGGCTGAAATCTATAGAGCGCACTCACACTCAGCTCAGACTCAAAACAGAATTAAAACGAGACAGATTTATGTCAAGGCATATTTGTGTCTCGTTTTAACCTCTATCTTGAGTCTGAGCTAAGTCAGTGCACGCTCTATAGATCTCTGCATTAGTTTGTCTGCAGGTCACAAACTATCTGAGTGCGAAGTATGGTTAAGATCATTTAAGTGTTTAAGCTGTGAAAGTGTACTTGTATAGTATGTATATGTAAAACCACACATACACACGCACGAACTAACGCACGCACGCACTCGCAAACCGTTTGTTCCATACACCTTTGCAAGCCCCTTTGCAAGCCTCAATAGCCCAACGGTTAAAGGTCGCAGATTTGAACCCCACCCTTCGCGCTATTGTTGTACCCACGCTTAGCACAAGCTTTACGCTTATATGGAGGGGATAGGAGGATATTAGTCAACTTCAGCTTGGCTAATGTTCTTTTTTTTTAAATACACTTTCGCATTTTATAATAATGGTGAGTATTGTATAAATTATCTGCTTCCACTGAGTCCAGCGATCCATTGGCTACGGACGCGCCGGTATTTTTAATTTAATCTGACAAACAGGTTAGAGATAGGTCATGTCGTGCTCTCGAAGATTTTAAATCGTTGCTTGCTCTCTACGTGTCGTAAAGAATACAGACGTTTTTTGTTACGCTAATAACTTAAATGCCAAATATGTTTGTTGGTTTGTCTTTCAATCACGCCGCGACATAAGTGCCAACCGACGTGTTTTTTACCTGGGACATAAACTGTAGGTCTAAGATGCGCGCCACGACAAATTTTGTCTACACGTCGCGTCGTCTACTCTTAATCTCTATGTGAATCTCTATTAGAGATTTACGAATAAACGTTTCGCCGTCAATAATAGACCATTTTTATTCCTGAAAAACAATTCCCGCGGTATTTAACAAAAGTTTTCTGATACTACACCCTTTCCAATAAAGAAAGAACTATCAAAATCGATTCAGGTTTGACGAAGTACTAATGGAGTAAAATCGACAAAACTATCATCGCCTATTTCACCCCCTTTAAGTTTTATTTTTGGGACAAAAGATAGCCTATGTCCTTTCCTAATGTCCAGTTTATTTCCATCGAAATTGGTTCGATGGTTAAGGCGTTAAAGCATAACAAACAGACAGACAGTTACTTTCGCATTAATAATAAAATAGTTTGGATTAATCAAATCAGAATTAAGCAAGTGCGTGCAAGTAAGTCGTGTCGTGGGTAATTTAATTTTTATAATAGATCTTTTTTTAACAAGATGGATGTAAGCAGCTAGTTAGCTTTTTATAGTCTATAAAAAATCTTTGTTTTGTGCTCTACGTACGTTAAAATATTCTCGAACGCTATTATGTTCTTAGTAGAACGATAAAGTTATAATCGAAGGATGATGCAAACTTTATGGTTAAGTTGGTACAGTTGGAGTCAAAAATATACTGGTACAGTTCTTTCAACTCACGAGGACGCGTGGCTCATGGTTGTGTGTGTGTGTCGTATCTGTAGGTATAAGTGTGAGCGAGAGCTTGCTAACGGCTGACCGCTCCCATCTGAGCTCCTGACAGGAGCTTCAGATGGGAGCGGACAGAGCTTCCTTCTGAACTCCCAGGCGTGCAGGTTTTCTCACCATATTTTCCCTTGGATCTGGAAAATTGAAATTTTGCACAGAGGTTCCTTTGACATAAAGGAACGCTTTTCAAGAAAATGACCTAATAAGCGCATAATATATTAGAAACAATTTGGCTTAAAGAATTGGATGCACAAATCAGACAAAGAAGCCAAGAGTGGGTGATAGATCTGAAAATGGACTTCACCTAGTGGTAACTCTCAGATGAAGAAGAAGAAGGAATAAGGCCGGCGGAAAGAGAAAAATTCAATGAATTTATATTTTCGCTTTAGTTGCAATATTTCGTAACTATTAGCGACTTTCGATTATCCCAGCAAACCGATTATGCCGACTGTACGTTATTCCGGCAACGTTAATTAATACATGCACAATCAACGCTTAACATATTAAAACTATTAACTATAAAATTCCATAGCTTAGTGAGTTGTTCTTCATTGATCACGACACGTGTTGTGTCTATTACATTCAAGATTACGCTGTCTTTGTAATAGTAATTAATTTAACTTTATAACTTTTGTACAACTTACGAGTACATTCTCATTAGAAAATTTCATCTATACTAATATATAAAGCTGAAAAGTTTGTTTGTTTGAACGCGCTAATCTCAGGAACTACTGGTTCGAATTGAAAAATTCTTTTTTGTTGGATAGTCCATTTATCGAGGAAGGCTTTAGGCTATATAACATCACGCTGCGACTAATAGAAGCGAAGCATCTGTGAAAAATGTCGCAAAAACGGGGAAAATTATCCATATTCAAAATATATTCTTTTAAAAGAAATTGACGCGGACGAAGTCGCGGGCAGCAGCTAGTATTTTATAAAATTAATTGTTTTGAATTTCAAATACATTAAACAAATTTTCTTTGTGAACAAGAATATTGATCGAATCTATTCTAAGCTAAAATCGAGATACAAAATAAAATGTAGATTAGAATTCTTATAAAAAAATGAGCATATAGGCCTTTAGGCCATATAGATTATAATATATTATTATCACATCACATCATCACACTAATATTATAAATCCGAATGTTTGTATGTGTGTGTGTGTGTGTGTGTGGGTGAGTGTGTATGTTTGTTACTCTTTCACGCAAAAACTACTGGACCGATTTGGCTGAAATTTAAAATGGAGATAGATTATAACTTGGATTAAAACATAGGCTACTTTTTATCCCGGAAAATCAAAGAGTTCCCGCGGGATTTTAAAAACTAAATTCACGCGGACGAAGTCGCGGGCATCAGCTAGTAATCTATATGGCCTAAAGGCCTATATGCCACAAAAATTACTTCACTAAACAAAACGAAGGCTTTGACGACCCGAGTAAGTATGTATGTGCAGATTACTTTGCCAGGTCATTTTTTGGTCTAAACATTAATTTAGCCGAAAAAAAAGTGTAAATCTAGCTTTAGATGCCAGCCTTACTTATATTGTGCATAGAAGAAACTTGTGATTTTCCAAGTAAGGTTCCATCGTAGGTAGGTATTATTCATGAATTAAACGCATTCAACTATGATAAGGACTAGTTTTCCTTGCAAACTTGAACTCTTTGCCCTCACGCACGTACACGAGCTGATCATGGTTTTCCTACAATGTAGATCAACCGCTTGGCTAAAGAGACCTAATCTACAAAACTGATATTTTCAAAGAAACACATATTATAATATGTATGTGATATTCAGTGGTTAGGGCTGCAGTCTCCTTTATGGGAGGTCACATTTTCATCCCAGGCACGCATCTGTCTTTTCGAGTTTTGTACGTTTAAGCAATTAAATCGTATCACACGCTTAATGATGGAAAACCTTAAAGAGGGAAACCTCACGAGGAATGTTCTCAAAGGTACCTATATAAAGTCTACCAATTTGCATAGGGTGGTGTATTATGGCCTATACCTATATATATATGGCCTATAGGTAACCCTTCTCTGAAAGGAGACCTGCGCGCAGTAGTAAGCCGTTTATTGAGTTGCTCATGACGAGTATTATTATATTTATAGCAAAGAAAAAACTGAATTTTTAGTTTGGCAATATCCATTTATAGCCTCATATATTATAATAAATATGCCATCATATACAAGTAAATACTTAAATATTTTGATCAAAATCTTTGTCAAAATAATATTTCAAACAGTTACAAGTCGAACCTTCTGGGCGCTTATTTGTAAATCAATTTCGCATATCTGATAACAGGGGGTTGTGGTTTTTCTCGAAGCCACAAAAACCATTTTCGCATTGCACGATGGTTTTTCATTCAAGTCATCATACACGAAGCCCAAGTTGAAGGATAGTCCTGGTGGTATCCTTTTACATCTCGAGAGTGATAGATTGATATATTTGAGCTGTTCCAAATCTGGTACAAGCTTATAAAGCTTTATGTAAACTGGTTCAAGAGTCAAATTGCTGAACTTTATGTGTTCTGTTGTTACGCTCCCTCGCTTATATTCAATGCGATATGGGTTAGGATAAGATACTAAGCTGTTTTCGCAGACGTATGACGCTGTTTTTCTTAAGGGACTCGAAAAATATTTGGATATCTCTATGAACCTTTCTACTTCGGATTTAAAAGCGTCATTGGCTTCGTATTGATCTTGAACATCTTCGACGGGGTCTACTTTTGTTTCTTCTTGATGTTCTTGATCAGTGGTTTTGTTTGAGTAGCTTGCTTCAACGATCTCGGGTAATGGTGCTCCTCGATGTTCTATGGCTACTGGTTCTACGTTGTTATTTGCAACTGCGATTGGACGTCCCTTTTTACTAGTCGGTTTTCTATGTTGTTTTGGATTCATTGTTAATATTTGATTGATTTTAGGAATACACTTAAAATTTATTGGACCAGCAAACTTGATGTCAACTATAAAATCAATGTCAAAGTAAGTGTGAATACCGAGTATATAATTTACATACATATAAAATCAAATTGTTGTTTGTTAGTCTGCAAAACGGCTTGACCGATTTGAGTATATTTTTTGTTCGCCGTAATCTTCTTCTTCGACTAAGCGTTAACCGACTAGGTGGGGTCCGCTTAATATAGGTGTGGTTTATAAACAAAAAAAATAAACAGGGAAAACCTAAAAGAACAGCTGAAAAATCGAAAAATCAAAATGATAATTGTCTATAGGAAAGAAAGAAAAAGCATTTATTTTAAAAATTATGCCACACATCACTATACCCTAAGGCGCTTCCACCTACCAAGCAAAACCCAAGGAATGGAAGCGGCGAGTTAGGTTTTTTTTAAGGTTAGGTTAGAATTACCACTTCGAATTACTTTTAAATACTTAGATAGTGGGAGCGAAGCGACGGGTCAAAGCTAGTCACTTATAAATAGGTTAATTAATTATAACGTCAACATGTCACAACGTAATGTCAATATGTTTCAAATTCGTTTTTAAGATTTATATTTTTTTTATGTAAAAGAAGGATATATTATGATTAAGTATGTATTGGAGCCTTTGAGTTGAGTATTAATAAAATGGGTGCTAATTTAAAGTACCTTTGGCATTCATCCAAATAAAATATTCTGTTTTCACGATGTTATAAAATATTATTATTATATTATAGAGATAAGACTTATATGTAAGTATATTATAATGTCCTTAAAAATTCCTTAACTTACATATGGATCATCATGTGCAAAGGATATGCCTTTTATCTAGAGAAAATAAGTGGTTCCTATAGTTAATTTGTCTAGGTTCCATAATGATTCCATGGAATTTTAGAAAAATCTAAATCCATAAAATACGCCCATAAATACATAAAATTATATAATCTATACTTAGGTACCTTCTCGTAATAATTATTATCAATTAACACTAAGGTCCGTCATACGAAGTAGCATTTTAAGAATGCGTTAGCGCAGTCTTTTCGCCATATGCGCAATTGTAATTTGTAACACATAATATTTTGATTTCCTTTTAACCTAACAAGAGAATATAATTATTGGTCTACCTGTTTTATGGCTCGTGCAATTTTAATTATTATTGACAGCAAAAAGTTTTACATTATATACTTTTTTATTATAGATTAATGATTGGGAGTCGAAAATTGGGAGTCGCTTCGTATCTCCCAATATAAATCCTTAACCTATATGATAATGTATAGGGTCTAAGCATCGATGGTGTAAGGGACACATAAGGAAAACTTTGTGAAATAATGAAATTACAAATGCCATTCATCTCGGAAATTATGGGTTGCCAATATTATAATTTTTGAGCACGCAATATATCGTGAACAACGATCGCCGATACCTACACTGGCTATAGGTACGACGCGTAGCAAGCGGCGGCTTGTAGGTACTTACATTAGGCGCGCGCATTACATTGCTGTTTGTAATTCATTTAAAAATGAAAAAAATTTACAAAATCGCGTAAAAACCGATGAAAAATTCCAGCACTGCGCAACTCAGAATCTTGCACTGAATCCCCGCAGTTTCAGTTTTCATTACGGTATCCCTTACACGCTGTATTCTCATTAATTTTAGACCACTCTATTTCATCATATTATTATTATTATAAATCGACTTTCTAGATTAATGAACAAGGTAGCTATAAATAATTAAATATGAAACTTTTAATTAACTTTATTCGTTAATATAACATGACGCATGAAGGATAAAATTATTCCAGTCGTTTGACAATGTACTTGTTGCGATACGCGAATTTATAAAAATATTATCAAAGTCACCGATAGACCTGATATTTAACCATCGACGGAAAAAGTGGGGTTCTATAAGTGTGACCGGTTTGTCATTCTGTGTCCCTATAGACGATTTAATCTTTGATGGTTCTCAGCTAAGTTTGATCCGGTTTTTCAACCGGTGCGCGGTGTAGAAATCTGAGTCTGAGATTATATACATTCCAATTGACTTGAAGTTTGGGATAAAATGTTTTTCTTCTTCTTTGTTAGCCCTTTATTTCATTAATCGTGGGAGATACGCAAGCCATACGCAAGCCATTGCTCCCGATTTTTTGCCAGTCTCATCCAAGTCTTGCCCTCAAGCTTGATGTCGGACCAGTGTGATGTATACGTAAGTCTTCTCGTATTTCTCTTCTCGGTACGTTTTAGAGTATTATAATAATATTTTCATTTTGGATGTGCGTTGAAAACCCAAACGTTAGCAGATCTGCTCTGTGATGCCTAAAGTTGCTACTGATGGTAGGCGCAATCAAAGATACATGAGTCTATGGTCATCAAAATATCTACTCGATATTTGGTCAATACAATATTTATATTCAACAGCACAATAAAATATTCAAAAAAAAAAACATAAAAGTAGTTACGTAGCTACGTAGATCAATGTAAGCATATAAAAAGGTGGCTGACCTGTTTTATAGAATATACCTACAACTGGGTAGGTACTTATATAATAATAATGTTATGGTTCGCAGTATTGAATGTGATATATTATCTACCTAAATATAACTTGAGGAAAACCCGAAATGTATAAAATGAGTTGGTAGCAAAAAATCTTAAAATTGCTGATACGTACTTTATACCTACTACAAACAAAAACAATAAAAGCTAAAGATTTATTTAAAAGTAAGGTACACAGTACACTTATAATCGGTAAGTTTTATCCGGCTCTAATGGCTCTACGCAAGCTCTACGATATTTTGTAATTAGCTGTCGCAATGCGTCACAATTTTAGTCGTCCGACCGACTAACCCGACAAACTAAGCACGCTGAACTTTCTTACCTTTGGTTCGAAGTATCGAATTGACTAAATAATGTTAGTCATGTAACTCAACTCGTCGTAGGTATTTTGTCGTTTCAGTGTTTGGTAAACAAGCAACACCAACGTGTTGCTTGTTTACCAAAATGAATTTTAATGACATAGATTTATAATGATATGATGACCTATTATTGGAAATCTTTGTTCCTATATTATTAAAAATATGCGCTAATTTCACCGACTAACTGCGCCACGCGATAATGGAGAAACATTTTGGAGAAATTTTCACATTGGTTTATACAGAAATTTGGACCTCCCATAGAAAATCAATCGGCTAATCGTCAATTTTGTATGGAGGGTCCAATTTTTTTTTCATATTTTGACCTATATTCCCTGGAGAAAGTTGTTCAGTTGCATGAGCACATTCACCTCCTTCAGGGTATACAACGAATAAAATTTCAACATGTATATGTAATTATGTATATTATATAGCACCTAATTGCTTCGGTATAAATATATGGCTAGAGCTTACCAGAGTACGCCCTGTAAAGGCTATTTCACACAATCTGAAAAAAAAAAAAACACAATGCCGAGGTGAATGTGCCGATCCGCGTGTGTAGCACGCATAATAGGTAGCAACAGCAACACAAAAATGGCTTTTGGCTTTGCGCAGTCATGGTGAAAAGAAAAATTGATTTTGAGTAATTAAAATGTAATACAGAAAGTGGAATCCTACCACAAAAATATTTAAGGGGTTTTATGGCATAACAACTGCTCACGATTTGTAAAATATTCCAGTTCCAGAGCTAACATCTTATATCCTATTTATTTATTTTATATAATAAATGCGAAGGTTTGTATGTTTATTACTCAACTAGCTTTACCCCGCGGCTTCGCTCACGTTAAGTTCGATTATTCCAACCCTATTTTATCCCTTTAGGGGTTGAATTTTCAAAAATCCTTTCTTAGTGGACACCTACGTTATAATAGCTATCTACATGCAAAATTTCAGCCTGATCCATCCAGTAGTTTCAGCTGTGCATTGATAGATCAGTCAGTCAGTCAGTCAGTCAGTCAGTCACCTTTGTCTTTTATATATTTAGATCACGTCGCAACGACTGAACCGATTTGGCTGAAATTCGGCACAGAGACAGATTTTAGTATGGAATATGACATAGGCTACTTTTATCCCGGAAAATTAGAGAGTTCCCGCGGGAATAAAAAACCTCAATCCACGCGAATGAAACCGCGGGGTATCCCGGGGTAAGTCGAAGAATAAAATTGAAATGTCTGCCTTGTGTTGTGTTGCGTTGTATGATTAAAAAAATATATGTTCAAAAATTAAATTGTTAAAATTAATTATGTGCATTTAAATAATTTAATATCACATGCTTAGACTTATGGATACTAACCTTTCTCTGAAAAAAGACCAGCTCTTAGTAGTGAGCCTGCGAGATGGTCCCATAAAAACTTCCTCTGGCAACTTCTCAATCCTGATACTTCAGGGGTAGGTACTGCCAACCTAAACTGTGGGGATCTAGAAAGGATTATGATTAGGAATTGATTTGAAGATTTTTTTTTTATTCGATGACAAGATAGCCCTTGACTGCGATCTCACCTGATGGTAAGTGACGATGCAGTCTAAGATGGTAGCGGGCTAACTTGGAAGGGGTATAGCAGTGTAAATTCAACCCATACCCCTAATCGGTTTCTACACGCCATCGTGCCGGAACGCTAAATCGCTTGGCGGCACGTCTTTGACGGTAGGGTGGTAACTAGCCACGGCCAAAGCCTCCCACCAGACAAATCAATGAACTCCTGAAATCCTGCAAGGTACTGAAATTGTAAACAGCTCAAAAAACCTAAATCTATCATGATGAAGCCTCAATCATCCTCTAGTATAAAATACAGGAAACGTAATATGTACGAGTAAAGGCCGACCATTTACTGTAAATAAGATCTTCAATATCGTTATAAGAATGTTCTGGGTTAAGGTTAGGAAGTTATGTAGCGTAATTCCGCGAGCGCAAAAGTGCAAAATCTGTCCGTCGTAAATAACCCAAAATTAAACGTAATAAGCGCCCGGCAAAGGGCGTCGCCTCTGTAGCCTTTTTAATTTTTACCCGACTGTGGCACGCAAAGGAAGGTAAAGTGTTTATCAGTCTATCAGAGACCAAATGAGTGGGCCGATTTTGATGATCTTACGTCAATCGATTCGTGTTAATCTTGGGAGTGTCTCCAAAGACATGACAGTAATCAAAATTCAATATGGCGACTACTAGATTGTAAAAAAGAAAAAATGAAAGTCGACGAACTATATTGAGAGGGGTATCAATTAATAGGTATTTGAAAATCATGGTTAGGTTTCTTTTCTTATGAAAATTTAAAGTTGGTTAGCAAACATTCTCGCTTTTTTTCAGATATGAAACAAAAAATTAAATGAAATCATTATTTCAGTTAATTTCCATAATGAAATCAAGATTGCGAAATTAACTTCCTTAATCCTAACTAAAAAGTGTTAAATGAAAATATTAAAATAAAAAAATCAAAAATACGACTGCGGATATATTTTAATTTTAAAAATAAAAACAGAAAGGGAAAAAACAAGTCCTACTTAAACAGCCGGGATCTAAGTACGACTTAATTGTGTTTTTCCTTTCAGTTTTTATTTAACATTTCAAGTTTTACGCAGTCGGGCTTTTGATTTTTTCAATTTAATATTTTTATTAACTTTATTTTTTGTTATTATTTGTCGTTATAGCGGCAATAGAAATCCACATTCTGTGAAAATTTCAAGTATCTATCCTATTACCATTTATGAGATATGTCCCTTTAAAAGACAGGACAGGACAGACAGGGACGGACGGACAGTGCGCTGCGTCCAGAATGACCTTTAGGTCATTGTGCTTCCAATTAGAATAGATTCACGAGTAAAACGTGTAGACAAAATTTTCTCGTTAGAGGAATACATTGGGCGTTCTGACAGTTTTTGCTCCTTATTTTGATGTAAGGAATTTTATTTAATACGGAACACATGTAGGTACACAACCTGCTCGTATCCGTATTTTTATATTTTATTTTTGATTGAGTTTTTTCAACCCGTGTTTGGGTCTCAAACATACGGTTATATAAATCATTCAATAATAACAGGTCCGGTCCGGTACCCAAACATCGGACATGGTCTCAGTTAAATAATGAAATGGAAAATTTTGAATGAGACACAATTTTGTCTGGTGTGATTCTTTGGCCCTGGCTTGTTAGCACCCTACCGTCAAAGACGTGCCGCCAAGCGATTTAGCGTTCCGGCACGATGGCATGCAGAAACCAATTAGGGTATAAGTACACTGCCATACCCCTTCCAAGTTAGCTACCATCCGCTATCATCTTAGACTGCATCGTCACTTACCATCAAGTGGTAGATAGCCACGGCCAAAGCCTCCCACCAGACAAGACCAGAGACAATTCAGAAATTATAAATTCCCGTATTGACCCCGCCGGGAATTAAACCCGAGACCTCCCAGTTATAAGACCACAGCGCTCACCACTGCGCTAGGGAGATCGCCTTAATCTTTTGTGCAAAATCTCAAAAAAAAAAAGTAAGTTGAGAAGTGATAAAGTGCTATCCCTTTCCGCAGAGCATTCTGAAAGGGATAGCATGAGTTTTAATTTTAACCCGTCAATTTAGTTATTTTATTTGGTAGGTAGGTATATATCAGAAATAGCCGCTAATTATAGCGCAATCCTTTAAACAGGTTTTGGCATGCACTAAACCAGTTATTTATTTAATCGGTGAAAAATTAGTACCTACTTGGCTGCAATCAATTGATGTAAGGTCAATGATGGGAGCGGGCTAACCTGATTAGCAGGTAATCCCAAGATCTCTTTCGAATGGATTGTTTCAATCGTATTCTGTGAAATCACACAACATTCGATTACGTATTTTTTTTAATAGTAGTTGATGCCCGCGACTTCGCGGTTTTTTGAATTCCGGCGGGAACTCTCTTATTTTGCGGGATAAAAAGTAGCCAACGTACTATTCCAGTCTATTATCTATCTCTGTACCAATCAGCCAAATCGGTTTAGTCGTTGCAGCGTGATTGAGTAACAAACATCCATACATCCATTCAAACTTTCGCATTTATAATATTAAATAAAATAATAGGAATAGGATATAGACTAACGCTTCACTGCGATCTTAATCATTTTCAAAAAAGTGGCCCTTAAACAAGGTGGGGGGTGGAATGCCCCCTTGTTTAGGGTTCAAAGAAAATCGGTAGTTAGATTGGCTATTTAAATCGGTAGGTATGAGTATGTGAGTCAAAGTGATGTCTTGATTTGGTCAATACGATTGTTATTGGTATATATTTGCTATCAAATGCGACGTCACACCATTATTAAAATATATTGTCAGTGCTACCAACGTAAGAACGGCTAAACTTGTTCCGTCCGGTATACGGCAAGTGTTACCCATATAACGATACCAAAATACACAAAGATTCCATGACGCCATATTTTTCCATTGACGTGCTCTCTTTTTATAATACTAAATTAGGTATACAACTTTTTTCCTTTAAACTCGTATAGAGCGATCCGATTGAAATACATTTGCAAAAGGTAGTTAAGGATTATCGTCTAGAGGGTAATCATTGTTGTTAGGTATGCATCTAGTGACTAGACAGACGTGAATTGAGCAGATAAAAAGATTGGGAATGTTTTTGCTAATCAATGTCCGAGTTACTTTTTAGTCATTAACTAATTCGTTACGAACTTTTTGGACTTGTTTAAAAAACACACAGTGGCGCAGTGGTCTTGGGAGGTCTCGGGTTCGATTCCCGGCGGAGGCAATTTGGGAATTTATAATTTCTGAATTGTCTCTGGTCTGGTCTAGTGGGAGGCTTTGGCCGTGGCTAGTTACCACCCTACCGTCAAAGACGTGCCGCTAAGCGATTTAGCGTTCCGGCACGATGGCGTGTAGAAGCCGATTAGGGGTAATAATGTCTATAATTTCATTAAAGGCATTACGTGGTGTTCCTTATACCCTGTATATGTGCGAATAGGCTAGCTTCTAGAAGTACCTACCTACTCGTGTCTCGTATGATTATTATTAGTAGTATTGAAGAATGCAGTAAAATAATAAAATGTCAATAACAATAAGTAGCTTTTATTGTATAGTAAGTACCTTACATAATTCAATGATCAGTCACAATAACGTTTACGTCATAAAACTAGTTCGTGTTAATTTGAATACACGATCGCGGCCGGTCTCCGCATCTCTGCATTAATTTCGTATTATTATTAATTATTACCAATAAACCTGAGATAAAGATAAAGTCTAAGATTAAAACGTATTTTTAGGGTCCCGTAGTAAAACTAGGAACAAAGGTTTCTAGTTTTACTACGGGACCCTTTATATTTTGCTATTTTACAAGCATATTCTTTTCGTACATACGTGCTAATGCTCGAAATTAGTATGCTTTTGTGCTACTACAAAGTATGTGTATTCCAGGCATATTCCCTGGAATACACATGCTATATTACCGGAACGCGTTATTTAGATTGCATTGGGTTTTTGCTTATGTATTTAAAGGGTATGGGCCATTAATCGCCTGCTGAGTGGGCTGGCGATTCTACTCTATTCGATGCCTGTGAGCTTGGATCTGAGTCAGGTTATTAGCCATTGCTTTATAGTGGGCAGACTAGACATTCGGGGTGTAGGAGCTAACAGAAATATTGGACCTTCCGGGCCGTAAGGGTACATTTTCGGGTCAGTTCTTCAGCATCACCCAGTGGATACGTGGAAATTTTACGGACGCGAGCGACCAGGATCCTCAACCAATAGACGTTGGGATTCCAAAGTGCTGGAATGACACTGCAGCGGAAAACGTAGCGTTGGAAGATCTCCTACTCCTATTAAGTGGACGGAATATCTTAAGCGAGTCGCTGACAGCCGTTGCATAAAGGCTACAAAAGACGAAGACATGTGAAAGTCTATGTAAAGGGACTTATGCCCAGTAGTCGTCTATCGGTCTGCGTCTATCGGTTGATACAGAAGAAGAAGAACATTATATGCAATCAAAAAAACAATTGTGGGTTTTGGTATGATTTTCATATAAATATTAAATAATAAATAATAATATTAATAAATGTTGAAGTGGAAAATGAAATTAATCTCGATAGAGGTAAAATATTATCGTAGCTTAAGGCAGATTGAATAGAAATTATTGCTACAATGTAACGATTGCAATCACCAACGACCCTCTGGCGTAGTGGTGAGCGCTGTAGTCTTATAACTAGGAGGTCTCGAGTTCGATTCCCAGCGGGGGCAATTTGGGAATTTAGAACTTAAATGGTCTGGTGGGAAGCTTTGGCCGTGGCTAGTTACCACCCTATCAAGCCGCCAAGCGATGTAGCGTTCCGGCACGATGGTGTGTAGAAATTAATTTGGGATATAAGGACACTGCCATAAGTTAACCCGGTACAATCTTAGACTTACCATCAGGTGAGATTGCAGTCAAGGACTATATGGTCATTCCCTTGTTATTAGGTTAAATTCATTGTTGCAAAAACTAAGATGGATGGAAGGAAACGATTGACACCGCAATCTACCAACGGATGTCGATGTTCTAAATGTTCTATATACCTTATACAGGCTCACTTTAGCCCATATACAGTCTACATACAACCTTGAAACATAATAAGAAAACCGTTCTAAGCTTATATATGCGGCAGTTCAAAATACGGATGTATATTTTTAGTGTGATTAAATTTTTAACCTATCATTTACAACAAGAAACATTTTGGTTGCAATTAGTTCCACCTCTAATGCTAATTCTTCAACACCATCAAGGTGATCGCAATGCTACTTATCCAAGTAAAATTATATTAAATACCATAATATTATTGTTCTGTATTTAAGGCATCTCTGACGAGTAACTCCTAGTAAGAGTAGGTAGGTAGTACCTACATATCTATAACCTACTAGCTTTTGCTCGCGGCTTTGCTCACGTTAAGTTCTCTTCAGTTTTCAAAAATCCTTCCTTAGTATGCGCCTACGTCATAAAAGGAACCAACTGTAAAAATTTCAAGTTTCCCACTTCAGTAGTTTAGGCTGTGCGTTGATATCTCAGTCAGTCAGGACTTTGAATTTTATATATATAGATTTGGTCTTAAACGGTAGTTTGAGCATAAGCGACACGCTAATCGTAGCGCATAGGACGTTCTTACCACATATTGATAATGAAACCGTGCTACATGTGGCTACAAATGAAAAACCAAACTTCAGAACATCGTAAGCGCCCGGCTATGTTCGTCGGTTAGACGTTTTTTCGAAACGTTTTCTGCAATTTAGACAACTGAGGAAAATGAGCGATGAATCCTTACTAATATCTTTATCCTTACTAATTCTTTATTAATATTCCTTACTTTCCTTACTAATATTATAAATGCGAAAGTGTGTTTGTTTGTTGGTTTATTGGTTTGTTGATTTGTCGGGGTAGCCTGATTCCCTAGAGGACGCGTCCCCAGGTGGCGGATAGGGGGAGGCTCGATGGAGGGCAGACCTCCATAGGGTAGGAGGAAAATAAAATACCTCCCGCGGACCACAAGGCCGGAGATGGATACTCCGTTATCAAACCCCGCACGGAGGCTTCTTCGACATATTCGGAGTAGAGACTGCGTGCGTGCTGGGTGCTCAGGGTGGAGTGCTCAGTAGGGATGGCGGCGGATGAGCCCCTAGCGGGTCAACGGCGGCGCCCAAGCCCCGTAGTGGGTTACACCCTTGGCGTCAGGTGGCAACCGGCCGTAAAAACAGAAGCCAACTCACCATACTTATCATGAAAAGGCAAAAATTAAAGAACACGAGGAATACTAGGGCGTCCCCCTTAAGCGACGTTGGTGATGATGGAACTGCGAAACATACTAGGGCGTCCCCCAAAAGCGACGGAAGAGCTAAACAGCAAAGCACCGTGTCAATGTCCGAACTACGCATTGCTAGCTGGAACATTGGCACGATGACAGGACGCAGTGCTGAATTAAGCGCCATCTTAGAACGACGTCGCATCAACATCTGCTGTGTGCAAGAAACAAAATGGAAAGGTGCAAAATCACGACAAATCGGGAAGGGATTTAAACTTATATATAATGGTACTGACAATGGAAAAAATGGGGTTGGGATTATCCTAGATCAACATCTGAGCCAAAAGGTAATAGAAATTAATAGAACGAGTGACCGTATCATGTCTGTAAAACTAGCCTTGGAGAACCAAACCTGCCTCAACATTGTTTGTGTCTACGCGCCCCAGGTCGGATGCCCCGAAACAGACAAACAAGACTTCTGGGAAGAGCTGTGTACACACATGAATACTTTACCGGTAACAGAGCAAAGAATTATCTGCGGTGATCTCAACGGGCATGTGGGTAGTGGCGCAGATGGGTATGAGGGTCATCATGGGGGCTTTGGTTATGGAACGCAAAATAAAGAAGGAACCACAATATTAGAATTTGCAGCGTCTCTAAATTTAGTGGTAGTGAACACATTTTTTCAAAAGAAAGAAGAACACCTCATTACTTACAAAAGTGGAAAGTCTAAAACACAAATTGACTATATAATGACAGATAGAAAGAATCTCAAACAAATTAAAGACTGCAAAGTTATTCCAGGCGAACCATTAACATCACAACATAGACTATTATTAGTAGCTTTAAAACTTAAACGACAAATTAAATATAAAATACCGAAAGTAGAAAGGATAAAATGGCGGGAACTAAATACAGAAAAAGGAAGAAATTTTAAGAACAAAGTCCATGAGTACTTGGGTAACGACTCCTCATCACACGACTCTCCCACAGTTAACTGGTCTAAATTTCATGAGGTCTGTATAACCCAAGCAAAAACTATACTGGGTATTTCCAAAGGTCCTCTGCATAACGAGAAAGATGCCAGATGGTGGAACAACAACACCAAAGCCACTGTATCCGAAAAGAAACGCCTGTTCAAGAAATGGCAAGAGAGTGGCTCAGAGCAGGATAAGCTACAGTACAAAGAGGCGAAAAAGATGGCAAGAAGATCAGTTGCGATTGAGAAGGAAAAAGCAGAGTTGGATCTTTATCTACAACTAGAATTAGCTTCAGACACAGAGATATATAAAATAGCTAAACACAGGTATAATAACACGAAGGATTTTAAGACTACAAAATACATTAAGGACAGCAAAGGCAAACTACTCACATCTGATAAAGATATTTGTAAAAGGTGGTACGAGTATTACCATATACTGCTGAATGAGGAGTTCCCCAGACAGGCTGAAATCGAAGAACCAAGAATACAAGGACCCGTAAATCAAATCACCATCACGGAAGTCAAAAAGGCCATTCTGAAAATGAAAAACCACAAAGCCTGCGGGCCTGATGATATACCAGCCGAACTGTGGAAGTCCTTAAAGGCAGGTGGGGAATTCTGGCTAACTAACTTGTTTAATAACATCCTAACAACTGAGGAAATGCCAGATGCCTGGAGAAAAAGCATACTTGTTCCCTTCTACAAAAATAAGGGAGACGTTAGAGAGTGCGGAAACTTCCGGGGAATAAAACTCACATCACACACCCTGAAAATCTGGGAACGAGTGCTCACTGAACGTCTAGCATCTATAATCTCGTTAACGGAAAATCAGTTTGGCTTCACAACCGGAAAGGGAACCATGGACGCAATTCATGCAGTAAGACTGGTAATGGAAAATGCTAAAGAAAACGGTCAAAATTTGTGGATGGTATTTATAGACCTAGAAAAAGCCTTTGATCGAGTGCCAAGGACATTGATATGGCAGGCGCTCAGAGCGCACAGTGTACCTGAATGCTACATACGACTCATTAAAGATATGTACAACAACGTCCAAACCTGCGTCAGAAGCTCAGCAGGTCTATCTAACAACTTTGATATTAAAGTTGGCGTTCATCAGGGTAGTGCACTGAGCCCTCTGCTATTTAATGTAGTCATGAACTATCTGACGGCAAAAATCCAAAAGCCAACTCCATGGAATCTCTTGTATGCTGACGACGTAGTACTTATATCTGACAGTGTGCGAGATCTACAAGAAGACTTAGAAAGATGGAGAGAGTCGTTGGAACAAAATGGCTTGCGCATCAGCAGGACAAAAACCGAATATATGTTTTGTAATTTCAACCCCAACGCTCCACTTGACCCGGGCATCACGCTGGGCGGCACGGCCCTCCCTAGATGTAAAACATTTAAGTATCTAGGATCCGTTCTCTCCGAGGATGGCTCTATAGAAGCAGATGTAATACAGAGAACGACATCTGGGTGGATGAAGTGGCGTACTCTCACAGGGGTACTATGCGACGCTAAAATGCCAATAAGAACAAAGGGCAAGGTCTATAAAACGGCAGTACGACCAGCATTACTGTACGGTAGCGAAGTTTGGGCAACCAAAAAGACCCATGAACAGAAGCTGCACACCACCGAAATGCGTATGCTAAGATGGGCGGGAGGAGTTACACTCAAGGACAAAATAAGAAATGAATATATAAGAGGAAGCTTTAAAGTTGCGCCCATAACCGACAAAATAACAGAATCAAGGCTCAGATGGTACGGTCATGTAATTCGTAGGCCCGATGATTATATAGTTAAAAAGTGCCTTTCCATGGCTGTTAAAAAGAGGGGAAGGGGAAGGCCACAAACCACCTGGTTGACAAATGTCACACGCGACATGAAACGCCTTGGCCTCAGTGACAACGACGCAAAATCGCGATCTTCATGGCGCCTTATGATAAGAAAAGCCGACCCCGCGTAACGGGATAAGGCGAGGTCAAAGAAGAAGAAGAAGAGGTTTGTTGATTTGTCCTTCACTAACGCTGCAACAGAGCTACGCATCGACGTGATTTTTGCATGGGTATAGTTGAGGACTTGGAGAGTGACATAGGCTACTTTTTATTCCCGAAAATCAAAGAGTTCCCGCGAGATTTTAAAAACTAAATCTACACGGACGAAGTCGCGGGCATCAGCTAGTAATAAATAAATGGAGAATGACTTTCAAATACCTAGATAATAATAGTATAGACATACTATAACAATGAATGTAAGAAATATAGCTAATTTTTTATTATTATAAAAATTTATATTTATATAAATATAAATTTAAATTTATATTTATATAAATTTAAATTTTGACGCATTTTATTGACGATGAAGGAAATGAGGAAACCTGCATGCCCGAGAGCTCACCATAATGTTCTAAAAAGTGTGCGAAGTCTATCTATCCGCATTTGGTAAGCGTGGTGGACTATGGCCTAACCCCTCCTTTAAGGAGACCTGTGTGTGCCCAATAGTGGGCCTGTGAAGGGTTGAAATAAAATGGGAGATATCCCTAACTTTTATTGGGAATCCCGAAAAAATTTAAAAGTTGCATGGCCAGATCGATTAAAAGGATCGATCATAACATCTCTCAGGAATCGCGCTCCGAGTGTGTTGACCTTACACTACGCAGGTATTCGGAAATTTCCTTTAAGTATGTAGGTATAGGTCAACACTTTAATATAGTATTCTTTTACTACTTTAATGCTTGTATATTGAAGTAAAAGTATAACTTAGAATATATCAAAATTAAAAAATATTTTTAAAAACAAGCTTTTATTTAAATTCGCTAAAAAGAATAAAATAAACTTTTCTTTTAAAACTTTACTATCAACTTATAACGTCTTCACACAATTTATATGATATAAAAGCTTATACTCTTTAAACCTAATTTAAGTTTCGCTGGGTAGGTACGGCAACAAATCAGTAATATTTAATTGGCACATTAAAACTTAATTAGTCTGTAATATACTTACATCTACATTTTTAGACTCATCATATTTTATTTTTTTAGTGGATTAGCTCCGAATTTCAGAACAAAAACTATGTTAACAAGATACTCGTATCTCGACTCGTTATTTGACTAAATAATATATAGTTTCATCATTTAATTGCGAAATTTATACTTTAGACAAACCCAGAATTTATAATCAGAGACATAAATTGAATATATAATATTTATCTGACTCATAGTGTTTTTAAATATGGAGGACTTTTGCTTTTATTGTTATTTTTGGTGTTGTCATCATGTATTTTGGAAAATAGTCATAAAAATCATATTTGCAATCAAAGAGTTCCCGGCTCTAGGCTGATCATCAAAAATGTACATACTCAATGACGGTAGGGTGGTAACTAACCACTGCCAAAGCCTGACCAGAGACAATTCAGAAATTATAAATTCCAAATTGACCCCGCCGGGAATCGAACC
Source organism: Hipparchia semele (assembly GCA_933228805.2). Classification (NCBI taxonomy): domain Eukaryota; kingdom Metazoa; phylum Arthropoda; class Insecta; order Lepidoptera; family Nymphalidae; genus Hipparchia; species Hipparchia semele. Next base: position 9,888,991 of record OW121713.1, on the reverse strand, counting down.
CGAGACCTCCCAGTTATAACAGCACTTTCCACTGCGTTAGGGAGGTCTTCAATTGCAATGATGGTATATAATCATCTTTTCTCTTCGTAACAACCCACAAAGATCTATTATTTTTCAGCTTGATCGGAAACTTGGGCAAATCACTGACCAATTTCATCGGAATCACAACATAATTGAAACAAAACGAATAAATAAAAACTAAAAAGCTTGTAAAAAATATATTTCAATTACAGTTACTGAATCTCCGCGGAAAAATACCCGACCCTTACCAATCGCACAATCTACTCGTAAATTGTGCATATAATATTGTGCCTAAACTAAAGAAGAGAACGTTTTTCAAAGCTAAATAACTTTACAGTATGAAGCTTTAATTTAGCGAATGTGAAAACTATCGGATTGTGCTCTTTGATTTAATTTTTGATTTGAATTCCCTAAAATTTTAAATACTTATCTTCAAATAATAATATGTAGCAAATTGCACGTACGCCACGCCGCCGCCGCGCCGGCCGCGCTGTCTTGCTCGTGACGTCCAGAGCGTGTATATAGATGCTTGCGCGGGAGGTTATTAAATAGTCAGAACCGAGTCGCGGTTAGGTGTCACCCCTTAAAGATCATAAGTTTTTAGTTTCAATTTAGTGTTTCATCAAGAGAGCCGATCCTTAAAAAAGGTAGGGATTCTTACAGAAACTAATATTAGCAGTGTGGTGTGCAAAATTCAAAATTAAGAAACAACTACAAAAATATTGGATTTTTATTTCACGGTGGTGGTTAATAATTTATTTCGTATGTTAAATTTTTATGTATAACCTTTGAGTGTATCATTATTTAATATTTCATGTTAAATATCTTGTTATCAATTAAATACGATAGAATAAAAGCCTGTGAATATTTAATGTTACTTTTATATTTTTATTATACTACTTATTGTTGTGCATATTAGGTACTAGTATTTTGCTATAACTAGCACTTATATCAAAAAATTAAACTTACTATAACAGTGAAACTAAAAGTAACTCTCAACTTCGTGCGTGTCGAATGTGAATGTGTTTACAAGCATAAAATATGTGCCTCGTGAAATTGTTAGTACCTATGCTGCAACACTATCTTATATCAAAAATCCCGGTTAAGAAAAATGTATCTAATGGTTTAAAAAATTTTCTAAATCTTAGTTTTTGATTTTTTATAATAAAGTCTTCTGTGACTTTACTTTTCAACTAATGTAGATTTCGTAGAGCATGAAATGATGATTTTTTTACGTTACTATCCAATATAAAATAAATCAAAGTTACTATCAGCAGTAAATGAACAAAATGTTCTGAATTATGTAGATAGTGCAAATTGCATTAAAATACTGTTTGAAGTTGTAAGATTTATAAAAGCTCGGTTGATTACTTGATTTATGTATGCGTTTTCAAAGACTATCTGAGCATGGTTTTCTGCAAGCAATGCTCAGATTACATGGCATATAGTTTTATCTGTACAATCAGGAATAGTGTAGTAGTGTATTTTCAGGTGATTTTATTTAAATTTTATTTGAATATTACAAATTGGCACACGCCGACCACTTTTCCATTCTATCACATATTTCTGTGATTTCCACGAAGGTGTATAATAATTTAAGTTTTTAAACCTTTTCTTAACTTGTCAAAAAACTTGTCAAAAAGTTTCAGCATCATAAAAAACCTATTTGCAGCTTGATGCAAGCAAAGCTGGCTACTTATCTTATAGAAAAAATCTTTATTAAAAACAAAAAAGTTATGAAATAATTAATATTAATTTATTAATATTCAAGTATTTTACAATCTTTCTTTGGAAAATTATTTTTTGTATAATTCACTAAGGATTGAATAAATGATAATACTATATGTCATAATACTCAGCACCTTTAAATACTTAGCATACACATAAATAACTTTATTTATAGTCACGTACGAGAACTACCAATCGTGAATAATAAAAGATAAAATAAAATACGTCATCAGATACATACTCGCGTATATTATGCATCATGAAAATGCACGTATATGTTTATAACAAATACATATAACGTTTTGTAGGTTTTGACCTTTTGACTTAGGTTTTGACAGTTTGGTTGTTGCATTGCAAGGTCAATCTATGGTTAAATCATAAAGATAGTATTCCTTATTACTTACTTTTTTACGTATTTTTTATATATTAGTAATTTTATGTAATCATGGTTAATCCATGGAATTAGGAAGATTATCCCTGAGGTGATAGTGTCGGTACCTGTACTTCCTTATTCTTGAATGGAAGCATCGTCACAGTTTTATACTGCTGCAACCACTATCGTTTCGTATTAAATAAATGTTTCACCAATATTTTTTAATTTTGTAATTAAATTAAATTAAACTTTTAAATTTCGATGGTGTTGAGGGATATTATAATACAAAATATGATGAATTTCTCCGCATTCAATAAGTATTCACTTAAGTATTTTGAGAATGAGCTTTACAAAATCAATAAATGTTCATTGTTGAACGATTATACTATCTTACCTTCATTAGACATATTATTGAATAATTATGCATTTAAAACAGGTATTTATAATTTCAGTACATTTCCACGATATCAATAGATTATATGTAAGACTAGCTGAAACCCGCGACTTCTTCTGCGTGGAAAAAGTTTAGAGTGACTGGCTACTATCCTCCGATAATCCGATATCCCCGATAATATTTTTACCACCAAAATTGGACAAAATATACACAGTTTATAATAAAAAAAGAATTATCTAATTCGGTTTAGATTTGACGAAGTTATGGGGTAAAATCGATAAAAATTTTCATCCCCTATACCGGATGTAAATGAAATTTGGTATAGCTACCATCACGCTACCATTATACCAAAATTTAAATCCGTTCAGTAGTTTTCGCATGATGCGCGCACAGACAGACAGATAGAGAAAAAATTCAAAAAAATTGGTTTGTGCTCAGTATCGATAATTATTATTATTATAATATAGCATCCTCCGATTAAAATTTTCAAAATATATTTAATGTACAAAATTCGTCCCCTTACAGTTTTATTCTAAGTACAGATTAATAGTATAGTATAGAGTGAAGTATATTAGAGATTAGATGGATTGAATAGTCATGTCATATCATATTGTAACATTTTTTTTGTAAAAATCATTCTTTAACAAGATAATTATTTAATTATTTATTAGATATCTACTAGAAATAAATAACATAATATTATGGAAATTTTATTCATGAGCTGCAAATCAAACAAATATTGTGCAATATTGCCTATTTATTTACAGCCAATTCACGGTCAATTCAGATATGTAGAGCTGGTTTTTTGCAATTTTGTTTTTGCCTTCAAAGTATTTGACGTAAGCCCGTTGATCGACTTAAAAAACTACTTCAAATTTTAATTAGGGGCCTTGGAAAAATTTTAGGAGGTTCTTGATTGAAGGCTAATTTTATTTATGTATATGTTTAGAAAGGTGGTTTTTCTGTAAACCATGCTTAGGTTAGGCTAAGTTAGGTTTGTAGCATTGCCTAAATGCCTACAAGACCTTCCGCAGCATGGTGGGTTCGGTTTTTTTAGGTATTTACACCCTAACTGCCAGATACCTTGTTCCAATCGTAAATCATGGCTAAAACTCGTTCCTAATCGTAAGAGAAACCGGTACTGAGAATCTTGAATTTTTAGATCTTAATTACAAATTGCCTGTTCAGCGTTCATACCTATTGGTATTTCAAATAATTTTTAAGAATATTTAAATCAATCCCAAACGTATCGATTTAATCACTATATTTAGAAAATTTTCTCGCTCCGTCCTCGCATGGTCACCAGATTTGATCTTAGCAGTTAGTTAGGTTATCATTATAATTAAGATCTTTGGTTTTTCTTCCATTTTTTATTAATGAATATTAGCCACATGGTCGATCGAACCGTATCGCTTTATGGCGCAGTCGGGGCGATTTCATATCGAAATTCAATTTTCACAATAGTATTGCACAAAAAAACAACTATTCTGTCTGATTCCCGAAAGCCTATATTTATTGGTTCTGCAGACTTTTTTCTTACTAGTCTTTCCATTAATTTATTAAGTTTGAGGTAAACTTGGGAGTTCGTAATCAACTATTTTCATACGTAATTTTAAGTGAAATTCGAAACATTAAAAAATAAAATAATACTATTTTGTTTTATTTGCTTAATCAACAATCCATTTATTAAATAATAAAGAGCTAATTTTATTAAATTTCAATAGGAAAATACATAAAATAAAATTGGGAATTTAGTGCGTTTAAAATGTTTCACTTTTAACAATGATCTATACCTTAAGGATCTACGAGTATAATAATAATTGACTGCTCCAACCTGCTCCTCTTTTTAAAATCAGCGTTATACTATTGAATGGCAGTTCTAAAATACTGTAATTTTTTTCAACATGACATTATTTCCTTCTTTTCTTTTTTTAATTTTTATTATTTCGCTTAGTTATTCTTACACTGGCAGCAAGCACTCACGACTTCATCCGAAAAATTTTGAATGCAAATAAATAAGTAAACAAATAAAATACAAAACTAACTAACACTGCTAATTATTACACAGCGCCACTGTGGCCTATATATCCGAAGAACGTATAGGTACCCAAAAACCTGCAAGAAGTAAATCGTGCTTAATGCAAAAACCTATTTAAAACAAAAATCTGGCGAATCGAAAATCTGTCAAAACGATAAGAACACGGTTTTTCTATAATCCTTTTCTATAATCGTCTGAGACGAGACTTGCGTTAAGTAGTAAGCCGTTTATGGGTTGCATGATGATGAACTGTTGTATAATTATTGTTGACAGGTGAAATACCTTCAACATGAGCTACGCGGCTGCCGAGAGCGTTATCGCGTCTAGTACGTGGGGAGCAACCAACCTGTTTTTTCTGCTATTGGTTCCTGCAATACTTCTTTGGTATACCTACTGGAGAGTTTCCAGGAGACGCTTGTACGAGCTAGCCGAGAAGCTTCCTGGACCTACTGGATATCCGTTCATTGGAAATGCTCTGGAATTCACAGGAGGCTCTGTTGGTAAGCTGCTGGACTTTATTTGTTTATTTTTTTTTATTGCTTGACCTCAAGGATCAACGAAACGGCTGATGAGCCGAATATTTGTACTAATAAACTTTAACCAACGAATAAAGAGGTTTTGGCAATCTATAACAATGTCAAATTTATTCATCGATTAAAACTAGGGGGTTGATTGCATGGGGGTGGTGAAATGGGTCAAATAAAAGAAATAAGTGACACTGTAATTATTATGTAAAAAAGTAGCTAAGTAGTGTTGTGTCCTAATCGATGTATATCTTTTTATTTTAAGATATTTTCAAGAGAATCATTGAGAGGAGCAATCAGTTCGAACATGAGTCTGCTGTAAAAATCTGGATTGGTCCCAGACTCCTCGTGTTTTTATACGATCCACGTGACGTAGAGCTGATCTTGGGCAGCAACGTTCACATTGACAAGGCGGACGAGTACAGGTTCTTCAAACCCTGGCTCGGAGACGGCTTACTCATCAGCACGGGTAAGTCCTTAGTTTTTTGAAACTTCTCTAAGGGTCAGTTCACACTAAGACGCGAAGTGACGTGACGAGGCGCGCTGATTGAAGAAGCACGAGAGACCGCCCTGCATAAAGAGGCACCGCGATGTGCATTGCAACGTAGCGCGGCGTAGGGCGACGTACGGCGGCGTAACGAGCCATACTTCGACATGTATCTAGGTTGCTTTCGCGCTCACTGGGGTTCTATATTGATATTGCTATCGACAAAAGTACGACGAAGCATCGTCGCGTCGCGTGGCCTCTCGGTGTGAACTGACCCTAAGTGGGTAGATCGATTTTTGATTAAGGAAAACTTTATGCTAATCTTAGCAGTATATCTGTAGCCATTTTAAAAGAATCGTCTTTATTATCTGCTTTTGAAAGTGCGAAAATCTCGTCGCAGTTGGTCCAGTGGGGTTTTCCTTGTTCTAATATTACTCGTAATTAAACTATAATAATTAAATTCGAGTTTTTGCTTTATTTTGTTGATTTAAGTTTAGGTTAGCCATGCTGAATAGATACTCGTATTATAACTAACATTTCCCTCTCCAATCCAAATAAACGTAAAGCGGATAGGGATTGAATGGTCGACTTTTCGGTTTTCCGTCCGTACCTTTAACCGTTGCGCTATTAAGGCTAAAATTACACAGCTTATAATATTATAATACTTACCGAAATCTATTTATAGTGACCTAATCAGAGTTACCTTATCTGAACAAAATGTGCCTATAAATAGATTCTAGCAAGATAGCCTACAACGTAAAGTACTGTAGACGCTACTGAATACTAATAACATAGACACATGCAACTAAGATTAGAAGGTTAAACCTTTATATAAACTATTTCATTTTAAGGTCAAAAGTGGCGTTCCCACAGGAAGTTAATTGCGCCAACTTTCCACTTGAACGTGCTTAAGAGTTTCATCGATCTGTTCAATACCAACTCCAGGACCGTGGTTAATAAGCTTAAGAAGGAAGCTGGCACCTTCGATTGTCACGATTACATGAGCGAGTGCACCGTTGAAATCCTTCTCGGTAAGTAACTATGTTTTTCGTATTGTTTTTCGTCAGGTTTCAATAAACTTAAACTTTATACCAAACTAGCTTTTGCCCCCGCGACTTCGTCCGCGTGGAATTAGGTATTGGGGTGGAATTTTGAAAAACTGTGACACACGTACTTCTTTATTTTTAACTGAAAGCTCTAATACCAACTTTGATGGAAACAGCTTGAAAAATGACGGAGTTTCATATAAACTTCCATTCCCTATTTAAACCCCTTAGGGGTGGAATTTCCAATAATCCTTTCTTAGTGTGCGCCTACGTCATAAAAGGAACCAACTGTAAAAATTTCAAGTTTCTCACTTCAGTAGTTTAGGCTGTGCGTTGATATCTCAGTCAGTCAGTCAGTCAGTCAGTCAGGACTTTGAATTTTATATATATAGATATTATCAGTATCGTATCCAAAATCTTATCTACAATTTAAAGTCGAACATTGAATCTACATAATTATGCAGTGTCAATTAATAAATAATACAACCACCTAATAAGATTGCAATCAATTTTACCACTTGGTAAACACGAACTACACGTCATCGATTCAATTTTTGAATTTCTCTTTTTGTGGATTGGTTTTAATTTATCTTCTTGAGTATAAAAAACGATTTTTGTATTTTATTTTATTAAAATCGACCGCTACACTAGTTTAACAGAGTTTATTGGTGTACGCTGTGCGTTATCTGTCAGTCATTCATTCTGTCACTGTACTGTTTCAAGGATAATTATAGCACTTTGTATAGCACACAATTGATTGCGAATCATCGTCATCAGGGGGGGAAAACTCCATTTTTCTCATAGAGAAAATTTTAAACTAGTGAAAGCTTCTAACATGAATCTCTCTGGCCTTATTTTACAACTATATTTTTATTGTATATTAATGTGATGTAACGCTATTTGATTACTTTAAAATAAATAAATAAATGAACCGGGCCTTGCTCCGGTCGGTGAACTATTGATAGAATTGTTTTCGGAAGTGGCAAGGACCAAGGCAAAAATCGTAAGAGCACGGCTGATCATGAATCATGCCTTACTTCATATGGAACAATTTTCTTAGAATTTTGACGAACCCGGCACGAGCTTGGTAGTAACGTAAACCATCTTTAAGTCTTATTCTCTTTACTCTCGGGGTAGGGATATGCTATGGGTGTGGCATTGTCGAAGATTTTTGCACAAAATTTCTCCGACCGGGACTCGGCCGAAACCACTAAGGACATTTACATGCATAAGGACATTTTAATCCATAAAAAAGCAAATTTCTTTGGACCCTGCCGAATCTTAAAACAGTGTAACAGTTCATGACATTATTTTTTAACAAAATTTGCATGATTCTATTATGCAACAGATAGATTGAAAAATTGATTGGAAGCAGGCGGCAAAAAACCTTTTAAATTTTTATCTATAGGTACTTAAAAACTTAGTTAATTATTCGGTTAAATAACCAATTAATAAAGTGAAATAATAACAAGATAAGAAAAAGTAGTTATATCACACGCTGTACCACGGTGTATCGATCTTAATCTCAAGGATTAGCTACGAAAATGGGGCTCTCAAATAAAAAACTATTAATGTGTCTAGTCACGTACAAGAGTTACCAACAACACTGACCGCCTTGCTCCACCGGAACAGTGATCTTGAGGCTTTACCTACTCAGGTATAATATGCCTGCAAACAAGTTAGAATTACTAGTCTAAACGCAGTTTCCTATTCACGCACCTTGTAATGTCCTTATCGGTAGCTTTAACTTTATAGGTCGGTATAGTAACCTTCCGCGAGTCTATGAAGTAATAAAATTTAATCCTTACAATTATTATAAATAAACTAGGTAGATTATGCCCGCGACAAAAAAAAAATCGGAATAAAATGTAGCCTATAATATATGTTAATTACCTAATCCTGAGTAAGAGCTATCGCCATTCCAAATAGTCAAATTGGTTTATTCGTTGTGGCGTATACGCCAGAAACAATCAGTAACAAACATACAGACACACGCACGCACAAACATGCAAACTTTTGCCTGTATAATGTTAGTAGGTGTTTGTTTGTTCATTTGTCCTTTAACCACGCAATAACTAAAATTTTTTCCAAGGGTAAAATTGAGGAACATGCTACCTTTTATCCCAGAAAAACATACAGCTGCCGCGGGATTTTTCCCTAACCTAACTATTGCACGCGGACAAAGTTGCGAGCAAAAGTTAGTATGAATATAAAATACCCTATTTTGTTGTTTTACATTTCTGAGTCATTTTATAGTTGACTGTAATTATAATACAGCTCCTATGTAGCGCATAAATCACAATTAGCACCTAGGTACAATGCTATGTAGTATCAATGATTTGTGTACATTTTCCGGTATTTTTTTTACATTCAATATAATCTAACACTTCCTGTAGATTTACTCAAATAGCCTTTTTGCATATTTTTTTTTAATTGATGGTTTGTTCCGAACTAAGACCTCGCTTCTTTATTATTCGAAGGAATATGTATGTATGTAGAGTTAAGGATAGCTTTTGCCAAAAAGGAGTTTATTATTTTCATTTTTGTTTGATAATAATAAAATTGACTGATGTATGGTTTTGTTGTTTAGACAGTATTAGTAGCTTTTAATTTTTCAAAGCCTTGATGGCCCTCCAAATCGTTAATTTTGAAGTAAGTGAAGTTAAACCAAATATTTTTAATTGCTCTTTCGTTACAGTCATTTTCGAGAGTACCCCACAAACCAATTAAAAGCGAATAAAGCCACTCGGTGCACTGGCAAATGTGTTTTTTTTACAAAACAACGCCGCGTCGCCGCCCGTACAATTAAGTATCGTACGATCCCAAAATACTTGTCCTGACTAACTGACTGACTGACCTATCAAAGCACAGCCTAAACTACTCGAGTTAGTTTGTGACAGTAGATTTTATGACGTAGGCTGAGAACTGAGAAGGGATTTTTTGAAATCCCACCCCGAAAGGGCGAATGAAACGGAATACAAAATAGGGGGCGAAAGCTTGTTATAAGATAAGTACAAAGCACGAGTTAGATTTAGTTTGTTCACCGAAGCTATTACGACATCAGCATCTCTATAATTTGCGTTCAGCACGTTTAGGTGATTCACAATGACATAAGGATAAGTGTAGATACGACGCCTTAAGTGTCAAGTTTAGCGACCCCCCACAAGCACACGCAATACTAATGGGCGATAATCACCATCAACGGGAGCGGAGTACCATCGTTAATTGCGAGAATTGTTGCGTAACTTGTTGAAGGACCGAGGTTAATAGTATGCACCTTACACCCGAAAAACAATTGACCCCTAGTACTCATAGCTATTAATGTACTAAGTACATTGCGTTCCAAAAGTAGCAAGTAACTTCTACTCACAGCTATTAATAGGTATAGCTATTAATATACAATTCAAGCAAGTAACTTACTGGCTAGTTTATGAACGGCACTGGTCGTGTGACAGTAAGTTAATTGGGAGGATAATCGAATATGTGCGTTTTGTTAGAGGAAAATCAAATATCCATCCATTGTCCCATACGTAGAAAATCGCATTGGTTCGCATTCATCAAAATAATATTATGTTCAAAACCTTGGCGCACATGTGCACGTACACGGTCAGCTCTGCGCCGAATAGATCAATCCGACATGTGTGAAACGGCATGTACTAGCACATGAGTAAAAAAAACAGAGGCAAAACTTCTGAAGATAGTGCCAAAATATCTATATTGGCAGTGTTGTCATGGGAGGACAGCATAAATGAAGCAATTTAATTATTTCTTTTTAATAGATATCAACTGGCCAAGCCGGCGTATGCCTATTTATTGGATATGAAGCTTTGTATATGTTCGGTTTGCTAATCATGCAGTACATGTTCATAGAACACTGCGCTCAATTCCCGAAGACGGACGAATCCACTCAGCACGTGTGCACTAAGCCTAACTGTCATTCTAGTAGAAGATGGATACTTTAGATAGTTGTGACATCATAAATAATTCTACCAAGAATAAAATCTTCAAATGTAAATCACCCAAAGCGTTATTCTGATATTAAAATTTTCTTTACAGAAACTGCTATGGGCGTAAGCAAGACCACTCAAGATCAAAGCGGGTTTGAATATGCCATGGCCGTCATGAAAATGTGCGACATTTTACATTTGAGACACACTAAGATTTGGCTCCGACCCGATGTACTGTTTAACTTTACTCAATACGCAAAAATACAAGATAATCTGCTCAGCGTTATTCACGGACTAACCAAAAAGGTAGATACTGTTCACTTCGAAAAATAAACCATAAACATATTAAGTATATAGAGATTGTTTCTATTAATTTACTGTTAATTTCATTTACAAGGTCATTAAGAGGAAGAAGGAAGAGTTTAAGAACGGCAAAAAGTCGGCAGTTGCTAGTACAGATGAAAACGGAGCGAAAAAAGATGACATGCCCACAAAAGTAACGTCTGTCGAGGGCCTATCTTTTGGACAGTCAGCAGGTCTTAAGGATGATCTGGATGTTGATGATGATGTTGGACAAAAAAAACGCCTTGCTTTCTTGGAGCTTCTTCTCGAAAGTGCTCAAGGCGGGGTTGTCATCTCCGATGAAGAAATTAAAGAACAAGTAGATACCATTATGTTTGAGGTACGTATCTGTTTAATTTTAACAATCCATCTTGCAACACAAGAATGTTAGTCTAAATAGATTATTTCTGCAGGGTCACGATACTACTGCTGCTGGTAGCAGTTTCTTCTTGTCTGTAATGGGAATCCATCAAGACATTCAAGACAGGGTTGTAGAAGAACTAGACCAAATATTCGGTGACTCCGATCGCCCTGCCACTTTCCAAGATACTTTGGAGATGAAGTATTTGGAAAGATGCCTTATGGAAACTCTTCGAATGTTCCCTCCTGTACCAATCATTGCCCGGCACTTAAAGCAGGAAATTACTTTACGTAAGTACCTAATATTTCACAATTATTGGTTTATTTGTGTGTGAATAAAGCAACTTAAATTTTAATATTACAATTATTAAAATATAAAACCTAATAGTATCATAATCTTCTACAGCATCCAACGGAAAACAAGTGCCAGCTGGTACAACTGTCGTAATTGGAACCTATAAACTGCATCGGCGTAGTGATACCTTCCCGAACCCTGAAAAGTTCGACCCTGACAATTTCTTACCAGAACGCTCTGCGAATCGTCATTACTATGCTTTCGTACCGTTCTCCGCTGGACCAAGATCTTGTGTCGGTAAGTAATACTCTTCTTATACCTAGTATTATCCTTGACCCAGACTTGAAAATAGAACTTAGATATAATCATAAGGAAAAATGATAGAGTCGATTTTTATTAATATTTTCTATATAATTTGCTAGCAACAAAACGGATTCACGAGTCTTAATTTGTTTTTCCAACAGGTCGCAAATACGCTATGTTGAAATTGAAAATTCTTCTATCCACCATCCTGAGAAATTTCCGTGTTTACTCTGATCTAAAGGAATCAGATTTCCAACTTCAAGCTGACATCATCCTAAAACGAGCAGAGGGATTCAAAGTACGCTTGCAACCACGAAAAAGGACAGCAAAGTCCTCCTAATACCTACTCGTAGATATAGATAATGATGTGCAAATAATATAGTAAAATTTTTATATATTTTGATTTTATTGAAGGCCATATTTGTGGTTTTACATAAAGAAAAGATTAGAAGCAGCCTTAGAAACTCTGTATAATGTAAAAACACTACTTGAACGAAAGGCATTGGGTTTGCCCTATAATCCGCAGGCTTATCTAAGAACCAAAGGATTTTGATGATTAGGTAATTGAAATTTTTTATTTTTGTCATATTTTTGTATACTAGCGTAAATATTGGCTGCTGTGGTAGTAAGATAAAATGTGTTATTTAAAAAAAGGTTAACCTGCACGAATTGCGCGAAGAATGTAACATACAGCGATACATATTATACCTTATTTATGATATATGACATACTTCCGACTTCCTCTAACTTTTCAGAGAAAATCACTTATACTCTGGAAAGTGGCGAGTATGTGATAGTGATAGTTCAAAACTATTAATTTATATTTATCTGTGCGCACTTTATGAATACTGTATTTAGTGTTAATATTATCATGTGATACCAGTACTGACTAAATTATATTATTACTTTTAATTCTAAGCAAGTTGTTTTATCTGGGGGTGACAGATCTGGGAGCGATGAAGGTTTAAGCAATTAATATGAAACTGGTTAATTTTGTTTAGTGTTTTTAAGTTAATAAATCATTGTAAATAGTTACTTACTTGCATTTGTTATAACAAATTATATGAAGGGTATTAATAAATAAACATATTTTTTTTAAAATCTTTTTATTTAATAAACCACCATACAACATAAGTCACAACTGTAACGTAGAAGAAAAGAAGGTAAGTAACAAAGCAAAACTGAGAAGTTAGTATGCAAAGTTAGTATCTACCTAGGTCCGATCCGTATCCTTGTGTCATGGTTCCGTATCTAATTATATCTAAACCAATATTATAAAATACGAAAGCGTGTGATCTGTCTGTTACCTCTTATGGCTATGAAATGTTTTGACGAAGGGCTACATAGCTAGCATCCTGGAGAAAAGGCATTTTTACCTTTGACAATTAAAGTGTTCCAACGGAATTCTTAGCCACGAGAAATTCTAGAACCGCAAACTACGTGCTTTGTCCATGTAGATTGGGTTCTAGAATTTCTACTATCAGCTAGTCGCGACTATCAGCTAGTATCTTAATAGGAATCAATACAAAATCAATTTCAAAAACTCAGTAAGGAATAACAACAAAAAAGGTAGGATATTAGAAGCAAGAAAATAAAATGTTCCACCATTCCTTTTATAGAAGCGAAAAAATAAAGTGTATATTGACGAACATCTACGGAATGCCAATAGCATGAGGGTCAAGCAAGGGGATTGAATGCCAATACCTCGCAAAGCTTTACAGCTCAATGGCTTTATAGGCAGGGAGTTGATGGCAGAATATATCAACCGTTTCAACGCCATTAATAAATCGCTACTTCAGTTCAAAACTACCATAAATCAAAATTACCCTTTTTTACAGAGAGCTAATAAAATAAAAATAAACTATTTTTGTCTACTGCTTTCTTATTTTATATCAAACTAGCTTTTGCCCCCGCGATTTCGTCCGCGTGGAATTAGGTTTTGGGGTGGAATTTTCAAAAACTGTGACACACGTACTTCTTAATTTTTAACTAAAAGCTCAAATGCCAACTTTGATGGAAACAGCTTGAAAAATGACGGAGTTTCATATAAACTTCCATCCCCTATTTAAACCCCTTAGGGGTGGAATTTCCAATAATCCTTTCTTAGTGTGCGCCTACGTCATAAAAGGAACCAACTGTAAAAATTTCAAGTTTCTAACTTCAGTAGTTTAGGCTGTGCGTTGAAATCTCAGTCAGTCAATTAGTCAGTCAGGACTTTGAATTTTATATATATAGGTAGATATATTATGAAATGGGTGTCTTTTAAAAAAAAAATATGAAGGATTACGATTGTATTTTTTTGCAATAAAAACATTTCTACAATTTTTTTATTGGTAGTAGTTTTGAATTGAAGTGAGATGTTATCAATAGTACCTACTACCAACCAACAGACGCATTTATTCCTCATAACAGTAAGAGTAAAATTAATTAGAATGCAATTTTAAGATTTCGTACTAAAAGGGTGTCAACGGAATCTTTTTATTAAGCCTCTGATGTCCATCTGTCAGCGGGCTGTACCTCATTAACTGTAATTGGTAGATACTTGAAATTTTCACAGAATGTATATTTCTATTGCTGCTATAACAAAAATTAATTTAAAAAAAGAGTTTAAAATTAAAATGGGTCTGCATACGATAAACTTTTGCTTTTGCTCGATCTTAATAAAAGTTGGTGTTAAATCTTGTACGATATGGAAACCTTCGTGTGCGGTCCGACTCGCACTTGGCCGGTTTTATTTGTCGATCGAATGCTTTACAGATTAATTTCGATCCCATCCGGGGTCATGAGCTCATTAGTACGACGCTTTTAACTGTGAGTTCATCACACTAGACGGGTTTGAAAAAAGTAAGACCACCAAAGAAATTAGGAAAAAGCCACACAGCGAACCTTGGAGCGGCGTCTTTTGGGTATTTGACAACAAAAATTTAAAATAAAGGTTTTTAATAAGAGTATTATAACACGTCATTTTTCTTTTTTTTTTAATATCTTAACTAGTCTATAGTCAATTTTTATAGGCGTTTTTTACGGTCATTTCGGTGGACGTTAAGTTTTTTCAAATTTAAGCTAAATAGTTCACCGAAATGAAATTATTGGCAACTGAAACAAACTATAGTCCACCGAAATTAAATTAAGCCACCAAAGCGACAATTCTTATCATTTTGGTGATATTTTACGCGTTTGGCTGTTTAAGGCCACCGAATCCACCGAAATAAAGGACAAAAATGAGCATAACGAAAAAACTACTTATTAAAGGATGTAAGAAACAATACACAGATAAACAAAGCAAAGCAAAGTTTCTGGGACACATGCTTTTATTTTTACCAGTTAAAAAAACTGGGTAGATATTATTATAAAATTATTTTGTGATAATAGTCCCACTATTTAACGACTTAAATAAAAGTTGCCATAAACCAAAATAACCAAAAGATTTTGTTTTATGAAGGAAATTACACTGAAAAATTTTGCGAGGATAGCTACCGAAATACATAATTCAGGATTTGATAATTATTTTTTCCTAAACTACAATCCTAATCATAAACAGTTATTGCCTCACACATAGGTGACTACCTCTTCTATCTAGAAAATAATATTAGAAAAGAACTGTATACTTAGTAACTTTTTGCACTACCGATTTCAACAATGCCGCGTAAATTTTGCTGTTGGGAAATCCACCCTTAAAGTTTCCTGTTAGAAAAAACAGTGCTATTGCATCATGACGTCACATTCCAGAAGCTCCGTATGCTCTCCATACAAAATTTCGTTTTAGAAAGAGACGGGATACAGTCGCAGTAAAACAGCTTATAACTTATTTGTTTTTTGGCCGATTTATTTTCTGTTTTTACAAATGTTATTCTTAAATGTTACATTTTCGATTGAAATTAATGAATATCCACATTTTGTCAAATACCCAATAAGCTCCCAGTTAGTTGTGTGAACTAAGGTTAGCTAAGTTCGCGACACACATTAAGCCACAGCTTTCGTTTAAAACCTTGTTTTATTGGGAAACGTTGTTTATGGTTAGTTAAAACTACTGCGTATTTTTGTCATATCTTCAACAGTGCCAGTTCTAGCCAGCAAAACGTCTTCATCTTCAGACGCTTCCAATCTCATAGATGTAGCCTCCAATTGCATTCTAAAATAGAAAAAAGGTATTCTAAAATAGAAAAAAGGTGTAATTTAGTATTTTTTTTATTCGATTATAAATAGGTACCTATTTATAATCACTTGATTATTTACTTGAATATCATGAAGTAAATAATCAACCTACCTATAATTAGCATTTAAAAATAAACATTAAATTGTTATTGTTCTGTATTCATAATTACGTCAAGAACTTTGTTACGTAGGTCATGGGTAGGTCACTTCGACAATGGGCACTGAATAGTTCCGCTTCCGTTTTAATAAACCAATAAACTATCCCTAAACTATCCCTGGCCCGGTCAAACTTGGCCCGAAGACCCGAATATTCGAGTCAGCGTAATGTGCCATAGCCACATCGTAGCTTTAATTTTTAACCCTCGACGGAAACAAAGGGATTTGTGTATCTGTGTCTCTGTCTGTTCCCTTATATTTCCCTAACGAATATACGACCGAAGCCAAAACAAGACCTGAGTCAATTTAAAAATTTGTAATTCTCTTTTTTAAATCGGTGGGGAATCCCGGATTGCTCTTCCCAATTGTGCATACCAGCGATTGCGTCAGCGAGTTCAAAAACCATATAAAATATTCAACAAAAGAACCTTAAAACATCCAAAGGTGTTCGATTATGTAACGGACAGAGACAGGGTATCAAGTCATGGGCCCTCTTTTTCAACCACCACTGACACCGTGATAGTTTCCATTCGATAGTTTTAACTTTTGCCACTGAGCACATACCAGACTCTCTTAATAAATTGAAATAAGACGGCATTATTTCTTGACCTACAAATCAGTCAAAAGATTATCCACAATCATCAATAGGTATATACATAAGTATAGATCTACATTGAGCGGATGAGCGCATCCAAACCATGTTTTCAGGCTTTTTTATCCAGTTGCTTGCTCCAAGCCTCTTTATTTCACCATAATCCATTATACCGATAGGAGGAATTCATATTGCTTACTTGAACCAAAAGTCCAGCAGGGTTGAGGATTTGGAATCCGGAGTAAGTACTGGATACGGGATACCTACGATATTTTATAACCAACAAGTCCTAAATCTTTGCGGCGTGATAGCATCCTTGTAGAATCATTATTAGGTAAAAAGAAAACAATTTATCAATGCTACACATACAACACATATTTCACAATTGAAAGTGATATTTACTATATAAGAAAGTTGTCAGGAGTTGAAATCCTCAGACTCAGTGACTAATAAAATTTATTACATTTTAAACACTGTTTTTTGTAATTTATTACTTGCCACAGCCTTATAAGCCTAGAGGACTACTATTATCAAATTCTGTTAAACTTAGAATAGTCTGCGAAGTAATCAGATCGATTTGGTAGCAAGTTGATCTGATTACTAAGTTGTAGTTTTCATTCATCCACTATGGGCAGGCTTTGTGTCTGGTGGGAGACTTTGGCCGTGGCTAGTTACCACCCTACCGTCAAAGACGTGCCCCCAAACGATTTAGCGTTCCAGGTACCATGGAGAGTAGAAACCGATTAGGGGTATAGGTTGAATGTACACTGCCATACCCCTTCCAGGCTTCCAAGTTAGCCCGCTACCATATTAGACTGCATCGTCATTTACCATCAGGTGAGATCGCAGTCAAGGACTATCTTGTCATCGAATAAAAAAAAGGGCAGATCAGACAGATCTTTTTTAAAACGAGAAGGGTTTAGGTGCTGGCCAAATGTTGATTGGCAGACTATCTTTGAGAACATTACGGGGAACTCAGGCATGCAGGTTTTCTATAATGTTTTCCTTCATCGTTAAATCAAGTGATATTTAATTGCTTAAAACTCACTTAGCAAACTCGGCATAAATGCTGCCTACCATAATAATGAATATTAATATTTTAGTGTACCAGCCGATATTGCATGCATCAATCTGGACTGTTCCGCTTCCTCTTCATAAATTTCAATCGTATCAATTTTGAAAATGACATCCAAACCGCTCGTTGTGCCCTTTTCTCCCTTTTGCAGAAAAGTGTCAGTAGGTGTCTGCTAAAAAAATAGGATAAGCTGTAAGCCTTTATGCACCGACTTTGTGCCTCCCCGTACCTTCGAGAGAACGGCCTTTTAGGCCGTCGTTACTCTCTTCGATCGTGATGGACTTCAAAACTATCAGACTATGAGAGTGAGGGAATAGAGTGCACCAAATTCGTAACAGTTCGTTCAATTTCGGCGCATGCTAGAAAATTAGCCCATTCAGCCCTTTTTAGCCGAAGGTGATAATTTTTACCGAAAGTGGTAATGTTAACCGGAGATGGCCGAAACAGAAGCCGAAGGTTCAATTGGACACTATTTTTTTATGCTAAGATCTTCAACCATTTAGCCGGGACGCGCCTTTACGTTGATTTAGTATTGAATATATTCTGCCACTTTCTGCGGTGAGGTGGGGTAATCACTTACAGCACACATTTACTCACTTCCGCACACTCTTGTAAATACTTAATGTCTCTATGAACACACACTAACTCAAAAGCTGTCACACTTACAAGCTGAACCGTACGTTTGTACATGTACTTCGGCAGAGGGGAATGCGTGCGCTTACCACGTCCCGGGCTAAATGGTCTAAGGCTAAGATACACGTACGTATTGCCAATTTAAGCCCATGAAACACTGAAACGCCTCGGTGAGGTGCTGCGTGCCCAGTTCAGGGCGCTCCCTGCGCAGGTGCAGCTCACCCAGCAGGTGCAGCGCCCGACCCAGCTGTCTACGGAGCCCGTGCTCCATCGCCAACGCACCCATTTCGGTGAGGAGCTTTGCTGCAGCTTCGTGGTCACCTAATCTAGAAACCATGTAAGCAACGAATAGATAAGAACACTTTCTTCTTCTTTTCTTAAGCTGTGGCCTTTTTAGGAAAGGAGGATAATGTGGTTATCAGTCTATTATTATCTGAAGATTTTGATTATTCTTACTTGAATCGATTTATGTTAATCTTGCGAGTGTCACTAAAGACATGACAGTAATTAAAAATCGATTAACTGACTAGCGATTAGGATGTTATAACACGTCGGGGATGTTTTAACTTTTTAATTTACTCTTTTTATACACAACCTCTACCAGGCAACCTTCGGTGAGAGTAGTGTGAGGTGTATGTGAAAGAAAACTTAATATTAGTCTCACTCCTCCAATTCCAAATGAAATGAAGCGAAGTTTCAAATACCTACGAACAATTTATTTGCTCACGTTTTTTCCTGACATCGGAATGGCGTCTGCTGACATTTTCAATAAGTAGTCCAACGTAATATTTTATTTATGAGAACTAATGCCTAAAGCTAGCTATTTTCCTAAAATATTGCTAACCTGACCAGGTACAGGAAATTGGATGAATAAATAATCCGCCAAATTGACTTTATTCACACCATATACCACTGCCCTTGGGATAATACCAAGTTGATAATGCGGATTAGGTTAAGTTTTATTAAGTAGGACCTAATTAATTAATTTACTATTAAAGGCGCCCGCGACTTCTTCCGCGTGGAATTAGGTTTTGGGGTAGAATTTTCAAAAACTTTATTTTCAAAAATTTTTAATCGAAAGGCAAAATACAAATTTTCATAGATGTAACTTGAAAAATGACGAGTTTTACACAAACATTCACCACCTATTTATTCCCTTTTGGGGTGGAATTTTCAAAAAGTATGAAATACGTAATTTCTTATCTTTAATTAAAAGTCCAAATACCAAGTTTCGTGGATATAACTTGAAAAATGGCCTTCATACAAACTTTAAATCCTTATTTAACCCCCTTGGGGGTGGAATTTCTAAAAATCCTTTCTTACGTCAAGAAAGGTTCCCTTTATGACGTAGGCATCCACTTACTGTCAAAATTTCAAGCTTCTAACTCCAGTGGTGTAGGCTGGGCATTGATATATAAGTCAATCAGCCAGTCAGTCAGACAGTCAGGACTTTGAATTTTATATATTAAGACATGCCAATTGAATTATACCATAATCGCAAATAATTACAAGTATCAAATAAAAACTCTCATAAAAATTCGGACTTACCTTTGCATCACCGCTGCCAAATGCATCCGTGAATCACATAAGCCCATTATGTTGTTGTCCTGTTCGTAAATTTTGAACGCTCGAAGAAACGTTTTGTGTGCGTTGTTCAAATTGTTCATAAGCAGTTGACTGATACCGATTTCTAGGATCGCTTCAGCCGTTTTAGGCACATCATTAGCTGTGAAATAATAGAATCTTATAACTATTATTGCACCATCGAGACCATCGAGACCCATGAACGGCTCAATACTGGGCGTGTCGATCGCAGTCGCGGGTTCGATTCCGCACTCTAAGCAATTTTGACGACCTCCCTGGCGCAGTGCTGAGTACTGTGGTCTTATAACTGAGAGGTCTCGGGTTCGATTCCCGGCGAGAAGTTGCGATGTTTTCTATCACCGTTGAAGCATGTGATATTAAAGTTTTTTTTATTCGATGACAAGGTAGCCCTTGACTGCGATCTCACCTGACGGTAAGTGACAATGCTGTCTAAGATAGTAGTGGACTAACTTGGAAGGGGTATGGCAGTATATATTCAACCCATACCCCTAGTCGCTTTCTATTTCTACACGCCATCGTGTCGCAACGCTAAATCGCTTGGCGGCACGTCTTTGACGGTAGGGTGGTAAATAGCCACGGCCAAAGCCTCCCACCAGACCAAACACAATTCAGGAATTATAAATTCCCAAATTGTCTCCGCCAGGAATAGAACCCGAGACCTCCCAGTTATAAGACCACCGCGCTCACCACTACGCCAGGGAGGTCGTTAAATAAATAATCATTGTAGACAGGTACATTGTTTACCATTGAACTCCTCGTGGTCATGATTTGCACGTCGCGGTCACTCAGCTGTTTTCCTTGTTCCTAGAATGTGTTCTAGTACTGCGCATAATTCCTATTAGCGGTTGCTATTGAAATGTCATTATTTACATGTAAGAATAAATACTGGTACTTTGTCGACGGTGTAAAAAGGTTGATCAAGGTGGAAGCTAATTTTTATTACTCGACTACGAGATTAGCAATCACTGTAGGTATAGATAGTTCTTTCAATTCACGAGGGTACGCGGCTCATGGTTGTGTGCGTGTCGTATCTATGTGAGAGCGAGAGCTTGCACGTGCCTGACCGCTTCCATTGGCACACACACTTACGCAATATGCATGTACACGACGTAACCACAAGTAAAGTGCCCGTAACTTCGTGAGATAAACGTACTAGGTACTCGTAGTACTCGTAGGTACTATACGAGTATGATGCTAGTCATGTGTAATACGTGTTACGTACGTACGTATGTGTAAATTATGAGAGCAGTCGTGATGACTTCCCTCATAGCGAATTTAACTTCAGAGCAAACTTTGAAAGTCATCATCAGTAACAAGTAACAACCCATCAACAGATTACTACTGAGCGCAGGCTCTCTACACAGAGAAGTGTTATATACCTAAGGTCCATCTTGTTGGTCCAAGCAAAATTGACAAACTTCACACACTTGGTTGGTCTGGTGGGAGGCTTTGGCCGTGGCTAGTTACCGCCCTACCGTCAAAGACGTGCCGCCAAGCGATTTAGCGTTCCGGCACGATGGCGAGTAGAAACCGATTAGGGATTGCAGTGTACATCCAACCTATGTTGGATGTACACTGCCATACCCCTCCCAAGTTAGCGCGCTACCATCTTAGACTGCATCGTCACTTACCATCAGGTGAGATCACAGTCAAGGGCTGTCTTGTCATCGAATAAAAAAAACATTTGAGAACATTTTGGAGAACTCTCCAGCGTGCAGGTCACCTCACGACGTTTTCCTTCACCGATAAAATACGCCGTTAAAAGTCCGAGGTAATGGAACCTGCGACCCCATCGAATAGGATACCGAAGTCCTAACCCCCAAGCTACCACTCACACAAGCTCACAATTAAAAAGTAACAATAATAAAATTGTAGGTAAGTATGCAGTATGGAAGTTTTCCATTTATTATTCAATTCAAAAAATAGGTAGCGCTTGCCAATACAGTTCCGCAAGCGGTCGAACCTGCTGTGGTAATTAAGTTTTTTCAGGAAGCAATAAAATTATAAATCCTACCTAATTGTTTATTTCTTGTACCCGCTGTTATGTAGTCATTAGGTATTTTCCAAGTTTTTTTTTTATCTTTTTAGAGTCCTATCATACAAAAGCTTATTGGTAGGTATGTCGGCTGCTGTTCGTATACCAATTTATTTTTAGAACTCAACATGATATAACTATCCTATTCATCCTATTATCCCATTAATTAAAAATTATATTATAAATGCGAAAGTTTGGATGTATGGAGGGATGGATGTTTGTTACTCAATCACACCGCAACGACTGAACCGATTTAACTGAAATTTGGCACAGAGATAGATTATAGTCTGGAATAACAAAATAGGCTACTTTTTATCCCGGAAAATAAGGGAGTTCCCGCGGGAATTAAAAAAAACTTAATCCATACTTAATTAATACATTATATGACACATCAATATTAATTAATATAATTAATTATATGATACATTAATATTAATTAATTAATAGAATGAATTACTCACCGTCTTTAGCTCTCCGCTCTGCTAATCTAGAAAGTCTCTCTGATTTTGCGGGATCTGTGTTCTTAGCTGAACGCGCCTTGCTGAGCAGCACACGGTGAAGCTGAACCGCGGTCGCGGAGAATACGGTGTCAGGCGGCACCACATCACCCTCGTTTTCACGTTCGTACAACGGCCAATCCTTAACAGTGCGCAGAATACCAGAAAAAATCCCCGCAATAGATGAAATAAAGCATACCCGAGAATTGTTGTGAAACGCGACAGATGCCAGCGTGTATGAGTGTAGTAAGCGCCGTAGTATTACGCGCTCATTATTAAGTTATTTATTTATACTGTACATAATAAACTTAAAAACTAAACTTCTCTCTTTTATCTCTGGTACTAGATTACTTTTATAAATAAGTCTTTCTACCTACTTATAAGACCTGATTGCCCGTGGTACTACCAGATCCGTAGGTAGTAGGACGGGCAAAAAAATCTCCCGTGGTACCACTTACCAGTAGAACCACCGGTAGTAACTCTGCGTCAAAATATGTTATGATCAGTTCAGCGCTAGAGCTAACAAAAGGTATCAAACAAATATGGACAGACAATGCTATTAATACTAATAGGCACTAATAAATAACAGTTACTCTATATTAATTTGCTGCACGGATCGCGAGTGATTTACTGTATTCTGTTAAGGAGTTCAGTCCTTCATTTTTGGACATTTTTGCCAAATAGATAGAGTAATTAAAACCAAATCAGATTTGACCTAACAATGGCCTCGACAACTTTGAAAACGTTATCCACGCGTCAAATAACCTCAGTTTTTTATTTTATTCGACTTAAATCTACTTACTTTTGAATTGAATCATTGAAATATCAATTTGTAAGAAACATTATGATATAAGCAAAATAAAGTACAAAGCAATTAGCAGTTTCATAATTAATTATTTTCGTTGAGTCAGTAAACTTCACCTCAGGTTTAAACGTTGGTTTCGGACTATTTGAGTTGTATTTATCAGAGAGCTGTGCTCGGAATATCTTTGGGAGATAAAATCAGATATTATGTAGGAGAACCAAAGTTACTGACATAGCTTAACGAGTCGTTATTATCAAATTATACAGATATTAATATAATAAGTTTTATTACCTTTCCAATGGCGCTGTCCCTAACTTCAGTTAGAATAACAAAAGGCTCTTCGGGATCCGCATCTGGAACTAATTTATACCACAGTGTGAGCCTCTGAATTAGTATGAGACATATTCCATAGCTTATTGTGATTTTACCCAACCGCACAGGAATTCCCACTTATTAAGAATACAGCCCTTACCACTGTCAACGATCAATGTTCGTGAAAATTAATTTATATTAAATTTTTTGGGAAAAAGGCTAAGGCGTTTAGCATAATTTAATAATGCTTGTTCTCAATTCAGACATCACTTTCGTTCCATTGTTAAGGTTTCGCTTTGAAAGTGTATTAAAAACGGAAAGAACTTACATTTATCGAGCAAAAACTTAGCGTAGTGATATTTACAGCAGCCTTTCTGTCGCCCTCCATCAATCAAATATTTACTCGATACAGCTATCGCTGCCAAAAAAAACTTCTCGGCCAGCCACAAAATGCCTTTTCCTTTCTCTGCATAAGATAATGCTAATGCTAAAAGCTCTGTAGATTCCTTCTTTGTATTGCCTGAAAATATTATCACTTCCTTAACTATCCGTCGGAATAGTGGTAAAAGAGACCACATTTTGGTCCCTCCCACGAGTTCGTCTTTTCACAGTGACAGTTTTGAAAAATGACAGACACTCGTTAAACACTTCTACTCAAGCTTTGTCAAAGATACGAATGGAAAAAATTATTTGAGATTCTTGATATTATAAAAAAATTATTGAAATAAAAAATTGAAATATACGTAGCATCCGCTCGTCTCTGCCTCATATGTACCCACTAGGTTTTGCCCCCTTCGTTCACGTTAAGTACGATTTTTCAAACTCCTATTGACCCCCTTAGCAAATTACCCCTTATCAAAAATCCTTTTTTAGTAGATGCCTACGCCGTAAAAGCTATCTGTACGTCAAATTTCAGCCCGATCCGTCGAGTGGTTTGAGCTTTGCATTGATCAGTTAGTCAGTCAGTCAGTCAATCAGTCAGTCAGTTGATCACCTTCTCCTTTTATATATTTAGATATCGAAGTGACAGCTAACAGAAAGCTCGCTATCCACGCGCAGACAACTAGCAGAATGCTTGGTCTCGGCGCGGCGTTTCTAGTTCAACAGAACTGCAAAGCAAGACGCCCCATTAGTCTTGCCTCAAACCCTATAAAATTGCCCCACCTTTGCCGCAATGCACTTTGTAACATCGCGTCGCTCTGAGCCAAACAAAAAAACTCGCCTTTATCACGCTGTTTCTCAGCTCTTACTAAACCCGCACTAATGTCTTCCAAATAGCCATCCCTTTTCCTCAAATCAACAACGATTCCTATATCGTCTTCAGCTAAAAGCTGTAAATTATCATAGATAAGGTCCTGTAGGTAGTCCGAAGATTCCGAATAACCAGATTCTCTCAATTCCAATATGAGGCATTCATGCAGTGGAAGTTTCCGTCTGTAAACAAATCAATTCATTTGGCCTTGCCAATTAAATTATTCCATATTACTACTTAGATCGTTAGATGATTCAAGAAATTAAAATTCGCAAACAAAGCGTATAATCAAGTTACTCTGTAGCAAAGCTAATCTATGTAACACGAAAATGTTTCTCGGTGCTTAAAGTTTTTTTTTATTAAGTAGAGCTCTCTGTTTGGACAATCAGTCCGTCTATATGTCTGTCTGTATGTCACAGCCATTTTATTCATAAGCTGCAACGTTGTTTGACATAATTATACAGCGGTCTGATTTTGAAATAAACTTTCAGGTTACCCCCCGAAAATAAAGTTATCAATAAAAAAATTACATGTATTAACGTTGAATGACTATTTTAAAATCATTATGAATCTTTTTAAACAATTTTTTGAAAAGAAAATACTACGAAGAAGAATGACATTGCCGTTTTGAGTTACCACTCCTAACACAAGCTTTCTCCGCTTTGGCTAAAATTTTTTTTGAGAAAAAAAAAAGTTACTCCTTAATTTGAACTTTTGATTCTTAATAAGAATGTCAGAATGTACATAATATTATTTTATAACGTGACTACGAAAATAACGGAACCCTGTCGCGTGTTGATTCGCACTTGACCAGGTATTTTTTTTACCTTCTGATTCCTTTTGCATCTAATGTGTCGAGACTAAATAAGGTTCTATTTCTAAGATTCTCTAAACTGTTCTTCGTCATACATGCCATAAGCTTCGGTAGTTGCCGTCGTTTTGGAAAAGCTCCCGAGGATGCCATTATTTTTATGATATTATTTCGACAAAAATAAGTTTTAAATTAAATTGTCATGAGTTTTGACCATAAAATAACAGTGTGACATTTATGACAATCTCGCTCGTCTATCTCCCAAGAGAATATAATCACTTCGTTTTATCTATCTCATCCGATCTCATCTAATTTCAATCCAAGAGAACATAAAATGATTTCGATCTGGCCTGCCCATGGAGCTATAGCCAAATCCTTCAAGAGCCTGCCGCTACCACTGAGTAGGAATTTATCGGTATTTTAGGCCCATATTACACTATACTATAGGATCCTGTTTCGAACCATAGATTAAAGATACATTATCATCCTAGCCTTAAAATTATTTTTGTCGCTATGATTTCCACATTATTTTTCACCCGATTTCCAAAAAAGAGGAAGTTATTAATTCGGCCGGTATTTTTTTTCTTTTAAAATATTTCTGTTTGTTAAAAAATAAAACGTGGCTAAAATCATTACCTACCTAACAAAAATGTTCGATCCACGGTCAAAATACTAAAAATTAATTATGGTATTATTAATTGTATGTAATATATTCGCGTAAATTGTTTATGTTTAGCACGCACTGACCTCTAAAATATTAATAGCATAGATAACATACTATGACCTTAGCTTAGGCAATTTTAACCTAGACATAATAGTATCATAGAGGTCATTGAGCTTCGCTGGTTTAATACTCGCAGAACGCGGCACATCGCTGCCGGTAGTGATGTAGCGATTTACCCAAGAAGCTTATAAACACACTAGAGCGTGTTTATAAGCTTCTTGCGAGGAGAGAAGAAGTCACCCGGGGCGTAGTGAAGTTCTACGATGCCAATCGAAGCGTAAGTTCTTTCATCTCACGAGGACGCGTGAGCTATACTTGTGGTTACGTCATGTACATGCACAATGCACATTGCGTAAGCATGCGTGCCTGTCCGGAGCCTAGGTGGAAGCGATCAGGCGCGAGCAAGCTCTCGCTCCCACTTCGTGAATTGTAAGCTTATACCTCTCTACACTACCTACTCGCCTCGTCCAACTTCGATACCTTCGCGAGTAGTGTAGTGCTTTACACAATATGGTTATAGATAGTTTCTAATACTATGTTAATAATTAATTATGGACGGTAGGAATTATCTTGGGCATAAAAACATGCGCAATGCAACATCTTAGGTGTGTCTCAAGCAAAGGTGGTGTGTGTACCATCTAGCTGTTACTTTAGTATAGTTGGTACAAGCGAATTATAGTCTCTGACTCTATTCTCTCACTGGGTACTGAGTCTGGGTTTGAGTACTTGGGGGAATTTGAACTTTTCCGACCGTCAGTCTGTCTGCCTGTCTGAGTGTCTGCTTTATAACTCCTGAATTAATGAAATCAACTATAGAGGTAAACATACCCGAACCTAATATTATTATAAAAGATTTTAGAAAGCTATTGAAGAGGATGCTGTCTTAAATAAAAAAAAAACGGTCTACGGACTACGGCTAGTCTACGTGCATAGCTGGAATAACTGGAATATCAATACAGATAGCGATATAATTTGCTATTAAAATCTCGCAGGCATCTCTGTGAAAAACCCGTTCAGAGTTAATTAATTTGGTTTGGCCAGTTGCCTGCCTACCATCAGTGAGCTGATGTGAGTGACAGACGATCAAAAGTAGTTTTTTTTTTGCTGTAGGTAACTAAATATAATAATGTTATTATAGTAATACAATTCTAAGAATTGATGTTAGGTAAGTACTTCTCCGAACGATTCTTGGAACCAGTTGCTTGTTACAATTAATAATTATAACATCGGAAAATTTCTTTCAAATGACGCAACTTCTAAGGCGTATTTGATTTCTAGGTACTTTATTAATTTTTATTAAAAAAAAAACTTGTACATAGGTATGTAATGAGTTCTTTTAAAAAGGAAACATAAGTGTGTTCTGTACACAAATACGTAAACGTAGGTACAAATAATACGTTTCTGTCATGGATTTCGAAAAATCGGCCGATTTGAATTAAAATAACCCATTCTCAACACATTTGATTGTCTGTATGTTTAAGTGTTCGAGCTGATCTTCGGAATGACTGTACTAATTTTGACAGGACTTTTACAGACAAGTAATGATTATTATAAGTACAAGTTGTAAGTTAGGCTACTTTGTATATTGGAAATAATTATAACCGAGTATTAAGGACATTATTCACCATGTAAACACATTTTCATAGCCTAATGGCTCAATCGATTTTGATGTGCTTAATTTAAAAATGTTAATTTAGGAACCTAGTTTCTATGGGAACAGTGTCTTTTATGGGTTCGCGTTTTAAAACATGATAAGCACAACAATTAAAACAATATCAACGTGGCCATTAAAGCGTATTTAGTTAATAATACCCTATCACGAACTTGTTATTGACTGTTTAAAATAACGCAAACGTAATTTGACTCGGAAAACGATCGAACGGTCTTAATATTATTATAATTTTATCATTTTCCACGTTTTTGCCGCATTGCGTAATGTGAAGGGAATCTTCTATACCTACATGTGTAAATTAAAAATTTAAAACAGCCCCGACATTTGAATGAATGATATACCTGACATGCATCAGTTTAAGGTTGCCATGTCTTGGAAATAATCCGGAGCAACGGAATCAATCGCACTTCTGAAAGTTTGCAAGTTATTCCGAGCCAGTGGTAGATTCATTGACGATTCAAAAGTGCTTGTAAAAGTTTATTTGAATAAAAAATATTTCTATTTCTATTTCTATTTTTGTTAGTCAAGTTGGCATTGAGCGTTCGCGTCGATGCAGTTGAGGACCATCAAACGCCTGAACAGATCTTCGTAAATTAGCTAAAATCCATTTCGACCACGTCAGCTTACAAACAGAAAAAACCGCATCAAAATCGGTCCAGTCGTGGGAAAATTGCAAAGGAACAGACAGACACACAGATACACACGTAAAACCTACGTAAGTACCTAATCACAATTCCACAATAACGATGAGCTTTTTTACCATAATATAATTTAAATGTTTCCAAATGTATTCCACACTAGCTGATATCCGCGACTTCGTACGCGTGGATTGAGTTTTTTTTGGAGTCCCACGGGAACTGTTTTTTTTTTAATTTATTTTAAAAAGAATATTAGCCAACCTGAAGTTGACTAATATTCTCCTGTCCCCTCCAAATAAGCGGAAAGCTTGTGTTAGGAGTGGGTACGACAATAGTGCAACGGGTGGGATTCGAACCTGCGACCTTACAGTTTTCAGTACACACCTTCAACCGTTGGGCTATTGAGGCTTACTATAATTTTTTTAGGATAAAAAGTAGCCTATGTTTTAATCCAAGGTATAGTATCTCCATTTTAAATTTCAGCCAAATCGGTCCTGTACTTTTTGAGCCAATTCGTTAAAAACATACTTACATACAAATTTTTCCTCTTTATAATACTATATCTTCGAATGAAGCGTACTCATATAGGTAATATCGATCGAACTTCACTTTGCAAGTTCGTTTGATCATATATTAGTAGGCATAGATTAATTTCATAATGCATAACTTGGTTACGACAAATAATAACTGCTTGTGTAATTTTACAATTACAGCTGTAACATTTGCTTTATTTTCTTCATTCGTTTTAAAGCTTTTAGTAGGATACTTTTTATTTTAATTAATAGCCATGATAATGATCTCGTTATGTAAGATTAGAAATAAATAAATTTATCATTTTTGTTTTTTTTGAAGATTATTTTTGTCTTGTTCCTGTTTGTTTTCAATGGGAACTGGATGTGATGCGTTATTATTGCCCTCGTTGGATTCTTCTCCGTCGTCTTGAGAATTTTGTTTCTCTTTATTCTTCTTTGCAGTTTTTAATGCTTCAAGCATTTCTGAAATTCATTTTTTGTTGAAAACTAATACTTATAGGTACCTATTATGTATATGCTTTTTAACATTAGGTTCCTTGTTTCTGTCAGAGGTTAGGATAATTCCTAGTTTAGAGTTGGTGGTATGGCCTAGTTGTACAGTTCTTCCAACTCACGGGCGCGTGAGCTTTACTTGTGGTTACGTCGTGTATAATTATATACATTTCGTAAGTAAGCGTGCCAGTCCGGAGCCTAGGTGGGAGCGGGCAGGCGCGAGCATGCTCTCGCTCCCACTTATATAGATACGACACACACACAACCATGAGCCACGCGCCCTCGTGAATTGCAAGAACTATAACAGCGCTGGTTAAGCAAAGTTCATCCCGGTTGATTGGATGGATGACTTCTCTTTTTGCTCCCTCCGGAGGCTACGGAACGCACGTATGAGCCGATTATTACCACTAACTAGCTTTTACCGTGGCTTCGGCCCCGCCATCTATTTAAAGTAATTCTGAAGTATAAGGGCGCGAACAAGCCAAGGATACCTCACTGCGATACATCGCGGTTCACATCGATGTTTCTCGGCATGTTCGCGCTCATCTGTTTGCATACATTTGTTTTACATGGAGGTGGCATCGAGGTAGCGAGCTAAACCGCGACCGCGAGGTATCGCAGTGAGGCATCCTTGGCTTGTTCCCACCCTAAGTGTAGTATTAGTGATCTCAAGGTGCTGGAGTGGCGACCCCGCACCGGGAAACACAGTATTGGCACACCCCCCACTAGGTGGACCGACGACATCAGACGAGTCGCAGGGAGTCGCTGGATTCAGGCAGCGCAAGACCGAGATCTGTGGAGGTCCATGCAAGAGACTTATGTCCAGCAGTGGACAGATAAGTTGAATAAGAAGAAGAAGAAGAAGTGATCTCTATACAAAGTGACCATTTTTGATTTTTTTCAGATGTTCTTTTGGGTTTTCCCAATTTCTTTTAAACACACCTGCATTAGGGCGAAAAAATAAAATATTCAAATAGGTACAGCTTTCTTTTGAGTTTTAGCCAGACTAACGAACAGCAAGTGATTTTTGTACCTATATACATAATATCATAATATATGTAAATATGCTATATCAACCGTTAAGAGTCAAAATCTCGTTCTTTTAGTCGAGTTGAATGCGAAAGTATCCGGGAACCCACCGTATTATTATTCCAAGTTACCAAATATGAATAATATAAAGGAATCACGACCCTCAACAATGAGGAAAACGATGTAGAGAGAAAGTTAACATTAAGCTATTGTTACAGAAAGCTCGTTCAACTTACCACGTCGAAAATTAGCTGAAAGTGGCATTATAAAATATCCACAAGCTCTATACGAGTATAATGATTGTATGTATTCGTTTAACACATTTTCTTATCCTCGTACAGGATTTGTATGTTTTTTTCTTTTTGCTTAAGAGTTGACCATACAAATGTAATCTAATAATAAACTTTTATGGTTGTAAATTAATTTTAAAAGAGGTGGTATTTTTTTTCAGACTATTAGGCTTCTAATAGGTTACGATATTTTTATTCCCAGCTGTCAAATTCATTCCATTTATCTATGGCAAGCTTATCACAGCTTTGAGTATTTATATTTGGTTGGGTTCTAGTGTGGTTCTAGTATATTCCTTGGTTTAAATTGGTTTAAATGCTCTAAGTATCACAGAGCAAAATTCATATTCGAAAACGCTAGCAGTGTTACATATTATTTCCGTGAAAGAATCCAAGAGAATGTAATCACTCCGTGGAAAGAATGGCTTGGATTCCAAAAGTTCCAACGTGCCAATACCTACTTAGTGCATTCGTGCATTTCTGTAATTAGTGAAGTCTGTTTTGTTACTTTTTTACTGCCCTTCCAACCAATTGTATTATAGCAGCAATAGAAATACACTTTCTGTGAAAATTTCTAGAAAAGTATCTAGCTATTACGGTTCTTGAGATACAGCTCGCTGACAGACAGATGAACAACGGATGCTTATTAATAGGCAAATTAATAGGGTACCGTAGGCACTCTTTTGGTACGAACGCTGAAAATTGGTAGTGGGGTACCTATGCGTAATGACATGTAACCTTGCAATAATTTCAATCACGACAATAGATAGAGTAACAAGAACATCATTTATATTTCAAATAGAAGATAAATAGTTGGTCCATCTTTAAAGGAAAATAGGTTACACAGTCCGCTGGTCGCTACATACGTTAATCAACCACGGACTTCAGTGAAAAAGATTAATAGTCGGCTAGCACGGGATCGCTGATGTAAGACGTGCCTTGTGCATGTTCATATTACAGCTCATATCAACCCACCGATTGACCAGAATACCGACCCTCTTATCAGAAGGACAAGAATGTAATAATAATGTCCTGCCGACCGAATCCGACCACGGCGGCCAATCTCCACAGAGATTAGCCATCTGCGCGCGAGATATTATAGTGCACAAGTGTGTGCGCAGACACAGGAGCACTCTCTATTTACTTTCATAGTCCGATGGAACGGAAATCCGACACGACCGGAGAGAGATCAGGCGCAGGACCGACAGCTTTATTTTCCTCCGAGGCACGGGGGTGACTTACCGCCAACTTTCTACCTCCGGACTAGTACTGAGAATTTCTTGACAGAAAAGTCCAATACATTTGATGGCGATTTTCACATTACAGCAATCATTTTTAGTCAATTTCGCTGCAGATTGTGCGGATTAACCATAAACTTTCCTAGTATTACTTACATGGGAGTGACTGACTTCACAGACCTTTGAAAACATCGTAGAGAACACTCAAGAATTCAGGTTTTCCTCACGATGTTTTTCGTGGCCATTAAAGCAAGTGATATTTAATTGCTTTAAACGAACATAGCTCAGAACATGAAGAGTATATTTCTTGGAATTCACGAGGCCGCGTGACGCATGGTTGTGTGTGTGTGTGTGTCGTATGTGTATAAGTGTGAGCGAGAGCTTGCTCGCGCCTGACCGTAACTAGGCTCCTAACAGGCACGCACACTTACGCAATGTGCATGCACACGACGTAACCACAAGTAAAGCTCACGCGCCCTCGTGAATTGCAAGAACTTATAAGAATTTCTCACAAAAGAATTCGAACTGCGAAACTCCGGAAAAATAGTCTGAAATGATACTACCAGGCAAATCATAGCAGACTAGTACAAAGACCAGTGTAGCCTCGAATTAAAATACCTTATTCTATTAAAATTAATCAGTAACAACGTCGATAACAACTAATAATTTGTCTTACATAGTAGTAAGACGTATTATTAATTATTAATGTGATACACGAGTAGCAAATGATACCGCCGAATCAAGATTTACCTATATGAAAACTTGATACAATATTCATAGCCAGATTTACAATAATTATGACTGCATGTTTTTTAAGAGCCTTTTTCAACCAATCATATAATTTACATTACTTCTATATATAAAATTCAAAGTCCTGACTGACTGACTGACTGAGATATCAACGCACAGCCTAAACTACTGAAGTTAGAAACTTGAAATTTTTACAGTTGGTTCCTTTTATGACGTAGGCGCACACTAAGAAAGGATTATTGGAAATTCCACCCCTAAGGGGTTTAAATAGGGGATGGAAGTTTGTATGAAGCTCCGTCATTTTTCAAGTTATATCCATGAAACTTTGTATTTAAGCTTTCAAATAAAAATAAAGAAACACGTGTTTCACAGATTTTGAAAAATCCACCCCAAAATCTAATTCCACGCGGACGAAGTCGCGGGGGCAAAAGCTAGTACAATATATTTTTTAGAACACACCATTTGGTCCAAAACTCCAGTACAGAAATAAAAATAGAGGGTATTAAATATAATAAGTCTATGGTATTATTAGTCTGTACACAACCCAAAAGAATATTACATGCTCGCCACACCACCGACCTAACAAAGTAAACTTTTGCGTGTTCTGTAGGATAAACAGTAGCTTAATACTGATTAAGATTATTCCATAACCATATAGACAGATAATATCAACGTAAAAATTCTTTTTACAAACCCGACTTTAAACGCAACTACAAAGTATATCAATTGTGCCTATAAAATTTGAAGAGTTCCCTCGATTTTTCCAGGATCCCATCATTAGATCATTCCTGACCTAATGACTAGGGGATCACCTGGGAAGTATACCTTTTCAAACAAAAAAAAAATTCCAAATCGTTCCAGGCGTCTTCGAGTAATTTTTTGGAAGTCGGTTACAAAAGGAAGAGGTTCTCAATTCATCGGAATCTTTTTTTTTTATGTATGTTCCCCGATTACTCGAAGACGCTTGGATTTGGAAAATTATTTTCCGTAATCGACCAGCATTATACGTATTCTGTGAACTTACAAGACTACATTAAATTTTCTTTAAAAATGTTTCTTAATGCTTTTAACATTTTCTCAGGCATTGCATCTGACACTGAAGTTGTGCCAGACGGCGATGCATTAAAATAACTTGAAACGGATCCATTCTCTTTGAGAAACTGTTATAGCACATTTTAATTAAACCATTTCAGCGAAGTTACTTTTAAGAGCGTCTTTAGGAACATTAAACTGAAATAAAAGTCTACAGAAACAAGAGCTTTGTCTTCTCGGGGATATAACACACAAGAGGGTCATTAAAATGAGAATTTTGTTAAGTAACAAAGTAACATAGTTTCCAAGTTCCACACTACTTAAGGCAAGTTGCAAATCAGATGGTTAAAATTATCTTAAAAATTAAAGTTATGTACCTAAAACCAAGTAAAGTTAACTGCTAAGTTTTTTTTCTATTCGATGACAAAAGGTCCTTGACTGCGATCTTACCTGATGATAAGTGACGATGCAGTTTAAGATGGTAGCGGGCTAACTTGGAAGAGGTATGGCAGCAGGGCAGCGAACATTCAACCTATATCCCTAACCGGTTTCTACTCGCCATCGTGCCGGAACGCTAAATCGCATAGCGGCACGTATAGTTGACGGTAGGGTGGTAACTAGCCACGGCCCAAGCCTCCCACCAGTCAGTATTAATATTAAAACCTCTCTAAGGACCTCGGCAAGGATAAAAAATAAAGTTAAAAAACCTTGGCTTTTGCAACCCTATGTGGATTTTTCTTAACTAGTCAGAAACTTTAACAACTTCAATTTATTTCCACATAAATAATTTTAATGAAATGAGAAGACAGAAATGTATTTCATAAAATACTCTTGCGCTGAAAACTTAATAATTAGTGTCGACAGCTATTTCTTTTCATTCCGCTAAAGCAGACGTCAATACGAAACTATAAGAAACAGGGGCGCATGCAAATGAGTTCAAATGAGTCCGCTTTCCTTTAGGAAAGTACTTTTCTTTTCAATTAAATACATTTAAATTAAATCTTCGTGCATTTTGTTTAAATAGTATGAACATTTATCAGCTTTTTCGCTTAGGTCTTCTAAGCTACGAGACGGATATATAGAATTTCCTTAAGATTTGTACGTATCTACGGTATCTACATGCAAAATTATGTAATTATGTAGAAATTATAGAAATAGATTAATCCCGTGCCGCCCTGTCGTTCATATTCAATAAGTATTTTATAGCTTCAATAGCCCAACGGTTAAAGGTGCGGACTGAAAACTGAAAGGTCGCAGGTTCGATGCCCACCCCTTGCTCCACTGTCGTATCCACTCCTAACACAAGCTTTTCGTTTATTTGGAGGGGAGAAGAGAATACAAGTCAAGTTCAGCTTGGCTAATTTTCTTTAAAAAAAATATATATAGAAATTAAAATGAAATGAACCTCCTGGCTATATAGAGCTATGGGATCCAGGGTTGGAGATCGCTCAACGGGCGATGGAGAGAGTTAAGCTTGGAGTATTCCACCGGAAAGTATTTGACCGGATCTCTTCATTCCTGATTTGATCTCGCAGTAATACGGTACGTTAATAATAGTTTTTATTAAAGGCAAAAAAACATTAAGGGTATAATTAATTAATTAGCATAAAATCATATTTTGCGTTGTGATTAGTTCGTGAGATTAAATACCATGCTGCGCGCTGTTAATAATAATTGAAGCTTATAAAATCACGCACTTTTTCCGCTCAGCCTGCGTAATTGCGTATGCCTTAAATGGATTTTATTTATTTGATAAATAATAACATGATGATGGATGATATAGGAAAATGAAAACTATAGGCTTAATATTATAGGTACTTTGTGCGTCTTTACAAACATAATAGAAGATATCAACTACTGTAATACGTCTCAAATTACCTTTAACCTATAAATTCACATTCGATATTATTATTCTAATGAAAACTCGTGACTGTTTACCATAGTTAATTCGCATAACATGGGATAGGTAAGTTATGTAGATAAAAACTAATAATAGATATACATACCTATGTGTCTATATTTCTAATAGATAATAATATATATCGTAGAATCGTTTAAGTCAATTTATATTATACTACTAGTTGATGTTCGCGGCTTCGCTCGCGTGGATTTAGTTTTTAAAATTCCCGCGGCACTTTCGGTAGATCTAACTAAACGATGACCAATAACGTTGACCTTACCCTAGAAGCGTATTATTTACGAACGTAACTTGACTCACTCGGTCGCCAAAAGCAGGCTAATGGGTGAACAAAGTAAGATTTAAGGTGAAATTAGACCTGTAAGTATCGACGTACATTTTATCAATTGAAAATGGCTACAATGTCGTTTGAAGCAAGCGTAGTACGCATTTTTATGCAAAATAGCTGTTAACTTTTTAATTCGTTTCTTAACAAGTTGCCTACAAAAAATAAAGTATATAAACTGTAGCAGAAAAATTTAAAACACCCCCGACTCTACTGCGACTTTGGTGACATGGGTGCGCCTAGAGGGGGGTGTCAATACTGCACTTTCCAGACATGGTTCTTTGTAAAAAAAATGTATATATTTATACAAAGCTTCGATCACAAAAAATGAAGCTTATGCTCGCGACTTCGTCTGCATGGATGAGAATCTTTTGTTTTTTCGGTGTATAAGTAGCCTATTTCGCACTATAACCAAGCCTGGTGCACTCCACAGTAAACTGCGGAGCTACAAGTACATGGCGTACCTCTTCCAAGGACCTAAATTCAGAGATTGCAAAGGGATAAGAGTTACGTGATGGAAAGACAGAAAGTCTAGGGGAATAAGACGGTAGGTAACCGCTGTGTCCACCTGAATTGCGCTTTTTGTGTGATAACAAGAATCGCTATTTTAAATCATTTTGCGCAGTGAATCTTCTTTACTGTTTGGTACTATTAGGTATTCCATGCTATAACCTCAACTGTACCTAGGCAGAAAATCACGTCGATCGGTGTCTGTTTTGCGGCATGAATGAAGGAAAAACAAACATACAACAACTTTTACATTTATGTATTAGTATGGTAGCGATGTAAGAGAACCTAGCTAGTTACATAGTATATGAGTAAACAAATCATTTTTACAACAGTGTAGGCGTAACTGATGACTGGGGCAATGTCAATAGATACATTTGCTCTCGTAAAAGCTTTTCCGGAGTTTATTTTCACAAAGTTTTCCGCGACCGGCTCCAATAGCCATAAATAAATGGTCGGATTGATTTGCTACTTCAGTATTTTATGTTATACTCGTCTCGCTTTACTATTTTTTATTCTTTGGGTTCTCGTGAGGGAGCTGCTTTTTAGCCGATATCTAAAAAGTAGAAGGGGAGGAGGGGTATAGGTTCTCAATTCTTACATTTTTGAGATTTGAGAAGAGAGAAAGAGAAAAATTTTTTAACTGAAATAATTAATTAATTAATTTCGTCATTTGAAAAAAGCTTAGGACAGCTTTAGGAATTCTGCGTCGTTCCCTCTATTTCTATTAAATCTTTCAGCTAATATCTTAATGAAAGTCATAAAAAATTTTGATAAAAATTTGGCAACAAAATCGTGTTTTCGTTCGCAAAAAAATTAAATCAAAAACTAGTCTTTTGATTTAATTTTCTTTTTCGCTACACAAATATTTCATTTTAATTTTCGTAATGTATTCGAACAGTAAGTATGAATTTTACTGTCTTGAGCAACCGCAAAACTAATTCTTACTTAAGTTTTAAGCTACTCAACTTATTACAATACGATTGCATATGCATCAAACTATAGCATTATACATTCTAACTTCTACGTATAATTAATTTTATGCTTTATTTATAATCAAGTGTTACAAAAGGAACAAGCTGGCTTCATTTAATTACTAGGATATGCTAATATTACTTTGTATTCCTAAACTGGCTTTTATGCTTTAGTGTGTTAATGTGTTATGTTGGACCAGTCGAATTCAGAACTACGAAAATAAATGAACCAATATGCGCCATATGGCTGGGAGTATCGTGTCGGAAAAGTTTGTTAATTTTATCACTTTGAAGAGTGGTGCCACCTGGAGTGGCGTAACAATACGTTAGAGGCCCTTGGTAAATTCGGATGGGGCCCTCCCTCCCCGAAAATAAAGAAGCTCAACCAGGGAGATAGTATTTTTTATCTATACCTCTAAATCTAAACTTAATATTAGGAGGGCTACCATGCTCTTAGAGAAAGTAAATCTGTGAGAGAATGGGAAGTTAGGCTGAAATCTATAGACCGAACTCTCACTCAGCTCAGATTCAAGACAGAATTAAAACGAGATAGATTTATGTCTACATAGGATACCTTTTATCCCGGAAAAATAGATTGAGAAATCTTATAAAAAAAATATCTTTTTTTATTTTACTTTGCTTGCAGTGATAGCATCAGTATTATAACCAGGACCAGCGCGACAACAGTCTCGCGGCAAAAATAAATAAATAAATAAAAAACTTCAAATTCAATTTCTTCCAGCTACAGTCTACACGTGGCGTATCAGATACGTTCTAAATCTGGGTGATATCTTTTTCTTACAAATATTTTTTTGTCTTTAACTTGTGCATGCAATTAAGTGGGTAATTTAAATAAATTACTAATTTTTACTACCTAACTGTTAGGATCCTCCTGTCTTCCCGGGCCTCTCTGACCGGGGGCCCCCTTCCGGCTGGGGACCCGTGACATTTTCCGTCTTGCCACCCTATTGTTACGCCACTGATAGCCAGCTGTGATCATAAAAATTGCGACATACTTGAAGCTGTAGGTATGAGTAGATTCCCTTTGTAATTTAGGTTATCCACATTCAACGGGTGCTATGCACTCTGTTTATTGAACTCGAACATTTTTCTTTTTCTAGAAAAAGATTTCTATCTCTTTTCTTTCTTGGATATTTCATCTTATGATTTGAAAATGTTTTTCTTCTTTAGCAGAGCGATATCTCGCCAGGTGATCCGATCTTGTGCATCAGATTTGTTGAGCTATCTGCCCTTATTACTCTATCCAGCGCTTTTTTTGGATGGCGCTTGTTTTAGCTCCAGAAATGGCGATTTTGAGACGTTGACCGACCGACCGACGTTTTACTTTGAGGTTTACGGTTGTTTATATCCTTCAAGAGTTTTCGTGATACTTAACCATCTTAGACAGAAATTTATAGACCTCACTCTCACTCTGCTCAGACTCAAAACAGAGATAAAAGGAGACAGATTTATGTCGGAGCATATTTGTGTCTCGTTTTAGCTCTTATCTTGAGTCAGAGCTAAGTCAGAGCACGCTCTATAGATCTCAGCGTTAGACGGGCTACTTGCAACTTATCTCCGAGGTCCGTTGTCGCGGACTTCGAGCCTGCCGCGGATGTGATCGTTGCGTGTCGATCGCTACGTCGAACGTTGCACCTCATCGTAGCATAATTTTCATATCCGTGACTTGAACTCAACACGTGCCTTGCCAAGGCCGGTCATGTTTCTCAGGCATATAGAAGGACGGGGTGATTTAAAAATATTGCGGGTACTTATAATTCATCATCATCATCATTTCAACGTCCACTGCTGAACATAGGACTTTCCCAAACAGTGCCACCACACCCGGTCCTCGGCTCTTCTCATCCAATCCCGCCGCAAGCCACTTCCCACCAATCTCTTTATGTCGTCGGTTCATCTTGCTGGAGGCTTATAATATTAATAAGGTACTTATTACAAATCAAGGGCAATATTTTTACACTCAAAGCAGATCCAATTTGCTCGTACTTTTCTCAATTGAGTTGAATGGCTGCTATATTAAATTAAAAAAAACAATTTCCGGTTTTTATTGGACCTATGAAAAATCCACCTAGGTAAGAAGAAGATGAAAAATACCAGATATTTTTGAACTGAAAATCCGAACCAGCTCTGAAAATCTTTCAAACACGGAAGCTTTTAAAGATAAGTAGTAAAATGCATTATTTATTTTGATATAAAGTAGTTGCCATAAAATCAATAAAGTTGTATAGACATGTGTTCTAACAAGATATGATTAATGGCGCTCTCGTTGAGAGCTTTCTAACATGTTTACAATCCCTTTGAGAAGTACTGAAAAGAGCTCTTAAAATAAGGAGATATTATATTACATTGTCCCCTGCTGAATAAAGATTATTTCTCTCGGCGGGAGACAGAGCCTTAAATCAACCACGCTATCTGATTATAAAAATATAATATTTATACGTAAAAATACCCGTGTGAATTTCAGAATAACTTGCTTCGATGGTTACAATTCGATAAAGGTAACTTTGTATTTTTTTAGTATAAGTTACTTTAAAAACTGAAAGTACAAGGCAAAATCACGATGAAGATATACTTAGTCAATATCTGTCCACACAAAGGACAAAATCAGGATTTACTTCATCAGTGTCTGCCCATACGAAGGCTATAATGATGTACCTAGTTATTCACACGAAGAACCAAACAAAGTTAGTATTGCGTAAATAAAATCATTGTAATCAATATGAGCTATCCACACATAATAATCAGGCAGTCGTTATGTACGTGCGTTTTAAGCAATTTAAATACATAATATATCATTCGTTTTAATGGTCAAAGTAAACATCGCGAGGAAAGGACAATGGGTAAAAACGTCCCCACCCACTAACAGATGACAAGTGTCATTGACACATTATTGTCCAACAAATTATATTTTTACACGAAATAAGCATTTGTTTACAAAAAACATGATTTTTATCTTAAAATAAATACATTTTTGTTTACAATTGCCCAAAAGTTTTTTTTTATTATAAATAAACTCCATTGATTTTGCAATTAAAACAGGTATTTTTTCTTTTGTTGAGTCCTAGTGAATTTATTGAGACGCATCCCATGAATGTTGGAAGGTGGGGACGGGGTCCATACAAAATCCCCCATTGTCCTTTGCATTCCTGAGAGTTCTCCATAATGTTCTGCCAATCGGCACTTGGCCAGGCATGGTGAACTATGGGCAGGCCTGGCGCACTCCGCAGTAAACTGCGGAGCTACAAGTAGGTACATGGCGTATCTCTTCGAAGGGCCTAAATTCAGAAAGTACGAAGGGATAAAAGTTGCGTTATAGAAAGAGAGAAAAGTCTTGGT
Source organism: Hipparchia semele (assembly GCA_933228805.2). Lineage (NCBI taxonomy): Eukaryota > Metazoa > Arthropoda > Insecta > Lepidoptera > Nymphalidae > Hipparchia > Hipparchia semele. The sequence continues at coordinate 9,847,729 of OW121713.1, read as the reverse complement.
GAATAAGACGGTAGGTAAGTAGCGCTGAGTCAACCTGAATTGCACTTTAGTGTGTGGTGACAAGAGTCGCTATTTATTTAAATCATTTTGCTGAGTGAAGGCACAGAAGCCTTTAGGCATTATTAGATATTCTGTGCTATGGGCTAAACCTTTTTCATTGGAGAGGAGACCAGTGGGTGGGTTAAAATGGTAATGATGAAGATTATTAACATCTCATGCTATATTTAAGCCAAGACCTCATCCTCCCTGGTATTCATATTCGACATCATTTAAGATTTAGTGTACGGTAAATCATCAATTAATTTACTACCTCATACACTGAATAGTCATTTAAGATGTTTATTTTATTATTGTCTGTGACTGCTGCTGTGTACTGTGAGTGTATTTTCGGGAATCCTAAGTATTTGGCACACGGTGCGGCGCAGACTGCCATAACGCCGGCTCTGACTAATTAATTGTTGTTTACATTATTACCTACAATTGTCATCGGTGAAGTTGTTTATTTGTTAATATTGGCAAAAACTGATCATTTTTATACTAAAATCATGACCGCCCCATTTGTTTTTCATTTAAATCCTTTCCCAACTAATATTTTGAATGCAAAAGTGCTAATTTATTGTTCGGACGAAATCCTCATCAGCCAACCATCAACGGCTCACGAAGCGCAAGTCTTCTCTCAGAGAAGAGTTATATAATCTACCAGGCTGGTTCCACCACGCTGCACTAGTCCAATGTGAATTGGCAAACTTCACATACCTTTGAACTGCTTATGGAGAACTCTCATGCGTAAACTATATTGTATCCCAAAAAAAATTTAAATAATTATAAGTAAGACAAATTAATGCGGAAGTTTTTCCATCTGTCTGGAATTTCCATCTGTCTGTAAATTGTCTCTGGTCTGGTCTGGTGGGAGGCTTTGGCCGTGGCTAGTTACCACCCTACCGTCAAAGACGTGTCGCCAAGCGATTTAGCGTTCCGGCACGATGGCGTGTAGAAACCGATTAGGGGTATGGGTAGAATTTACACTGCTATACGCCTTCCAAGTTAGCCCGCTACCATCTTAGACTGCATCGTCACTTACCATCAGGTGAGATCGCAGTCAAGGGCTATCCTGCCATCGAATAAAAAAAAATCTGTCTATGATTTTTGAGACTCAATTTGTATTTTTTATTCTTCTCTGTACTTTTATTCTAAGCCGAGGTATTTATTTAGAAAGGTGCAATATTAGATATTAAATTCAGCGCTTCAGCTGTGGGAAAATAGGTAGGATTTCATTAAAAGATCAACCAACCAAGGTTAACGGCCGACCCGAAACGAACGCACTCCGTATTAAATTAAAATAAATGTCTCTTCGGATACGTAAATGTATATTTACTCTCTATCTCTCTCTCTTAATCTCTCTCTAAGACTCTTCATTTTAAAATTTTCCTTTAATTTGAATATTACACATCACAGGAGGTATTTATTTCTAAAAATTTATTTTGGTCATATCAGAAGTTGCTTGGAAATGGATACCTACTTTATTTTCAAGCCCCCGTTCCTCTGTCATCCGATTTAAGCTGCCGTAATTATGCAACTTAATAAAAAAAATTGATATGTCCACAATAGAAAACACTCAGTGTATATGAACACCAATTTTTTCATTTTCTCCACAATTAGGTAGGTTTATACATCTATTTTGTTCAGCTGATCCAATTAGACGATAATAGGCAGGTAAGACTATGCAAAGTATAATTTAGGCTATAGGTATTTGAGGCCTTGGAGCCAAACTGGGATTTAAAAAAAAAGTTAATCTAAGCCGACAGAGCCGTTGGCAAAAACTATTTCTGTAGTAAACAATGGCGAAGGGCATGGAAGCGACACAAACAAAGTAATTTATATGCATATAAATCAGCTCCAAGTGAAAATGCTCTTAAGGTTTCCAATTACAGTATAGTGATTCACGTACACATGATATAATGTTACGGCAATTTGGTAACGCCCCTCCTAATTACAGGCAACACGGGGAGGGTCGCAGCCAGCTTCGATGTGGAATATGTATTATGAATTTGTTGACAAGCTAGCTGATCTATCGACATTATCCGCGTGGATTTGTGTTGTAAAATGTATCTCAAAAGTTTACCTATCCTTTTCGCCCCGTCCGTAATTTGACATTCCATTTTAACAGGCTTGAAACCCCTTTACAGATAACACTCCTTCTATAATAATAATATTATTCCACATCGAAGTTACATCTAATTACAGACAACACGTGGAGGGAGGAAGCCAACTTCGATGTGGAATATTTATTATGAATTTGTTGACAAACTAGCTGATCCATCGACATCCTTCGCGTTGATTTAGGTTATAAGAAAATGGTTCTCCAAAGATTACCACCCCTTTTCTCCCCGTCCGTAATTTTACATTCCGTTTTACAGGGTTGAAAACCCCTTTTAAAACGGATTATAAAATAATTTACCGTGAAAGACGTGCCGCGGAGTATGGGTTGTGTACACTACCATACCCTTCCATACCCTTTCCAAGGTAGCCCGCTCCCATTTTAGACTGCATCGTCACTTACCATCAGGTGAAATCGCAGTCTGGGACTATCTTGTCACCTAATAAAAAAAATTTAGGGAACGTTGGAGAAAATGGACATTATGTACTTATTTATTTATTTTAGGTTTCATAGCTGTTCCAAACATCGACGGTTACAAACGAGTTGAGCCCAATTTCATCCCCTTTTATATGGTTCTATTGTTATGTTATAAAAACTTTTCTAGTAATAGAGCTATTCAATTCCTATTCTAATTCCTTAGTTTCGGTACATTGACTTCAGCAATGCAAAATATGACCAAGAAGTACTTAATATCTGGAAATAAAAATATGTTATGAATTTATTTATTCAATAATTAATCATTAATTTGGATCGAGCCAATTTATATCAATGCACTTACTTTAGTGAATGTTCTCAAATTTATATCAAAAAAATGCAGCGCTGTTAGTTTGCATGGTTTCTGACATCTGCAAAAGAATCTTTACATTTTAATAATGTTGACAAAATAATCTAGCGTTATAACGAAAAAAATATGCATTTACTTCTTGATATTTTTAAAATAAAGGTCACAATAAAGATGATGAATAGTACACCTACGCATTACAATAGTAAAAGGAAATTAGGTGACTGACTGACTGACTGACTGGACTGAACTGGACTGATCGAGCTGAAGTTGGCATATAGCTATTATGAGTGACGACATAGGCATCCGCTAGGAACGGTTTTTCGAAAATTCACCCTCTAAGGGGTTTGAAAAATTTAACGTGAGCAAGGCCGCGGACAAAAGCTAGTAAAGTAATAAAGCAAACATGACCTCAGAGATATGAACAGTAAATCTTTAACAATTGCAGCTTCTGCCCTGTACCACTGGCATTCGTAAACTGCATCACTAATACTTGTACTCTGAAAAACACATACCCGTGTTACTGGCATCTTATAATAAGAAGAATCATCAAAATCGGACGACTCTGCGAAAAGTTAAGCGTGGTCGTGAATAAAATTTAAAAAAAAAAAATACGCAACGAATTCAGAACCTCCTCTTTTTTCATCGGTTGAAAATTGTTATTTATGATGTAAGTGCGGAAAATTGAAAACTACAGTTTAAAGTTTTCAATATTTCTATTTTATTACGAAGCGCAGAGAGTCTATTTTTCAGTGCGCACGTGAAAATCGTGTGAACAATAAAAATATTTATGATCAACTCCATCATGATTATCCAGAATGATTAAGTATTAGCTAGGTTTTTTATAGTACCATATTATTAAAGACATTAAATTGAAAAAATGTACTTCAACATGACAATGTAAACAACCTCATACAAATAGGCGGCCTCAATAAAATTCAGTTGTTCTATTTGGCAGCAGGTTGGTTTAAATTCAAGATTTAACACCCTGAATTGTCTTAACACCCTGTACAAATTCCAACTGGCACGGCTCCGCATCTTCCGCTAACTTTACTCACCAGACTCACTTGTTCGTTATGTTATCAACATTGTTAGATTATTTCGTAAGCGAAATTAGCAAGAGGCACCAAGTCGCGCCCGCTAACATTTGAAAAAAGTCTTTAGTCACAGCTTTACATAGCCGATTTAAGGATCTATTTTACGAATCAAAATATTAGGTATTGAAAAAGTAATAGGTACATTCACATCCTTACTAATATCATAAATGCGAAAGTGTGTTTTTTTGTTGGTTTGTCCGTCAATAACGCTGCAACAGAGCTACGGAACGACATGATTTTTTGCATGAGTATAGTTAAGAACCTGGAGAGTGACATAGTTTTTGCGTGATTTTAAAAACTAAATCCACACGGACGAAGTCGCTGGCATCAGCTAGTATTATTATGTTTTTAAACTTACAAGTCTCATAATCATATCACCATAATAACAGATAAAAAATATCTGTAACATATCCATCAATAGAAATGGCAGGAAAGGTACAGCCATAGCTAAGTCATCGATGACCTGAAATAATAATATCATACAATCATTTTTAGAGAGCTGCGTGTCGATTCTCTAAAAATGATTGCATCAGTGTAACGATCGCAACGGCCTCTGATTGGCTGAATTTATGGCGTTCTTGCTGCATCAATGCATTTTAACCAATAGCGGGAGGGTACCAGCCAATCAGAGGTCATTACGATCATTACACTGATGCACTAGAGAATCGACACACCGCACAGCAGGACTATAATTCATTGCAAGGAATACATAAAACGGCGTACCATAATATTGAAACCGGTGAGACAAATTAGTACTGAACTAGTTAGGACGTTTAACAGGTTCGATTCCGAATACACTTCTTTCATTAAACCAACGCATCTGAAAGTTTTCATTAATCATATTTAAATTAAAGAGCGTGTAAAGTAAAATCAGATTGATATGTATCTGGCTTTAGAACTTAATGTTATTTGCCTACGTTTTATGTGTATAGGTTTGGTAAATACATACGATATCAGTTTTCTGTGGCGGTAGATTATCTTTTTGAACTCTGTCGTCAGATTCTCGTTTATTAAATACTTGTCCAATTTAGCTTCATTGGGTATTATATTTCTTATATCCTTTTTCAGTATGTGAAATTGGAAAATTATGAATGTAGAGCAGGCGTAACAGAGATAGCTTGGAGTCAGCAGAATTAGACACGCTACTGCAGCTAAAATTGAAAAAATAACGAGGCACTGAATCAAAGCATAGATTTCCACCCATTCCTAGAGGTTTAATCTGTTAACAAAAAAAATAATGTCTATGATTCCGAATTAGCTTTGATTAAGTTTATGACGTATTTAAAATACACTGAATGGCGATGTTAGTTTTTAGTAAAAATTGGAAATTTAAGAAACTCTGAATGCTGAACGCGTGTTTGCATTAAAAATATAGACTAACAAGTATAAACGTAAAAATTCTTTCTTCAAAACCGATTTCAAACGCCGCTACAAAATATATCAATTGTGCCTATAAAATTTGCAGAGTTCCTTCGATTTCTTCAGGATCCTATCATCAGATCCTGACTTGATAACAATGGAACCACCTGGGAAGTATACCTTTTCAAAAAAAAAATTTTTTTCTAAATCTTTTTAAAATATTTGTCTAAGTCTTCGATTAATCGGGGAACATACAAAAAAAAGATTCCGATGAATCTCTTTTTTTTTGTATGTTGCCCGAGGAAAACCTCCTTCTTTCTTGGAAGTCGATTAAAAACGATATAACACTACATGAATTTTTGTAATTACTTGCCTGCCCAAATTTGACCAAAATAAGCAATTGGCCAGAAGCGTATATCAGTTACATCATAAGGGTATTTTACAAAAAATGGCAACACCAACTCCACCTTGCCAGTATGATAGTAAGACGTATAGAGTGTAACAAATGGGATTAACCCGAACGAGGCAATTCCTAAACATTGTAGGACGGTTAGAACATTAACAGCTGTATAGAAAATTTTGACTTGACCCTTTAAAAATTTCACATCAAGTTCTCCCGATTGCGGAGACATTGTTTGAAGGTTACTTATTGCTGCTTTGAGTTCCAGAATTTTGCGTCCGTGCTTTACAAAATATGCGCATTGAAAGTTGCATACAATGCACAAAGTTAGGCAAGGCCCCATATAGCATAGCTCGATAAAGCTTATTCCCCTTGATATGCCTTGTATAACCCAAGCTATGGCTCCTCCTGTTGCATTGTTTAGCACAATAATATTTATCCAGAAATACCACTTCAGTCGAAAGATTCCCCAAACGCTTTGTCTATTATTTCGTTCATCTAATTGTAAGTCTAAAAGCTTTAAATTAAATTGAACCCTTTGTAACACTTGTGCAAATAATTCTGTTTCCATCTTATGTATATTCATAATAATAGATATTATGTCGCTCGATTGGAGTTAAGAGCTCAGTAAAATTGACTGAAAATAATCTTTTTGTCCCTTTTTATCTGTGTAGGTATTACAATTTAATTACTCGATACCACAGAGTAAATAATTGGACAGAGGAAAAGCTTCTTAAGATCGAGAAATATTAATACCGATAGCTATAATACCTGTGATAACAGGATAGAGATAAATTAAGCAAAATATTTTAATACCTAAATGATAGATTTTTTATCGAATAGTTAATAGATCATAAATCATTTTCTGAACACGTTAAATAGAAACGTGGTGCGAAAGGAGTGACAAACAAACAAATACAATGTGCGCCGCTCCGACCCTGAGGTTGTCCACTAGCTGGTTCAGCAAAACTTGAATTTCTCTATTCACAGTGCGTACGTATGCGTAAGCCGCAAGCAGACATAAAACATGGCATGCGCGTTTAGTAGTGTACAGTAGGTTTCAAAGCACGGTTGTATAAAACTTTATCTCTGTTCGGTTATTTAATCATATTCAATAGTTTTTTTAACTTAATTACTCGATAGGTACAGGTGTTTCAAATTAACATTACGACGTAGAAATTCATGTACCTGATTAATAATCCTAAGTTAGTTTACTGTAATTTCAATGATGACGGGTATTTAATTTAATTACTTGGTATATTATGAAAATACGATGTGTTTTTTGTGTTGGATTACCTAATTACTTATGCAAAATACTGGTTATGACTATTTTAACTAATTATTTTATTTAAATGATAAATAATTATATACCTACTTAGGTTAACCAAGGGTTAACCTAAATTATTTTTCTATATTGGCTGTTGTTTTATTTTTCTTGTTTTTTAACTCTGTAGTGACCAAATAACCAAATGACGTATATAAAAGCGATCCACTGCCACTCGAACGAGAAAATGTGCCAGTTGAACTATTAAGGATGTTTTAGTATGGTTAAGCTACAGTAGAGAATCATTAAATCCTCGATAAATTATTTATTATAGTGGCAAAAACGATACTAGTTTTATTGCACATTAAAACACCCACTCTGTATAATTAGGTACTTGGTAAGAAAATAAATAGTACCAACCAGTCGTGTTAAACGAATGCAAATGGCAGAAAATAACTGCTGATAAATGGAAAAAGGAAGTACTGCATCAATACCACATCGTTTGGAGTAGCACCGGCGCGGGGTCGCAAGAGAAATAACAAAATAAAACAAATAAAATGAAGACCAAAGCGTAGGTGAAGAGGAGTAAAATAAAAACCAGCTAGTTATGTAGCCTAAAAACATTGACGCAGTTATCCATATTATGTTTTTTTTTTAAATGTGTGTAGGACCCGTGACACCTCCAACGGCAGACCGATTATGCAAAAATCACATATTATAGCTTACTTACAGATTTATCCGTAACTTGAAGGATATAACCAACTATCCTTCAAGATCAGTAAGGATCGTGATAAAACCGACAACCCCGCTTAGCATCTCGCTTCAAAACTCTTACACAATCGCATTTTCATACAAAATAGTTGTATACCTAGAGCTGTCAAAACATATTTTTGTCTCATATCAATTCTTTATAGGATGTAGATACACTGTATCAATGATACACGCGCCCTCGTGAATTGCAAGAACTATAATAGGCGGGGAGCCACCAATCCTGAAAGCTCCGTGATCACGGATTCTAATATTTTCAATCTTATAATATAAAAATGAATCGCAAAATGTGTTGGTAAGCGCATAACTCAACAACGCCTGGACCAATTTGGCCAAATCTTTTTTTAAAATGTTCGTTGAAGTTCAAGGATGGTTTTTACGGCGAGAAAAATTAGAATTATTGCTTGAAAAACCCTAAAAATAGCCCTTTTCTTTTTCCCATACAAATGATTTGAAACTAAAACGTAGTCAATTTGAGCTTTATTGCTATGGTATAAAGTTCATATTAAATTACAAGCACTCACTGTTGTCTAAGCAATGTAGGTGTGTTCCTAACGTCAAAGATCATATCTATCAAAACAATGTGCGTGTGTGCGTTGGAGCACAGAATACATAGTTGGAGGAGTTTAATGTCGCGTTCCGAAACTCGCGTTTCTTTTGTATTAGTTTCGGCACGCGAGATAAAATGCATCAGTTTCCACGTCATTACATCAGTCAAACAAAAAGCGAAGCATCGGTGAAAAATGTCGCAAAAACGGGGAAAATTATCCATATTTAAAATCTTTTAAAAACTTCTTAATCGCGATCATAATAATAGAAATTGACGCGGACGAAGTCGCGGGCGTCCGCTAGTAAAAAATAAAAGTTAACGTTTAGACGAACAAGATTTGCTTGGTCGGCGTGGATTTGATTGGCCGGAAATATTTTAATTAAATTATTTATTATTAAATTTCCATAATTTTTTTCCGTCATCACGGATTTTGATCAATCTTATATAGAATTTTGTGTAAATTTAAGTTCAACAAGAAAAAATCCGGCCGACCAATGATTTTTAGCCGGAAAGGTCACGCATACCTATTTGAATGGTGTGATAAGGGGTAAAATTTGTCCATTATCACGGAAACCTTTTTTTTTTTTTAATTCACGCGTTTTAATGTCACATTTATAATTATCTTGGTATGCGTGCTTACAAACTGCCGAAAGGATCGCGCATACCAAATTTTAACTTTTCGCTTTTTAACGATTTCTATATTTCTGTAAAGAGTGAGTGAGGCAAATTTTTGGTTCAAGTCGTGTTCAAGTTGAAACCTTGCATGAGTTCGTCTCTTTCTATTCCCTACGAATTTAACATTTACCTGCCTCAAAGATACACAATACCGTAAAGTGACGTTTTTCTACGTCAGGGCTGCATAGTGTTAACTCTCTTACTCTGGTTTCTTTTTAAGTCCATAAGTCTGCTCCAAGATTAAGTGAGATAAGAGTAATATCGAATTTATGTTAAAGTTCTATAGGTCTTTCTCTCTTACTCCGAAAAGGTCACAGCATACCTACAATGTCCTACAGCATTTTGAGGGTTCAGATCATTTCGAAATTTCAGTCTGCTGTTTTCCTAACTGTCAAAAGTGTCGTTATTTTGTATAGCTTACTACGCATCAGCATTCTAAATATATTTATTATTTAACAAAATTCACTGTTGAATATTTATAAAAAAAAAAAACATTTTTTTTTGATTTATAATTATGTAACATTGAAATGTATAACGTAAAAAAAAGGATGTAACGCGTGAATTAAAAAAAAAAGGTTTCCGTGATAATGGACAAATTTTACCCCTTATCACACCATTCAAATAGGTGTGCGTGACCTTTCCGGCTAAAAATCCTTGGTCGGCCGGACTTTTTCTTGTTGAACTTAAATTTACACAAAATTCTATATAAGATTGATCAAAATCCGTGATGACGGAAAAAAATTATGGAAATTTAATAATAAATAATTTAATTAAAATATTTCCGGCCAATCAAATCCACGCCGACCAAGCAAATCTTGTTCGTCTAAACGTTAACTTTTATTTTTTATTAAAAATATTAGAATCCGTGATCACGGAGCTTTCAGGATTGGTGGCTCCCGGGCTATAATATGTGCTGCGAAAACCGTATTTTGAGTTTTGATATAGATGCTGTGATTTAACGATTGATGCAACTTTTACAGAATCGACTGCAATTATATATCACTCTCCTTAAAAGCTCTCCTTAGTAAGGATTTTGTTGTTAGGCAATTTATGTAGAAATCGTCATACTATGTGTATAAAATTTAAATACTAAGCTATGTAGCTACATTACTAGATAGGTAATACATATATGCAGTAGACATTTGCATCACGCCTCTATCTCTGTTATAGTTACGTAAACAGTCCGTGTTGAGTGTTTGTACTAAATAAAACACTAAATAACTTTGATGTTTTTACACCTGCCGATCACAAGCTCCTTACTACAGATTTATTTCGTCCATCTAAATTTAAATTCAAAGAAAGCTATATTTACTTCGAGCGATAATTTATACAATACGTTCTCTCGACGTTTTACCACTTTACTTTGTAATGATTTACCTTTTTATTGCACCCTGCAACGATATCGACCGTAGCAATTAACATAGTCGTATGTGAAAAATCACTACTTTAGGGAATGGCCGTTCAAAGTTTCAAATATGTATAAAGTGAAGAATAGTCAATGTATCTACTTTTTGCACTTGCAAAATCCAACGATGGTGTGTTGATTTTAAAAATTTCATTATTGGTGGGGGCATTTCTATTCTTATTCTAAGACCTTTAATGGAATAAAATGAAAATCGCTAAAATGTAGATCCGACAATGTTAATTGCTACGGTCGATATTATTAGACTGTTTTTAAAGTTTTGCTTTTTAACCCTTGACAGAAAAAGAGGGGTGTTATAAGTTTGACATATTGTGTATCTGTGTATGTGTATCTGCATATCTGCTTGTCTGTGTATCTTTGTATCTTTTTCTCTTTGAAACACATGACATGATCAGAATGGATCAAGATCTTAGCTATAATTTATGAAAATCTGCTCAGGTGTTTGAAGATCATCTTCTCATGTCCTACTTGATTTAAGGGTATTTTCACGGGTGTGATTAATTTGAAATTTGTGTGTACTATTACTTCGGATTATTTCCAAAGCATGGTAACTTTGCAGCATCAAGTAGTCTGCGGGATGCCCGACTCCTCAGGAATTTAGTACTAAGCGGATCTGACTTGAGGTGTATCAACAATATTATGACGAGTGTATGGTGGACATGATGTCAAGGCGTTATTTTCCTACATCCAATTAGGAAATAAACTTAGTAGGCTCTTAGTTTCCTACGTAATAATACGCTGCATTCATATTTTACAGTATTTTTATGCGTGATTGCATGCACTTTTTTGTAGCATTGCGATGGCTCATTTATGCAAATTACTGAATGAATTACACAAGCGGTAAAGAGAACACTGCGGTAAGCTAAGATTGCTAAGGTACCTTTGTGGGTACCTTGGAGTATTTATTTATTTAATACTCAAAGACAGAAACAAAAGAATGAGTGTCTAAGGGCAATGTCATACTATGTTTTATAGCATAGCTGTGTTGCTTCTGCAGTGTATTAAAAATAGAAAACGAGTTGTGCTGCGGATCACGATGTGCAGTGGCGTCCTTCATAAAGAATCCTATTTTGACGACCTCCCTGGCGCAGTGGTGAGTGCTGTGATCTTATAACTGGGAGGTCTCGGGTTCGATTCCCGGCGGGGTCAATTAAGAAATTTATAATTTCTAAATTGTCTCTGATCTGGTCTGGTGGGAGGCTTTGGCCGTGGCTAATTACCACCCTACCGTCAAAGACATGCCGCCAAGCGATTTAGCGTTCCGGCACGATGGCGTGTAGAAACCGATTAGGGGTATGGGTTGAATTTACACTGCTATACCCCTTCCAAGTTAGCCCGCTACCATCTTAGACTGCATCGTCACTTACCATCAGGTGAGATCACAGTCAAGGGCTATCTTGTCATCGAATAAAAAAAAAGAATCCGACATGTGCCCTCCAGCACACATGTGGTATGTGTATCATCATCACGTGACTTTCTGTGGAACCCGAACAGCTTCTCTATTTAAAGCCGCACCATTAAATTTTGGGTAACTAAGTCCCGTCCGCCCCCTGACTGCCGTGATTGTTCATCTCATTCGTCAGGCGTAATTGTCGTCAAGACTTGTAATCATACACTAACGATGGGCGATAATCGAAAAACAATCGGATTATTCGATAACTATCGAATAATAATTGAACTATCGAAAAACTTTCGATTTATCAGCAATTAGATATTGTTTCAATTTGATTTCAGATTTTTAGATAGTTTTTCATATCTCAATTGTCGATTTTTTTCGATAGTTTTTTATGAAGACGAATAGATCGGCAATCGATAGTTCAATTGATTCGATTGTTTTTTTTTTTTCAAGTATCGCCCTTCGCTACTCGTACCATGCACTTACGACACGCAGGCCTCCGTCGTTACGCGATGTATATTTCAGGCTTAAATATACGAAGTTATCCCTTTGTTGTACTATCGTAGATACCACTACTGAGACTCTGTAAGAGCTTATACCCGTAAGTTATAGTCTCAGTCTTACGTGACTGGCACTAAGCCAAAGAGCTTTGCTTTCTCGCTTCTCGTCTAATATACTCACCGCAAAGATTATGAAACTTCATTTTGACATCTATTTGTCTCGCCACTATAGTTTAATAGCCAACTTGTTGTTGCGAGCATTATCTATAATGATTATTATGCTTGGGGAAAGAAATAAGCCGATATCAATGTCGTTTACGTTGTTTCTTATTTTTAAAATTCTCATCAAAATTGGCTCACTCGTTTCAGATTTCATCCTGAACAAAGAAATAGGATAGAATAGAATAGAATAGAAATATTTTTTATTCAAATAAACTTTTACAAGCACTTTTGAATCGTCAATGAATCTACCACTGGTTCGGAATGCCTTTCCTGCCGAGAAGAGCCAGCAAGAAACTCGGCGGTTGCTCTTTTCAAAAAAATAAAAATTTTACAATTGGTATTGAAACTATGCTATGTATTCAGTGCTTCCACGATGAATTTTCCTGAGTAAAATACAAGTAAAAATAAATACAATACAAATACAAATAAATACAATTCAATACATGTTAACACAGGCAGGCAAAAGCAGACCCATTCCCGTTGGTGGCACCCGTCCACGAGCATGACGAATGATCCAGCCATTGCTTCGCTCAACCATATTTGAGGGAACGTAACAACCCGCACCACACGACACCACCACAGAAACTTTAAAGAGAGCATGACATACTTAGGTTTACTTACGTTTCAATCTTAATTCAAATCTCATTTCGCACCTTATTATTTAGTGTGTTCTTTAAACGAATAACGATAGCATACAATGCCCAGATGTTCTTGTCTATCAGTTCAAAAGAATTCGGGTTAATCTTCAAAACAGCTGAACCGATATTGATGGGACTTTTATAGTAGGTAGAGAATTAAATTGAGTGAACTCGAAGAGTATTTACTCACGGTATTTAAAATACATAAATCACGCCGACAAGTAGAGAGTAGGTACCTACTCACGAGTATCTCTATCGAGAATATCAGACAAACGCTTCAATTTGATCTATTTAATTGTACCTAACTACAACTGAACACCTTTTTTACAATTTTTCACTTGAAGGGTGAAGTCGACCCCTGACCATATTATTTTTGGATTTGTCCCTTTTTCCTTGGAAATATAGCTGCGCGAGTATATTAATTTGTTACCTGAGAGTGTTTTTCCTTGTATTGCATTGCTAAAACCTTTCTGTACCGTTTACCTATACCCCAATATTTTTATATCGTACCTTCCCGAATAGGATCATTCTAAGCAAGGTTTAGTATTATCCTCTTACCTGATAAGTATGACATTTATGTTTGTGAGTTATTTGCTGCGTCTCTGCGATACGAATTCCTTTAATATTTACGAATAGCGGTCGGAACTGACCTGCGCGTGCTGTTTAGTTGATCTTACAGCTTCCTCAAGCAATGAAGCAGTATCGTCAGCGTAACAGAGTTAACGAGTTCTGAATAATCCCTATCAACTATACTGTTATTAATGCGTTGTCGTTTGTCTGTCTATTGGACAGAATCAGGCGTTACTTTGCAGAAGTTCATGATTAGCAAGAAAAGATTAGAGTTATTTTGCTATAATCCGCTAACAGAAAAAATCTGTTTGGTCAAACATGCAACATTAAAAGCGGTGCTTAGCTTTTAACTGCATGTTTGACCATACAAATTTTTTCTGTTGGCGGATTATAGCAAAATAACTCTAACCTTTTCTTGTTTGTCTGTCTGTTTTTCCGAGCTGGTATCCGGAGCGGCCGATTTTGACGGGACTTTCACAGGCAAATAGAGGAGATGTACATAAGTTACCTATCTTGGAAAATCAGATCGAGATCGTCAAGATAATTTCAATATATAGTTAGATTATTGCATTAGTATAAGCTAAGAAAAAAATATGTAACTGAAAATATTTCGTAGTGCTTTTAAGCCATTTGTTTTTAGAGCTCCGCACGAAGCGTTAATTGCTTTAAAAAGCGTTCACGGTGTCATGCCACTAAACTGCGGCTACTTTTAACTCTCATATTTTAGGTCAGATTTTTACTAACGATTAGACTAAACTAAACTAACACTTATAGGTACAAAACCTACCTACTGGCAACTCTTGTGATATTTGGAAAACTACGTTTATTCATCTGAAGCCTGCTGACTTTACGCCATAATTCTTTCCAAGGTAAACTGAAGAAAGATAAGCCGAAAGAAGAAGTTTATTGGGTATTTTATTAACTTAGCGTTTAGGTAGGTGGATATGAGTTGAGTCAGGAAAATGAATTTATGAGACATTAGAATAGTGGCCGAAGTTTTTGTAGCAATTTTGCTAGAAAGCTTTACCAACAAAAATAATATGTACTTACCTATAATAATGTGCTCCGATGACGTGGGAAAGTTTCGCAACCGCCAGCTCCTTGTCTATGCCACATTTGTCGGCCACTTACATACGAACCGAACCGCCGCCGTACAGTGTTTACGCTATAAATTATAGATATTACACAAACATTGGGATATATTTTATTGCACTATAAAATCGAAAGACGATGTACGAATGCGTTTGCCCGCATGTACCGAAATGTGTCGGTATGCGATCGATTGAGACGTTGAAACTCTGTACCTACTTATATTACGAATAGTTGTTACACTTTATTTCTGAAATAGTCACTTAGGGCCATCCTTACAATAATGGACTATTTTAATCCTTGACTGCGATTCCACGTGATGTACCTATCTATCAGTTTCTACACGAACGGCATCGTACCACTGAATCGTTTAGCGGCATTTCTCTTGCCTTCATGTATTATCTTTTCATGCCTTCATGTATTATCTTTTGACTAATGCTGAGATCTATAGAGCGTACTCTGACTCAGCTCAGACTCAAAATTGATATTAAAACGAGACTTAAATATGCTCTGACATAAATCTGTCTCGTTTTAACTCTGTCTTGAGTCTAAGCTGGGTGAGAGTGCAGTCTATGGATTTCAGCCTAAGGACGTAGTAGGTATTCGCAGGCAAAAGCATAACAACTATAATAATATATCTTAATCGTTAGCAGTTATGTTCATTATAATATGGTATATGTATTTATAAGCCTCAATAGCCCAACGGTTAAAGGTGCGGACTAAAAAACTGAAAGGTCGCAGGTTCGAATCCCACCCGTTGCACTATTATCGTACCCACTCCTAACACAAGTTTTCACTTATTTGGAGGGGAGAGGAGAACATCAGTCAAGTTCAGCTTGGCTGATATTCTTCTTTAAAAATAATAATGAAAATAATAATATATAATGAACATAACTGATGTATATTCGCAACTCTCAGAATCGTGTTTATGTTTCCGACAATTTGGTGAAGCGTTTGGTGCAGTTGCAACAATAAAGTACTAAAACCTATATAAAATATCTAACATAAAATATTATCGGCAATAAAACTTCTTGGAATACACTTTAATTATACCTAATATTATTTCTATTAAGTTGTTACTATAAAGGCCATAGTTAACGTTATTTTTAGTTGTTTAAAGAAAGCTGAAATTAATTTTGTTACGACTATTATTATCTGTTAAAATCTTTGCATACGAATGAAGTAAATTTAAAGATATTAAAATCACGGAAACAGGAGGTACGGTCTACAATTAAACATCCAATGTACAAAATTCAAATAGTTTATTAGCATTCCTAGCAATTCTAAGAGACATTTATTCTTTTTTAAGTAAATAAAATCAATCACATTTAGAATACAACAATAAAGAAAAACATGTCTTTTCAAACATTCAAACCCATTTCATTGTGAGTACTTACTTAGGCAATATAAAAAACTCATTTGATACATTTTTATATTCACCAAGTTTCCACAAAAATTTTACGTTCACAACTTTTTAGAATCCATTTTAAATTGTATTAGACACAAAATAATAGGACGATTCATGTTCACAACAAAAAAAACATTGAATTTATTAATTCTACAACTATTTATCCGTAGTTGCTACAAAATCATCTTCTTTGATAAATTCTTTGGTAAAATTTTATCGTAAAAGCGTCCGTATGTAATAAAATAATTATTACATGGAAAAATGGGACCCATTCAAATAAGATAAAAAAAAATTATTTGCATATTACTAGATTTTATACATTTGGTTTCGGCTATACTTAAGCTAGTTCTTAGGTACATGAGATAGTTATTGGATTATTTACGTATACGTAAGTATTCGGTCAATAATAAATTTACAACAGAAACTATAGCAAACTTATAAATTATATTAGATACAGGTATCCAAAAATAAAAGATTTAATTATGATTTTATATACATAATAGAAAATAATTCATAATAATAAATAACGTGCATTACGTGTGTAGGTACCTACATAATGCACCAAGCGCTATTTTTAACCGAAGTTCTCAATTTAGCAGGTATCTTTTTTGTCCACCGATTTCTTCGGTATTTCTAGACCGATAAGGGTTGTTTTTTAAGCTATTGCGTAGCTTCTATCGCGGGCCTTGAGCGTGGAGACCGAATCCAGAAATTCCGTAACGAAAATAACCTGACACGGGACTCCTCTCACCGCTAGATGGCGTTGATAAAAAATGCTATGCAATAGCTTTACCGCGGCAGTCCCCGAGTGCCACACGTCTTTTTTTTTTTTTGAGTTTTGCATTAAGTACCTCCTGCTTATAATTTTAAAAAATGATTTCACATAAATTTATATTTTCTACATAGCCATCAGAGCCATAGCACCGCATTGCCGCAATAAATGTTTGTAAGAACAAAGGAATATTATAGAGGTTTTATATAAAATACCGTTAGGAAAATAGCTATTAGGTAGGTATGGATTAGCAAAACTTCCCCGCGCCGAATTGTGACCTTAAGATAAGACCTGCCTACCTAATGCCGTATTGTCACGCAGAATACCGCCCCTATAGCCGATACGACACATTGATACAATCTAATAAGGACATAATTGTGATAATATAATACGAGTACGTACCACGATAATTGTTTTAGTTGGAATCCAGTCTAGAATTATGCAAACCAGAAAAGCGTCGTGAAGCACATTACGTTTACGATATATCCAGAAACTCTATACTAATGCTTTTTAATTTTTATTTTTGCTTTTCAGTTAGGATGTCTTGCAATCACCTTTATTACTTATACGTTTTGTTTTTGTTGTTCGCTTTGTATATTTTTCAGATGAATCATCATACAGCGTGGTATGAGTAGGCCACTTATACTATTTTAAACTTCTTACGAATAATACTTATCTTCGAGCTTATTAAGCGTTTTGTGTTTTTACAATCAGTATCAAGTGTTCTTTACAGAATATCTTCTCAAATATGAATCATGAAGAGCCATATTCCCTTGCGGTCTTTCTTTCTCACCGCATATTCACTTATCATGCAAGTGAATAGGATTAGTATATTTAATCTTTTTCTTTATAGTAATATATAAAGAATCGGGGAAACCGCCCGTGTGCAATTACCCCTAAAGGTGGAATTTATTTTTCAATTTTAAATGAGACCAACTTCAAATTCAATTCAATTCTTTTTTTAATGGATAGAGTCGACCCTATCCATTAAAAAAAGAATCATCACAATCGGACGACTTTGTGAAAAGTTATATTATGTACATAAAAATATATATAAGTATACGCGACTACTTGAGAACCTCCAGCTTTTTTTCCGTCGGTTGAAAATAAAGTTGAATGCACTGAACTGTACGCGTACTATTTTTTGTCAGACGAAGATGATTCCTTAGTCACGTGTCTAGATAAATCAATGTTCAAATGTAACAGTGTAAATGAACAAAAAATTAAAATACATTTTCTTTAACCGAACCTGTCCATCAGCGAAATTTAAATCATCAAAGCATCATAAATCAGTCTACAAAAGCCGCACAGTTGACTGGCCTATCCGGTGCGCCGTGACAGGCATATTTGCGTCCACGCAGTCCACACTTGCATGTATGTCATGTAACATGTTCATTCACCGTAGCAACACATTATCACGAAATTCTTGTATTTAGGCAAATATTAGGTATGTACACTTCAGTAGCAATAAACCGGAACAATGCTTTGTCATAAAAAATTGCAAACATTCTGATGTCAAGATTGATGACATATACCTTTTAAAACCAAATTGTACGGGAATAATCTTGAATTTCTTATCAAGCAAAGACACGGATAATTCTGTAATTTAAATACCACAATCAGGATCTTCGTGCTCTTACAATTTTTTTTTTTAATTTTTGCAATAACTGACATAAATAAAACAACAACAACGAAAACAACTCCGTAGAAACATGCTAGAAAAATGCATAAGCATTTTTCAAACGACCATTACTGAATATCTGACGTGACGAAAATTATATATCTAATGGATTTGATAAGAAGTTCACAATAACCAACAATATCAGGATTTAATATGGCTACTGTGAAGAATGACAGTAGTTAATTAACTTCATTATCTAAAAATTACATTTCTTTGAAATAAAATTACTTAGACGTACAGCAGCAACAAACACACAATTTTCGGCAAAAATCACGACACCGATACTGTCGTTAAAACAAGTGTTATCAATCCATTAAAAATCAAATTTGAAATCAGTATGTTTGCATTATTTTCTATAAAAAACCGCACATTGTTTCGATTTGATTGCTCTCAAGTTTACTTTTAAGCTGAGCTTGAGCTAGCTGCTGAGTGAAGCTAGAGAACTTTAAACCAGCAGAGTGAAAACTACCGCAGTAGTTTTTCTCAGAATTTATAAAACGTACATACAGTTTACACGGAAGACTCGTAAATAACAATTTGTACTATAGGCGGTTTTGGTTGCGGTGATATAGGACTAGTGATGTCCCTGATTACCGCTTCGACTGCCGCTTCCCATTCCAGTTGACGTTTCTCACCAAGACCATCACGACCTAATCTAGGCATGGTGACCTGTAACAAAAATATCATGCTATAAAATAATAAAAAGACGTGTGGCACTCGGGGACTGCCGCGGTAGAGCTATTGCATAGCATTTTTTATCAACGCCATCTAGCGGTGAGAGGAGTCACGTGTCAGGTTATTTTCGTTACGGAATTTCTGGATTCGGTCTCCACGCTCAAGGCCCGCGATAGAAGCTATGCAATAGCTTAATAATAATGAAAAAAATATTTATTGCGCTACTTTTACACGCAATTGATATAGTAATACGGTTTTTGAAGCACTTATAGTTCTTTCATTTCACGAGGGCGCATGGCTCATGGCTGTGTGTTGTATCTATATAAGTGGACGCGAGAGTTTGTTCGCGCCTGACCGCTTCAACCTAGGCTCCTGACTGGCACGGGAATATGCATATTGCATGTACACGACGTAACCACAAGTAAAGCTCACGCGCCCTCATGAATTGCAAGAACTATATGACCCTGCTGCACATTCTCTATTTTTTGACATTTCCAGTGATTATGGAAATCAATGAAAACAATGGAAAGTTGTTAACAAGAAACGTCAAAACCGCATTTCATCATATAAAATGCGGGTTTGACAGTTCTTAATTAGTTCTTAACAGTTCTTAACTGGGATAGAAAATTACGCTAGAATCATCCAAGTCTTTTTTGTTATATTTATTTTTAAATATTTCCCATGTAAGTAAAACAAGATTAATAACCTCCTTTCCCCTTAAAATTAAGTGCAAAGCTTGTGTTAGAAGTGCAACCTACGCCAAAAGTGCAACTGGCGATGTTTGAACCGTCGACCTTTCGGATTTAAGTCCCCTCCTTGCCCGTTGAGCTACTGAGGTTTTAGAATTCCATCCAATCGTTAAACTAACTATTTTATGATACGAGTAAGTATAAGTAATAAAATTTATAGGCATAGGGAAAACTGACCCAGTCATGGTTCTATAAAGGGATTATAGTACCTATTACGTAATTTATTTGTACACTACAGGCTACAAAAAGAACTCATCGATCGATATATTCAAATACTAGTGATTCTCGACTTCATTCGCTTGAATTCAGTTTTTAAAATCCCGCGTGAACTTTTTGATTTTCCGGGATAAAAAGTTTATATGTCACTTTCCAGGTCCTCAAGTATACCAATGCAAAAAGAATCACGTCGATACGTAGCTCTGGTACAGCGTGATTGAAGGATAAACCAACAAACAAACACACTTTCGCAGTTATATATTAGTAAGAGTTTGTTCTCTACAAATATTGGTTGTAGAACTTCTACCACTAATTTGTTACACGCCGCAGAGTATACCGAGGGCTTGAGACAGTTAATCAACATGTCCCTAAGTACATAAATCCAATAAATGATACTATCAATTGTGAATTCATTCAACGAAAACATTTTCTAATTTTTACTTTTTATTTTATTTTATTCAAGTTCAATTACGTGGATAATATTAACGACGAGTCAGACAGTATCCATTATGGGTTTTATTTCACAACAAAATAACCGAAAAAAGAAAGTTGTCTATTGCTTTTTATGCCAGTATCTATAATGGAAAGTTGTCCTTTGGGATCAGAAAACAAAAACAAGTTACTTCAACTCGACAGTGGCCTAGCAATTTCCAATATTATATTTTTCAACAAGGATAAAATAAAATGATAAAAGTGAAGATTGAACTACATAAAACTCGGAAAAGAGCTTTCAATTTTGTAAATATATCTAGTAAATAAATTCTTTCGAGTTCCATTTGTATGTATTCTGTTGCAGAAATAACACGATTCAAATATACTCACAAATGTACCTTTTTATACTAGGTATATTTTACGTTAATTAATTGGTATCACTGTACTGATATTAGGTATATATTATTTTACACCCTGATTTCATTAAGTTACTCATGCGGTACTAAAAATGGGACACGTTTGCTGTACCGACAGTTGCCAAAGCAATTCACCAACTCTGCCAAATTATCTCCATAGCAACGTTAACTTAATCCTGCCAAAATACAATGTATCTACTTCCAAGGGTATGAGTTCTAAAGTTCATTGTTTGTCAATGTAATAAAAGTGGAAACATTAATTTACCGAAGTAGAGTAACTAAAACAAAAGCTATCATATTATGTATACTGCCAAACTTTTTCGTCCTAAATCACACGTTAAAACAAAAAACTTCTAAGAACTTGATTAAAGTCGCAAAGTTCAAGAGCTCTTCTAAGATTAGGATATACTCTATACTATAGAGTAGAGTATGATTATCATTAGAGACCGGATTATATGCAACATAAAAAGCTTGTTATATGCATGCAAATATGCATGAAAAATGCTTGAAATATGCACGAAAACTGGCAGAATATGCAAAATTAAATGATAAATTGAACCACCAATTGGAAGAAGGGAATAAAGGCCATTTTTTGCCAAATCGACTTATGCCCATTTTTGTGTACCTAAAACATAGCCCTACTCTGCGAGTTGAAAACTAGAGATAAATCTCTCTTATTTCATGCAGTTTTGTGCACTCAAAGAAACTGTTAGTTGGAAGAAAGAAATAAATCCCGGCTTTTATTCCCTTTAGGATTTAGAATTTGTGTAAACGTAAGCAATCAAATATTTTTCTAAATGTTCAGTGGTAAGATTGTGTCTACGATCATTTAGAATATTTTTGTAAGTAGAAAAGGTTCGCTCCATATCCATTGAGGTAACTGGGCAGAATTTGAACTTGGGTGCTATGGCACTTATAGTTTCCGGCAAAATTTCTGCCGTGCCATTAATGAAACTATCAATTTGACACAAGCTTTGAAAACCTGGATTATTGCTCAATATGTTTTCAAACTTTTCTTTAAGTTTAAAAATGCGGCGGCGGCGGAACGCAGAGTGAGTGAAAAATATTGTAAATGTACCGATAATATGCATCATAACTAGATCTTAGGTAAAATATGCTATTACCGCTGAGAATGGCTAAAATATGCAAATGCATATGCGAATATGCAAATGCATATAATCCGGTCTCTAATTATCATACTTATTTTGTGCTCTATTAAAATCCACCGCAGAACGGTAATCTATTTTATTAGTGATAGATTGCATTACGGTTTTCTACCGCAAGCGATTTTAGTTGCTAACCGCAAAGCCGCTCTGAGCCGCACTAGGGTTTACACTTAAAACTATCTAATTTCAGTTAGTTGTTAAGATTTGAAGTCAATGGACTTCAGAGCAGTTTGTGATTTTGCTTTAATACCTAGAATTAGGAACAAATATGTCAATGTGAGTACCGCAAATTCTGGGTATATAGTAGGTACATCCACTCACTAATGGTTTCTTTTACTAAAAATATCAAGATTTAAGAGAAAATTCCAATTTTCTTTTTCGATTAACCAAAAAACCGAGTGCGGTTAACAGCTATCAGCCTACTGTGTCAATTAGGTTGCGAATTGACGTGCGGTTTATCGCCGCATGCCAGACCGCGGTGTGTTCGTTTAAATTAAATTCTACGAAAATTGCAGAATAGTGCGGGAAAAACGGCCCGCGCCTTACCGTAGTGTGGCTTAGCACTTATTTTATAAATTGTGTAACCTGAAACGGTGCGGTTTGACTAGGAAGATATTTATACATATTTTAAGATCTTTAAATCGGGAGGTTGTAGCAACATCCATCCAGCATTGACACGTAACAGTCGGCTAGATCTCATCGAAGGCCAGAGAAACACTGACGCACTTTTTAGGGTTCCGTACGCAAAGGGTGCCAACGAGACTAGGTACTGACTACTTACTGAGTCTCGTCTTTCCGTCTGTCTGTCTTTCAGGGGGCTATATCTCATGGACCGTAATAGGTAGATAATAAAAAAAGTAAAAAATTAAATAGGATCTCCATACATTAAATTTTCTTTTTGCACGATCTTAATATGTAATAGCTGGCGTTAAATTTAAAAATGATGGTACGGAACCCTTTGCATGCGAGTCCGACTCGCACTGGGCCGGTTTTTAACAGCACGTTTTATAACCACCACATCGGAAACTTATAAAAATATACCATAACATTCGTCTTATTACCAGTGATACTTTCAACATTTCCCGCAGTCAATACCTACTAGGAACTGATAAAATAAATCAATTGTGATAGGAAACAAAATTGGAGGCTTAGAATAAAAAAAAAAGGCCGGCGGTTTTATTTCGGCCATTATAGTGCTATTCGGCGCGTTTTATGAGGTACTAAAACTAAAAGGGTTGCTATTGCGATTCGCGACATTGAAACACTCGGCGACCTCATTCTTACTCATACGTATGCAAGCAACTATAATTACTGCAGTATTAGGCTACAAGCTATCTTGAATCTTGATACTATTTTTGTGACGTATTTTCATAGCTTGAAACACGCTTCGCTATCGCTTTTATATTTTGTTTGGCCTTACTGTAACAACGTGGTAACAACAACAATATCTCAGTCAGTCGAAGATAAATAATCGTCTAGTATTTCGCAGAAGCATTTCAGGTATCTACATTTGCTTTCAAAATATCAAATATCAAAATAACTTACTATATGTATTGTATAAACTATTAATGCAATTATTAGGAGAATAATCGGTACTAATATCATAATTTATATCCTTACTTCCTTACTAATGTGGAGAGTGAAATAGGCTACTTTTTATCGAAATTTGAAAATTTGTTCTCGAAATGTTTACAATCATAGTTCAAGCTTTGTTTTTTTTTTTCATAAAGAATGTTAGCCATGCTAAATATAACGACTAACATTCTCCTCTTACCCCCAAAAAAGTGAAAAGCTTGTGTTTGGAATGGATACGGCGATCGTTTTTATCGATCGCCGTATCCATTGATCGAAAATTGTCTGTGTAAGTTTTGACAACCTCCCTGGCGCAGTGGTAAGCGCTGTGGCCTTATAACTGGGAGGTCTCGGGTTCGATTCCCGGCGAGGGCAATTTGGGAATTTATAATGTCTGAATTGTCTCTGGTCTGGTCTGGAAGGCTTTGGCCGTGGTTAGTTACCACCCTACCGTCAAAGACGTGCTGCCAAGCAATTTAGATGGCGTGTAGAAACCGATTAGAGGTATGCCCATATGCCCTTTCCAAGTTAGCCCGGTACCATCTTAGACTGCATCGAAACTTACCATCAGGTGAGATCGCAATCAAGGACTATCTTGTCATCGAATAAAAAAAAGTTTATTTTTATAGGGCGCTGAATATTTTTCCTCTTGAACAGAATTAGTATTTGTATATTCTATTTCGTGAGATATTTAGTTAGAGCCTCACGTCTACCAATCTCACGCCATATTGATCTGATAGCTCTCGTCTCAGTCGGCCATCAGTGAGGCGGGGCGTGAGTTTACGAAGACGGCAGATATCTGTCGACACGACCGAAGGACTGATCAATCAAGTATTCGAGACACTTTGATCTCAACGCGTTTTCATCGCCCGCTTCAAACAACGATTATTGAATACTCAATAACTGTTGAGATGTGTCAGTATACAGTCACTCTAAACTGATCTTAACAGATTGAATGTGTTCATGTTCCGAAAATAAATTTGATCCACTTTCAGTAAGCCTTTATCTACTCGAATGATCACAATTTGCGGAAATCAGTAAAAATAAGCTTATAATAGCACCTGCTAAAGTGACTAGTTAGCTTCTGGCGAATAAGGAAAAAATAGCTCCCAGGCGAAGCCTTGTAAAAAGCTCGCACCTATAATTTTCAACTTTAATAGCAATGATGGCAATAAAAAATATTTTGAGTAAGGCAATAGGCACCTACTGTCGAGCGAGAGAGAATCGCGGGACCCAGTGAAAACCATCCAATACCGAAAAGAGTCAATCTCCACACGGCGATATCATCCAGCACTGGGAGCATGGGCAGGATATAAAAGCTTTATCCCCCGATTTTATCCACTGACAGGGGATAAACCTATCTTTTCCCTATGCTAGAGCATGGCGACAGGGGAAAGGAGAAGTTTATCCCTATTTGACATTACAAGTGGAGCAACTTCCCCCGGATAGAGCATGGGGACAAGTGAAAGGGATAAACTTTTCCTTTTTTGACTTTTGAAAGGGTCAAACGAAAACAAAAACCACAGACAAAAACCACCTACGAATCACCTATTAACTGTCAAAATCACATATAAATATATAATGACTTTTTTTTTATAATGATAAAAATAATGACTTTTTGAGATCGAATTGACATAAATTTTGAAGTATTGTGGTATTTGTACCTCCTACTTCCATGATTTTCTTATAATGGCAATAATTGCGGGGATAAATTTTCTCCCATTTTATCCACTGTCAATATTCTTCCATCGCTGAACCCATGCTCGACGGGTGGATAAGGGGATAAACATTTTATCCTTTTCCCGGGGATAAAACTTCTCCCGCCCATGCTCGCCCTGCAGGGGATACAAATGAGTGCTCTGGACACTAACTAGTAAAAAATTCTTGCTGGTGTTAACTTAACCTTTACTATTCAAAAATTACAATTATTATTGTACAGTGGTAAGCCTGCGGTCTTATGCTGAGATCTGTAGAGCGTTCTTTGACTCAGCTCAGACTTAAGATAGAGCTTAGAATGAGACACAAATATGCTCTGACATACCTAAATCTGTCTCGTTTTAATTCTGTCTTGAGTCTGAGCTGAGTGAGAGTGCGGTTTATAGATTTTAGTTTTAATGTGATAGATCTCGGATTAGATTCCAGGCAGCAGCAATTTGGGAATTTTTGTATATCTGAATTCTGAATTGTCTGTGGTTTAGTTTTTTCAGTGGGGATAAAAGATAAAAGATGATACCTATCGAGTACGTCATCATATATTTTATTTTTATCTTTATCCCTATATTTAGCTGTATCACATGTGTGGAGATTGCTATTTACTGGTTCAATATATGAGGATGATTAATAGCGATACTCTCACTCGTCAAGGTTCCTAAATATGATGTAAAGACATGTCTGATATTAATAATATGTCAATATGATCATTAATAAATGATATTTTGTTTCAGGCGCTTGAGACTTGCTTCGTTTGTAGCAGTGCATAGGCAATAGGAAATATCTATCCAAAAGCGGTCTGCGGCCTTACCACTTACCAACTCGTGGCCCGCTTGTCCTTCCGTCTTTTTCTTATTAATAAAAAATAACATTACATTAATAATAACGTTATGTTTTCATCAAAATATATTGATGATTGCAAAACTTGCAGGTAAACCTCGTAATATTATGCGATCAAGATAAAAGTAGGAATGCGGAGCCGCCATTTTGTATTTCTATTTTACTCAGTGTCAAGAAAAGAAAATGGCGGTAGAGCAAACTTATTCTTATATTAATAGTAAAGAGTTTTTCGCAAATCTTCATTGCCTCTGTGACTGAATAAAAGATAGAAAATGCCAATGGGTAACGTTAGTTCTTGCTAATGCTTGACATTTGATGAAACACAATTATTCGCAGCGGTAATAAAGATTTGCGGTGACTGTAGTTAATACATAGTCTAGACCAGGTCTAGACTTAACCACATAATAAATAAAAGTGCTCGCAAAAGGTTTTAAGGTACGAGTAGGTGAAGTAGTTACCATAGAGACCTCATTATTCAAAGTGAGTTTTTTATCTTGTTCCGCATAAAACCGAGAAGGCTCATAAAACATTTTCATTAAAACATAACATCTCCATAACACACGTAACATACATAATATTGTTCGGATCGCGAATCTAAACTTGCAAGCAAATAATTCGGGTCCGTTGCGGTTATAAATAATAAATAACAATAATGTTCCTCCTGACTAGATTTCGGCCACAGCAGCTAATCTCAACGGGAACTAGCTGTCCACGCAGGAACAACAAACTTACCTATTTTGCAATAATCCGCCAAAATATTAAAAAATTGTGTTGTACAACATAATATAGCACGCGCTACGCAACACTTTCCGTTCCACCACTAATGCTGATATCTGTAGAGCGTGCTCTGACTTAGCTCGGACTCAAGAAACGAGCCACAAATATGTTCTGACATAAATCTGTCTCGTTTTATCTCTGTCTTGAGTCTGAGCCGAGTCAAAGCAGGCTCTATAGATCACTAGAAGAACATGCGACGTTGATAGGTTTCGAAAAATAAGTTTGTTTTTCCTTGTTAAACATTATTTATTGGTTGAACTAGCCAATAACTTAACGAGGGAGTTTGCACAGTTTTGATACAAAAAATTACTCTGGACGACCCAGATTCTTTGCTCGCAAGTTTACACACACACGGGTCAAGGCTTGCCGCAATCGACACGAAACGTTTTACTTACGATAGTCAAGACCTTCCTGAGGTCGTTATGTAGCGCAGACACGTCGACTCCGCGGCCGGCGTCGCCCAGTCTTCTCAGCGTGTCTGCCAGTGGCCCGGACAGCGCTCGCAGCTGCTGCCAAGACCTAGCGTACTGTCTACGTACTAGCTCGATAATGGTCGAAGTTAGTGCCAACCCGATTAAAATGTATAGAGTGCAGAGTAGCATGTATTTTGGTCTTTCTGGAAAAGAGAAATAACGTTTAAAATGCTCTGCCTTTCGCAACACTTTTGACAAACGAACTGGCTTTCAATGTATAGAGTATAGAGTAGCATACATATTTTAGCCTTTCTGGCAAAGAGAAATAACGTTTAAAATGCTCTATCACCCGCGACACTTTTGATGAACGAACTTGCTTTTTAACCTACTTCAGCGATTATGTAAGAAAATCGTATTCATTTGACCGTTTTCGTATAGGTTCATTTATCAATTAATAGAAAAAAATATTCTAATTTTTTTATTCAAATAAACTTTTACAAAGTGTTTTCGAATTGAATGTAATTTACATCTGCCAATCATTAATCGTTTAAAGGTCTCTGTCAAATGAATACTTACGATTTTTTTACACAATATCATGGAAGAATAGGACTTCGCTATAGGTACCTACATAAATCGAGCTGGATAAGGATAAATGCTACACTTAATACTGCCAGACGTACTTTTACGTTGTAGGCGCCAGCGCGGCGTGGTGGTTGGTCATGGATTGGCAGGGGTGAATGACTCATGAGTTTTGCTTTACGTAAAATACACCTATTCTATGGCGTTTAGCACCTTCTCTTTGGCGTCTTTATCTTCGAAATAAAAACGCCTAATTCGCTTACTTCAGACTCCATAAAATCGGCAAAATCGACTGATAAATATATACTGTCGCAACTATTATATCTTTAAATCTTGGGTATCTTTAAATCAAGAGTGAATAGGCAACTTCAAGGCAAGCTCGCAGCACCTTAGGCTGCATCTTCACTTACCATTAGGTGAGATCGCTGACCGCAGTCAAGCGCTGGTCTAATATTTAAAAAAAAATCTTGAGTCACAACTCAGTAAAGACTTAAGCCACTAATAATGAAGGGTCTTGCTTTTTTTGTGACTGAAGATGGGATTAAATATTTATTTTTGAAGGTATGTATTGATTCCTGATTATAAAATTGTTCTAAAATCTTCTTACTTAGATATAATAAAATAACTGGTAAAACCAATGATCTGCAGTGCTAAGACAATACATTGTATCTTTAGATACAGTGTTTTATCGTAACAGCAATAATGAGTACCTCGCACATGATTACATATAATGGCATTTAAATATTTGAATTAAGTCTTAAAAATACTAACAAACTTCAAATGCCTATTCTTCTATTGTCATGGCACGGCAGTGATTCAAACGAACTTGTACTATAAATAAAAACCTTTTCAAAACATCTTACTTGGAACGAGATCCCCAAATCCAATGGTAGTCATCGTGATAAAACAGAAATAGAATCCGTCATAGAAAGTCCAATCGTCCTCCCACATCTTGAACAGGCCAGCCCCGGCCGACAAGTAGACGAACAAGAAACCGACGGCCCAGAATGCGTACAGAGATCTCTGACCCGCCGGATTACTTTCCGACAGTCGGTTACACCATTCTAGATACAAGAAACAAATACTGAAAATAAATATAGAGATTTCTTTTTCAACCATCTTCGGGAGCTTAAGTGCGCATTCAGATCTGATGTTATGTCAGCCAGTGACGTATAGTTCTTGCAATTCACGGTAACACGTGGCTCATGGTTGTGTGTGTTTCGTATCTGTATAAGTGTGAGTGAGAGCTTGCTCGGGCCTGACCGCTCCCACCTAGGCACGCACACTTACGCAATGTGCATGAACACGACGTAACCACAACTAAAGCTCACGCACCTTCGCGAATTGCAAGAACTATATTGAAAGAGAACCTTCAAGTCTATTCTATGCATATTCTTTTTTAAATCATCTTTCATCTTTGCAAAAAATCATCGTGGAAATTATTTTATAATTGATACCATTATAATAACACTCTGCAACTTGTAAGTGAGTAATAAACCACAATTTAACCAATGACTCAAATTCTTGTTAACATAGAAGTAACTTTCTAAAGACTGTTAGCTGCCGCTTCACAAAATGTTATGTAGCGCTGTGATGTGTTTTTGGATACATGGTAACATTGATTTCGTCGATGTAGTTAACACAAAATAATGATAATGAAAAACTTGGAACAATAAAGATTCCAATACCGCTTCGACACAAAACTTACTCGGCATCGTCGGTAAATGTTTAGCCACAACTGACACAACTGTTGCGAACACTCGCCCAAGATCGGCTATCACAGTCAGCGTTAATGGAATCCCAATAAGAGCATAAGCGATACAAAATAATCGCCCCCAGAATGTTTCTGGTACTATGTTGCCATATCCTGAAAAAAAATTTGGACATTAGTAAAATTGAACACCTTGTAATACCTAAACTAAGCTAACCTAAGGGGTCCATCAGTTCGAGGGAAGCCAGTTGTCACCAAGCTGGTCTAATTTGACGGCTTCATTCAGATGAAACTTGAATTAAGAGCTTATACACAATGATGCCTGAGCCTGTGGTTTCTTTCTAAACGATAGAGCTGCCTGAAACGGACGTTTATCAAAATATGAAAGGGATAGATTTATTCCCTGCCTGTCGTGTACCGGAAAAAAGGAGGCAAAAATGGAAGAATCCGTGACGTGAGCAAAAATTAAAATTTTAACATTTTAAAAATAAATTATCATATCACGTCATTTTTGAAAATAGGAATTAAATAAATATTGAAAAATTACAAAGTTAAGCCTAAAATAATCAAAGCAGTTTTTAGAAAACTTTCTATCGCTAAAATTATTCCCAATCAATTTTCCATTTTGTAGAGATCTTGAGAGTAAAAAACTAAAACCCAGACAGCATTATATTCAGAAAGCTCTTTGTCTTTATAATTTTCTAATTATATGGATTACCGAAAATCGTGTAGAAATTCCCTCAAAGACTCTTTAAATCTCATTTAAGACTTGTTTTTGAAAGTCTAAAAGATTTAACGAAATTCCTTATCTTTTCAAATAACTTATGCCTTTCGTGTTCATTCCATGCAAATTGTATCAAGGATAGACTAAATTAACTTGTTAGTTCTCAAAGCCGCAGTAAAAAGTACCTAAATTAAGTTGTACAAGTAAATCGGGTGTATCAGGTTTTTTTAAGACTCTCATCGAGTAGTACTCTACGGCTGAAATCTACAGACCGTACTTTCACTCAGCTAAGACTCAAAATAGAGTTAAAACGAGACAGATTTATGTCAGAGCGTATTTGTTTCTCGCTTTAACCTCTATCTTGAGTCTGAGCTGAATCAGAGCAAGCTCTATAGATATCAGCATATGTTTTGACGATGGGTCAGTATGTTCGAATAAATTAGAAACCTGAATGTAGCATAGTATTCGATAATTGCAATCCGCGCCAATCAGTACAAAAACTTAAAATTTTAGATAACAGCCACGCACGCGCCCTTTACCCTTTACTGGTTCTATTCGCAAATTTCATTTAATTTATTGTAGAGCATTCAAAAAATGGGCGTGATAAACCTCGAGCTATTTCCAACAAAAATGACAAAAAAGTTAAATCGTGGAACCCTAAAAATGGTATGAACATTACTTATACTTATGTGTATCTACAGCAGCGACACAATGTCGCCTGTGTATCGGTTTTCTTTTTAGATATATTTTGGAAAGTGTCAGGGATTTCACAATCTTGTTCCTCTTCACCGCTCTACCTGGTATTAACTACGAGCATTTTTATATTATGGTAGACATTCAATGCACCTCATCGCAGGAAATGTTTTCATACAACGTTCACCTTACTGGTGTCAATGTTTTCTGCCATATATACCTTGAATGCCTCGAAAGCAAGAGTGATTATGCATCTTCTAGGCAAGCGCCCTTTAACTTTGAGATCATCATTGCTTTTCATTTAGCATGTTTGTCACTAAGAGATAGTCTAACTTACATTGAAAATAAAGTATAATGCAGGTATGTATTTTATATTTGATGTAGATACATAGTGTATGCTTACATGTTCGTACACACCTATTGTGGTGAGCACGGTCGATGAGAAGAAAACAGCTTGCAATATGCTCCATTTCTCTTCTAGAGGCGGGAAGTTCTTTTCTATATCTAAGGCTATGCCGCTACCAGATGCGTCTTCTAACACCTAAAAAGACGAGATATTTTACGTGCTGACCACGATTAATGTTTGGATAGAGATGTCGATGTTTAGACCCAGTTGCATGGATCGTGGTCACCACGAAACTGCGGGGTTGAGAAACGCCAATTTAAAATGTAACGGGCAGAATCTCGGAAATCACGGAAATCATCTGGATCGTAATATCGTTGATATTAGCAACCAAAACGTTTATCGTGGTACGTAGCCAGGTAAACATTTAACAACTTTTAACAGAGAAGATACGTCGCTTATGAAGTTACCGTGCATATCCAATGGGAAAAAGTCGAAGACATAATACCTATAAAAACTGCCTAATACCAGAGACTTCATCCGCACATGTACCTACCTATATTTACTATGTTCCGGAATAAAAAGTTCCCTTAGAGGTCTGTCAACACGATGATAGCTATCTATCTCTGTGCCAAATCACGCCAAGATCCCCTAGTGTTGAAAGTGAGCCGTGAAGAAGTAACACACAGACAGACACTTACGAATTAATTTATATATAGTTAAAGATGATCGCACACGAGAAGAATCCCGCACACATGTCAGCCGCAAGAACCAAGCAAGAAATTATAATGCAATGATATTATCACAAACATATAATATAAATCAGTAATGTGACAGATTCGGCTGATCGGACAGATTTTATTCGGTGGCGAGATTTACGCCTTTCTACTCTACGAATATGGTTCATGTAGTAACTATAGATATGTAGTCGACTTATATTTAAGTTATGTAACAATATAAACGGAAATTTTAACCTGCATTCCTTACTGAATTATTAAAATATAAGTTAATACAAGGAATCGTAACTAAATACAACCGTACTATGTACTTAGTTATGATTCCTTGTATTGGTACTACGTTACAATTTATATTATTAAATATCCGCTTACGTTACATTTTATATTTAAAATGGTTACTAGCATGTGTTATAAACATAGCTTTGATAGCATAGTTGTTAAGACTTCGGCCTTCTTTTTAGGGGATTGGGATTCAAATCCCAGACACGTACCTACCTCTAAATTGTCAGCCAAATCCTTTACTTAATATAAATGCGATAGTGTGTTTGTTTGTTAGGTTGTCCTTCAAGCAACGGAGCAACGGATCGAGGTGATTTTTGGTGACTTGGAAAATCTTTAGTCTCTGTTTTTGCGATAAAAGGTAGAGAAAAGAGAGTTCGTGTGGGATTCTTAAAATATAACTCCACGACGACGAAGTTGCGGGAAAAAAGCTGTAAATAATTATAGTTTTGGTCTCTACATACCTTTTCATATACAGCTAGTTGATCGCTGAGAACTTTTTCTAAGCTCACATCCTCAGTGCCATTCATATTATAATCAGCAACTACTCGTATAAGATTCCATCTTTCCGTAAGAAGGCGATCCCTTAGGAATTCCTGTTTTGCCAATTCGGCCGGATACTCAAGAGCCCGAAATACCTAAACATAACAATAATTAAGGAAAATAAAGACGTGACATAATAATGCTTTGTACATTCGGTGCATCGGCAGCGGAATAATAAGAATGCTAATGTACCAAATGTGGTTATTTGATAAATCTACGTGTTTGATAAAATACTGAAACTCAATAACCATTATAACACATTTTTTGCATTGGGACACATAACACATGTAACAACATTCAATGTACACTTAGAAGACTTTACATGTAAAAAAGTAAAAATAAAACAAACATAATTATTCATCATTTACATTTATAATTAAATGCAATTACAAAAAATATTCACGATAGTAACTAATATTCTTAAAAATTCTCAAATTCCTTCTCAAATGCACATTTCGATGCTTTCTTTAGTTTGGCTTCGCCCATGTCAGGAAAATTGACAGTGTCTCCAGGATCTTTACATATTGGTATGAATGGTGGAAACACTTTCTGATGTAATATATTTTGCCAGTTTATGTCACTGAAAAAGGCGTGGTTTTTAATATCATATACACCTGCCTTGAGGGAGCCAAAGCGTTTAGTGGGATCTACATCCAAAAGATGTTTTATCAAGGACTTGCAAGCTGGCGTCATACAATCTGGACTTTTGTACTTGCCCGTCAAAATCTTTTCATAAAGCTTCATCGTGTCCGAATGATAAAATGGTGGGTGACCAGCGATTATTTCGTAAATAAGAATACCGAACGACCACCAATCCACAGAATAAGTGTATCCTTTAGACAAGATAATTTCTGGAGCAATATATTCCGGTGTACCACATATCGTCCATGTTCGATTCTTTATTATTTTTCCAAAACCGAAATCGCCAAGTTTAATGTATCCAGACTCGCTGAGCAATATGTTTTCTGGTTTCAAATCTCTGTGCACTATGCTACAATGATGTAAATATTCTAAAGCTAAAACCACCTGAGCCGTATAAAATTGGGCTAACGGCTCCGAAAGATTTCCCATTCTTCGTATTAAAGTAAACAGTTCACCGCCAGCTTCAAACGGCAACACAAGATAAATGTAAAGATTGTCCTTGCAACATAAATGTAGAGATATTAGAAATGGAAAAGTTACACTCTGCAGAATTTTCTTTTCAAGATTTAACTGTTTGACGTTCTTGTGCTTCACAACTTGGGCTTTCTCCAGCGCTTTCATCGCGAAATATTCAAAAGTATTTTTATCACGAACCAAGAACACGGTTCCAAAAGATCCGACTCCTAAAACCCTTACGACATCAAAGTCGTCCACGGCCCTGTCATACTTCTTACTCTCGTTGTAGCGATTTGTAAATTCAAATTTTAGCGTATCTAAATAACGATTATGATTGAGCTGCAGCTCATAAGAGTAAGTTTCAGCTTTTTCTTCTCGTTTATCGAATATCACCATTTTTTACTAGAAGTTAAGAAATAAAAGCAGCAGTAAAGAAGATTCCAAGGTAACAGAAAGCATTCATATTAAATAAGATTACACAAATCACTGTAAAACTTTATTAAATTCCGTTCTTAGATAATTTAAATTTATTTAAAATTCTACAACATAAAGTAATAGCAAAGTAACCGCTTAGTAATGGCATTAAATGTCAGGTAACTACGTCAAGTTGACCAAACAGAAGTTTACACAATGGCATAGCAAGAAGATTCAATATGAAAGATAAATAAATATCTTTCATATTGAAACTATTGTCCGTTGTTCATGGTTATATACTCAAAGAGCTCAAGTGCAACAACCACTCAAAGCTTTACTGCAAAGTTTTTTTACTGCAAACAGTAAAAAAATTTTTTTACTGTTTGCAGTCAAATAAGTAAGAAGAAATAAGAAAAATAAATAAATATAAATTTTAACAATAATTTACTTCGCCTATTTCACGTAGCACGTATTTGTATTTCACGTAGGAAATTGGAATATCTTTTAAATAGTATAGCCGCGCCTTCCGCAGTGCCCCGTGTTACATTTCACGAATTTATGACGCCGCAGCGACGCCGCAGCACCGAAAAATAGGTACCATATCGACGGTTAACCACCAAGATCTCCTAACTCAAAATGTCAAAATGTACGCAAGGCACAAAAAACATTTTATATTTTTGTTTGAGTGCAGATATGATTAAAACAAAAATATCATTAAATATTTACAATATTATTAATTTTATGTATGAGAATTTCCTATAGTGTGAAATAGAAGAGTTTTTTTGCAAAATCAGTAAACCAGCAGTTTGAATTAAAGTATCAGATAGTAGCTCTTGGTGGTTAACCGTCGATAAGTCATCACCACAATGGAAAAGAAAATAATGCCAACATACCAATCCTCCTCCAGCAGTGTACAACATCAGGGCGACAAAAAGGCCAACATGGGACAAGGCAGCACGAGGGAAAAGCCGCTCCCATGTTGACACAGGAGGCGGAGATCCCATCAGCGTTTCAGTCTCCCAATTAACTCCCTTCACTCCCTTACACATTGTTGCAACTTCTCGAAACTCCACTTAAATCCTATTTAACTCTAAAATCTTCTACGTGTTCTTACTACGTACTTTATACATATTTATTTATAGATTAACTTTCCCATTTTTATCTGGAACAAGGGTTTATTTTTAGGGAAAAGAAGCTACATACTTTACCATTCTCGTATTTTTCCTACATCTTGCTGCATCAAGATTGCATCTAAAAGCTACCAACTAAAAGCGCAGCGCTATCATGTTTCTTACTAAATGTTCGGGACATACACTTATGAGCAATGAGACTCTACATAATGTAATACCTATGAGATTTTCTTTATGTATGAGGTTTATGGCAAAAATAAGATCAATGCTTTTTAGCTGTAGGTACCTATGTATAATACCTAATTTATTTATTGTTCTAAATCCTCTATCTCTGTTAATTCAATTACTTGTTATTTTTCACATTATATTCCATCTCTATAATATAGCTTAGTCTAGGAACATCAATCAGTAATAACGATCGCGATTTAGTTCCATCAGAAAGGAAATAGAAACCCTGAACCAAAATTATATGCAGGTTCCTAAAAACCTACCTATCTAGATCTTATGGAGGGTACTACAAAGTTAATTAACAAAATTGTAAATGTTATATTTTGTTTTAGTCTACGTCTACGTTTTATTGACGTAGCAAATTATAGGTCATGAGAATATCGTATATCGCTGGCGCCGCTTATCTGCCCAACAACCTTTACTTAAGACTTAAGCTTTTACAAGTACAGAACGAGTAAATGAAGATTGATTATAGTTGTAACATTTGATAAACTCTTTTTATTTACTCATATGTTGTACTTAAGACGAGGTAGGTACTTATTGATAATAATCAAAAACTAAAACCTAATGATTTAATCTTTACATAAAAAAATATCGTAACGCTATTATACTAATATGTGCCTCATAATAAAATAGAAGATTGTAATTCTTTTTAAATATGTAAGTCCTGCAATGCGTAAAGTTACATAAGTTTGAATACTGAAGAAACGGTAACTTAAAGACACTAAAAATATAGTTGAAATCTTACAACAACTTTTATAACAAGGATTAAGGAGATCACATAATATACTATTAGATTAATTATAAGTAAGGTTTTAATATAAGTAATGAGGCTTTAAAACTATTATAATACTTACTTATGTACAGTATTGAAGAAATTTAAGTTATGATTTAAACTAATTTGTATGGAATTTTCAAACTAGTGTGAGAATTTTAAATATTAAAACGAACACTATTACTTTATTTATGTCTTATGCGAGTTATGACACACTGCGAGCGGAAACAAAAGGTATATTTTTAATTCACAATACAGTCTCGAAGTAAATTTCGAAGAACGACAAATATAAACCGGGTTCGGGAACGTCCATTCCCAGCCACGGTCTTCAACAAACTGAATTTGCTGAATTAGTAAATTTACATTTGCTGAAATTACTTCGCCTGACGCTGTGATAAGCTTTCAGAAATCAGAACTACAGGCACTAAAACTTTAGCTTTGGCTCACATGTTTGCTTACTTTTGTAAGCTTTTAAGCGTATAATATGTATTATGGGGAAAAAATAATAAAATATTATTTAATAACTTTTTACTTACAATCAATTATTAGCATAAAACAAAGATAAATATTATGCAAGTATTTTACTCCAAACTTAAATTAAAACTGTCTAGGTATTATCCCCAGTTTTGAACTTAACTGCAAAATCCTAATAACGGTGAGGTGTCCATTATAAAAAAATAAGTTAAAATATGTTGCAAATGAGGTTAAAAATCTTCAAACTCTTCTTCGTATAAGCATACTGGACTCTCTTTCATTTTCTCATCTTCAAAGGTTTCAAAATACGACGTATCTCCGGGAGATCGGATTTTTGGTTGGAAAGGTGGCGGAACACGGTTGTTCAACAGACCGTCCCAGTCAATCTCTCTGAACCATTTATGATTCTTAAAGTCCAACACGCCGTTCTTCAGATTTCCAAATCGTCTCGTTGTGTCTGTCTGGAGCACACGTGATATTAAATCCTTTAAATCGTTGGAGAAGTGATTCGGAGCCCGGTATTTCCCAGAGACAATTTTTTCATATATTCTCATTGGATCAGATGCGTAAAATGGTGGATACCCGGCGCTCATTTCATACAGAAGAATACCAAGCGACCACCAATCTACAGATTGACCGTAGCCCTTGCTTAGAATAATCTCTGGTGCCAAGTATTCAGGAGTACCACAGAGGGTCCACGTTCTACCACGAATCAGCTTGCAAAAGCCAAAATCTGTCAATTTTATGTAACCAGTTCGGTCTATAAGAATATTCTCCGGTTTCAAGTCACGGTAAACTAGTTCACACGCATGTAAGTACTCAAGCGCTAGAATCACTTGAGCCCCGTAAAACTTTGAACACGTCTCCTCGAATTTACCTAATTTACGTAAGTGCGAAAACATTTCACCACCCGGTACGAATGGTAAAACGTAGTAAAGATATACGTTGTCTTTGAAAAAGTATTTCATGTACACGCAAAATGGAAAATTAAGACCACAAAGGATTTTCTTCTCGTAGTAACTGTGTTCGATTTGCTTTAGTTTCACTATCTTTTCCTTTTCCAACATTTTCATAGCATAGTATCGACCAGTATCGATATGCTTTGCCAGGTACACTACACCAAAAGCCCCAGTGCCTAAAACTTTTATCCTCTCAAAGTCACTAAATTTTGAGTTATCGCGAGATTTTTCATTCCAAGTTTCTATGAAATCCTGATGGAGTTTTCTCAGATACAGACTGTATTGTTCTTGTCTCGCAATCGAATAGCCTCCAAGCCGAGGCGAGTTAATGAATCGCTTGGCATCGTTGGCCATAGCTCCAAACTCCTTTTGTGAAATCAGTTTGAGATATTTCGCATATTATCTCCATGAAATAAAGATAAATTGACATTAGAATGAATATTTGACGTGATGGACATAAAAATTCAAAATGTTATGAAAAAGTTTGTATTAAAACATTGTTGGATTTTAAAAATGATTCTAAGAAAGATGATTTTGAAACACTTAAAAACTTTGTAAACAAACATAAATTATTATTTTTCAAAATATAAATAATGATATCAAGAGAGATTCTTTCTAAACTGAAGCCTTTGTCATCTTGTCTAATCAAAACATTGTCATTAAATTGTCATAAGTTGTCACACAAATATTATTTTAGCAGATTTTAGCTGATCGAAGTACATCGACTAGATCAGTATTATATTATTTTATACTATGTCTTTTAAGGTCTTTTATAGCTTTATTTATTTTTATGCGGTGATTTATTTATAAATGTAATTTAATGGGATACATAATCTCAAAAGGATCATTAAACATTGATGGCTAAGCCGACATATACTCGTCAAATTCACCAAGACCACCAGAGATATTTAGATATGTTAAAATCCGAGTTTCAAAAGAAGTACAAGGACCCACCTGTGTCCGAAAAGAGCACAGAAAACTATGATAACATAAAAGCAATTGGAAACGGTGCGTATGGAGAGGTATTTTTAGTAAGAGATAAAAGCAGATTCACCTATCACGCCATGAAAGTGGTAGACAAAAGAGTCGTCGTTGAGAGAAAACATGTCAAAAATTTAATTTTGGAAAAGAGAATACTTCAGTGTGTCCAGTTCCCATTCCTTGTGTCTTTAGATGATGCTTTTAAAGACAATGTTTATCTTTACTTCATACTGCCGTATGTGGCTGGAGGAGAGTTATTCACTTATATACAAAAGTACGGCAGTCTAGCTGACCATCTCTCGAAATTTTACGCCAGTCAAGTTATATTAGCCATAGAGTATTTACATTATTGTGAAATCGTACACAGGGATATAAAGCCGGAAAATATCTTGATCGATACTAACGGGTACATAAAACTCTGTGATTTTGGCTTTTGTAAGATACTTTCCAAAAAAACGTGGACTTTATGTGGTACACCTGAATATTTAGCCCCGGAGATTATTATGTCTAAAGGATACTCCTTTTCCGTTGATTGGTGGGCAATCGGTGTCTTAATCTTTGAGATGGGGTCAGGTTTTCCACCGTTTTTTTCATCGGACCCTACCAAACTTTATGAGAAGATATTGGAAGGTCATTATAAATGCCCGGATAGCATAGTTCCTGAATGCAAAAATATAATAAGAGGCCTACTGCAAGTGGATCAAACGAAACGGTTAGGTTGTCTGAAGGGCGGGGTCTTTGAGATTAAGAGCCATCCGTGGTTCAATGATCTATCTTGGCAGTTGATTATGCAACAGAGGGTGTCACCACCATTTGTTCCTATATGCCCGTCCCCTGGCGATACAAGTAACTTCCCAGATATTGAACAAATAAAATTAAAAAGGAGTTCAAAGTGTTATTACGAAAACGAATTCGAAGATTTCTAAGTAGATATGTCATCTTCAGAAATAAACATTATATCGATAACTTTGATTCAGGAAGAAAATCGGTCTTTAAGATAATGTTACGAGTTTTAGACGGGCTTATTATAATTATAGTTGTAACCTAAGTACAAGAAAAGTGTATTGTTGAGTGTTTTACATTCGAGCAAATAAAATTATATCCTATACATTTTTTTACAAAGTAAGTATATTAGGAATATTATTTGAAGGAGACTAATATTTCTCTTTTCCTTGGAAGTAAAGTCCTCTTTGTCCTCAGAGTAAACGTGGAACAAATAAGGTGCCCCACACAGAACTAAGCGATAGCAAGCTGCAGCGCTGATACCTCCGTACCAACTAACAATAAACGCAGTACTAACTTAACAAAGTTTTATAGAGCCACATTTGAAGACAGTTCTTGCATTTGCTTTTGCATATACCTAATTTTGTCGTATTGAAGCTTTGGGAATTAATTAGCAGTCATAAAAGTTTCTATAGCAAAAGTGTACATCCATTATTGTAAATACCTTGGGTTTTAAATCTCAGTAATTTACACGGCGCGTTTTCGTTGCCGCTAAATAAATCATTTCGCTCACGCGATCGCCTGATCCAAAGCTTTGATAAAAACAGAGCCGATTAAGTTTGCTGGTGCTTTTTATCGGGCGCTTTAATAAATTAATATACTGCAGTGGCGTCGAAACATTATTAAATTAAGACTTAAATAACAAACGCTGCAATACAAGTTTTATTAATTTTAAAATTATTTCTAATGCTTCATTGATTTCTGAGAACGGATATTCGGTACCTACTATTCCTAGCTAAATATTTCCAATGTCCTATTTTTTTTTTTTGCTTACCGTTAAATAACCGTTAAATAATTAGATCCATGGTTATTCCTTCAAAAATCGATTGCCCAGCCCTGGACTGAAGACGATGACACCAAGCAACAGCGCCTTGTGCCTGGAAAGCAGTTTTACCAGACCAAACGTGATTTTTTGGATCTATGTT
This sequence comes from Hipparchia semele, assembly GCA_933228805.2. NCBI lineage: Eukaryota > Metazoa > Arthropoda > Insecta > Lepidoptera > Nymphalidae > Hipparchia > Hipparchia semele. Next base: position 9,806,416 of record OW121713.1, on the reverse strand, counting down.
TTATCTTGGAAAACCAGGGGGTTCCCGCGGGATTTTTTAAAACCTAACTCCATGCGGACAAAATCGCAGATACAAGCTAGTTAGGTGCGAATAAACGAACTAAAGAAATAAAAATAAGAGGATATGACAAGACATTGTTAGAAATGTTGATAATTTTTAATGCAGGTATATTAGGTTATTAACCTAAGCAAATAAGGTAAATAGTAAGTTAGCGAAAATATTTTGCTTACCATAACGTTAAAACAATTTTTTGCTAAATATCAATACACTCAACCAGAAGGTAATGACTGACCTTTAAGCTTAAAATTTTTATTTTAAATTCGTGCAATATTGCAATTTGAAATAAAACCGGCTAAGTAAGTGTCAGACTAGCACACTAAGGGTTCCGTAATTTGGAAAGAAAGGTACAATACAATTAGCTATTTAGTTAAATTATTCGACCGTTTACAACCCAAACCTCTTTTAATAGAGAGACAGCCGCTTCTTGGAGACTTCATTTTATATTTCTTACAATACTTATGTAGTCCAGCCCGATCAACTCTAATTTATATTACATTTTTTGCTTAGAAAACTTTAGAGAGCTAAAAGGGGGACATAGCTATTTTTAGTTTTCATGATAAATCGAAAACTATAATCTGTGATCCGAAGTATAAGGCCTAGAAATTAACACAAAAAAGTTGAAAACCAATTTTAAAATTAACAAATGACGCTCTTTTGTTATGATACCCCACTTAGATCCTATTGCACCATTGCATCGCCAAGAAAACATTAACTTTATTCCTCAGTTAAATACTTTTCAGCGAATGTGAAACTAGCTGATGCCCGCAACTTCATTCGCGTGATTGAGATTTTAAATTCTCGCGGGAACTCTCTTATTTTCCGGGCTAAAAAGTAGCCTATGTGTTATTCCAGACTATAATCTATCTCAGTGCAAAATTTCAGCTAAATCAGTTCTGTCATTGCGGCGTGATTGAGTAACAAACATCCATCCATCCAAACGGAAAGTAGGATTAATATAGTAGGATGTGGGATTCCAAGTCTATAGCATTAGTTTCTACTATAAGTAAGCAGTAGTGACAAACGGACAGATGACCGAAGTGGCACTTAGGGATTCCTTTTTACATTCCATTTTCATTTTGGTGCGGAGCCCTAAAAACTCTGAAGACGTCACGTCACGTTTCTTCCTGGGTTCACGGCATTGACCGTGAGGACCATAAATATGTAGCGCAATGATCGCTCAGCACAGTGGGTGCTGGGCTATTAACAATAGCTGGTCAATTCTGATACGAGTACCATAGTTTATTTGCATTGCAAAAATGAAATATTTATCTGCACTTGTGCTTCTAGTTACTTTGTGTTATGCTAAAGACGCTAAAGATGAAGAAGAAAGTTTTTTGCGTAAGTGAACCATATTAAAAATTCATAGCGTTATATTGACATAATATATGTATGGGGGCATATATTGAGAACTAAAGCGAATTTAATATTATAATATTAGGCTTTAATATATATATATTAAAGCTGATGCCAGCGACTTCGCCCGCGTGAATTTAGTTTTTAAAATCTCGCTGGAACTCGCTGATTTTCCGAGATAAAAAGTAGCTTATGTTACTCTCCATATCCTCAAGTATGCAAACAATTCCGTCGATCGATTGCTCCGTTGCTAGGTGATTAAAGGATAAACCAACAAATCAACAAACCAAGAAAATACACTTTCGCATTTATAACATTAAAGAAGGTATTATCCTTTTTGGATCCTATTGTTGGATACAATTCATCTCCTCTTTCATCTCCTTTTCGATATACACGACAGTGAATAAATCTATCGTTTTGCCTCTTAATTCAATAATTATTATCCATCAGCAAGATATTATTTTCTTAAGTTTCAATCAAACTTTTTTTTAAACTGATTCTTTACAAAACCAATAATCTTATGTTTATCAATGCAATCATAAATACAAATCTGACATAATATCTACCCTTTTATATACCTCTATACAAGTATTTAAAAAAAATACAAATTCGCTATCTGCGTCTACCTTGCGCTTAGTTTTTCTAAAATAGGCAACGCCCAAAGGATTTTGATACGGTTTTCAATATAATTTAGAGAGTTTCTTCTGAAACATTTATGTAATACGGAGTATGTTAACTTATAAGCATAAAATTATCATATTAATTGAAAGTAGAAGATCGATTACTCTATATAAATTCCTACCCATTTTTCTTCTTTCGTCTTTCTCAACTTGTATCTGATGTAAATAATTTGGGCCAGTTGGGAGACGTATTCAGTTGATGCTCCTGGCGCATTTTATTTTAATACATTTCTTAATAATATAGAAACGTGAAAAAATTAGAATAATATTTAGTAATAATTGGAAATGAAATGTAAATATTACTATTTGTAAAAAATCTATTGAAATAAAATGCGCCCGGGAAATCAACTGAATACGCCAAATTTTAAAATTCACCTTGGCAGGTTTTTTTTAAATATGGCGATGCTCTAATTAAAATATATATTAGGTACTTAGGTACGTGTTAGGTATAATAATCAAAAAACTTGATTATAATTTATGATCATAAAAACCAACCTTTGGCCAAACTACTTTTTTTACTAAACTAAGTACTTTAAATAAATAAATACTACTTCCATACCTACCAATAATAAAATTATAAATGCGAAAGTAACTCTGTCCGTCTGTTTGTTACTTTTTCACACCTGGAGTGCCAAACCGATTTCAACAAAATTTGAGAAGGTGATGGCTTGCATCCTTACTCCTGAAGAATAACATAGTTGAAATGTAATAACTAAAAATAATAATTTTATACAAAGATGAGTATAGGTAATAGTAAAAGGTTGGTAGGCCACGCGTCTATCTATGTATAATTTTAGGAGCGTAATCATTTAGCTACAATACTAATAAGTTAGCTTGCCGATCGATGGCATAGTCGTAATGAAGAGACTATACAGGGGCGCTTAAAAATCAACAGGAGTAAGACAAAATCTAATGAATGCTCAAGCTCTACTCAACAGGAGTAAGACAAAATCTATTGAATGCTCAAGCCCCCATCAACAAGAGTAAGACAAAATCTAATGAATGCTCAAGCCCCCCTCAACAGGAATAAGACAAAATCTAATTAATACTCAAGCCCACTCAACCAAGCAGTCGTTGAGAAGAGAGTCGGCATGTTGTAGATGAATAATTATATAAGTACCTGGGACACAGTCCAGCTAGATGGATCTAATCACCCAAGAGTCCAACTCGTATACCTACATCGGATAAAATATACGTGCAAGATCGAAAGTCAAAAATGAGTAGCTCTGTAGGAGAATCAGATTTACCAATAAGTATAAGTAGCTAATCGAGTTGTAAAGCTGAATTGGCAAAGATCGGGGTTATACTTCGAAGAACTGATGGTTGCTTTACTAGCGTCCCAAAGTTCTGGTATCTCGTGCCGCAAGCTGCAGTGTTGGTAGACCGACATGAAACAGGTCGGCGGTTAAGATCGAGGCGTGTGGATGATCTAAGTCTAAAACACCTAGGCATATCCCGCTGTAGACGTCTATTCGTTGATAAAGAACTGATAATAGCTGGCAGACGATGCTTTTCTGGCTATTAAGTAGGTATATTTTTTCTCGACGTCCACGTGGATAAGTTTTTTGATTCCCGCGGGAACTCTTTAATTTTTTTAAAGTAGCCTATGTGTTAATGCAGGGTGTACTTAGTCTATCTCCATTTTAGCCAAATCACACACACACACACACACACACACACACATACACATACAAACTTTCGCCTTTATAATATTAGAGTGATTAGTGTGATAGTGTGATGTGATGTAAGATAATGATTGTTTTTTATATTGATCATTGAGAGATTAATAGATACTATGATTAAAAAATATTATGATTGACAATTATCTATATAATAATAATATAAACAATTATCTAAATTGTCTTATCGGAAGTTTTTTTTCTGTTTGAAGAAAGAATATTTCTGATGAATTGCAATTACTTGCAATTCTTGCATAATAATTCAATAACATTGTTTCCGATTTAATTTAAATATAATAAAAGGAAAGGTCACTGACTGATTGGCAAAGGCGTACAGATACTTAGCTATGACGAAGGCTAAGAAAGGATTTTTAAAAATTCAATCGATGGAACTGAACCGTGGGATATCACAAGTTCGATTCCCGACAAGGGCCATTTATGGGAATTTATAATTTCTGCATTTCTCTGGTCCGGTTTGGTGGGAGGTTTTGGCTATGGTTAATTATAATCCTACCGTCAAAGACGTGCCGCAGAGCGATTTAGCGCTCCGGTACGATGGCGTACCATGGCGAGTAGAACTGTAGAAACCTATTAATATATTTGATGGTTTTTTATTCAGTCACGCAGTAACAGAAAGAACGCAGCGATTTGATTTTTTGTATGAATAGATTTTAGTTAAAGATCTGCTGCCCTAGCCATATTACAAAAGTATCGTTTCTATTCTCTTTCCATGATCGTTAACACTATAGAGCAGGCGTTATTAATTTTAAAAAGCCCGTGACTTCGTCTGTAGAGCAGGAGTTTCCAAAGTTTTTTTTATCACGCTTCCCATATAATGAAAAGCCATATTACAAACGTGTCGTTTCTATTCTCTTTCCATGATCGCTCAAACTGCAGAGGAGTTTCCGAAGTTTTTTTATCACGCTTCCCTACTAAAAGGATAGGACGTGTGATAAAAAACCTTGGTTATGTTGACTTGGCTACCAATTATTCGTTTTCTAAGGTCGGTAATGCCAAAGAAGGGGCTCCCAAAGTTTTTGCATGATAAAAAAAAATTTGGAAACCCCTTCTCTATAGCGGCGTTAGCGATCATGGAAAGAGAATAAACAAGTAATGGGATGACTTATGATTTTTACTCCGGGAAAACAAAAGGAAAGGCACCGTGGGATTTTTATACTCCACGTGCATGCGGCGAAAATCTAACTATACGTCGTAATTGAAAAGTCATACTTAATACCGGACTATAATATAATTGCATCTGAAAAAAATACCTACCTATCTACTATTTATAATTATGCCATCAAGCTTACACGTTTCTGCGTACATTGAAGATCAAAGGCAAATTGTGTAACTGTAATTGGTAGTTTTATTATTATTGAGCAAATAAAAATTCTCAAAGGATTTAATAAGCTAACGTTACAACTTTGTTAATAATATCGAAGGCGTTTAATAACCTAATTGAGTATTATTAACTAGTTACCCATAAAAAGTAGGAAGTTAGTTTTTGCCGATGAGTCTGTTTGTACGTAAGTATATTAGCAGCTAAACCTGTTTGTTTTTAATTTATACTTAACGACTTGTATCACAAGCTTTTTATAAGATAGACATAATTGAAACGTATTATATTATTACGTATTACTTATAATTAATTAGTTCTAGCAATCAATAGGTTGGTAGTAGATGACTAAATACCTAATGCCTACTTATTATAAAAGCTACTATAATAATCTAGCTTTTGCATGCGGCTTCGTTCACGTTAAGTTCGTTTTTTCAAAAGCCTATTTTAGTTGTGAGTGGATAGTCAGTCAGGGAGAAGGTGACTGATTGCAGTCAGTCACCCTTTATATATTAGATAATAATGCTGTGGCTACATTATCGTACGAATATTCGTCTCGTGTTGTCTGTGCGATTCTTTAATACCTAAAATATTATAGACTACCTACATGATACCTACTGTCTATTATTTAATGCGTATCTATCAGTTTTTAATTCGACCATTTAGCCAGGACTTGGCAAGCGCACGCATTCCCCTCTGCCGAAGTACATGTACAAACGTACGTGTCAGCTTGTAAGTGTGAAAGTTTTTGAGTTAGTGTGCGTTCAGCAGAAGTGAGTAAATGTGTCGGCCTGTACGTAGGCTCTACGTGATTACCTCACCTCCCGCAGAAAGTAGCAGAATATATTCAATACTAAATCTGCGTAAAGGCTCGTCCCGGTTAAATGGTCGAAGAGTTTTTATTTCAGTGAACAATTTTGATCATATATCTATCGTAGGTATTAACTTCCTATTTGGCTTGATATTATGGTAGATAGGTAGGCCTTAGCTACCAACATTTTCAGAAATTGGTAACTTTCCATCAACTATGAATGATATGTAGGGTTCGTGTAACGTTTTCGTATTCGATTACATTAGCGTCAAAGTAGAGTGGAGCTTAAGTACATGGATTGAAAGTGACAAATTCAGTACAACCAATTTTAATTTGGAGCGTATCCTTATACGCAAACGTATAAAAATGCATGTACGAAATTGAGCTCTAATTTAATGCTATCATTGCTCATTTTACTTCGACACTAATGTCATCGAATACGAATACGATCAATCGAATTAAATCTTACATTAACTAAATTATTGTAGTCAAGCGGAAAAATATAACGTATATACATAGGTGTACCTTGTATATAGCAGTTGTAAGTTCCTGATTCCTTGGTGCGATTTTAACTTTTAATCATAAATAATTAATGTAAACTAACCTTCAAATTAGTTACAATAGTAATATTAAAATTAATAAATAATACTTACCCGCTTCGTAAAAAATATCAATACTTGGTAGATACATTGGTCTCTACATACGTTTGCTACTCGTCTTAATACATTTAGCAAAACCATTTGTATGTGCAATAGGTTCAAGCAAGGACACTGCAAGCGTTTCTTCCGGCCAAAGTATGAATGTCAGATCGTAAAGGACATGACCAGTGGAGCAAAGGGCTCTCGCCTAGGTGTCAAAAATCAACGTGCAGCAAAGATTGTTTTATTTTTGGAATTCTTATATTCTATAGTTTTCAGGTAAAAAACTTTCAGGGGTCTAAAGGCTCGGAAAAATGAGAAAAAAAATAGTAAAGTTTTACGGAATAACTCTGCCTTTCGATACTAGAGGGCGCTAGTTATTGTGGTTATCAAGTCTAAAATGTTAAAATCAACGTGCAATAATAATAGTTTTATTTTTGGAATTGTTATATTTTATAGTTTTCAGAGATGAAAGTTTTAGGAGTCTGAAGCCTTGAAAACCCGAGAAAAAATAAGAAAACTTTTCAAAAAATACCTCTCCCTTTCGATACAAGATGGCGTTAAGATATGTTTATCGAGTCGTAAGAATAATTTTCTGCTATTAAACATGCGATCTATGCGCAAAGTTGCTTAGAAAAAAATTGCTTAATATTTTTGTACAGATCCTAGGACACGGAATAATACAACTTTATTTGCACGAATAATTTAATTTTTCAATAGACAAGCGCTATCTAGTGTCGCGAAGCGGAATTTCTCTTTACTATTTAAGTGCGTGATACACATGCTTGTTACTCGCACAAAAGCATGCCAGTTACAAGCAATAATGAGCTACTCGCATGTGTATCGAGATTCTGCCAGTAACTCACGTGCCAGAGCAAAGCATACGAATGGCTCGCAAGCCGTTTGATTTTTTCCCCTTGAAGGGAAGTGGGACGGGAGATTCGTATTGCCAGCTACAAATACGCGAAACAAGGGGCTGATTCTGTAACTCAGTGCCTATCAACGACGATAGGCATTTTTTATCCATTGAAGGTTTGAAGAGAAATATGATTTACTTTTTCATAGTAAACCTTCAATGGATAAAAAATATATGTCAGTGGCTTTCATTTTTTGATAGGCACTGAGTTACAGAATCGAAGGCAGGTCGTAACGTACTTGCTTGTAAATCGCAACTCTCAACTATCTGCCAAGATCTTATCAATTTTTGTGATTGTTTTTTGCCTAATATAATTGCGAGTTGTATTGTAACACTATTTATTTCTTCATTTTGTGAACTTCAACTCGCATGTCCCTGGCAAGGTCATTCGCAAGCATGTATATCACGCGCTGAAATTCTGTCAGTACCTGGCATGCCAGCTTACCAGCGTCTAGCATATCATCCACTAGCATGTGTATCACGGGCATTAATACAAGTGGGCGGAATAGAGCATTAAAGAGAAAGCGGAAGCAATAAACATTCTGTTTTTTTTTTTGATATTTTAAATCATGCCTTTATCGGAATAATAAATCCATAGTAAATTAGGCCTCAATTTTTTAATCTTTCTGTAAAAGCTGTAATCTTGCACATTTTCCCCATCCCGAGGGCAATCACTGGTCATGTCCTTTACTTTGAATATTTTTATATGCAGGTAATATGCAAAAGCTATCATAAACACGTAACCTAGATTACTAATTATCCTTACTAACATTATAACCAGCTTTTGCCCGCGACTTCGTCCGCGTAGAGTTAGTAGTTCCAAAAATGGATTGAGAATTGAGATGTAATGGATGTTGATGCAATAGCAAGACGAAAGCGACGTAATACAAGTCGCTAAAATAAAAGCGATTCCTGTAACAGACGAATAGACAGCGAAGGTTTAGTTTGTCCTACTTTGGGTACGAAAGCATTAAAATTTAAAAAGGATATATCTATCACTCTACCCTATCTTTACATCTATCATTACATATTTTAATAATATCTCATGTACGTAGGTAATATTATTTTCTTTGATTTATGATAAGCCAAATACAATGTTGCATTGTTAGTCAAAAAATCATACGCTAAGCGTGTTCGCAAAATTTGCCGTCTGACTGCAGTAGTACGAGTTAATACAACTCGTGATCTCGACCACGTTAGTATATTTCGACGTACGAGTAGATCGCAGTTTTTTTTGGTAGGAGAGGATTGACTTTAATTTGGACGCAAAGTCTTGATCTGGGATCAAATACGATTGATTAAGTAGTATGCATAATTGTTTGTCAGTCATCAAATATTTTTTGTGGGCGGCTGAGGGCCTCAAAAGGCAGAAAATATTTTGGCATATCACATCTAACGGCTAAAGACTCGCTAAGGGCACTTGTGCATCTATGTATTATCGAGTGTCAATAAATTCAAAACACATTAACGTATAGAAACTTGAAGTTCTTTGTTCTTATAGTTGAATAGTCATTATTATTGTTTTTTATTTCACTATCCGCCAGAGTGCTGGTAGGCCCAGACAGTGTCAAGATATAGACAATCTCTAACCTTTTAAAATAAAAGATATAATTTCCTCTTTTACGTTATTGTAGTGTGCCACTCGAAATCTATCATCGTTATCGTGATGTCCAAACTCGTACTTAGCCTACTGACGTATGTACTTGTATCATAAATTTCGCGCACCATTACGATTTCTAGGGCATCATGGGTCATTTAGGGACCGTACTCTACGGCTTACGTAGATCACCAAATGCCCCAATTTACCATCCCTCGCTTTGGCAATTCAAATGCATATAATATATAAACAGCAGCAGAATTTTCCTCATAAAAAGTCCTCCTCTTTACTACATTTTTCCACGTTTCTAGTCAGAAGTTATGACTAATAGCAGTGCGATTCGGTATTATAATATGCTAATAAGTAGATTATGTTAGGTACTTCCAATACCTAATTTATTATTTTTTGTCCATATAGGAAATAAATATTTTTTTCTCAACTAATCATAAATTATAATGTGTTTGAGTTTTTTGTGGGTGGGTGGTGCTTTGAGTACAAGGACAGGTTAAAATCTGATTCGCACTTGATTCGCAGCTTCAACTTTTCGGGTAGTTCTATTGCATTTAACCTACTGCGGAAGGGAGACGAAACCTATTTGCATCATTAGCAATGTATGTTTTTCTGTTTGTGCGTTTTTATAACCATTTTCTTTTCAAAAGATTTTAATGTGGTTTTCACTTAGGGCAGGATTTTCGTAATTATTTAAGGCTTTAGATCACAAGGAGTACCTAACTACAATTGGTAACTGAAAAACAACTGTGCCGATTTTAATGCAGTTTTTTGTATACTGTACACATAGGTAAGTATGTATCACTTCAGAGTAGTTTTAGATATGGTTTAAAAGGTAATTGGTCACCAGAGAGTGCTGCAGATCGTCATCGTTTTTAAAATTTATTTTTATTTTGCGTCGGTAATGTATCTACGTAAGTCCAAACGTTTGAATTAGCTACCCATTTTAATTAAAAGTAATTAGAACGGGTAGCTAATTCTCATTTCGTTGACAGCTATGAAAATAAATTTAATTGCTGCGGAATACCTTAATCCTCTCGTCTACATAGAACTAAGTAAATTAATTATATGCGTAAACTCTAGCTATATTAGGTTAAGGTTCGAATATATTAAAAATAATGTTCTACGTGAATCCGTAGGCGTCCACAACTGGCCATAAGTGTCTCGTACGGACTTCCACTGGGCTCGGACTTGTGCCGTCAGTGTCCAGCGGCTGCGGCTCGTCGAATGTCGTCGGTCCACCTAATGGAGTGTCTGTCAAAACTGCGCTTTCCGGTGCGGGTATCTTGGGACCAACAACGAGTTCTTTGAACTATGTCTTCGAACATTTCAGCCTCGTCAATCTATGAGCTATCTGATAAAGTTCTCTTACTAGAGCTTTTGAAGATTTCAAGCTCTCTTCTTCAACCGCTGAGTCCCTGAGCCTCATAAGAGGCCCATAAAAGCGACCATGGACAATAGACATGGACATTAAAAATAACATATAATGTTTTTTTTGTTTTAGCCGAATACATCCATCCCTGCACTCTTACTGATGAAGATTTTGAGAAGTGTGTCAAAGAACAAATAGAGGAAAGCCTACCGCATTTCGCCAAGGGTATTCCGGAGTATTCGGTGCCGTCTATAGACCCTGTTGATTTAAACGACATTTCAATAGACGGGAATGGATTAAAACTAAAATTCAGCGATGCTAAAATGCATGGGCTCTCCGATGTAAAGCTGGCAGATTTAAAGTAAGACATAACATATATACCAACTAAGATCTTAGTATTAAAATATAGAACCATAGATAAATAGATTTGAAACGGAAATCATGAACGACACCAAGGCAGACTTTTAAAAAAACATTTATTTCATGTACTAGACCCTAACTACTTGGAGATTCTGTTGAGAAGATCTAATTGAGTTTTAATATTTTACAACTTTTAAAAGAACACTGCAATATTATTGTCTCGTGGATGAAAACAAATTTTTTACGGTCGATTTTTGTCGATCCCTTGGCAGAGATCACTTTTAGTGATAAGGTCACCTTTTATGTTATTTCCTTGTATCCACTTACCACATTGACTTTGCTATTAATATTGGCCGTTAGTTATTAAGCCATCAGTAACATAAGAAGGCGAGTCTTGTTGCGTCAACTGTTTTGCACTAAACAATTGATATTGGGAATAATAAATATTAATTAGTTCATCAACACAATCAACAATAGACTACCTACTCCTGTATTGCGAAAAATTGCATATTGTATGCAAATCGTGTATTAATCAGAACTCGACTGGTGATAGCTTTGCTGACGCAGTCATTTAGCGGTGTTCTTATAAAGTTAAAAGTTTAGGTTCCCGGTGGAAAATTTGGGAATTAATAATTTGTCTCAGGTCGAAGCTCAGGTCAGGTTTGATGGGAAGCTTTGACAGGGGCTAGTTATCACCCTACCGTCAAGGACGTACTTATCGTCAAGCGATCTAGCAATCCGTTAAGATGTCGTGAAGGAACTAAATCTTTGAAGGAAACCAGTTACTCATTAGGATAATTAGTTTTAAATTAAAACTACTACACCAACTCCCCTTCCAAGTTATTCGCTTCCATTTTAGTCTGCATCGTCATTTACCGGGTGAAATGTGTTCACAGTCAAGAGTATCATCTTCTTATTTAATTAAACAAAATTGCAAAGACTTCAGTTCTCAGACGATATAGAAAAAAATATATTTTCTCTGTTTCAGAATTCATTTGGGCGACGATAATGAATCGTTCGTGCTAGCAGTAAAAGGAAATTTAAGTTTAACGGCTCAATATAATGCAGATGGGAGGATTTTGATCCTACCTATCAAAGGAGATGGAGATGCTCTTATCGAGTGCCGTAAGTTTGTTTATAGTCGCAATGCACAGTTGTCACATAAATTGTGGTCTTACATCGTTACCGACCGTATAATTAAAGTTGGTGGCTTTAGGCCGGACAGCATGTGATTTAGATATATCTACGGGCATGCAAATGCATTCTACTCTATCGCAACTAAGGCAATAAGGACAGAGGTAGAGTATCCTATCCTAAAGTTGCCTCCTATAGGTATTATAATCTAAGATTACCATTATACTCTAGGGCAAGTAACTACTTATTATTTGGTAACGAGAGTTGAGTAAAATTAACAAATTGTTGGTTTATGTAAGTATTTACCTAATTAAAACTTCCCAATGCAGATATCTACTAGATACACCAGAAATCCAAGAGTAACTTTTCAAGTTACTTATAACGTTGACTGTGCTTAAATCCGGAATATTATTACAAATTTTGATATTTTGCCAAAAGTTAATATAGGTACGTATTTACCTAAATAGTTTCATGGAATAGATCGAGGGTCAAAAAAGAACCCAGACTCCTTAATCGTAATTTTGTTCTAACCGCCTTATATGCAAGTGATATAGGATAGCTTTAATTAATGTTTTATGACTATATTTGATAATAGAGAACATCGAAGTCAACATCAGCAGCAACCTCACACATGTTAAGGGCAAAGACAAGAAGGAGCATCTGAAACTATTAGCGCCGAGCTACAAATACGATATTGAGTCTACAACTTTCGACTTGAAGAATTTGTTTAATGGCAACAAACAATTAGGTAAGTACTGATCTGGTAAACTTGTTATATATTTTTTGACGACCTCCCTGGTGCAGTGATGAGCGCTGTAGTCTTATAATCTATATGGGTTGAATATACACGGTCATATCCCTTCCAAGCTTGTCCGCTACCATCTTAGACTGCATCGTCACTTACCGTCACGTGAGATCGCAGTCAAGACTATCTTGTCATCGAATAAATAAAAGTGAATAAGTAAATAAGTTTTAAAATGTTTTAAGTACTATTATTATACTAATATGAATAGAATAAAATAGAATAGAATAGATACCAAATATGTATAATATGGATGTACCAAATATACAAGTATTTACAAACATAAATAGACAAGGATTATTTGTATCCCAGAAAAATTAAGGTAGATTTTAAGGATTCTATGTCCACAAAGAAAAAGTCGCACGTAAAAGCTAGTTCAAAATAATTACCTTCATAATATACCTAAGTAGGTAGATCATATCAGATCAGATTTTAAATTTAAATCCGCATAAATTTTTGCAAATGTTTTCTCATTTATTTAAACATATTTAAATTACTTACTCATTTCCTGAGTAGTTAAGATAATACTTTACGTATAGGTAGGAATATTCAAAGGTCGAAATTAATAAGGTAAAATAAAACGAAGTCATAAAATCTTATCAAGAAAGTTAACCGGATACTGCAGATTTGTTCATTTTAATTGGTATCTATCTGAAAAACTTTTTTGGAACGTCAGGCTAGGCAGTTGGGTAAAGTAATAGTCAAGGTTGCCTACCAAAATACAAGCAAAGTGGGTAGTATAAATTAGTAATAGTGTAAGTATTAGTGCCTCTATGGTTAAAAAACTCTTAAAAACTTTAACAATCTGATGTGCAACTGATTCATGGTAAAAATGAATCGTGAACGGGTGCCACCAACGGGAATGTGTCTGCTTTGTGTCTACCCATCTTAACATGTGTTAGGTTGTGGTAGGTGTGCATTTTTTGAAACTTCTTTGTGGAAACACTGTGTGCATAGCATAGTTTTGTTAACCATTGTAAAAATTTTTTTGAAAAGAGCAACTGCTGAGTTTCTTGCCGGCTCTTGTCAGCAGAATCTGCATTCCGATACGGTGGTAGATTTATGACGTGTCATAAGAGCTACAAGTTGACCTACATGAAATAAATAAATTTTGATTTTGATTTTTAATGGCGTAGTTACACAAGGAGAGTTTCTCGAATGTCGGCGACATTTTCAGCACTCATATTCGAGCATTGCATAACTGATATGAGTTTTTGTCATTATGTATAATAAATAATGGAATGTATTTATAATCGCGGGCGAAACTTGTATGGAAAGTTTTCTTATAGGATATTCGCAAACTACTTCTTGCAGCTCACACTCGAGACACTGTTCTTGTGTAACTGACGTGTTAGGCTGAAATGTATAAACCGCACTCTCACTCAGCTCAGACTCAAGGTAGAGTTAAAACGAGACAGATTTATGTCAGAGCATATTTTTGTCTCGTTTTAACCTCTATTTTGAGTCTGAGCTGAGTCAGAGCACGCTTTATAGATCTCAGCATTAGTGTTTTATTTGCAACCGATCTTCACTTGAGAGCTTCATTGTAATATGGGGTCTTGGAAAAAAGTAGATCGACAACTGTAATGTGTCGCTACTAGATGTCGCTAACAGTTGCTATAAAACTGATTGGAAAAAGTAGATACATATCACTAATTTCGTGGCTGACGTGTGGTTCGGCCGTGGTGTAACGGTTAACACACTCAGGCCGCGATTCCCAGAGAGATGTGGGTTCGAATCCCGCCGGCCTCGGAATTTTTGATATGTATTTATAAATCTATTACGATCTTGACTGATTGAACTTAGGTAACTAGAAAGCGATTTCATGGATTTTTTCAAATTTTCAGCGGAAACAACCCTCAAGTTCGCGAACGAGAACTGGCGTCAACTCATGGACGACCTTGCACCTCCGGTCGTGAAGCAGATCGTGAAAACCATTGTCAAAACCATCAACAAGTTCCTCTCTAAAGTGACAATTCCTCGCATTATTAAGGGCTACAAAGAGAGACTATGAAAATTAGTTTTAATTAATAAGAAAAATATGTGATCTCCGTGAGGAATTTATAATAATAATTTTACATAATATTAAGGCAGGTTGTAATTGATCACTATATGACGTTCGACAGCCTCGTTGGCATTTCCACACATGGTACCAAGAGAATATAATCTGGCATGGTATTGGCACCGTGCCAGTCTGGCACTCTCCACCATAATAGATCCATAATGAAACCGTTTTTGCGTAATTTATTTTATTTATTTATTTAGTACCAGTAATATTTAAAAAAAAACATATAAAGGTCGTGCACTAGGACTATGACTTGTAATGTGCAACCCATCTACTTTAATTTTGTCTTTGCTACAAAATAGGATAGGAATAATAGGTACTTACATATCTGTGCAATTTTTTTTATATTATCGACAAACTTAGATGACAGCTATAAATGGGATTTAATCAATCGCTATAGTCTAATTATGTATAATGTACAAATTAGTTAATTAACTAACAAATACATTCTATTTTTATAATTCTGTTTTTTTAATTACCTAGTGCTACCGATATTCGAGGATATGGAAGAAAACTAATAAATAAATTTCAAACTTTTTATTAAAGTTCAGAATTTAAAATAAACTATCAAGCACTAATTCCTGTGACACCGTCACTGCTTCCACTGCTGACGTTTGTGATGGCTGTCCTGCTAATGCTTCCCGACGAAGAAGCACTACTAATGCTTCCCGAAGCAGCACTGCTAATGCGTTGCGTAGATGCACTGTAATGCAGTGTGTCTTCAGAGACGGTGGTATTTCTTCTGAAGCGAAGACTAAGCAGGTGCTGCATCCAACCGCGCTTGTGTGAGACGTAACCGATAAGTATTATTACTAGTACCGATAGACCTACAACTGCTCCGATGATACCAGCTTGTAATCGAGGAACGCGGCGTGTCTCTACAACAATACATTTCATCAATATAAAAGAACTAACAACATAAAGTGAGGGTAGTTTCAACAAAAGAGTAATCTTGTTATTACGTTACATAGGTTAGCTCAATATTTCTGATTTTCTATCGTATTTTGAATAAATAAAGGCAAGGCACTGAATTCTCATGCTAGATAGCTTTATAGAATTTTCGAAGATTTTCCTATTAAATTATGGCAACGTTTGCGACGTGTGTGCTTATGCGTCTAAACATTTTATATTGGTAGCACTGACAAATGCGAAACCATCAAAATTATAATAATGAAATAATTTAACAACTCCCACAATTTACCGTTTTCAGCGTATATTCAGCGTTTGCTTGGATAGCAAGTACCTAGGAAAGATTCCAATAAATAAAAACCTACATAATTATTAACCTCCATCTCCTCATTTTATCAGCGTCGATTGTCACAGATCTTGGTCTATATACTGATCTGCAACAAACAGTATAACCACCTTACCATCAACAAAAACTCGCACCGTATCCCTCGACTCTAAGATTTCTTTATCAACAACAGCAGCACAAGTCCATGTTCCGATATCTTCCTCTTGGACGGAAGTGATACTTAGGGAACAATCGCCAACGTTTATATCCCGGCCAGGGGTGAAGTAGAAACGATTCAATATTGCGCTGAAATGAAATATGACAGCGCTTAATTAAATGTTGGCAAAAATCTATTGCTTCGCGGCACGGATACGATTATAGACTATCAAGAAATTAACTTTCCATCATCATGACGACCTCCCTGGCGCAGTGGTGAGCGCTGTGGTCTTATAACTGGGAGGTCTCGGGTTCAATTCCCGGTGGAGACAATTTGGTCATTTATAACTTCTGGATCGTCTCTGGTCTGGTCTGGTAGGAAGCTTTCGCCATGGCTAGTTACCACCCTACCGTCAGAGATGTGCCGCCAAGCGATTTAGCGTTCCGGCACGATGACGTGTAGAAATCGATTAGGGATATGGGTTGAATGTACACTGCCATATCTCTTCCAAGTAAGCCCGCTTGCCGCTTGAAGTCGATGAGCCATGTCGATTACATTGGTTTTTCTCCTCATTTTTTTCAGGTCCTCGAGAAGAATGGGCAAGTTGGCTCTCAATCGATAGTCTTGCTTGCTGTTCTGAGTGAAAAGGCATGATATGGTACTCACTTTTCCGTCGTGACAGAAGAGTCTAGACTCATACCAACAAACTGTGGCGAAAGAAATCGGCAATAACTTAACGCTCTCCTTCCATTCGATGTGTGGCAATATAGAGTAGCATTCTCTCCGAGTGTCACAGGAACATCTCTCAGATTCGCAGCTAAAGCTCCGGTAACTCTGACCTCGACTTCTTGCTTGATTTCGATTCCTGTTTTGTCTCTGGGAGCCAGGAAACATGACCATTTTCCGTCGTCAGAGTCATTAGAATGTGCGAATGTTATGCCACAGTTGCCCAATTCCAGACTTTCGCCCGTATACCTAAAAAGTTATATATCTTTTTATATTCAAGACTAGCTTTTGCTCTCGGCTTCGCTCACGTTAAGTTCGATTTTTCAAACCCCTATTTTATCCCCTTAGGGATAGAAAATTTCAAAAATCTTTTCTTAGCGGACGCCGACGTCATAATCATAAACGCAATCTGTATGCCAAATTTTAGCCCAATCCATCCAGTGGTTTGAACTCTGCGTCGATAGATCAGTCAGTCAGTGACCTTTTCCTTACGGAACATTATGGTAAACTTCCAAGCGTGCAGAATCAAATGGAGACTTACCAGAATAACTGTTGTTCATTTGTAAGTCTTACAGGCGTGTACTGAGTTCCATTTGGGTGTTGGAACCAGCAGTACCTAAGAGACACTTCTGCGTTGCAAGTTATTGTAAACGGCGAGTCTTTTTGGACAAATATCCTTCTGCTTGTATCTTCATTCCTCTCATTTTGTGGAGCTACAAAATGATGTTGGAAAAATAATCGGATAATGATTGGGATGTTGCCTTTGTTAATTATTTCTCTCTGAATAGGTATATTAAATAGAGGGCCTTCCAAAATAAGTAAAATTGCATTACAGGTTTATGACGTCACAGATCACTATTTCATACAAGCTTCCTTACCATGCGTGCGTTTGACGTTTGTGCTGGTTTGATAAGTTGGCAACACTTTTTTAAACTTTTTTCTTGTTACTCACATTTAGAACTCTGTGTGACGCTTATCAACGCTTGCATCGGAGTTTGTTGCTGTGTATCGTTTCCAACTTTTACCCCAACGCCGACGGAACATCGCCACGTGGCGTAGTCCGTCGCGGATGGCTTCTCTATAGTTATTCCACATTGTTTGTGTGCGAAACCATCCCCGTAATAGCTACGAAATACAACAACATATTATACAAATTAAATGATTCCCATAAACAAATGTAGATATTCCGAACATGGCTCTTTCCATTGTCCGCTGAGAGAAGTATCTATTGCAATTATGTAAATAAATGATAATAAACCTCACTTGCACCAATCTGTTATATCTGGTTACCCGTAACCGATTAGGGCTATGTGTTGAATGTACACTGCCATACCTCTTCCAAGTTAGCCCACTACCATCTTAGACTCCATCGTCTCTTCATCAGGTGAGACACCAGGTGAGATTGCAGTGAAGGACTATCTTGTCATCCAATAAAAAAAAAGTTTTGTAATACTGTCACTTTTTGACACGACTATTCCAGGGTTGACAAGAATAAGACAGATAATATATAACGAAATTTTAAACACACAGTTTGGAGCAAGTCGGCCTAAAAAGAAAGTAGATATCTTAAATACTCACCTGTAACTGCCATCGCTAAGGCCATCGACCACATTGTATCCATAAGAACTGGAAGTCCTCTGAAATCTGCAGAAAGTGACCTCCTTATCAGAGTGTAGAATGTTGCAGTACAGGTGTAGTTTTCCCGCAGCGTCGTGCAAGTACCCGACATCTAATCGTTCCGCTACAAAAATACTCTATTGAGAACATCCTCCTTTTTTAGAAGGCGGTTAAAAATAACAAATAAGGTATACAATACTAGCTGATGCCCACGACTTCGTCCGCGTGGGTTAAGTTTTTAAAATCTCGCTGGCACCTTTTGATTTTCCGAGATAAAAAGTAGCCCTTGTCACTCTTCAGGTTCTCAATTAAAAACGTCCTATACTTTCAGAAGGGAAGCGTGATAAAAAAACTTTGGAAACCCCTGCGTTTCGTCTCTTTCTATGATAGCGTGAGCGATCATAGAAAGAGACGATACGTTTGTAATATGACTAGGGTGGCAGTTTTCCACTACAGTAAGGCTAACATGCGCGTCACGAGAAAATTTTGTCTACACTTTACTCGTGAATCTCCATAGAGATTACGAGTAAACGCGTAGACAAAATTTTTTCGTGGCGCACATGTTAGCCCTACTGAACACGTTTTTTGGCAGACGCATTCTGGAGTGGAGAACGCGCTTACCTTCCGATAAGGACAATGTAGGATGACCGATAATTTCAAGGAATTGAGGAAGAGGTTTTACCCCAAAAAATAGAGCTACAATATAATATCACACGGAACTTTGACAATCCAAATCTGTTAAGGTCGTTTTAAAAAATAAAATTATCTATTACTAGAGCTTTTCCAGTGAATTCATTTTCAAAAGGTAACCTAAGCAGCTTAAAAGATCGAAGAACACCTACTAACTTTGAACTGTAACATGCTGTTTCGTCTGTAGCTCGGAAACTCTGCCAGGCAAACCCAGAAACACTTGCCAATTGCCTTGAACGGCTCTCGTCGTCCTGTCAAGGGTCACGCTGCACTGGCCGGGGATCAAGGAACTCTCTGCGAACGGCTTAGCAACGACGCAATACGTGTTATCTAATGACGACAACGCAACCTTAGCATGCTCCTCCCCATCTTTTAAGGCTATAGGTGGCGCCGATTCAGCAGGTGTTTTTTCTAGAAAAAGCACAAAGTTATACTAAAAAATAGGTGACATTATACAAAAAAGGTTTCACAACTCTTCATGTCCAATTTTTTTTTAAGAATCTTAGGAGTGTTGAATTTGATTTCCCTTCTCCCCTCAAAATAAGAAAGTATAAAGCTTTTGTTATAAGTGGGTACGACAAATAACCAGTAACGGGTGAGGATATCAATTCCGTAAAAATAATTGCATCAGTATAACGATCGCAATGGCCTCTGATTGGCAGATATCCTCTCGTTATTGGTTAAAATGCATTGATGCAGCAAGAATGCCGTAAATTCAGCTAATCAGAGGCCATTGCGATCATTACACTGATGCAATTATTTTTACGGAATCGACATGCAGTTTCAGTTTTCTGCATCTTTAATTACCTAAGTAGGTACCGCATGATTTAAATAAGTAATGAATGGACACGACAATAGGTACCTAGCTACTGCAACGGTTTGGGATTGAACTGTCGTCTATCTTTCAGATATCAATACAGCCCCTTACCCATTGAGCTTAAAAGAAACATTAAATTAATTTACCTAAAACACTCAAGTCGATCCATCCAGAGATGGAGTCGTTCGCTCTGGACACAGTCAAGCGCCATCGTCCTTCGTCGCCGTCCGTCACGTTTTTTATTCGAATTCCGCAACCATCTCCCCATTGTTGGTACCTTTTAAAAAACAAATTCTATGTAAAAATGTTCTTCTGTGTAAGCCTGCTTACAACACCTAATGTTAATATCACTTTAAAAAGTAAATTAAACTAAAAACTTTAAAC
Organism: Hipparchia semele; assembly: GCA_933228805.2. Taxonomy (NCBI): domain Eukaryota; kingdom Metazoa; phylum Arthropoda; class Insecta; order Lepidoptera; family Nymphalidae; genus Hipparchia; species Hipparchia semele. Next base: position 9,785,979 of record OW121713.1, on the reverse strand, counting down.
GCTTGTGTTCTAGATCTTTTTGAATTTAAACACTTCAGGAATGAGTGTATAACCAACATAATAATTGACGGTGTAACTTACCTATTATTTGGGGCTTGTTTCACATCAAATTGAACACCAGAAGGGTCAGTCACGGCACAGGATCGCTGATTCGCCAAGGGGATTTTCAGCTTCATGAGAGCCTCATTTCCCTTCACTACTTTTAACTGCGAAGGCCATCCAAGCCCATTTTGCATGAGAAGATCGTTTTCAAAAGTCAGATCGATCGTAGTTTGAGACCGGGCATTTCTACTGAATCCTAACACCCCAAAGCGAATTCAATAGATAAAACGAAACAGGGGCAACGACCCTAATTCTGTTGTACATAATCTCGAGTAAATTGACAGCTATAATCCTAAAGCCATTTCCTATAGGCATTGTTTTGTAAGAGATGTATCAACCACCTTATTTAGACTTTAATTACCTAAGTTAAGAGAATGTACAACAGTTAGTTAGTAGGTCGTCATGATTGCCGTTGAATACCAACCAAGAAAGCAGGTGGGCCGCCTTTCTTGGTTGGTATTCAGCGAACACATTCAGTCAACGATCACCAATGCACTCACTGACGTCGTGAGATCACTTCACATTATCATTAAGACGTTATCTTAGGTATTTTGTTACATCTTCACGGTGAAACTTACCGCAAATTACGTCTATTACTATAATTATATATATATTTAATATTAATTTCCAGTACATTTTCGTGGAATGTTTCGGATGTTCACGGTCGACGTTCACGTAACAAAGTTTCACAGACGTTATTCATTTTATATCTTAAGTTAATTATCACAATCTTGATCGCGTCTGATAATACTAATTAAGAAATCATCGTCAACTATGGTAGGTACCTAAATCATTGTATTATACGATCATTGATAGGCACCATAAGTGATAAGTGTACCATTTTTCAAACTAAATAGGTAATTGTCAGGTCCAACTATTGCACTCCTTTTGACGTTTCCTGCGGAAAAAGCAGATGTAGGTATGTTACAAGAACCATACCTACATCATCCCCTAAGTACGAGTCTCTTATCGTAGGTAGCTCGACCCAAAAACAATCCTTCCCGAATCCCGATGTAATTTCCTCCTTTAGGTGTTCCCTAAAGGTTTGTGAAAACGAAATTGACAGAAAGCGTCACGTAAAAAGTTTGGAAAAGTTCGTGAAAGTACAAGTAATTTTGTGATACCTAGGCTACAGGGAACATACCTACTACTCTGACGTTTGCAATTTCTTGATTTCACATTCGAGGGCTTGTGGAAGAAAACTTCCTATGTGTGGCGCTTTGATTTAGTTTAAGTACCTGTTTGCGTATGAAATAAAAACTCGCGTGAATTCGTTTTAAAACTTTTGTAATAATTAGGTAACGGTTACAGTGAGTTCTTAAGCGTATAATTTCGAACACGAGTAACGTTGATAATTTTGACGTTTGAATTGACGTTGTATACGTGGACCAATAGTTAGTGGCTTCAACAATGCGTTTAATTACTGCTTGAACTCTATGAAAAAAGCTGCCCTTATGCACACCCTTTACGTTACAAACTTATGTTTTAGTTAGTTTTGGTACATAATAAATGTGTAGCATGATGCTAACATTTTCAGCAGGAAATATTCTATATATTTAGAGAGAGAGCAATTTAGTTTAGAGATTTTAACAGTGTCAGCAACATAGTCTCTCTAAAAAAGTTAAAAATAAGTAAAGGAGGTGGGTTGATAAGGCAACAAAATCCGCCCCTCATACACTCGAAAAAAAAGTTCCAGATTTCGACAAATTGTAAATGTATTTATATACTTGAAGATATAAACTTTATTGTTATATAAAGTTTAGGTGATAAAAAAAATAGTAAGTTACAGAAAATATTACCCAAAAAGGAGAGTGTTTTCGGCTTTTTCATACATTTTAGTCGTTTTTTAAGCTTTGATTTAATATTTAAGAATTAAGCGCTCCATGAACCATGGTAAACGTAACTGATAATGATGTTCCTTTTTATAAGCTTTCATATGAGTATTAATTTATTTTGGTTCATGGAGCGCTTCGTTCTAAAATATTAAATCAAAGCTTAAAAAACGACTAAAATGTATGAAAATGTAAGAAAAGTAAAAGAAACACTCTCTTTTTGGGTAATATTTTCTGTAACTTACTATTTTTTTTATCACCTAAACTTGATATTAAAATAAAGTTTATATCTTCAAGTATATAAATACATTTACAATTTGTCGGAATCTGGAACTTTTTTTTTCGAGTGTATGAGGGGCGGATTTTGGGCCTTATCAACCTACCTCCTTTATTCGAAGATAAAAAAGTAAAAAAAAAAAAAATCAGTAAAAAACGTATAAATCTTTGTCTTAATACTTTTATACATAAAGCTATTATGAACATTGCTTATATTACATATACTTGAGATCACATAGAGCTTATTAATTAGTCAGTGTATTTACTAATAGTTTTTCCGTAATTTTTTCCTTCACTGGTAACAAGGGTATCACATCGTCTGCCTCCTTCATTTGCGATGTAGGAATCTGCAAAAAAAATATATCATCTTCCTCTCTATCAACTGATAGAGATGTTTTGCATGGACCTCTACAGGTCTCGGTCTTGCACCGCCTGAAACCAGCGGCTCCCTGCGACTCGTTTGATGTCGTCGGTCCACCTAGTGGGGGGTCTGCCAACACTGCGCTTCCCGGTGCGGGGTCGCCACTCCAGCACCTTGGGGCCCTAACGACCATCAACTCTTCGAACTATGTGCCCCGCCCATTTCCACTTCAGTTTCGCAACTTGCTGAGCTATGTTGGTTCTATCACGAGTAAATCTGTATGCCTGTTCTCCATAATGTTCTGAGAACATTATATAGAACTCTCAGGCATGCAGATTTTTCACTTTTAAGAATATTGTTCTCAAAAAAACTGCCATCTGCACTTGGCCATAGTGGTGGACTGTGGCCTAAACCCTTTTATTTGGGCCAGCATGGCCGGTGATGGGTTGACTTTGAAATTGACGATTCAAATTAACCCTCGATAGGGTTAATTCGTCATTAGAAAATTAACTTACGTTAATATCCTGTGCCTTAGCCTCCTTGGTAGTGTATTCTCTGAGCACATAGTCAGAGTTAAGCATGTGGAACATTCTGGTCTCATGCGAACGCACCATCACATCATCAACTCTTAGGAAGTATCTTTGTAACACATACCAGTAGGACGGCATTACTCTCTGAAAATCAAGCATAATTTATTACCTCTTCAATAATGGCACTAAATCACAATACTTAGTTCTTTTTTTTTTGAAGAATTTAAATCATTTATTTTTATTGGTACTTTTTTACAATCATGATGAAATATAGTAATATAAAAAATAAATTAAAACTATATCATCAAGTTAAAAAAACTGAAGTCAGAAAACCAAAACTTGAAAGTTATATATAAGTTATATTAATAAATATTCAAAGCTACTCACTAGTAAAATTGTAAAAACAATATTTTTAAATGTAGTTCAGTCCACTGTTTTACCTAAAATGGTATCTAAAGCTTTGCAAAGAAAAATTTGCAAGAAAAATTTTTAAAATTTATTGACAGATATTTTTTGAAATAAAATTATACAAAAAATATTTTTGTGCTTTGTTTAAAAAGTACTTTTCGAAAATATTCAGTGGAAAGGTTTTTTTGCTTTGAATAATAATAAAAAAATCTGCCTGTCTTTACCATCTATTCAGGGGTTCACTTTACCACTGGTTTGACAGTTTACAATGCATATAAAAAATTAGTTTACTTACAATTTTCACAGATAGCTTGGAAATCCCATGATCATGAAGTTCATCTTCGAACAAAGTAAGATCGTGGTAAAACAGTATTTGATCTTTGCGTTTTAAAATATCAAAGTCTATAGTCTCATTGGTCGTCTCCACTGCAATGTCATTGGAGAGTGATCCTTTATAGTCAGTTGAAAATGTCCAGTCAAATGGCTTCTTAGGCTTCTCTGCATCTGGCCTTGAAATATACAAAAACAAATACATGTCATTTAGCATGTGCAAACAGTGCACATCCTTGGTGCGTAGTGTGCGGGTTAGTTCCAATGGCATCTTGAAGGCATTTGCTGACAGGTTTGATTGTCAGTACCTGAACCATTGTCATATGGTGTATGTGCTGACTAATCAAGCCTTTTTTAGATATAGTTTTAGAATTAGATAGTTTTAGTGTGTCCTTACTAAGTAATATGATGTTATGGTCGAATTAAATGATTTTTATTTTTTATTTATTTATTTCTATTAAAAAATCGTATAAAAATTTACAATATAAAGGATTAAGTATCTACATCAAGGATCTCCAATCTTTTTACCCTAAGGGTTATGCAGAATCTTTAATTAAGGTAGAGTCAAAATCTATTTTTTTGTTTCGAAAGGAAATGTTTAATATTTCATATTTATACTTTAATGGAATTTTATTTGAACATTCCCAGTTGGTAGGCATGGTTGAATATTGTTCGTGGGCTACTTTTTACGATTTAATCATAGTTATTTATGACAGGCCTATTCTACTATATTTGCTAAGGTAGGCAATTAAAGCAGTATAAGCTTTAAGTAAAACAAAATGAAAGTTGCAAAACTAGAGTAAATATCTTACCGAGACTCCTGCCAGGCCTCAGCACAAGAGACTTCTATGGCCTCTAATCTACTTGACACTCTGCGTAATGCATCCAAGGGATTAAACTGAATCTTAGCACCACTTGTGTGCTCCAGTCTTAGTACGTTTTTAGGAAACACCATGTCAGGAAAATGTGGTATACTTAATTCTTTACAGTATCTGTAAAGGAATAAATTATTATATATTTTGTTCAGATTGAGTATGTATTGAGAATATATCTCCTCTTGATGTGAGAAGCAATCTCTGAGTAGAAACCACTTTCTACACAGAGTGTAACAATCTAGGCCTCTATCAAACCTATATGGGGTCTTATGGCCAAGCCTTCCGACCTATATAGAATGATAGCATCCTCTAACCATGCATATTTTTACTGGAAGATTTTCATTGATCCTATAACTGTTGTCGCTGGTATGCTCTGGCATGCATGTAATGACTTTTCCTGCCAATTTAACCAGTCTGCCAATATCTCTAGTAGGTTGATACAATACGATCCAATGTTTGGTGGCAACAGACTCTCAATAGTCACTGGATCAATAAAAACCTACCTTTTTTTTAAGAACGGTACATAGTTTTATACTTACAAACAAAACTGACAAAACTGATCATCATCTCGTTCGCAAACAACTTTTGTAGAACACACGCTTGGTAAAATACAACTTATATCATATGAAATGTGCCATGGGCCAAATTCTATTGAATTTGAATTCGTGGTATAGCGACCCGAATCGATGCGGCTTCCCTGTAAAAATAGTGCAAAAATTTCATACAGAAACAACTAAATATTATTATCATAAAACTTTAAAAGAAACATTGCTTGGTTATTACCTCAGCTACAAACATATTTACTTAGGTAATATATTTGAGATTATGGAACCGTCACGTTAAGAATAATAACTTATAATATACCTATTATTATTTCAATTTAAATGTGAATTTTTGGTAAATGTAAAATTGGAATTGGTACAAATGAAAAAAATGCAAACCACAAACAAAATGCATAAAAATATTATTTTGACTTTGCATTGACATTCAATTGTCAAATGTCAAGTCAAAAATGACTCGATAGACAAAGCGTAAATTCATCGATGTTATCGTTAAGCATCGATTAATCGATAATTTAACGACCAAAACATCGAAAACAAGCTATAATTTAAACTAGTGGTTCGCCCCGAACTGAGACCTCGCGATATCCCATAATTCCCAAAAGTTTTAATTATATATTGTAATAATTAACTTTTAACATTAGACGCAATAAAAAAATAATAGTTGACATAAAACTGTTTTACTGACACAGCGCCATCATACAGACAGACATAGTGAAGCTATTAGCTTCACAATAATGCTAATAGATGGCGCATTAAAATTAAATAATTTCGTTTCTTTATAACATTTATCTAATTTTAGTATTTGTTGTTCAAGTACAGGATATAACTGAATTTTCAACCAAGTTTCACGTTCTAATATTCAGTAATTCAGAAGTTATAGGGCTCTGACAGACATTTAGACGGACACACTTCTCTGTCTAGTAGGCAAGCGCCCTAGTTGACTCAGAGAACTCGCTTCGCCCGTTCAAAAATTATTAAACACGACTGCTCATCCAAAAAACGAACTAAAAAGTTAAATACCGCAGTCATTACCTTTGGAAACTTATTCACATTTTTAAATGATATTTTTTTGTGAATCACTGGATATTGAATTATAGAGTTATATATTTTTCGAATCTACTCATCATTTTCTAGATGATGTTTATATACTTAATCTTATTTTCGAATATTTTTTTTTCAACTTTAGTCTTTAATGTGGGGCCATGGTCACCCTATCAATTTTTTTAAGCTATTGCATAGCTTCTATCGCGGGCCTTGAGCGTGGAGACCGAATCCAGAAATTCCGTAACGAAAATAACCTGACACGGGACTCCTCTCACCGCTAGATGGCGTTGATAAAAATGCTATGCAATAGCTTTACCGCGGCAGTCCCCGAGTGCCACATGTCTTTTTTTAATTTTACCAGCCTATGTCACCAACAATAAACTAAATATTCTAACGATACCTCATTCATCAAAATCGGTTCAGGCGTATAGAAGTTATGGTGGAATATAGAAACACACACACATACATGAACCTTGAAAACAATATGTACTCTTTTTTTTATGTAGTTGTATAAAAAATTATCCAACTTAGAAATTATATTTTTAGCATATTGTCACTACTCACTTTAATGTCAGTTCACTGATAACTCAATTGGCAGGAAAAAATTCTAATTATCTTTGATTAAATGGGTAAAATTAGGTAAAATATTTGAAGCTTAATGATAAAGTACAAGTATAATTTTAAATAGATGAACTATTTGACAATTGAAAAGTTCGAATAGCTATTCGAATAATCATTCGAGAGTTCAGTACAACTCTAAGGTCTATGAAATTATGAATAAATAAATCAATATGGCCGATTTTTACCGGTCCGTTTAATGTTTTCATAATTTCTGATTTGATTTTAGAGTTATCGCATGTGAAACAGTGCTGATAATCTAGGATAATTTTCGATCGTTATTTAGTGTGAAAATAATTATGGAAGCGCTTATTCCAGTTATCAATAAGCTTCAAGACGTTTTCAACACCGTAGGAGCTGATGCCATCCAATTACCTCAAATTGTTGTACTGGGAACTCAGGTTATTGTATTTTTTAGCTATTGTAGTTTTTTTTTATTATAACACTTCAAAGTGCACCGATGTCCATATATTATTGCTCATGAATAACTTGACGATTATGTAAAGATGTCACAAAGATTCTTTGTCCTCATTCTGGTCTGTTGGACTTCCTTGTCAATGATCATTCAAAGATGATGATTGATTTGAAATTAAATCTCTGAAAGAACATTTTCTATACAGGAGAACAAACAAGTATTTTTAATTATTATTATTGATACAATCTTTTCCTTCTTTAGGAATATAACCAACAAAATACAACTACACAAACTAATATTGTAAATTCGAAAGCGTATTTGTCCTTCAATCATGCAGCAACAGAGCCTAAACCTAGGCTGTGAATTTTAATTTGGGACAAGTATTTCATAAACACAATAGAGGTGCACTAAGAAAATAGTTTTTGTAATTTAATCCATTGTGGGAGCTGAAATTAAAGAAACTAAATCTACCTGGTTAAAGTTGTAGGCATCAACAAATATTCTATACTAATACTTTGATGTAATCTTTGAGAAGATTGCCATGTTTATTCACACATCTATATTCTTGCAGAGTTCCGGCAAGAGTTCAGTTATAGAGAGTCTTGTTGGACGCTCCTTCCTACCTCGAGGGCCAGGCATTGTTACCCGCCGTCCACTTATCCTACAATTGGTGTACAGTCCTAAAGATAGCAAAGAACATCGCTCAGCTGAAGAAGGTATCTATTATCGTCCACTCCTCACCTTTCAGTTTTTATATTTGGCTTATTCAGGCTCTTTATCAGCAAATTTACTATTTTATCTTATTTTCTACTTGATAGTTAATTGTTATAATTTTTGGATTAAGTACTATAGAATATAATCTGATAGGTCACATGGTTTTCATATAGAGATTTCTATTGGTAGCTTCCATTGATTTAATGTCTAAAAGTATGCATAAGTATAAAAGTCTCAGTATATGTTAAAAAGTTAACAATTACAAAATTTTTGATATCTTGTAATAAAATTCTTTTTTTATAAAATCCCTAAAGATCTATCTCTATCCATAATTATCTAAGGAAATTATAATTTAATAATGTATTTTTTTATTTTGTTTTATAAAAAGTAGTGTTGAATTGAACTTACATGTGTATATTACATCTAGCATTCTTGAAAAAAGGCACCTTAACCTAGATATGTGAAACAATGATTCACAAGTGATTAGCAATGTTTATGTTTTTTTTTTATATAAAAAATGCTAGTCTTTGTTATGCAGTTCTCAATGGCACAATTTTTCATTGTCATTCTTGCAACCTCAGCAATTGATCTCACACCATTGTGTTATTGGATTGTTAATATTGATGTGTTGATAGATGATTGAACTAATTGTGTATTTTTTCTAATAATTACTGAATGTAGTTCTTGATGTACTTTGTTTGTGTATAAATGTTCAATTAATCAAACTTGTACTTATGAACATTTTAACAGCCATTTTACACTATTATTAACTCATTATTATTAGTGTCTAAAGTGACTATGTAATACATACATCAACACATTTTATCTTTTTATGACTAATATAGTTACTATGACTGTTATAAGTCCGCCATTTAACTGATACAGTTTCTGAGGTAACAGCTATAAGTTTTATAATAACTGTCACCCTCCTCCCAGTATTTAATTCCCTCCCTCACAACCACTATCATTTCTTCAGTAACTATATCTGTTTTTCCTTAGCTGTCTTAAAATATAGACAAATTGCAGAAATCATTTCAGAGAAACATGTAACCAACGACTGGGCCCTTACCACTTTCTTAAGTTTGGTTTTTTACTTATAGTTAGGGCCTTATGCGCCGTTGCCTATTCATTTCTATGAGAAAACACTTGTTTACCACTTAAGACAACCAAGGAAAAATAGATGATACATCTCCGTTAAATAGAAGGCCATTTATTGAAATACTTCAGTAAAACTATAAGTTAATATAAATGATATGGCTATGACCCTATAATATATTCTATTCCATTAGTTAAAAGGCTGATATTAAATTGCATATTATGTGGATTTTATCAAAGTTTGTTAATATTGCAATGCTTTTTATAAATCAAAGGTCCCAGCTCTTTTTAGGTATATATTTTGATATGTGTATAAGTATATTATTTTAATCACTTCAGTATATAGAAACCAGGAAATGGCAAGCGTATCGTGGAATCCATTAGTACAGCTTTTACCCAAAGGTTTGTATTACATTGAAATGGACATTTTATTATTCTGTCCAGTTTCTAAAACAAGTCATACATAAAAATTATTTAATAATTGTATGCACTTATACCATACTTTATATTTAATTACTTATTGCATTTGTTTGAAAATACAATATTTTAATTTTTTTTAAATCTTATGATAACTGATATTTCAAGATAAAAAGCATTCAGTTTCCTTCAGGATGCAAGCTATCTTTGTGCCCAATTTCGTCAAGAACATATGGTTATTTATGCTTTATGAAAATATTAGGTGTGTATAAAGCAACTTATCTAATATAATTAATAATACATATAAAAAAAATTGTTCATCAGGCTGAAACTGTATGCATTTACAAATTATTGTCCTCAACTTCGTCCAATTGAAGTTAAATTTTGAAAATCCTGTGTTTGTAGCTTTCCTGGGACAAAAAGTATACTATATCATGCTGTAGGTCTTTAACTATATCCATGCCAAAAATCATGTTCTCTGTTGCTGTGTGATTGAAGAACCAACCAACAAACAAAGATACTTTCACATTTGAATTAATATGAGTATATCTCTAGGTTATTCGTTTTCTTTGTTTTAGGAACTATAAATTTGGAAGAATGGGCCAAATTCCTCCATACAAAGGAGAGGATCTATTCGAATTTCGACGAAATTCGGCAAGAGATAGAGAGGGAGACTGACCGCATGGCAGGCAGCAATAAGGGAATATGCCCAGAGCCCATCAACCTCAAGATTTACTCAGCGAGGGTCGTCAATTTGACGCTTGTAGATCTGCCCGGAATTACAAAGGTAATTTAACTACAATGGGTGAGAGATGACAGTTATAGAAATTAGATAAATATTTAAATAAATATCTATTAAATAAATAGATTGCGCGAAAGCAATGGCTAAAAGAAGAAACGAAATGTCAATAAACAGCAGAGTAATAAAAATGCAAAAAATGCACTTTTGAAATTTTTCTCTCTTCACGTAAAACAGATATTAATTATTATCTATTTACAAAAAAGGTTTTTGAAAGTTATCGAAAACTAAAATTGCTTAAGTAGATAACTATGAGAAGTATATACTATAATCTATTTTTCTTAAGGTATCTTAAAAGATAAACAAATCGCAGAAAAGGTTTCAAAGAAATACGTAATAGACATATGAAGCAGGGCGTTTACGACATTCTTAAAGATTTTTATTTATAGAACGATTCCTAGTGCGATAAGAACGCCCTATGTACTGTGCTGGCTTACACCTTTCAGCAAGAAGCCACTTGTTCACCTTTTACGTTTTAGCAAGCCACTTGTTCACCTTTGTTAAGTTCCCTCAAATATGGTTGAGCGAAGCAATGGCTGGATCATGCGTCATGCTCGTGAACGGGTGCCACCAACGGGAATGGGTCTGCTTTGACTGCCTATCTTGACATGCGTTGGATTGTTTGTACCTATGTATGCATTTTTGAAGCTTTATTGTGGAAGCACTGTATACATTATATATATATAGCTTTGCGTGTATAGCATTGCTTTGTTACCTATTGTTTTTTTTGAAAAGAGCAACTGCTGAGTTTCTTGCCGGCTCTTCTCAGCAGAATCATCATTCCGAACCGGTGGTAGATTCATGACGTGTCATAAGAGCTACAAGTTAGCCTACATGAAATAAATAAATTTTGAATTTTGAATTTTAAGCCGGCTAAGGAACTACATTATATCTTTCTTTAGGTGCCGATAGGGGATCAACCAGAAGACATAGAAAATCAAATTAGGAATCTTATAATCAAATATATCGCCAATCCTAACTCTATAATACTGGCGGTTACTGCGGCCAATACAGACATGGCGACCAGTGAAGCCATCAAAATGGCTAAGGAGGTGGACCCAGATGGGAGGAGGACATTGGCTGTGGTTACTAAACTAGATCTCATGGATGCTGGTAAGAGTTCTCCATTTAAACGGCCATAAGAATAAAAGGGCAATAATCAGCAGCAATGATAGCTTAGTGGTTAGAACTGTGGTAGGATGTTTCTTATTAGGTGCGCTCGATCCAAGAGACGCCTATGACTTTTCGAGGCTTTTTGGAATTATGTGCATTTCAAACAAAATATTACTTGCTTTATCAATGGTAAAGGGCAACATCGCGCATCACATGCCTGAAATTCTCAAAGATGTGTGAAGTCTGTCGGCACTGATTTGACATGCATTCATTTAGCCATCATAATCTACCTTTGCGCAGTGTGGCCTATGGCCTAAACCCACTGACCAACTACCTGTACCTAGTAATCGATCAGCAATAAGTTGATATGAATCAAAATTATTTCCTGAGCATTCTAAGGTGAGTCTTTTCAAAACCATTGTGCCTACACAACAGGATGTCGAGTTACATTATGTCTTCCTGTAGCTTATACTACTCGTAAATATAGATCAAGTTTTTATAACGTTAGAATGACCTTTACAAACATAGCATAGGTATATAATGGTCATTCTTTGGCACCAATTAATTAAATTTCATTCAGTAATAAGTGTGCCAAAATTTTAATTCTCTTTGTTAAAACATTGCTAACAATATATTGTACTAGTTTTTGCCCACGACTTCCGCGTGGTATTATTTAGGCGTGAACTATTTGTTTTCCTAGGATTAAAAATCACTCTCAAGGTCTTTGACTATATCCATCAAAGAAATCATATCGATTTGTTGCTCCATTGCTGCGTGATTGAAGGACAAACAAATATTCTTTCGCATTTATAGTATTATTATTGGTCAACTACATATACCGCAAAGTCTGCAAAACACGATAACTTACCACACATCTGTTGACGCATGCATTCAACTAAGATTAGATAGGGAAACCATAAAGTTTTTGACGTATTATTTGCAAGAAAGAATACATACCTACTTGAAAAATATTACAATTAGTATACTAATTGAAATTGAAAGTGCAAACTACTAATCGAGAAAATGTATTGTTTGTTTAATCTGTTTCTTCTGGACAATACTTCTCCTAAACGCTTTCTGACTGCTTTTAACTCTTGCCTTTGTATTTTTTTTACATTATAGGCACACGTTTGACCACTATCACACCTGTTGGAAAGTGATGTTGTGGTCTAAGATGGTTACCTAGAAGATTATATCTTTATTTCCTCGCTGACATCGCCACAATTTCCTCCCCCGTTTTCTACTGCCATCCAATTCCAGTCTTCTCCACCGAAGAGCACACAAACTCCGTTGCTCCATTTAGTAAAATATGTACCTAGGTAATTTTATTTCAGGAACTGATGCGATCGACATCCTGTGTGGTCGAGTGATCCCGGTAAAACTGGGAATCATTGGCGTCGTAAATCGTTCGCAGCAAGACATAATCGATAGAAAAAATATTACGGTAATATAAATATGATATATTACTTTTTCAGGGCCAAAGTTTTAACCTAGAAATAAATATTAAATAACCCCCAGTGACTAGCACTAAAGACCTTGGAAATTGGTTCATTATTTTTGTTGTAATCTGCTAATTTTCATATATTATTTATAGACATGACATACTAGTAATATTTTTACGGGCAGCACACGTTAGAATTAGATCCGGCAGTGGTCGGACTAATTACTGTACTGCCGTGTCAATGAACTGCCTTGATGTAAACTTTCAGACACTTAAGCTCTTTTCCCACTACACCTTGACTGCAAGGTTTAAACCCCATCAGGGTCATTGCACTATTGTTGTACCCACTCCTAACACAAGCTTTATGCTTATTTGGAGGAATCAGAATCAGTGATTTTGTATAGGAATCCCCACTTGAGATTACTTTAATAGATGGCGGGAGCGAAGCCGCAGGTAAAAGCTAGTTCTGTATAAATAAAAATGTGTGAAAGAGTTTGAAAGAAAACAAAGTTTCAACTCGAAATACCAATCCAGGTCAACAAAGAAAATTCAAACAAGTTGATTGAATAAAACTTGACATTCAAAGTTTATTTCCTATTTCCATATAGGATTCCCTCAAAGATGAAGCTACATACCTCCAAAGGAAGTATCCAACGATAGCGTCGCGTAACGGCACTCCGTACTTGGCTAAGACCCTAAATCGGCTTCTAATGCACCATATAAGGGACTGTCTACCGGAACTAAAGGTCAGTTGACATTAATGTGTGCTAATGTTTTCACTGACACTGAACACTTGAATTTAATTATAAATAATGCGACACAACGGCAATGTGGCTTACAGCTTACAACTCTTAGAAGTTTTAATTCAACAAACTGTTTAAAGAAGCTGATAATTTAAGAGGTATATATTTTGGCAGATTAATGAAACTCCTGTTGAGCGCTTTAGATAGAGTTTCCATTTCATTTTAGATATTTGGAAAATATTTTGCTTTAGCTTTTTTATTATTTAATTTTGTGAACCAATAAAAAAATGTAGGTGAATACGAATGCGGGTGCATGAGTGCGTGCTCGCATGAGTGCGTGCGTACGTGCATGCATGCGTGCGTGCGTGCCTGCGTGCATGCGTGCGTGCGTGCGTGCGTGCATGCGTATGTATCTATGTCCTCAAGGACACACATGCGTCTGCCGTCTACGATGTCACATTACACAACATTTCAGGTACGCGTCAACGTAATGATATCACAGTTCCAATCGTTGCTGAACTCGTACGGGGAGGACGTGTCGGACAAGTCTCAGACGCTGCTGCAAATCATCACGAAGTTCGCCAGCGCCTACTGTTCCACCATAGAAGGCACGGCCAGGAACATTGAAACCACGGAGCTGTGTGGCGGCGCTCGGATATGCTACATATTCCACGAAACCTTCGGAAGGACGCTGGACTCCATACATCCTCTAGTAGGTCAGTCAAATCTTTTACGTTTTTGGTTTCGGCTGTTAAACTATTGTCTTCTACCTTCAAAGTGTGTAACGTGTGTGTGTGAAAGGTTGACGATTTAGAATAGAATTGAATAGAATATCGTTTATTCATTGACATGTATAAATACAAATGAAATAGATACACTTAAGACTTACACATTACAATTTCTTAAAATATAACTCAACTAGTAGGTATCTACTATGTATCATGCCAATGAAAGGGTCCTAGCTCAGCTCAATGTTGTGGATACAATCATTCCATTTGATTCCCACCCATTGCACTATTGCACACAGTCCTAATAAAAGCTGTCAGCTTATTTGGAATGGGAACGGGAGTGGTTAAAGCGTGGTAATCAACTATAAAGATAAAAGACGGCCGCCAAGCGATTTAGCGTTCCGGCACGATGATGTGCAGAAACCGATCCGGGGTATGGGTTTTAATTAAATCTGTCATATCCACTTCCAAGTAAGCCCGCTATTGTCAGAGTGCATCGTCGCTTCCATCAGGTGCGATTGCAGTCAAGAATTGAAAATAAATTGTGTTTTCTTAATAATTATAATAATAAAAAAATGATGATACAGGTTTAACACGCATGGATATTCTGACTGCGATACGAAACGCGACCGGTCCGAGACCGGCCCTGTTCGTGCCTGAGGTGTCATTTGAGTTGCTGGTCAAAAGGCAGATCAGGAGACTGGAGGACCCTTCGCTGCGTTGTGTGGAACTGGTAAGAAAAATTCTAGTTAAATTCTGCCCTCTCATAGATGTCCATAGCTCGTCATTTTTTTGTCCCAATTGGTCGCTACAGCATTATCAGAGGATTTGGACAAGCGCAAAAGCTCTGCCAACCCAAGGGCCCTTATTTTGAGCCCTAGGGCTTCCACATTTCGGTAGCAACGTCTCCCTAAGCTCCTGTGGAACTTAGACCTCGGCTTAGGCTAACGTTATTTGTGTGGAATTGTTTGACTAGAATATAGATCGATCCATAAGCCGCCGAGACCGCGGTAATGATCTACGTCTGGGTGAGGTAACAAACCGGGGAAAATGCTTGATGTTTCTGCACATCGTTTATCCATCTCTTATATATCTCTGTTAAGGCCCAAGAGACGGGTCTGCCCGCGAAATTCAAATTTAATTTGGTTTTTCGCAATTTGTAAACGAATACGACAAAGTAGGCTTATGGTATTCAAATTGCGCCAATGGCAGTATCATCTTCACAGGTTTATATACTAATCTTAACGTGAAAGTATCCAGTTTAAGAAATTAGTCAAAATAATGAGTTTGACGTGAGATACTCACAAATTAGTCATTATTTTGATTAATTTCTTAAACAGGATACTTTTACGTAAAGATTAGTATATAAACCTGTGAAGATGATACTGCCATTATCGCAATTTGAATACCATAAGTCTACTTTGTCGTATTCGTTTATAAATGGCGAAAAACCAAATTAAATTTGAATTTAGCGGGCAGCTCCGTGTCTTGGACCTTAAGGACTTCTTCGTGACTGAGGGGACCCCCACTTGAGTGGCGCGTAGTATAACAGCATGCCAATTTACCACAGGTGCATGAAGAAATGCAGCGCATCGTACAGCACTGTGGTACAGAGGTACAACAAGAGATGCAGCGCTTCCCGCGCCTGCATCAACGTATAGTGGATGTCGTCACGTTGCTGCTGCGCACGCGCCTACCCGCCACGAACTCCATGGTAAGTCGCTAATGAGAGCCTCAATAGCCCAACGGTTTTAGGTGCGGACTGAAAACTGTAAGGTCGCAGGTTCGAATCCTACCCGTTGCACTATTGTCGTACCCACTCCTAACACAAGCTTTCCGCTTATTTGGAGGGGATAGGAGGATATTAGTCAACTTCAGGTTGCCTAGTATTCTTTTCAAAAAAAAAAAATGTCTTAAGGTCGAGTTTGAACTTACCATAAGTGTGTGTATAGGGAGATACTGTATGAGATGCAGCTCTTGCTACGCCTACATCAACGTATACTGGATGTCGTCACATTGCTACTTCGCACTAAGAACTCCATGGGTAATTTGTTGATGTCTGATAGACATAGATGCGTGAATAGAGAGGTACAACCATATGATATGGCATATGATGGGAAAGTGAATTTTGTATGAGTTAATTTTTTTTTTAAATCAAAATATATTGCCTGCCGGTATTCACTAAAAAGTGTAAATAAATAAACATCATAGATAACAAATGTATGGACATTTTGTTAAAGTTATGTCTGTGATCATGATCGAGTGGCGAATTGAATTGCTAAATGTCAAAAACCTTAATGCTCAGATAAAAGCTATACATAAAAATACTAAGGGCCTATTTCACCACCTTCAAGTGAACGTAAATTGACTAATTTTGATGTTTTTGTTTGGGTTTTTTCGAATAAAATAGCCTCTGGTAATTATTGTATTTATTTTTCTGATTAGCAAATTAACAAAATTGATTTTATACGATATGAGGGATGAGACAGATTTTTATTAGATTAAAGTGAATACCACAGAGAATATAATTGCACCACCGATTCTATGACTGCAGTATTGCCAAACTTTATTCTTTAATATGCGTAATTATCGCATACAGTTTTGACACATTGTCTATAGAAAACTGTCAAAACGTCAACTTTATTCGTCTGTTAGAGTTTACTTGGAGGCAGTGAAAGAGGCACTTACAATTTTAACTTACAGGTTGAAAACCTAGTGGCCATCGAGTTAGCGTACATAAACACGAAGCACCCGGACTTCAGAAGCGAAGCAGCCTTGGTGTCGGCGCTGCTGAAGAGCGACGGGCTGGTGGAGGATCAGAGCCCCATGTACCGGCCGAAGAACCCGCGCCCCGTCTCCACACCGGTATCCGCCCTTTTCCGAGTATATATCGCTTTTGATCTCTTGCATGCGTTGAGTTGTGCTAACGGTTACTAACTCCACGGGTAAGTGACGACCTCCTTGGCGTAGTGGTGAGCGCTGTGGTCTTATAACTGGGAGGTCTCGGGTTCGATTCCCGGCGGGGGCAGTTTAGGAATTTATAATTTCTAAATTGTCTCTGGTCTGGTCTGGTGGGAGGCTTTGGCCGTGGCTAGTTACCACCCTACCGTCAAAGACGTGCCGCCAAGCGATTTAGCGTTCCGGCACGATGGCGTGTAGAAACCGATAAGGGGTATGGGTTAAATTTACACTGCTATACCCCTTCCAAGTTAGCCCGCTACCATCTTAGACTGCATCGTCACTTACCATCAGGTGAGATCGCAGTCAAGGGCTATCTTGTCATCGAATAAAAAAAAAAAGTAGAAACTTGGTCAAGTTCTCACAATTCCAAATTCAAATTCAAAATCCATTTATTTCATGTAGGCCAACTTGGTAGCTCTTATGACACGTCATAAATCTACCACCGGTTCGGAATGCAGATTCTGCTGAGAAGAGCCGGTAAGAAACTCAGCAGTTGCTTTTTTTTTCAAAAAAAAATTTTTTTACAATAGGTAACAAAACTATGCTATGTATACACATACAGTGGTTCCACAATGAGACTTCAAAAATGCACGCGCAGGCATGCATGTGGCAGAAATGCACAATCCCATGCATGTCAAAATGGGCAGACAAAGACCCATTCCTGTTGGTGACACCCGTTCAAAGAGTATAAAAATGTAATTTATGTTCTCCTGACATATAGTTACCGTGGGCAAACTTAAGAGGATTAGCCAATTAGCATTAGCAGGAGAATTTATAGTGCACGTTGGTGAAATCTCTATTCCATTACTCCCATGCGACTCTTTAGGCCCTAACCGGGATTTCCTCCCGCCCTCCCTCTCCCTCATATTCCGCATCCAAATATTACTAATATGAAAATAATAAATATTTATAATGTATATTTTATATAGTTTTAAACAGTTTGTCCAGCATTATGGTGTATCCCTTTAGCCTAATTTACAGCTGTATCGGTAAAATAAGCATGAATATTAAATATTGTATTTTTTAAATTAACATGCTTTTACAAAGCAGTACTTAATTTTTTCTGTTTGGATATACTACAATTTATACAATTTTATGCATAGCAAAGATTGCAAATGATGCTAAGAAGTATCATTAACTTAAATGGTTCTCAAATGCTGAAATTTAATTCCCGTCCTATCTCTAGATTTCTCCAAAAGACTCGTCAAGCTATTCTAATGATTGCGAATTGTTCGTAGCTACTGCTTCGCCAAATGGGTGAAAGAGGGTCCATACTGGTATTCTTGACAAACGTTCTGGAATATGGTCAGGTAACTGTCGTGATCGAAGCTCATTCAACCCAAGCATTTCATCGTTTTACAGTGTGGAAACGTCATTTGCCATAGCTTTGCGCCATATGGGCTCTCTTTCGACATTACATCGCTGAACTTGCAATATTTTCAAAGAATATAAATACATAATTATTGTAGGAAATGAAAAAACTAATTCCTTCTACTTGTAACTGTAATTTTAAAATGCCATTATTGCAACATTAACTTTCATTAAACTAGGATTCCTAACAAAACGTGTAAAATATAGATTTTTTGATTTCAGACATATTATGGGACTCTCCCATAATATGTACAAATGGTATTTTTGGGTAGTCCTATTTTTAGGCCTAATTCCCCATTTCATTGTCATTTTTTGTCAAACATTTCGGATTACCGAGTCGAGCACTTGCCTTACTTAAGTTTGGTTTTTCATTCGTAGCACCGCTTAATTGTCAGTGCGCTAAGGACGACTCATGTGGTGTGATTAGCGCGTCGCTTACGCCTTTCTACGAGTAACAACGTAAATGAAGAAAAATCGATATATAAAAATGATTTTTTTTTTTTTTCATTTTTTGTTTTTTCATATGATTGTAATTTTATATTAATTTTAGTCTTAAGTTCTCTGTAAGTGAGCAAAATGTTCTTTGGAGAATAAATTCTTTAAACCTAAACCTAATCTTAAAATAATACTTAAAAGTCAATTTGAACTTTAATACCATACCATAAAGTTTAAGTGTTAGTGGAGGGGTTCCGGGAAGGCAAAACAATTGAGTGACGTTAGTGTCGTATAAATATTAATGTCAATATTAGAAAAAAAATTAAAAATTAAAGAATCGACTGTTAGTCGGTACGAAGTTCGCCGGGTCAGCTAGTTGGTTATAAATATATTTTCCTCTGCCCTTCATGAATACAAAATACTGCAACTTCAGTCCCGCTTTAATCACTTCACGTGTTGGAAGTTCATAGATGCATGATTAGAAATGTTCAAGGGGGTAACACAGTTGACAGGTGCGTGTTGTTGTGTGATGTTGCAGCATGTGCCGGCCATCACCGACGGGCAGGACAAGTCGCCGCCACATCCCAATCACCATGACTTCCCTGGTCCGCCTCAGGTATGACGTACTCACTTTACCATACATTATACCCAACTCCTCGGTAACTTACAGCAGATGTGAGTACACACTATGTATGTATTGGGTATGTATTAGAATGGTCTTTGTGAGTAGGTCTTAGATAGGTGATGATTGAGGATCAAGGAGAAGGATCTGATGAGCAGAAAACTGAGTAACAGCATGTCAGGTTATCGTACACAGTCCTGCCCCCCGATTCAGACCCTTCCGATAACTTATTTATCGATCGATTCGGTTTGTTACCGTACGATAACATATATTTTCAATTCGTAAATGCTCTTGTAATCGAATGTATCTTGTCGATGTCGATAACGTAGTCGATACCGAATCGTATCCTCAAACCAAACGCTCTGAATCACACGACAAATTTTTTTTATACGAGATCGATATCTAACCGTATCGACACGGTATGTTATCGAACAGGTCTGAATCGCCCCCCGGACTTAGATTCACATGTCGTTTTTTTATATAAATAGCAAGCAAACGAACAGGCGGGTCACCTGATTAAGTGATTACCGCCCATGAATACTTGTAGTACCAGAGGTACCACCAATGCGTTGCCGGCTTTTCAGGAATTTGTTGGTCTACCCCTTGAATAACCCCATGTTGTAATTAAGTGGGAACACAGTCGAAGGGAGTTGATTCCACAATTTGGTAGTATGTGGAAAAAAGATCTGGAGCAACGGATGGTCGAAGTGCTCCAGGCACCCAGGTGGTGTTTGTAAAAACATCGACAATGGCAAAGAGTATTTACACATAAATCTTACCTGTTAATAGCAAAATGAAGTCTGTTTTTATGTTTCTTTTGTTATTTTGTAAGTTTATCTATATAGAGAGGCATATTCGCCAGTCGATTAATCTCTGAAATAAAGATTAAAAAAAAAATGTTTATCTACAAACTTCGTTTATAAATAGATGAATGGCAGTCCAGAAAACAAGGCAATGACTCCACAGAAGCCGGTCAACTTGCTGCCGGAGGTGCCCAGCCAGACCTCGCGGAAGCTCTCCGACAAAGAACTGCACGACTGTGATGTTATTGGTGAGACATAGGCTTAGGTCTATAGAGCGTGCACTTGAGACAAGTTAAAGGAGTTAAAAGGAGACAACGCCTAAACTAAAAATAGGACCCCTCGAAAAAGATCCTGTTCAGTATAAATTTGAATTTGAATCTTTTGTTAGTAAAGATATGAAACTCAATTTTATTTTAGGCCACATTTCACAACATATTTATGACATGAACGCGTAACGCTACGCGTAAAGTGAGGATGATATTTTTTTTACTCGTCTATTCCATTGTGTGGATGTTTTGGATAGGTATTTTAAAAGTATTGAAGGTATGTCATGCTTGATTGAGGGATGATTAAATTGAATAGGAGATGTCCCAAAGTGGTATTGTAATGTCCTAAACTGGTATTATAAATTGGTGAAAAAGTTTTAAGTTATATATTCTTGTCTCTTTCTTATGAGGGTATTTTAGTTCTGCTTCATTATCAATAACCAGCCTTCATATTGAATTGGGACATGTCCTTTTTATGTGAAACTTATGTAGAGCTAAGAGATGAATATAATATATTCATTAAAAAAAAATCACCGGTGTTCTCTTGTGATGCTAGGTGGACGGAGCGACACAACAAACCAAAATTCTAACACAATCTCCGTAGATGGCATCCGTATGATGCATTTGAGCCATATGGGTGACTTAGTGGGTGAGACAACTAGTAGTGGCGCAATTCCGCTTGCACTCATTCTCTTCACTGATCCGTTTCCGACCACCTTCCATCTGAATTGCTACTGTGCTTGCCGCTTTCCGTCTTATGTTCTACTTCTAATTACACGAAAGAATTTGTGATAGTTTTATTTGCATTTATCGTTCGGGAATCATGTAAGTTTGCAGTAATAACGTTACTGACAGACAGATGGACAACCGAATGAAGCTATAAGGGTTCCGTTGTTTTTTTTAGAACCCTAAATAATACTAATTTTATAATCAAATCAGAAATCAATGTGATCTTTCAAATTGTGTAAATATAGGGAGGGATTTTATTTTGGAAAAATTATGAATTCGTTATTTCAGCTTCAAATCTGCTTTTCTTTTAATTTACTGATGTATTTATGAGCACCTCACTTTGATAAATAATTATGCAACACAAAGCAGCAGCAACTTTCAAAAGGATTGGCTCTCTGCTGCAACTGTCAGCATCGAGTGGCAAAAACATATTATGTAACTATGTATTGTACGTTCACACTTTAAAGCCACGAGAAAACGCTGTAATTTGTAGCGCTTTTCCCAAAATATGAACACAATTTTGCCACTTGTAGAGCAGAGCAAATTCGTTTTGAGCGTTGTATCTAGTAGCCTTTAACTTAAGAAATCAACGAGCAATTTAATTTTGCGTCCGCCACGGTTGCGGAAAGACTGACACTCTACACTCGTATTTACAAACACTATTTTGCTTTTGATTAGCTCGATAGTGTCGCCTGTTACTCGAATTTTATGTAGAAATAATCCAGCTGCTCTGCGTTTGACATCGTGGTTGGTTTGTGAATAAGGTAGAATGCAGGAATATAGATTAAATAAAAATTCGCGATTAAAACCGTGACTTATTAAGTTATCTGTGGATTTATAGGAAAATCGTTGACATATTTTTCAACGTTTGCCAACGCGCAAACTAATGGAAAAATCTCGCGTTGAATTTGCGGGTATTTTTGCTACCGTGGCGGTTAAGATGCCGCACAATATTGCGGTCTCGTGTGTTTTGAAGTGAAATAGAACTAAAAATTGCTTCTTGAGTTCTAAGTCTAAGCTTTCGATGTATTTATTTCGTAAGATTTTAAGATTCAGCCTTTATTGATGTGTACAAGCCGTTTTCATGATAGCAAAACTATAATGTCACGGCTTTTAGAATAATTGTGCGATATAATTATCACAATTAAATGATAATGTCCAAAATGCAATATATTATATACCAATGTCCAAAATGCAACATATTATATACCAATGTCCAAAATGCAACATATGTATCTTCCAATGTCCAAAAATCGACATTTGTTTACAGAGCGGCTGATAAAGTCATACTTCTACATAGTGCGGAAGTCGATCAAGGACACGGTCCCGAAGGCCGTGATGCACTTTTTGGTGAATTACGTGAAGGACAACCTTCAGTCGGAGCTGGTCACGCACCTCTACAAGTCCGACCAGGCCGACAACCTGCTCAACGAGTCGGAACACATCGCGCAGCGGAGGAAGGAGGCCGCTGACATGCTTAAGGTACGAGTGTACCCGGGTGGGTACACTGGGTACTGTCTTGTCTAATCTTAGAACTGTCTCAAACATAACTAAGCGGGGTGAGGTGAGAGTGCGTCTTATGTAAATAATAGGTGAGAGTGCGTCGTATGTTAATAATAGGTGTGTGTAAGGAGAAGAAAGGAGGCCGCTGAAATGCTTAAGGTACGTGTGTACTCACCCAATCCTAGAACTGCCTGAAACATACTTAAGAGGGTCAAGGGGAGAGTGCATCGTGAGTAAAAATATCTAGGTGTGTAAGAACTTTAAATACACCGCCAACCTGCTCAACGAGTCACGCTTCCCTTATGAAAGGATAGGACGTAAGATAGAAAAACTTTGGGAGCTCTGCTTTAGCGTGAGCGATCGTAGAAAGAGAAGACACGTTTGTAATATAAAGGGCTGGGCGGTAAACGTGCATCTGTTTTTTTTTTACATTTTGTAATCTTTTTTTGATATTTGTTTGCAGGCTCTACAGCGCGCGGGTCAAATTATAAGCGAAATCCGCGAAACCCACATGTGGTGATGGTCTGCCGAAGAAGTAGACTCTAGTCTGTAAAATAGTGAATTGGGGCTCAGAGCTCTGTACATACTCCTGTATCTAGGTGAATTTACTTGTAGGCATTTTTACTTATTAGTTTCTATTCCAATTCCACTACGCCACCACCGAACCGCGGCGGTAAAGATGAGACCACTTGGCCTCAGCGTCCAGTTAATACGAGTTCATACATCGCGACAACGACAACGTTAATAGATTTCGAATATCGAAACCCTAGTGGAAAGTAAAATAGATCTTAATGCTTTGTTTCAAGGGTCAAGTACAGCCAAGCGGATACTTTGCGTAATGAAAATCGGTGTCACTGAATCAACAACCTTAAAACAAGGGCTTCTTGATCTGATTGAATTCTGACGTTATTGTTTTTCTTTGCTCGAAAACTATCAACGTTCTCCGTATCTACCCTTAGCGTGAGTTTTGTAAAATTTTTGCCGCTGCGGTATGGTTGTGGTACGTCTGAAAGGACCCATGAAGTAACTTCACACACATTTGCTCTGGCGCCGGTTATATTTTCTGCGGCTCTCTTTCGTCACCCGCGTTCATGACAATCCGGCTTCGTTTTATACTTGTAAGTTTTGTATTTTGACATACCAAAAATTCGAGCGAATGCAGGGAATATTGAAGCAAATGTGTGTGTTAAGGGTAGGATATATCTGACGGGAAAACGCACGCGGTTTACACGGATTATCCATTGCGGATTAAATCGTACATAACAAAATTTACTCGGGATTGTTTCCTCAAAACAGCTCCTTTTTGCTTCACTTATTCATACGCAGCAATAATTATATAACATCAGGTCAGGCACCTGCTCGTTTATTCGCTATTTATAATTTTTTTTAAATTAGCGAGATAAAGTATTGTCATTGTTTTACAAGTACTTAAAAAATGTATAATTATGTTTTGCACAGATATCAAAACTAGTTTTTGGCAAAAACAATAAATGGGAAGAATACTTACTACTCGTACGATACAGGTTTTAGATCTAGTCTAAAGGCGGTGTTACGAAAGTGGCCTTAAAAGACGAAGATAACACAGGTCTACAGTGAAAATGTTGCAGCCAAAACTATAACTGTTTTTTAGTATATTGGGTACCCGGATTACAACTGCATACTTATTTTTTTAATGCTACGTGTAGTTTTCGAGATACGAGGTATGTGTAAAAAAGACAAAATAAGCCAATTTTAAACATTTAATTACATTATTTTACAGCTAGGAAGCTTCTTATTCAGATTTTTTTAAATGTTCGTTGCTATGATTGTCCCATGTGATACTCCAACAATAATCTGCCATCATATGCTCATCCCAACGATCTTGGTACCTATTTTCCGTCAGTTTTAGATCCTGATGGAAGCGCTCTCCTCGTTCTTTGTTGTAGGAGCCAAGATTTTCATGAAACTTGTCCAAGTGGCTGTGCAGGCAGTGCACTTGTATGCTCATGCTACAGCCAACCTTTTTTATCTAGAAGGTCCTGAACTAATTCCACTTCATTTTTTGCCTTTCATTACCTAAGAAATTTTTGAAAATTTTTTCTCTGTCATGCTCACGACAAAATGAGACTTTCGTGCCTGTAGCAATTAAATTCCTTTCTTTAAGTCTCGATGCTAGTCTCAGACCTCTCTTTGCAATGGTAAATACGTATATGGGCGCCGCTGATGATTCAAGATCACTGTCTTGTTCATTTGAAGAGACCTCCATAATATCTGTCTCCGACGAATCCGATGGTACTGCCCTCATAGTATCGTCTGAGAGTGGTAAAGGCCGTCTAGCAGACGATAGGTCTGGATATGTCATTTTTTTTCAATTTACCCCATGCAATTTGATTAAACAAAAATAAAAATCATCAAAATAGTTTGTTGGTTCTGATCAAATCATAGGTACACCGAACCTCAATTGTGCTGGTTTACCACTCGACCACTGACTCGAATATTCAATACACAATTTGCACATAATATTTTGTACCCAGGGATGGTTAAAGCCCTTGATCTCGATCTTAAAAGAGTCAAAATACGCTCTTTTTATGAAGGCCGTTATAGGTTTTCTGAGTTTTTTCACTACATGTTTACCAGAAATGTTACAAAATGTATTCGAATTATTTAATCAACTCCTCCTATATGACGACATAATGATATTATCGGATAATCACACAAATTGGCGGAATACGAACACATTAAACATAGCAAAATGGGTATTTTTTTCCGATGAGGGTAGTTCAAAAACTACACGTAGTTTTGACCTTGAAAAACTTCTGTACGACTAATTATCAAGTCATTCATCAAATCATATAATAGGATTGCTAGCAAAAAAAGTTTTTCATTTTTTGTAGACCTGTGTAATCGCTGCTTGCGTTTTTACATTAGATTTCTTCCTGACCCTGTAGTTTGGTGGACGATGGAGATTTCCTATGAACCAAATACATTATGTGGAAGGAAACTTGATTTTAAGAAATTAATTACATCGGATCGGTTTTGTGTTTCATTAAAATTGTTTTTCACCGATTATAATAGTGAATTGCAGTAGCAATGCTTAGTTGCATCCTATTATAAAAGTGACTTGACACATTGATCTCAAAAAGGCAAAAACTTACTGGGAAAAAAATTCGTACACTTATTAATGAATACTTCATGGTGTCAATACAGCCTTTCACTATTCAATTTATAGGATACCCTACGTCCATCTAGGTCTACTTTACTAGTGTTATGAACACATTTGAATAGAGCTTCGTGCTTAATAATGCAGAAGTGCTATTATGTTTTTCATTAAGTATTCGTTGTATTGTTTGTTGGTGATCAAAAGACGATTTCAGTTTTTAAAATAGTGGTGCTTATTTGGTTGTACACATTCTTTAAACCAAATTGACAATCTAATAATAATGGTTAACTTAATACTTTTCCGCACTTTGTATGCGAATTTGTGTCGTTTTGCTCGTCGAAAAAAGGTCTAGATCGTTCGTACTTGTTCGCACCAGTGAAATTCGTACGAAAATGCATCCAAAGTGCGGTAGGCTTCAGAATTGTCAATTTATAGGCCTGTCGTTTATTTGAGTCTTGAACAGTAGGCCTATAGTTTTAGAGCACTTTACCAACAGTAGCGCGGCAGTAGCGCGACAGTATCGCGATAGTAGCAGATACCTTCTCATTACAACTAGTCGCGCGACGATATACTATACTTTTCAGTATAGAAGTTAGCCCCCTTCTGAGCAACGCGATAGTTGCGCGGCTGCCGCACTGTTAGCGACTTAATGTGGAAGCGCACTAATCGTAAGATTTATAGAACGTGCTCTTACTTAAGATAGAGTTAAAACGAGACACAAATATGCTCTGCCATAAATCTATCTCGTTTTAACTGTCTTTAGTCCGAGCTGAGAGAGTGCGGTCTGTAGATTTCAGCCTAAGAGTGGTGTCACCCGAATTAGACCAATACGAAATCTAATAGACAAGCAGTAAAAATTAATAATGATTAGCGATTGCACAAAATTTAACAATGCTTGTTTTCAGTTACCATTTCACTTATAATCATGTATGTATTTACGATTTTATTAGGATAGTCTTAAAACCCACGTGTATGTTAATTACACTGTAGTTTATAAACAGTGATATTAAATGTATTGTAACTCTTCAAATATCGTCTTTGTTAATAGGAGGTATGTGATTTTTAATCTGTAAAATATTTTCAATAAATTGCGAACGTATGTTGTATTCACAGAGTTCTAAATATGGCACATGAATGGTATCTGATTTATTTTACCAACATAATGGTGTCGCCGATTTTTGGCTATTCACACAAACAAAAAAATCTCTGATAAGAGAATGTATAGATGTACATAATTTTATTCATAATAATGAATAAAATATGCAGAACATATATATAAAAAAGGCTAAAAGCGAAAACTAAATATATCCGGCTGGTTTTTCATATGAAATAGCGATAATATTTCCAGATATGGCACGCCTTGCGGCCGACTTGACTTTAAAACAAAGTGAATTACACTTTTTTATTTTTAACTTTTGTTACGTTTTTGTATAATGTTGAATACGTTCTTGTGTAATGTTGAAAACGTTCTTGTATAATGTTGAATACGTAAGAAGTTTGGCTTTCTTTCATTCATTTATTTAATCAATCATTCACTGAAGAAGTGCATTGTGCTAGTTTGGTTCTAAGAAAAACCATAAACCAAGGAAAGAAGAATTTACTATCACGATGAAGGTAGATAGCGCCTAATAACATCATATACATTCTCTAATCAAAGACAATAAAAAGTTTTAAAAAAAACGCGCAACGCGTGATTTACTACGCTATACCAGATTTTGAATTCTGTGATTGTATTTATTTGTGTAATTCTGTACGCACATTACAGATAAAGCGGCACTCGAGGCTTTTAAAAGATCCGCCCAAAAAGGCGGCGCATGTTGTAAGTGCGATATAGTGAAATGAATTTGAGTCATTCATATTTTGTTTCTGCTAAACAGGGCTGAAGTAGTTTTAACCTTAACGTTATAGTTTTATACGTTTGTATTGAATCGGATACTAAGATGTTACATTTCTCGATGTTGTACATTAAGTCATAGTTCCTTATATATTGATATTTTTCATCATAACGCATGCGTTCTCGTCATTTTGTGTCATTGTTTAAGCGTATTTATTAATTTTGTCATCGCAAATTTAGATGTAGTCAGTAATTCCACTGTTAGAAAATGTATTTATTGTTATATAGACCGATGTGTGATGTGCTCTATCGAACGAAACCAATTTGAATTTTAATGTTAAACAAGATTGTATTTTAAGTCTGTTGAATTATATAGAATATTGTGATGAAGCTTGTGTTTTATTTCCAAGTATCACAGGGTTTCAGGTGTTTCAGTGTTTTCGTAATTCAGACTCCGTCAGAAGTCATGAAAGTGTCAGCCGGACGATGTCAAGCGAGTCGCAAAATACAAGCGGCACAGGATCGTGTCTGTGGAGATCCTTAAAAGAACCTATGTAAAACAGTTGACGTTTATGGGTTCAACATAATTTTGATATATGTACAAATGTACTTAATCTAATATTAGGTAATAAATATAAAATTTTAAATTCTAAGTATCTAATTCTTAGATTACATACATTTCCGGTGCCATCTCGTATATTTCAAAAAATAATGATCTTGAAAGATGTGAGTAGGTAAATAAAAAACATAATGTATTATCGTTAGATTTTTTATTTGCTATCAGTACATTTAACTAGAAACTAGAAATAAGTGGGTAAAAACGTGTGGGTGTCATAGGTACCTAGTAATTATCAATAGGCAGAGATGGTAAAGTTAATTTTTAAATAAAACTGGTTTAAGATTTAATTATGTTGTTTATATAACACAGCCACTTTAATTTTCTCATCAAAACGATTTACACAACACATTCACAACTATTAATTACCTACATGCATAATAATTATTATAATGTTACTGTCATGGCGTTTTATTTTATTATTATTATGGCAAGGCAATACTACTTCAATACCACAGACACTAATATCATAAACTACGTATTATTTATTAATAATTTGCACCCATAGTTGCACCATTATAAAATTGTCATATCGGACTAGAAACAAACTTGTCCGATTTCCTTGTCTTAAAATGCACGATTTACTGGGCTAAATACTAAACATATTAACTCATCCTTTATTAACTGGTAAAATATGTTTTAATCTGTTACAAATAACTAACATCATAACCTAACTCATATGCTACGAAGTTTTTACACATTTTATATACTAGGTTAGGTATTCGAGATACTTACATGAGATTGGTCTAATTTGACTATTTTTTAAATATTAACCATGCGTTGACTAATATTCCCCTTTCCCCACCAAATAAACTTGTGCTAGAGTCGGTACGACATAGGGCAACGGTTGGGCTTGAATATTTCAGTTTTCAGCACTTAACTGAAATAATTTGATATTATAATATGGGATCACGCTGCTTTTAGGTATTTAAGTATTTAGAAACGTTAATCTAAATTGTTGCACAATATTAACACTTTAATTTAGGGTAAAAAAATTGAAATTGGAATGGAAAAATGGAATTTTTTGCACTTTTAGGACAAGTTCGTGTCTGTGGCGACTAGGAACAAAAATTTCTAATTTAATTACTTATATCCTATTAATGTGCAGTCATTTTCATACGAGTTAAAAGTTCAGATCACTAGTTTTTAAAACGAAGTAAGTATTGTATTTTATTTTACCATCTAAAAATATACATGCATCTGAATATACAATAGTAAAATATTTGGGGCAACATTACCTGTATTAGTAGACTATAGACAATATTATGGTATAATTATGAGTTTACATTAAAATAGATACCTAAAACTTTTTGTTACATATTCGCACGAGCTTCAGTTAAAAGTCATGTTCAGTTAAATTTTTAAACACAGATGACTTTGAATGCAGCACAACACTAGTAATTTTACAAAAAAAAAAAAAAAACAACTTTAAGGTCCGTAAAATCAGATCAAATAGCGATTTAAAACAATAATTAATATCAAGTCGAGTATTTTAACAATAATTTGTACTTATATCAGTATACTTGAGATGTGATCACAATTTTTCGGATGGATTCATCCAACTATTTTGAGTGTTTAGGTGTGTCCAAACTATGCAAAGCACCATATTATTATCATTAGGTACTTAAAGACCTATCCCCGCAGGTCTGTGAAATCATACTTATCAAATTGCAAAAATAAATTCACATCAAGTAGAATTTGTACTACCACGAGTGTAGTTAGTTACCTACTTGAGAACACTAGGGTTTTCAGACAATTTTGAGAGTCCAAACTGTATACCTAACATAACATTATTAGTTATATGTACCTATAGTATAGTTAAATGTGAGTAATAAGTAACAAATTATTGGACAATTTACTTAGACGTGTTATGCAATAAGTTTTATAAAGCGTTACTTAATTTGTACACACCTTTGGCTGACTACTATGCCTGTATTATGTTGAAATTATGTCTTTTTGTAAGTAGAGTTTTATTATACTAACGATTAAACTAACATGCCTTACATTATTTTATTCGAATGTTTACAGGCATTTATTACAAATTATATAAACCTGGTCTTTCTCACACGGAAGTTTAGTTTTTCTTATCACGTTGGCTCATATATATTCCCGGTTGCTCCGTTGAAAACCGACTTTGGACAAGTTGCTCACAAGTTTGCTACCGCTATCAGTGTAGAAAACTGATTTAATTTTTGTCGCCTCGTGTGAGAAGATTTTAATGCGCAATCCAAACAATTTTAATTTTAATTATCATTTAATTTGTGCTAAACAGCGGAACATACACCCTCCTTACAGGTGTTTTTTTAAACGGTTAGTGAGGTGAAAATTCAAACTATGAGTGTAAGGTTTTAGGAAGCATGGCATTGATTTTTAAGGAAATAAGAAGAGAATCTGTTTGCATTTTCAAAAAATCATACATTAACTCATAAACATTGTCACTGATTTGAATATGGAAGTCGATAGAAATTGTAAAAAATAGAAGAAACTTGAACAAATTGATATTTTTATTATATAAAAATGATTTTGAGAAAAGTGCGGGACCTTTACCATAACTATGTGCATATAACCTACTTGTATGTGCTATGCATTTTTCGGTCTCTTTAAAATCGGTGTCATAGTACATAATACCAAATTCCTCTAAACCTTCCTCGAGCCCTACCACCTAAAAGCATTATTCCAATATTGTTTTGACTTGTGATCCAATGACATCCTTATGTTACCTACTTTATGGTCGTTATTGCGCGACATGTCAAAATAATATTGAAACAGTACTGCTTACTTTAGGCATTGGTGGTGGTGGTCTGAATTTTTGTCTCACTAACCGCTCTCATAATACCACCCCCTACTTATAATAAAGCAGTGCCAATTTTCGTTTTCTAAAATCAAATTGTTTAATTCATTATTTAACGTTAAACATTACTATTACACAGGGATTGTTCGATCACACAATATGTTACACCGCGGTGACTCGCGACAGGATTGTTCGATTACACGTGTTACACCGCGGTGACTCGCGACAGGATTGTTCGATTACACGTGTTACACCGCGGTGACTCGCGGCAGGATTGTTCGATCACACGTGTTACACCGCGGTGACTCGCGACAGGATTGTTCGATTACACGTGTTACACCGCGGTGACTCGCGGCAGGATTGTTCGATCACACGTGTTACACCGCGGTGACTCGCGACAGGATTGTTCGATTACACGTGTTACACCGCGGTGACTCGCGGCAGTCTGCGCTAGGACCTCTTGGACGATTCCAGTATTTTCTCCTCGGTGAACCGTCCTAACTGCTCCTCGTAATACGTGTTGTAGTGTAATCTGAAACAAAGTTAAATAAGCATTAAATAAGCAAACGTAAATGACAAAAAGATTTTATACTGATCCCGTCCCGTCACCAAAAAAGAATGATGACCTGCGCACAGCGATGTATCGATCAAATTGGTGGTGTGAAGGTATTCGAAAGTACCTACTAAATAGCTAATAAAGTGTCTATTATGATTCTACAATAAAACAATTACATTTATTTAAAAAACAATAGCCTAGTGCAACTGTACATATCGTCGGCCCAATTATCAAACTTCGTATCTCCATTTGGTCAAACTTTACAGGAGAAAGAAAAAACTTATAAAAATAATATAACTAACAATAAAAACATAGACAAACAAACAGCTTTATTTACATTTGAATATTTAATTGTGCTTATGTTTGTTGTAATTATGATTTATTATCTGTTATCATGATTTAACACTAGATGGCGTCAAAATAAAAAATCGGAAATTTTGGAGTTACGAAGTTTGATAATTAAACAAACGATATATACCTATACCTGGTGGAAATGTTGGACAAGTTATTTTAGTTATTGTCACGCGCCATGATTCGACGGCTTGTCCTGAGCACAGGTATTTTGGACAGGAATACATCTCGAACGCTTCCCAGCCAAGTTTACACGTCGGTCGATCGGTCGATTGTTCATGAGGTATATGCATATGTATATGACCTACCTGTCAGTTATGTGGACCAACTTGTTGGAGTTGTCGCGCGGCATCCGATCTACGATGGCCAGCACCGACAGCAGCGCCGCCGTGAAGCGGAGCCCGTAGCGCGACACGGACCGGGAGAACGAGTCCGCTGAACCGCTCGTCGCTCCGCCGCAACCCTCGGCCTGACAGAGTCGCTAATTAGTGGCAATACGAGTAATACAAAGATTCACTCCTTGAGATCGCGCGAAATCATTATATGACCAACAAAGCCTAAATCTCGTATGTAGATACGTGTAAACGCGCGGGTGCAGTGGCGGGCGCGCTTGCGAAATATTAACGTATAAAGTAGTATGTCAGTGTTCACTCACTAGTAGTGGTTCTATACAAAACTAGCCACCGCCCGCACCCGCGTTGTACGCGAACAAGGCTTAAGTTCAGCGTACTTATCTTTTTTCCACTTGATACTTGATAAAGTGTTTGCCAATGCTAGTGTTTCAGCGTTTAAACTGCCGTGAGTGGTATACTGATTTCAAAGGACATCTCGATCTCGAGGTGACAATGAGCCCAAATACAAAGTAAAAAATGGAGCCTACAATTTCTTTATTGGATCATCCAGGTGATAGGTCAATACTACGTAACTTATATTGTACTTGTGATTGTTGCAATCCTATAGTTTAAAAATTACGAAAACAGATTTTCTAAAAATAATCCAATCAATAGATTTTAATAGTGTGAATTCGAACCGGCAACAATATGTTACAAATAAGTTTCGTTCTGTTGGTTTATTATCTGCACCAATAAAAATGAAGATACTGTAATTGAAGAAGTTAATATATTAAGAAAAAAATTAATAGTAATTTTTTAAAATCTTACAACTTTCCATTTCATGGGTCAATCAAAAAAAACAATACATTATATGCATGTAGTCCAAGTGCTAATAAGCTAAATCAGATAGGTAAAAGAAACACTCACCGTGGAACTCTAAAACAGAAAAGTCATGAAAAAGAAGCAATGTTCGTCATGATTTCGATTATTCACAAATACTACATGAAGGCAGTACTTAACTACGAAATATTTTTTCCCACTTTCGAAAAGACAGGTTTTCAATACCCAAATAATTATTATCTATCATAATAACCCAGTCTAACGAAATTCTTGTAGGCAGTTAATAAAATGTTACATTCATTACTAAAGTCATAAAAGAAATTCTTGTATAGTACGTTTATCTCACGAAGTTACGGGCGCTTTACTTGTGGTTACGTCGTGTACATGCACATTGCGTATGTGTGCCCGTCAGGCGCGAGCAAGCACACTTATACAGGTACGACACACACACAACCATGAGCCACGCGCCGTCGTGAATTGCAAGAACTATAAATTGGTATCTTATTACACGTGTTACTCGTACTTCACCAAAGGTACTATAAACGTAAGCTAAGTATGTGTGCTCTAATGCAGTGGTCCAATGACATGATAATGAAGTTGCTACAGTAGTAGCAGTAGTGCGCAAGTGGTATCTATAATTCTGTAATACCTCACAATAGTCAGTATTGTCATACGTTGACCCAAGCATACTGTTAAGCTCTGCATCCACGAAGTACTTGTGCATCTCCTTTGCCAATTATGCGTTTTGGTTGCGTTAAACAATAAAAACAAATTAATTACTAAATAATACGATAGTACGAAAGCCAGTGAATGGAGCGTAAACAAAAATACCTAAAACATAGTTACTATAAAAATTAATTTTAAAATGTTGGTAGTCCTGTAAAATAAAGTTACAAGTTTTTTTTTATAAGCTTGGCATCTTTGCAATTAGATGTAAAGCTAGCCTGAAACATTCGGAAGTTATAAATGGAAGGGTTACAAACTCCTCAAAACGGAAAACCACAAGATTAAGACGAAATAGCCCTAAACAATAAAATAAAAACCTAAAAAATGCTCTTTAACTCTACAATTAAATATTGTGAGTTTCCAACGTGATTTGGGAAAATCAATTGATTAAATTGGAAAATTAATTGATTAATTTGGGAAAGTTGATATTAGAAATATTAATCTGGGAAAAAAGCTTTAGCAACACTGGAAATAGAATCCGAATGCTTGAGGTCAGCCTAAAGGATTGCGCAAATTAGAACCACGGTTGGTTTAATTCCAAAACCACGCTAGTAGTTTAGGCTCTATCGGTAACAAAATAGAGCCTAATTATTCATCCACAAACGTATCAAAATGATGCAGCATTTATCCAAGAATCTAAGGATTTTTGTAATGCAATCCATTGTGGCGCAGCCTGCCCTAATTTGCGCGTGCCTTAGGATGCGTTTCCACTGAAGCAGATATTATGTGCGAATACAATTTTAAAAAAACACGAAGTATTATATTTGTCTATCTATTTCTGCACGTTTCGTTTTTGCATAACTAGTTTCAGCTTCAGTGGAAATGCCGTTTACCCGTCACCATTAATATGTGCTCTCTGTCTTTACTGTAAACTCTATAAGGCATTTTAGCTCGTCATTTGTTATTCATCTTCAAACTTTCTAAGAATCGCCCCCCGATTGTGTTGACCGTTTACACCAAGGTATTTCACATGTCCGCTGATGCCGAAATTATGATAGAATTCGGTAAAGACACTTTACCGAAGGTCATTTCCACCTTTAGGTGTTAACCCTAAAGATTCTTGGAAACGAAATTGACAGAAATGAATTTAGGTAGCTCGTAAAAGTTAGGGAACGTTTTCTTCAACAAAATTTATTCTACTTGATTAAAGTTCACGTACCTGTATAAACGTGCAGAACTGCACGCACACTAGACAGAGAGTGGTGACCGCTTTCAGCAGCTGTGGTCTGGTCAGCATGCAGTCTGCGAGACACGACTCCAGAAAGTCGTTATGCCGCTCGAGAACTTCGTCCACGTTGTTGACCTGGAAGTTAAATAAATTTATAAAATAACTAGCGTTATCCCGCGGCTTCGCTCACGTTAAGTTCGATTCTTCCAACCCCTATTTTATCCCCTTAGGGGCTGAATTTTCAAAAATCCTTTCTTAGCGGATGCATACATCATAGTAGCTATCTGTATGCCAAATTTCAGCCCGATCCATCCAGCGGTTTGAGCTGTGCGTTGACAGATCAGTCAGTCAGTCACCTTTGCCTTTTATATATTTAGATTAGGCAAAATTATTTGTGTATCTACATATCTTCTTACTAGCTGATACCCGTGACTTCATCCGCATGGATTTAGTTTTTAAAATCCCGCGGGAACTTTAACTTTCCGGGATAAAAAAGCCCATGTCATTCTCCACGTACCCGACTAAACCCACGCAAAAAATCACCTCGATCCGTAGCTCTGTTGCAGCGTGATTGAAGGACAAACCAAAAAACAAACATTTATAATATAGGATCGACCAGTTGTCCATTAGTTATCTTATAGTCTCCATACCATACATTCCAGAGAAATGAATCACATTATGTGCTTACAAAATACAAGGCTTCCTTTATCGGTTAAATATTTTCTTGGTGTATTGAAATGGACGTAAAACAACCGAAAAGGTAACAAACACTTGAAAAAATGATGGTATCTCGTCTGAAGTGGCACATCATTCAGACGAGATACCATCATTTTTTCAAGTGTTTTACCAAAGATAAACCAGTGACCCAGATAATGTAGAAGACATAATACACTTAATATCAGAATGTCCGAGATTTGGTAATCAGAGAAATGACATTGAAATAGAGACAGGAAAAATTATAAGACGGGATAAACTCAGTGCATTCATGAATAATACTATTGTTACAATAAGGAAAAAAAAATAAACATAAATGAAAAAAAAGAAAAAAAAAAAAAACAAAATATAGGTATGTCTATGAGAATGAATGAAAAAAAAAACACTACAAGATTTTTTTTTATTCGATGACAAGATAGCCCTTGACTGCGATCTCACCTGATGGTAAGTGACGATGCAATCTAAGATGGTAGCGGGCTAACTTGGAAGGGGTATAGCAGTGTAAATTCAACCCATACCCCTAATCTGTTTCTACACGCCATCGTGCCGGAACGCTAAATCGCTTGGCGGCACGTTTTTGACGGTAGGGTGGTAACTAGCCTCGGCCAAAGCCTCCCACCAGACCAGACCAGAGACAATTTAGAAATAATAAATTCCTAAATTGCCCCCGCCGGGAATCGAACCCGAGACCTCCCAGTTATAAGACCACAGCGCTCACCACTGCGCCAGGGAGGTCGTCAAAAAACTTGAACTTACTTTATAATCTGCACTAACACTTAAAAGAGTAAACAAATAAGTACCGACCTAGAACAGTCTTCGACCCCAATGTCGAAGAAGAAAAGGAAGGAACACAATTAAAAAAAATGCCAAAAAGGTAAATGCCTAAACATTCGTCATTCATCCCCTATACGTGAAGCGTTTTGATAACAATAGCCGTCATTATATCAAGCAATGAGTAACGCAACCTTGCGATTTGTGACGTAGGATCAGACGAAAAGAAACGCCTACAGGTTGTCGGAAAGCCGCTCCGCCCACTGCAAAAACTTAAGGCTATATTACTACGATGAAAAAACTACGATATTCTTATTATCAGATCCAAGAATTTTGTACGGCGATTCATTTATGTACCGCTTTTAAAAGACTCGGATGAGACTTTGATCTATTCCACAGCTTACGAGTAGATACCAGCAGCAGTAGGATTGTCTAAAAATGACTGCTACAGTGTAACGATCGCAATTACCTCTGATTGGCAGATCATCCGTCGGTATTGGCTAAAATGCATTGCTGGAGCAAGAACGCCAAAAATTCAGTCAATCATGACAATTGAGACTATATCAGTCTTGACAGACAGCTTTTCCGCAATCGATCGATCGAGATATTATAATGATTATTATTAATTACATTTTAATTGAATAGGCTCTACCTTATATATCAAGGGTAGTCTCATTTGTTGAAGAAAATATTCCACCTCTAACGTTGGAAAATACGGATAAATGTCGTTTATAAAGTGAATTTAACGCGCTTGAAATCCATTTTGGATAAAAATCTGAGCTGATGTAAAAAAAAAATCCTATCTGTAAAATTATTTATTAAAATTAAGTAGAATCGATGCCTAATAAATTATGTACTTATGTATGTAGTTATGTACCGAAGCTGGAGTGTTTATGAATAAAATAATAATATTTTATTCATAAACACTCCAGCTTCGGTCATTTCAAAATCAGACAAATAGACCGAACACGTACAAGCCATATGTTCTGTTTTAGGACTTGACGAATTAATTCGACATTAAACCTTCCATAGGAGTACAGGGTCAATAGATTGATGATTCAAATGGCTGTGAACGAACGCGGTGGAGAGCAATACGAGCTACGAGCGGTAATTGAGTCCGCCAGTGCAAGATCAGCGAGTTTCGCCGTCGCTGTCGCCTCCCACTAGGCTGCGCGCGCGCCGCCTCACTTCAACTGCGAGCGCGAAGTGCGCGGCCGTACACCATGCCACACCAATAGACAAAGTGAACAAGTGCCTGGTGACTGTGTAAAGTGATATCATTGTTTTATCCTTCACTATCCTTCAGGTGGGTTGATTTTACATACTTAGACACCGATTACATAATCCGCAGGAAGCAGGCTTCAATACAATCCTGATACAGTCAGATTTGCAAGTTAAGCGCAATTCGAATCGCGGACATGTTTTTTTGCGGAATCGTCATAAAAACATTGGAAATACCTATATTTTTCGTACGAATTATTCAAAAACCTTGTCTCTATTTAATCAAATTCAAAAAGCATCGTTTTTAAACCGAATTCGTAAGATAAACTCAAAAACATGAGCGAAATCTCTTGGATAGTCTATGACTCTGTAAGTTCACGGAACAGGGAATGATTTTAATAGATAAAGGAAAGATTTTTAATTAGATAACTAAGTATATTAATTGGTTATTAACGAGTTAAAATTATTTTGGAATACTAACTAGACAAGATTTTAATGCAAAATGAAACTTGCGCAATAAGCTTAGGTACCTTTCAAATATGGGCAGGAATCGATACGGTCGATTTTGATCGATTTGCCGATATTGTAAACGTTCAAATATTTAGCAACGGCAATGAGACTACTTATATGGCTAAAAAAAATTGGGTAATAATATAAACATATGTGGGTGTAAACATTGAAGTGGGATCACGAGTGGAGCCCTCAAACAAGGTCGAGGTGACGTCATAATATTTATGATGATGCAGGACATGCGGGTCGGCAACACTTCTCCGCGGGATGTGTTATGGTAATTGATAAAGTGGGCTAACTTATGTGCCATATAAACTGCAGTAGCTAAGCATTTCCGGCGCCTGCTATAATATTTACCATTCCCAATATGTATACGTATTACGAAAATAAAATGCGTTTTAATATTTTAGTGTAGGAAGCTAACTATTTATAGTTCCAGTATTAGTCTAATTGTAAAATTAGTACCTAAATGGGAAAAGACATTATTCTAATAAGAGATTAACGCCTGTTTTCACCAGCGTTTCTAACTTTTGCGGGCTGCCTAAGCTAAGCTAGGCGACGCTTTATTTTTCACGAATATTTAGGGAACACCTAAAGGTGACAATGGCATTGGATAGGGGATTCTATTTAGAGACTAACTACGTAAGAACTCCTACTTTGGGGATGATTTAAGTATGGTTGGTGAAAACGGGCATAGAAATACTTTTCTTTGATTGACAGATGAGACGAGAGGTAAAAGTTTGGGACAAACCACTAACTTTAGTAAAGCATAACTTTTATGAAACACTTTAGTATGAATTTTGAAAAACCTGTAAATAAATACATCTTATACTTTGTAGTTATAGCAATTTGAGTCAATTGTCTGCAATAGGTTAGCTAGACTTAGCCTAGGTTCACGAGTATAGTATATACCTAGGTTAGTATTGATTTAGCTACGCTCAAGTGAATGGCATGTGCATCTGTTATTGCGGTTCTGTTAGATATACCTACCTAACAGGTTTCAGCTTACAAGGAGACAAGAGTCAGGTGCATGTATACACCTGCCCATCCAGGTGATAGGTACAGCTTTCCCGCACCTATCTAATATTTTTACAAAATCATTGGTTTGTAGTTTGTACCTAAAACTAAACAAAACGATTTCATTTTTTTTACATCTTTTTATCCCTACTTCCTTGCTAATATAAGAAAGTGTCTTTGTTTGTTGGTTTGTCCTTCAATTACGCTTCAACAAAGCTACAGATCGAAGTAATTTTTTGCATGGGTAATAGTTGAGGACCTGGAGAGGGACACAAGGCTACTTTTTATCCCGAAAAATAAGAGAATTCCCGCGGGAATTAAAAAACTTAAATCCACGCGGACGTCATGGGTATTACCTAGTTTATAATAAAATGTTCCACCTTAACTCAGGCCTCATTTTCGGGAGGTCCAGCGTTCGAATCTCAACCTCTATCTTTTCGGAGTAAATATTTGGAATGCACATTGCTTATGAATCAATTAAATGTCGCTTTGGACAGTGTGGTCGACTATGGCCAAAAAATCTTTTATTTTTCACTAGTTGATGCCCCGGCTTCCCTCGCATGGATTTAATTTTTTTAATCCCGTGGGATGTCAATGATTTTCCAGGATAAAAAGTAGCCTATGTCACTCTCCCGGTCCTCAAATATACACATGCAAAAAATCAGGTCGGTCCGTTGCTTTGTTGCCGCGAGATTGAAGGACAATCCAACAAACAAACAAACAAATACACTTTCGCATTTATAATATTAGTAAGGATTCTAGAGGAGTCTAGAGCCCTTAAGTGGACAGGCGATAGATTGAGATGAATGATGAATGATAGGAACGTGAAGCTGATTTAATTCAACGAGCATGAAAGGCATCAAAGGCCACACAAAACTAATGATGGACACAGATGACCTTAAATACCGACGAGAGCCCTGTCAACATTAAAGAACCATCCATTGAATCGCCAATCATCTTGAACCATCGATTAGGTGCGAGTATATCTCGATAGGTTAAAATTTTCTCACGCCTTTATCCAGTGGTTCGGACTTGTTTGCGAAGCTAAATTTGTAAATTATGTGTGTACATCCATTGGTAATTCAGTGCAGCGAATGAAAGAGGTTTAAACCGTACCTTCTATACTCATTAGATTTGAAAGTAACTGTTCTGAAGGCATATAGATAGGACCTAATTAAATATCCCCATAACATAAGCAATGGAAACTACCAAAGTGTACCTATTTTATGAAATCGCCACCCACAGGCACTATTAATATGTACACTAACAGAAAATTAATATTACTACGAAGGAATACATAAAAAACTCACGCACACTTCATCAAATTCACGATCATTGACTATGAATGCGCGTATGAGCAAAATCTGATGTCGTTACGAAAACGTTTAACTTATTTATACCTATTCTTAATCTTAAGTCACCTATGTTACTATTACTATGAGATACATAACAAAATGAATCACAATACCTATAGTGTAAACAAGTTGAT
Source organism: Hipparchia semele (assembly GCA_933228805.2). Lineage (NCBI taxonomy): Eukaryota > Metazoa > Arthropoda > Insecta > Lepidoptera > Nymphalidae > Hipparchia > Hipparchia semele. The sequence goes on along the minus strand of OW121713.1, from coordinate 9,744,810 downwards.
GTTATTATTACCTTTTGTATTACAATAACATCGATGACTGATGCATTTTTGTCGGTGACTCTATTTCGCCCACAGTGGGCCACAACTCCAAATAGGGTCTGGAGAATAATGCATACAACGATCTCATTTGTCGTAATGAATATATTATTGACTTCCGTCACAGAAACTAAGCGGGTGCCCGTATAGCTACAGCGGTACAGCCTACTCAATTTGGTAACTCGCCTGTTATCACCTCATATAACATCAGACTTCTAATAAGTAGAAATATATTTGGATGTGTCAAATGAAATTAAATAAAACCGAACAAGTGCGAGTTAGATCGCGTGACGAAGGTTCCGTATCTTTGAAGGCAAACCATACCACTTGCAATCATTTTTATACAAGTTAAGTTGTGGATAGCGAATTTGTTTATTTGTTTATGTTTTTAGCAGCAGAGCTTTTGGTTCTAGCGCTTATCTTGATCAGTTATCAAATACGTTTGAAGTGTATTAAATTATTCAAAACGAACCTCTTTTGATTATGGCTCCATGAACAAGTTGGTTTGTAAAGGATTATTGCTAATTTCTTAAAAAATTAAGCTAGTTAGAGGTATCGTTTATTTGGATTTTTCCTATTGAAAACTTCGGAGACCAGGATGGGAATTGTATTTTTTATAGTAAGACATTTTCGTCGAAATGGTTAAAGGAGAATAAAACATGATTTCCACTTAACCTTGTAAATTCACACTAAAATTGACCCCTCTTGCAATAAAAGGCGCACAAAAATTATTTAGAACTATGCTAACTTTTAAGACGATAGTATAAGTAGTGACTGAAATAAGTATCTGTGACAGACAGACAAAGTTCAACCATAAAGGTTCCTTTTTTATTATTTTGGTACGGAACTCTAATAATAAAAATGTATATTTAGATCGATAATAATTTTTGGTGGGCTTTGATTCAATAGCGGAAGTTAATTGGTATGCTAATGCTATTATAGCTATAGTAGATACTATAAGCGGTGATTGCCTAGTGGTAAAGACTTTCGCTACCTCCTTTTCAGGTGGTCCTGGGTTCAATTCCCTTGTGAATTATCAGAGTTATGTGCATTTTAAGGAATTAAATATCACTTCCTTTAACCCTGAAGGAAAACATCGTGAGGAAACCTGCATGCCTGAGGAGAGTTCTCCAGAATGTTCTCAAAAGTGTGTGAAGTCTGCCAATCCACAATTGACTATTATGGTGAACTATAGCCTAAACCCTTTCTCATTCGAGAAGAGACCTATGCCTAGAAGTTGGCCGGCAATGGGTTGAGATGATGAATCAATAAGATACTACAAAATATAGAAACTTCATGGTATCTCCTTTCTAAAACTAAGTACGGAAACTTATCTCATTTCGGCGAGTGATATTTCGAGCATAACGGAAACAATACAAAACGAAAACAACATACGAAGTGAGCAAATTCGTTTTGGGTGCCCGCCGTGCGTAACAACAGATGGAAAGTGTTCTGTGCGCCCGCGCCACCAAGTTTAAATGTAGCAATGATCTCGGTAAAAACTGTTAATCAGAGGACGGCGGATACCGAGCCGCTACGACTCAAAATAGAAACTCTTAAACTGCACCGTTTTACCCGCAGTTCAGGGTATCGTACATGATCCGCCATTTCACATGAATTTTTATGGGCTATTAAGCACTTTGATACGCGAGTTCAGCAGAATCGGTTGAATGTGCAGGCAACGCAATTACCAGTAGGATCGTGTTCGGAAATAAACAAACATCGTCAGCTTATGTAGGTATACAAGACGCGAAATGTATTACTTACGTTATAGAAATATTGGCAATTTTTTAAACATTTAGAAAATAATCACACCCAATCCTTTTCAGGGATTACCTTAGCGAAGTTAAAAGTTACCCTAATAACATTTTCCATGTTCCACAGAAAAATCATTAAAACTAGTTTCGTGGTGTAACGACGTTTACTTATAATGCAATAAGGGTACATACCTACCGCGAAAAATGTTTTTTGGAAGTGTCCATATTTGAAACTAGTTGCATGGATCATGTTCACGTGCCGTTTTTGAAGATGGACGACAGAAGATCCCGTCGTGACCATGCAACTGGGTCACAATATCGACATTTTCAACATAGACATTTATCGTAGTATGTAACTATTTTGTACATTACAGGTAAACCTCGAAAAAAGTCGAAAAAAGTTTGTTGTGGGCTATTCTTGGACCCGTTTTGTACGTTATTATTATTATGAAAGTGATAGACAAGCCCATCTCATTTTTAGGGCAAAGTAAATTAAGCACAATGTTGACAAAAAGCCCCGGCCAACTCAACGGAAAGCAGACCCAAATTGAATTTTTGTGTGCGGAACGGAAGGCTTTTACTGTTTAGTAATTTAGTTGGTCAAGTGCCGGATATGTGGCAACTATAGCCCAATTCGACAGATTTTAAACCATATAGGTATCTTAAGATGGATCTACATTACAACATGAACCGCATGTAAGATCCTCCTTTTGCAATAGTCACTATAGTCAGGTCACGATAAAGTCATCTTGATACCATTCAAAATCCATGGCTCACGTAATGTTTATGCGCTGTAAAGCCCTTTTGTATTTTGGTATGCGGGTATAGATAATCACATGTTTGTTTGATAAGCAGTTAGTACCTACTTATTTGTAAAAGTGCCATTGACGTTAAGTTGAGGTAAACAACCGTTATAATGTAATTCCACTTAAACCATTGAATCACATCAAAACTCGTACCTAGCATGCTGCACTGCAGTCATTAAAAACATACGCAAAGTGTAGAGTCACTGGTTTAATTTAAAGTCACTACTAAATTAAAAGTTTTTTATTTATATGTAAACGTAAAACCATACTAAAATGATGAATACTGTCTATCAATTAAGTCACTTTTTCACGCCTAAACTGAAGTATTGATTTGGATAAAATTTTGCGAAGAAAAATCCTTACATTTTATTATCAAGATCCTTCGTGCATAAGCTACTTTTTATCCCGGAAAATCAAAGAGTACCCACAATTTTATTTGAAATTTTTTCAAATTTTCGAATAGCCTGAATAGTTAAATTTTTTTTTTTTTACTTGGCAGTTGTAATCTCTCTTACGTAATTTACAAATTATGATTTTCTTAAGACTCAAGGCAATCGTAAGAATTGAATGCTGATTCACCCGCACCAATAGCTTACCAAGCTTACCAGACACAATAACCTGCTTGCCCAAGCTTCGATTTTGGTAGGTATCTTCTGCTTATTCATTCATTTCCACATTTACATTATAAATTCGAAAGTGTGTTTGTATGTTTATCATCATATTTGTTTGTTTGATCAACCGCTCAACCAATTTTGATGAATACAGAGACAGTTCGCATCTTGGCGACTTGGAAGTAGGACCTAAACTTTTTATCCTAGAAAATCAGAATTCTTCCGGGATTTAAACACTTAAATCTACGTGAACAAAGTGGTGGGCATTTGCTAGTTAATATTCTAAAATAAAATTATTATTTATTTTAAAAATTGTTGTAGATACATCATGTAAAAACATATCGATGTTTACTAAAACATATTTCCAACTAATGCGTGAGACTTTTTAAAAGTTGCTTAGGAACTAACTCTGAACTCCTTGATATTCCGAGTCCTGGGATAAAAGACAACTTCTTAGGGCCTCTTTTTGGGTACGAGTACTTTTGTCGAAATAGGGTTTTGGCGTGAAATGATGACAGACAAACATAAAAAGGCCCATACTGATGCATAGTAGAACATATCATAGAAAAAAATGAAAGGCTTGGTTAACAATTATGAAATAACGGATACATGTAGATGAGAGTAAAGAACAAAAAACGAGTTATAAAAAAAGCATAATAACACACAACACCAACGGAAGCTGGAAATGATAATAGTGTTCTTGATTGTGATTACACATTTGCTTTATTTTCTCTCTAAACATCTACGTTGAAAGTATTCGTATAGAGTACATAGTTATTTGTCCAATTACTGATAATAATTTTTATCTACTATGTAGCAGGCACAAGTTTCACAAAAAGAGTTAAGACTTAACTTTTGTAGTAGCAATCGCGTCCTCAGGTTTCTGGACATTTTAGTGACATTGTTAACTGACCTGGTTGCAGCATCAGGTCAAGGTTTCAACATTATTTTAACTTCATTGGGATTACTTAATGTACTGACTTTCAGGTCAAATTTTTATTTATTTTAGATAAATACTTACTTATCTAGTAATAATAAAAACGTCGTCCCTCCCTCGTCATCCCTTTTCGGTCGGGATTCAGAAAATGAAATAAAATGGCAATAAAACACTAACTATTTATTGAACTGGATACAGAAATATTGTAATCGAGGCCGGACAATGGTCACGATCTGACGAAAGGGAACAAACACGGTTGGTATTGTTGTTTTTCAACATGTGGGGAATCTCATTGCCTGTGTTCCGCTGAACGAGTAGTAAACTAAGTACAACTGGAAATAATTTTCGGTTCTTTGAACATTTTGTTTTATTTTATTTTGTTCTATATTCGTATTCATTGCATTCTTTGCATTTTCACAAAGACCAACAAAAAACTGGCTTTATTTATACTCGCGTTTTTTTCTCTGAACTCACTAAATTTCAATAATAATAGTTCTTTTCGGTTTTCTATAAATGTTGAGATAAATTGAAACATTACAGTCTCTTAATTATTTATGAATTGATAACAACATTGATCGGAGATTTGAACATAATGTTAGATTAAGTCTCTCAAAAGCTCGAGAGAACTTGAGTTTCCATACTATACACGTAGTTCTGTTTTACAAGCTACGACTTACGAGTATATATCTTATTGATATCAAACTGAAAATATGAGTGAAATATCGAAGCTTGAATTTTTTTTTGGTTAAAAAAATTAAACGGAATAAATAGAGCGTATTAAAGTTTTGCAACATTTGATAAAAATGTGCTATTAAGTAATGCACTTCAAAATTCGTTCCTCGAAATAAAGTTCATATTTAAAAATTTCAAGACTATGTTACTAATTGTAAATTTTATCTCAAATCTCAGGTTATAATTCCAAGAACCGTTAGGTATGCCATTATAACTAAACTCAAGGTAAGCTTTAGTCACGGTGTATTCAAGAATAAGCCCAAGACAAATATTTCTTTTAATAATCCGAAAGCCATGGCAAATGGTTCTACTTTACTAATGTACGGCACGCGATATGATCTCGGACATACCTAACTGTAGTATATTTTCTTGATTATAATTTTGTAATTTGTTGTATCTCCCTACTATATCCTATACCTATTATAAATACAAAAATGTCTTTGTTTGTTACTTCAATCATACACCAACGAAGCAACAGATCGGCGCGATTGAAGAACAAACAAAATAACACTTTGGCATTTATAATATTAATACAACTTTATAGGAATTTATAATAATAGGAACTGTTGTGAAACACACGAAGTTATTCTAAAGTTATTCAAGTTCAAGGTACATAATATAAATAGATGGTAATGTACCACACAATACCGCACACAGTATACCATCAAATGCTTCATTAATACTTGTAGCTAACCTATTCAATTAAGCCGCTATAAAGTTCATACAAATTAGTCTTAATAGGGAGCTCGAAAAAAGTTGCATTGTAGCTACAATTCCTTTTATTAGAAGGCTCATTTTGTATCAAGCACGCCGTATAAAAGCTTTACACAATTAAGTTTGAAGCAGAAGAAGGGTGCAAATGGGAGCAATTACTTGATATGAACACACAATTAAAGGTTTAGGCAAATAAAATGCGCACTTGCGAGTTTGCGAGCAATCTTGTCGACTAAAATCTTAAAATTCATGAATCTATTACATTGTTTGGAAGCAGCTATATTATGACGACGTTCTCGCCAAAAGTATTGAATAAAATAGATTTATTATTAGGTTTTTAAAAAACTTTTACAAAGTTCTTGCGAATTGTCAACTGACTTCTGCTGAGAGACAAGCAAGAATTTCTTCTATTCCTCTTTTCGAAAATTCTTCAAATCCCAATATCACGTGTACTTTGTAAATAAATACTATATTGAACCATGACTGCCGACTTATCATAAGCGAAATTTTTACTTAAACTGAGTTTTTATTACAAACGATATTTTAAACCTAGGGCACGTCGACATTTCGTTACGGACGTTATTTATTTATTTATTGAAGTTAATATAATTATATTTCCGGGTAATGTCGACGTGTCCTAGTCCTTTGTAGTTTAAAATATCGTTTTAATAAAAAACTCAGTTTATGTAAAATTGACGCTTACGATTAGTCGGCGGTTCAGGATCGATATTAATTTTCCATAGTGAACTTCAATCATTCATTAACGGTTAAAACTTAAAAACGCGCAGCCAGCAAAAAACATTACTAGAGTGCGATTTAACAAGCAGCAGCTATATAGAGAGTTTCTTGTATCACAAAATGTTCATGAATTCATAACGTCTTTAACCATGCTACTAACGACGCGTCGCGGTCGCCACAGTCTTTATTTGTCCAGGCCTTTAAGCTAGCGGCGCGTGCGGTGCGCGTAAAGCATTAATTTAATAGCGTGGCAAGAAATTCGGAATAATTATACGTTCATTATAACTCTTGGCAGCCTGTATTGTAGGTTATCATTAATGATGGAACTTACGGTCGACCATATTAGAGCTACGATTTTACATAGGATTGAATTTTATCATTATGTACTAAATAACTTACTGATTTCATTTGCAGATGAATTAATTTATATAAACAATGAAAAAATACATGTACTAAAATTACAATATTATAAAGACAATGAAGTTTTCTATAAAATTAAAAATACATTATTATTATAAAATACAAAATTGTACTACAGTCTAAAACATATACCTACATGATAAAATGTTAAAAAGACAAGATTTCTTTGTTATATTATGATTAAAAAAACATATGAGAAGTTAATGGCAAAAGTTGGTCATGACAAACTAACTTTTGATGAATCATAGCCACAAGCTTCTACTAATGAAAAGGCTTAACATGGAAACCGGTCTCTTGTTATTCCAAAGATTAACACGTAGCTAACGGCCACCATACGCCAATCACACGGGATTCACACGATCATTTAAGCAGCTAACGACGTTTAGCGATTTTAATCAAATTATCGGCAACATATGTTCAAAGATTTGTACTATTTACCTATAAAAAGCAACAACTTGTAGCCAGTAACAGTGTGGAATTGTAAATTGAAACTAATTGTTTAAATACAGTAATTACTGACTTGAAACAAAGTATTGCCTCCAAATGTTTTCGATAAGAAAATTGCTTGACCTAAATAAGGGATAATCTTTGTGTTTTCAGATACCAGTGTGTTATGACATATGAGACATGCCACGGGACAGTTACGAAATGAAAACGGACCGCTTGTCCAGGGGCGGTTCCCTCTTCGGAAACGATCCTCAAGTACAACTAAGGACAGCCCTCCGCACAAATGACTTCGCGACGTTTAAGAAACTTGTAAGCTACGGCGCTGTTGATCTTGAACATGTGTACCAGTATCCTGATTACAAGACTTGTCTCGAACTAGCTGTTTCCGAACCTAACAAAATTGAGTTCGTAAAGCTACTACTACAGCATGAGGTTCAAGTCAACAGAATTAATGAAACACATGGGGCTGCACCTTTACACTTTGCTGTTGAAAATGGAAATTTGGAGGCATTGGAAATTCTATTAGAAGATGACAGAATAGACGTGAATATTAAGTGCAAAGGAAATACTGCATTATTGATGGCAATAAAAAAGATCCAGGATTTGGACGACGATCGAGAACGTGAACTAGATATTTATGAAGACATGGTTGAGAAGCTTCTAAAAGCAGGCTGCAATGCAAATTCACCCGATTTAAAAGGCGTTACTCCAGTTTATTCAGCAGCGAAACAGGGGCTTGAAAGGGTTGTGACTTATATTTTAGATTATTCGAATGACCCTGTTGATTTAGATATTTACAAAGACATCCGAGGTAGGACGGCGAGATATTATTTGCAAGAAGCTTTTCCACATCTATTAGCGAGATTTGATTCCATCGCGGTAACTGAAGAGACAATTGACGTGGATAAATTATTCTCCTATTTAAGTAGACATGAGGAGGATAACTTTATTCGTGATTTTACGAAAGTTGTTAAAAGAAATGAGCATCGTCCAATTCTTGCTGCTAATAATGGAATGAATACAATGTTACAACTTGCTGTCGACAAAGGATTTGAAAAAGTAGCATCAACTTTGCTTAATTCGGGAGCAGATCCAAATGCTACATGTTCAGGAAATACATCTCGTCCTATAGCTATTGCTTGTTACAATGGATACTGTAAAATTCTTAAAATGTTTATTGACAACGAATCAACTTTATTTGATCCAGTGAACAGCGAATCACTTGTTCAAGTAACCGTAAAAGGAATGCGATCTGCTACGAAGAACCCAAAAGCAGATTTCAAGGGATGCTTAAATTTACTGCTCAGCAACCCCAAGGTTAATATAAATATTAATCACCAAGATTTTAAAGACAATACTGCACTTCATTACGCTGCCAGAAATGGAGATAACGACACTGTTTTGGAACTGCTTAGAAAAGGAGCATGTGTAGGTTTATACAACAGGTTTAATGAACCACCGTTGGCGGATATCAACGCAAGAACTCTGGAAACCTTCCTGGACGAATGTATTGAAACAAATGGCGAACGACCGAGCGACGAAGACTACGAAATTCGTATAAAATACAGTTTTCTCGTTTATCCTAATAACTCTTTAGAGAATGAGCTATGCAAAGTACCGCTTATGGATAATTCTAACAATAATAACAATGTCAAAGAATATAAGGCTATTTTAGCCCCAGAAACAGAAGCACTTCTGTACATGACAAGAAATGAAGAGTTGCGGCCACTTCTTAAACATCCAGTAATAACTAGTTTTCTATACTTAAAGTGGCAAAGAATTAGTTGCCTGTTTTACGCAAACATAACGTTTTATTCACTTCTATGGTTAAGTTTAATTTTGTATATAATATTGGGATATGGAGTCGAAAAACAACAATCTAAATCTATTGAAGCAATAAATGTCATAACTCATATTGGAGCTAGTATTGGGCTAATTCTTTTAATAATTCGAGAACTTTTCCAGTTACTAGTGTCACCGACAAGGTATCTACAAAGTATCGAAAATTGGATGGAAATCGCCTTAATATTCGTAACAGCAGTGATTGTTAGTAATGATTCAGCGCCAGAATCCACAAAACAACAGTTGTCTGCGGTTGCCATTCTTTTATCGTCCGCGGAGCTTGTTTTACTCATTGGTCAATTTCCCGCACTGTCAACAAATATTGTTATGCTGCGAACTGTATCTTGGAATTTCTTTAAATTTTTACTATGGTACTGTATTTTAATCATAGCATTCGCTCTGAGTTTCTACACATTATTCAAAAAGGGTGACGACCAAGAAGACCAAACAGCACCAAACCCTAACAATACAGGCCCGGAGGAAGAAGAAGAGGAAGAGTTTTTCGAAGACCCGGCAAGGTCTCTTTTTAAAACTATTGTTATGTTAACGGGCGAGTTTGATGCTGGATCTATTAAATTCAGTACGTTCCCAGTAACAAGTCATATTATCTTCATTGTTTTCGTTTTCATGATCCCCATTGTTTTGTTCAATTTACTGAATGGTTTGGCAGTTAGTGATACACAAGAGATAAGAGCCGACGCTGAATTAGTGGGGCATATATCAAGAGTTAAGCTTATTTCTTATTTTGAGAGTGTCCTTATTGGAAAAATGTATACACGACCGTTAAAATGCTGGTCATGGTTGCCCCCTACCCTACAAGACTTAAACATTATCAAACCGCAGATGCTGTGCATAAAACCTTTCGCCAAAAGAATTAGTCTGTTTCCATTCTTTTTGCCCAGATATCGAATAACTGTCAAACCTAACCAAGGTAACAAAATTGAGATTCCTCGCCCAGAACCGATTGGCAAATACGGCGATGATAACGAAGACATTGAAAGCGGTAAATGTTGTTTCGAACAGTGTCAGGCCTATAGACTGGAAAGAAAGATAGTAAAAAATGCCAAAATCATTATAAGTAAGAGGACAGACGTATCAGAATTTGACGAAATGAAAAGTATTCTTTCGAAATATGAAACAAAAATTTCCACTATAGAAAGTACTCTGAAGAAGGTGTTACAGCAGTTGGAAGCTCGTTGAAAAGATCTAATTTTAAGAAGATAATGGTGTTAATTCTTTTTTTCACAATCTCTAGACTAAATTAATTTGACAGCTATAAAAGAAATGATATTCTTTTTCGTTTTGAAAAGCAAGTCAATTTAGTTTAGAGCTTGTGTACATCATTATTAGTAGAATTAACATACAAAAACTATTCCATTGACAGAACTTTTGCTAAGATTGCTTTTTTAAATATATTCAAAGTTTTTTTTAATATTTCTCTCTTGGATATATTTTTAATACGATTATTTATTTTTGTATTCATGAACTTTTATTTGTTAAGATACAACTGCCTATTTTAATTAATGTTAAAGACACGGAAAAATCTAACGGAAAAAGTGAAGAGTTTCGATGCAATGTGAGTGACATTTTGAAATATTAGAGACGTATGAATCTGCCAGTACTTTTTTCGTCAGATTCGACCTTGGCTTAATCTGACCATTTACAAAGATTATTAAAAATAATACCTGATAACATGTTCAGTTTTTTTTTAATGACTGTATCTCGCACCCTTACCACCTATTTAAAGCATACTTTTTTACACGATGACTAGTTATCCATTGAAGTGACCTTGCCTATAACATCGATGATGACTGCAATGTAATAATCATAAAGTGTTGGGAGACTGCAAACATTCGCTGTCATCGCCGTAAGCCCATAGCGAAAAGAGCAACTGCTGAGTTTCTTGCCGGCTCTTCTCAGCAGAATTTTTTCGAACCGGTGCAGTGGTAGAGTAATGACGTGTCATAAGAGCTACAACTTGGCTTACATGAAATAATTTTTAATTTTGAGTTTTAAGTTTCTTGGAGTGACTTGCATATATCCAGTCTTATTAGGTCTTTTTGATGACCTCCCTGGCGCAGTGGTGAGTGCTGTGGTCTTATAACTGGGAGGTCTCGGGATCGATTCCCGGCGGGGGCAAATTGGGAATTTATAATTTCTGAATTATCTCTGGTCTGGTCTGGTGAGAAGCTTTGGCCAGTTACCACCCTGCCGTCAAAGACGTTCCGCCAAGCGATTTAGCGTTCCAGCACGATAGCGAGTAGAAACTGATTAGGGACATAGGTTGAACGTACACTGCCATACCACTTCAAAGTTAGCCCGCTACTATCTTAGACTGCATCGACACTTACCATCAGATGAGATCGCAGTAAAGGTCTATCTTGTCATCGAATAAAAAGAGGTCCTATAGCTTACTCCAGCAGCACTCCCTCCAACTTGTTTGATGACGTCATCTGTTCAAGTAGTGTGGGAACAATACAACGCTTTCCACTTCGAAGTCTCCACTCCAGTATTTTGGGACCACAATCTATCGGTTCATTGAACTATGTAGGCATTACCACTTCAGCTTCACTAAACATTTTTCTACGTGGGGCTACTCTGAAGGAAGTTCGTTATAAGTCAGTATCGATTGACAAAGGTGATATAAGGACTTACCTTTTCAAGGCTCTGTATGAGCTGGCACCACGAGGGTTCGATGACCTCGACGCACATGTAGTATTGCAAATGTTGCACGCAGCTCAGCATCCTCTGGCGCAAGGCAAACGCGTCCGCATACAGCCGTGCTTCGGAGAACCTCTTCACCACTTTGTTGTATAGCCACACCCTGGTATAAAGATAACAGTGTTTTTGCTTGAAAATAATTTTGAGAGCACAATCGATAGAACGGTCTCGACGGTTCCGTAGAACAAAGTCTCATCTGCTAAATTCATAACTTTAGATTTGAGCCTTGCAGATGTGACTTTTAAGGCTCAAATTTCAAGTTGTCAATTTAGCAGATGAGACTTTGTTCTACGGAACGGTCGGTTTGTACAATTTAAGCCGTCGGGACCCAACCTTATTTTATAAAAATTTTTAATTTGTGTTTTTTTTTTGTATTTCTTTTTGTGTGTGGCTGTTTTTATTCTTGATTAAAAGATAATAGTTTTTTTATTGATTACTAATTGATATCTGCTGATTGCGAAGGATCTGGGAATCCACCGCATTATTCCCATTACGGAAGGGGTCACCGATGAAGCATAAGATGCGGAGAGATACAGGACTAATGCTCGCGATTATGATCCTGGGACAACTTGTTACCGGGATGAAAAGTATAGACGAACCATCTCAAAGATGCTGTCTTTTTTTTTAAAGAATATTACCCAAGCTGAACTTGACTCATATTCTCCTATCCCCTCCAAATAAGCGGAAAGCTTGTGCTAGGAGTTGGTACGACAATAGTGCAACGGGTAGAGTTTGAACCTGCGACCTTTCAGTTTTTAGTCCGCACCTTTAACCGTCGGGCAATTGAGGCTTTAAACGTGTTCTCTATCCATGATCGCACGCTGTAGAGCAGGGGTTCCCAAAGTTTTTAATCACGCTTCCCTTCTGAAAGGATAGAGCGGGCGTTAAAAAATCTTTGGGAGCCCCTGCTTTAGCGTTAGCGATCATAGAAACAGACGACACGGTTTATAACATGGTTAGGGCGGCAGAACAAATAAGTTGGTGGCATTTAAAGCCTCAATAGCCCAACGGTTAAAGATGCGGACTGAAAACTGTAAGGTCGCAGTTTCGAATCCCACCGGCTGCACTATTGTCGTACCCACTCCTTACATAAGCTTTCCGCTTATTTATAGGGATAGAAGGATATAAGACATTTCAGGTTGCCTAATATTTATAAAAAAAAAGGGTTAACTGGTTACTCACTCACCTACACAGTAATCTCTCGACGTGTTTACAGAAGAACAGAAGTCTGAATATCATCTGGTAGCACGCGATGGCCTTGTGGTTAAGTATGAGGGACACCGGCCACTTCACTTCCATGCCGAACGAGAATGTTTCTATGCCCGTCAGCGGTACGGAGTCCTTCTGTTTGTACTCTGCGATAATAAAACAAGTGTGAATTATAGTGCATTATGGTACAAGTGTGGAACATGGGTCATTACCGCTGAGGCGCTATTGAGACCCGAGCAGTTAGGTGAGGGTCTTAAGATAGCCGAGGACGGTAATCATTAATACACACGTGTATTATACGACGTTTTTCAACACACTTGTGAAGAAAATAATACTAAAATAGTACATGGTACAAAACAGTGAAAACGAGTTGTGAAAATTTTTTCGCAGTGGTGGGAAAAATTAATCAGTTTTCCGGAATGCGCGCGCAGACTAAAAGAATGAGGTTTCTTGAAGTTGCATGAAATGAGCAAGCATAGGTACATTAATTTATTTGCACTATTGAACACGATATTTTTTGTAATAAAAACTTTTTTAAGAACAAAGCTCAACAAATAAAATTTAAAAAAAAACTCTATAACTCACTTGCGAATAATAGTAATAAAAAAATGACAGTTTGATTATAGGTGTCATTATTTGCCTAATTGCGGTGAAACGGAAGCCACTTTATGAGCAAGTGTGTTGAAAAAAATTTTATATTTAGTTGCTGGCAACATCATCAGGCCCTGGATGTCATCTATTACCCGTCCATCTCAAGTTGTCGCCTCGCGCTTCCCCGCCCCGCACCTCAAGTCAGACCTACTTAATACAGATAGCAACGTATCGCTCGCAATTGTCACTACCAAATTTTTTCAAAGCTTTGTTATTGTTACGTTTTTGTTAACTTTAAATTAGTTATTTATATTTGTTTGGTTACTATTGTTAGCGTATCGTCTTCTACGATGAGTAAAAAAGGAAAAGTTTTGCATAGTGCAGACTATAGACTTTTTTCAGGCGGAAAAAAATAAGAAATTAAAAATGACGCCTTTAGACTTTCACGATTGCCATGAAAAGAATTGCCAGAGAAGAAAACTTCCGTCATAGTTGTGGTTACAGTAAAAAATACAACTAATAATTTATTGTCAACGGTACGGTATGACGTCATTTTTTTGTAACGGTCGACGGCCAACTTGAGATGGAAGGGTAATAGGACCAGAGTTCTTGTCGAGACGAATCAAACGAGCCTAAGCTCGATGTGATATGGGATTTCTGTAATAAAACGACGTACGTTTTCCAAGAAATCCCATAGCCATCTTCTAGCTCCATCACCAGGTCAGCTCTATGTCACAATAATATTGCAATATCCAATTTACATATACAAGCAAAATTTCAACTCAGTCATAAACCGAGATAGTTAATAAGAGAAACCTAACAATCATTTTCAAATACCTATTCACCCACCACACAATGATACCCCACTCAATAAAGTTCGCCGATTTTTTTTTCACAATATGAATTGTCGCCATATTGAATTTTGATTACTGTTATGTCTTTAGTGACACTCCTACGATTAACGCGAATCGATTGACGTAAGAATCATCAAAATCGGTGATAAACACACCCTCCTTTGCGTGCCACAGTCGGGTAAAAAGAGACAAACCTTTCTCTTCCTCTGTTTCTATGGAGAGTATTTTGAACATCTGGAAGCGTAAATCGTACGGCAGCAACTCTACCCTCATGTCTTCGTTGTAAGGGTCGTGGCTCGCAGCGGACATCCTAAAATTAATAATGCAGCTAAGCTCATAAACGTAATGCTATCCCTTTCTGCTGGGAATATTTTAAAAAGGATGGGAAGATTAGTCCATTTATTTTATTTCAGTTCTGAATCATGTAACTAATACTAGCTGTTGCCCGCGACTTCGTCCGCGTGGATTTAGTTTTTAATAATCTCGTGGGAACGCTTTGATCTTCCAGATTAATAAATAGCCTTCGGTTCGGTTCTCATCGGGTGACCGCCCTCGACCACCGACTTACCGCATTGCATTGTTCGCCCGCGCTATTTTTTCTTTTTACTCGGCTTCTAAGAGTCGTACCGAGATATTAAATAGCCTATAACCTTCCTCAAGAATTGGGCTATCAGATAGAAAAAGAATTTTTCAAATCCAACCGATAGTTCCAGAGATTAGCGCGTTCAAACAAACTCTTACACTTTATTATATTAGTACAGATTATGGTAAAAACAAACTGTCCTACAACCGTCAACATATTGCTGAAATAATCTCTTTGCAGAGGTTTAGGGCGATGCCGTTGTAAGTTTATAGAATTCTGTCATGCTGGTACTCGTGGTGGTGATAGAAAAGATTTTTCTTTATATGACAACACAACGCGTTCTGGTACGCAGCGTATAATTTATACAGCTTTTTATATAAGGCTTCGCAGCGCCGCAGAAGAAAAACAGCAAAGTATATGGATTATAGCAAATTAAGCAATTTGCTATAATCCGCAAAAGTAGAAACTGTAAAGGTATATATTTAAAGAGGGGATGGATTCCTGCCGTAATTTTTATAGATTGTACATAATATGCAATTTTTATAGATTATACATATTTTCACAATCAATAAAATTTTTACAAACAAAAATGTACAATCTATAAAAATTACATATATTATGTGTAGGTACTAATTTGAAGAAAAAAAAAAAATATCGCTGGACAGAAAGAGTCCATGTGACCTATAGGAAGGAAGTATGAATTTCTTTACGGAAAGCCACACCAAATGAAGAATAAACTTATTTTGCAATATTTCGCCGACGGGCGGAATAATTTGCAATATTTCTCCGATGGGCGGAATATTGCAAAATTTTGCATTAAATGAACAAGGAAAATTACCTCAGACACAGGCCCAAAAGTGACTCCAATTTGGATGGTACAATATCATCAATCTTCTTGGACAGTTCCTCTTCAGTAGCGTCCATGAATTGCACTATAAAGTCCCCTTGACTCATGAGGAAGTAGTTCTTAACGGATTTCAATCGTCCCATGAGATCGTACTCCTTCAATAGTAGTTCTAGTAAAGACTTGCTGGCGAACGCGTACGCCTTTTGTATAATAACAGCGTAGTGTAGTTCACGTGTTGAGTATTTGATTCTTTCCGTATTCGCTTTTGATATCTTTTTACCTAAAATATAATATTATACAGTTCTTGCAATTCACGACGGCGCGTTGCTCATGGTTGTGTGTGTGTCGTATCTGTATAAGCGTGAGCGAGAGCTTGCTCGCGTCTGACCTCTCCCACCTAGGCTCCAGACAGGCACGCATACTTACGCAATGTGCATGTACATGGCGTAACCACAAGTTAAGCTCACGCGCCTTCGTGAGTTGAAAGAACTATAGTTTATTACTAGCTGTGCCCGCGACTTCGTTCGCGTGGAATAGTGACTTTTCGGGCAGCATATTTTGAATTACATATTACGCGAGACGTGTAGTACGTACTCTGAACGTTAAAAATGTTCGCCGTGATTCTTTAAATTGACATAACTTTTTTATTTATGAACCGATTGACATGAACACTAAATGTTAAGTGAAGCTTACTACAATATATTAGTGAAATTATTATTAGTTTCTGATATTAGCGTGCACAAACACACAGACAAACAGACAAACAGACAAAAAAAATTAATTACAATTTCGGGTTCGGCAATTATATAATAACAACCCCTGCTACTTTTTTTTTATATATTTCCATTGTACAGACACCACTTTTCTACAATTTTATTGAACAAGCGAAGCGAGTTCTCTGAGTCAACTAGGGCGCTTGCCTACTAGACAGAGAAGTGTGTCCGTCTAAATGTCTGTCAGAGCCCTATAACTTCTGAATTACTGAATATTAGAACGTGAAACTTGGTTGAAAATTCAGTTATATCCTGTACTTGAACAACAAATACTAAAATTAGATAAATGTTATAAAGAAACGAAATTATTTAATTTTAATGCGCCATCTATTAGAATTATTGTGAAGCTAATAGCTTCACAATAATGCTAATAGATGGCGCTGTGTCAGTAAAACAGTTTTATGTCAACTATTATTTTTTTTATTGTGTCTAATGTTAAAAGTTAATTATTACAATATATAATTAAAACTTTTGGGAATTATGGGATATCGCGAGGTCTCAGTTCGGGGCGAACCACTAGTTATATGTATAGATAGTGACTCTCACTGACTCAATTCTTTCTTGTTGGTTGTTGAACTTACACTGCTATACCCTTTCGAAGTTAGCCCGCTACCATCACAGACTGCATCGTCACTTACCATCAAGTAAGAACGCGGTCAAGGACTATCTTGTCGTGAAATTAAAAAAACAATTTTAGCTTAAACACTCACCACATTGGCTGATAACGTTCAAATATTTGCCAGTCCTGAGTATGATATCGGTGTAGTTGTCGAGGAACTTGGGCACCCGGTCCTTTTGCACGCTGTAACGCTTCTCCCAGTAGTCGGCCGAGTAGTCGACGGGCAACGCCTCCTTGTTGATCAATTCATTGTCTTCTATCATGAACTCCTACAATGTGTACAAAAGAATAGTTCATTGCCTTGTGCAGAAACTTTTAAATGCCTCCAAAAGTTCAAAGTTCTTCTGGCATGTACCAGTAAGATTTTTTTTTTAATAATACTCGATTATATTCCTCTTAACAGGGTAGAAAATATTATCCTCTCAGACCAGAGTGTTTGGAAGCCTCGTAGCTTTAATATTAAGTAAATAACTGTCACCAATTTAATTGTTACCAATTGTTTTTTTTTATGGTTAATTGGATGATTACTATTAGCTGGTTACGGTAAAATACTTTTAAAATTATTTATTAACTACTAGTAGCTCTCTCGAGCTCTCTTATATTTTCCTGGATAAAAAGTAGCCTATGTGTTATTCCAGGCTATACTCGTAATCTATCTCTGAGACAAATTTCAGCCAAATCGGTTCAATCCCTGCAGTGTGATTGAGTTACAAATATCTATCCATACATTTACTTTCGCATTTTTTTAATTTTATTTTTAGCGAGCAAATGAGCAGGCGGGTCACCTGATGTTAAGTGATTACCGCTACCCATGAACATTTGTAGTACCAGAGACACCACCAATGCGTTGCCGGCTTTTAGGAATTTTTTGGTCCTTCCCTTGAATAACCCCATGTTGTAGTTTAATGGGAACACCGTCGCAGGAAGTTGGTTCCACAGTTTCAAAGTATGTGGAAAAAAAGATTTGGCACATCGCTTGGTCGAAGTGCTCCAAGCACCCAGGTGGTGGGGGTGAAATTGTTTCGGTGACGATCGACGACGTTCGACGATTGACGGTTTTCGATCGAATCAATCGATCGATCGATCGATTGATTGATTGAATATATGGAAAGTCAATCTCAAGTGAGTCACTGGCAGTGACTGAATACAGATTTTATTCTATGGCGAACCTTTCAAGAAACCCATGTAATAAAACCCATCTAATAATGGAAGTTGAGACGTCGATGATGATCTACTATATAAAAATAAGTCGGGTTTTCCTTTCTGACGCTATAACTTCAGAACGCACGAACCGATTTCCACGGTTTTGCACTCGTTGGAAAGGTCTCGGGCTCCGTGAGGTTTATAGGAAAAATTGGAATCTAATTCCACGCAGACGAAGTCGCGGGGGCAAAAGCTAGTTTATTCATAAAGTCTTTCCTTACATGAAAAGGATCCTCAATAGTCCCTTCATGTATCCATTTGTCCAAGATATCAAGGAAAGGCCGGCTCCCTCGCTCGGCGAGGAATAGAGATATTTCCTGCGCTCGCGTGTTGATCAACACGGCACTGGACCTTTCATGTAACACTGTCAATACTGCGCCGCCTCTTAGTTCACTCTGAAATTAATATTTTATTTAAATATATATATTTAAAAAAAAAACTCTGCTGCCTACAGTTTATACAACAAATAGAATTTTAAGGATCACTCAGCGGGCGATGGAGAGAGCTATGCTCGGAGTATCCCTGCGAGATCAAATCAGAAATGAGGAGATCCATAGGAGAACCAAAGTCACCGACATAGCTCAGCGAGTTGCGAAACTGAAGTGGAAATGGGTGGGGCAATAGTACGAAGAGCTGATGGTCGATGGGGTCCCAAGGTGCTGGAGTGGCTGGAGTGGCGAGTGGCTGGTGCAGTGTTGGCAGACCCCCCCACTAGGTGGACCGACGACATCAAACGAGTCGCATGGAGTCGCTGGATTCAGGTGGCGCAAGACCGAGTGTCCTGTGAAGGTCCATGCAAGATACCTATGTCCAGCTGTGGACGTCTATCGCTTGATGGAGAAGAAGAAGTAATTTAAAAGAAACCTTCCTGTTAAAATGGTATAACGATTGGTAGTAAAATAAGGGCGTTATTATGGCCTCAAACAAACAATTATCCGCTACTCTCGCGTGTCTCTAGTAAGAAGTAAGTTTGTGTGTTGTGGTATTTAAGAAAATCTTTTACATTGTACTAAAATTTTCCCAAAAGTGCATTTCATTAAAACTTTAAATTTGTTTTGAAACTCCTCTCCAAAATGTCTTCTGGTATAGTTCTTGCAATTCACAAGGGCGTGTGGCTCATGATCGTGTGTGTGTGTCGTATCTATACATTTCGAACTATAACGTTTCTAAACGTTATAGTTCGATGTATTTTATGTTTTTAATAAAGATAAAATGTATTAAGCACGTATTAAGTATTGAGTGCTGTATTTTTTACAGTCTACTCCCGCATCAACGCCCACTTTTGAAAAGAAAAAAATACATTAACTAATCCTAAGTATCTACCTACATTCAATTCTATTTTAAAATATAAACAAATCCTTCTAAATCCTTCTAATCCTTCTATATAAGTGGGAGCGAGAGCTTGCCCGCGCCTGACCGCTCCCACCACGGGTAATTAGCTTTTAAAGCCTGCTACTTTACTTCGTCCACGTGAAGTTAGGTTGATGCAGAGAAAGAATTGTATAAATCCACTCGAAAGTCGAAACTGAAGCATTAAAAGCCTTTAGCATATGTTGTTTGTTGTACTGACAAAAGAAAAAAAGCAATGCACAATAGCAGACGTCAAAGCAATGAGATTTAAGAAGCTCCACATAATTTAAGTTCTTAATTGTTAAAAACAATGGATGAAAAAGAATTTCGAGTGTTAATTAAACATTGTTTTTTAATGGGAAAAAATACAACCGAAGCAAAACAGTGGCTCGATAAGTGTTACCCGGACACCGCACCAGCGAAATCAAGCATAACTTATTGGTATGCTGAATTTAAACGGGGCCGCAAAAGCACCGAAGATGCTGAACGCTCTGGTCGACCGAAATCGGTAGTTGTTCCGGAAAACATAAAAAAAGTCCACGAAATCGTTTTGAAAGACCGTAAAGTGAAGTTGCGTGAGATAGCTGACACCTTAGAGATATCAGAAGGTAGTGTATTTACAATTTTACACGAAAATTTGGGCATGCGAAAGTTGCTTTCAAAGTGGGTGCCGCGCTTGTTCACATCGGACCAAACAACAATTAAGAACTTGGGTTACTTAATCCGCTCTAACTTTTGAACTAATTGTCAGAACGACGCCAAATTTTGACACGTGTCATCTGAAGGATCCTACTACTCTGCAATCATATGGTTTTGTCAAAAGTGTTGCCATCTATAGGTCAGACCAAAGACTTATTGAGTGACGTATGTATATGCGTTGGGTATATAATATGAACATGAATATCCAGCATGATAAAAATTTTAAGGTGTCATATTACCTTTCCAATGCTAGTGATGATGGCAGCTAAGACTTCCATTGTATGCATTGTAGGCAAAACGAAGTACCAGAGCTTCGCCAGGTTTATGTTTGAGCACATATACTCGTTCTCCAGTTGCGCTATCATCATCTGAAAATTATATAAAAAATAGTTAGATTTACAGATATATTACATGATCAAATCAGTAATAGTATCTGGTGGGAGGCTTTGGCCGTAGTTAGTTTCCACCCTACTGTTAAAGACGTGCTCCAAGCCATTTAGCGTTCCGGCACGATGGCGTGTAGAAACCGATTAGGGGTATGGGTTGAATCTCCACTGTCACTTCTCATCAGATGGAATCGCAGTCAAGGACTGTCTACAAATTTACAAATAAGAAATAAAAAAAATCGGGATATCCCCAGGAGAACCAGAGTCAATGACCTAACTCACCACGAGTCACAGCACTGAAGTAACAATGGGTCAGATACGTAGCATGAAGAACAAATAGACATTGGGGGTCCCAAAGTGCTCCAGTGGTGACCTCGCTTAAAATACAGATTTGGAACATCCCTCCTACACAAATAAGTGGTTGTCACTACATGAGACCATTATCTAGCAGTGAGTGTCACAGATAGTTACCACCATACAATATCAAACAATATAGTATTCCATTATTAGATGCAACATAGAAGTGGATTAATGGTATTGTTTATTATTATTTTAGGTTAGCAACTTTAATGAATACTTCGGCATGCAAATACATTTTTTTTAAATACTAGTGCTTGACTGCAATCACACCTGATGGTAAGTGAAGATGCAGCCTAAGATGGAACATGCTTGCCTAGAAAATGCCCATTCACTCTTGACTTGAACGTTCCCAAATTATAGGGAAAAACGGAAGCCGGAAGGGCATTCCAAATTTTGGCAGTGTGTATCAGGAACGAGGAAGCAAAGCTCTTAGTGCCCATCCTTGGAATTTCAACTACGTAGGGGTGCAGATCTTTCCTGTGCACATTGTCTCTGAGGGAGAAAAATAGAATAGTTTAGCATGAAAAAATGTAAAATACTTACAAAATAGTCCCTTAATAGGACATCAGTAGCACCAACCAATGCATGTAGCACCTGACCGGACCACAGTTCACAACTTTCTATAAACCTCTTCAATAAAGAGAAATTTGAGGCAAGTGGCAACATCCTTTCTACTACATCTTTGTGTGATTTGTCCAAGTCATCCGAAATAATGAAAGTTCTATGATCATACGTGTCTTTAACAGGTTGGTGGACTATGTAATTGCCAGGACTTCCGACGAAGAGATACAATAATTCCTCCATCATTATGTTTTCTTGGGACGGCAATGGGACTCCCGCTAAAAGAACAATTTTAATTGATTTTCTAGACTAATCTAGCTGTCCTGTCTGCATTTACAGCAGGACCTCTGTAATCCAAACGCCCTGCCCCACTCTTTTTTCACTAACCATCTCACCAATTACTTATCAAATGTCAAGTAGGTGTCATGCACATTTGTTATTATTACTAACTCATCCGCCAGAAATGTTATGTTTATAAATGAATATACATTTACAATTTCACAATACTGTTAGTTTTTTCTCATAAAATATACCCTATAAATTCTCTGTACTATAGAATTTATAGGGTATATTTTATGAGAATTTTGCCAGCATCTAGAAAAATTCTCCCTTGTGGCCCTCACGACAATTTTTTTTTATATATTTTTAGTGAGGAAACGTGCAGGCGAGTCACCTGATGTTAAGTGATTACTGCCGCCCATGCCCGAAAAAAAGATCTGGCACGACGGATGGTTAAAGTGCTCCAGGCACCCAGGTGCAATCAAAACTTTACCTTAGGTTCTACTAAGAAGAGTTTTCTTTTGAAAACATCATATTATATAGTAACTATGTAAGTATACTGGCGTTCAGTACAGAATAACGCAGATCGAAACAATAATACTGTATGAGATCTATATGAACAATCAAAATATAAGCATAATGTTTTGATTAAAATAATTTACCTAATGAAGTAACAATAGGTATTTCTTCCTTAGGAAAATCCCAAGACTTATCAGGATAATCCTGCCAGTTGGGTAGGTCTAAGTCCTTATACCAGCTGGGCAGTATGTTGACCTCTTTCTCCTCAAATGACTTCATGACTAGTTTCTTACTTTCATCTACTGCTTTCAGTAATTTATCTTTAATCTGTAATGGGAATTTTTTATTTTTGAGGTGCAAAAAATATATCTAAGCCAGTCAAGTTTTGATTTATTAAAAAAAACTTATTACTTAAGTTCAACACTTTTATGAAAAGTATAGTATAGCCTAATTGTTAAGACTTCAGCCTCATTTTCTAGGAGTTCAGTATTTGATCCCAGGCATGCATCACTGACTTTTCAGTTATGTTTTAACAATTAAATATCATTTGCTTTAATATATGAGCCAAAAGGTTTATAGGAATAGGCCTAATTTATAGGAATTAATAAATTTCTATTTTTATTTTTAACCAACTTTAAAAACAGGTGTTTATGTAATATTATTATAACTGCAAAATATTCACATATAAGAATCTACTAGTGCTTACAAATATATACAAAATTGTATAGGTGTATGTATTTTTTTTATTAATTAGATTGTGATCTTTTTTTTGTTTGCCTTGTAGTAAATATCTTCAACTTAAGGAATAGTAAAGAATTCATCTAAATCGCTTAGGTAGTCTTCAAGATATGAGAGATACATAATATACTTTTCACCTCTCTAGCTCAAAAAGGGCGCCTTTGCTGCCCAAAACCAGTGAGCAAAAGTCGTTTTTGCTCACTCAGTGAGAAAAAGTGTTTTGAATATAGAACGCATTGGATTGGCGTTTCTTCAACTCATCGTCTCAAGAAACGTTCAGAAATTTTGTATATAATATTGCATACCCCATATATTTTATTTCGACAAAATTTTTTAACTCTCTATTTTATTATTTAAACTATTTACTTTTTTTTAATGTGTTTTAGACTTTATAATTCTGTAACACAACATGAAACATAAAAGAAAATTAAAATTAATTAATTAATATATTTTATTTTATGAATGACACAATTCCGAACGCAGACAAAAGAGTAATATAAAATGGCGGCAAAAAAAAATAATTAACTCTATTCTATATCTTAATTAGGTACTAATTTCTTAGTAGTTATTTGTGTAGTTATTTGTTGTAAGAATTTTAAAATAACAAAATGAGTGAATTTAACACCTTCAGAATTAAAAGAATTAGTGTCTAACGCTGAATTAAACTTTCTTCTGGAAAAGTCTCGTGAAAAATACTTGAAAGCCTATGAATTATTTAATGATTGGAGATTTTCTAAGGCTGCGAAGTCCTATTCAGAGACTGTGATTTTATCATATTTCATGGAATTGTCTAAAACAAGGCAACCATCTACATTATGAAGTATTTACTCCATGTTAAAAGCTACAATCAAATCGAAATGCGACGTTCACATTGAAACTTATCCTAAACGTATTGCATGTTTGAAAAGACAGTCGGAGGGGCACAAATCTAAAAAATCTAAAGTTTTCACCGCTCATGATATTGAAAAGTTTTTAAATAAAGAAACCTAATTTTTTAAATTTTAAAATATCCTTTATGTTTTAATAAATATTTTTCTTACATCTTGTATTTTTTCGCTATTGAGGTGAAAAGTTGTATGTATCACACGATAGCAAAGTTTTTGCTTCTTGTGCCTTTGAATCCCTCACTACTCTCAGGATTCTAACTTAGAATCACTCGCTACGCTCGCGATTCTATATTAGAATCCTTCGCTCGCTCGGGATTCAAACTAGGCACTCGCAACAAAAATGAACTTTGCTATCTTGTTGAACAAATAACTATTTCCCTTTTCAGTCATTCTTTATTTGTATATTATTTTTTTTTTTAAATTATAGCTTATAACTATAAGTAACAAAAATATTACTTGTGGGAGGTCTTCTTTGGTGATTTGGTGCTTATTGTCACCCAAAACAGGTTTAGGAGCTACTTTCGGCTTCGAGATTTTCGCCTTTTTTCCATCAAGAACTAATTTATAAAACAGATAAATGAGATCTGGCAAGAAATCAGCGCTGAAAAAAAAATCATTTTGAAAATTATATGTATGCACTAGCAGACGCCCGCGAGTTTACAAATGCAGTTCCTTACAGCATCACGATTGAGGTGTTAGATCCTGGAGTTCAACTTTCTTACTTGATGCCTACAATATCTATTAATAAAAAATCAACAGTTCCTAAATCCCCACAGTAAAATAAGATTCTCGCAAATTGGTTTAGAAATCACAGAGATATCTATACTATACATAGGTAGAAAAACACAACTCCTCTATTTTCGAAAGTTGGTTATAAAAGTAGCCGATATTACTGCCGATAACATCAGCTGTCTATCAGTTAAAGTCCCGCCAAAATCAGAGGTTTTCAACGAGTTTTTTAAAACCTAATACACGCGGACGAAGTCTCGAGCAAAAGCTAGTTACCAATAAATAAAGACATACTTACTTGCGGTGTCGCATCTCATCGTACTTTTTTAAAAATGCTTTTGCATTCGTTGCTTTAAGTGCCAACCTTTGTGCGTATTCATTTACTTGCTTTGAAGAGAGATTACTGTTGCCGAAATTAGGGTCATTCTGAAGATGATCCAATACAATATCAGCTCCTAAATTACATCTGGAATTGAATTAATTGGAGTCAATAAACAAGTACGTTTACACAGGAAAATATTGTAAATTAAACCCAAAAAAGTACCCTAAAGCATCTAAAAGCTCTTTTATGGTTGTTTGCATTTTGTCTTCAGGTAATATCCTATTTCGAAACATTTATTATAAGAATTTTCAGCAAAAATCTATCCGCTTCTTCTGAAAAAATGTTTTGGTTTGACATTTAAATTTTGACAAATGATTTGTGAAGTTTGATTGATGACAATGACAGCTACTTGAAGTATACGGTCTTCTTTAAGTGCGTGATACACATGCTAGTTACTGGCACTAGCTAGTGAAATTTCGGGAGCGTATGTTTAACTTTTTAAAAAAAGATTGAAAATTATAAATTTTATTAAAATTAATATTAATATTAAAATGAAATTAAAATTAATGTATAACCTACATGGAGTCGAGTTTGGGACTGACTTTCCCATGGTTAACGATCCGCGGCTCGGCGACGCAACGCGGGTGGTCTTCCTTGCGAAACGCTGTGTCAGATCTTGCGCAACACGACCTACCGCGTGAACACCGCTTGCTGTGTGGAGCCCTTAGGATCGTTATACATAACTCCTCCCTCCTTAAGTTCAAAGTCAGCAGAGGGATATTTTTCAGTCTGCTGATTTTGACAGTATAACTGAAGAGGGGTGAACTTATATATTAATAGAAGACAAAGGCTTATTACTAATATTACATATAAAATTAATGTTCCGACGCTAACACTTTTCACATTTATTGCCCTTTCACTTTGATCTAACACTGTTTCACTATCACTTTCTTTTAAACTGTATGCTAACTGCTGAAGATGCTGAAAGTTAACGCCGTCCAGATTTATAAGCTTCCTTTCAGGTAACGGGCTTGCGGTAAGTATTTCAGGAAGGTGGATAGTTGGTATCCTTGAGTAATTTATAGTTCTGCCAACTGCCTGATGTCTTCTCAGTGTTAATCCATTTATTTTAAAGCTGCAGGTATCATCTATGGTAAGTATATAGGTTCCTTTTATGCGTTCACGAGTTTCTTCAGTATTACAGGTTTTCAGGAGGAGTGTTTCAAACTTGCTGTATACGATCCATTGGTTATATCGGATGGATTCTATTTTTATTCCAGATGTCTCCACCAGGACTGGATTACAAGCGCTAGTATTTTGGGATAATAGAATAAGCGCTTCCAAGCAACTGTCTTTCATTAATGATTCCATTTCTATGTTATGGCATAGAAATACGAAGTTATCCATTTCTTTGCAGGGCTCGGTGAGCGGTATGGTTTTCGAACCTTTCACTAATAGGTAAGGGTTTTTAGGTATTATAAGGGTTGTTTGGTTAAATGGATTTGTGACAGGGAGAGGTATAATATGAAAAAAGTTAAATAAATCATTTTTAACTAGAGGAATGTCCAAAATGAAAGTTATCTGATTTTTCTTTGAATAAGCTTTTAGTTCAATATATTGTTCTAGTTTCATGAGGTTTTCTAAGTTAACAGGATATTCAAGTTTATCAGTTTTTTCAATATGAATTAACAAATTATATAATTCGTCGGTATCAATTACTGATTGATGTAAAGTTCTTAACTTACTAAATGCTATAACCGTTTCAATTTCGTCTATTTTAACATAGATCATTTGAAAGTTATGTAAAAATAAGTGAAAAGTTCTAATTAATCTAGTACTGCTTATTAATTGCTTTGTGTTATTTATCCATATTTTAATATTGGAGATTTCTTTATCTAATTGAATTAAATTACTTTTGGAAAATCCAGTGAAATTCACAAAAGATTGCACCATCTCAGAAACTATAGTCATTTTCTTTGTTAACCTTTCCTGTCCTGTTTTTAAACTAGTAATTAATTCATCATATCTTAAAGCATCGCTATTATCTAAGTTTCCGGTAATAATTTTAATAAATGAACCTAAAGGATTTAAAATGCCGCGTTTTACTCTAATCATCGGAAAAAGCTGCCTAAATTTTGCAAGTGTTATATTTAAAAAATGATCTGTTTGAGTTTTAATATTACTTATATCTATATAGTGCATTTTATTGCCTAAGTAGCTTAATAAATTTAAATTGAAGTGCTCATACATTCTAACATCATATTCTAAATCTTCTCGCAATAAACTTTAATCTAAAATCTTAATATACGATCAATAATAATCGTATGTAACATACGCACAAGCGTATAAAATAAGGACAACCTTATTTAATAGGCAACCACCAGGATTATTAACCAGGATTATTGTCCATTTTCTGCACTAGGGCCAGGATCATGGTGGCTTGCAAGAGAAGGACGATGAATCTGTGGAGGATGTTTTATTTCCTTAATTGGATTTCTAGATTTACGACTCTTACTTCTTCTTTTTACGATATTCCTGAAGTCTCCAGTTACTTTTGCCTTCTGATAACAGGTTTTATCCTTGCTACGTCGGATATTGACACCCTTTATGAATACGTCAACGCCATCATTAACGTCGAATAATTTTTCACCACCGCATTTATCCCTAATTTTCTCCTTCTGTTTTATTATTTTATCTTTGAGATGTCTGTGAAGAAAAACTGTTCGCTTCACATGGTCTCTGTCTAATTTTTGCGTGTATTGTTGATCGATATCTACTTTTACTTGGAGGGAACTATCGTCTTCTAAAGCTTTTCGAATATCAGCTGTCGCAAATGAGTTTACAGATGTAACTAAAGCACTAGGCATTCGTGTACCCTGACCAAAATCTACAAAATCTGAAATAGCTTCGCCATTTTCTAGGGTAGTTGGTACTTCTACGCGAGTTTCACTTCGTGGTTCTAGGGTCAATTCAAACGGAGGACTGTACACGATTGGTATATCAGTGTCACGCGTGTGTAAAATTTGATTTTTCATATCAACCGTAGCATCGAGTTGCTTTAATAAATCTGATCCTATTAGACCGTCGTAGCGTTTATCTACATCGTAGACATAAAACTTATGACGTGAAGTGCTTTTGAAAGTTCTTAAAAGGGGTATGTTTATGACCTCACTATGTTGACTGCGGGCATGAGTACTAATTACTTCAAAGGGTTCTGTATATTTAAACCTAGAGAAGTATTGGTTTGCCTTTTCAGGACTTATGAAAGATCGTGTACTACCGGTGTCGATCATAAACTTAGCCTGAATTTCAGGAAGTTCTATGTGTGGTAGTTTTAATATACTATTGCAATTAAGATGTATTATTTCGGATCTGGGCTCTTCGAGGCTGGTATACGAAAATTTTTGTCGCAATTTAACTCTTGATTTTCGCAAAAAGTTTCAGACTCGTAGTTTAAATCTACAGGATAAGAATCTTGCAAATTTTGTTCACCATACTGAAAATGTGGATATGGCTCGTGATAATTGTCATGGTAATTATTCTCGCCTATTTCGGGGTCATTATTAACTACAATAACTACATGTTCCGGAACTTCTGTCATATTTTGTCTTATTTGCGGAGCAGTACGCATAGAAATGTCAGTCGGCATATTATTATTATGTTGTTGCCTAGGCATGCCATACTTAAACTGGTTCTGGTTTCCAGGATGACCAGGATATGCCGTTTGTCTATTGAAATTTTGATAGTTATTATTAAACTGTGGGTTCCTAGCTTGACCTTGATGAGGAATACCAAACTTAAAATTATGCTGTTGATTCGGGATACCAAATTTAAAATTATTAGGTTGCGCAGGAATTCCAAATTTAAAATTATTATTAGGCCTCATTTGATTTTGAAAATTATTTTGAGGTACAGACCTCAATTGATTGAATTGATTCGTATTAAACCGATTTTGATTAGAATTTAATGGTGTTCTGTAAACTGTTTGCGGAATGTTAAATTTATTGTTGTTAATGTTAGGCGTTAGGATAGACTGATTTTGATGGAACTTTGGCTTGTACTTATTTTTCGCCTCGTACTGAAACTTGAAATTTACCTCTTCAGTAACGTAGGCTAAAGCGGTTTCTAAAGTTTTCGGATTTTTCAAACGCACTATCCGAATTAAGTCTTCAGGTAAGTTGTAAAGGAACACATTTAGAGATAGGTTGTTGTAAATTATAATCTTAGAATCTTTAAGCGATTCGTCGTCTAGCCTATTAACTTTAGATATCAGAATACTGCGCATGTTCTGAATACGCTTACAAAAATCTTGGTATGTTTCACCCGTTCTAATCTTAAGTGATTCCAGCTCTATAGCTACGCATTCTTCGGAACGAGGGTCACCGAAGTGCTGGATTAATAATTCTTTCAGATCTTGCCATGTAACGATATCTTCTCGTTCGCTAACGAGACACGCCGCTTTACCGGTTAATCTACTCGTAATTACATGAAATAAGTACAGTTCCTGATTCGCACTGTCAGAATTTTTGAAGCTAAATATAACATATTCGCATTTTTTCAAAAATATATTTAATAGATTAGATTCTCCATCAAATTTCGGAATTAACTCAACGATCTCTTTGGGCACTATCATTAATTGCTCCATTTCGATTCACACAAAACAGAATAATAATCAGTAAGAATATACGCTATACGTATACGTAATATATCTAAAACTTACGCACTTACAAAATAAAATAGTATTAAAATATTTTTCTTTCAATAAAAAAATCTTTCTTTTCTTTCAAATAAAAATTCATAGAAATTCACCATAAAAAAAATTCTTCTTATAACTAGTACCTAAATAATGCCGATTTAGTGCATTACAGGAAAAATCAGATACACAGTGATTTTGGACCGGTATCCTATTTATAAAATCAACCTTTTTTTTATTTCCTAGAAAAAGTTACCAACAGGTATAGGATGGGACACACAGGAAAGCGAAAAGTTCTACTCACCCCCTGGACATCTGCATCCTCCCGCTAAAGGTTCTCTTCCAGGAACACGCCGTTTCACTTATTTATTTGGTTCGTGGATTTCAAGAAGCCGTGTATGGGTCGATTTGGGGGCCCGAAAACACAACTTTTCAAAAATGAAATCCCCTAGGCTGCGCCAGTGAAATTTCGGGAGCGTATGTTTAACTTTTTAAAAAAAGATTGAAAATTATAAATTTTATTAAAATTAATATTAATATTAAAATGAAATTAAAATTAATGTATAACCTACATGGAGTCGAGTTTGGGACTGACTTTCCCATGGTTAACGATCCGCGGCTCGGCGACGCAACGCGGGTGGTCTTCCTTGCGAAACGCTGTGTCAGATCTTGCGCAACACGACCTACCGCGTGAACACCGCTTGCTGTGTGGAGCCCTTAGGATCGTTATACATAACTAGCTAAAGCCAGAAAGCTAAAACAACAACAACAACAACAACAACAACACATGCTAGTTACTCGGACAAAAGCATGCCAGTTACACGAAGAACCGAGCTACTCGCATGTGTAATTCGCATGCCAGTACATATACGAGTAGATCGCAAGCCGTTTGTTTTTTTTCCCTTGAGGGGAAGTAGGACGGGAGATTCGTATTGCCTGTTACAAGTACGTGAATTATATCGTAACGTGTTGCTAGTAAATCGCAACTCTCAACTATCTGCCAAGATCTTTTTAATTTTTGTGCTTGTTTTTGTTGTTTTTTGCTTAATGTCATTGCGAGTTGTATTGTAACACTATTCTTCCTAAATATTAATAATATAAAGATAAACTTTTAGAAACGTTACGTACGTAGAATGTAAAAGTTTAGAAAGTACTAGCATGTACCTATATCACGAGCTAACATTCTGCCAGTACCTGGCATGCCAGCTTACCAGCACCTAGCATGCCATTTACAAGCATGTGTATCACGCGCTTTACGCATGAATTTTGAATTTTTCCGTTAGCCGGTGCCCATAGCGACAGTAATTTGTCGAAGCGTAAATAGATGGCACTACGCAACCACTTTAACAATAAAAATATTTTCAAACCGTTATTTGTGGTTATTTCGATCAATCAGATTCATTCAAAGCAAGCCAAGCAAGTTTAATTGAGGATACTTTATAGATTAAACTCTGTGTTTAAACTATAAAGTATCTTATATATATTTATTAAAAGAACGACAAACTACCAACTACACACAGTCCAGAAGTGGGAATTAGCCGTCCTGAACCTAATCACGCCTTAAGAGATCTGATCTCTTAAAACGCTGAAACCCTACCTACAGCCGTCTCCAACCGCCCCTTTATAACGGCCCCTGTCCTCACATCTAATCTATTTAACCACAACACGTCAGACAAAACCACCATCTGCACGCGTGGGTAATTATCAAAAATATAATTTAATCAATTACACTAATCCTAACCTCCGATAATATTTATTCGATTAGGACGCGATTGCTATCGCAATTCCTTAATCAAACACAACGACCTAGACGCGAGAGCATCCAATAGCCGTATGAGTCTCTGGGAGAGACTGAATTCGCAACGTCAAACCCGCCTATTTATATCCGACGGCCGGCGCCAGTCCGGCGCGACAGACGAACACCTGCGTCGCACCTGCGCCGCACAGCAACAATGTTTAATAGCGATTTTATCAAACTACCTTCAAATAACAAAAGATCAATTTAAATATGACCCTACCTTCAATACGTTATAGTTGTATATCCTTACTATTTTAATATTTCGTAATCAATTTTAAACATGAGGCTAACATTATTATATTTATATGTATTTTTTTAGCCGAGCTGAATTTAACTAATATCGTCCTATCCCCTCCCAATAAGCGGAAAGCTTGTGCTAGGAGTGGATACGACAATAGTGCAACGGGTGGGGTTTGAACCGACCTTTCAGTTTTACGATTATATCCGCGAATTTCACAGTTGTCAGATGAACAGGAGTACCCATGGCATCGATTTTTCTTTTCGTGAAAAGAGTGACATCTTATCAAATTACAAAAGTTTAAATAAAAATACTTATGTAGGAAACGAAATAAAAGGCGGTTTCTCACAATAATGAATGTTGTGTCAACTCGTAACAATGACGTCCCGCTTTTTATCTTTGTCGGCACTCGACAATGTCGCGGCCGCCCTTTGAAATGAGATTTGTTAAAAGTTCGGCAGCCGCTCGAAGGAATTGAAAAGCTCTATTTTGATTGTTCGATTTGAAAACTAAAGACTTGGCACTTGCACGGAACTGTCGAATCATTGCGCTCTATCCTTCAGAACAATCTATACCTACAAATAAACAAAATTGAAGTGTCTGTTTGTAATGTAATATCAAAATAACAGCTTTTTACTAAATGATTATAACAAAAAACTATTTTTAAAATTTTTGTCTGTCTGTTTGTTGCTGCTAGTCTCGAGAACGGCCGAACCGATTTTAACGGGACTTTCACTGATAGATAGCTCATGTTAACAGGAGTAATAAAGGCTACTATTTAACCAACTTCCGAAAAAGGAGGAGAAAGAGTTGTGTTTGTTACCTAGGTATACTGTATATCGATAGGTATCTCCGTGATTTCTAAACCGATTTGCGTGAATCTTTTTTAATCGATACAAAAACTTTGCAAGATGGTCCCATAAAAACTTTGGGTTCCAACTCCTAAATCCTGATGCTGTAGGGGTACTGCCTCCGTAAACTGTGGGGATTAAGGAGCTGTCATTTATGAAAGGGTATTTTAGGCACCAAGTAAAGACTACATCGTTTAATTCCAGGACCCAACTCCTAAATCCTGATGCTGCTGGGGATCTGCCCTTCTAAACTGTAGGGGTTTAGGAACTGTGGATTATGAACTAAATAAGTGGACAAAGACACGGGCGTCTGCTAGTTTTGATATGATATGTTGACAAACAAAGCCTGAACTTAAAAAATGTGTGAACAAAAATATTGTGCACCTATCGAACCTTTTATGAGTGGTGCAACTTTTCACAGTTCCAATTACAACAATATTGACGTTGGAAGGGTGTCTTCTTTATTTTGAAAAATGCAGGTAGGTGAATGTAGTGATTGCGACAGTCTGGCATGCGCCGCCGCCGAGAGCGTGGCAGTGCCTTGCGGGACGTCGATTTGCTCTTCCGATATTACTGAAATATATCTTTTATTTCACCACCACCACCACCACCACAAAGTGGCGACGAGAACGGGATCGTGAGTAGAATAAAATATTATTCTTTTGCTTGCAAAAAAAAAAATAAGAAAGTAAATACCGATCAGTTTTTCAAAAAAAAAAAAACTGCTTGTTTACATTTACTTGTTATTCGAACAGTTGTATTCCCATTTCCCATACAATAATTAACTAGTTATTTCAATGATGGAATCAATTAAGGTAATTATAAATTATAATTTCATACGTTTTAGCATAACATCTTGCGCAAGTAATTTAAATGCCTACCCACCTTATAGTACTGATTGGCATAACAATTGTTGTGTGCCTACCGACACAAATATTTTGTGTATATAGTTTATCGCCATTTTATAAGTTTTAGGCGTAAACAATAATAGGGTAAAGTACTGTTCGGATAACCAAGTTAAAATAACTCAATAAATATTAGTAATAAAACGGGAGGTATTCAAAAAATCTAATGAAGTCAGTTTTGTTGAATATGAGTACCTACCTACATAGTAAGGGAATAAACTTAATAATAATTACTTAAAACAAAAAATGTAATTCCCTGATATTAAAAAAAAAAAAGAATGCGTATTTAATGCATATAGCGGAAATCTCGATGAGCTTAATTAATTAAGTCTAAGAAAGTTTTGGAAGAAATTAAAAACCATGCGGAATTATTGTGCTTCCAAATATTGAGAATAATATTATAACAAGTTGTGCAGAGATTAACTACTGTCAATGCATTAACAAACAAAAGCAAAAAATACAAAAGTGGGTACAATCGTAGAGATTTAAATTTATTTTAACAACTTTGTAAGGTTTTCTTTTTATTGATTTCATTCATTTTACCCGATAATTTGTATTAACGAATCTCACCAAAGTGAGTAAAAAGCGAGGAAGTACAAATACTGTCAACTTCAAATACCCACTGTTAATTTGATTTATGTATGAATCTATAACACAAGTAAATATGTATCTAATTCAAAAGTTTATATCTTCTCATGGGCAAATTCCCGCTAGATGGCGCTGTTAGGGCATTTGAAAGTTTTCCAATATTTTCGCAAAGTTGCTATGCATAGATTTTACAAATATTTCAAGCACTTATACATTGAATACCAGCTGTACATCGGTCAAAATGATTTGTTGGATCTATACTCTGGAATCTGTGGTTAGATCTGTTAAAATTACCATACCTTGTAAACTCAGTCAATCACTACAAATGAGATGCAATAAATAACAATGATTGCTTAAATTTTTACGCAATTAACCAGTTGTTACCATTTTATGTTATTAATTGTAAATTTTACCATTTTATATGTTATTAATTGTAGATTTTAGTGTATATTCCTATAAAATGTATTTGATTTTGCATTTTGTTATTCAGCTACCTTCTAATAACATATTAATATTAAGTATTAAATATAATAGAAATACAAATAGAACATTTGCAAATATATTAATAGGTAAGCACATCAACCTATGAATGAGCTAATGTGCTCACGCTAATGATCACGCTAATACTAATAATAAAATGAGAAGGTCATGCTTGATACGAAAAGGCTATGCAGTTACAATACTAGTACTAAAATGTGGAGCCACGCACAAAATAATCATATCTCAGGGCTAAATACTGTTGCTTAAAATGTAAGCAAAGAGCCACGCACAAAATAATCGTATCTCAGGGCTATGCGGTTAAGAACTTAAAATACTGTTGCTTAAAATGTAAGCAAAAAGCCACGCATACAAAATAATCAAAATATCCTAAATAAGTAGATATTGTTGTTGAAAAGCCACACCACAGATTGTTATTTAGACTTTTATAATTATTGCAATTGGTGACTTAGCTGTCGTTTCGCGATGGAAAAGTTTATATATTGTTTTGAAACATCATAATTGGAAAAGGCGAGCCATATTATATTTTCTTCATAGGCATTATTGTAGTATTACTAAAAGAAATGGAAAATTGTGGTATTTTACCCGAATTCGAAGAAACAAATGTAATAGTATTTAAAAGCGTAGTTATAATTAACATAATTAGAATCATTGGGTATATATATTTTTCAATTTAAAGAACAAAAAGGATATGTTAATAATTATTAATAACATTGTATTGTATTCGTTTTTTCATATTTAATATGGAAAAGGGAAATTTTGAATAACTCTTTTAATCATAAATTGAGAATAACTTATTTTCAATAAATTGAAATAGCCTTTACAATGTATGTGGACGGAGAAATAATTTATATGACACGATTAACTTCAAAATAACATATATATTAATATTATCAAACTACCCATATTACATATGAAAATATGCGAAATATACAATTAGATAAGATAAAATTTAAAAATATGTAAATACCTTCGTAATATTCGTAATTTAAAATGACAATCGGTATGTTAGATTGCTGTTACATGTAGAGAATCTTAATTATGATTAATAAGTAGGTAAATCCTGATATTAATAAAATTGTAAACTACTTAGGTATATGTACGTTGTGTTCACCACAACAGAGAGATGGGCGATGTTTTAATAACCCAATCTGTCAAATTAAAATGGCAGTCAAAAAAAAAAAGAGGAAAGAAACAACAAGTACCGAATAATGTACGTACATTATGTAAATCCAGACATGAAACAACTTTCTTAATGGCATGGAAAGTTTATTTTGTGAATTGTGACCTACCCACTGCTGGGTGGTGGATTTAACAAATTGGTATTTATTTTAAAATAGGGATATTTCATAGAAAATATATAAACTATGGTTGTGGGTTAACTACGAGTATTTACTTATTATTTACTATAAGGGCCTGTCGAGCAAAGAATTAGCACATCTTAGCTATTCCTATGAATACTTTTATTTTCTTCAGAGTAGTAGAGTACTTTTCTTCGGAGTGGGAAAAAAAGGTACCCACGTTAATGAATTATATTTGTATGATCGAACGAACTTGCCAAATGAAGTTCGATCTTGTGATTGTACAATCATATTTGGCGGAGAGATTTGGTTTCATATATTTCACCATGACAAGAGACAATTAGGCAATATTAATTAGCGAAAACCGTTCGCTCCGTATTATAAACGAGCTATCGTCAAGTTATATTTTTCACACTAAGTTTTCCGGATTAGATAAAATACATTACTACTTTATAAAAAAGATAGATTTTTGGAATTTCGTGTGCCTACTCAAAAGTGCACGTTTCAAACTATTTTAATTGAGATGCTGGTAGGAGATTAAACTCACTTTACCAATGATTATAGCACAATGCATATCACATAGATTTTATTCAACCACTTATGTGTACGAGTATAATAAATTAAAAAAGATCCGTAGTGCCAACTCCTAAAGCATATTTTCTTGTAATGGTCCAGATAAGTAATTCATCGGAACTTCAATTATAAGGAATTAAATTAATAGTTTTAATTTAGAATTTAGTGTTGTATTATATTAAGTATTTATGTTATTTATATAACAAAAAATAAAATAATGTAATAATTGTATTAGTAACATACCTAATTTGTAATTATTTAAATACATTTATGTTGTAAATGGCAGGTTGGAGCACAGAACAGTGCACATGGCCTTACCTGCCCATTATTGCAAGTAAATGTATTTGAATTTGGGTCAAATTCAGAACCTCTTCCGTTTTGAAGTTGGTTAAGAATAAAAAAACTTTGCGATATGGGTTCTGAATAAAATAAATAATTATAAGGAATAATTTTAGATCAGAAATATTTTTATGGATGATTGACACCAAGCAGTCATTAATTGGGTCCAATAACTTAGAAAATTTAATCACCTAATTGTTCTAAGTACAGAATAACCTTTCAAAATTATGGAAGTAATACAAATCAAATGTCCGTCAGGTAATTTTGAGACAGCCCATAAATATACAGCTGAGTTAAGAGCGGGTGCCTAATATCTGCATAATATTAAAAGATTAAATTATTTCAACTATCGTTTAACTGAGCGGAAAATAACTGCCTCGTTGGTCTAGACTAATAAGTTAGTATGTTCAAACTGCGGATGACGGGGTCTCGGGTTCGATTCCCGGGTCGGGCCAATAAATGTATCGAGTTTTTCGGAACATCCACCGTAGCCCACACTTGGTCCGTCCATCTCATTGGTGATCTGCCACGTTCCCTTGTCAATATAGTATTGCATCTTAAAGTTAAATTGTAATGCTACTAAGTAGCACCTTTAGGTCTTATCTGACTGCATCAAATGAGGTCATAGGTAGTCACAACTTTTAAAGGTAGAAATGGTGATTGTTTTGGGTCAACTACCTAGCCAAAACTGTTCTACTTTTACTGTAATGCTAACTTTTATGAAGAAACGGACACTTACAGATATTTTCTGGGTTCATCTATCCGGAAATCATACCCGTAAAAATGGTAATCGCTAACAACAATATTATGATTTGTATATCTACCTCATAAAACTTGAAATCAGTCAGCCTGAGTGGAAAAGAAGGAAGGAGGATGGAGGAAGTGAAACATTTTGTAAAAAGATGTTCATACAATTTTCCAATTGAAATGGATATGATGGATGGAATCTTACATAGCTGACCAAGTAAGTGAGGTCTCGTCATAATCGAACGATAACGAGAATAAGAAGTGTCCGTCTCTGATTGGCTTATTGATTAGTTACAGTTTAATCGTTACTGGAATTGAAGATGTAATAACATCTGCTCTGATATGTTTAGTTCACTAAAATTGTTTCCTGTGATAAAATGAAATATTAAGATGTTACACTTAAGTTGTTTATACAATATTGTTTATGTAATTTTGATTACTGAATCAAGATAATTGACATACAGTTGTTGACAAAGTTGCATAGAAGCAATCAGCTTTGTATTCAGCTGTCTACAAGAATTTGTTACATTGAAGCTA
The DNA here is from genome assembly GCA_933228805.2 of Hipparchia semele. Taxonomy (NCBI): domain Eukaryota; kingdom Metazoa; phylum Arthropoda; class Insecta; order Lepidoptera; family Nymphalidae; genus Hipparchia; species Hipparchia semele. The sequence continues at coordinate 9,706,472 of OW121713.1, read as the reverse complement.
CATAATATTTGTAACATTTTGTTGTTAAAAAGAGCAACTGCTGAGTTTCTTGCCGGCTCTTCTCAGTAGAATCTGCATTCCGAACCGGTGGTAGCATCATGATTTGTCACAATAGCCACAAGTTGGCCTCTGTAAAATGAATAATGTTATATTGAATTAATTATTGAGCAGAAGTATATTTTCTATGAATTACATTGTTACATTCATTTTAAATTGAAATAAAGAAGGAATGTAGTGATTGCGACAGTCTGGCATGCGCCGCCGCCGAGAGCGTGGCAGTGCCTTGCGGGACGTCGATTTGCTCTTCCGATATTACTGAAATATATCTTTTATTTCACCACCACCACCACCACCACAGTGAAGATTGTACGTTTTTGTTCCCTGGCGCAATGGTGAGCGATGTGGCCTTATAACAGGGAGGTCTCGGGTTCGATTCCCGGCGGATCATTGGGAATTTATAATTCCTGCACTGGTAGCATGGGCAGGAGATAAAAGTTTTATCCCCCAATTTTATCCACTGACAAGGGATAAAATTATCTTTTCCCTATGCTAAAGCATGGCGACAGAGGAGAAGGCGATGTATATTTCTATAAGTATATCCACTGAGTGTTATTTCCACCGCTGTGCCCATGCTCGACGTGTGGATAAAGCTAAGCGAGGGGATAAACGTTTTATCCTTTTCCCGGGGATAAAATTTCTCCCGCCCATGCTACCAGGGCTGAATTGTCTCTGGTCTGGTCTGGTGGAAGGCTTTGGCCGTAGTTAGTTACCACCCTACTGTTAAAGACATGCCACCAAGCGATTTAACGTTCCGGTAGCGGTACGATGGCATGTAGAAACAGATTAGGGGTATGGGTTGAAGTTACATTGTCATATCCCTTCCAAGTTAGTCCGCTACCATCTTAGGCTACATCGTCACTTATCATCAGGTGAGATCGCAGTCAAGGACTACACTTGTCATTGAATTTTAAAAAAAATTTTTAGCTTCTTCAATATTTTGTAAGAGAAATCATCTTAAGTAGGTACTTTAGTTTTTGATTGAAATTTTTTTTGAAGAGGTGGCAAGTTGCAAACAAACCAGACTCGAAAACTGAGATTAGTTTTAAAACTATGCAACAGATACCAGATACACCTATGTATGAATATTTTAATGAACAATTGATCAACATACATTTTTAAATAATAAGAAACCGGCCAAGTGTGAGTTGGACTCGCATACGAAGGGCTCCGTACCAACGTAACAACGATTGCAAAAAACGCCGAAAAAAATCACATTTCTTTTAAGGGGATCCTACCTACTTTATTTTTATTATTTGTTGTTATAGCGGCAATAGACATACATATACTGTGAAAATTTCTACTGTCTACCGGATCATGAGATACAGCCCGCTAATAGACAGACGGAAGGACGGACTGACAGCGGAGTATTAATAATAGGGACCCTATTACTAAGCCTATTACTAAACTTACGTTGGTTACCCTTGGGTACGGTACTCTAAAAATGACAAACTTCTATAAACACCTGATTTTATTAAGCCAATGAAAAACGACGTTCGTTCCTTTGAAATCACTCTCTGTGATGTTGGGTTGGATTCACGGGATCAGACCATTCTTTGGCCGAAGATTTATGTGTATTACACGACAGGTCTATAAACGCCGCATTTTTATTGGCCGCGAGACATTTACTGATTAATAAAGTGGATCGGGACGCGGAATGAGTGAACGATGCAGCTTCCTAGGATGCCAACATCAGTCGATTATTTACTTTATTATTATTTTTAGCTATCTGATATAATAAGTATCTCTAGGTGAGACTCTAACGAACAAGCTTAACAGTGCGCAGAATGCCAGAAAAAAACCCCGCGATAGACGAAATGAAACATACCCGAAACCTAGGGCTAACATGCGCGCCACGAGAATTTTGTCTATCCATTTGCTCGTGAAATCTCATACAAATTCACGAGTAAATGGGTGGACAAAATTTTCAAGTGGTGCGCATTTTAGCCCTACTGGTGTGAAACGCGACAGACGCGAGTATAGCACATTTTTCGTATAGTAAACACTTGATCTATTGCTGTAAAAATCAAATCTACATCTGAAAATTTACCATTACACTCGCTCTTCACTATGACTACATAGTATAAAACAAAGTCGCTTTCTCTGTCCTTATGTACGCTTAAATCTTTAAAACTACGCAACGGATTTTGATGCGGTTTTTTTAATAGATAGAGTGATTGAAGAGGAAGGTTTATATGTATAATAACATCCATTAACAGTGAATGACATAGGATATATTTTACTAACTTTAACCCGCGGCTTCGCTCACGTTAGGTTCGATTTTTTAACCCCCTATTTAACCCTCTTGGGGTTGAAATTTTCCAAAATCCTTTCTTAGCGGATGTCTACGTCCTAACAGCTACCTGTATGCCAAATTTCAGCTCAATCGGTCCAGTGGTTAGAGCTGTGCGTTGATAGATCAGTCAGTCAGTCAGTCAGTCAGTCAGTCAGTCAGTCAGTCAGTCAGTCAGTCAGTCAGTCAGTCAGTCAGTCAGTCAGTCAGTCAGTCAGTCAGTCAGTCACCTTTGCCTTTTATATATTTATAGAAGAAGATACCCGTGCGAAACCGGAGCGGGCCGCTAGTAACTAATAACTGTAACTCAGTGAAATGGCTCCTAGAAGGGTGGTATGATCAGTTATTGAACAAACCTTCCACCGTTTATAAATATTTTTAATAAAATGAAAATAAAAAACGGTTAGTACCTACTTGAAGTCGTTTAGTTATATGTGAAGTTTGAGGTTTTATATTTGTAAGTTGTAACTTCAAAGTGCGTTAAACCCTAGCGCCGACCGAGGCATCCGCATAGCCGCATGCCGACTCGTGCGTTTCGACATCCAATCTGAATTACAATGTACGGAATTTACAGACTTCAACCGGTCCCTCTGTGTCCGTATCCGAGCGGAATAAGAAGCAGCCTTACTGTTAACTCTATTGTTCGGGAACATACACTAAACAATGTATTTTCGCCCAATATGGAAGCGCGATTATGTCAACGGTTGTGTTCTGTTTTTAAATAATGACCAATGCCTCGTATCAGGAATCGTAGAGGGCATCGGTGTGTTTTCTGCATTTTAATTTATTTTTTATGCAAGTTGTATTATTATAGCTGGAACTTTTATTGTTCCTTTATACAAACAAGATAGGTAACAAAATGTACGGTCGAATAAAAGGTTAGGATATTAAATAGATAGATTTCTCGTACCTACGTAGCTTTTGCTTGCGACGTTGTCACTTGTCTGCGTGGAGTTAAGTTTTAAAAATTCCGCGGGAATCCTCTATTTTTCCGAGATAAAAGGTATCCTATTCATCTCCAAGTCCTCAACTATGGCATGCATTAAATCTCGTCGATCCATTTTTTTTAAGCTATTGCATAGCTTCTATCGCGGGCCTTGAGCGTGGAGACCGAATCCAGAAATTCCGTAACGAAAATAACCTGACACGGGACTCCTCTCACCGCTAGATGGCGCTGATAAAAAATGCTATGCAATAGCTTTACCGCGGCAGTCCCCGAGTGCCACACGTCTTTTTTTATTTTAAAAGAATATTAGCCAATATGAACTTGACTAATATTCACCTCTCCCCTCCAAATAAGTGAAAACTTGTGTTAGGAGTGGGTACGACAATAGTGCAACGGGTGGGAATCGAACCTGCAACCTTTAAGTTTTCAGTTCCTGTACTTCCTGTAACCGTTGGGCTATTGAGGCTTCATTGCTTCGTTAGGTACTGTGTGATTAACATCATAAACAAACAAACAAACACAGTTTCGCATTTATAATATTAGGAAGGACTTAATCTATTGTGGGATGCAGTTTTTTTAAAGGCAGGTTCTAAAAAATAATATAAATGAACTCGATACTCCTCTACGAAATATATTCTGAGCGATGACGCAATAGTCTAATTATTTCCGCATCAGTACGACTGACACTATTTAATACGTCTGTAGGACCTGGGGATTGCGTCAGCGGAAAGGTTGCGGCACTTGTGGTTACATCAAGTGTTGCTTAAGCTCGTCGCAGATTACAGCTGTAGGGCCGCCTCGCACCGTGCAGCAGTACGGGAGAACGTCTGAAAATGTGTTTTAATTATATAGATATTACATTATTATGACGTAGGACGTTACAAGGAAGAAGCGCTGATGACGTATGCACCGTAACTACGCTAGGTAGTTGGTACTGTCACGTAGGCACAATTTATAGGAAAGTCTTACTGTGGAAAGCTTTGGTTTTTCCGAGCGACAACTCCAATGCGTTCTCCACAGTGTGTACGTCTTCATACAGCTCCAGTAATATGACCGTGCTCATGGGTACCCATAATGAGGACATTCAATTAGGTATATCGTCCAATTTGCATGATGCCTTGAGGTTTGCGGCTTTTGCGGCTCGAATTCAATGCGCAGTCAGAGTTACGGTATGCGCCTCCTGCAGTTATCTAATACTATATAGTAAGGTAGAATATTCGCAAAATTACAGCTTATTCGCAAAAAAGATGCCGTTATATCAAAGGATGGAAGTAAGTCACACGAATCACGATACATACCTAATTTTGTACCATGCGACATTTTTCAACCGACAAAAAAAGAGTAGGTTCTCAAATTCGTCGCGTATATTTTTTTATGTATGACCACGCATAACTTTCCGCAAAGTAGTCCGATTTTGATGATTTTTAATACTTAGGGTCTACCTCGAAGTCGGTCCCATTTAAATTTGAAAAAGAAATTCTTCCTCTAAGGGTAGTCACACACGGCTTTCCTGATTCTATCACGCACAACTTTGTACTGGGTTATCTGATTTTGATGAAAATACAACTCGTAGTTAAGCAATCTGCTATGTTTAAAAAAATAGAGCTCTTAGTTATGCTTTTAAAAAAGTTTGTCGCAGACTCAAAATTAGTTACTCAACAAGCTTTTTTAAAAGCAATAACGCAGCCATGTTTAAAATACCGGTCGTAGTTAAGCAATCTGCCATGCTTAAAAAATAGAGTTCGTAGTTATGCCTTTAATACAGATGCTTGCGGCAGTCCTAAGCTCCCGTACTCGTCGCAGGAACAGCGGAAGCGCCCTTTGTTTCCGCGATTAGAACGCTAGTAACCTCATTATTACCAAGCGCTGTGGGTGACTATTATCTAATGCTTCCGTGTCTTGAACGTTCAAACAATGTTTAAATATTGTTGTGGTCAGGAAATGAGTCAGATTGATCTATAGCTACATAAGTAGGCGAAAGACTATCGTCATAATATCAAGTCTTCTTAAGTCAAAGACATTTAAGTTATCAATACCAATTCGTTTGATATAAACATTATTGCTATCCATTTGTAGCTTTTCGTCAAGAAGACGCTTTTTTTTTTTTTTTTTTTTTTTATTCTATGACAAGATAGCCCTTGACTGCGATCTCACCTGATGGTAAGTGACGATGCAGTCTAAGATGGTAGCGGGCTAACTTGGAAGGGGTATAGCAGTGTAAATTCAACCCATACCCCTAATCGGTTTCTACACGCCATCGTGCCGGAACGCTAAATCGCTTGGCGGCACGTTTTTGACGGTAGGGTGGTAACTAGCCACGGCCAAAGCCTCCCACCAGACCAGACCAGAGACAATTTAGAAATAATAAATTACTAAATTTCCCCCGCCGGGAATCGAACCCGAGACCTCCCAGTTATAAGACCACAGCGCTCACCACTGCGCCAGGGAGGTCGTCAAAAAACTGCCTAAACTTGCCTCAATCTCAGGCAACTTGCGCGATGCAGACTTTAACTGAACCGTATTATTCCATCATTTTTTGAGCTGCCTCAGTTTGCCTCAAAATGCTTAGCCTGTGGCTTTTCAAATGTATGGAGCATGGACGTAAGGAAAGACAGGTAATACCTACTTATCTATTATGGCATAAAAATACACAATAGCTCCTAACAAGAATATTTAGTCAGTCTTACTTAATTTTCCTTCTCAGGAAATATCTAGGAAATACTTTATGATAGTAAGAGGGGAAGGCCCCGATAGAAAAAAATACATGGAATGAATGTAATGTTATTTATTCATTCCACGCAACTAAATACCTAATTCAAAACTGTGTTTATCTACCATAAATCATAAAACACTTTATATATCTAACTACACTATGCCCACAACTTTTTCCGCATGGGTTTTGTATTATAAGAATAATAATGTGATAAACGGCAGTTTGTGTCCATCTCAAGGATGCAAATTGCAATCTATCTCTGTGCCTTTCGTTTAGCGGTTGAGCTGTAAAAGGGTAACAAGCAGACAGACTTACTTTTGCATTTAATAGGTACATTGTACATACATGTATACAAACCTACATGTATTAGGTACCTATAAAATGCAAATATGTATGGATAATATTAGTATGGTTTCTAGTTAGGAGTTACAAATAACCGGTCAAATGCGAGATGGAATCGCACTCAAAGGGTTCCGTACCAAAAAGGGGAGCCCCCTTTAATTTTTTTTTTTTATTATTTTTTGTTATAGCGGCAACAGAAATAAACATTCTCTGAAAATTTAAACTCTCTACCTAATACGGATCATGAGATACAGACCGCTAACAGACAGACAGACAGCGAAGGTTAGTAATAGGGTCCCGTCGGTTGCCCTTCGAGTACGGAATCCTAAAAAGAGGCCAATAAACCTGTAAGATTAATATTTCAATGTGCGTTTGGGTTTCCGGTATGTTCGTGGAAATGACCATTTTCGCGGTAGACGTGTTGTGAGTTGTGACCGGTACAAGCAGCACGTGGTGAGAGGTAAAGGGGGGAGGGGGGGGGGGGGGGGGGGGGGAGGGGAAGGGGGGGCTAGAGTCGGTGACCGCGCGTGTTGACTTGCATAAGGACCCAGGAGTCGTCCGCCGTCAACCTGTCTTTGTATTCTAGTAAGGTCGCGGGCCCATAACTAGCGAGAATGCTGCGAAACTATCGACGCTGACACGGTTCGGGTAGGCAGTTACTGGCTACATACACGCTTACCATTGTCATTTTTTCTGCTACACGTATGTTAATGAGTTTACTACATATGAGAAAATAACAATGGCCACTTTTAAATTCAGTCGCTGTATTAAGATACATGGTGATTGATGAATGACAAACGCTGTATTACTGTTGATACTTAATTCGGTCGTGCTGAATTTTTTCAGTTTTATGGCGACGGGAAAATGATTTTTAAGCTATTGCATAGCTTCTATCGCGGGCCTTGAGCGTGGAGACCGAATCCAGAAATTCTGTAACGAAAATAACTTGACACGGGACTCCTCTCACCGCTAGATGGCGTTGATAAAAAATGCTATGCAATAGCTTTACCGCGGCAGTCCCCGAGTGCCACACGTCTTTTTTTTTACTTTTCCGTGATATAAGTAAAAAACTTACTGCCGCACTCAGGCTGAAATCTACAGACAGCATTCTCGCTCAGCTCAAACTCAAGACAGAGTTAAAACGGGACAGGTTTATGTCAGAGCAAAGTATCTCGTTTTAATCTTGAGTCTGAGCTGAGTCAGAGCACGCTCTATAGATCTCAGCATAGGCTAGGTACATTTTTTTTTCATTCATATAGCCCAACAGTTTAAGGTGACTGAAAACTGAAAGTGGTTTGATCCGACTCTTTATTTGGATTGGAGGGGAGAAGGAAATATTGGTCAAATTGAGAATGGAATATATTCTTAAAAAAATATTTTAGAAGTACATATTAAGTGAACAAAGTAAGTGAAGCACCTACTTTGTATAAAAAATAAAAATATGATATAATCGTGATAAAATTTTTTCATGAGCTGTCATTTGTGTAGACGACTGAGAGTGCATTTTCAATGTTACAATTAGACTTATAAGTAGGTAAATATAAAGTCATTATATAAAATGCAAACTAATCCCTTTTATATATGATAAATCGTAAATGACCTAGTAACACCATTTAAAAAAAACAACCTACTATTTATCGGCTTATTTTTGTAATGATATAGTACCTACAATTTTATTTTTTCCGTTGGTAAGTATGTACATAATTGGGAAGCATTTTATTGAAACGCTTCAAAAATTTCACATGAAATAGGTATGCAGCTCTGACAGACGTACAGACAGACAAATGGCTGCTAATGGATGACTATACATGACACGTCATAAGGGCACAGAAAATTATATGGTTTTTTTGGTGCGGAATCCTAAAAACAATGCAAATCATTTTGATGTAATCTGTAGTTTACTACAGATTACATCAAAATTACGCAGTAATGGATCTACCTAACGAATCAAACCATTTAGGTAACACAAAATAGTCAACGCAGGTTCTACTTTGTCAATATAATCCGTTACATCTAAATACCTATTAAGCAATGATTTTGCTTTATGCCCAATTGCGTGATGGAGACAATCTCGGCCACTTGCGAAATACGCGTAACAGCACTTATCTTTTACGTTTGCAATAGGGATGTTCCAACTAGTGAAACCAGCAACTCTATAAAGTACATGCACATTGCGTAGGTATGCGTGCCTGTAGGAGCATAGGAGCCTAGGTGGGAGCGGTCAGGCGCAGTCATAAAACATTAGGAGAGTCTCCACTCCATACAATGTAATTGCTTTTGCTCGATCTTATTAATAGCTGGTGCTAAATCTTGTTTAATTGTACGGAACCCTTCGTGTTCCGACTCGCACTTAGCCGGTTTTTTGTAGTTTAATCAATAAAAAAAAGACGTGTGGCACTCGGGGACTGCCGCGGTAAAGCTATTGCATAGCATTTTTTATCAACGCCATCTAGCGGCTCACCGTAGAGGAGTCCCGTGTCAGGTTATTTTCGTTACGGAATTTCTGGATTCGGTCTCCACGCTGGCCCGCGATAGAAGCTATGCAATAGCTTAAAAGTATAATATAGCTGGTATCACATTATAGCGGATGTGTACCTGGCTATTTTTATTTACTTATTTTCGAAGACCCTCTGTTTAATAAATGTTGGGAACTAATTTATTTTTAACATAGACACCATCCTAATTTGGTAGAGTTGCAACTTGTAAGTTGCAATCCGTAGAAACAGGAAGTGTTGTTTATGCAAGTGCTGTTAGGTCGGTATCACTATCACGACAATTAGACGGGGATTGAGGAGATTATTTCTGCTACGATATAAAGTTACGGATTCAGTATGCGCTACAGAACTGAGCTTTGAGCTTCCTGCTGGCCGCGTTCCCAGTATTGCAATTTAATTGTATAATTTGATATGACAAACCTACATTGAGCTGTTGCTTTAATATTACTAGAGTAGCAAGCATATTGTAATGAGAAATGTAGAGACTAGGGAGGTAAGTATCAAGATCGTGGGAAAACTTGGATGAAACTGGCACAACACCGACAGGAATGGCGTGCATAAAATGAAAAGGCAATGAGGAGGCCTATGACAGATGTCCGATGGATAAAGTAAAAAGGCTTGCAAAGAAGAAAATATTGTAATGAGGTTGCAAATTGCAATATTTTAGAATTAATTTAATTCTAGGTAGGTAGGTAGGTATATATCCATATAAATATTAGAAAGGCGACCATTGTGTCTGTCTGTCTGTTACCTTTTTATGGCACCGCCACTTATTACTAACTTAACCAGAATTGACATCTGGCATAAAGACAGCTTTCATCTAAGAAAAACTTTTTAAAAAATCCAATCGGACGAAGTCGCATACAAAACCAGCCAAAAAACATTACTACAGTCTCAATTATGGGGATTGGCTGAATTTATAGCGTCTTGCTGCAACAATGCATTTCAACCAATGGCAAGAGAGGGTGCCAATCCAATCAAGTTCAATCACAAGTGAATGCAATAGTCACACTTAGGCAATGATTTTTAGACAATAGCGCGTCTGTTTATATGAATACATGCTGTATATAAGTTGTAATGGTCATTTCATCTTTGTCATCACTTTAAGGGCGCCTTTTTATTACGTCTAAACTCCCTAATATAGCCATGCCTAATCTAACTCAATGGCTATCTCACAACTAGTTTAATCGTACACAGATCAGAATAAGACGCGGAAATACCATATGACCGGCCCGATTACGCTATCTCGGTGTAGGTCAGAGGTCTACAAGATAAAATCGTTACGGGATTTCCTTGGTTTTTAAAGAAACAATTATAATATTTTTCTTACGTCATTAAATCATTGGCACATCTCAATTAATTCTAACTCGGAACTAATTATTTCCAAGATATACCTACCTACCTAGGTATATTCTTGCAATTCACGACGGCGCGTGGCTCATGGTTGTGTGTGTGTCGTATCTGTATAAGTATGAGTGAGAACTTGCTCGCACCTGACCGCTCCCACCTAGGCTGCTGACAGGCACGCACCCTTACGCAATGTGCATGTATACGACGTAACCACAAGTAAAGCGCCCGTAACTTCGTGATATAACTATAGATTTACGTATAGTACGTTACTATACGTATATCTATAGTTATACGTACCTTGATGCACCTAAACTACTTGCGAAAGTGTAGGTATATTTTAGTCGATTGCTCTGGTGGTGGTGATGACCGATTGAGAGGTACGATCGTCAAAAATATGACGTAAAGTCTGTCAAGTTGGCCAGAGTGATGGACAATGGCCTAAACTCTTCTCAATCGAGAGGAGTTCTTTGCCCAGTTGTGGCCCAGAGATGGGTTAAGATAAATGAATGAATAAATGACGTAGAGAAAGTTAGATATTATATCCTGGTCGTAGGTATTCGCAGGCGGGATTCCCATCTATTACAGTATGTGAGCCCTACGGCCGAGGGGCGATGACACGGCGCGTTGTGCCAAATGTGAATAATAACTATGTGCAGGACGACCCACGCTAGTCATCAAGTGTGTTCAGATCCTTGTTCGCCGGTGGAATGCAAATCGTGACCGTTTAAGTATGAGAAGTCCTTTGGGACGCCCACCTATTGTTTCTGCGTTGTCTTTGGTATTACTACATTCAATAGTTAGCTTCTGTAACTGGAAGGTCCTAAAACTGCAATGCAATCGACTCTTTATCCCTCCATAGACACATTTTTTCTCCGATGTAACTATAAGTTCTTAGGGTATAAAATTGTTATAAAATACTACGAGTACGTACCTACCACGGTAATTATTATCGAAATATCGACAATCCCAACTAAAATAATTACCGTGGTACGTACTCGTAGTATTTTATAACAATTATGTCAGTAAACCACGATTCAAGTTTAAAATCTTTAGGTAATTTATGTTGTTAATGTTTACGCATAGTTATTAAGTTTATAGATGTACCATAAAACATATATTTAGGGTTTATAACTTTTCTGTATCGATGTCGGCGGAGATGGTCTACGTAAAAACTCGAATTAACTCACTCGTTAATATTTACACCAAAGCGTGCCTAATGTCTTTGTCAAAAACTGTTTGTTAATACATAAATATATAAGTACATATAATAAATAACAGTAATATTGTTCTAGGAGTAAATGGCCTAGTGTCTAGGATTGCAGTCTCCCATTCGAGGGGTCGCGGGTTCGATCCTGTTCACGCTTATCTGACTATTCTGAGTTATATTGTCATGATGAAGGAAAACATTGTGAGGAAACCTGCACGCCTTTTCACAAACTGCCTATAGGTCTATAGGCTTAGGTTATGTGTGAAACAAAATGGACTTACCTACCTAAGTTCAATGAACTATTTCGATATGGACTTCGACAATATTAATCTTTTATATAAAAGGCACTGTATATTACAATTAATCCTAATAAATAATATATTATTTAAATAGATTCATTGACTAATCGCTCAATGTTTCATTAAGCGAAAAACGGATTAGTATGTACGTACCATAAACATTAGTAGCTATTACTTTATGGTACATACTTACTCATTTAAGCAAGTCATTACATACTCGGACAAATATTGACATGTAAAACAATGGGCTGTAAAGTTCGAAGACCCAAATCCTTACAATATGATGTGAGGTGGTTGTTAAAGGTTCCATCGCCATTTCGGCAGTAAAAAAATATAATTTTATTGCGATAAATACCTACTTCACAGACAGACTTTTCGCTGCAAGCTTTTAAACTTCATAACTGCAATTAAAATTGAGTCTTACTGCAGTTAAGACCCGCTGCTCGCGCGAATTTTCATTGAAATGTAATAATAATTATAATAGGTAATTATAATAATATAGTAAGTACGGTAATCTTAAAAATCGACATAATAGGATAACTATATTAGGTGTGACCAAAGGGTGCCAATGGGACTCTATTATTATTTTGGGCTATTGAGGCTTTATTGAGGCTATATTATTAGGTAGGTAGGTATACAGATGTTTTTCTTTTCTAAAGTTACAGTAAATTCTTCAGGAAGGTAGAAGATACTTCTGACGTAACGATTGTATTGTATTGTACGTAGGTACAGTGTGGACTTTTAAGTTATTCGGGAGCATTATACGAAGACATTTGTATTAAAATAAAAAGCTCTAAATGACACAAAAGCAAATGTAAGTGGCAACTTATTATGCGGACTTGTTCTGCTCAAGTGTAGTATGAATACAAATCATTGCATTTGGCGGTCAAAGTAGTCAGGACATCAAATTTGAATTTATTACCGGCTGTAAGGTGAGGTTATAGGGTGCTATCACGTATGCGTTATGGGAAAACATTTGGGAAAATCGGTTTATGGGTATTGATACTTGGAATGCTGTCATAATTGCTCCCCGTCCGGTCCACAAATTCAAGGAAAAATCCTGGTAAAAGTAAGTATCTGTTATGATCAATAAATCTATGGCATATAGATATTTATAGGATCATACACTGAACTCTATATTTAATCTATGATTTCATTGTTGTTGTTGTATGATTTCATAGATTAATTATAGAGTTTGGTGCGCCATTTGCAATTTTATTAGTTCCAGAGACACTCGCATGTCACAGGTTGCGCTTCAAACTGATCCATAAATATTATGCTGTCATTTGTATAGGGTCACCAAATCTAGTGTTATTCATAGAGATCAATGGGATCATAGGATTGACATTTTCGTAAAATAAAACGACGTAAGATTATTACGGACTAAGTAACAACTGTTACAATATGTGAGCACTTAAAATTAGTACACCTATTAGGTACTTACTTACCACTAAAAATTATGTAAATAGGTAGGGTGATTTCGCCGGTTGGCGACCGATTAGCGGGATATTCAACTTTACGTCAATATTTAAGTATGTTGCACCCATAGCACATGTATTAAAGTTATATGACGGGGTCCTAGATATTCTCAAGTTATATTTAAAAGTAAAAAAATAAGAATTACAGTTGTGAAAACATTTTAAATTGAATAAATCTTAAAAACTATGTGAAATGCTAGTTGGCGACCACTTTTGCTAGTTGACGACTGCCCCCTTATCTAGTTGGCGACCTCTCGATTTGCTAGGGAAAACTAAATTTGATTAATTAAAAATAAAAAATATGAACGTGTTAATGTTTAAAAAATAATTATTATTCATGCTTTATTATTCATACATTATAATAAATTATTAAAACACATTTTTTCAAGAGATCAAAGGTACACTTTAATATTCAAGCTTAAGCTTAAATGAATCTTAGCAAGTATAATACATTTTCCTACACAAGTGCAAAATTAAAAATATCACTTTAAACAACAATTACAAAAGTTTAGAATCAAATCATCAGATCATCAGATCTCGGGATGTTATACATTTTATATTTCTTCCTAATACCGTGTCCTCCTTCTCTTATATTTTTAAAGCACATTCCAGATCTCTTTGGGAATAAGCCGGTGTTATTTTCTAATACGGTTTGTGGAGGACATCTGTAATGAAAATATTATATACTAGCGGACCCGACAGACGTTGTCCTGTCTTAACTATGAATATTGAAACTCCCCTTTTTACCCCCTTGGGGAGAGAATTTTCAAAAAATGTAAAATACGTAATTCTTTATTTTTGATCAAGAGCCAAAATATCAAGTTTCATAAACATAACTTGAAAAATAACTTGAAGAACGAAGGACTATCATACAAACATTCAACCCCTATTTAACCCCTTAGGGGGTAGAATTTTTTAAAAGTGTGAAACACTTACTTTTTTGTTTTCAATTTAAAGCCTAAATACCGAATTTTATGGGTATAGCTTGAAAAATGACGGAGTTTCATACAAACTTTAACCCCCCTTTTTACCCCCTTGGGGGGAGAATTTAAAAAAAATGTAAAATACGTAATTCTTTATTTTTAATCAAGAGCCAAAATATCAAGTTTCATAAACGTAACTTGAAAAATAACTTGAAGAACGAAGGACTATTATACAAACATTCAACCCCTATTTAACCCCTTAGGGGGTAGAATTTTTAAAAACTGTGAAACAAGTACTTTTTTGTTTTCAATTTAAAGCCTAAATACCGAATTTCATGAGTATAACTCGAAAAATGACGGAGTTTCATACAAACTTTAACCCCCCTTTTTACCCCCTTGGGGGGCGAATTTCGAAAAATCCTTTCTTAGTGCTCGCCTACGTCATAAAAGGAACCTACTGTCAAAATTTCAAGTTTCTAACTTCAGTGGTTTAGGCTGTGCGTTGATCGTCAGTCAGTCAGTCAGTCAGTCAGTCAGTCAGTCAGGACAAGCCTTTTTATATAATTATAGATTAAACACCTACATTATGCAAAAAACAGATAAGATTATAAGTAGTGATTGCAAATGGTCGTAAACCCACATATTAATTTGCTCATTTTTAGTTGGCGACCACTTGATACCCATACATTTTAAGATGTTTTATAATAATAATTTGGTGGTCGTAAACTAAAAGATACACGGATAAAAATAAACAAATTAAATTGAAAGTGATTAAATTCTGAATTAGATTTGTAGTCTTTAAAAAATAAAAATAAATGTTTTTCTTTCTAAATGTCTATTGGCGGCCAGGTGGTCGCCAACTGAAGTTATTGGCTAATTCCAATTTCAGTTAGCGACCATTCAATTTTTTTACCTGATTTTGTATATTACATGTAATAAATGTACAAATAACGTAAAACATATATATATCCACTTAATAGAACATTAAAAAATTGACTCAAATAAATACATCACGATCTACTTACCTCGAACGCATCACTTACTCACTATTTTTTTCGTTGTTTTGGGAACGTGTACGCGCCGAAAGTATGAGCGGCGGATTGAACTAAGATTTGTTTGCTTTCGGGTAAACACAAAGCTGCCAACTATTGTAGGTAAAACTAATAGGTCTATCCCCCTCTTTACTTAAGTGAATTTCATTTGGAAAAGAAGAATAGAATTCTT
Organism: Hipparchia semele; assembly: GCA_933228805.2. Classification (NCBI taxonomy): domain Eukaryota; kingdom Metazoa; phylum Arthropoda; class Insecta; order Lepidoptera; family Nymphalidae; genus Hipparchia; species Hipparchia semele. Next base: position 9,691,145 of record OW121713.1, on the reverse strand, counting down.
ATTATTTTCGTTTTAATGCCGTAGGTCCTGTTAGTGGTCGCGTAACTGACCCTGGTCGCGTAACCGGCGAAGTCACCCTAACTATTATAGGTATTTCAGATACGAAAAAGATAAAAACTGAAATTAAAAAAGAAATGAGACTTTAAATGAACGATCATTTAAATATACTTAATAAATACTTACTCATAGCCTGAAAATTAAATAATAACTACCTACCCCTATACCCTGAAATTAGCAAAACAAAATGTTGAAAAAGCTTCCCTGAACTTAGCATTCAATACAAAATAGAGCTTTTTATACCTACTGACATCTGTACCCGAATAGCCTGCCTTAAAGTTTCATCTTCTCCTTACAAGATGGCGTAACACGTTCAATATTATCATTTCGTACTATGTGTTTCGTTTATAATTATGTTAACTTTTCATTTTGTATTAAAGACGTAGTCGTTGTAGCCACAATAGGCCATAAATAATGTTAATAATATTGCATTTTAAATGCATTTTACTGATATTAATTTGGCAATAATTCAGATTTTAATTGACAACAATTAAATGTTGTTTTATTAAATGTACCTAACAAGATTTATATTTACCAAAGGACTTTAATGTTATCATTAAATGTTTTTACAACAAATTATTTCCTAATAACTCAAATTAAAGGCTTCGGTAGCCGGATCTCTTTCATTTTTACTGCCGTGTTATGCCGTCACCCGTCAGAGGAGCAAATAAAGATCATCGCACACTTATCAACCCGGCACCCAGCCAGTCCGCGTCTTCGCTCGGCGTCTACCTATTGTCGACGTGTTACCCCAGCGGCGGTTAACGGGTAGACGCCGCATGGGAGAGGGGTGCCGACGCATTGTCCTCTAGTGGAGTCAGAAAATGGGTGAGTAACTCGTGGATAGCACGCAATCCACGCGAGACCAGCACGTGGCCAAGCGGGCGAGCAGTGGGTAGTCACCAAGTTAGTTCGCTCGCCGTTCGCATATGGACGACTTGCGAGCGAGGCGATCCCGTGAGCCTACAAAGTTGATAAGTGAGTGCATGTTTCTCTTCTCTTGTCTTCATTATCCTGGGAATTGTCTCCGCAAGTAGGCGATAGCCGCTCATTTTGCGTATTCCGCTCTCCGCCGGATCACTCCAGCACACCGAGCTCACTCAAGAATCCGAGCCGGCTACCCAGGTCAGCGAGGAGAGTGCATATTTATGAAAGTCCATAAAAAAATTTCAGGCGTACGAGAAATCTCAACCGCACGAAGCGAGGCGGTGCTCGTCGAGTTCCGAGTTGGTAAGTGAGCGACGACATTACAAATGTCAGGCTTATACAAAGGGGTTTTATCATAGCTTCATCAAGATGTTAACCACGCCGTTATTCAAGTAGCCGTGGTCTGCGTTCTGATTTTCTGAATCTGCGGGCACATTGTGCACGTTATAATGCACTCAGCTCGTAAATCGTTTTGACTTTTTTTATTTTGTCATTGAGACATAAGTGGACGTATGGAATTACTCTTCCTTGATATTGGTACCTATACGATACAGTCGTGTTTGTTTTTAATATTTAGTTAGGTGTTTTATGTTTTTCCTGCAGTCTTTCTTTTCAGCATACCTACAAGAAAATCTACGCCCGTGTAGATAGAGCATACATTCTTTTTACCTACGTATCTCAAGAATAAAAAATGGGCTTTGGTTTACCTACCTATCCAGTTACCAATCCAGATAAAATATATACTTACGCATTAGGGTTCAGGGAGACCATACAATCTAAGATATTTTTTTACTAAAAATTCAAAACTAACACCTACGGTGCATAAATAGTGGAGGGGGTAGGTAATTAATGAAAAAGTTTTCATAGTTTGTTTCATTCATTTTAATCATAGAACAATTAATGAAAGTACCTAGAAAACTAAAAAACTTCAATCAGTTAATGTTTAAATCTAGGCCCATTTACCTACTGACTTATTAATATTCACTTCAACGTAAAGCACGAGACACAAAGGCCGTAGATACAAAAGCATAAACAGTACAACGGTTAAGGCGCGGACTGAAAACCGAAAGGTCGACGAAACCGTAGGGTGGGCCGGTGGAGCGGAGTGGAGTGGAAGGAGGTGCCCACCACTTCCTCGTGTTTGACTACGTCTACGTTGCGTGGCGGGAAATGTCAAGGCCGCGTCCGCTCACTTCCTTTGCCTCCGTCCCAGCGACTGTGATTACCGTCTCAAAGATAATAAAGGCCTGGACAGACATAACGCGCTACGGATCGATGTGTGGCGCTAGTGCGTATTGTTTAAAGACGTTCAGCCGTGAAGCTATCTTCGCCCTATGTAGTAAGAATAACTAATTTGTATGAAAGGGATAAGCTTCATTTTATATTATGTATGTTTTTGGACAAGAACAATAAAAATTAAAATAAATAAGTAAAATGCTTGCAGTATGTACCAGCTCACACCTTTTAAACTTCGAAGATAAAATAACCTGAACTCCCCAGTTTTAACGCTCGAATAGACTCTGTCAAAATATATTATGAAAAAGCGAAAAGTTTGTAAAATGAAAATCAATAGGACTCAAAATGTCATCAATAAAAATTAAATTCTATATGGCGTCCAGCCCACAAGTTTTGCAAAATTATTATATTAGCGCTAAAATCGAATTTTGTTCAATCCATGTTGCAAGTTACAACTGTGCATTTTAGAAATCAAAGGTGCTGCGATCATCACGCTGCTCTGTAGCTATAAAATGACGGTGTTACTTCCTGCAGCAATGCGTTGTGTTTATCCAAACCTTTAATATGTGCTACCTATAAATTTAACTATTGCGGAAAAGTGTAATGGAATTTTCCGCTGACAGTGTTTGCTTGAGATAATGCTTTATATTATAAAATCTAATAATGTCTCGTACCAATAAAGTTCTTCCTAGAAGACAAGTAAGTATGTCGTCAATCAGCTGGTTTTCTTACGTAGGTAGTTATACATTAGTCACACCTTCATTTACTTATTAGGGTTCCGTAAGTATGTAGGTCCTTATCTTATTATTATCTTAGACAGTTTTCTGAGATTTGAATCTAGTTTAAGCTAAGTTCAGTGCGAAAGGATATGGGAGCCTGTCGCATTGTTATTACCTTGTACTTTGTTTACATAATAGTCATTAATTATTATTATTTTCAAATTTATCTTAATCCACACGGACGAAGTCGCAGGCGTCATAAGCTTTAAAATAACTTTATAATCCTTACCCCAATTATATTCATATCCGTAACAATTAACATATCCGTTAATTCAAATAATATTTGTACGTACCTCCACATTGCGATCTCCATTGTAACTTAAGTTCCCCCTAATAACAAAGTTTTATTTCATACAAACGATATAAAATTATGCAGTAAAGGTTTTTAAAAATAGTGGAAAACCAATTCACCACTTACAACTGTGAAAAGGTTAAAATATTGTAGAGCTATCGTAAGTATATCTCAACTCATAAGTACATTTCATTCATAGTGGCATCTCTTTAAAGATTTAACGTTTGAAACGAATTATGTCAGACTATTAAATAGTCAACATCCTGAAAATTAACATTAATAAATTATAAAAGCTAATAAAACGCCTTAAATAAATACACAATCTAAGAGATAAATACATTTTCGTATAACTAGCTGCATCCCTTTTACGCTTAAACTGTAATCAATTTCTATGAGTATTCGACTAGACTAGAATTACACTAGTAAGTTTTGACGTAAGTAGCTTACGGAAGTAACTTCCGTAAGCTGCGTAACTAACATTATCAAACGATAAGCGCCTTACAAGACTGTTTTCGTATGTTATGGAAGCGACTTACGAGAGTAAAACTTACAAGTGTATTTAACTTTACAAGTCTTACTTACCTCCGCAGCCTAATTCGTTTAGGCGAAACAGGAAATAGATGTGATGTAAAATTTTACAATTGATCGATGGCGCACGTACAAAATTTCTTATGCCTTGGCAGTTATTGAGTAATTTCCTGAGTGTTTTCCTGAACGATAAGAGATTGTCAAGGTTGTTGATTAATTACCTCAGCGCTGAGTTAATCTCGGGCCGTGCGGAAATCAGTTTTATACGTATTTTGAAATACTTACGCCGCCTAGTGCCCATTTGGTTCAGTAATACGTGCAACGAGTTATGTAAGATGTAGGTAAATAACGAGTTTAAAGGCCATGTTGATGTTACATAATGGTAATGAATTTAAAGGGTTATATTGGCTGTTTCCTTCTTGATGTGTAGGCGCGTTTTGGAATATTTTCAATTTTAATGATAAAGAGCGTATTTATTAACTGTCTACTTATTTACATTCAAGCTGTTGCCTGCGACTTTGTCCACGTCAATTAAAGTGTTTTTAAATCCCGTATAAATAGTAAAAATTATCACGATAAAAAACCGTCTCGGGAATGCAATCTATCTTTCTGCCTCAGGTTTATTTCAGCGAACAGTCGTACTGTTCTCAATATTAACAGTTTTATTTTTCAAAGGAACCCTAAATATGTATTCTGACTTAAATACTCTTCTCAGCAGAATTTGCATTCCGAACCGGTAGTAGAGTCTTGACGTGTGGTCTACAGAATTTGAGTTTGATACCTACCTCCATTTTATTCATCTCAAAAATCTCTTGTATGTATTGTGATATTTAATTTATTTATATGTGTATTACTGTATGTATAGATATAAAAAAGGATAAAAGTCGTCAGTTGGCTGCTCAGGTCGTGTCGAAGGGATGGCGTAACTTCGGCGCCAATGGAGCGCGGTTCCTGAACTCTTCTTATTGTTGGCACTGATTTGACGCTAAAGAAAACTGTGGAGAAGTAAAACAATTTATATATTTACAAGCTGATGCCCGCGACTTCGTCCGCGCGAATTTAGTTTTAAAAGTCCCGTGGGAATAATTTTCCGGGATAAAAAGTAACCTATGTCACTCTCCAGGGCCTCAACTATAAAAATTACGACGATTCATTGCTCCATTGCGGCGTGATTTATGGACAAACCAACAAACCAGTAAACCAACAAATCAACAAACACACACACTTTCGCATTTATAATAGGTAGTAGTAAGGATTCTTTATTGCACCACAAACGGAAAAAAAGATAACTTAACAAACGATGTTTCTTTTTCGTGAAATTTTCCCTCCCTCCTTCCAGTTTTCTCCCGCTATACCCAAACTCTCTTTTTTTTTCTCTCAAACTCCCAGGTGTAGGGGCAAATCCTTACTAACATCTTAAAATATAATATTAGTAAGGAATGCTTAGATTTTTTTTAATGAAATATATTACTTTTTTCGATAAATTCACGAATAACATTCTCAAGACATGTCTATGTTCTAAGGAGCGTAGTTTTCGTGTCCGCTGAAGCGTCAAGTGCGTGCCCAACCGCCTACACGTTCCCACAGACGCGACGGGCGAAGGGCGCGCCGCTGTCACCCGAAGCCCTACAGGCTACAGTGTGCGCTAATTAACCCGGCCACAGGCCGAATCACGGCCAGATGATATCTACGGAGCTACCAACCTTGAGCTCTCTGACTATACCTACAATACGTCATACTATTCTTATTCCTCATTATTGAGGGTTGTGATGGTAGAGGTTTTCTTAAAATAATCACGCGGTGGGTTCCCAGATCCTCCACACACAAGGTACGACACAAAAAATTTAACGGGAGCTACGGAACATGTGATTAACCAAGTGTACCTAAATTAAAAATTTAAAACATCCCTGACATGTTACAACATCGTTACAAAATAAAAATATTATGTAGTTATGTACACATATATGTCACATTCATTGACGATGCGAATTGACTCTGAAAACTTTTTAAACCTAAGGAAATCCTTATTAAATAACGATTAGCATCTCTTGAGTAAAATACGAGTATGACATTATACTTAACCGCACTATTTTAGTGTAATGTCATATTTTACTATCGTTACGTCTAGGGTTGCCAGGTCGCCAAACCTAATAGCCGGACAGACCAGCCAGTTCGGCCGGATATTTGGGTAAAAAAGCCGGACACCCTATATTATTGAGGATTTTGTCTCAGGATTAATAGGTACGACAAAAAAATTGTATGTAAAATCAAGTTTCAATCAAGTCGCCTGCGCAGGCTGCGCTAGGCCACGCTCGGCGCTCGCTTGTTTGCGAAATGTGAAAAGCCTAACAAAAAGCCGGACAAGACGGACACCGTTCATTTTGGCCGGACACGCAATCAAAAAGCCTACCTATGTCCGGCTTTATCCGGACGCCTGGCAACGCTAGCTTACGTCTATAGATTGAGACGACGAAGACGAGGTAGGTGTAGTTATCTCTCCCTGAATAATCTCATAAACCTTAGTTGTGCCTGCATTTTAATAAAGATGGTTTTATTTACGTACGTCACTCATTAGTTTTGTTACGTCAGTCGCGTGCAAGCAAGCAATAGATCGATGATAGAGGAGGAGAGCGCGCGCGGGAGAGTGCATTCTCCATGTAACGACAATGACGCGGGCGCGGGCGCGGGCGCATCCCCGCTCGCTTTCCAAGTTCAATGACAATGAAAGTGTGTGCGTGAAACTCGCGCTATTATAGCATTGCGATGCAAGATTGATTGTAATTACACAAAGTAGCGCGGGAAGAGTTAATGTTCACTGTCTTACCACAATAGTTTAATATTTATGAGTTCCTTTTTGTCATCGGCACGTCGGCGATCGGATATTTTTTCTACGCAAATAGCTAAATTAGGTTTTTTTAAAGCATAGCTAATAATTTGCTTAAAAAACTAATTTGGCTGCTAATTCATTTAATTAAATGATATGAAACTAATACCCCTCTACCGTAAGTAAGCGTAAAACTTGTGGTATGAGTGAGCACGATAATAATGCTTAGAAGATTCACTTGGACTGGAATTCACTATGAATGAAATTCACTCTTGGAGTCTTGCCTTGAAGATACTCAATACGTGCCAGAAACCCAGACGCCAGTAGAGCATTCCATTCCACAGCAGCTCATTTCAGAAATGCTGAACTTGTATCGTACGCGAGTATCTTAAACTTGAAACCTTACTTCATGATGTCAGCTGAATTAACGCCATCACCTGCCTCTCAGGTTCTTCAGCTATCGAGTTTATTTATTAGGTACCAAAAGACATGAAACGGACGTGCACAAAAGATTATGTAGTATCTCTTATGGCGAGATTTCTTACAGAAGCCCCAAAATTAGGTTTAGGAAAAAACAAAAAGTTTCAATACATAGCTATGTGAAATCTGTGCCCATCTTAAGCGACTAATTTTTATGCATTTTATAGGCATTTCTGCACGCCTAAGAGTTCTCCTTAATGTTCTCAAAGTGTGAAAAATCCGCCAATTTCCTCATTTCATTCTGCTCATTTCCTTGAAAATTGTATAGAGGAGCATAAGAAGGATTTTTGATTCCATGCATATAGAGCGGGTAATTTTGTCTAAAAACTTTAATGTGTGCAAAGTCTAAGGCGTCACTTACACAAAAAGAGTTTCTCGAATGCGAGCAACAAGAAATAATTTACGATTATCGTATGCGCAAATCGTCCATACAATTTTCGCCCGCGATTATACATTGCAGTAGGTACATTATTATGACAAAAACTCGTATCAGCATTCAGTAGGGTTACCAATTCGCATGGGCAGGAGACAAAAAATGTATCCCCTGATTTTATCCACTGACAAGAGATAAAATTATCTTCTCCCTACGCTAAAGCATGGCGACAAGGGAAAAGAGAATTATATAGTACGTATTTGACATTACACTGTGGATATTATTTTCACCACTCGACGGGTGGATAAAACTGAGCGAGGGAATAAACATTTATCCTTTCCCTGTGGATAAAATGTACCATGCTAACTCTGCAGCTAAGCGATCGGTTGCCCCATTTCAAAACCTAGTAAGTGTGATTGACAAAATTTTGAAGGATACCAAAAAACATACTTGTGGTAGCCCTTCTGAACTATGAACTCTTCAGTATCTGTTGGTAAATTAAAGTTTCGTATATAAACTACTTTGAAAGCTTTTATTGGATATATTTATTACTTCGCTAAGCCATCTACAAAACATGTTTTTTGGCCCCTGTAAAATTTTGTCAATCACACTTACTAGGTTTTGAAATGGGGCAGCCGCAATGCTCGAAAATGAGTGCCGAAAACTTCGCTCGCATTCGAGAAATTATCCTTGTGTAACTGAGCCATTAGACTATAAGTCTGCACCGTACCTATGAGCCACGGGCGCGGCCGACGCGTGTCTTGCGCGTTGAGTGGTGACGCGCCCGGCTGAGCACGCCTCATTGCCAAGGCCGGCGTGCTTTCTCCCGATACGCTGTTACGCGCCGCCGTACTTATATAACTATTACTCGCTGATCTGATGTAACTCGGATAACAGTTTGTCAACTCGCAACTGGTATCGATTAGTCATCGAGGACAATGCTTTCAACTCGTTTTGTAGTGGTTTTTAGGGTTCCGTCACCGATGGGTGTCGACGGGACCCTATTACTAAGCCAGCTCCGCTATCCGTCCGTCCGTTTGTCTGTGAGCGGGTTGTATCTCCTGAACCATAATAGGTAGATACTTGAAATTATTGCAGAATGTGTGTATTTATTGCCGCTATAACAACAAATAATAAAAATAAATAAAAAAAAAGACGTGTGGCACTCGGGGACTGCCGCGGTAAAGCTATTGCATAGCATTTTTTATCAACGCCATCTAGCGGCTCACCGTAGAGGAGTCCCGTGTCAGGTTAATTTCGTTACGGAATTTCTGGATTTGGTCTCCACGCTGGCCCGCGATAGAAGCTATGCAATAGCTTAAAAATAAAGGGGGTCCCCATACCCCCAAAAAACGTGATTTTTCCGCGTTCGCTTGACCTTAATCGCTGCTCGTACGGAACCCTTCGTATGCGAGTCCAGCTCGCACTTGACCGGTTTTATTTTGCTTGAAACAATACTTTGAGCTAAGTAGGTGATTTTTACCACTTGTTCTCAATGATACTTCGCTAAAGACAGGACACATTGTTTAACAGATCATTACGGTACTTTTAGCTTACGAAGATTAGAGGTAAGCCGATAACGAAGGTCTACCGTCTACGGTAACTAGTCGTTAACCTTACCTGTGATATAAAATATACTGTTACAATCGCGCATTTAAATAAATGTTGGTACAAAGTGATATTTTTAAATAATTCACTGAACGTTTGACAAGGGTTTCCGTCATGCCTATGCAAAGTGAAGGATGTTAGCTCGCTGATCTTGACCTAAACTCTGTTGTTGTCAACTGGGTGTTTCCGCTTTGATCTTACTCGATACTCGATATGAATGATTTTCAATAGGTATAATATAAATAAACCATAAAAATAGCATTCCTTACAACTTACGGTAGTAATATGATATACCTACCTATGAATACAAGTATCAACGTTAAAACTTTAGCAAACACTTGCATTTTTTTACCACACTACGTAGTGGCGGCGGTCTCTTCTCCATATTATACCTACATATAGATACTCCGAGCATAGCTCTCTAGTCTCTCCATCGCCCGCTGAGTGATTTTTATTCTGAGCTTTCTTATGAGGCCCATAGTTAGCGACCATGTTTCGGATCCATAAGTCATCACTGGCAACACGCACTGTTCGAAGACGTTAGTCTTCAGGCACTGAGGAATTTTCATAGTTCGAAGAGCTGATGGTCGATGGGGTCCCAAGGTGCTGGAGTGGCGACCCCGCACCGAGAAGCGCAGTGTTGGCAAACCCCCACTAGATGGACCGACGAAATCAAACGAGTCGCAGGGAGCCGCTGGATTCAGGCGGCGCAAGACCGAGGCCTGTGGAGGTACTTGCAAGAGACTTATGTCCAGCAGTGGACATTTATCAGTTGATGAAGAAGAAGCAGAAGATACATAATATACAACGTGTAATGAAACTCCGAAATAATACTGAAGGAGGTGAATGTGCTCATGAAACTGAACAACTTTCCCCAAGGAACATATGTCGAAATGTGAAAAAAAAAGTCGACCTCCCATACAAAATTGACGATCAGCTGATTGATTTATTATGATATGATATTACTACTATGGAGGTAAAAATTAATTTTCCTTATTTCGACCTATGTTCCTTGGGGAAAGTTGTTCAGTTTCATGAGCACATTCATCTCCTTCAGTATTATTTCAGTTGTATAGATACCTGTCTGATTCAGTACTTACGTAATACGTACCTACATTTATACAATATGACCTCACGGGCATCTGTAATTTAGATATTAGATAGGTACATAGGTAACTGCTAACTTAATAAGCCACTTGCGTCACCGCCGCAGTAGGCGAGTAGGTGCACATTTTAGCATCTGACTTCCGTGTGCCTGCCACGGATCTCACGGCACCGCTACGGCGCGATTGCATTACCTGTGCAAGATACTCAATCACTGCGACCGAAATCTGTCTCATTTTATACCTTTATACCCATTTGAAACATTACAAATACAGCTACTCATAATATAGTAGGTTTGTTTTAGGAATTTCGATGATAAATAATATCAACTAGACCTAAGTATTTGTTTGTCAAAAACTAAAACTAAACTAGGTAGGTACTAACCTACCAAGCGACTGTGAAAGAATATCAGGAAACTCATAATCACATTTCACACACACAGCTGAAAACGTATGTTTGATAATAATTATATGAACTGGTAAATCAAATCGTAAGTTTTAAGCTCAAGTCTTTTAGAGTCAAATGAATGAGGCTGACATCTATAGACCACACTCTCACTCCCGCTTAGACTCAAGACAGACATTTTTTCTCATTTAATATGGGACTTTTGAAGGTGACCTTTATATGTCAGAAGACAGACTTAAAACGAGACAGATTTACGTCAGAGCATATTTGTGTCTCGTTTTAGCTTTATCTTGAGTCTGAGCTAAGTTAGAGCACGCTCTATAGATCTCACCGTAAGACTTTTTACACAAGATATGCCTATATCATATTGTCATGATCGTAGATCAGTGACGGATTTGCAAAAAGTCTAAAAATGACTCTTTGACATATTTGGACATTTAATTAACAATTGTTATTTGTTTACTATTTTAAAACAGAACCTTTTTAATGAGTATGTGTTAAACTCCATTTTATATAGATTTTTTATTTCAAAAGTTATGACTACAAAACTTCCGAAATTATTTCAAATGGCTGTAAATGTGACAAAATGCAGATCCCCAAGAGAATATAATCACTCCGTTGACAGATCCATCTTTGTTTTACGATCATGACAATGATATGTATTTACCCATATATTTTTTCAAAATCTCATTCTACAAAATAAGACCTTTCATTGGTTTCATTTGACTGATTTAGGTAAGGAGTTATTTTTCGTGTAAGGCATATTGAATTTGTCATGAATTATAATAATTGTGTATTTAATTATCATAGCCATATGACAACATGAGCCAGCCATTACCTCTTTGACCAAAATAATTCAAAGTTACTTCACAAAGTCAGTTTATTAGTTCCCACTTCTCAAACCGATGAATTAACACACATTTATGTATGTGAATGATGAGGTACATCGACTGCTAAACTTTGAGAATAAATAAAAAAAACTTAAGTATATCCCTTCCCTAAATGATAAATGATTAGATTTGAAAAATATCTATGCTATGTGCCGACTGTACCTGTATAGTTTGTTTGTTATTGAATTATTATGTACTAAAGTACCTCAATGTGTATTGTTAGGTAAATATTCAGAATGCCAAATGGTCTGGTGAACTTCAGTATATAAACTTGAGTTTCCAATAAAGAACGTAACACGCGTCCTCAACTTGTCAATAGCCGAAAGCTGTTCGCGGCAGTAGATCTGTTTGCACTGTTTTGTTCATTCACAAAGCATGAATTATGCCGCATCGATGAATTTAAGAATCACCTATACAGCAGAAGCATAAAAAGTTCTGCATAATGTACAAGAATGTCGGACACCCACGTCGCAAATCTTTGCCCATTATCATGTTCATCCCACGGGCTCATGTATCGAACAGGAGCCAAGACTGGGCGGTACTGAGTGCAGAGATTTAGTTTTTGTTCGATGACATTCTTCCCAGCTGATCGCACGAACTGATTACATCCAACTACTGAATTTTCTTCCAACACGAAATTATATAAGCGAACCAAATACGGCTTCCACAGGTGCAAGTTTATTACGTTACCGACTATCGTGTAACCAGTTTTAAAATTCCCTTAATAACTCATTAAAAAACAGATCCTTCTGGTAAATTGTTTCTAAAGTATGAATAAAACTTATAATGAAAAGCAAAATTTTATAGATCAGAAAGTGCATCTATTAAAAAGCTAATATGACGAAAGCCACAAACACATTGCTCTGTTATTAAATTTGAAACCATGCTCATCACACGTAAGATAAAATAATACTTTGTTATTGTTTACAGACCACCGGGTAGGCGGTAGGTGTAATACACAATATCTCCCCCGCGAAGGCGCGCTCCGCAGCTCCGATGTCTGCTCAGCACCTATATATATTTGTACTTTGTTAAATATTATTTTAAAACGCCCTAAGCAGAAGAAAACCACATGTGGCACCACCTGACCTCCCTGAGCTTTCCCACGCTGAGAATATCTTTAGTCCTTGAAACAAAAACGTGAACGTTTACGTTCGCTTCCTTAATGATAAACCATAAAAGGTTAACTTCAGCTTCTACTGCTCCTTTTTTGTTAGCGACTACGGGGTCTGTTCGGGAGCGAATGTCTCGCTTGCATCGAGGCTTAAATTTTTTTTAATGTTTACTTAAATGAGCTGGTGATTGTTTTTTAATTTATTTCGTCGTTCAGCGACGTCATGTGGTTCCAATCAGCGCTCGACGAGGCTTTTAACGTTTTTCAATCGATATTTTTTAATTTAGTGGCCATGATCTGGAAGATACTTGCAATTATGTATTACACTAATTAATGTTTCTATCGAAGACTTAGACAATTGTCTCTAATCTGTATCAGTATCATTGAAAACAAAAATAACACGATTCATAGGGGTTCAATAGCTACTTTTCAAAATAATTTTATTAAGTAAGTATGTATGTAGATTTATGTAGGTTATACATTTTCTAATGAAAGACTAAGACTTCAATTTCCGCATACGACCAAATTAAAATTTTAGTTCCTGTTTGAAATTAATAAGCGTTTGAAGCACTCACGCCCTGCCAATAGCGATGAAAATTTAAATTCCTGTTTACACAATCAATTTAGAATATCGATAACAAACTACAATAAGCTCCATTGAAAAAACGCCATGCAATACATTGAATGAAGTGGCTCTTTCATTTGTTTCGGACCCTCGTGGGCTTGGGGTAAGAGGTAATAATAATGCAGTGTGAATGTACGTGAATTGCGAAGTCAATGAGGCGTCATAACCGTGGACATCCCGCGGCGCATCATTGTTCCTACATCTGTCGTGTTCCTGTTGAGGCACAACTGTATACTGCTATGCGATTCTCGAAAGTAAAATACAATTTACATCGGTTGCGCATCGGATGTCTTTTTAGATGTAGCAAATTTGGTATTCTCTTGTTGACTTTGATTCGCCGATGCCACACTAGCGCCCCATGAGCGAGCGTGGTAGATGTAGGAAACTCAATTTTGACATTTATGTATGGCAAATGGTATTCTGCAAGGCATTTTCAGCTCGTCTGTTACAACATCGTACGCCCTCGACTTCGATTTTAAATGTCAAAACGAAAGCGTCTTGTTTAGTAGCTTTTCCTAGGATGTAGTGTACGATGAACATTAAAATTGCTTTGTGAACTCAAAGAAATCTTTGAATAACTTGAAAATATGAGTTTTCTTCTACCACAAAACATTGTCTGAGATGGTTCATATAAAAAAGGTAAGTAACCCCGTGTCATTATACAAGATAACCTCTGTATCATAGTTCCCTAATATCCATAGTTAAAATCCCTTTCATATCTTGGAATATAGGATTTCTCTCATTTTTAAAAGTTTTATAAATAAATATGATACTTATTAAAATATTGATTAGTCGCAGTTTGAATAAAAAAATATTCTATTCTATAGTCATTTGAGTTCTTAGAGTATCAATCAGCAAGTTTTTCGACGATTTCCCTGGTGCAGTGCTAACCTCCTCCCATTTATTTAGACCACAGTCTTATAAATGGAATGCAATTTGGGAATTTATAATTTCTGAATTACATATAGTTACCACCCTACCGTCAAAGACGTGGACTAGGTGCTTATGTCTTTTTATGCTCCCTGCAGGTTTTATTTATGTAATAAATACTCATTTTTATCAATTTTCAGATATTTCACATAGAGACAACCTTAGAAGGAGATAACTCACTTAATGACATGAAGCAATCCTGCAGATTTAGCAGAAGAACTTACAGCTTCTTTTTCAAAAGGAATATAGCAATGAATAGAAGAAATAATCAGTTACGAGAACGTTTGTTATATTTTTCTAGAAAGCATATTTTTCTAGCCAACTACTAGCTAGAAAAAACCAACCTTAAAGAAAGAATGGGAAAAAATAAAAGATAATATTATTATATAAAAGAACTGGTTTTATTTTTCAATTTTTACGTTTATGATTAGGGCTTGATTTTCATGTGTCTTATGCTCCTCGCCATATCTTGATTCCTTCAAAATGCACTCTGAAAGTTATGGGCATCGTCCTGCATAATAATTCCAGCTGAAACATTTAAATATAATAATAATTTAATATGGCTAGTTTGAATTAGATAATTAGGCTATCAATACATACAGTTACAGAAAAAATATTAAAAGTGTCTGTTTATGTTTTTGAAACTGCCTTTTACCTCGTATTATTTATTGAATTAACAATATCAAAAACCAAACACAATCTTAAAATTTTTGTCGATTTATCTTTTTATCCAGGATAACTTTCAGAACAGCTGAACTGATTTTGATGGAACTCTAACGGGCATACACAAGTGAGAAGATTATGCAAGAAATGATCTAAGCTACTTTTTATCCCGGAAATATTACAGTTTAAAATAAAATAATATTTAGAAAAATAAATAAGTTTATATATTTCACATAGGCTACTTTTTATGGCCCAACAAGCTCATAGTATCTACCCATAAAAAAAACAACCAGTAAAAAACCATCTATTTACTATACGATGAAATTTTTACAATTTTTACTTTTATATTGTGCTAAGATAAACAAAATTATTTTGTTAAAGTGCAATATATACTTGTATCTTGATTTCAAGCTAATCATGGGAAAAGACTAGTTGATGAACTAGTAAAATATTTGTAGTTTCTTTATATGTTTAGTAAATAAAAAAGGAAAGTAAAATCTAAGGAGTCTAAGTTACAAACCTTCTGTTATACCCTTCAAATTCTTGGGACAACTTCTATAGATGCTCCCATATAATGGTCGGTCCAAGAGTGCATCAACATCACCACTAAATTCTTCTTTCTGTTCTTTTTACCAACTTTTCAAAATGTATAATGAATGCAGTATTAGGTAGGTAGGTGTTTCAAGAAATATAACACAGTTTTTTCACACTCATATCTTTCAAACACATCACATCTTACTTAGGTACCAAAAAACAGTTCAAACAATATCGCTTGTCGCCAGGGCGATGCAGTATTACACGGATTATATAGGTATTTGAAGCGTTTCATTTTGTTAGAAATATAATTGCCTTCAAAGTTACAAGTGTTTGGTGTTTACAAAAACGGATTGCGTCACCCGGCCGGACCTCAACGATGAAAGTAATTTTTTTCAATTCGTCTCAATAATATCGGCAATGGTCAACAAGCATTCATCCTTGTTGAAGTTAAAAGTTTTAAATAATGTTTATTTACATCGTAATTTGTATTTCTAAATGTAATTTTGTAATATAACAGTAAAATTTGCACTAAAACAATTTTAAAACTCTTAAAAAGGCTATATTTCTCAATCGTAAACTTTTACCGGTACAACACCGGCTCGCCTTTGTGAACATCGTAGGTTCCGTCTCGACAACAAGATCATCGACGAGCTTTACGCTGCTGCAGAATACCGAATTTACAACCGTTGTAAGTCGAGTCGATATGTACGATGTAACATCGTTGTCTACATCGATGTTAGCAACGTTTAAAGGTTTTTAAGAGAATCGCACTCCTGATTATTTTCCAAAGCTTTGGGAGTTTTTATCGATTTTTAACGTTTTTAGACTTCAGTAATGGTCTTTCTTATCACAAATTTGTGTTTTCAATAAATTTTATATTAGTGAATAAGATAATATGGTTTTCATTTTAGTCCGATTACAAAATATATTGCTAGAGATCTGATGTAAAATAATACTTGAATTAGGTACAACGCTTCTGTTGTATGGAAATTGGAGTCTCAAAATGCTTAAAAACCAGAACAAATTAATGTAGAGCAATCCTCAACCGCATTTTACAGGGAAAGTGGACAACGCAAACTATCTGCTCAAATCAAATAAAGTCAGGCAAAAGACAAAACCAGAATATATCTTATGAACTGAATAAATAGGAAGTAAAGTTAAGATTGTACCAAACACGGATACGGATAATAAGCTATAAGTTCCTCCTCCCGGAAAGATATCGTATAAGATTTAAACGAGCATTGATTAGGTTCTTCGTTTAATATTAGTAATTGGTGCTATAATAAACTTGTTATTGAACGTTTTAAAAGCAATGCTTGAAATCGAGAATTATCTCTAACCCGTTTATGATAATTGGCAACCCATTAAAGTACAGGTCTCCTCTCAGAAAAGGTCCACTACGCTGTCCCAATACAAATTGGCACACTTCACACACCTTTGAAAACATTATGGAGGACTCTCAGGCGTGCAGGTTTCCTCACGATGTTTTCCTTCACCGTTGAAGCATGTCATACCTATTAATTTCTCAACACACATAGCTCCGAAAAGTCAGAGAAGCCCAGGATCGAACCCCCGATCCCCTGAATTGGAAACCGTAGTCCTAACCGCCAGGCTATCACCGCTCTATCGATGTGTTTAATTAGTTTAAAGATGATAATATTTCTGTAGTTGTGAGCAAAGTAGAATAAGGAAGCGGCGAGTAAAGCCATGACGTCATGCTCAGAATAAACTCGCTTCCGAGAACGAAACGTTTGTGTCAGTGCACTTGTCCTGATAGATGGCTCGGCCACACGTGTGCGTAACATTGTATATCTGATGTTATATAATTATCTGTTATACGTTATAAATTATATTGAATTATTAATTAGGCCGACACCGGCGACTTAGTTCACATTATGCGACTTTGTCAGCATAACGCACAATAAACTGGTTCATCCACGTGTCACGTGTCGTGTCTAAATATTAATTTTGTAGTCTTCTGACAATACAACAATGTTCACCCTGGTGTTTTGCTATCTTTGTAGATTCGATTTACAAAATCAAATTTTATTGTTTATTATTAGAAGCATATTACACAAGATGGCTTGTGAGAGTTCAGTAAGGTATAATATAACATTTTATAGGAGATAATATCGTCATGATCGTAGAACAACGACGAATTTGCATTTTATGAACAGTACAGCTATTGGAAATAATTTCAGAAGTTTTGTTATCAAGACTTTTTACATAAAAAATCTATAGCAATGAAGTTTCACGTATACCCATTAAAATGGTTCTATTTTGAAATAGTAAACAAATAACAATTGTTAATTAAATGTCCAAATATGCCAAAGAGTCATTTTTGGACTTTTTGCAAATCCGGCACTGTTCTACGATCATGATGGTTTGGACATTGGAATGCCATTTAGCGGCCTTAGTTCAAATGTCCACTTGAACATATAAATTGGTAGCACTATATTTACCCGAAAACATAACTCGCCTTTTTCTAGGAAAATCAACCCTTGCGTCGTTTTATTATGAACACAGAAGAAAAAGGTAGGTATGTCGCTTTATAATGGTACGGTCCGTGGTACGGTGCAATATAAAAAGAGTGTAATCTGAGATCGTACTACCTACTGCGTAGATGACCGCTGGCGCCAGCCGCTCGGGAGTCGCTTCCGTTGTGCTGATTAATTCATTACAGTTACTCCCGCCGGGCGTCACCCCGACCGATTGCATCGTGAACCGAGAAAATACTTTTTTTATTATTCGAAAACAAGATAGCCCTTGGCTGTGTTCTCACCTGATGGTAAGTAATGATGTAGTCTAAGATGGTAGCGGAGTAACTTGTTTAAGGGGCTAAGCGTGTCAGTTTTAATTAAACCCAAAGCATAGCACTAATGGGATTCAGCCATTTCAGCTGCGGTTCCCGGTCTTGATATTGAAAAATTTTACAATGTTACCTAATTTGAACTGCGTTCAATTCAAATTGTACTCATTGTAAATCGCAGACTTGGAGTAAAGAATTTTGTGTTTGTGCGGACAAAATGCCGAAAAGAAATTCCGTGCGCGTTAGATTTGACCGGATACGAAAAAGAAAGTACGAAACTCCAATTCTTTCAACGGAAAGGACATTTTTTCTTTGATAGAAATGATTATTATGGAAGACCGGATACGGATATCCGAGTAGAACCGAATGCGGATAACTGGGACGGACTGCGGAAGCAACCGCCTTCCTGCTACGGATAAAAACGTACTACGTAGGTATAGTATACCTATATCTTACATCATTACTTGTAATCCTTACTAATATTATAAATTCGAAAGTATTGTTCGAAACGTGTTTGTTGGTTTTACCTTTATTCAGGGAGCAACGGAGTACAGTATTGATGTGATTTTTACATCGGTATAGTTGAGGACCTGCAAATAGTAAAGGTTACCTTTGATCTGGGTAAAATAATAAAACTTATAGGCAACCTATACCTAATGATTACGTCAGGACAGCTAAAGTTTTATTGTAACAGTAGTAATTATACCTACTATACGGATTATAAAATATCATACCCGCGGGGAATGGTGCCTAGGCTAACTGCATTGCTGATCCAGCTTTGCTGCAGCCTTATATTCCACGGGGGACTAAAAACGACGAAATCATCATCTCTAGTACCTGCTTATAAAATACAAAACAGGTACAGGGCACCAATTTTCAAATAAATGTCATAAAATTACCTTATACAGTAGGCATTAGCTTACTGTAGCATAGCATCCCTAGGAACGTGGGTTACATTTGCCAATCTTTTGGGGAAATAGAATACTAAATCTCCGCTTTCTGTCTGTTCCGTTTCAGACAGTAAAATACCACTAACTTCAACGGTGAAGGGAAATACCTAATAGGTATACCTAATGGCTCAACCAAAGGATATCCTCAGCTGGACAAAATATGATTCTCAGGTAAGGTAGGGATTTCCGGATTCTAGTCCAGTGCCGCCTTAGTGCCGCATACCTACAAATGTCATAAGTTTCCTATTTACAATGCTCGGACATGTACTCGTGCTAAAGTCCGACTTCTGCCTACCAGTAACAACAAAAATCTGCTTCAAAACAACTTATTACGTTCCCAGCTTCCTACGTAATAAACCAAATATGGAATCCTCGCGTAACATCGGCTATAATACTCGACTGTATGAAGTTGTTAGGAGAATTTAAATGCGATTACTCAAAGCGAGGTCGGTGTAAGTTACAACAGAACCTCTCTGTTCGGAATTGATTTACCGTGAAAACATTTTGAACATGCCTCCCATTTCGCTTGTTATTAGGGATCCCTGGCGAACGTGGGTAACATTTGACAATCTTTCGGGGATACTAGAATACTAAACCTCCGCTTTGTTTGTTCTGTTTCAGAAAAAATATCACTTGCTTCGGTGAAGGGAAATAGGTACGTGAGGAAACTTATCTTAGAGTTCTCCATAATGTTGTCAGAAGTGTGTAAAGTCTACCAATCCAAATTTGGCCGGCTTGGTGGACTGTGACCTTAACCCTTCTCATGGTCCAGGGATAGGTTACGATTTTCACCATTTTAAATCTTGCTACAGGTTAGGCCTTTCACATGTTGCTATAACTTCATGTATACAAGAAGAAACTAAGATAAGTAATATCGATCTCGATAAGCACTTTATTTCCTGATTCCTAATACGTACCGCATTTCGGAATGCCCTTCCGGCTTCTGTTTTTCCAACTAACTATAACTTGAGTATCTTTAAATCGAGAATAAAGAGACGCGTACCATCTTGGGCTGCATCTTCATCAGGTGAGATCACAATCTATATATTAAAAAAATCTATAATATGTATTGCATGATGGTACAGAACCTCCTGTGCATTACTCCAAATATTACTTGGCCGGTATTTCGTATTAAAGAATCCTTTATTATCTGCATGGCATTTGATATTGCAAAGACAGCTGGCGCCTGAACAGCTTCCGAGGATTGGGTGCGGATTCGATTGCAGAGCTGCAATCCGATCTTTTGTTGTCGGGGGCGATATTAAGGCATTTATCAGATTTGCGATGTCTCGTGCGCATGTCATCTTCACTTGTAACCCGATATTGGGACAACCTTTTGTGGTAGCTCCACAATGGTGCAGCATGCGCCAACTGTCTCGATCGGTAGATAAAATGTCATCAGAATCGTTCACCATTCGATTTAACAGTTGACACATTGTGTCTTTACTTGCTTACCTACCTTTAAGATCCAGGCACATATTTAACTAACTTTTGCCCACGACCTTTTCAGCGTGGATCTAGCCTTTTTGAAAATTCAGTGGGAACCCTTTATATTCCCGGGATAAAAATCCTAAATCATAAAACTATAAAAAGAAAAGCGATCTATTTGCTCCAGTGCTGCGTAAGTATACATGGCTGGATAGACCAACATAAATGAACTACCTGCTTCAGCATTAATAATTATACCTAATACTAGCTGATGCCCGCGACTTCGTCCGCGTGGGTTTAGTTCTTAAAATCCCGCGAGAACTTTTTGATTTTCCGGAATAAAAAGTAGTTAACCTATGGTCACTCTCCAGGTTATTTACAAATCACAAAAATACACTTCAATTTTATTGATTGAACATGTATACCTACTTATAGATATGTGCATAGTTATATAGATTCTTATTCACCTACTTTGTAACTAAAGTAGATCGCAGGTTTTAAGACGTATGTATTTGCTCATTGGCTTACATTGGTATTCGCTTACTTATCATTTATCAGCTTTGTAAGTTACGCTACACTACGCACTGGTTGCATTTTTATTTTGCTTACTACCTATGATCTCATACATATAGCATCGACAACAGATAGAAGTTTCCATAACCCTGTTCTCATGTTACATACAATAGCTATTTGTGAGCATGTAATATCTAAATTGATGCCTTGACCGAAGCTTGACCGCGCCAAGCTGGGATGTAGCAAGAGCATATAGACAGTAGTTTTTTTTATTCCATGAAAACTCTGTATTCATGACAACTGCGATCTCACCTGATGGTAAGTGACGATACAGTCTACGATGGTAGCTAACTTGGAAGGGGTATAGCAGTGCAAATTCAACCCATACCTTTGCCAATACCCATGGTTGCTACTTGC
Organism: Hipparchia semele; assembly: GCA_933228805.2. Lineage (NCBI taxonomy): Eukaryota > Metazoa > Arthropoda > Insecta > Lepidoptera > Nymphalidae > Hipparchia > Hipparchia semele. The sequence goes on along the minus strand of OW121713.1, from coordinate 9,669,656 downwards.
TAGTCTAGTGGGAGGATATAACTAGGGTTGCCAGATTTTTTTTTCAGCCTATAAGGGACAAATGGTTAAATGGGCAAAAAAATACGGGATTTCAGTTTTTTACCCGGGACAAATAAAAAATCAAAATTAGTTAGCGTAATTTTTTTCCGATGATCAAGTCAGTTTGAATAATTATGGCACTAACACTGTCGTTGGTCGATGCGGGCGGCAAGTGCAAGTTACTTCACACTACACAGTCGTTCGAGCCGAGTCAGACAATGTAAACCGTACGTTTTACGAACGTTGCGTGTGTGAATACTTGGATCGATTTCATAATGAATGATAATAATATAAAAAAATATTTTAAAAAAACCGACTTCAAACGCCACTTAAAAGTATAAAATAATTTTAGTTTGTACACGTATGTTGAAGTCGGGCTAGCATCGCGCATCGGTTTCATCGTTTCTATTTAGGCCGGTCCGTCTCACGGGCTAATTCAACAAGTATACCGGCCTAATAGTATTTACGATTTAATAATTTTAGTTTGTACACGTATATTGAAGTCGGACGGGCTTAAAATATAGAAACGATGATACCATTGCGCAACGCTGGCCCGACTTCAACATACGTGTACAAACTAAAATTATTTTATACTTTTAAGTGGCGTTTGAAGTCGGTTTTTTTAAAATATTTTTTTATATTATTATTTTAAGCTTTTTAGTGTAGCTTCATGGGACCAATTCACTAGACCATTTGTTTTGCTCCTTAAAAAAAGTATTGAAATATATTATTCCAAATAGAAATTTAGCATATATATGTATGCTATGAAGTTTGCATGGTTAAAATCCTACACACACTCTGATCACGAGCGATTTGCTCTTATTCAATGAGGAGTTCCATCCTATATCTCCGAAGATATTCATCAGATCTTCACCAAACTTAAATGGAACCAACCTGACGATATGCCCTTTTAAATAAAAAAAAATTATTGAAATCGGTTCAGATTTGACAGAGTTATAGAGTAACATCGTCAAAAATTCGGTTAAAAAAAATTATATTGAAATTCCGAATAGAAAAGCATTATGTATGTATGCTATGAAGAATGCATGGTTAAAATCCTACACATACTCTGATCACGAGCGATTTGCTCTTATTTATTGAGGAGTTCCGTCCTCCATCTCCGAAGATATTCATCAGATCTTCACCAAACTTAAATGGGACCAACCTGACGATATAACCTTTCAAATAAAAAAATTTTTATTAAAATCGGTTCAGATTTGACGGAGTTATGGAGTAACATCGCCAAAAAAAAAAATAAAAAAAAAAAAAAAAAAAAAAACATACGCGTCGAATTGAGAACCTCCTCTTTTTTTTGAAGTCGGTTAAAAAACGAAGTACGATTCAAATACGGGACAGAGCCAGTCTCGCCGGGACATTTTAAACTATGCCTAAAATACGTCTGGCAACGCTAGACATAACACTCACACTCCCCCTTAAAAAAAATTTCTATCGGGAAGTTCTGTCAGTGCGTGTGTTGGTTTTTGTGCAGTGAATCATAGTGTGACAACTCACCAGGATTATCGTTTGCAGCTGCATCTGGCGACAGAATCCTGACATACGTGCAATAAACTTTAACCATCTACAGCAAGAAGCACAGCTACGCAAAAGCCGGACACAAACACCATGTTGCAGCACTCTGAAAGATCTATCCGTCAGTGAAAACCCCGGGCAGATCGGACTTCGGGATCGTGAGTTATTACTATCTGGGGTACGCCCGAAACACGTGGTCGCAACGCGATTTCAAGTGGAAAAACACAACTAACCTATATGAAGACACGACACGTAGTCCCGTGGTAATTAAGAGACTTCACTGACGGTTCGAGGACTGCGCCCTGTGAACACTGGACCTGAAGAGAAGACCGTACCAGGCAGTCAGGTGAGCTCGAGGGAACCCAGCAACCCCTTAGCCCAAATTACCCGTGCTTGGGCTCATTTCATTCAGCTCGCCGAGCACTTACCACCTGCGAACTCCCAGCTTAACAGCCATAGAATACCAAGACCCCCCACACAAAATTATCGAGGTGGAAGATTCCGAGGTCCTTAAGCGTTGGCTTATTTTAGACTCATAGTTAGCATGGTAGGGATATAAATGGGGCTGCAAAACTGGGTTTGGGTCTTTGGTTTGGATCTTTCAATTCTTTCCAAATTTCTTTTTGACGATCGACTTTAAGAATTTTTTTTTATTCATGTTTGACCGTGCACGCCATTGTATGGCCGTGTGTGGTGAAATGTAACTACATATTTAAGTACTTTTAACATCTTGTTTGTACCCCCATATATGCAAATAAAGAATTGAATAATTGAATTTTTTTATTTGAAATTTGGAAGGTTGTTAGTTATTTTTTAAACGGATAGACATAGGGCAAGAGGGAGTTTTAATAAATGAATTTTCCTGTCAGGAATCGAACTCGAGACCTCCCACTTCAGCGTTCCCCTGCGCCAGAGAGGTCTTCGATGAGTTATCGATCTAGTCATATTAGATCATACACGAGCCCCTTGTAGTCTAGACGCGCCCTACATCCATAATGCTGTTACGCGTATTACGTGCCAGCCATTATGCAATGCGCGAAACCTGTACGCCGTGCGTGAGAAGCGGCGCAACACTCGATGTCTGTTAACATTAAAGAATGGCTGCTCTAGCGGTATTAAACAATACTTATCAGGGTTCAATAAACTTTGTTACGGATCGTTCAGAACCTCAATAGCTCAGCGGTCAAGGAGCGGACAGAAATCGTAAACATCGATGATTCACGCCCCACTCATTGCACCTATGGTCGCACTCCTCCATTTTAGTGACTTTTATTTATGCACTAGCTGATGCCCGCGACTTCGTCCGCGTGGATTTAGTTTTTTAATTCCCGCGGGAACTCTTTGATTTTCCGGGATAAATAGTAGGCTGTCACTCTCAAGGTCTATATCCATACAAAAAGTCACGTCAATCCGTAGCACTTTTGCAGCGTTATTGAAGGACAAACAAACAAACCAATAAACCAACAAATAAACACACTTTCGCATTTATAATATTAGTAAGTAAGTAAGGATGACATTTATAAGTAAGTAAGCATATGGAGCAAATATACACCTATCTTCACATAATGGGGAAAAAGGAGAGACACATAGTAACACATGAGTAAAGAAAGTATTTTAGGTAAAGGAAGATAAAAGCGTATAGGTACGCGTAGTAAATAGGAAATTCAAGAAACTAGAAAATAATATTGTAGTTCCTTGGTAGATCCCGTGGAATGTAAGTCGAGCTCGCATTCAACAAATACAACATGAGACGACAAAAAACATAATATAATTGAAAGACGTCGCCTATGTTGAACAAACATGTGCGACGCAGTTCCTTAAAAAACGCGATGCCCTGAAAAAATGTAGAAAAAAGACACTTGAACGCTGAAGCGCGTTCGGCTGACAGGAAATATGATATTTTATTTTAGCCGTGGGATCAAACCGAGTCGATAATTTGTGTCCCGAATAGAACATCACACGAGATGGTGAAATTAAATGAGAAATTCCTTTTTTGAATTTAGAAGTTAAAGGTGTTCCTCAAATAAACTTCTCGGTGTTCCTTGATGTATTTTAAGAATCCTTTCTTTTTTCCGCTCAACTCGGATTTGGGCCGAACTGTGAATGTGTGCGTGTCGCTTACAATACGACTGTAAACATCTTTCGCACGCTAGCGCGGTACACCATTGTATCTCGGAGAAGATAGTTTGATACTTTGTACAATTTTCGAATGGTGTAACAAAAGATCTTACTTTTACTTTGATATTAATATTTCGTTATATTTTTGGGTAGGTACTTAATAGGTGGTTATGTAATAACTAATATTATAAATGTGAAACTGTGTTCGTGTGTCCTTTAATCACGTAGCAAATGATCGACGGAGATTGATGGAGAGTGAAATAGGTTCAATATTCCGGAAAAACATGCCGTTTCTGAGGGGGTAAAAAACTAAGTCCATGCGGACGATGTCGCAGGCACAAACTAATATAACAATAAATACCTATCTAGTTATTTTTATAATTTATTTGTATCAATTAATACAAAATTTCAAAATCAATTCATATCGATACTACAATAACTATAAAAAGGTAAATCTGTCATTCAATAAAATTTTGTGACAACTTGCATCTTGACGAAAGATATACATTTCATCCCGGAATATCTACCTCAACATAGTTTTACAAACCTAAATCATCGTAAAGATAGAACCAAAAAAAGTTAGAACTTGTCGGCCTAGTCAAAATAAAAAAAAATACCAATAATTGGGTAACCATAACTGTTATCATAAAACATTGTCTCTAAAGTTTTATGATAACAGTTATTGTTACTCAATTGAGGACTGGAGCAGGCACGTGCCCAACGCCTCAACCTTTGCAGGTACCTTGTCATATTTGATTTTATTATTTTCTGGCCAGACCATATTGTTTGAACACTGTTTGGAATGCTATCTTTCTTATCAATAAGGGCCGAGCTACACCGGAATGGCAGCGGTGCGGCACTTTCAGTTTGAAATAATTTCAAACTTTAACTAAATCATCGCTAAAAACCAGTATCGCTTGACGCGTGTGGCCGCGTGACCTTTTTGAGCTTTTCAAGCGATATTGGTCTTTAGCAATTATTTAGATAAAGTTTAAAATTAGTTCACACTGAAAGTGCTCGCCGCGCCGCTGCCGGCCGCTGCCATTCTGGTGTAGATCAGCCCTAATAATGGCAAGTTTGACAACCTCCCTGGCGCAGTGGTGAGCGCTGTAGTCTTATAACTGGTAGGTCTCGGGTTCGATTCCCAGCGGTGGCAATTTAGGAATTTATAATTTCTAAATTGTCTCTGGTCTGGTAGGAAGCTTTGGCCGTGGCTAGTTACCACCCTACCGTCAAAGACGTGCCGCCAATCGATTAAGCGTTCCGGCACGATGGCGTGTAGAAACCGATTTGGTTGCCAACAGGAAATCACACAAGAATTACAAAAAAAATTAAACTACATCTATAAAAACATTTCAGGTGGGCACTCAATTACAGGCAAACCAAATTATTATAATAGTTATTGTAATTGATACGTACAATAACTATTATAATCAATAGTTCCTAAATCGCTACAGTTTAGATGAGCAGTACCCTTGCAGCATCAGGATTGAGGAGTTCAGTTGAAAGTTTTATGGGACCATTTTGCAAAGTTTTTGTATCGATCAAAAAAAGATTCACGCAAATCAGTTTAGAAATCACGGATATATCGTATACATAAGTAGAAAAACAGTAGTCATCAACATCTCGATAGTCGTTAAAAAAGTAGCCTAAGTTACTCCCGATAACATAAGCTATATATCAGTGAAAGTCGGGTCAGAATCGCTAACAGTTGCTATAAAACTGATTGAAAAAGTAGATGCATATCACTAATTTCGTGGCTGACGTATGTTTCGGCCGTGGTGTAGCGGTTAACACACTTGGGCGCGATTCCCAGAGAGACGTGGGTTCGAATCCCACCGGCCTCGGAATTTTTGATATGTATTTATAAATCTATTGGGTCAGAATCGGTTCAGTCGTTCCCAAGATTGCCAGAACAAACAAACAGACCGACAGACAAAAATGATAAAAAATGCTTTTTTGTTATTATACCTTATTTACTTTCATATGGATTTAGTAAAAAGCTGTTATTTTGATATTATAAGCAGATACTTCAATTTTGTTTATTTGTATAGGTAATACTAAGGTATTATTACCTATACAAATAAAGTATGTAGTAAGCTACATACCATACTAATTTCTTAATTCAACATCTTTACTAATTTACTAATATTATATATGCGAAAGTGAGTGTGTTTGTTGGTTTATTGGTTAGTCCTTCAATCACACCGTAACAGAGCAAAGAATCCACGAATTCAATTTGGTTTATTTGTATAGATAATACCTAACTACTTACCATACTAATTTCTTAATTCAACATCTTTACTAATTTACTAATATTATAAATGCGAAAGTGAGTGTTTGTTGGTTTATTGGTTAGTCCTTCAATCACACTGTAACAAAGCAACGAATCCACGAACAAACAACGGAGAGTGACATAGGCTACGTTTTATTCCAGAAAATTAAAGAGTTCCCGCGGGATTTTAAAAACTAAATCCACGCGAGCGGAGCCATGGGCATCAACTAGTGTTTCATATTTTAATGTATTATTTACATAACATTTTCATTATCTCTACCGATGCAAACGAGACCTTTCGTCGGATACCTAATACGATACATTTATCTATAACTTTATTTGTATTTTTGAATGAAAGAATTTCTGCTTATCAATCAAATTACAATTGAATCAGAAATAATTTCATTACAAGCAGCACGTGAATCTAAAACTTCTAAAATGCTAATATGCGATGGAATTTCAGGAATCTATGCAATAAAAAAATTAATAGTAAAAAAATATCAATAGGTATATTATTATTGATGAACTTTGATTTGAGAATGATTTATGTACCTATAATCTATAATTAATAGCCATTTTTTAACATTATAATTATTTTGCCTAACACAGCCACGACTAAGACTTCACATTATTTTACAAAAAAATTACTTTGAGTACATACAAAATTCCCTATTCTAATTTCTAAAAATAACATCCAATATGAGTACTACATTTTTCCTGCCTAACGTTCTTATAAATAAAAAAGATAATGTTAGTTTAAAGTACATATGAAAAAGGAAGTCTCATTTCAAAAAGCCGAGTCGGTCGCGCTATGTATTGTTAACAACTCGTAATTTACATAACTTAGTTGCTCACGCACACATGCGCAAGTACCGCCCGGCTCAGCAACACGTCCACCCTCGAAGAGCGCTGAGCTCGGTATGCCGGACTTACAGTCTGCTGTGCCATTTCAATCGTGAATTAGAGGATACTTTGATAATTTATATAGGTATGAAATTCAATATCTAGAACTGTATTTTTTTTTAATTTAAGCTCAGCGAATACTAAACTATTACACCTTATTTTTTTAGTCCTTAAAAGATAATAACTTTCGAGAAATACCTACTATTGTAATGCTTATAAATTGCAAAAATCGGGCATACCTTTATGCATTTTTAATTTACTTATATTGTATGTAACATATAAAAACTGGCCTCCTTACTCCGGAGTAGAGAATGTGTTTATATTAGTGGTATTTTTTATAAATTGCCTATAAAAGTTTTTAATGGATAAATCTTGTGTTCCAATCTCACTCAAAAGCGTAAAAATCGTAAACGTCCTTCACGAGAATTTCGATTTGAGTACATTTTTTTTATAAAATAAAAATTTTATTCTCGTTACTCCGGTGAGGAGCGTTGGATCCATAACATGTAATTTTTTTTATTATTATAATCATAATACCTGAAGCATAAACCCAATAGCAAGGTACGTCCAAATCAGCACCTAGCGGCCAAGGACTCTTAACGTTGCAAAACAAGAAGTGACTTTGAAAGGATGTATTATGGGATGATTGTGGATTAAAATAAAAGGGCGAATGTATATTAATATTAATGATATTTTATAACTATTTTGAGGGAAATTAATTAATTCAATGCGTAACTTTAGCTTATTAAAGTGGCCCAACGAGATTATTCAGAGTTAGGCCGCCATTGGTATAACTTTTGATACGCTTCATCCTTTATAATAGTGTTTCTTTGTTTGTTGGTTTAACCAGCACCACTTGACTGCTATTTTTAAGGACCTGGAGCCTACTTTTTATCCCAGTAAAACAAAGGGTTCCATTAGATTAATAAATCTTTTCTCTATATCTTCGAATGAAGCATACTCATATAATATCGATCGAACTTCACTTTGCAAGTTCGTTTGATCATATATAGTTGGTACCTATTTCTTAGTGGTGCCTACGCACTTATTTTCTACAATATACTCGTAACTTAACCCACCCGTAAAGAAAAATGAGAGCTTTGAGAAGATTCTTCAGTTTATTTCTCAAAAAAAAAAAACGTAGGCCCCAGTCTAGTAGGTGCTTTAATGAGAGCAATCAGCTAAACAAATGGATACATACAGAAATTAAAAAGAACATTTATTCCACAGATTTATTCATTAAATAATTCGATAACACAACCCATTAACCATAAAGAAACTACTTAACTGTGTAGAATCTTGTAACCCGTACAAGAGTTCCGATTGTCTCGAAATGACGAGCGACCTTTGGCTAATTATACCAGGAATCGATTCCAATCAGCATCAATCTAAACCCGGAAGCCGTATCTCGCCGGAATGATTGTCCGTACTCTGTCGTCGCCTTATCACAATTTGATTGATAATATATTTCAACGTAACGAAAAACTAAAGCTACGATTCCTAGTTCACAATCGAAGTCTGTTTTTCGACCAAGCGAACTGTGCACTTGTCAGGTTGTCGGTTTGCTTGCCTATCCGTCTTTTAACACCTGTATAACATTCTCCTGAATCCTTACTAAACTGTGTTTGTTTGTTAGTTTGTCCTTCAATCACGCAACATCGAAGCAACGGATCGACGTAATTTTTTGCATTTTTTCCCCGGTTGGGGGTGTTTAGAATTTTTAATTTATATTTGTTTTATTATTGTTGTGGGTTCTTTTCAGGATACCAAAATGTGTCTTGGGCCTCGAAGTTATCCGTATTATCCTGGTGTGACCCCACAGGTATCCTACTAAGCAGGGTTGAGCCGTGATTTTCTGACATCGCCCTGGGGTCACTCTTGCCCCCTTGATTGTCAAATCCAATGGTGCCACGCAATCCGGTGGGTTGGGTGGCCGCCGTCACTACTGATGCTATTGATACGAGATAGAAATGTAGATAGATAAATTAATAAAACTTTATTCCGATCAAGAAAAGATTGGAAACGCTGGAAGTGTTTCATATAAGTTTGTCCCAACATATTAGCCCAGTATGCTAATACGGCACAGGGACGGTGTCGTTGCGCCTATAAAATCGTCTCAAGTGTAAACAAGCGTAAATATCGCGCCGCACGCACTCATAAAATCTATTTCTCGCACCATTGCGGCACGTACCTAAAGGCTTGGCCGAGGTAGACCCAACGCGATATTAGAAGTTGTCGTACAAGGAACTGTATTTAAGTAAGCGGTTTCAATGAAGAGCGCGTATAAGAGCCCCAAGTAGAACTTTCGCACGGCGACGCTGCAAAGGCAACAAAAAAAACCGTAGGAGCCAAGCAATCGCCGGCGCCGTCGCGTGTCGTCCCCGTCACGCTTTGCAAATTGTACAGATGCTGTCAGATAAAAATGATCTCAATGATAGAATGAACAAGAAAATGACAAAAGGCTTGTTTTTTTGTGCATAGCTACTGTAGATTCTTCCCTACAGACAGCGTGAGACCCGAAAGGGTAAATGACGAATCAATAGCTTGGCATAGGTACACCTACACGGTGTAGGCTACACCTCACTTCACTCCGACACCGACTACATACTACCTAATAGATCAAGAAATCACCAACTGCGTAGGTTCAAGGTCAGAGATCTCTTACGCCTACTGTCACATGTGTTTAGTTAGTGCGACGACGTTTTACCGTGGTGCACTATGCAGCCGGTGCGCATTGCAACCGCCACGCTTTGTGTACACCCAGGCCTTTATTTAACTTTTTTATAAAGCGACCTACTACTTATTTCGCCATTAACTCATTACATAGTAACGTTACACCAACAACCGATTTCCAGTAGCTACCACACTCATCAACACGGTTCCCAATCTCATTGTTTTCAACACGCGGAAATCTTTTCACGCATTTAACACAGTTCTTAACAAGGCAAGAAGGCTTATTAAATAACTTGAGAAACAGCTTAAAACAGTATTGCTCAACTATGTAGATATTACATTTATATACCAACTCACTTAAACTTAATGATAGGTATACGAAAAATTTAATTAACTTACCTACTTATGTAGAGTTTATGATCTTCTTGGCACATCTACCTACCCGTATGATTGCCAGAGTTAAGTCAGGGTTACATTGATCCAGTATGTCGACAGTGCAGCGTTTTTGGCATGCCCGCGCTACATCGTTGTAGTGCGGTTTAAGAGCCCTTTTTCCTACCAGTCCAAGTCCTAGTTCCTATCAGTTAATATTATTATAATAATAGATTACCTACCCATATTAAGTGTTTGTTTACATGTTTCATTTATATTTCGTTTTTAGTTTTATGGTTTTTCTTTTATTTGTTAATTATCTGAATCCATAAATATAAATAAACTAGCTGTTGCGCGCGACTTCGTCCGCGTCAATTTCTGTTATTATGATCGCGATTAAGAAGTTTTTAAAAGAATCTAATTTAAATATGGATAATTTTCCCCGTTTTTGCAACATTTTTCACTCATGCTTCGCTCCTATTAGTCGCAGCGTGATGTTATATAGCTTAAAGCCTTCCTCGATAAATGAACTATCCAACACAAAAAGAATTTTTCAATGCGAACCCGTAGCTCCTGAGATTAGCGCGTTCAAACAAACAAACTCTTCAGCTTTATTTATTAGTATAGATTAATAATTGGTAAATTGGTAAGCAGACCCATCCCAGTTAGACTCATCCCAGTTAGACCCATACCTACCAAACACATTCATGATGCGTGAAATAATAAACCAATCCGGCCGCTCTACATTATCATCAGTTGCACGGCTTTCCAACGTTTGAGGACAAAGGCAGTCATATGAGTCACCGACAAGATTATTAGGCCTAATATTACACACGCGCGCACAAAGCGAGAGGGACTTCGCTTGGCGATCCATCTTGATTGCTATTCCGAGCGGCGATGCTCCTATATAGGTATTTTAGGAATATGCCCACTTACTCAAAATGACGTAACTCATACGACGACTTGTATACATGAACGATGCTAACATTTATTTGTTTTGAACGATCACCGGTTCGATTGTAACAACAGTTTCGTTATAAAGTTTTATGGGTCACGGCTCTACATATATCCTTACAGAGACCCAAGTAACATAACATTTCAAGTTAGGTGCTACATATAAGTCATAAACAGCCGGTTCATTTTTAACCACATTTTCGATCGTTCATTGATGAAGAATTTCGATGAAGGATGAATCACGAACAGTGCAAAGAATTCATTGTACACCTATTGCTTAGACGTTGCATTTCTGAATAATTTTGTTAACTATGTCGCGAAACAGGTGGTGCCTTGGCCTTAGCTGATTTTCAATTGTAAAATATTTAATGAAAGCAAACTAAAAGAGTTATAGTTTCTTAGGAAGAAAAATTAAAGGGTCAGTTAACGCGTCAGCATAAATATCTACCTATATTCCATGAACAGTATCTGCCACATCCACTAAAGTGCAAGATACAATCTTGTGGACACTTGTGGAGAGGCAGACGAACATACACACAACTTATAAGGCGAAGCGCTGCTATAACTTCGTGGAGATATGAGATCATCAAGAAAAAACAAGGAAAACAAAATTATTTTGCTATAATCCACCAAACCAAAAAAAACAGCACCTATGGCAAACGTGCCGCTCGTACTTGCACACTGCAGCTTTTCCAGTAGTGGACCAGAGACAGGAACAACGCAACACCAAAACGTGTTACAAATAAATTTTATTCTCCTTCCTCTAAACAAGGAGGTGGTAAGTATTTCAAAAACTTAACTCGTATAGGTATAACAAAATAACCAACAACAATGTCTCTTTTATGAGCGGCGGCTAGTTGCAATGCTACTGTAGCATGTTGTATAGGGCTGAAGTCTCGAGGTGTTGCCTGGATGTAGATGTCAGCTGGAAGACCTGGAGCTAACAAGAATCTGGTGCGGGGGTAGCAACGCCAATAGGCTCCGAGGCGACACGTTTCATCCCAGAATCCGCAACAGTGAAGATATATGGATCGTGAGCAGGGGTTCCACATTCTGAAAACAAAAACTCTTTTCGTGTCTTCTTGAATTTGCGTTCTATATCACCATCATCGGAACCTTTGCTAATCTTTGACCGAGACGTACCTTCCTTATCTGACTGCTAAGTACCTACAATACTTGAAATAAGTCCTAATATCAATTCTCTTAAATCTGCCAATCAGCATTAGGCACACGTGGTGGACTATGGCCCGAAAGCGCGGCTGCCCCATTTCAAAACCTAGTAAGTGTGATTGACAAATTTTAAAGGAGACCAAAAAACATATTTGTGGTAGTCCTTCTGAACTCTGAACTCTTCAGTATCTGTTGGTGAATTAATGTTTCGTAAATAAACTACTTTGAAAGATTTTATTGGATATATTTATTACTTCGCTAAGCCATCTACAAAACATGTTCTTTGGCCCCTGTAAAATTTTGTCAATCACACTTACTAGGTTTTGAAATGGAGCAGCCGAGCGGAATATGGCCAAATTTTTCTTAGTCTAAGTGCGTTTTCACATTAGATGCAGGCTAGCAACGCGACAAAAGCGCAACTGTCGCGTTGCTCAGAAGCGGCTCACGTCCATATTATAAAAAGTATATATCGTCGCGCGCTTGTTTTCGCTGCTCCCGTGTACTGTCGCGCTACTGTCGCACTGCTAGCGACCTAATGTGAATGCGCACTAAGAAGTGACCCGCAGTCCGTACCCAGAAGTGACTGATGAGGGTTGAGAATTGAAATGATGATGGCGATTAGTCACAAGAGCCACAAAAATTTAGTTGGCCTACATGAAATAAAATATTTTGAAAAAATATTTTTTTAATAAGTATTTTTTAACATACCGTAATCTATGGACGATTGCTACATCATCAATTTCAAAATCTAGTACACTGGGACACCATACAATTTCCAGCGCATACAGAGGTCTCGGTAGAGTCTTCGTTATATTTTGATGTTTTGTTACCTTGTGTTGTGTTGACTTCCTCTTATTATGCGTGATGCAACCAATGGAAACCTAAGGAGAATACATTACAATATAATAATGAATATCTAATTGCCCGATTTCTATTTTGAATCTATGTGTAATCTGAAGTTAAGTTGCCTATCTAGCAACGTTTGTCAAAAATATCTAAAGGTACGTCTTTAGTGTTCCGTAATAAAAATTAAAAGGTACCTACCCTTTTAGTTTCGCCAAGTTCGTCCGTCTGCGGTTTATTATTTATTAACAACGTTGCTAGATGGTTGCTAGATAATTAAAAGAGGAATTACCACTAAATTGAATTTAGGAGCCGTATTTGTTGATCCCTTAGCGTCAGTTTTGATATCGAGGCAACATTGATAGGCAAATTAAAAATATCGAAACCAATAATGTCAGAATAAAACCACAGTTTATGGAGAATATAATATATCCTCATTCTGTGCTAAAGTATAGTCAACGGAACAAATCCAAAGGTTTACTATAAGACGTTAACTACCGATTTTTAAAGCACATTTTCTAAATCGTCAGCTTCTGCGCGCGGTGTCTGAACGGAAGTTATTGCCGCAGAAAAGTTTGGACTTTAAACTTTTTGTTTAAGGTGATGTTGGAATTCAATAACATAAAGCGAAAATATTCATAGTAACATTTTTCCAAAATTTTTCATTTTCCTACCATCATGCTTTTATTTTTTATCGTTTCTGGCTTTTTGGAGAACACTATTTTACAGGAAGGAAGTTTAACTGTTAATAAGTGATATTATAATTACTAATGATGTTAATGTAGCTTTAAAAGATATTTGAGTAATGGAATAGATAAGTATTAAGATACAAAACTGATTAGGTAAAAGTAAGTAGGTAGGTAATACCTGGCGTATTTAGGTGCTAAACTGATTAGACAAACGAGGGAAAACCGAAGGACAAAATTAAGGAAGTATACAAACAATACCTAGAATTTTATCGTTACCTGTTCAGCGTACAGTTTTTCTCGTAAATTAGTCGATATCAGAGGCGGTAGTGGATTTATAACTTCTTCTTCTGCAAGCTCTTGGTGGGACGACATACCAGGAAATTTTCGTATACGTTTTCTATTAAGTATATGCTGTTAGTGTAACATGTTTAATTTTTAAAAGAATAAAATAAACAGTTAAAAATATGTAATGACCTAACGAATTATTATAATATACACCTATTAGCAATTTTGACACTGGCAAAGATTGACACATTGTGATCACTGCCTACTTCCATAGCATGGAGCAGTATGGAGTCTTTAGTATAATGAGTAGGTATATTGATAAAGGACCCGTGGTCCTACCGATTTGATCTACTGGTAGGTGTGGCATAATAAACGAGAAACCAAGAGAAATATTGGTTTTATTTAACTGAAAGAATTCCACTAGACGAATAAATAAATATTGACTCATAATAACAAAGTATGACAGTTGACACGTTTGGTATTGACAACACTAGGGAGATCGTATAGGAGGATCGTATTGCGGAGGTCGCATATCACCTCATTCTCCCCCGGTTCAGTTTTCACTCTCACTCCCATCAACCACAAAGTCCGTTAGGTAGGAGGGTAATTTCCGCGTCCTATTAGATCTCCTGGGGAGTCCAGTCCGAAGAACTGGCGAGGACATCGGCGACTCTTCTACACGAGACGATGACGAAGGAGCGTTATTTTCAGGTGGAGGTGTGGAGTTATTTTCAGATGGAAACGTGAAGTGATCATCTTCGGAGGCCGTTTCAAAGCTATCGTCTCTGCTATTATCAGTAGTACTGGGGCAAGGAGACAATTGACGGTTTGATACCGTTGAAGTTTCTCCATTATCCCGTCTTATGAGAGAGTAGTAGGGATTGATCTCTAAGAGCTCGGCTTCCTCGACAAGAGGGTCCGTTTTTGAAGAGCGGACGTTCTTCTTAACAAAGATCGGTCCCGGCGTGAGCCAAGATGGCAGTGAATCTCCGTTCGGGGATCTTCTAGAGTATTTGAAAAGTTTTTCGTGCGGAGTGGCGTTTGTTGCCGTACACAGGAGGGAGCGGATACAATGCAATGCGTCCTTCAGTACTACTTCCCAATTTTCTATCGTTAATCCCTTTGACCGAAGGCTAAGTTGAATAGTTCGCCAGAGTGTTCCGTTTAGTCGCTCCACTTGGCCATTACCCTGGGGGTTATAGGGCGTCGTTCTGGATGAGGCTATGTTTGACTGTCGTAGGAATGATTTGAACTCTTCGGACATGAATGACGATCCTCTATCACTATGAATATAGAGAGGTTGGCCAAATGTTAGAAAAAGATCTTTCAGGCAAGTAATGACAGTGGCTGAGGTCATATCCTTACATGGGTACGCAAAAGGAAACCGACTGTACTCATCAATAATCGTAAGTATGTACTTGTTGGCTGTTTCAGAAGGTAGTGGTCCTTTAAAATCTATGTTGATCCGTTCAAACGGCGACGTAGCTTTTATCAATTGACCCTTGGCCTTTAGAAATCTCGGTTTTATTTCGGCGCAGGTAGGGCACGAGGCGGTCATCTCCTTGACATCATTAACAGAGTAGGGTAAGTTTTTAGATTTTACCCAGTGATACATTCTAGTTACCCCCGGGTGGCAGAGTGCGTCATGTAGTTCTTTCAACTTGTTTATATTCATGTAGGCGCATACGCGAGATAGAGCGTCCGCAGCAGCGTTTTCAGAACCTAGTCTATAAACTATATCGAATTTGAAGCATGACAGTTCCAACCGCCAACGTTGAATCTTCTCATTTTTTATTTTACTGTTATGATTTTGATTAAACATGAAGGCTACCGATTGTTGGTCTGTTATAAGAAGAAAATGTCTACCAATCAGGTAGTGTCTCCATTTCTTTAGGCTCTCTACTATCGCACAAGCCTCTTTTTCGATTGAGGATTGTTGTATTGTATTGTATTTAAAGAGGGGACGCCTGCCGACGCCAGGCGGGTGATCAGTCCTGTGTCAGGACTATTCCACCCAATTCCCCATGTTTGGACACAGGTTACTGGTGCCCAGGCAGCCTACCCCCCTCAAACCTACCTGTACCTTTCGCAAACCTAACGATATCCTTTATAGAAAGATATTTTAGGTCTTCTACACTTATTCTATCCTTACCTTGCAGTTCCCATCTTACCAATGAGTACATGGGGCACTCAGCTATGAAGTGGAAGCTGGTCTCCTCCTCACCACACTCAGGACAGGATGGGTCTTCTTTGATTCTCATAATTGTGAGATGTCTATTTAGCAAACAGTGTCCAGTTGCAATACCTACTACCAATGCTATGTTATTTCTACTTTGTGACATGAGCTGTCTTGTCCTCTTCTTATCGAATGATTTCAGGAATAATTTCGATTGCCTGTATTGAATCGAGTTGTTCCATCTTGAATTCGATTCTCTTTCTACGATTCCCTCTAACACTCTTTTGGTAATCGTGTACGGAATGGGTAGGCAAGGCTCAGGTCCGTGAAATTGGATACCTGCTCCCATTCTGGCTAGTTCGTCTGCTTTCTCATTACCGATGTTCCCTTTGTGTCCAGGAACCCAAGCTATCGTTACTTTTGTTTTTTCAGCTAGTGAGTTTAGTGCATATTTGCATTCCTTCACTAGAGCCGAAGTTGTGTCTTTTCTTTCCAGAGCTTTTATTGCAGCCTGGCTGTCACTATATATAATAACTTCTTTTTTGACATTATCTACGATATCCATCAAGCCGATAGCACACTCCATGATCGCATACGTTTCGGCCTGAAATACGCTTGTAAATTTACCCAGGCTGATTGCTTGGTTCTTATCCGGAATGGTACTGTAAAATACTCCAGCACCACTTAGCTTAGTGGATTCTCGCCTAGATCCGTCCGTGTAGCAGACTATGATATCTTCACTGGCGGATTCTATCTTCCATTCTTCTTTTGATCCTATGTGCACTCTATACTTCTTGTCGAAGATACGCTGTCTCCTAATGAGATCATTATTAGTGATTATCATAGACAGTTTATCTCCGTAGATCTTTTCTAACTCAGTATGACCTTTGTCCATGAAATTGCCTTTCCATTGTCTTGACAGTTTCATTCTATACCACTGTTCTAACGCTCTCCTTTTAGCTGTCAGATCCAGAGGATATAGACCTAGAAGAATCTCTAGTGCCGCAGATGGTGTTGTCCGTATGGCACCCGAGACCATCAATGTGGCCATCCTTTGTACTTTAGTCAGTTCTTTGCTATTTGTTGATGTTGCTGCTTTATGCCACCATACGATCGCTCCGTATAGGATTCTTGGCAGTATGATGGCCGTATATATCCATTTTATTACACACGGCTTCATACCCCAGGTTCTTCCCACTGCTCTCCTGCATTGTATGAGGGCTATTTTTGCCTTCCTACATTGTTCCTCTATGTGCCTGCTAAATCTAAGAGTGTTATCTAACAACACCCCTAGATATTTGATTTCCTTAGTCAGTTCTATCTCCGCACCACCAATAACAATCGGTGCAAGGTGTGCTATTTTTCTTCTTTTGGTAAAAAGTACTAGTCTTGTTTTTGCAGGGTTGAGACCAAGACCTTTATCTCGACACCATTTCATTGTAGTCTTAATACCAACGCTCATTATATTCCTGACTGTAGTCAGGTCTTTGCCCGTAACTAAGAGTACTCCGTCATCAGAGTAAGCCTGCATATAGATCTTCATAGCATTGATTTTGACTATCAAAGAATCTAACAAAAGACACCATAACAGAGGTGATAAACATCCTCCTTGAGGAAAACCTCTGGTGGATTTAATGGTATACTCTTGTCCACCTAGTTCAGCTGTTATCGAGCGATTCTGTAACATGTTCATGATCCACATTTCTACAGCATGCTCGATGCCATCCCTCTGAAGTGCAGCCTTTATTGCTTCACGATTTGCTTTGTCGAACGCCCCTTCAACATCGAAGAAACACCCGAGAGCAAACTCCTTATTACCTATTGATCTCTCAATTCTAACCACTAAATTGTGGAGAGCAGTTTCAGTAGATTTGCCCGTCATATATGCATGTTGATTAGTATGTAGTGGTAGAATACTCGAGTCTAATTTGGTCCTCATATGTCCATCTATTATTTTTTCTAAGGCTTTCAGTATGAAAGACGATAAGCTTATGCATCGAAAAGACTTTGCTTCCTGATAAGTTTTCTTAGCTGGCTTGGGTATGAATACCGCTTTGACTTTACGCCAATTTAGAGGTAGGTATCCACTAGCCAGACTTGATCTAAATAATGCTAGTAATGTGTCTGCAATATGTTTATATGCTACTTGCAGCATTTTTGGAAAGATGCCATCTGGTCCAGCTGCCTTATATGGAGCAAAGGAATATATACTCCATTCTAGTTGTTCTTTGGTTATGATGTTCTTTGCTGCCAGCCAGTCGTAGTTAACGTTAGGCACTTCCTGAGTAGTTTCTTCAGCGCCTATTTCCTGGCATTCCGGAAAATGTGTTTCCATCATTTTGCACAGTACCAGTTTAGGATCAGATACTAATTCATTGTCTATCTTGATGCTACCAAGTTTACATGTTCTATCTTTGGCAAGCACTCTCATCAGACGGGCAGATTCAGGATAGTCAGTTATACCCTCACAATATGAGTGCCAGCCATTCCTATCTTCTTTCCTACACTTATTACGGAATTCAGTTCTTATTTTCCTGTTAATTCTCCAACTTTCTTCATCGTTCTTTTTCAGGGCAACTCTAAGGGCTCTACGAGCGCTTTTCCTAATTTTTTTCAGCTCATTGTTCCACCAGGGTTGCCCTTTTCCTGTTTTTATCTCTCTCAGTGGACAAGCAACATTATAGGCTTCCACCAGAGCTGTCTCTAGTTCTTTTGCTCCCAATTCTATTTCTTCTAAACTGTTGTATGAGCCACGAGTTGGTGTCCATTTGCTTAGAGCTAAGGCAAATTTTTCCCAATCCGTTTTCCTTGTGTTCCTAATCTGTACTTTTTCCACTTTGCTGTTAATATTGAAGGTTATCCTGCGATGGTCTGAAAAAGAGTCATCCAGGTCTACTCTCCAATCTTTGACGTATTTGGAAATATCTTCTTTCCTTATTGAGGATTGTTTGCATTCCGAGTTATTCAGTGTCCGAGAGAAAAAGGCAACTGGTCTTCCAAGTTGAGTCAGCGTAGCCCCTAGCGCGAATTCCGAAGCGTCTGTTTCGACTGTAAACATTTCATTGTCGTCAATGGCTACTAGAGCGGCTGCCTTGATATCTTGCTTGAGTTCTTCAAAACTCTTTAGCGCATCAGGCGACAACGGGAAAGTAGTCACGCATGTAAGTTGCTTTATTTTTTCGGAGAAACGCGCAATCCATTTAGCGTAATGAGCAAGCATACCTAGGACTCGTCTTAGTTCACTAGTTTTAGTTGGAGCAGGAAGCTCTAAAAGAGGTTTTAGTCTTTCCGGGTCAGGACTGATTGTATTATTTTCAACAGTATATCCAAGCAAGTTGATTTTAGTCTTATTGAAAACACTCTTCTGTTCGTTTAGAGTTAAATGAAATTTATTAGCGGCGTCCATAAAGCGTTTTAGATTGCGGTCATGATCCCTTTGATCTTTACCGCAAACGGTTACATCATCTAAGTAGGCGAACGTTCCTTCTAGTCTCTCTTCTGTTATGATGAAGTCCAGGGTTCGTTGAAAAGCCGCAACGCCATTAGTCACGCCAAATGGAATGCGTGTAAACTGGTACAATTTGCCGCATGCTTCGAAAGCTGTATATATCTTTTCATTTTCTAAGATGGGTACTTGATGATATGCGCTCTTTAAGTCAATTTGACTGAACACTTTAAATCTTGATACGTTGTTAACGACTGATTCTATGTTTGGCAAGGGGAAGGCATCCAGTTCGGTGAATTTGTTTATGGTCATGGAGTAGTCAATGACAAGTCGTTTTCGATGAATCCCTCCTCCTACTACAAGGACTTGGGCTCTCCAGGGGGAAATACTTGTTTCAACGACCCCGTCTTCAAGTAATTTAGACACTTCTTGTTTTATAAAGTCCTCATCTTCCTTACTGTATCGCCGACTTCTCACGGCGATCGGTCTAATGTTCGGCGATAGATTCGTAAATACGGAGACTGGCGGCACCGAAGCTCGTAACACGTTGCATATCTCTAAAGGTTCGCCAGGCCCACCAAGATTGAAATGAATACTCGAGTGATGTTTAAGCAAGTCATGACCGATTATGACGTCAGCACAGAGGTTGTCGACAACTAGAAGAGGTGTTTGTTTGTAAGTATGCTTATTCATCACAATGGTAGCAAAACAGATACCTTCGACAAAGGAAACTTGATTGAGAGAAGCGAGATTGACTGTCTGCTTGCAGGGTTTTTTGCGTAGTTTCATTATGCGAGCAACTTTAGCGTTAATGAAGCTGACTGAACTTCCTGTATCGATGAGTGCATCAGCCTTGTATTCGTTGACCATTATTGGAATTGTCGCACTTCTAAGACTCGAAGGAGAGGCAGCAGAAATAGCTCCACTGTAGAACCGGTCGTTGTTAGAGATCGCAGGATCTTCAACTGTCGTGATATTCAAGTTCCTATTACTATTGCCCGATCTACAGACGCTTGCGAAGTGTCCTTTCTTTGAGCACTTTTTGCAGGTGGATTTGTTGGCTGGACATCTGAATCTTGGATGAAGACTCCCACCGCAAAAGAAGCAGGGTTTAGCCGGAGGTGGCGTGGTCGGAGCGACTTGAAAAGTTCGTGACGATGGAGCTGCTGCTAGATTTTCGGATTCCTCGTCTCGTGAACTACCTTGCGATATGGCAGTAAGTTGCGGAGATCTGTCACCAATAGCAACTGCATCCTTCTCTGCCGTTTCTAGAGTTACGGCTTGGTTAATTGCTTCAGAGAGAGTGAGTTTAGAGTTTTCTAGTAACCGCTCGCGAATCCTTCGTGATAGTAAGCCGGATATGAGAGCGCTACGAACTGCTTGGTCTTCATGCTCTTGGGCTATGACGTCTTCGAATTTACAATCTTTCGCGGAAAGCCGGAGAGCTCTAACATAGTCCGAGATCGTTTCGTCGGCTCGTTGCTTGCGATTGAAGAGAATGTGTCGAGCTAGAATAGTATTTTTCGGTTTGACATAGATGTCTTCTAGAACTTTCATTGAATCTTTATAAGTGGAGCAAGTTTTGATATGCTTGTAAATCGATGCCGATAAGTGGTTAACTAGCAGCTTACACTTAAGGGAGTCTGGTACATCTTCGGTAATCTCTTCTGCTAAGAAGCTATCGAATGTCGATTTCCAATGTAGCCATTTTGCATCGGCGTCCGCGACTTCAGGCTCGATGTCAAACTTATCGGGTCGCAGATATCTTAATAGCGTAGGCTTGCCTAGTTTTTCGTCAGGCATTTTCAGTTAAATAAATTGTGGCATAATAAACGAGAAACCAAGAGAAATATTGGTTTTATTTAACTGAAAGAATTCCACTAGACGAATAAATAAATATTGACTCATAATAACAAAGTATGACAGTTGACACGTTTGGTATTGACAACACTAGGGAGATCGTATAGGAGGATCGTATTGCGGAGGTCGCATATCACCTCAGTAGGACCACAGTAGCTATAATGTACCCGTGGTCCAAGCGTGGTCCAACTGAATGAGAGTATCAATATAGGTATGTTGATTTTTGTAATCACTATTGTTGGTCAGACCAAATCCGCACACTCGATAGTAAGGTCCGCGAAGCCTTGCATGTACAAAAGAGTCCTTAGTGGAAGGGGTCACGACCCTCAGTAATATGGAACATGACGCAGAGAGAGACACACCGTTGCGTATGCTGCGTGCTAAGTTGAGGCAAAAAGAACACACAAATCCAAATCGCACAAGTGTGCTTTTTGCCGTGGAATTAGGAAGTTACTAACTTACAACTGTAGGGTTAGTATAAGATTTAATTCGATTGATCGTATTTGTGTTCGATGACATTAGCGTCAAAGTAAAATGAACCTTAACAATATTGATTTAAAGTCACAAATTCAGTACAACTAATTTTAATTTGGAGCGTAGCGTATTGACGCTAATGTCATCGAATACGAATACGATCTATCGAATTAAATCCTATACTAAATTTGCTGTTTGCTAACAATAAGTAGAGTTTAATGGAGAATATAGCTCGATGGACAAGTACAGATACTAGGGTCCCATAAGTTCTTGAAGCGAAAAATTCAGCTTTTGAAAACCCCACACATGATGAAGACTACTATTATAAATACTATTATGCACCAAATCACACTCGTTTTACTGTTTTTTGTTGAGCTGCGATTGTTATATAAATGAAACAAAAAATACCGGCTCATATTTGCATAATAGTATTAAACATGTACCTACTTAAAATACTCGCAAATCGCAATTATAACATAAGTCAGATAAGTATAAAAACGGCAATTTATTTTTTACTTTACCATGCACTTCCTTTTTATTATTTCCTTGCTGATGGTGATAATAATAAAATATATTATAATGCCGGTATGACTCGTTTTTACATGTTTTTACGTTCCATGTTTCAAACAAATAAAATAGGCACAAATTACGTAGTAAATAAAGGTAAATAGCGACTCCCTAATTGCTATCATACAATAAAATGTTCACCTAGAAAAAAAATATTTTTTAAAATTTTTATTATAGCAAAATAAGTTTTTTTTTTTTTTTTTGGACTTATAATGAATTTCTGCAAAGAACTCTTTGGATATCTGGGTTCTCATTTTCAGTCATTAGATCTGATTTGAATGAAAACCCTCCATAAGAAAAGAATCAGTTGAGCTCGTTATACGAGTAAGCGCCCACGTTCCAGCGTATGAGCACGTTTGTAAAGCCTTGTATTCATTAGGGGACAAATGTCACGCGACAAAAGTTTCCAGAGACATCATAGAAAGTTGTGTCGCTGACTACTGTCGCTTGTGGTTTGGCACTAACTAAAACTATGTATAACACAACTAATTATGTAATTGGGTTAATTCTATTGAACTAAAATAAATGTAGGCCCCTAATGCTTTCCTTTGAATTTGTACTTCGTTTTGAACTTTAACATGTGTATCATCAACTTTCGACCCCTTGACTGAACGCGATATACGATATGTCGTCACTTAAGTCAGGCGACTTCGCGCGGCACCTCTGGCAACACGTGCAGCAGGCAATTTTGTCTCCTAGTGAAAACACGGTTTAGTAATAAGTCGCCAATGGACGTGGTATAAGATATGTCGCCACTCAAGTCAGGTGACGTCGCGTGGCACCTCTGGCAACACGTGCTGCAGGCAACTTTATCTCCTGGTGAAAACACGGCTTTAGTAATAAGAGTCGCCGGTGGACGTGGTATAAGATATGTCGCCACTCAAGTCAGGCGACATCGCGCGGCACCTCTGGCAACACGTGCAGCAGGCAATTTTGTCTCCCAGTCAAAACACGGCTTTAGTAATAAGAGTCGCCGATGGACGTGATATAAGTTTTGTCGCTACTCAAGTCAGGTGACGTCGCGTGGCACCTCTGGCAACGCATGCAGCAGGCAATTTTGTCTCCTGGTGAAAACACAGCTTTAGTAATAAGTCGCCGATGGACGCGGTATAAGATATGTCGCCACTCAAGTCAGGCGACATCGCGCGGTACCTCTGGCAACACGTGCAGCAGGCAATTTTGTCTCCTAGTGAAAACACAGCTTTAGTAATAAGTCGCCAATGGACGTGGTATAAGATATGTCACCACTCAAGTCAGGCGACGTCGCGCGGCACCTCTGGCAACACGTGCAGTAGGCAATTTTGTCTCCTGGTGAAAACAAGGCTTTAGTAGTAAGAGTCACCGTTGGTGGCGAGTGTCGGGGCGTGATCGGCGGCGGGCGCGGTGCGGATCTTCGCCTCGTGCGTCCGGAAGCGCGCAAGACTTCCGCTCCCTCAGGAGCCCGTCACGCCTCGCCGCGGCGCAATGACCGCGCGCTTAATGACCTATAATATCATTTTAATATAACTATGCTAACGCTTCTTTTTATCAAACAGTTCAGAACAGGCCCAATAAAAACAGACGCTACTTACAAACTTTTTGATTTAGGTTTTTAAAAATCGCCTGAAACCCTTTCTTTTTTCTGGATAAAAAGTGTTTGTTGGTTTTAAATCACGCAACAACGGCACAATAGATTGACGTAATTTTTTTGCATGGATCTAGCTGAAGATCAGCTGTGGGATTGTCTGAAAATTATTACGACTACAGTGGACGGATCGGGCTGTTTAGTATACAGATAGCTATTATGACGTAGGCATCCGCTAAGAAAGGATTTTTGAACTAAGGAAGGGGGAAATTAGGGCTTTGAAAAATCTAACTTGTCGTGAGATGCAGAGCCACGGACAAAAGCTAGTTTTCTTATAAAACTCCAACCGTAGCATAAAATATTAGTGGGATCAAGTTCTATGGAACTACATATTTCGGCGGCGTGAGATGTAGACTAAACAATGAGATCAGCTGGGGCTATTGGTACAGTGTGGACTTTTGAACAATGACATCGATTCTGAGCTCTGACGTCCACCACAGGTCACATTTAAACTTGTGTAAACAACCAACCACTGTGTTTGCTGTTTAGAATAAGGCAAGCTCTATACAGAAGTGGCGAGTAACGCAGACGTTCGGATACATTTTCCTGTCCATTTGTATTCGTATAAAATGTAAGCTATGTCATCCAGAGAATAACGAATCGATTGAAACCTCATCAGAATTGGCTCAGCAGTTTGGGCGCTATAGTGGAACATATGTAAATACAGATACATACATACTTAGACTGCTATGATCATAACCATTCCTTGTGGCTTTGCCGTACTTTTTGTGTGCCTCCCTTTTTTTCCTCCGACATAGTAATCGGAGAATATTCTAGGTCAGTACAAAATATACCTTTTTTTTTGTTATATTTCCTTTTTGCTCTAGTTTGGTCAACTTTCTTCACATTGCATTGGTGCAGTTCGTATCTTGACAAAGAACTTACTTTATTACATTATAAGGTTAGAAACTTAGCTTAACTACAAAGTTTGTGCTGGGTACGAAATAAACCGCATCAGTCTAGACTAGCGTTCAGAGTGCTCTACTTACTTACCTATTTATATATATAAAACTAGTAGGGCGCGTGGGTGCGCGGCTCGCTAAAGCGAACCGCGTGTTTTCTGTTCACCAAGTAGATCTTCGAGTCTTGATCATCTTTGTTGAAAAACCACTATTCCATCTTGTAAAATCTGTAAGATGACACCGACTAAATTTATATGGCCGCCATCTTGAATCCGCCATTTTGGTGTTTTTTTTTTCAGCTCACTGCCAATTGGATGAGGTTTCGAGTGACTTTTGTTTGAACACCCTCCACCTATCTTCGATACCCTGGCCGGTGCTCCTCACCCGTCTCCGAAATCCTCAATCATCAGCTCTCTCCATATTTTTGTTCCGAATGAATTTTTGTCCTCTATACGAAACGGTGGGTGAAAAAAATTTTTTCCATACAAAATTTTACAGGAGAGGTGATCAATGAGTCAGTCAGTCAGTCAGTCAGTGAATCAGCACGAGTAGCTATATATATAGTAATTCAAAGTCCTGACTGACTGAGATATCAACGCACAGCCTAAACTACTGAAGTGAGAAACTTGAAATTTTTACAGTTGGTTCCTTTTATGACGTAGGCGCACACTAAGAAAGGATTATTGGAAATTCCACCCCTAAGGGGTTTAAATAGGGGATGGAAGTTTATATGAAACTCCGTCATTTTTCAAGCTCTTTCCATCAAAGTTGGTATTTGAGCTTTCAGTTAAAAATAAAAAAGTACGTGTGACACAGTTTTTGAAAATTCCAAAATCTAATTCCACGCGGACGAAGTCGTGGGGGCAAAAGCTAGTCGTTTATATTTGAAAGTAGGCAAATTATACGCAATCCAATTTAAAGAATTTACGAGTGTATTCACACATTCCATAGATAGTCGCTCGAAAACAGGATTGTCCTAAGAAAGTGCATAAGAAGCACCAGCGCTGAGGCACGCAGCCGAGGTGAAGTAACGGATGAGTGTCCGTGGGAACGGCCGCCACTTCCGCTCCGCTTGCGATCGCGCCACATCGCGCCTCGCCACTCTCAGCTATTTCCTTTATGTAGGGTGACCACTGACCACATACTTCGCAATCGGGAAAGCACCAAGTGAGAAGTGCTATTTTGCGATGAGGACGACACCCCAAGACAGCAATCTTTGAGTGTCCCGCCTGTGCAGACCTGAGACATGCGGCACAGGGTGCGGATAGCATTGTAGAGGCCCCTAATTTAGTAGCGCACAGAAGGGATTTTATCCTCACCCGAAGAAAAAAAAAGTATGACCACATAAAGCTAGCTGAATTGGAAATGGGCGGGGCACATAGTTCGAAGAGCTTATGGTTGATGGGGTCATAAGGTGCTGGAGCTCCGACCCCGCACCGGGAAGCGCAGTGTTAGCAGACCCCCCACGAGGTGCACCGACGACATCAAACGAGTCGCAACGAGCCTACTGGATTCAGGCGGCACAAAACCAAGGCCTCTGCAGGTCCATGCAAGAGACCTATGACCAGCAGTGGTCGTCTATAAGTTGATGAAGAAGAAGGGTGACCACTCGGTCGGATCACTGAAAGACAAAGTACAAAAGAAAACTGCTTACTATTTCTCACCATAGGGTATTTTACTCTTAGTGAGAAATAATAATAATGATAGCTTAGGCAACACAGATGAATAACAATCCGGATAGGCCGTTCGTTTTACAACAAACTTTCAAATAGGTTTTTTTTATTTTATCTTAAAAAGATCTTAAATAGGTAAGTATGTACTTAAACGCGCGTAATAGTCGTGTGATAAAAAATACATTATTTAACAATCAAGTTACCATTAGCACTGCTTACGAGAAATAACAAACTGATATGTGTGAAATTATTCATTTTCCTGTTTATGCGCTAGAGCTATTTATGTTCCGAACACGATATTAAAATTACATCCTTTTTATTTCCTTCTGTTTTGTGCACGCCTAACGACTATTCGATTAAGTATATTCGATTACAGATGTAATAGATATAATTTAACCTATATAATTATTCAATAATTCAACGAGAGTTTATATTATACTAGCTGATGCCCGCGACTTCGTTCGCGTTGATTGAGGGTTTTTTTATTCCCGCGGGAACTCTTTAATTTTCCGGGATAAAAAGTAGCCCATGTGCTATTCCAGACTATGATCTATCTTTGTGCCAAATTTCAGCCAAATCGGTTCAATCGTTGCGACGTGATTGAGTAACAAACATCCAAACATCCACACTTTCACATTTATAATATTAGTAGGATTGAATAATTATATAGGAGTCAACCCTACACCTATATTTTACATTAAAGTATGTTTGCTGACGCCGTGATGATCTCATAGATAAAGTAAATCTCATAGATGATCGAGTCTCTGCAATTTCAGAGACGCTCGCGACGATGACTACATAATATGCTTACTGAATCTTTGGCAGCATTTCTTGTATTTTTCTTATTTGTTCTTGGTGTTATGACTATGCAGTTAAGAGACTGTTGTCTCTGTTTTTAACCGACTTCAAAAAAGAGGAGGTTCACAATTCGAAGCGTATTTTTAATCATTAGTTACGACCTTTTTTACACCTGGTAGTAAAAATGATAGAGTTAAATACACCAATACTTCTTAGCAATCAATTAGTGAGACTTTTAGTGCTCATATGCTTATATATATGGAGTGATTGTTATCTACTAAAATACCTCGTTAACAAACTTCACACTTGATATTTTTGTCCTAATTGTTTTAACTTAATTAAAAGTTATAATGACAGTTAAGTGAGTCACCTGTGCGAGGTGTAAACAGTACCTATGTTAATATATCTACTTAATTATTTAACCTTTAACATTTGACTGTTAAATAGGGTCTTTTACCAATATGATAATAAGTATTCGAGATAAGTTGTTTTATAATATAATGCCACGTTCTCATGATAAATAGGAATTCGTAATGTCTGACCTTTGAAATGATTCATCTGGTCCGGATCTTCCTTGAAAAGAACAAGGATGTAATAGAGTTACTTTCCTTATTTTAATCATTATTTTAATGTCTGGGAAACTGTATCGTTAATTTTCGTGCTTTTTAGGTTTACAAATAGTGTATTATTTTGATGGTTGCATTGTAAACACAATGTACCTTTAATGGTTTAAGTCACTATACTAACTTGTAGTTAATACAGCGTATAAAGAAAGTTTTTGTAACTACTGTAGAGTATGTAATATATGCATCTGATATCTAGAATCATTTGTAAAAATATTTAATAGAAATAACCCATACCTATATCCAAGTCTGTAGCTTAGTAATATTATTAGGTATGATTGCGAAAGTAAGTAAAACTGTCAGTTCTCTTTTCACTGAGCCGATTTTGACGATATTTGGCAAATTTACTATTCATCGTTAAAAATGAAAGAATTTCACCGGGATTTTTAAAAATCTTAGTCGACACAATGTCCGGCATCGATCAGTACCTAGCCTATGCCTATTATTTTCATACTCAATTTTATTATTTTATTTATTTTGGGAAACCAAACCGTACTAAATATACTTAAAATGAGGTGACTTATTAGTCATCTAATAGGTTTTCATAGATATATTTTCACAGATAGAATCATATTATTATCATTGTATGTTTTCGATTTCAGTTAAATGGCGTGATTATAAAATACTTTCATCTCAATAAAAATATTGCATCCACACAAATTCCTTCGTGTAGCACGCGATGTGGCCCCACTACTTGTTAACGGATCATCTCAACTCTCAATAAAGCTATAGGCACCAGAGCCGTTCTGCAATTTCTTCGCTTCGATTCACAAATCCACATTTAACACTAGTACTTACCTATTAGTTATGATGAACCTCAAACAGGAGGCACCCATAAGGAATAATCACACTAATATTAGTGTGTGGATGTGTCATGTGTGTGTGTGTTTGTATGTGTGTGTGTAAATGTTTGTTACTTCTTCACGCCAAAAAGAATGAACTGATTTGGCTGTAATTTGGAACGGAGATAGCTCATACCAAGGATTAACACATAGGCTACATTTTATCCCGAAAAATTAAAGAGTTCTCGCAGGAATTTAAAAAGCCTTATCCACGCGGACGAAGTCGCGGGCGTCATCTAGTGAAGAAATAAATCTATACAGTCAATTTTGAAATATAGAAAAATAGAGTTGTCAGCGTCTAAGATCAGCGTACATAATGTTTTGAGATGTGAAATATCGCGCGAGTAACTTTAGATGAAGCTTTTTGTACCTATATAGTAGGTTAGCTGAATGATGTTCCTATTTTATGTTTTATGCAAACATATTACTTACACATTTTTATTTATATAAATATAAATAGGTTCCTGTTGCTCTTATAAAAGTTAAGAAAACATTAATAACATAACAATGACAACATGAAGTAGGTAACCTCTAGATACATAGTTACAAACAAAACGAAGATCGTAAACTAAGTAAGCACTCGTATAAAATAAGAGGCCTTATAAAAGGCATAGCAGATGGTCTGTCAGATTAAGTATATATCTAGACGTCAGCTAGGTTTATTCGTAATGCGTTTGAAGTAGCCCCGAGAGTCCGTTGACCGCGGCCGGGGCAGGTCCGACTCGAAGTCGCGATCTTGCCGCTATCGGCCGGAAGTCGAGCGGCGGAAACTCGCAATCTCGACCAATTGGACCGGCCCGCGTGTCACGCCGCGCGCGCATGTGCCGCCGACCACTGCCACTCCACTCCACTTGCACCAGCGAGCTGTTATATGGAGGAGTACCTAACTACCTAATCAATCCTTACTATCCTTATCTATGATATTGTATACTAGCTGTTGCACGCGACTGCCGGCCGCGTGAATTTAGTTTTTAAAAATCCCGTGGGAACGCTTTGATCTTCCGGATTAATAAATAGTCTTCGGTTCGGTTCTTGTTCGATTGTCGTCGGGTGACCGCCCTCGACCACCGACTTACCGCATCGCATTGTTCACCCGCGCTATTTTTTCTTTTTGCTCGGCTTCTAAGAGTCGTACCGAGATATTGAATAGCCTATAACCTTCCTCAAGAATTGGGCTATCAGATACAAAAAGAATTTTTCAAATCCGACTGTAAGTTCCAGAGATTAGCGCGTTCAAACAAACAAACTCTTCCACTTTATTATATTAGTACAGATGTATAAAAAGAGGTGGATATGTTACTAGCGTGTCGTAAATGAAGCGCGTAATGGCAGATAGTTGTCGTAATTTGTCATGTCATTTATCAATGAAGTACTCTATTATACTCTTCGTCGTTTGGCACAATTTTTTCGCTTATTTTGAGAGTATATAACTCATCCCTAGTAGAAATCATTGATCCTTACTAATATAGTTACTAATCCTTACTAATACTATCCTTACTAAGATTATAAATGCGAAAGTGTGTTTGTTTTTTGGTTTGTCCTTCAATCACGCCACAACAAAACAACGGATTGACGTGATTTATTGCATGGGTATAGTTGAGGAGCGGGAGAGTGACATAGGCTACTTTTTATCCCGGAAAATCAAAGAGTTCCCGCGGGATTTTGAAAACTAAATCCACGCGAGCGAAGCCGCGGACATCAACTTGCTTGACATCTGTCAAAAAGAAGCTATTTTGTGAAGCAGACTCTAGTAATGCATCATCTCGATGACCTGCACCAACACTGGCAAAGTTGCGATGCCAATGTGCTCTTATCGATGTGTGTAAACAAAGAGGTTCTTTGAAGAAGGTAACTTAACTACTCGATAGAGAACAAGTTTAAAGAGGATAGAATGATCTTTAGCACATCCATCTATCTATGCGTCATATAATGATTTTTACACATTATGTCAATGTTTTTACAGATTAATTTTTTACCTAACTACTTACAATTTTTTTAATTATTTGATACCTACGAGCTACAAGTAGACATAGTACTGACAGTAAGTAAGTATCAAATTATTAATCGATAGAATAGGTACGGATATTACAGACAAGCTATGCCTTTTTGTCCGTATATTAAATTGCAACGAAAAAATGTAAGTAGCTATTATAAAAAGGACTTCCTTGGTCACTGCTTGTTTGGAAATACCTACTCTATTAATCGAACGCTTCGAAAGTAAATCATTTGAAAGGAGGAAGCGACAAAAAGGGCATCTAAAATAGTAAATTGCGTTTACTATCGACTGAACGAGTCGTGAACAAAAAAATAAATACATAAGAAGTTGATAGACTCAAAATTGGTATGAATCACATTTCATTCAATGTCACGAACACGGTTCTAGTCCTACTAACGTAATGCTGGCACGACACCTGTAAGTTTTATTCACGTAAGCTTACGTAATTACGAAAAGTTTGCAAGTGTAACGCTACTTACACGAGCGTTTATAGTTTGTTAGCTTCATGTTTAAAATTGATTACGAAATATTGAAATAGTAAAGATATACAACTTTAATGTATTGAAGGTAGTTTGATAAAATCGATATTTGACTTTGTTGACGACGTAGGCGACCGTCTGGCTCGTCCGTTCACACACCGTACAGCGCCTAGTTAACTCTGGAAAATTCTGGAAAACTCATCTGCCCCGCAACATTCCTGGATTTGTTACCAAATGCCTCCAAATGGAAATATTTGCGTAAGAGAGGGCCGCGTCGACAATAGGACGGAAACTATTCAGGCGGAGGCTGATGTGAATTCTTGAGTGAATTATTAAACTTCATTATAAGTGAAATTCGGCTCAAAAATAATTATTATAATTGAATACTTACTTAGTATGATTTTGAAATATCATATTTTTATTATTAGCTGAATTTATATGCTCTTTCGAATAGTTAAGTGATGGCAGTGACTCTAATTACATTCTTTACAAGGTTTATAATACTTTAATTATTATCAGTATTATCCATTTTGCTACCAATTCTGTATTTATTAATACAGAATTATTAATATGTACTATTGTATAGATACTATTGTATCAATTTATTTATCAGACTGGCTGTGATTATGTATGCTGAAAAGGTGATTAAGCACTATTAAGTGATATTGGGTATCATAAATTAGGCAAAACGTGCAGGAATGTCTAGCTCAGGTCGTATATTATGTTCAGTATATGTTGGTTTTGTCACTAAGTAGTACTCTAATCTTACTAAATCAAAGTCTCTTCTTGGTAACCATTTAGTTACAAACTTACGACCTAGCTTGTATTAAGACTTCGACACACAAAACGCGCGTGGGTAACAGCGTGCAACGAATCCAATAACGCGGATCCTTGTGGTAAAACAAGGGGGGATATATGTATTGTGTGAAGCTAGGAACCGCGCGGTAACCAACGTGCGTCGCCGTGGTGCCCTGCAATGTAAGGTGCAGTGCAATGCATAGATTCGTGCAGGAACATGAGCACACATACATTCTGTGTGAAATTCTGCAGTTGCCTTAGCGCGTCAATGTCGTCGCGCTTTCATAAATCTGGAGTCCTGAATACGACTTCAAATTGGTACTTCATACACGCGTATGGGATATCAGTAGCTGGTAACATGCATACTACAATTAGAACTTTGATTTCGCGTCAGACAATTGGAATCAATAAAATGCTTGACATATTATATTTTAGCTTAAACTAGCCCTTCTGTCAACAGATGAAACGATTAGCCGCAGTGACATGTCCGTGGTCAACTAACCACAAGAGCGTATTCTGTAAAGAACCAATTCCACCAGACTGCCTCTGGATTGGTCCGCGTCATCTGCCGGTGCGCGTTTAGTGTGTACGAGCCTAACCACTATCATGAGTAAATCTATCTACATTTTTTCTCAGTAACCATTTAGTTACGATCTAGCTAGTGTTAGCTACGCGCCGCTCTACCGGTACTAACAATTTCAAATCCATTATCTAATCCACTTCTTGTCACAGAACAGTTTTTATTTTGTGTAGTAACGTTATCCGAATTTCCTACTAGGAAATAATTACATTTCAACATTTTTTGACTGACAGTAAAGCTGTTTAGTTACCTATATATTTTTTGTCAATAAAGGCCTTTACCTTTATTTTTTGGAATGATTTGAACTTTTCTGCGCATAACATAGTAACGTTATCCACATATAATAGCTATTATTTCTGAGAAATATCTATTGAAAATCTTTTTTTAACAAAAGGTACCACTATGTTTTTTTGTAATGTATTTGATATTATTTCAAAAGCAATATACCTAAGTTACTATTTATACCCTTATAGGAAATAATTACGTAGTCACCTATTATTTGACAACAAAATAATAAAGCTGGTTCCAAGAATTATTTAAAACGGTATGTATTTAAAGATTGATATTTAAATTCATATGAGTAGGTATATACCTACCTACTAGATACATCTTCCTTCTTCCAAAATACTGAATCCTACAAACCTGTTAATTTCTCAATGGTTTTGATTACCCACTTTCAAAAATAAACATGTTTATTTAGATGTATGTAGGTACAGTGGTGATACCTACTTACTTATAAAAAAAAATTGGTACTTACCTATTATTCATATATCTAGGTTTGTAAGCACTACTATTTATTTTAGATTATGGTCATTTAAAGACTGAAGAGTGTGTATAGGTGCTTTCATAAAATATATTAAAAATGATTAAAACGAAATCATATTGGCGTGTTATTCATCTGACATTGACCTCTAGCGGTCATCGAGACATCTCTTCGTATGCATAATAAGAATATCTGAATTTCCATAATAAGGAAAATAAAGAGGAAATAAAAAAATACCTATTTCATTAGTTTTGACGTAATTTAACGAACGTACCGTCGCACGAATGCTTTCGATGGCTTTGTTCCCGTTCTGCTTCCTCTTCACCACTGAAATGGTTACTAAGAATTGTGCTCGAGAAGCCTAACACGGTGCTCAGAACTTCCTGAAGTAGACTTTTACTTCAGGAAGTTCTCAATACCGTGTTAGGCTGCACCGAAGTGACTACTTCGGTGTGCATTCTAGCAGTCCGTGCTTTGATGTTACGCCTACCTCTGTCCAAGTTCTGCACAGACTTCTTCTCAATCGGTCACTCTTGACTAAGCGGTCGTGGCTGCTGGGATGATGGCTGGGAAAAAATAAGAAGATCGACAACGTCTGGTCTGATGTCAATCAGACGTTGTCGATCTTCTTATTTTTTAACCGACTTCCAAAAAAGAAGGAGGATTTAAATTCATCGGAATCTTTTTTTTTTTTATTTTTTTTTTCCTGTATGTTTCTCGATTACTCGAAGATGCCTGGACCGATTTGGTATATTCTTTTTCGTTTGAAAGGGTGTACTGCCCAGGGTAGTCCCATTATCATCAGATCAGGATCTGATGATGGGATCCTGGAGAAATCGAGGGAACTCTTGAAATTTTATAGACACAGTTGATATACTTTGTAGTGGTGTTTGAAGTCGGTTTTGTAAAAAGATTTTTTACGTTTAAATTATTCCCCAAACTCGTAACGGTTGGCAGCGTTGCGGGAACTCTCTACCACAATTGTACGGCACCCTGATTACGTAAAAATTTGCAACAGCAACAGCAATAGCAACGCGACAGCGATCGGTCGCAAAATGTCACTAAAAATCGTATTACGGAAGCCTATCGCACGTCTATTGCTCACGTGTCGATACTAGCGCCACTCGCGATAGGACGGCAATAGATGTAAACAAAATACACAGTTTTTATCGTCGTCAGTGGTTGAATTGTTATAATTTTTATTTGTTTTGTGTTGTGGTCTGTGGTAAAACCCTCTCGAAGTATTTGACTTCTTTTCTTCTCCATCAAGCATCTCTAAAGAAGAAAAGTACATTTTGCGATAGGCGCGCGATTGGCTTGCGTAATACGAATT
The DNA here is from genome assembly GCA_933228805.2 of Hipparchia semele. NCBI lineage: Eukaryota > Metazoa > Arthropoda > Insecta > Lepidoptera > Nymphalidae > Hipparchia > Hipparchia semele. Next base: position 9,634,872 of record OW121713.1, on the reverse strand, counting down.
TTAGTGACATTTTGCAACCGATCGCGTAGTGATTGCTGTCGTGTTGCTACTGCTGTCACTACTGAAATTTGACGTTTGAGAAGTGACGTTTGACAGCAGAATTGACGTTTGACAGCAACGATTGCGCAATTTACGCCTGTCGCGAACCTGTCGCGAGATACGTAATAACCCTGCCGGTCACTTCTTTAACTAAATCCCTCCATCGAGGATCGAAGCTCTATTTTAGATAAAATTCATAGATAAAACCCTTATCTGTCTGACGTCTATACCTAATGAAAAAGCTTTGGATAATGAACTCTTAACGAGTTGTGTCCCATTATATTATGGGCCAATACTGACGTAGGTTCAGATAAGGGAGTCTCCTGTCTGTCTGTATAGTCAGTGAATTCAACGATAAGAATAACAAAACCAATTCTTTGATTGTATTAGCAATCATTTCCAGTATTCGACTGTGACTAGGCATGATGTTCAACCAGGAAAATCTTTAATTAAACAATACTTAGCTTAGCTACTTCCATCGGTTTAAAAAAATATTATCCCTATCTGTCCAAATCTTGAAGGGGATATCCCTAGCTTATTTTGTTTGATTCTTATTTGAATACTAGCTTTTGCTCGCGGCTTCGCTCACGTTAAATTCGATTTCTTAAACCCTTATTTTACCCCCTTAGGGGTTGAGTTTTCAAAAATCCTTTCTTAGCGGATGCCTACGTCGTAATAGCTGTCTGGATGCCAAATTTCAACCCGATCCGTCCAGTGGTTAGGGCTGTGCGTTGATAGATCAGTCAGTCAATCAGTCACCTTTGCCTTTTATATATTTAGATAGATTTTTCTACCAATAAAACATATTTACATTATACACCACAGTTCTACGCTCAAAAAATAATATAAATCTTTGACTTTAACTAAATAGTAAATATCTAAATCTAAAATTGATTCAGTTAATTCAGTCTTAACTTATTTTACTTTTAGAGAAAAACAAATCAAAAATCTATTTCGTTGGTAGATATTATTATGATTTTGTAAAAGATCAATAAAAAGAATTATTATAAAAGCAACGAAATCATTTACGTTATAAATGTTAAAACACCCATTCGACTAAAGAATATTATAACAATCGGAATAAATAAAACACTTAGGTGCCTTATGCCAGTGGTATGTAACATTATAAAAAGGTTTTTTTATTTGCACGTTACCAGCCCGCGCTCATCTCAGCCTAGACCGATGTTCCGCGCGACCTTCGCCAACGTCCGTCAATAAAAAGCTGTCGTCGTCCTCCGAATAATGATCATAAGTGACCTTACACACTGAATAAATACTTTTAAACAAGTACTGTCATTCGCAAAAAAAAGTTCGACCGTATAACTTATTACTAAGCTTTTGTCCTCAACTCCAGCCATGCCCAAAAGCACGTCGATCCATAACTTCGTTGCTGCGTGATTTAAGAAAAAACCAAGAAACACCCAACAACATACTTTCGCATATATGAAATATCATAAATGCGAAAGTATGCTTTTTTGTTGGTTTTCTACTTAATATGTAAGAATATTGCAGCTAATTTATTATACTGCGGCTACATTATCGGGATTCGGCGATAGTTGTCGCGACAAGTATGGGTGAGTTCGTTGAATCGCGTTGTATTCATCCTTGTCTAACCGCTAATGTCAGACGAGATCATCGCGGCGGTATCGCGACAACGCAACACGAACCTTCTCACGATAATGTAGATTATGAAACCATGTAAGATCCTAGAGGCTCCTAGATCCTACAAAATTTGGTTTTTAATTTTACTCCGTCATGGCACCCTAGCTTAGTATATCGCCAACATAATTTTAATTACCTATATAAAATGTTTCTTTAATGTGTAGGCTCCCTTACTAAACGAGACAACAAATGAGTAAAAATATCGTGTCCGGAAAGTCCAGAGTCATCTCGTTTTCGGAATAACACTTGTGGAACCGGTTGTTGGACATGACGCCAAATATCAACATGTTTCCTTCCTCGTATTGTACCAACCGACACGATCTATACTTACCTATAGGTTCACCCGTGAGATAATAATTATATCCGTGGAGGAGCAAACGTCTTAAGAAGAGCCTTTCCTGAACTATTTCAAAGACTTTTAAGTACTCGAACTGTACAGTTGTGACTTTTTATTAAAAATAAAATATCGATATTAATGAAAGATCAGTGTCTAGATAGAGAAACTGCATGGCGATTGCATGCGTTTTATTGCAGTTGACTTTTCTACATTGCAATAATGCAACGGAGCGCGCAGACGGTCGTCAGTTGCGATGCAGATGCAATGGAACTGCACCCAAATTACCATTTTGGAGTCTGCGTGAATTCAAATGCAGCGTGTCTATCTAGATACTTAGATTAAGGAAGGCCGTTTAAGGAATGACAATTCAGCGCCATTTAAGGAATGACAAAAAGGTCAACTGGCGGCTCTTGTTTTCACTACAACAGTTAGGTTAAGCCCAATTTCCGACCCAGAATTAATATAAGAATTTTCGTTTTACGGGGTAGTAGATGCAACTTCTTTTAGGATAAATAATGCATCCATTAACCCAGTTACGGTAACGTAATTGTATTGCCTAATTAAATTAAAAAGTTTGTATATTATACGTAATTTCACAGCTATAAAAAAAGAATACACTTAAAAACATTATGAAGTAAACGAAAATTTTATCAATGAGGTACCTACCGGGGTAGAGACACCGGGGAAAGAGGTAGTAGCTCTAGTGTTAGGTATAGCATCTCAATGATTGTTCCAACCGACACGCTAGACTAGACTATAATATCATCAATACCTATTATTCTCGAGTCAACATACCATGCACGTAAGACAATATTTTATTACTACATCGAAATAAGTTTTGTAGATTGTTGGTATGTAGTAATAAGATATTTTTTAAGTAGATATCTATGTTTAACATTTATATTTTTTGTAGCGGTAGATATTTCCTTTTCCGCCTTTCCAAATAGTAAAATCCTGTTTAGACTCAGCAGAAAACGATTTTAGGGTTCCGCAGGAAGTACAAGCATTTATACTATAATATGTATTTTATTTATCGGTGGTAAGTATATGTTTTAAATGTAAAAAGGCAAACTGTATCGTCTTAGCCTTTTACACTTTTTTATTTATTTGCCCAGGCAATGAATAAATTAATTTTTTTCGACACCAACGATTAGGTCCAAAAATAATTCCATACCTAGTCTAAGCTAATATCTACTAATAGGTATGAGTAGTTTCCCAATATATTGTGAAACTTAGGTCAACAGTTTTACGATACCAAACACATTCTTCATGTTTGTCTATTCGTATCGGTAAACAGGAGACGGAAGCTCTACGTAACGCACATGCAAAACTGATCAGATTTATCGATTCGCAAACAGCAATATGGCGTCCTATATTTATCTTCTACCCACCTTCCTGGCGCCGCACTTCCGCCGGAAACGGGCGTCGTCTCCGCTCTAACCCTTACCATGTTTCCGGTTTCCGGCTTCCTTTGAATTCAGAATTTCCTACTCCTACCCTTTTCGCTTTATGTACTTGGATTTAGCATTTTATCTTATGTAAACATTTTGTGAAGCACTTTTGAGCGGATTAGTTAGTAAGTAAATTAAATTCTTTACCTACCTTAAAACTAATACTCACACTCGCATCTTTACAAGAACCATCGAAAAGGTCCATCGAGTCTTCTGATGATTTAAGAGTGAGTCTTGGCCAAATAATTAATTTGGCTATCCAAAATGGCAGTGCTGCTAGCATGTGGGATACTATGCATATTCCGAGCTGAATCGATGAGGTTTTTTATTAATTTTAATACTTCTACTTAGCATCTAAATATTTTATTGAAGTACAGAACTATCTGTAAGACTTTCTTTTGAAAATATTTTATGTCACATGACATAATCATGGTCTGTGTACAGAAATACCTGTTGTACCTATTTAAAAAATAGTTTTAATTACTGAGAACCTCTTTATTTTTCCGCAAATCACGCATATTGGATCAACTAGAGCACAGTAGTATTTTTTCATGTAATTGATTTTTGTCGACAAATAGGAAGTTACCTACAGTTCTAATTCGCGAATATATCAAAGGACTGATAACTTATTTAGTAAGTATATAAAACATGAATTATGAAATCTTTAAGACTTGCCTGATTTAAAATGAAAGCAAGTTCGGACATAAGTCTATCACATTCCAGCATTATCTGAGAAGAGAGTCTGTAGATTTCAGTCTTTAGTTTACTAGCTCAACAAATCGTTTCGATGTCATAAAGTCGTGTATGCTTGTAGCTCTCTCGTGACTAGTTTCGTAAGCGCCTCATTAAATATTATAACTTCTCCCGCAGTTTCATAGCAGCCACCTCCGGCGTGTCGCAAGTTGCAGCATGGCGCATGGCGTGGCGTTTCCTGAATTACCGAAATCGAACTTTGCCGCAACTTTACGGCATTTCACAATGTTTGTGGTTTATATAATATACCAGCTGATGTTTGTGTGCGGTAGACGGGTAGGTCTTAGGCTGAAATCTATAGGCCGTACTCTCACTCAGCTCAGACTCAAGACAGAGTTAAAACGAGACATATTTATGTCAGGGTATATTTGTGTCTCTTTTTAATCTCTGTCTTGAATCAAAGCACGCTCTATACATCTCAGTATCACAGTCCTTATCATCATCTCAAACCGTTCGATTACTGAGCACCAGTTTCTTCTCAAAATGAGTAGGATTTAGTGTTGGTCAAGTATTCAAGTAACTTGGCCAATGTGACCTACTCAATAGAGGCGAGTCCTGTACCCATTACCTAGTGAATGGATTATGGGTTGATGAATGAATGAATGTGTTTTACTTCAAAAAGTAGCAGACACCCTGTTACTCTGAAATCAATCATTCATGGATGATTAACGTGGGCAATCCTTACTAACTTTACTATGTAATACATATTATAAATGCGAAAGTGTGTTTGTTTGTTACTTTGTCCTTCAATTACACAGCAACGAAGCAATAGATCGACGTAATTTTTTGGATGGGTATAGCCATCCACCTGTCATCCACCTCCATCCAGCCGCCATCGACTTGGTGGTCTAATATTAAGAGAGACCTTAAGCTAGCTCCATTGCCTGAACTGACAACCCAAGATCAAACGACTTGGCGCAAAAAAGTGAGGAGAATAATGGGAAAAAGAAAAGGACAAGAAGAAGAAGCCAGACCTGGAGAGTGACATAAGCTTTTATCCCGGAACAAAAGGTTCCTGAGGGATTTTAAAAATCTAAATCCACGCGGACGAAGTCGCGGGCATCAGCTAATCAATAAATACTTGTTCCAATAGAATGTAAGAGCTAAGTGGCTATCGCGAAGTGTCCGGAGCTCCGGGTTGCTCCACATCGGCCGAGCGCGTCTCCGGTGTGTCGCAAAACAAATACCGCGTCGTTTCCTGAATTAGCGAAACCAAGTAGGTAATAGCCGGCTCATTTCTACACTCGCGCTAGATACCCACATCGCTCGGAAACTTATGAAAAGCATGACGTAATGTTATATTGTGCGCGTATTTTTCCGGCAGTAGGTAAATATCATCGAGCTTTGGAAAGGGATAGTCTGCAGGCCGATTCATAGCTGCATAGATTTATACAATATAGCTGCATCGAGCAAGGTAGATTCAATTGAGTATTTGACTGTTGTAAAAATATGGATATTGATTAATTACAATCGAAAATGTAACATGTAAGAATAACATTTGCAAAAACAGAAAATACAGACAGGCAAAAATTAAAAAAAAAAATGTTTTGGACTCAGTATTGATAAAATAAAGCATCCTTCGATTAAATTTTCAAAATATATTTAATGTACAGAATTCGTCCCGTTACAATTTTAAATTATAAGTATAAAAATTTTGTCAAATACCCAATTGAGTCGATTGGATGAATTTATCACGTTTTTCTGCAACCAATTTAGCCAAGTGAGTATCGTCAAATCGGAGGCGATTACAATCGTCACCCTGAACATAATTTTTAGAGAATCGCACAGCTGTTTTTAGTTTCAAAAATCGTCTCAGTTACACGAAGTGACAAAGCGTTACTTAGATATTAGTGACACTCACACGGTACGTTTATCTCACGGAGTTACGGGAGCTTTACTCGTGGCTACGTCGTGTACATGCACATTGCGTAAGTGCGTGTGCCTGTCAGGAGCCTAGGTGGAAGCGGTCAGGCGCGAGTAAACTCTCGCTCCCACATACAACCATGAGCCGAACTATATAGTAAGTAATGCCTACTATGTCTAAGGGTAGGTAATATATACTCTAAGGTGACAAAGATGACACTCTATGAAGCCGTGGCTGACTGATTTATCTATTTTTGGAGCTCAATGAGTCCATTTCTACGTCCGTTGTTGCGGGATTGAAGGACAAGCCAACAAAAAAACAAACATACTTTCGCATTTTTAATTTTGTAAGGAGATAGGCTATAGTTCTCATGATATCATGCATCGTGTTTTGAAAGTGAAGAAGGCATCTGTTGCAAGCACATCAGTTACCAACGCTTCCTGTATTGCAGTAGTAGCTAGTCGGCATGCTCCGCCCAATTTCTTCAGAACCGCTTTGCGCTTCCCACAGATTAAGTTCCTAGTCTGTTCACTTTCTATTGCATCCTTTTGCATATTTTACGCAAGTGATCAATCCGTAATCTGCCTATCTACAGAACTGCCAATGAAGTATAAGAAAATCGTAAAAAGTGTAAGTAAATCAAAAATTTTAAAATGTATGTTTGATATCCTAATAAAATAATTAATTGCTATTGTAATGTTAAACTTTTCCGCGTGGTATGTACTTTGTTTAGATAGCCCTATTTTAATTTGTCAATTTACTTTAGTTTACAAATTGTGTACGAGTACAACTGACTACCATTTAAGTTTTGATTAAGTAGGTACTAGAAAATAGGCGTCATCAGCTAGGTTACATTTCCATCTTGAAGCTCCAAAAAGTATCTTGTCGGCTCTTCTCAGCATATCGGGTTTTCGAACCGGCGCGGCGCGGTACAAGAGTCACATGTTGGCCTCCATTTAAAAAATCATGTTTGATTTTAACTTTGATTTTGATGAAAGTTATAGTTAAATCGATTAACTACTTGCTCATTATTGGCTAAACACATTGTGCCTCTTTCTAAATCTGACAATTTTACCTAACAATTTGTGTCAACTATAGAATTGCGAAATTATCGCAATGATTGCGCGCAATTTTCACAATATAGCCCCTGCCTGCTAGTTGTATCCAAAAACAGTCGAACAGCAAAAAGTGTTCGCAAATTGCGCAAACAATAAGTTTCGGCGCATCTCGGTCGACCCAGTTCGCGTTGTCATACCGCGTAGTGATTGGGTCACCGGCGCCCGCGCCGAGCGCCTACGCAACTTATGTCATACGCACACGTAACGTGCGAGTGAGCCCTCTCAATAGCAAACACCGATTACAAGTTGCATGTCATTACTTAACACAGGGCTTCGCTGCAATCGATAATATGTAAGGAATTATGTGTAGCAAACAAACGCGTGGTGGGGGTATGCTCGCATATTGACATTAGGCTGAGATCTATAGAGCGCGCTCTGAGTGGCTCAGATTTGAGACGGAATTAAAATGAGACAAATATGTCCTGACATAAGTCTATCTCGCTTTAACTCTGTCTAGAGTCTAAGCAGAATTAGAGTGCAATCTATAGATTTCAGAGTTAGAGGCTCTTTCTTATACGAATTACGTGTCCACCTATTTAGCATCGTTGAACGATCATTTAATTTATTTATTTTGTAACATTGTTTTTACTACTGCAGTGCCGCCTTCGCCATTAAACTATAACTGTAAACATGTATTATGTGATTTTTATTTATTTTAACGATAAAGGAATCATTTATTACTAGCTTTTGCCCGCAACTACATCCACGTGGTGTTAGGTTTTTACAAATCCCGCGGGAACCCACTGTTTATCCCGGTTAAGTGACCATTCTACAAGTCCTCAACTACCCATAGGTTTGCAAAATATCGCGTCAATCAGTTGCTCTGAAGGACACACCAAAATAAAAACACACTTTCGTACAAAAATATTAGCACAGAATAAGGTTAGTAACACCGTATACTGCGATAATAGTAGACTGATTCTGACAATGATTTTCCACTATAATAACGAATGAAAAGATTCACTGGGAGGAAACTTTAAATGTGCACAGGTGAATATTATCTCGATTTCCTCTTGATCTTCATTGACCTAGTGACTTAAAGAAAATTAAAGAGTTTAAACTTATTTCAAGGTTTAGCGACGTATGTTCGACCTGTTTTATTAGTGGTTTTTCCAATTTCAACTTGTTCCACGAATAATATCTAAAAGACACTAATCTAGTATATTTTTTATTCTGAAACAATTGCTTACTGAAGCATTTTACCATGAAGAAAGCAATGGTACAAAAAGAGTTGTGATATTTCGAGATGCAATTGTTTCGCAAATGCCCTTTTATAACTTCTCAATTTGGAAACCGCTAACCGCCATGACGATTGTACAAGAATGTAATGTTTCATGTCCTGTGGCGGCACAGGTGCTCGCAGCCTATTTATACGCGGCCATCAGTATTCAGGCGCGTTGCCAATTACAGCGGAGACCTACTTTCTTACCTTCGAACTTTTACTTCCTGCGGGCCCGGCAAGGCAGCGCGCGGCCGGTCGCACCACGCAACGGATTACGAAAGTGGCGTGAAATGCTCGGCGGCCGACATTCGCACGCTTGCGCCACCTTCAGGAAGTGCTGAGTGCCGTTAGGTTACGTAGCCGCTCGCCTGCCACTGCTGCCTAGCGCCTGCGGGCTGCGATCCTGCCGACAGCCGGTCGCGCCTTCGGATCCGCTCCTGAATACTTCTTTTCATTCCATTGTACATCAAACAATGACATACGCGGGTGGCTTGTAAGAACACTTTATTAAAATCACTTTGTAAATAATTAAAAGTGAAATAAAACTATATCATCGATGTCATCGCAGCGCGGAGTAATACCCTGAATACTGGCAGCATTTCCCTTTGGAACACGCTTTATTTGTTTATCTTGAAACCACTGAATCAAAAAAACTGAAACGTAAACAAAAAGCACGCGCACAAGGACAGCTTATCTCTACGGGAGAAATTTCTTCCAGAAAGCCCTTGAATGTGAAAACAATGAAATCAAGATAAATACCAAGTTGTTAGAGATTTTAATAAGTTGGCCTATTTACTTGGCCTATCGGAAGTCATACCTAAGTTTAGATTAACAAACTAACCGGCCGTATTAGGTAATCATTCGGTAAGTAATGTTGCAAAATGGACAGGTAGAGTAGGAACTGAAAATTGAAAATCTGTTTAAATTCAGTTGCACGATATTGCATAAAACACGGATAGGCAAATTTGCTTTTGCATATAGGTTAATTCAACAGTTTAGTCAGATTTGCAATTTAAAGCTCGGCTTTACAATGAGACCCTTCATACACGGGACGCCTAAAGTAAAACTGACTTGATTGGCAGACTTCACATAGCTACCTATGAGAAAATTATGGAGGCGCCCTCAGACATGCAGGTTCTTCACGATGTTTTCCTTCATCAGTAGAGACAGTGATATTTAATGACTTAAAACGCACATAACTTTAGAGATGCGCGCCTGGGATCAAGGATCAAACACCGGACCCCGGAAAAGGAGACCGAAGTCTTAGATGGCTACAATCATCTACAGTGTGTTAGCGTCTGGTACAGGCGGGCGGCGGGGGAGGCGAGTCCTTGCCGCTCCCGGCGCCGCGCGACATGGTTGTTGAGAGCCAGCGCTCGGAGAGATCGGATATAAATACGCCATGTTTAAAAATCCTCATTCTGAGTTCTTGAAATCAAATTGTGTATTTATATAACCAGTGTCTAAATATTAAAGTCGAATACTATTCATATTATATCAAGGTGTTTAATTCCGATGACTTCAGCTGAATCCGCAGCCGATGACCTGGGGCCATTTATCCTGAGGTTCTAATACTTCAGAAGCGGGATGAACTTCAAGGAAAACTGGTAATGGTAAAAACAAAATGGTATGTACAAATTGTGTATTTTATTCATGGACCCGTTAAACATAATTATCTTTTTTTTTGTTCTTTTGTTTGCATTGCATAGATACCTACCATACGCAATATACGCGTAATTCATATTAAGTATATGTAATAAAACGCCCAGCTGCTCGATAGTGACTACTGTAAGGATACGTCCAAATTCCTGCCGAAATGAATCGTGGAGCAGAGCGGCAACGTCGCATTGATTAGGTACCTTAGCGAGCGTTCGACGTAATACGCCGGCCGCCGAGGCTCAAGCCTAAGACATTCCCCGTGACGCAGGCGCATAGAATAAAGTAATAAATAATAATTATTAAAACACGGGCGCAAGTCGTGCGTAGGTACTTTTGCCTACTGTGATGCGATGCTTTTATTTTTAATTAAGATACGAATACTAAGTATCACTACTCTGTGGTCACAATAATTACAATGACAAAATAAGTAAGTAGTAGGTATAAGTGTAAAGCAAAATTGTTGTTAAAATGAAGGATTAATATTCAATTTTCTGTTAAAGAGGATTGTTTTTTCGAGTTACTAAATGCGAGTTCGATTCTCGCTACGAATCCAATATATTAGACGATCAGTTATATTAAATGTGGATTAAATTTTTATCTACATCGTCAATAACAATGGTCGCTTCTACAAAAGAGAATGCCAAGAAGTTTGAGTGTTGTACTGACCAACCAATTACTACAGAATCTCATCATGTATGACAAAATATCACTTTGATTATGTCAAAACGTCTAATGGTCAATATAAAGACTTATCTTACGATTTTAACTACCTGACTATACCCATCATATAACCGTCCACAGTCTCGTAAAACCAATACTATACTCCATTACGTAGCTCATCAAAAAAAAAAAACAATAAAATGGGTATTAATGTGAATGTCAAAAAAAAAAAATAATAATAATAATAATTAAAAAAAAAAAAAAAAAATGTCTCAATTATCTGACAGTGATACAAGTGTGATAAATGATTTAACAATCAGAGTATATTCGCTGGTTGTTAGAGAAGAACTTCACTTTCTTTTAAGCAAACATTATATATATATGTCAGTTTGGTCGAAACTTGAAGGATACCCCTGATCAACTTGCTCAAGTTACAAATTCCATATTCTTTATGGATTAGCAACACAAAGATTTAAAGAAAGGACTTCAATTTAAGTTCAAGAGCATTAACATGTTAGAAACCGAATATAAAATTTTATAGTACATTTGTCTCACGAAGTTGCGGGCGATTTAGTTGTGGCTACGTTGTATACATGCATATTGCGTGGGTGTCTGAGCCTGTTGGGAGCCTGGGTGGAAGCGGTCAGGCGCGAGCGGGGTCGCTCGCATTTATACAGATGCGACGCGCACACGACCATGAGCCGCGCGCCGTCGTAAGTTACAAGAATTATACAAATAAACTTCAATTCAATCAGAACAAAACTCGCGAGTAAATAACATTGAAATAAAGTGTGTTCCAGAGCATCGGAATGGAAGTTTATTATCGATGGTTAACCAGATAGCAAACACAATTAAATATAATCTTAAAGAATCTGATGTGTAATCTGTGTGAGAATAAGTATGACATTGTAAGAATTAAATTGACTGATTGTTGCCGTCATTATTAGAATCAATCGACATTATATATTAGATGAATTTGTAAATATGTGCATGCCGATTATTAGGCAAAACATTGTTCTCATTCATAACCAATTGTTAACACCTGTATGTCACATGTTTTATGCAAATAAATTGAATTGAATTGATGTTCACTTGTGTACAAGAACGGCGAGTTCGGTTATTCAAGGGTTTGAGTTTTCGGCAGCAGCGAGTAATTCTAATAGAAACGCTGAGTATAGTGGAGATAAGTTGAATACTAGCTATATCGGATTAGGTGGAGACCTTAAACAAATCTATATTGCAGAACGTTCTGCATGCAGCCCGTCTGAAGGCTAAGAAACTTAAATATAAATAGATTTGTGTGGGTTAAATGAGGATTTGTATACATGCACAAAAATGAATCCTCTGACCATATAAGGAATTTTTAATATCTATAAGGAATAAGGACTCTTTAAATAATCTTAATAATACATTTAAGTATTTTACTGCATAATAATTTTATTAATTTTAAAGTTTAAAAAATTAAGACGAATAAGTGTTATAATCAAAATGTTAGAGGACTTCGTTCATGCACTAACGAGACCTATCGTAACCTATCTCAACAGTGAATTTGACATTATAATATTAACTGAGTCATAGTTTAATGATAGTATTTTACACAGAGAAATTTTTGATAGTCGTTACCATGTTGGCAGACGTGATAACGGGGTTAGCTGTGATAGTTTTGGATATGTGGTGGAATGCTTAGTGGGTAGAGTATATGCATATCTATGTGCGAATCGACACATACTTAGATGCACTTTTCAATATCACTTTACTTGACAATTTCTTGAGAACATTAACAAAATATTCAATAATAATAATAATTGTGCTACACTAATTAATAATTTAATTGAAGTAGAATATTTGGTCTTCTTGTGATAACGCGTTTGACGCCTTAATTATATTACTGGTGCATTGATAAGCTCTATTATTGATTAATGATTTAAACAATATAATTTAGTATATAATCACAGAACCAAAATTCCTGATTAAGTTTCAACAAATAAGGGAATTATGGGAAGTGAATGCCTTAAATATTTAAGAAAGATTGATAAATATCATCCTCCATTGGAAATTATAATATCTCAATCAGAACTTAAAAAAAAAAAAAAAAAAAAAGAGTTGACTGTGAAAGGGTCATTTATCTCTCTCTAAACTGTAATTCCTAGATAGATGAAGTTAGTGGTTGTGAGAATGTTGATGCCATGGCGTTTAAATTTTATAATATCTTGTGCGATATGGTTCGACCCATATGTCTTTGAATAAGTCCAAAAGCAGGTCTTATCCTGTGTAGTTTCCCTCAGTGAATCGAGCTTCTAGAAATGAAACATGGGCATCGCGCAAAAGTGACAAGATATAAGGATCCGTGGGATTGCGAGGGTTAATGGTGCTATGTTACGGTGAACACATTTATACAATGAGAAACAGAAAAAGGAGGCATCCCAAAGAATTTTAAGGGGCAGCTGTTACCATATACCATATACCCCAGTGTTTGTGATGAAGTGTGCCTGGCCGATATGACTGTCTCTTGTGTTGATTTTTAATTAGTCTTTAAAAGATGGCCATTTTACCGACACTTTAATAGTCTAGTCTTTAAAGTTATGTTTACACAGTAATACTTAACGTGTAGACACAGTCTAAGTCTGGCAAGGGGAAACAAGTGAAAAATTATCACCCAATATTTATTTTGTCTACCATGGCGAAGGTCTTTGAATCGCTAGTGTTCAGCGCATGTAGGGCCATCTGAATGTATATATTAGTAGAAGGCAATATGGATTTATGAGTGACTGCTCGACTAGCAATCTAGCAATCTGCTACCTCGTACTACAAATGTAACAGAATGTATTGATAACGGGAAACAAATCGATGCCGTGTGTACCGACTTTTAAAAGGCTTTTGGCAAGGTCAATCATAGTGTCTTTCTAAGTGAACTCCAGGCGCACGGAGTGTCACATAACTGGTTAATGCGGTCTAAATCACATCTTGCGAATAGGAGGTCTGGAGTAGTCATGAATGGCTACCAATCTATGGCTCAATTGGGAGTGCTCCAGCGATCCAATTTGGGTCTTCTCTTCTTATAATGTCTACACTGGCGAAATCTTTTATAATAGTAATATAAGCGTTGTTGCGGATGATTTAAGGCTGACACGTATTATTAAGGACAATAAAGATGTTCAATTATTACGGTATGATTTATACAGATTGAATGAATGGTGGAAAATAGATAAAATGTACCCTGGCGTTCACTCGCACATTGGATGGGATATTAGATAGGATGTGTGTGCATGGATGACAATCGACTGCCCGAAGTTGATGCAATTCGTGATCTAGGTAATACGTTGGACAATAAACTGGGTCTTATCCTCCACAGAGCTAAAGCTTTGGGCCTTGCAAATAAATCACTTCGATTTGTTCTTAGGTGTTCAAAGTGTTTTAATATAATTAAGCTTTTCGATTGCTGTGTGCGTGCCAGACTGGAATATTACGCTTTGATCTGGTCTCCGTTCACTGAAGTCCACATTAGAAGAATTGAGAGAGTGTAGTAACGATTTTTGCGCCAGTTGTCAACTATTTCAGAAAAATCTGGATGAATATATATATATATATATAAATAAAATAATAAAAAAAAGAGACCTACCCTTTCCAAGAAACATATCCTTGAGGATAGAAGACTGATATTGTCATTAACGTTTTGTTTAAATTGTTTAAGAGTCAAGTTGATTGTTCCGAGTTGCTTATTATATATTTGCGCTTGAAACACCGCGAGTGACTGTCCACGACAGCTTTTCAAACTGTTAAATATTGGATGGTGCAGAACTAAGCTAAGCAAATATTCTCCTATACCAAAGGTTGCTAACTCTTACATTGTATTGTTAAATAAAGGAAGGAAATAGATTTACTTTGGAACGCTATGCTCAATTCAGGTGTCATATTATTCACAGCATTATATACACCAACTGACTTGACTTTTCAATATTTTGATATTTTCATTACATTCTGTAATGAATTAAAGTAGGGTCTCGTAAATGAATATAATATATTTAAGTAAGGGTAATAACAAATTAATTCAAGAAGTTTTATTGTTAACACGTAAAGTTAGTTATTATATCGACGTAATAATCGTTCGATACGTGTGCATGTTGTGGAAGCTCACAATTAATTGGGCATTTAATCATGTGACCCTCATAACTTGTGATGAATATCTACAAATGTTTTAGAGTATTCAACTGTTGGTTTTCCAAAATAGACAATAGAAAACGTATATAAATGGTTATTAAATCTCTACACTGCTTCAGCATCTTATATCCTATACGGAATCACGAATGAATACCGAGTGGGTACTGTCGCCGCGGACGGAGCACGTGGGATGCAGGGCCTGAATAGTACCTGCAACGAACCGTTCAAATCGAACGCAATTGGTTCGCGCTAATCTCGGTTTATGCGCTTGGTTCAGTTTGAGGTTATGGTTTGTATTTCACCAACGAGTACTGCTCAGGACTGAACAAGGTTTAGATTCTAAACACCCAATTTTTAACGTTTGGATTCTTCAAACGAGTTTAAAGAGCTGTCCGGGTCAACAGTGTCGATCTTTGATAATGGTGGACGAGATATTATTATTGTATGCCTGTTGGTTCATGATTCACTATTATTTATATACCTATCTATCGTTTTGTTTCATTTTGTTCTGTATGTATGTTTCCCATATAGAGTTTTTAACTTTCAATAAAGATTTATTATAAAGGCGCGTAATGGGCGCTGTTTAGTGTTATCAATATGTTACAGACACAGGATACATCGAGTTTTGTTTTGTTGCTGACACGGTTTTGTCTGTGATCGTGACAGCGCCTCATGTAAGCTAGTAGTTTTGCTAAACGCGATTTGTGTGGAGCTGGTTAAATTGGTTCGACTTACACCGAGTTCAAGTTGTACGTTTAAGTTCTGTTAAGCTAAATTTAACTAAGCTAAAGTTGTTCTTTTTAAACTATGTTTCTAGTGCAAATGGTGGAATCTACCCTGAGTTAACGAATGATTGAGCCGTGCCGTTCCCCTAGTGTGGAAGGCGCTCGGTCGTCACCTATTGCCAGCTGGTTGAATTCGGCTCTTGGGAGAATTGATCCAGATGTGGAGTGTATACGTCGTACCCCCAGTGTGGTACTTATGTGAAATATGGCACACGTCGTACCCCTAGTGTGGTACTCATGTGAAATGGACATCTGTAGTACCCCCAGTGTGGTACCTATGTGAAATATGGCATACGTCGTACCCCCAGTGTGGTACTCTTGTGAAATGGACATCTGTAGTACCCCCAGTGTGGTACTTATGTGAAATATGGCATACGTCGTACCCCCAGTGTGGTACTCATGTGAAATGGACATCTGTAGTACCCCCAGTGTGGTACTCATGTAAGAAAAAATGACATGCGGCGTACCCTTTGCGAGGTACTTATGCGAAATGTAATATAATACTTACTCATATTATTATTGTGTTCTATTGTTCATTGTTTATTGCTTTATACCCATCGATTTCACCTAGTTACATTTTTATCTCTTAACATATTTTGTAATTATTGTGTAACCTGTTTGGCCTTATTGTATAACTAACTATATATTAATTGCATACTAATGGGATGTAACGCTGTTGATTACTTTCTAATAAATAAATAAATAATTATGTCGTGCCCCAGTGTGGTACATATCATGTGAAAAGGCAAAAAACTAGATATGACACATGTATAACCCTAGTGTAGTAATCTGTAATCCAGGGATAATGTAATTGCTCCTAGTGTAGTAGAAACTAGAATTATTGATTATAAATTTTATGTGATAAATAGAATAAATATAACTCCGTCAATTAGCTGTATTATAATATATAATAAGTCTTACAATTAGTTGGAAATGAATCAACACATAAATCAATTTGACTACGTATTATTTGGATGTATGTAACAATAACTAGATAGTGTCAGACAGAATTACTTCTCTTTATCTGTGCCAGTGTCTTTGTGCCAGTTTAACTCAATGCTTTTGTTAACACTGCTAATAATCTTGTAATTTGAAAGTATTGTATTAGTCTGCCTTAAGAGATCTAAAAGTCATTTGCAACTAAAAAAAAAAAAAAAAAAACTTAGAATGCATTTTCAAAATATTTGTGAATTAGTTTTTTTTTATTATTTTGTTTTATAGTCTTAAGTCCTCTGTAAGCGAGCAAATTGTTCTTTGAGAATAAATTCTTTAAACCTAAAACCTAAAGTAGGTATGTGTCATTCAGGAATCGATTATTTATTTTTGTACCAATATATTTTTTTTTTAAATTTTATTAAAATAAGCTTAAAACATACACATTAAACTAAGTAAGTTAATTATGTATTAATCTAAGATTGAAATTGTGATTATCTCAAATTTTACTTAATTTTTTTTTTTTTTTTTTGTATCCTTTTAACCGGTATGAGGGCATACCTACCTAACGAATGGCCGAGCTGATATTGGGGATGGGGACATCCCCGCGGCAGAATGGCCGTCTGTTAGCGTCTGGTACAGGCGGGCGGCGGGGGAGGCGAGTCCTTGCCGCTCCCGGCGCCGCGCGACATGGTTGTTGAGAGCCAGCGCTCGGAGAGATCGGATATAAATACGCCATGTTTAAAAATCCTCATTCTGAGTTCTTGAAATCAAATTGTGTATTTATATAACCAGTGTCTAAATATTAAAGTCGAATACTATTCATATTATATCAAGGTGTTTAATTCCGATGACTTCAGCTGAATCCGCAGCCGATGACCTGGGGCCATTTATCCTGAGGTTCTAATAAGTGTCTATCACCACTTCAGAAATCACTTAAGCTCATTTTGTTCATAGTGTTTCCAAGGGGCGGACCTACAAATTCCTGAAAAGCTGTCAACGCATTGGTGGTGCTGGTACTCCAAATGTATGGATAAATGGGCAGCGGTAATCACTTTAACATCAGGTGACCCGCCTACTCGTTTCCTTGCTGCTCAGAGGAATAAAAATTTTTTGTTGGGCTGTATACTTCAAGCCTTGCTGTTTCGATTTAAAAAAATTGTTATTTGACTTCTTATTTTTAGATTTAGTTATTGATGGCTGGATTGGCTGGTATAAATAATTGCCGTGATGGTTTATCGGTTACCACGAAATCGAAACAGCTGAGCAAAAAGGTATATATATATATAAGGTATACTAGAGCGAGAAAATTCTCATCGAATTGTTCCGTTAAACGAGTAGGTACCTGCATTCAGTACCTGGTTCAGTAGGTAGTACCTATACAACCTCATCTTCTAACACGTAATATGTGCAACGGTGCGCACCCGATCTCGCACGACCGGTCGTGAAACTGGGTCATCTCTTTTTGTTCCACCACATATTCCGTAATTAGAAAGAGAGGGTGAAGGCATTCGCACAGTTCACATAGTTATTGCTTATTATAATGCACATGTAGATTTGTTTATCGATTGCGTGAATTGATTACCATTAATTGGGATTTAATTTATTCTTGCACATGACTACGGCTGCTAACTGCTAAATGTATTTTTGTTGCAACTTAGACATTTCCTGTGCCTAAAAAAGTGATCAGTTCAGTGAAAATGTTATTACAGTCTAGCTTATTTATTAATTCTATCTGAGAATAAGCATTTTCCTATCAATCAGGTTAGATTGTTTATTTATTGCAAAAATGAATATTGCAGATTCGGAATCCAGAATTTTAAAGTCGTATGCTTGCCTCAGACGTTTCCTAAAAACTTGTAGATCAGTAGCTCTGGCAAAAGTATGGAATTTTTTTATCCGGAACTCAGAAGAACGATCCAGAAAATATTACAAGTAGGTACCTACCTACTTAAGAAACTGAACTCCTTTTTTGAATTGAGAATCTGATTCCGGATCTTTGAGGCCGGCCTACCTAAGCCGTAAAAGGTAACAGACAGACAGATACACTTTCGCATTTATAAGTAGGTATGGATTAGATTAAATTACAGCGACCCGACAGTGTAATATTAGCACGTACAGTTAAATATGTCGATAGGACATTCAATAGCAAGATCAGACGGGCGAATCTTGCGTTGCGCCGCCAAGATGGCGGCACGCGGAAGTGTGTGCGACTTCCGCGTCGCCCTGCGCTCGTGCGCCCGCGCACCGATCGTGACTACCTACTATATGCATTATTAACCGAGTAACTCCTACTCACACATTATAAAATACTAGATTTTGCTCGTAACTTAGTCCGCATAGAGATAGATTTTTATTAAATCCCGTTGGTACACTTTGTTATTCCCGGATAAAGTGTACCTACCTTATGTCACTGTCTTAGTCCTCAAATAAAACCGATGCAAAAAATACCATCGATCCACTGCGCAGGAATGTAGGAAGCAATGTATGAAGATTTAGTTCATTAATCTATGTCTACAAAATCTAAGCGATGTGTTCACAAACAATAAAACTTGTGGAAGTCCAAAGTCACTTTAAAAATGACTTTCAAATAGAAGGAGGTTGGAAATTGACACGTAGATGAATATTTTTCATCATCCACTTTGTGCAGTAAGAGTATTTTTCATTCTTTAATTGTATTCAAATATAGCGCAACTTGGATGGACAAAACTAAAGGGCTCTTTATTCAGGCGAATAATATTAATGTGAATATTTAAGATTTACTTGTGCACCTGACCACCTATAATGTTTCTCGAAGCTACTTTAAGAATTTATAGTTTTATCTTACCTACTTCATAATATTATTTTTCTCTTCGAAACATCAATAACATAATTAAAACATAAAAGCGTCTACTTTATCTCAATTCTCGTCCTACAAAATATTTACTCGCTTGATATCTACTTGGTATTTAAATGCTAAATCGACTTTAGTTTTTTTATCATAATAGGAAGATACTCTAAAACAGGCTTGTCTCGACGTTAGCAATTAATAAAATGAATGAAACAAAATGCGACACCAACTCACATTTTTTGTTAATAATATCTGAGCATCCACTAATATTTTTATCAAGGTGAGGATAAGAAGACTGGCACAAAAACTTTATATCGTAGAAGATTTATGGTCATTCATTAAATTTTTTCATTCTTAAGGAAATCCTACCACGTCTTGAGAATAACTTACCTAATGATTGACAAAACAAAATCCTTATCATCTTGAGATGTGGTGGATTGGAATGGCCATGGAATCTTTAAGTTGTAGGACACAGTAGGATTTTTTTTAAGTACCTACTTTTAATTTAAATACCACTGTCACACTCCTCATATACCTACAGCGGTTGGAAACAGTAGGATTATAAATAGAGGCAGCTATGATTTTATATTTTAACGACGATGTCTCGTGCATTGGTTCTAACTGTAATAATAACTAAACTTGGGATTGAGGGCTCATGAAATATAAGTACCTACCTAGTAGATTCAAAATCCTCTAACGACTTGTTTCCACTAAGCATATTTTCTATCTTTATCATACCTACTCAAACAGTGTAAATACACTTCGTCCTTAGTATAGTATTATAGATTCGAAAGTGTTTGTTCGTAGGTTTGTCTAAATATATAAAAGGCAAAGGTGACTGACTGACTGACTGACTGACTGACTGACTGACTGACTGATCTATCAACGCACAGCTCTAACCACTGGACCGATCGAGCTGAAATTTGGCACACAGGTAGCTATTAGGACGTAGTCATCCGCTAAGAAAGGATTTTTCAAAATTCAACCCCGAAGGAGGTAAAATAGGGTTTAAAAAACCGAACATAACGTGAGCGAAGCCGCGGGTTAAAGCTAGTCCTTCAATAACGCTGCAACGGAGCTACGGATCGACGTGATTTTTTGCATGGGTATTTTGAGGACCTGGAAAGTAACATAGGCTATTTTTTATCCCGGAAAAGTTCCTGCGGGATTTTAAAAACTAAATCCACGCGGACGAAGTCGCAGGCATCAGCTAGTACTCGTAAACCATAAAATATCCTATGTCGTTTCTTTTTACGCCTTTCTTCCATTTTCCGTTTTACGAAATTACCTGTCAGTAATTCCTGATTTTAAAAATCTAAACAAACTTAGTATCTAAATATTATAATAATATGCATGCGTTAAAACATGTGCATATATTAACACAATAGCAATCTACATGTAACTATGCGATTCAAATTGCATAACTTAATTTACTTAAATCCTTACAAAACATTAATGTATTTATTAGGCAAATATATTATATGTGTCATAATATAAATTAGGTACCCTATTTGATCTATTGGGCGAAAAAAGTAGTTTTTGGGTTTTTCTGCTAAGAAAATTCTCAGTAGTCGGAGGTTGGAAGTGAGCCTGCCTCAAATAGCATGTGAAGCTAGATTGCTGTTTCATCAGACCACGAAAATGAGGGAATATAGTTTGCACCTGTATTTGCTCTTATATAATTTCGTCGGTCAGTTTCGAGTAAGTGACTTGAGTTGACAGCTAAAATCAATATTTGTCTAACAGATTATTTATGTGGATTCCTGTCAATTTAAACCATTTGACTTGCACCGTTAGTGCTTCGGAAAGATTATTCAATTTCCAACCATTTTGCACAATTAAATCAATACACTTGATTTGGAAATGTTCCACTAATGGATTTGACCGACGATTTGGAAAGTATTTTTAACCGACGAATTTTGACGTTTTGACAGTTCTTGTATTCGAAATCAAAATCAAAATTTATTTATTTCATGTAGGCCAACTTATAGCTCTTATGACACGTCATGACTCTATCACCGGTTCGGAATGCAGATTCTGCTGAGAAGAGCCGGCAAGAAACTCAGCAGTTGCTCTTTTCAAAAAATTTTTTACAATGGTTAACAAAACTATGCTATGCACACAGTGTTTCCACCAAGAAGTTTCAAAAATGCACACCTACCACAACCTAACACATGTTAAGATGGGTAGCCACAAAGCAGACCCATTCTCATTGGTGGCACCCGTTCACGAGCACGACGCATGATCCAGCCATTGCTTCGCTCAACCATAATTATTTGAGGGAACGTAACAACCCGCACCACACGACACCACCACAGAAATGTTTAAGTGAGCATGACATACTTAGGCTACCCATGTTAAGGTATCGAATTAAATACTAATATTAAGATACTCATTTTAAGACATGACTGAGACACAAATAAAATGGAAATTATGAAAATCTATCACAATGTTACTATTCAGTTAAAAAATTGGAGATGGGGAAATAGGCCTGTAATGGTTAATAACTACTTAAAAATAATCGGTGGTGATTGAAAAGGTGCATTCCGCAGTTATTTAACGTTGTTTATGTCGCTCGTTGATTGGAGTTGGCACGAGCTTGAAATAGCTTCAAGGGACTCATTTTCCGTACACAAATTGCAAAAACTTCCTGAAGGCAATTGCTCTGTTTTAAAACCAATTGCCACTTTACTGGGTACCTACCATTGCACTGAGTATTAGTCAGGATCAGTCATGGTCAGGAATCAGGATGGAGAGAACGGAGAGAACTATGTGCTCGTACTATCTCTGCAAGATCAAACCACAAATCCACGGCCCCTACCTAAATTATCCAAACTGCAAAAATTGCGATTTTTTTTTCATCAACTTAATTGGCTTCTATTACTATACTATATTGTAGGTACATCCCGCTAATGAAAAACAATCGAATCTTATTTTAAGAAACAGATTTGAAAGAGAACCATAGTTATCGACATAGCTCAGCAATTCGACAAACTGAAGTTGAAATGGGAGGGTTACATAATTTGAAGAACTGATGGTCGTGTGAGTCCTGAGGTGCTGGAGCGGCGACCTCCCACTGAAAAGAGCAGATAAGGAAGAATATTATGTTGATTTAAACAGTACCTCTCCATACAAATCAAACATAAGATAAAAAAGACAAGATCCTTTTTCAGCAGTATCCCTTACTTTTGAAAAAGGAAGACGGAAAGACAATCATCATGGCTAAGGGGAGAAGATGTTAGAAGATCTCTAAATAAAATAAGGATGTCGTCACTATCGTTAATTTTTTTTATGTCGGGAAAAAAGGCTACAGAGTTAATATCTTAGACATTTTAATAATCGAACGCAGAGAATCATGAAAGCGAATCAGAACCGGCTCATATCAATGTTTATCACACGCACACTTGTGCAGAGCGTATTTAATACGCTTTTGTGATATACTTACGCGGTGTCTGTCAGAGCAAGCTTGCTGCTCCTAGGGCTGTCACCTTAGTGAAACTCCCCCTTAATAATTAATTTATACGTCGGTATCGTCATAATCTTCAGCCACAAGGCATGTTAATACAGTCATAGAATCAGTCAGGGCCTGCTGAATGTGCATGGAAAACTAGAGGTGGCAAAAGCGTATCTTCGTTAAGATTGGATCATTTGTATCTGAATCATTCCAAAGATTCGAATCGGTAAACCGAATAATTTGGATTATTATTTATACTCAACTAGAGCAGAATGTATATTCTTGCGGAATTAAATTAAATACCAAATGACATCTTAAATAAATCTTAAATAATAAATGACATCTTTCATCTCTCTCTCTCCAAATTTAAATTAGCTATTAAGGATACCTTGTCGAAAACCGACTAGCTACAAGTTGGCCGGTTTTCGGCAAGTTTCTGTTTAAAAAATTAATTTATAACTTTTGTTCTCCCTTTCTGCTGCACCTGATTGTTGCGTTGTCAGATTAATGTAATCTATAAGTGTTATATAGTCTTTGGAAACTATTTAGGTTTAAGAATTATAAATCTGTTTTTAGATTTAAGACAATTAACACTGTATGTTTCCATAAAATAAATAAATAAATAAATAAATAAATAAATAAATACCACCTATCGCTTTCAATTGATCTTTTTGTTAAGAATTTAATACATATTTGTTTTATCAAATAAATCAGTTACAACTGTAACTGATTGCCATTAAAGCATCAAAAATAATAGTATCGTTTTACGTTCCCATAATAATTTCAGACCTTTCGATTCTTTCGGTCATTCGTGTCAGCGAGCGCGTCGTCTACGCGTACCAATTAGTAACAAGATTCAATTGAGCCAAATGATAGATTAGTAGTAGTATTAGAGATTCGAATCAATAGGTCACTTTGAAGACGCTTTTCAGACACACGCATATTAAAAACGTTGCACATTCACTTAATTCCACTAAGGAGTGCTTAATTTTCATCCATCGATCAAATAGCTATGGCGCTAGAGAAACATGCCGAGCCATTTCCACGCCATAATTTAATCCACACCAGTTTTCATTTAGTACCTACTTGAGTAGTATACATTAAGCAATAGCGCACGAACTTATTCATGCATCTTTTTCTTCTTAAACGACCAAAAAACGAGTGCAGCAGGTTGCATAGAACGTGAATAAATGTGAATAAGCATTTTCAACGTTTATTGCTAAACAATAATACGTTAACATTTCTTAATGATTTCACAAATAGGCAAATGTTTTAAGTAGTAACACCGTTACACGCGTACAAAGATTCCTAATAAGGAGATTAAAGTTTTTGTGAGACCACAGTAATTTATTATGCTTTGAAAATCATTAATAGAAAGCAAAAACTAGTATTTTAATAAAAATAAAATAAACGACTTTAACCACTCCAATAACTACTTGCAGAATATGAAATGCAATTGTTTTTTAATGCAGTATCCGCTTATTAAATTGATTTTTATTTAGATACAGAGCTCCATGTTTGCACTAACGACAGTATCCGACTTATATACCTACTTAATATCATAAGAAACAAGTTACTGTAGTAATAACTAGCGGACCCGACAGACGTTGTCCTGTCTTAACTATGAATATTGAAACTCCCCTTTTTACCCCCTTGGGGAGAGAATTTTCAAAAAATGTAAAATACGTAATTCTTTATTTTTGATCAAGAGCCAAAATATCAAGTTTCATAAACATAACTTGAAAAATAACTTGAAGAACGAAGGACTATCATACAAACATTCAACCCCTATTTAACCCCTTAGGGGGTAGAATTTTTTAAAAGTGTGAAACACTTACTTTTTTGTTTTCAATTTAAAGCCTAAATACCGAATTTTATGGATATAGCTTGAAAAATGACGGAGTTTCATACAAACTTTAACCCCCCTTTTTACCCCTTGGGGGGAGAATTTAAAAAAAAATGTAAAATACGTAATTCTTTATTTTTAATCAAGAGCCAAAATATCAAGTTTCATAAACGTAACTTGAAAAATAACTTGAAGAACGAAGGACTATTATACAAACATTCAACCCCTATTTAACCCCTTAGGGGGTAGAATTTTTAAAAACTGTGAAACACGTACTTTTTTGTTTTCAATTTAAAGCCTAAATACCGAATTTCATGAGTATAACTCGAAAAATGACGGAGTTTCATACAAACTTTAACCCCCCTTTTTACCCCCTTGGGGGGCGAATTTCGAAAAATCCTTTCTTAGTGCTCGCCTACGTCATAAAAGAAACCTACTGTCAAAATTTCAAGTTTCTAACTTCAGTGGTTTAGGCTGTGCGTTGATCGTCAGTCAGTCAGTCAGTCAGTCAGTCAGTCAGGACAAGCCTTTTTATATAATTATAGATTAATAGCTAATGGGCTATAGCCCAACGGTTAAAGATGCGGACTGAAAACTGAAAGGTCGCAGGTTCGAGCCCCGCCCTTTGCTCTTTTGTCATACCCACTCCTAGCACAAGCTTTCCTATTATTTGGAGGGATAGGAGGATATTAGTCATCTTCAGCTTGGCTAATATTTTAAAAAAAATCTAGTGCGTTTGTCAACCCTAGGGCGTACGGGTCGCGACGCGCCCGGACATTCTGCCCACAATTACTGCCAATTGCGCCAATTGAACACACCGCCACCCTTCCGCTTCGAGCCGGCGTCATCGCTCACTCCGACCACTAACATCTGTCGCCTGGCGGACTAACTCATGTTGCAAGAATGCTCACGAATAAAACAAGCACCGTCGATATCATACGGCTAGCCAGCTATACCTAGTTAGTGGCAGATGTACCTAACAAAGAGTACATTTAACAATTTCCCTCTCCAGACAACAGACACAATAGTTAAACAAAGACCATGGTCACATGTGACTCTTGGGACAGGGAATGGTTAAGATCTATGAACATTGAACAAGGTGTGGAACACTCTTCCAGCATCCGTGTTTCCTGCCACTTATAATTTGAGTACCTTCAAGGCAAGAGTGAATAGGCATTTTCTAGACAAGCGCGCTCCAACCTAGACCTCATCAGTGCTATTTAGTATTGATTGTCGTCAAGCGCAAGCCTATTTCGAATAAAAAAAATATCGTTGGTGACCTCTCTGGCGCTAAGGTCTGGTAATGAGAGGTGCAGTAGCGAGTTGGATTCCCGGTAAGGATAATTTAGGAATTTATAGTTTCGTGCAAGTTTCGTGACGTTTTCCGTTTTACATCCCTCGAATCTTGAAGACCCTGCTTTTAGATAAAAAGCAGTTCTTTTTTAGCAGTATTGTATTTAGAATCTCCCTCTGACTGGTCCCATGCTTTTACACGATAAATAAATGCTTGATAATAAAAATAGCCTATGCGTTATTCCAGACTATAATCTATCTCTGTGCCAAACAGCCAAATCGGTTCAGTCGTTGCGTGATTGAGTAACAAACATCCATCCGTCCATCCATCCATACATCCAAACTTTCGCATTTATAATATTAGTTGGATTGGATAGGATTGACAGGGTTATGAAACATCCTAAAATGTGTCCATAATATTGATAAAATTAATAAGTAGGTAAATAAGTAATTCTATTGGTGTCATTCTGTATTTCAATCCTTCTCTTCTCGTTGAGACCAGATCTGTGCCCAAAAGTAATGTTGAGTTCGAGATTTACCTATCCAATACATTATGAAACTACTGACGTAAACTGTCAAATCATCTGTTCACGGAGCTGAACATATGGTCGTGAACTTAGTGTTCAAGTCCATTGGCTATTAATTATAAACTTTATTCATTTATATGCCGACCGATCCCATCATGTGACAGAGCTCAACAGAATGTGCGAGTCTACGTCTCAAATTACATGCTGCCTCTGTTCATCACAGACAGAGATTAGTCAAAGAAAAGATTGCCAACGTTACACATTAGAACAAAGCTCGCAAAAATCTAGTTATTGGAGTCTGTTCCATGAGTAGTTTACATGCGTAAATTGAAAAATTAGCTGTAGCAACATTGTGAGACTCATCGATGAATCAAGTTATAATAACATAAAAGTAAATCTCATTTCAATTAAAAAATAAACTATGCACACGCACAGCCTGCCTGAGTAGTACTATCTACTACGCGAAGAACACTTAAATAACGATTAAAATTTGCGGTTTTTATATAATTTTATAAATATCAGGACATAAATATTAATATTTTTGTCTTAGATATAAATATGACGAACCTGAACAATGAAAAACGATATCGCACGCCTAGGTCATAAGCAAGACTACTCAAAAAATACCTCTGTTCCCTAGACGAAAAAAAAGTCTTTCTGAATGTTTTGTTAGTTAAGTAATGAATTTTATTTTAAGTCACATTTCACAACATTATTTAAATGACATAAAATAAAATTGAGTTTCATAACTTTACTGAGAAAAATTTTTTTCATCTAGGGAACAGAGACCTTTTTTGAGTTATTTCTCTTTTGATATCGGCGTGCGACATGTATTTGGTCGATTTCATTCAACAATAAAATGTAGCTCTTGCAATCCTAGTAACGCCATCTAGGCTCATTTTAGTGTAATTTGATATATGTATACAATGAGTTCAATCTATTTCTTCTCATTAATCTCTGTCACAAATTAAGTCCATCTAACATGCATGATGCAGTGCAGACTCACCGACAAACACAAACGCACCCACACGAAAGGAACTTGATTTCTTTTCGCAATTGGAGCAATTGAGTGGCTCGTCACCCTTCCGTTTTATTTAGACATGTCAACCGTACAGCTCTATGCGTCTTCGTGATTGATTTTAACATTAGTATGACCGAATGAAATATTCAAATACCTAACTTGAAATTTGGAACATCTAAAGTTCTAAAGGAACAGCGATATATTTTGGAGAAAGCCGAAAAGAGTAGGTAGGTAATAGGTAGATAAAATATGTTCTTTTTTTAGCGCGCACCGTCCCACGTTTGCTGATCATGATTTTGCGTGAAAACTTGTAATTTTAGTGATCATATTTTATTTTATTCAGATTCTCGGAATAAAAACACTTTTTAAGAGTTTCAGCTTTTCTATTAACAAAAAAATAACGTTTTATATAAGTACAACTTTTTGGTTTTTCCAATTTAGGTTTAAATAAATAAGAATGAAATAATACGTTATTATATTTCTAGGGTCGGCAGATTAAAGCGCACGAGTAACAAAAAGTCATATTTTTTAATTTAACCAATAGTATACATTTATTTTTAACCGACTTAAACAGAGGAGGTTCTCAATTCGACGCGTATTTTTTTAATACATAAGTCTGACTAAAGTACTACAGAAGCCAAAGCCTCTCATAAAATTTGAACTCTCAAGCGAAAGGCTTTGATGATATAAAAGAATATTGGTTTAATGAAAAAAATATGAGTTTTTGCGACTTATGTGCTTTAGTATGCCGACCCTAGATTTATTATCTGTATAGCCCACTTTTTGTATATAGCAACAGATAGGGACCGGAAAAGAGGCGGAAAACTAAACAAAATTAAAATTAGATTGGTTTTTCCTGTACATGCATCAAAAATCAATTAACACGACGAGTAACGAGGGTAAGTAGGTACCTATACATAATATAACATTAAGTTGTTTATACTGTATAATAAACAAAACTCGTTGGCCTACCTCTACACTCTACACTGTAGATTTTTTGTGTAGAGCCGATCAACCGATCTAGCCTGTAGCCTGTAAAGACTAACTAAATCGGTTAATCGACAAAAAAAAATTTCAGACACTGTATCCTTTTAGCAGTATATCAGCTGTTTACTTTTAACTGAAAGTTTCAGTTACCAGCATTTTGGATTAGCAAAATTAATTTAAACATAAAAACGTTAGGTATGGGTTTATGTTATGTTAATATAGGTATTTGATCATACAATAAAAGTGGAAAAATAAAACGCTAATTATTATTATTATATTTTCGTCATAATAATATTTTATGTAACACGAAACGAATAACAATTGCCGATAAATTCTCATTTTAATATCCGCTTTAACAGATAGCGTTAGTTGATAATAATTATACGAGCATAGAATTAATGCACCCATTACATTCAACACGTGTATTGGAATGTTCACGCGATAATTTAAGCATACCTTATTCCTCGCGCACTAGTAATTTATGGAAACTGTTCATTCTAGGCTCTCAACTAAACCCATGTAAAAAAATCACATAGATCCAGTGCTCCGTTAGGTATTGCGTGATTGAAGGACAAACAAATAAACACACTTTCGCATTTATAATATTAATAGTAGGTAGGTCCCTAAGGATTGATTAAACAGAAATTAGAGAAGAAAAGATATTATAAAAATAATTAAAAACATAATAATATGTACACATAACATACAGCTACTTATACCTAATATTATATAACCTAGTGTCTAATTCGTAACACTTTGTCCAGCTTGTAAGTCAGCATTTTTCGGATTGATACTTATTGCTTACCTTGCATTCACAGTGGACTTTGCCACTTTGTCTGTCTACCTATAAAACACGTCATTTACAATGCATTCGTATACAGATACTCTATATGTTTGAGGTTAATATTTTGATATTGCATTAAGTAGATATATAATATTGTCTACCAACCTGACACCTAGTTACCTTGGCTAACATAGTAGTTTTGCTAATCAGCGGGTAACGCGTTCTTGGCACATTAACAACCGGCAAAGAAACCGCGGATTAGGGTGCCTGTCCACTGAAGCGGAGCGGAGCGGAGACGTGCTTCGCAGACCAATCAGGTCATTGATAGGTGACGCGATAATTTTATCATGTCATCTCTCGACAATATCATTGGTCCACCGAAGACATCTCCGCTCCTCTCCGCTTCAATGGACAGGCACCCTTAGGGGTACCTATGGGTTGAATACACACTGCCATATCTTTTCCAAGTTAGCCCGCTACCATCTTAGACTGCATCATCACTTACCATCAGGTAAATATCGCAGCCAAGAACTATCTTGTCATCAAATAAAAAAAAGTGTTTTGGACTTTTTAAAAAAGAGGAAAATACCCTACTGTGAGAATCCCTATACTCTATAGGCACTTCATTTAATTACGCTAATACTTGAGATTAGTAATAAGGAACTGCGGTATTTCCTATAAGCAATTTGAGTTGCGAAGCGCGGTGACGTCAAGCGCTCGGCTCAATTTCCGGGACAGCTGGTCGCGTTTACCGATAACGCTTATCAGAGAGTTGACAGGCTCTCGGATGATCGACGCATCGTAATGCTGCAAACACACTTGTAAGTGTAACTTAGGCGCGTCACTCGTCCTTTGGATAAATGATCTAAGGATGACCGAATGTTCCAAAAAATTGCAAGCTAACAATGATTAGGTAGTTATCGAATGGAATTTTTCATTCGAACTTCGATAAAATGATCTCAGTGTCTACTTGTCGTTATTTGTCTGTCTGTCTGAGTGGCTGTCGGATTCTCGAAGTTGCCCGAAAATTAGTGTATGACTTAAAGATACAAAGCAAGTGAACCTACTCATCTTCGACTATCTCCTGGTTTATTGGCTACCTTATTTGACTACAGAACTTGATGTTCCATATTAGAGTCCTGATCAAATGGAAAATATTGGGTTTTCTGTAAGAATATTATTATTAGCAGCCCGGAATTAGGAAGTTTCGCAGAGTTTCACCTAGGTACTCAAGGGCCGCAGTGCTCGTAATATCGTCAATCCTGGGGCCCAAGTCTGCTATTGCAATTGTAGTTACATTACAGTTACATTGCCTATCAATGACATCCCAATTGCTACTTTTAGCAATTTGACTTGGGGCCCAGGGGTTCAATTGTCTATCAATGACATGACAATTGCTAAAAATAACAATTGTCATGTCATTGATAGACAATGTAATTACAATTGCAATAGCAGACTTGGGCCCCAGTCAGTCTGATCTCTCTCCAATGGTATGGGATTGTTGATCCTAGGACTATGTGAATGAGGGAATATAGAGCACGTTAGCTTGTACATTTGTGTTTGTATGTATTACTGAGTCAGAGCTCGCTATGCTAACGTTCATCAGTAAAAGAAAATATTGAACGATAAGAAATGAAGGACCACTTTAATTACCTCTTCTTGATAATTAACTTAGGTACCTATAGCAAATCAAATTGTAATCAAAATACGTCGCGTTTCGTGTTATGAGTGTGCGCGGCCTTTATACTGTTGGTGTGGAAGTGCAAATTATCAGTTTTATATACCTACTTATATATGTATAAAAACAACAGTATCGTTTCGTAGAACAATTCGTATCAATTTTATCGTTATGTCACTTAACATAACATCATATACCTACTACACCCCTCTTGCTATACGTATAAATATCATTGATTACACCACGTTAATCATAGCTCAATGATTGATAGAAACGGGCGTTGTTCAGGAGAATTCCATGACACATAAGGAAAACTAAAAAAAATGGATGTTCCATTTTGTTAATCATTGCCTACGAATGTGTGTTTGTTTGTTAATTTAATCTTCAACCAAGAAGCAACGGTGCCCATCGGATCGACGTGAATAGGTACATGACTTTAGCTGTTTTAGGCTGAAATCTATAGACCGTACTCTCACTCAGCTTAGACTCAAGATAGAGTGTAAACGAGATAGATTTATGTCAAAGCATATTTGTGTCTCGTTTTAACCTCTATCTTGAGCTGAAGAGCGATATGGGCTTAGATACTTATTATCTGGGAAAAACCAAGGGTTCCAGGGGAATTTTTAAAAACTCCACACAGTCACGTAAAGGATGGAATTTCAATGGGCAAAAGCTAGTAATAAATAATACGGATGCAATCACGACATAGGTATCTTTTTAAAACAAGGAACCCTGAATAGGCTATCTATCGCAACAATTTTTGGCACTGGCAGGTACCTAAATAAAAACGTTATAGTCTATGCTGCACCTGAAACTAACAGAATGTTTCATATTTCGAGGCCATATCACTTGAAGGTATCCAAGTAAATTGAAATAAACATACAAAGGTCAACGGTCTATTGATTCGTTTATATGCATGTTGCGTTAACTTCATTTGCAACGTTTTGATAAGCGACGTTCAGTTTATCACTGGCTTTGTACCTACATTATTCGTCAGATGTGAACAAAATAATGGTTTTATTATCAACTGGTTTTACCATCCCACGGACGCGCACTTTACTTCCTTGTTTCGAATTCGCCACACCGCTTTTTTTTTTTTTTTTATTCGATGACAAGAGAGCCCTTGACTGCGATCTCACCTGATGGTAAGTGACGATGCAGTCTAAGATGGTAGCGGGCTAACTTGGAAGGGGTATAGCAGTGTAAATTCAACCCATACCCCTAATCGGTTTCTACACGCCATCGTGCCGGAACGCGAAATCGCTTGGCGGCACGTCTTTGACGGTAGGGTGGTAACTAGCCACGGCCAAAGCCTCCCACCAGACCAGACCAGATACAATTTAGAAATTATAAATTCCTAAATTGCCCCCGCCGGGAATCGAACCCGCTTAGACTTGGAACGCACTTTCGGCTTCCGTTTTTCTAAGTACCTCCTACACTGGTACCTAAACTAATAAAAAAAATAAGAGTAGGTATTTAGGCATCATCTAGGCAAGCTGGCTTTTATGTTCAATAACATGGTACGGCTCAGTCACCACATACATCAAGTATGATAACAGGTGCTAGAGCAATCATAGATAACACGGCTAAAAATAGACGATTCATTTTTTGCTTTCATTTTCGATCGTTCTTCAATGAAGCATTTCAGTGACCGTTGAATGATGAACAGTGCAAAGAATTCTATGTTTAAACGCTGTGTTTTATTCCTTCATCATTTCGTTCATTTGAAAATGAACTTGCAAATGTTTACACGCTCACTTCACTAGTGAATGACGAATGAAACCATTCGAGGAAGATTCTTCACCACAGAATAGATAATTGTACCTACTAAGGTACTGTTGTAAGGTACCTTCATTGATGAACCATGAGATACTTCATCTTACTCTCCGAGGCTTGGAGGTCTAACCCCATTCACTTCCTAACTCCAGGCTGCTATACGTAGGACCTCATAGTTAAAAAGATAACCACTACACCAACGAAGCAGCTAAAAACGTCATGAGCTTTTGCCCCCGCGATTTCGTCCGCGTGGAATCAGATTTTGGGGTGGAATTTTCAAAAACTGTGACACACGTACTTCTTTATTTTTAACTGAAAGCTCAAATACCAACTTTGGTGGAAACAGCTTGAAAAATGACGGAGTTTCATATAAACTTCCATCCCCTATTTAAACCCCTTAGGGGTGGTATTTCCAATAATCCTTTCTTAGTGTGCGCCTACGTCATAAAAGGAACCAACTGTAAAAATTTCAAGTTTCTAACTTCAGTAGTTTAGGCTGTGCGTTGATATCTCAGTCAGTCAATCAGTCAGACAGGACTTTGAATTTTATATATATAGTAGACTTGCAACGAATATTCGGTTACTATTCGGTATTCGGCCTATTCGGCTGCTTTTATTATATTCGGCCGAATACCGAATATCTACATATTATTCGGCCGAATACCGAATACTTAAATAATATATTTTGTTATAGAGAAATAATTGGTAAAATGAAAAATTAAAATCGATTGATTACGTATATTTTCATTTCTGTTATAATCATTTAAGTAGTCATTGGTGCATAACACAGGTACATCTTCTGAATTGGAAAAATGGAGGATTCTATGTAGTTACATATTTTAATTATTGTGGTAATCAAAATTTAGACGGGTAAGGTTCTCATTTCTTTTATAATCATTTATTAAGTAGTCATTGGTACATAAAACAGGTACATAATTTAATCATTTTCTGTATTAAACAAGTTAAGAATTAGAACAAAACAAAGGAGCGCGAAACAATCACGTCTGTACAAGTTTTTGGCGCTAAAATCCTGCCGAATACTTTTGCCTAATATTCGGCTATTCGGTCAGGGGCCTCGCCGAATATTCGGTATTCGGTATACTGCCGAATATACTATTCGTTGCAAGTCTAATATATAGATATAGTAACGATCTGTGTTATGAGCTATACCTAAGTTTTTACAGTTTGCTTGACGGTTTTCGGATGTTTCATATAATTATCCAATGTTTTTCATTATAAGCGGTCGTGAGATAATATCGTGCGTATGATTACCGCTCACGGGCACGTTCGCACTTTTTATTCATGTTTGTATCGTAGAAATCACATTGTTTTCCTCTCAGGGCAGAAGAGAGCGACAGTGGCATCGCGTGCACCAGTCGACGCCCCCAGATTTCTACTCAGACGGCGTGACTAATATTACAAGGTCCAGAGAGATGTCATGTACTAGAGTACCCACAACGCTGGCTGGCATGCACGGAACCCAGTCGTAATTTTTATCATTAGGTAAAATGGCACTTGATACTCTGAGCTTCAACAATATCTCTATCCCAACTATCCTTCGTGTAGTCTGGTAAGTGTGATAAGTCGAAGAAAATTTAAACGTCCCGAAGTTAAAAAAAGACGTGTGGCACGTGTGTGTGACGTGTGTGTCGGGGACTGCCGCGGTAAAGCTATTGCATAGCATTTTTTATCAACGCCATCTAGCGGTGAGAGGAGTCCCGTGTCAGGTTATTTTCGTTACGGAATTTCTGGATTCGGTCTCCAGGCTCAAGACCCGCGATAGAAGCTATGCAATAGCTTAAAAATGGCGACCCAGCAAAGGGAAACGCAGCGTTGAAAGCCAATATTCACTCGGAAAAGTCTGTGGTATTAGGATTTGCATCCGTCACCCGAAAACTCTTCAACTCTCTTCAATCCAATCCTGAAACATAAACAGGCCAGGAGGTGACGCGCCTCCGAAGTGGATCCAGCAGCGGCCACATTGCCGACGGTAATGGGACCCGCTTCGAGTGGCGGGTTAAGACTTTTGCGATGGCACGGTGAATACTCCACCAAGTGTAATTTTGCAATTTCCTGAAATTTTTTATTATTTTTCAGATTACATTTTGAAAGTCTCTGGGTCCTACCAGCATTTTACCGTTACGTTTATTTCTTACGCTCGTCGTCGAAACAGAGTTTATTTGCCGCCTTACCTAAGAATTGTTGCTCCATATAGGTATTGATCTCAGTGACAAGGATAAGAAAATTTCTTCCAAGCTATCACTTATACTTATAGAATCAAATACGAAACAAACTTATGGTATACCTAATCAACGATTTCCGTTCACGTCCGCATAGGATGTCGCTAATCTTGTGCCGCACGTTCAAAGATATTTTTTAGCACGCAAATACTTAGCCACACAACAATCCTCAATAGCCCAACGGTTAAAGGTGCGGACTCAAAAGCAGCGCAGGTTCGAATCCCACCCGTTGCACTATAGTCGTATCCACTCCTAGCACAAGCTTTCCGCTTATTTGGAGGGGATAGGAGGATATTGGTCAATTTCAGCTTGGCTCATATTCTTTTTTAAAAATAAAAAAAATCAGTCGCTTAAAACTTACCTACTTAGGGATCTCCTTAGTATAATATTAAAAAAGTTCATTTAAGGTGAAGATACAATTTAATGGATATTTCTGAGTGCGGCAGTTACCTAATCTCGAGCTAGCCGAAGCGAGAGTGAATTTGAGTTTGAATCTCATAAGGAGATCCTCAATGATTAGCTTCTCTGAAGACAGGGTTTAATAATAAGTAACGACTCTATAGGCATAATTTTCTAAATATCTTTAAGTGGCAGTTAGCTTCTTTATTTTTGTCCAAATTCCCTGATTGTTATCGAAGCTAAGGTAATTAAATTGCTTCGCGTTTATCGGTACGCGTAATGCAAGTAGTAGGTACACTGTATCTAATAGCAGATTACCCTCGATTAGATAAAAAGAAATAAATTTTATCACCAGGTGACATGCTGTGTTTTAGATTCCGCGATAAAATATTGTCATTTCCATTTCCTTGATATTTATCAATTTTGCGGATTTGATAAAAAAGAAACAAGTGTCCGTGAGTTTTACTTAGTTGATAAAATAATCTCTACATTTTATGTATTATACCTAAGTAAGTATTAGCTGACGCTTGGACTTCGTTTCCGGGCTAAAGTGTCTCGTTTCCGGACTAAAGTGTGTCGTTTCCGGGCTAAAAAGTATTCACGAGCCGTCTCCAGTAGGGCGCACCACGAGAAAATTTTGTCTACCCATTTACTCGTGGAATCTCATACAAATTCAAGAGTAAATCGCTATCCATTTACGTTACATTCCCAAAGTGCTCAAATGGCGACTTCTCATTGGAAAGTCTAGCATTGGAAGACCCCCACAGACACATTTTAACTAAGTTTTTCCTTAATTTTTAAGCTATTGCATAGCTTCTATCGCGGGCCAGCGTGGAGACCGAATCCAGAAATTCCGTAACGATAACCTGACACGGGACTCCTCCACGGTGAGCCGCTAGATGGCGTTGATAAAAAATGCTATGCAATAGCTTTACCGCGGCAGTCCCCGAGTGCTACACGCCTTTTTTTTTTTCATTGAATCGTAAAACTTTGTTAGGTCTAACTGTCTACACACTATAATAGTCTACATTCCATGGATAAGTATACGTACGCACCCGTTCGCTTCCTCATACGGTTTCGTATTGCTTAAGATAATATTATTATGGAATGCCTTTCCGGCTTCCGTTTTCCCCGCAACTTAGGTAGGTATAATATTGGTACGATAATAATATAAGAATTAAATACTATTTGTATTCAGTGTTTGTATTCAGGAAGCAAGTCTTCTCTGTTCTAAATTTTGTCAGGATTGGTTTAGCGGTTGAGGCGTGAAAAGGTTACAGATAAATAAAATATGGTATCTTTTTCATTTGAGATAATGTTACGTTACGTACAAATAGTTAGAGTCAAGAATTTTTTGAGGAAGAACACCATATCCATAAGGATTAGTTGATATCCTGGATTGGAAAACACTTGTGGCATACCACGTTGAGGAGAACCTATCATTTTTCCAGTTTGGGGGTGCATTCCTGAACTTTGTACACCTTGCTGAGATCCACCCATTTATCCAAACCATGATGGCCTTGATATCCTTGAGGTGGTAGAGGTCTTTCAACAACAGTAGGAATATAACGTTAGTAGAAACTGCCCAGATTGTTAAAGATCACCAACTCTCCCAAAAACCAAAATATGTCGATGATGGTAGAACATTCAGATTACAGATACCTACCTATAAGTCAAGGAAAATTTCGTCCGAATTTCAAATCTCACGTGTTGTCTGCGAGACGCGTTATTGTTTTATATGTTAACGTATATCCAGATAAGTATTCCGAATTCTCAGGTGGCTCCGCTTCAAACGCTTCCCGTATCGCAGGAATTCCACGTGCGCCTCTTGCTGTTGCGAAACTCGTGACAATGAACCCAGCGGATTACACACAACACTTAGCACTTACACTTATATAGGAAAAGTAAACATGGCGATGAGCATCCTTATTTACACGCCCCACGGCCTATACAAATATTATGTTCCGTTCCGTACTAACATACATAGGTAGGTACTAAACTAGTAAATATAACTTGATTATAATATAATCTAAGAACGTGACTTTATATTATCCACTTAAGAGATAGGTTCTTTCGCATTTATATCGAAAGAAGTATTCTCTAACTAGATTATGTCCGCAAATTCGTCTGCGTCGATTAAGGTTTTTTAATTCTCGCGGGAACTCGTAAATTTTCCGGGATAAAATGTACCTAGCTTATGTGTTAATTCTACGCGAGCTGTCTGGATCCCAAATTGCATCCAAATCAGTTCATTCGTTGTGGCGTGAAGGAGTAACAAACATCTATCCCTCCATCCATCCATCCTCACAAACTTCTGCATTAATAATATCAGTGGGTTAATATAAATCGCTTTCTGTCATTTGTGTGTTTAGTTGTCCTGAGCCATATAATACAAGAATGGAACAGAGAATTTTTCCAGCCCTTTTCCGTCCATACTAATTGACATATTTCCGCACAGTTAACGTAAGCTTGAAAAGTTACACTAAACCAAATGAATTTTCA
The DNA here is from genome assembly GCA_933228805.2 of Hipparchia semele. Taxonomy (NCBI): domain Eukaryota; kingdom Metazoa; phylum Arthropoda; class Insecta; order Lepidoptera; family Nymphalidae; genus Hipparchia; species Hipparchia semele. Next base: position 9,596,894 of record OW121713.1, on the reverse strand, counting down.
ATATTCATAATGACTAGACGTCAATATTGAAAATTCATATATTCACTGCTATAAATTACTAATGAATATTAAAGTTTATTAATCTCTTAGTCCTATAACATAGAGTGCTTGTATTTTTGCCTACACCGCTTATATTACCAAAGTTAATTACCTTTTACGGAAAGAGTAAAAAACCTTCTGATGTGCTCGTACCTACCTTATTATGTATTCGTATTTGATAAATACGACAGACTTTATTTGTGTTCATCTCAATAGAGCCGTGAACCTCTCAAGTATTTCAACTTTCCAGCGAGCCACCCGAGTTCAAGTTCAATGATTAGAACCAATACTATTTGCTATGCATACAAGCTTATATCTTTATAGCTAAGACTGCATCAACGACAATATTTACATAATGACGTAGCACTTAACACCTACGTTTCAAATATTAGAGGTTTTTATAGAACATACCTCATCAACAAATAGGTCACTTCTAGATATAAGTAGGTTTTTAAACAACAGAATAATTGCAACAATAAAGAATGTTGTAATAATAAAGAATTGTAATTGAATACAAAGTGTTGGTGCTTGTTTACTGTCTTCTTCGCAGTTTGCATCCGGGAAAAACTCGTTCTTATTAATTACGCCCAGTTTGTATCCTGTCTGTTAAGGAAGCACGAACTCATGACTAGTAAAGATCCGCAACATTATTCGCTTTTCTAATTTAATAGCTTGCTTGTAACAAGACTAATAATATCAATCAAAATCCTAAAAGCTCCGAATGTCTAAAAACATAATAAAGTTAAAACTATTAATATATTTTATGCAATAAAAGAAGGTTAAGATTTAGATAGGTAGATACCAAAAGAAAACATTTGTCAAAAATCAAAATGAAATCATTTATTTGTTGAAATAGGTTGGTAGTGTACAAGTTCATATCTAATTATTGCTAGGTATCACTGTTTCATATCGTAAGGCGTACTTTACCTTACTAACCAGGAAATATCAATACATACTTATTTTACTTCCTCAAAATTTTTTTCGTTAATGTATGTATGTATTCGTAATTCTGTGACACAGTAATAAGTATCTTTAATTAAAACGTTTTGTTTTAACTGTTATAACGTCATTGCATATTAAGGATGTTTTTCTTCCTCCAATGGACATACATGTCCGTTCCATCATTTTATTAGATACATGATATGCAGGTTCTTAATAAGATAATGAAATGCTTACACAGTCTCGTTAATTGTGTGAACCTTTACATCCGGCTTTGATTCCATTCTATTGGCATTTTTCTAAAGATTTTTTCTCATCATGCGTGATGCAATCGCAAATAGCCGACGACCTGACATTATTTACATTGTATTTTTCCTCATGCTTTTAGGAATAATTTCTGAGATTTGCACAAATTAAACTAGAGGAACGCGACCTGACGCGATAACAAGTGACTTTTAAGGCTGCACACACTTGCACACTGCTTTGTATAGAAGTGAATGTAGAACATTCAAGATGAGCAATCGCGACGCGCTTTTTTTCGATTTAGGTTCTCTTCTTACTGCTATCAAGAATTAACGTCACCGGGGACTTAATGAGTAGTAGGTACTTACTACTAATTGTCATATCAAGATAAGGCAATGTAATATAATAAATAAGGTATGAGATGTAAAGAGCTTCTTCTACTATGATTATGCATAGAAGCCCTACTGTAACTTATCATATCAAATTTACGATGCCAGAATTTTTCAATTAGTATGGACAGAAAAGGGATGGACAAATTTTCAGTCCCTTTTCTAAACTTACAATAAAACTTACACTAGACTCACAAAAATTACATAAGGAAGCACGATTTAGATTTCAACATTATTTTTTTGCGGTGCCATCGTCATCCGAGCCCCTTCTATGTCCCTTCTCTAGAAAGCCGAGACCTTGGCATAGGCCTTGCGCGTGTAAAACAAGCGACGACGCGGAAGCGTTCGCCATTGTTTCAGCCATCGCGGTGGGCGGAGGGGAGGAGGACTGACTAGGGCTACAAAAATTTTGAACAAGAAATAAAACGAAATAAAGTATAGGTATTATTACCTATACTTTATTTCTTTTTTTTTCTTCTTAGGTGAAGGCGACGTTGCCCAGAAGTTTTCTCGTAAGAAGCGCGAATAGGAAGGCGAATGTTACCTGCGATTATGATTACATAGGGGATCTTCCAAAATAAATAAAATACAAGTGTAACAAACATACACTCAAAACAATTAATGAATATATTGTAAGTGACATGTTATTATTTTCTGTACTGGTAATGATAATTACGTTTTTGATAGTTACTGTGATGAACTATTAAACGTTTTCGCAGCACGGTAGTAGATAAGTCTGCAAGCTCGTCGTACCAACGCGATGATTGTGCGTAGGGCTTCATCACATCGCGTCGACTATCGTCACTTATTTTGTGGAAGAATATTGTTGCCATAATATGCAATAAAATAAAAACAGTATGATTGGCAACCCTAGATCTATCTGACTGAGGAAACGGATACGAACAGCGTTATTTTTAAATATTACTCACGCTGTTTGCATGCAATCTATCACGTCTCGTATATTTGCGTCTAAGTACAATATATTAAGATTTTGAACCTATTTTCGCGTACTCGTCATCGTAATCATTTTATGAAGTCGGAAATACACAATGCTCAATGAAATCTGCACCTTCGAATGCATTGTCACCTCCCAGAGGATCTAAAATAACTTTTTAAGTTTACGTTAACAGCGTAAACCTGTCTTATATGTAAGTACCTAGTAGGTATATAAGATTTCAAATAATAGTTTCTAACTTTCTAGAGCATTTGCCTGGTGGGAGGCTTCGGCCGTGGCTAGTTACCACCCTACCATCAAAGACGTGCCGGAAACCGATTAGGGGGTTGGGTTGAATCTACTGCAATACCCCTACCAAGTTAGCCCGCTACCATCTTAGACTGCATTATCATTTATCATTACGTGAGATCGAAGTCAAGGACTATCTTGTCATCGAATAAAAAAAAGCATTTCTACAAGATTTAGATTCATTTTAATAAGAATAAGAAACAAAATTCGTATTGGGAGCGCTTGAGAGAATTTGAATCTGACTTCTCTTAAATTATTGCTGTAAAACCAACGTAGTGTGACCACCAGGCATTACAAAAATGCACCGCACACGTAACATAAACAAGTTGAGATTACAAAATCAATAAACAACAATTCATTATGAAACCGCTATTGCTGTAACTGAGATAATCTTTATTTATTTACAAATACCTTCCTTAGTAGGTACCAACAACGATTGGTAGATTCTTCGAACACGTATTGTAATCATTCAATCAAGTAATTTTTCATTTCATTCATTTTAATCAAGTTGAAATGTATTTTTTTTTTATAGTGTCGAGTATGTAGATACCTACTAGTTACGATTCAAAAAATTCAAAATTATTTATTGCTTTATTTATTGCAAAGTTAAAAGTCTCCACTCGCTACATTTGTATCGAAACTCGAGTAGGCAATAGATACCTGTATATTCGGACCTACGTGAGACGCTTTTTTTAAAAAAAAAAGAATATTAGCCAAGCTGAACTTGACTTATATTCTCCTCTTCCCACCAAATAAGCGGAAAGCTTGTGCTAGGAGTGGGTGCGACAATAGTGCAACGGGTGGGGTTTGAACCTGCGACCTTTCAGTTTTCAGTCCGCATCTTTAACCGTTGGGCTATTGAGGCTCAAATCGCCCTAACCATTTAAATAGCATCACGTCGAAACAGTAGACTATCAAGTAAAGATATCACAGTGGAGTAAACTCTCTATCCGAGACAAGCCCGTGTTATATTACAGTGACCACAGCGCAACAAAAACAAAGAGACTGTCCTCAATCGTGCGTGTCCTGCCTCCGAACTGCAGGGCTGGCAACCTACTTATTTCAGTACAAATGGAAATTTAATTTATCAAATTTTTATTTGGATAAAAGCAACTTATCGATAATCATGAACTTCCCGCAAAGTAGACGTTACTTTGCGGGAAGTTCATGATTAGCAAGAAAAGGTTAGAATTATTTTGCTATACCTAATCCGCTAACAGAAAAAAATTGTACCTATGATCAAACATGCTAAGCACCGCTTATCTTCTCAACCAAGCAAAAAAGCTAAGTTCCCAAGCAAGCGATGCCACTAACAGTCACATGCACCACCACACAAGACTTTTATACTACTCTCGACGCACGTTTCGCCCCGACACCGGAGCATCCTCACTCAGGAGAGGTCGACTTCACAATGCTGTATTGTCTAGGGCTATAATCTAGGGGAGGCAAGCGTAAGCGACCTAATGGTATACCAACACTGGGCAGGGTCGCCATTGCAGTTGGAGATCCCAACGAATATGTCTTTCAATTTGCATCTTGATCTGTTTCAGATGCTACCAGCCCTAGCGTGTTTTAACCCGTTGCGTGGCTGGCGGAGGGCGGAGGGCGGGGTAGGGGCAGGAAGCCGCAGGACATCCGACACGAACAGGAAGCGAAACCAGTTCCAGAGCCTTTGTCCCTCGAGCCCCAGTCCGACCGCATTCCTTCACTGCCTCCGTACGCCCGCGTCGCCCAGCCAGCCACCACTCCACTCAAATCATCCTCTTTTAAACGAATAGACACCCGTCACGTATAATAGGTGCCTAGTACCTAAGCGATCGTTTGAGGAACCCCACCGGTCGATATAAATTTTTCACAAATCACAAAAAGTGTTACTGATTTTTTTCTGCTTTTTGACGGTCCTAATCAACGATACTCGACAATTAGTTTGAAATAGGTAGATAAGACTACACTTTACGCTACCTACGCATTTCAAAATAAAGGCAATAAATTGAACAAACAGTCTTCTTTTTCTCATTGCAAAGCGAGCACAATGCACTTCGCCAAAGTTAAATAGCCAAAAGCTATAGACATCGGGCGAAAAGATGTGCCAATTTCAATCGTTAGATACTGCAAAAATCTGACTTACCTTATTTCTCAAAAGATTGATTCCTATGCATTAACAAAAATCTGTCAACACGCACGACACGCAGTAGGTACTTCTGGCAATTCCATATGCATTCCAATTAAAAATTCCATTCCAATGGCATAGCTTTTTGCACGCAACTTCGTCCGCTTAAAGTTTAGAAAATACGAAAACTCTTTTCCCAGTTAAAAAATATCAAGCCGTAAGTTACTCATTAATTATAAAAAAATATAATTTAATGTATGTCTCAGAGTGCGGAGGTATAACTTAAAAAAATTACGTCTAACTAACATATCTCACGTTCGCACAAACTGCATGATAATGACATGACACTTATAAAAATCTAATTAACATCATCGTATGGGGCAACCAATTCATGCTACAATAACATCATTTGAAATCGACACACGTACCGCGGCCCATGTTAACATAGTCGGAAGTAGATACCTTATCGGAATCCAATACAAACAGTGTAAATAATAATTGCGAAATAATTGTTTGATTATGTAATCAGTAGAATGTAATAATCATGGAAGTTTTAATATTTCCACAGGTTTTCCGGATCATGATAATACTATGAGTAGGTACCCTCACTGAAGGAAAAGATATATTCACGACTATACCACACGAACAGAGGCAAATCTTCTAAAGACCGTGCTTTTATACCTATTTTGTTAAGGAGGGAGCATAATTTATTAAAAAAACAGATATAATTTTTGTATCATACAAATGATAAATAATATACTTACCTATCTATTATTTTTTTTACTAAATTATGTGATAGAAGCATAGATTAAGAACTTTTAGTAGCTACGCCGTCTTTAGCTACTACCAATCCTTAATCTATGGATAGATAGAAATAAAACCCTTCTCATTCCAGATTAGTACCGGTACTCTCAGTAGCCGGCAATAGATTCATTTCAGACAAAGTGCATAGATATGATAGAAATTAGAAAACTTTTATTATCCGACATTTAATAGGATTTTCAATAAATAGGTAAATAAAAAATGTAGAGTGAAAACAAATAAAATGCGCGTCGCTCGTTACATATCTGTTCGGTTATTTATTCATGTGGCTGTATTGTACCTACTTACTTAAAATCTAATACGGTCTCGATTATTGTTAAAGTCGAATCATTTACGAATCATTTTATGCAAATAAAACGTATTGCTTATTGTATTGCCAGGTCTAATTTTCGTTATTTCTTTCGGTTTTCTTATTTGGTTTATTCTCTTCCAACGAATTAAATACAAATTGGATGACGTTTGTACAAAACTCTCAACTTGTATTTTTAACCTTTGTAAAATTAAAACTACACGTAGGTATTATTTTCTAGAGGATATTCACATAATCTCACTTAAAGTTATTTATCTTTAACATAAGAATCAAACTACGTTTATAATGAGGAGCGCTCGAGAGCTCTCAAGGAAATGGCCCATAAACAATAGATTTTATATTAAGAATCGAAGTTTGAACTCCCAATTTCAGTACCTATCGGAATTTTGGAAACAGAATTACTCAATAAGTTGGTTATATACTCAAAGCTCAATAATCATAATTATACTCATATAGTGCCAGAAACATCTCAGACAAAGTTACGAGTTTCTAAATACGTTTCTAAGGCAATTTTCTCTATAAATAAAACAAATACCGTCGTCAAATACATGATTAAGTTCGACGGTGTCTGCACGAAGCGGAAAAACGTCGGCACCCAAAATAGCCGCTGAATATTTCCGACTTGCAGCTCGGCCGACTTGTGGAAATGATGTCTAAAGACGGTCGGCGCGCGCGCAACTTCCGGAACCCGATAAACATGGCGGCGGCGAGCCAACATGGCGAGGTTTCCGGCCGTGCTGATTCACATACGATCGTAGCTTCTGGCTTGCTCATAACATTTCTGATCAGTGATTCAGCTTTTTACGCAATACGTAGGTGTCCACGAACCAAATCGTTTCGGAATTCGCAGTCTGGCATCCGCTCAAGGTTCCGTTGTTGATGCGAAATGTCCGCCAGTCTGCTTGGGCTTCGCAGACGTACATATAAACGGATTTTACATGTTTACCATTAATTACCTTTGCAAAGGAATAGATAGATGTTTTAATGTCTTAATTTTGTGAAATTTTGCAGAGGCTTTGAGAGATATATGAATTCTACCTAAACTGCATTCGAAGATTTAAAAGATCATAATATCAAGGTTGGGACATCGTAATTTTGGTTCTAAACTAAAAATATTTAGACGATTTCTTTACATGTCTTTCTTACAGCGCAATCTTCGGTTACCTACCATACAGAAAACACAAAAAATTTTGAAGAAAAGTTTCTGTCCGTTAATTAATTTTTTTCAGAACCATCTCTTTCACTACTCATCGTTCTGAATTTCTACGAAACACTGAATTGAATATCCATTACACAGATATTACGTATGAATTACATTATGTATTGCATGCTACGAATTAATCGCTATAGAAACAAACTGCATTTTTACGTTTATATCTATCAAAATACAATTTTTTCAGAGAAATGAGGTGCTAAGGTATTTTTTTATTTACTAACAACATTCTCAAATGTATCTTGTCTGTACCTAATGTAAATACGTAATTATAAGGTAAGTAGGTACTTTTTGTAACGAAGCTTGTTTCGCCTCTGTTATGGGATGAGACTTGGTATGTGTCAACACACGTGGCGTCCCACTAAAGGTCTGTCCGCATTCCCAGAGAATCAGCACCCAGCCGTCAGATCTCCTGCCAACTTCTCGACTTATTTCTCGACTTCGACGTGACATGGGTCTATAGATATTTAATATAAGTGGGAATATGTATAGATAGATAACAGGAATAGGAAGACGTTAGAAACTGTAGCTTTTGAATGACTACATATTATGTGCCTATAAGGTTTTTGCGGCTCGCTGAGCTATGACGGTATCTTAGCAAGATTCTACTACGGATCTCCTCATTTCTGATTTGAACTCGCTGGGATACTCCGAACATAGCTCTCTCCATCGCCAGCTGAGTGACCCTGAGCCTTATGAGGCCCTATGGAGTTAGCGAGGCGACCATGTTTTGGATCCTTTTACGTTAACACGCACTGTTCGAGGGATTTTGGACGAGAAGACATCTCACAGCTTCCCAACCTCAAACGCTGCTTAACCGAGTTAAATTCGGGAACAAAAATTACCCACTATTTCAACGAGCGTCCTCCCCCTTGAATAGTTTTTTACATTTTTTTTATAACTTTTTGTTGAGTTCTGACCTGTTAAGTTCCTCATGTTTTGAAATATCCTTCCTACTAATATTATAAATTCGGAAGTTTGTGAGGATGGATTGATTTTTGAATTTTGTTACTCCTTCACGCCCCAAAGAATTAATCGATTTGGATAAAATTTGAAATGGAGATACCCAGAATTAACAATTTGGCAATGTTTTATCTCGGAATTAAAGAGTTCCGGCGGGAAACAAATAAACCTTAAAACCACGCGGACGAAGTCGCGGGCATTGTCTAATAGATCTATATATCTCGGCACTACATCTAACAATTTGATGTGATTGAAATGCGGCATGCATAGTAATAGGGCGCACGTCTCTAGCACTAGATGCCGTCGAACGGTGAGTCGGTGAGGTAGAGGCAGCGGGCAAGGTTGTCGCACTGGCGGCGGCGTGGCCGTGGCAGTGAACTTGCTTTCTTTGCGCCGCGACGCCCCACCAGCACCCTGCCAAACGTTTCATTATAACTATAACCATTCACATTATATTAGCAAGTCCCCGCGGATTTCCTCGCGCTTTTGCTTTCACTAATTTCCGAATCCATAAATGATATAGATCGCCGCTGGTTTCAGCAGCTAATATGTTCTAATTGCAACTGCGCTTTTAATCCCACTTCCTACTATCCTATCCTACTAAATTTTTTGGCTGAAATCTGGCGCAGAGATAGATTAGTCTGGAATAGCAAACAGGCTACTTTTTATCCCGGACATAAGAGTGTTCTCGGGGTTATTGAAAAACTCAATCCACGCGAACGAATTGCGGGCATCAACTAGTAACCTTAACTATTATTTAGTCGTCATTATAAACAATGAGAACTGGCAGTTATTTTAGTCCTTATTGCAACTACGCTCCTATATCAGCAAAATCCTCAGTAAAACATCGTAGTTTAATGATCTCGTTAAACGAGTATTTTTTGTTTATAGTTTATAGGAGCCGCACTGGACACGCGTTGTATCTGTCCAAGCGTTTATTTGTGTGTCTGTCGGCGGGCAGCGCAACAAACGAGCCGACGAATTCCGAGAACTAATCAACGAGGCTGCCATGTCGTTGGTCTCGGCTAATCGTCCGGGCAGTGGGCCCTAATCGTCGTCCGCAATCCCACTTCCGCGTAGCTCATCCCGCTGCGCGACCTAGGCTGCGCCTCCCGTTACCGGCGAACCCGTTACGTGACGCGCGCGACCCGGATACGGCGCTGCGACGTGCGGGAAAAACTCGATAACTGTCACATGCACGTTGCGCTACTCTGTACTCCATGTACCTAGACCATATACTAGGCGGGGAATTTTCCTTTTAATTTTAACCCAAGAAAAATACGTTTGGCCTTAGAAGTTAGACGGGCTGCAGAATTCAATTTTTTTTTTTTGCATTACCTAGATGCTTATTAGTTTTTGTGCAGATATGTTAAGAAAGGTGAAAAAGAGCACTGCAATCGTGTTTTTAATTTTTGCGGTGTTTCTGCTTAGAAACTTATAACATCCAGTTATTTATGCAATTTTAATTGATTTACAATAGTATTGGAGTGGTATTGGTTAACTATTAAAACCCCCATCCTCAAGACGTGTAACCGACGTTCTGTCAGATTGTCAACACAAAAACTGACAAAATGTCGGTTTAAGTTTACTTGGCAATGCAGATTAAATAGGCCCTCAATTTTTAATGGACTTTGACGGTCTATCATAAGCTTGCAGATGCAAATCTACCGTTATCTACTGCATGGTTCATAATGGGCCCAAGAGAACCAACCATGTACGTAATTAAAAGTACAAGTAGAGTGCAAGGTTACCGCTAAGGCACGGTGACACTGAGCAAGCGGGTTGCAGACAGGCAACATTCCGTGACGACGCTCAATCCCAGCTCTAACTAGGTGAATGGCACATGCTATTACAAATGATATCTATGCGACATGACCAAATAGGCAACCCTGTCCTGTTGAAGCTGAAAACCAGAAAGTTGCCGCCTCTACAAAACGAGATGCAACTCGCGAGCTTGTTTACATTGCAGTTTTTGATTGACTCACCCATAAGTCCGGTTCGTACAAACGTAGAGCTGTACTTTAAAATAATAATAAAAATAATTTTAGTTTGTACATATATATGGAAGTCTGACGGGGCTAAATAGAAACGACGAAACCGATGCGCGACTCTAGCCCGACTTCAACACACGTGTACAAATTATTTTATACTTTGTAGTGCTGTTTGAAGTCGGGTTTTTCAAAAAGAATTTTCAGCTTTTTAGTGTAGCTTCATAGAACCACATATTATACATCTCCATCACTTTCACCTTCAAACTTGACGATATATCATTTGTAGCCAAAAAAAGAATTACGTGTCGAATTGAGAGCCTTTTTTGATGTCAGTTAATAAAAATACATACTTACATATTTTAGGATCATAGTGTTAGTAAAACAAATAAATAATTATAATTTAATGATAAAATTGTCCGATCGACAATTGACTTTCAAGAATAAGAATAAGATATTTAGTGCATATAATATGCATAGTTAGTGTTAACTTGAAAAAGTTACAATATACCTAAATTTTGACCTTTGCTTGAAAACATATATATAACGTACGTATAAGCAACATTTTAAAAATATTTGGCAACAGTACCTTAATGTACACGTGTACTAAACGAATTAGTGATTATATAATTGTTATTTCATTCGTATCGTAATGAATGTAGGAAATTGAACCGGAAGAGATATCCCGCTATCACTCAAGCGCTGAAAGTACCCAAGTCTAAATTGATAAATGAATAATTAATCAATTAACCGCAAATTTGGCATTATCGAAGTAGGCATTATAGTCACGTCTACCTGCCTATAATATGATAAAAAACATATTGAGATAATAAAAAGCTATTCTTGCGCATAATCTCTAAAATGTTTTAAAACAAGAAGTTTTAAGCGAAATTAAAACTCAGTTACTTCTTTTTTATTTCAGTTTATTTTGCCAAAAGGAAAACAAAAGGTTATCCAACTAGTATTCTTAAATACTAACAAGAAATATAAGTTTTATTGTAGACGAATATTTACGTTGATTTGTAATTAGCAATTACCGTAGCATGGTGCTACGTTGCCCCTTTCAGGGATACTTTGCGCAATGTTACCTAATTAATGGAATGCGTATGTATCTCTGCATTCTACATCTATGAGCACAGAATACGTCTTATAGTACAGGTACAGAAGATTCACCGGATACTTGTAGTTTTATACTTTAATTTTATACCTACTTATACAGAGTGCGCCTGGCCTGTTATAAGTGAATGTATAACAATTACTAAAATAAGGCAACATCATAAATAAATACAGTATAGACGTACATACGAGTACAATATGTCTATTTCTTTGGCAAACCCTATAGTCTAATATATTTTACGCATTTTATAACATACATAATATTATTATGATGCCATTACATTAATCTCGATTGTGGGAATGACGTGGTATAAAATTTAAATATGACTTCCACGATTAAAAAACCTATCAAATTAAGAATTTTTATTACTTACTACTATTGATATTTTTTTTTCGTAGTCAAATTTTATAGATGAATGTTTATGCTAAATTAAGTAGGTAGACATTGTGGCTAATTCTGTTGTACACAATCTTTAAATTAAATTGACAGTTCTAAATCTCTTGCTATCCCTTTCATAATGCTCGCTGCAGAGAAGGATAGCACTTATAGCCCTGTGGCTGTAGCCTATACAGCGCCTAAACCACTGCTTCCTACTTATCTTCCGTCTAGATTTATTTCGGAACACGCGAGCCGGGAACAAGCCACCGTCGGCCGACGGTCATCGCAACTCGCATGCCGGGCAGTCGCGCCAGGAAGTTCGCCCACGCGCTAATATCGGTGTTCCACAGTTCACATGGCTATTTGGCAGACTTTTACATACCGATCGCACGACGTATGACATACGTCTAGTGTATTATGTGGCTTTTATGTCTATACTATGACTTTTACCAACCGCGGTGATGGCCCAGACATTAAACCTTTCCCTGTCCCATGAATCACATGTGAGCATGGTTATTAAGCTTCAGCTTCTATCGCGGGCCAGCGTGGAGACCGTATCCAGAAATTCCGTAACGAAAACAACCTGACACGGGACTCCTCTACGGTGAGCCGCTAGATGGCGATGGCAAAAATGCTATGCAGTAGCTTTACCGCGGCAGTCCCCGAGTGCCACACGTCTTTTTGTTTAAGTATTGTGTCTGTTGTCTGGACAGGGAACCTAGGCTGTTAGGACTTCAGCTTCCTTTTCTTGAAGTCCAGAGTTCAACACTCAGATACGCCCCTCTAAGTTCTCGAAATTTAATGTCACTCGCTCTAACGGCATAGGAAAATAGCGTGAAGAAATCTGTTTTTGCATGATTCAATGTGTAGTAATTAGTTATTAAAATAACTAATTACTGCACATTGAATCGTAAAACATATTTGGCAAGCAACTGAAAAAATCATAGCACACAATGTGTCTGATATATTTATGTATGTATATCTAAACATACCACTTAAACAAGCAAAAATACTTTTAATTTTCAGATACTTAATGATTTTTAAAAATAATACGTAGGTACTTAATGCCTAGGATGCTGTTCGCCATAAGTATGTTTAAGCATATCGTCTTACACAGCGATGTTTGCTTACTCGTAAACTGGTCGACAAAAAGTATGCATATATTTGAATTTAATTTTGCGAACAGGAAATACCACGACGCCACAACACGCGGACAATCAGATGAACAAAAAAGACAAAGATACCATTTTTTATATAAATATTTATAGCTATAGGTATGTTAAGACGTTTAAGGATGGAATTTTTCTTACTTCATTCTCGACAAGGAAATTGTTAATTTATAGGAAAAAAATCTGCATAAATAAATTACAACAGAATATAATTATGTAGAGTTACATAATTAAACATAAATACTATTAGGAGAGCAGCTAATCAATAAACTTGCACGTCATTCAAAAATAAGGTAAAAGGAGTCCATAAAAGTGAACAATTGTTAGGAGTCAATCTTGTCAGACAGCATGGAGCAGGGACCCGGGGAATAGACGTGACAATGACTCCGGTCAGCTAGGGAAATTATTAATTGGCCCTACAGACATGACAAAGAAGCGGAAATATAAAACTTCTGCAATGAAACCCCGCAGCGCGAGGCCTTACCTGACTCTTGCCCTACCATTGTGCCCGGATTCAAAAGAAGGTATTTACTTTTGGAACCATGGGAAATTGTGCAACGACGGTTATTCCTTTAATGCGCTATGAACCATCACATTATCAGAGGCTGTATCAAACTCACTTAATACGAGCTTAGAAGGCGAAAATCGAAGCCTTTTTACAACCCTTTCAACCATACAATAATATACTAAAAGTAATCCTAGATAAGGGAACGGTCGTATACGGTATGCTGAACAACATTGTTGTTAACAAAACGGTTTCAAGACGTACGATACCTAATGCCAGTAAAAAAGGATCAGTAAAGAATCCGTTTAAAAGATATCCAGATACGACTTATCTATCCATACGGACCATACCTATTTCTTTGAAGGTGACAATGAAAATATCGCGGCGGCAAAATGACTAGGAATTGTCATAAGTTTTCTAATTTTGAAGTGGTACAAAAAGTTGTGATCTAAATCCTTTCTTATCAGTTCACACAATCTGCGTTAGCGCCGGTTGTGACTTGTGGTTACTTCATGAGTAATCAACGGAATTGTGAATTTACACCTCTTTGTTCTCGAGTAGGCGCAAACTCAAGTGGACGTCCGCATTCGTCGAATTGTGCTTTGCTGTCCACTGGACGCTCTATATCTCACGGAGGAGTGTCAAACACATCTAAAGACATTTCTTAGAAGGGACTACGCGGCGCTTTAGACCCTTACTTTTTGTACACTTAAAGATAATAAATGATGCATTAGAAAAAAAAGAATCCGACCTGTTCACAAGATAACGATCGGGAATCATTTTTATGGAAATGTTCTCCGGAATTATAACGATCAGAAATCCTTTGGGATGAGTTGAAGCGAGCAGACAATGCGTCGGCAAATGTAGAATTTTAAAGACACTCAATGCATATCTGATGGGCAGTTATTATAAATAATTGCAGCAATTTTTTTAGGTGATAAAAATATAACTTATTACATTTTCGCAAGAGCATTTTTATTTCAGTTTGGATGTTTTATATAAAAAAAAATTTTCAATAGTTTTCTGTTTGTATAATCTTCACCTACGAATCAAAGGTTTACTGAGCACAGATCTCTTCAAAATTATAGATAGGTACTCAATTCAACAACATTCTACAATCTAAGATACTAAATCTTAGATAGTAAAATGTTAATTAAATTTAATTATACCTCAAGTACCAGACATATTATTATACAGTTTACTGCCTGTTATAATAATGACGAACACCTTAATCTGTGGCAACCACAAGAGACATAAGCTTCTATACATAAAAGTATAGCGCCGGCGCGCGGCGTCTAGCTAGGACAATACATCCAAACATCTCCGAGACACCACTTCATTGGCTATCCTTTGTGTTTCCGCAAATAATGGACCAAGCACTCGAGCCTTTATTTCCTCTCTTCATGGTTCTGAAAGAATTTAATGGTTAAATATCCTATTAAAGTTTATTTTTGGGTTTTCTACGAATAGACCAAGATATAATAGAAAGTTTTGTCCTACTCTCTGGATATATACAGGATGGGATTACAATTACTTCAATATTCATTTTATGTTCTCAACTCAATGAAGATGCGTCTAAAACAGGAGTTTTATCATTAAAAGTTGAAATACGGAATTGATGTAGTAGGTACTATTGTATTTTTATTGTATTGTTATTATTATTGAAAGATTTGAAATGATTGCAGAAATTCTGGATAAAAGGTTATTAGAAAGATTTTTCTTGGCAGCAAGCAAGCAAGTTATTCTAGTTTAAAAATAAATATTTTAATTTGTTGTTATTTTACATCCTTTATGTGATACTCTCTGATAGTCTATACTATTGACTTCAAAATAAAATAATGCATTCAATTCATTATTATCACTTGATTGATTACGCATATCACCTAAACTGCCTATTTATTATTA
This sequence comes from Hipparchia semele, assembly GCA_933228805.2. NCBI lineage: Eukaryota > Metazoa > Arthropoda > Insecta > Lepidoptera > Nymphalidae > Hipparchia > Hipparchia semele. Next base: position 9,581,561 of record OW121713.1, on the reverse strand, counting down.
CATATTAGATATAGTTACATAGCTCATTTCTATTAGCGGCTAGAAAAAGATAATATGAGCATGGCTTTGTTATGATAAAAGCAGTCTCAAACACCGCTATCCGCTCAAAAACCTCGTCGCGTTGCTCCGGGAACAAATAACAAAGCCCACCTCGCACCGAGCTGGTTCTCTAAGGGAACCTCTGTTTACCACTTCGTTTCCCATTCAATCTATTGTTCGGAAGTGAAGAAGTGCTCCATACTGGATATATAATGTTTCCCATTGTGTGAAAGTTAATATTTTAGCCCGAACGAAATTCGCTCTATTGTATCCCACAAACGTTACCTGCCTTCTATAGAATATGTTTGCGGATTGCACACTTATTATGGAAGCTTTATCAATAGTCGAATATATCCGCGAAAGATCAAAATGCAAAGTGTGCATTGCAGACGCTGTGTAAGTGGGCAGGCCGTTGTAATTGATCAACGGAAAAAAAGATAACCACTCCTCCGAAACCGCACTAAAATACGTATTCCTTAGAACTGATCCATCATATTTTATAATGGAGTGAAAAAATGGGTGTATAATCAGATTATGTTGTGGTATAATCCAGCAAGAACATTCCTATATAAGTATCTACTTTTGTATTTGCTCAGTACTTATCTACCACGTGGAAAAGCACTTTTATCTTTGCTTTTTAGGTAGGTACCTATCACTCTTTTTCTTTTTTTAAAGTAAGTAATACCTTTTTTATAATTGCCTGGGTGAGGATCATGCTGTCACTAACGAATTCTTTCGGGCAAGATTGACTTTTGCGACATCATCAGCAGACAGCAACTTATCAACGGCTCACTACTAAGAACAGATCTCCTCTCAAAGTTATAGGCCACAGTCCACCACGCTGACCCAATGCGAATTGGCGGACTTCCCACACCTTCAAGAACATTATAGAGAACTGCAGGTTGCCTCACAATGTTATTACACAGTTAATGAATTCCTTAATGGCAAAGTTGCTTCTGGAAGCAATCTGCTTTGCTTTAGCTGTCCACAAAATAGATAAGCTACATATTGTAACATTTTTTTTTGTTTTGAAAAGAGCAACTACTGAGTTTCTTGCCAGTTCTTCTCATAAGCAATAGGAGACTACAGTCCTAACCACTATTACATCACTGCTTTGGGGTTAAAAGTTAAGTTTGTACGAAGAAATGGTTTTTTAAATCTAAATCCACGTGGTCCAAATCTTGACCATCTGCAACTGCTATTTATATAAATTTCTTACCAAAAAGTAGCCTTAATTAAGCAATTAATAGCTTTAATTACCATTCAAATGATGCTGAAGTGCTTTAACGATAAAACAATTGCAGCCAACAAATTCGAGCCAGGCGGAGCGGCGCACCGTGTAATCACATACGGAGTGGATGCTCGTCGGCGACCTTGAGTGACGCTAGAGCGTTTTCCTACTTCACTTCCTGCTCGATGCCATTACTTAGTCTTACCTGTGTCACATGAGTAAATAACCGACCAGAGGCAAAGTTTCATATTACTCTGTACACAACATAATATTGTTACCTATTGTATTTTTTTATTACAAAAAGAGCAACTCTAAATACGGTTTGTTTCTACGAAATTCTTAATCTAGAAGAACAGAAGAACCAGCAAGAAACTCTTACAACTCTTTGTAAGCGGTTCTTGCTGGTTCTTCTAGGTTGAACCGGAATTCTGATTCCGAAGGTAGATTCACTTGAAGATTCAAAAGCATTTCGTTAAAGTTTATTCAAATAAAATACACTAAAAACTTTTCTATTCTTTTCTGTTCATGTTATAATAGGCGCACGTGGCCTCATCCGAACTAGCAGAACGTTGCGCAATCAACTTCATGTTCTAGAGAAGAACCTTATGGGCTTTTCTTTCGGTTTTCTCGACAAACTATAGACAGTACAAAATAGTTGCCAGTGAAATTAATTGCAGGTCTAGGCCTTAGTTTTTTTTTTTGGTTGTGTGATACTACTTCTGTGATAACTGTGATAGGAACATATTATTTCAAAAAATTCAAGAAGATGCGGCGCCTGTGTGAGCACATACTATACCTACCTACAACATTTGTTTAATTCTAATAAAAAATAATGTTTTTAATTTACTTAATGTTTTTTTTCTAATAAGTGTTTCTTTTAAAAAAATATTCTATCAAAAATAAAGGCAAATATTTTGCTTCTTTTATCTTATATTGTTATTGGTATAAATACTTTTATAAATAGGTATAAATTATGCACGATGTAGCTTTTAAAGCTCCTGTTCAGTTATTTCCTCATTCACCTGTGTCTTGACTTGAACGATAATACTTAGGCAGAGTTCACATTGAGTGCAAAACATGAAAGCGAAAAATATTTTTCACTTTATGACGGGAAAACTTAATGAGAGCCTAATAGGTATAGTACGTTTATCTTACGAAGTTACGGATGCTTTACTTGTGGTTACGTCGTGTACATGCACATTGCGTAAGTGTGCGTGCCTGTCAGGAGCCTAGTCGCGAGCAAGCTCTCGCTCACACTTATGAAGGGACACACACACAACCATGAGCCACGAGCCCTCGTGAAATGAAAGAAATATATCTATTGATTTAAAAATCACTAGAAATCCAGGTGACATACAAAGGTAGATATTGGAACTTGGAAGCGTTGGAAGCGTAAAATATTTTTATCAATTTACATAAAATACGTAAGATAAAGGTTATGCTTACATACGTTTAGCAATAATAAACACGCGTCTTCCGATCACCATATCACAGTCCTTTACGTAATATAATAACTAATAAGACAAAAACCACGGAACTTGTCACGCAATTTGTCATGATTTTCTTATATTCTTGTGTACGCCAAATATTAAATACCTACAAGGTGAATCAACTGCCCGTTTATAATAAATTATATGTTGCCGTATTTTCTATTTTTAACCGACTTCCAAAAAAGGAGGAGGTTCTCAATTCGTCGGAATCTTTTTTTATGTAAGTATGTATGTTCCCCGATTACTCGAAAACGAATGGACAGACTTGGAAAATGATTTTGTGTTTGAAAGAATATACTTCCCAGGTGGTCCCATTGTCATCAGGTCAGGATCTTATGATGAAATCCTGTAAAAATCGAGGGAACTCTTCAAATATCATAGGCACAATTGATATACTTTGTAGTGGCATTTGAAGTCGGTTTTTGTAAAAAGAATTTTTACGTTTACATTATTTAAATTTCCATTACATTTATGGAAAAAAATTTATTCTGCCTACATCCTGAGCGTGGCATGGCAGCAAAAACATTTTTGTATCAACATGGTATTACCAAATTATTTCTGCTGTTACGTGGTATGGTCTACGTATGGAGTGTTTGAGGCTGCAAATAAGTTTGTTAATTTTATCTATGTTAATTTTGAACATGGTTTATGGACAAAATAAATAATGTAATCATGTGGAAATACCTAGTAAATGTTCAAAATGAAAATGCGCTCTTTACGATGCGCCCAATCATCGCAATGTTGGGTCGGATATCCGGCTTTCCGACTTCAAGGTTGGCCGGATATCCGATTAAATTACGATAAAAAACGTTCCGATAAAATAACGTTCGGAAACTCGTGTTAGGGGACTCTCTCTCTCGTTAACTTGGACAAATTACAGGGGTAACAGAAAGTTCAAATATAACATGGAGTAATCTTAGTAATGGCCGCGTTTAAATCCACCATTTCCCGGTAAGACTTTCCAGTCTCCGCTCTTGTTTAACCCGAATGTATTTGCATTTGTGATGCGTCTCGCTAGAAATGAATACTTCCTGAGCGTAGGCAACCAAACAATGTCTGCTGGCAACACTGAGGTGGCAGCAGGAACAATGTGTCAACGCGGGTAGGTACAGAAGACAATGTTCGCATACCGCGCCCTCGCAATCTTCCTAATGAGTGAACCCTTTCACACTTAGGACAAAGCTGGGGGTTCGCGGGTGACGTGACATGTATTCACGATGTCACTCTTTGTGGTCGCGGGCAAAATGAATTTCTCCTTTTACTAAAGGAAATGTTACACGTTATTACATTTTTTTGAGTGATTACATTATTGTAGTTTCACAGTTCACACCACAGGCGCGTTGCTGGTTTCGCAAACAAATTAAAACCTGGATCACACCAGGTGCAAATTTGGTTACAGTGGTGCTTAGTGGTTAAGGACTCCTTTCGGAGGTCCAGGGTTAGATTACCAAGCATGCACATAACTTTTCGGACCTCTAACTTTCCCAGCGGCTACCACCGATTTGTTTGAGATCGTCATCGACCTTGTGACCTCCCTGACCTTGCATTTCGCCACGTGACAGTGTCGCCATCTAAGCAGCTTTCAGTTTCGCGCTTTATTAAAAGTTATGCTGGTAACTGTTTCTCATTTCTGATGTCTGATTTCTGATTTGATACGAAAATATCTCTCTCCATGGTCCGAGACCTTGAGTCTTCTTACGAGACCCATAGCAATAGTTAACGATCACGTCTCACTAACGACGTAATATGTACCTGTTATTATGTAATTTCAAAGCATGTATTACAATTATATTATCGCAAAATAACTAATTTCCGCGTCTATTTAGGGAAAAATATGAAGCTACTGTTGATGCCAACCGGAAACAACGCTTAAGAGCAATTAAATAATCACATGCAGTCCGCCTGCTTTATTATCCTTGAGCTAATGGTCTTTATTAATAGTGCTAATATACAATTAATTGTTTCGTCTATTACTCTAATGTTAAATCGTTATTACATTTCAAATTTAGAGCGACAATTTTATAAAGATGTAAATAGTAATCCAATTAAGTCTAATTCAGTTTTTTTAAATATCAGCTGCACATCAGGCCGTTAGGTTAAGTTACCGTTAAGGTTAAACTTGCCCATCAACACACAATTACAGTAGATTGGATAAGTCAGTAGGTATTCCTGCCTCCAATTATTTTTTTTGCGAATAGACAGAATTGTATATTCTGCGTTCGGACGATTTTTTTTTTTTGGTAAAATTTAACCATAAAATTCCATCCGGGTGAGTTGCATGTCAGGCGCTTAAGGTAAGGTTGCTAAATGAAGCTTTTGCTAAAATTTTGAAAAAGCTGATACCGAACTAGCAAAAAGTAGCACCCTTTTACCCTAATTTGATACCTACCTAAGCAAGTATAAATAATTTCTCCAAACTTCACTTCTGAGGTTCTTACATTATATGGTAGGTACCAAGCTTTACCTAGATAAACCGATCACAAGTTAGAGTTTTTTTTTTCTTTTCGTAGTTCACAGACGAAAATTCTCCATACCATTATATGGAACTTACCTAATATTTTCTAACAATATCAACAACCTATAGGAAATTATTTTCCTTATCATAGTATAGCAACATGTTCCTTGCATGATTGTAATAATTATATTATCTATGAAGTTCTTAGGATTCGATTGCAAGTGCATTAGGCAAGTATGGCATTAGATCTGATAGCATCATTTTACGAGTTGCATCAATACACGTTTTAACCTATTGTGCTAAAACGTAACACAAATCAAAGTTAATTATTATATTATTATCATTAATGAGCAAGTCTGATATAATAGTTACATCACATGACTGAGTATTGCTGTAATAATAAGGATGTTATAATAGTGGTGCGTGCACGCAAGTGCGGGGGGCAATAGGAAGACACGATAGAACGAAAGAGACAGTTATACACGTTTCGTATGTGCTGAAGAGAGATATAAAAAGGCACGGGGTTAATCGACGAGACGAGTCCAAATAATTGATAGCGCGTTTACAATTTGTATGGTAGGTACATACTTAAGTAATGGCACAGAATACATATTACTGCAGGTGATGGTAAGTAGGAAAGAAAATAAGGTGTTCTAACGTTAAGGTGTTCGTATAAATAGGTATAGGACAAAAGTTGACGTTTTGACAGTTTTTATACTGGCAATCTGTCATAATGTCGTTCGTTGGTTAAAGTTTACTGACGGTTTACTTGGCAGTGATGAAGCCCTTGTCTAATTTGTCTATAGGGCTTACAGGCTAGATAGACTTTACTAACTGCTGACTGCCTCATTGGTTTAGTGGTAACCATGTTCGATTACGGATGACAAATAGGGACGCGGGTTCGATTACCGGGTCGATGAAAAAAAATGCATTGAGTTTTTCTATCTATTATATGTATATTTATTACTAGCTGATGTCCGTAACTTCGCGCGGATTAAGGTTTTTGATTCCCGCGGGAACTCTATAATTTTCCGATAAAATGTATCCTATATGTTAATCCTGGGTATGAGCTACCTATCTCTATTCCTAGCCAACCATTCTCCATTTCTTTCAGCCCAATCGGTTTATTCGTTGTGGCGTGAAGGAGTAACAAATATCCATCCATACATCCATCCTCACAAACATTCGCATTTATAATATTAGTAGTAGGTACTTATCACCTACTAACCGTTGAAGATATAGCGAGAAAATAATAAAACCTACAAACGCGTTGGTAAAATGGGTATAAAAAAAATATAATGTCCCCAGCGGAGCGGGTTCCCGATAACATCTAATTATAGCACTCAAGGAAACAGAAATAGAATCCGTGAACCCTTGCAAGGGTGAGACGCGGTTGGAATGATTTTACACCTGTGCGACTTTTAATGAAGGGTTGGCCCTTCTTCTCATGCTTTCATACGCAGGTGGATAAAAAATCTGTACCTGATATATTTTTCTTTAGGAATTGGTTAAATGGCCTGAGGAATATACCTACCTACCTACTGCACCGATGCATCATATTTGGCTCTTATGCTAACTAGCTGATGCTTGCGACTTCGTACGCGGGAACTCTCTTATTTTCCGGGATAGAAGTATCGCCAGACTATAATCTATCTGTGTGCTAAATTTCAGCCATATCACTAATTCGTTGCGGCGTAACAAACATCCATCCATTTCCATACATCCAAACTTTCGCATTTTTTTTAAATATGTAGACTAGCACTTGACTGCGATCTCACCTGATGGTAAGAGAAGATGCAGTCTAAGTTGGTGCGCGCTTGCCTAGAAGATACCTATTCACTCTTGATTTAAAGACACCCACACTAACACCCAAAATAACATACGCACTGTTCGAACTTCATCGACGACACATACCTACATACATGACTGCTAAAACCCTTCCTTTTTCTTTTCCGTAGTCGGGCAAAAACCTTACAAGTGCCTTCCCGTGGTCTATTCGAGACCATAAACGTGCGTAACTGCAATAATTGCATTATACAAGCGCTGACGTCCACGTAATGCTGGCATTAAGCGATTTACTCATGTTTATCTTTAGTATCTAATACAGATTTGCTACAAGCCTAGAGTATTTATTAGGTAGGTACCTACCTGTTATAACAAGACGTCATAGATACAATTTACATACAATAACTAGAAAAAAAATACAATGTACTTAATTACCTAGATTTATTAAGAAATCGTGTACTTATGTATCAATGGGCTGACATGCGTACAAAACCCAAAAAAAAGTCTTTTTTCGTGATGATAAGATAGCCAGTGAATGCGATCTCAACTAGACCTAACCATCTTAGACTGCATTGTCACCATGGTAAGTTGGCACCCTTTGGACACATGTGCTTTGGGTGCGGAACTTTAAAAATCGATTTTTTCTTGATGATAAGATAGCCAGTGAATGCGATCTCACCTAGACCTCACCATCTTAGACTGCATTGTCACCATGGTAAGTTGGCACCCTTTAGACACATGAAAAATCGATTTTTTCTTGATGATAAGATAGCCAGTGAATGCGATCTCACCTAGACCTCACCATCTTAGACTGCATTGTCACCATGGTAAGTTGGCACCCTTTGGACACATGAAAAATCGATTATTTCTTGATGATAAGATAGCCAGCGAATGCGATCTCACCTAGACCTAATCATCTTAGACTGCATTGTCACCATGGTAGGTAAGTTGGCACCCTTTGGACACATGTGCTTTGGGTGCGGAACTTTAAAAATCGATTTTTTCGGCAGAAAGCAGCATGTGTGCAAAAATTATACACTAATCTCTAACCCTTCACATCTAAAATCAATTAATGACGTTTGTATCTAATCCGCAGAGGATGGCGACAGATGTGTACGGCGGAGGGATGGCAATGAAAATTCATAACCCTCCCTCCGACAGAGTGGGCCCTACCGAATTGTGCAAACTGCTGGCTTTGAGACGCATCTGTCCGTTTGTTTCTTTGGTCACTAGTGTTGATGCCTGTTTAGATTATCGATAAAGTTATTTTTTTTTTGTGTTCCTCCCTTTTTTCCGTCGACATGGGGGTTGAAAACTATTCTAGGTCGGTATACTTGTTTATTTGCTCTTGTTAATTGTGTAACTCCTACATTTCACTATGCAGAGTTCATGACATCATAATCTTACATTTTATAAAAATAATATAATATTATGTTACTTGCATTTACTTGTCGTAAAAAATTTTCTCCAAATCAATTTTATTGTAATTTGAACACTTCAATGAATCCATAATATTATAATGATACTTACTACTCTTATTTTATTTTATGTAACAAGCCAACAATATTGATGCACCAATATGAAAATATAAACAAGTAGACTTACAACTAAAAGACAGCAAAAATGTCAATAACTATACAAAAGATTTTGAGACATACTGATGAGTTTATGTAGTGCATTTATACATCGATGATGTACCTACCTAGTGTAACAAAAATACAGAATACATAATATAAATATCTTTACTAATATGTATTATAAATACGAAAGTGTGTTTGTTCATTTGTCCTTCAATCACGCAGCAAAGGCGCAACGGATCGACTTTATTTTTTACATGGGTAGGTATAGTAAATAGTTCAAGACTTGGAGAGTGACATAGACTGTCATTTATCCGGGAAAGCAGAGGGATTTCGCGAGATTTAAAAAAAAATTACATACTTGGAAGAACTCGTGGAAAAAAGACTAGACAAAAAATATTTACGAGACAAAGGCACTTAAAAAAATTGCGTGGGTTAATTATATGCATCGATGTATTATATGTGTGTCTTAATGGGTACTTATATGACAACAATAAACCGATCAAAGCACCCACTTGCGATCACTTCCTGAAACCGACAGTTTTGCAAACAACATCGGAACTGGGGCCCAAGTCTGCTATTTTACATGTCATTGTCATTGATCCGCAATACAATTACAATACAATTATCATTGGTCCAAAATTTCGTAGTCTACTAAATTCACAATGGTCGTTCGATTTCTTATAATTAGATTGTAATTTAATGATACCTCGGTATTGGAATCAGCTTAAAAAGCGTTTCCCGAAATGAGTTTCAAAAAAAACTACATATTAAAAACGTTTATTTAAGCTAGATTTAAAGCTAGATGTGTCAGTGGCAAACCATCGGTAAACAATTGTGACGCCATTGAATTAGTAGACTACCAAAATTGCTAAAAGTAGCAATTGGGATGTCATTGATAGGCAATGTAACTACAATTGCAATAGCAGACTTGGGCCCCAGGTATTGTTTCATACCAAGAACAGTGTGCGTTTGATACGTTAGGTACGGCGCAGTTAATGCTTCCTGCCAATCAAAATGTAAACATGAGACAACTGCCTCGTTGGTCTAGTGGTCAGCAAGTTCGACTGCAGATGACGAGGTCCCGGGTTCGATTCCCGGGTCGGGCCATAAAATGTATTGGGTTTTTCTATCAAGAAATTCTCAGTACTATCCCGAAGTTAGGAAGTTGGCGGTGAGTCACCCCCTTGCTTTGGAGAGCACGTAAATCTGTCGGTCCTGCACCTAATCTCTCTCTGGTCGTGTCGGCTTTCCGTCGCATCGGACTATGAGAGTGAGGGAATAGGGAGGCACCTGAGTTTGCGCATACACTTGTGCACAATAATATGCCAAGTGCGCGTGGAACTCAAATATAAATTCTTCTAGTAAATAACAATATTGATGCCATAGAAATATCAAGGCAACAAAAAACGCGATGCAATTAATGGTGGAGTCTGACAAATTTCGGAACCCCAGTTTTTAATTTTGCTACCTATTACTGTTGATGTTGAAGCTGGCCTGTAGTTTTAAACCTTTGTGATAGACGGACAGACAGGGCAAGCTTAGTAAACCTTTGGGTATTTTTTATTATTCATAAATAACTAACTACCTAGATTTAAATAGCCTGTAGTCTATACAAATAAGGTGCACTATCTTACATTTATAATTTGTAATAACATTAATAATAATCATTATCGATATATAAACAAAAACAACTCAGTCCTATCCAACTAATAATGTAATCGGACGCTGCACTATGTCCCTCGCTGAGATAAGTCGCCCTAACATTCAAACAAGTGGCTCACCCACACTGGTGTACAATCAGGAAGTACAATGGAGATTAAAAGGACTTGACACACACACGGCGTTAATGTAATAATGTTCGTGTAGAGGTAGATGAATATAAATAATACAACGCACGCACACAAAGGGAGAATTTAAATAAAGCATCTCGCGCATTGTACCAGGAAGTAGCAGTTCAAACGCACACACAGGCACGTCCGCGTTGACTTGAGTACCTACGACGGCGCTGGCGCACACTTGTGCGCCGACTACGCGTGGGAGCGCGCGCACATGGCTCGATTGGGACATACCGAACGAGCCCCTTGACGTTACATTTTTTACGACACGCATATAATATGTCACAGAATGTTTGATGCCGACAGCGAAGGAATCACAAATAACTCTTTAGGAATAGTTTATACGTACATCACATAAAATTTCAACTAAACACTTATCTGAACAATAATAATCGATATGATTATTGTTCAGATAAGTAAGGAATAAAATTAAATTCATCACATACAGCTAGTACCTTCTCTCTATTCGTAGCCTATACCTACATGTAATTTTATAGCTTTTTCTTCGGCAACCGATAGACTCGGTCCGAGGATCTACACTTTGACAAAGGTTACAGGGACTCCCACAAACTTCGGCCTTGCGAAGGTTCAATCCAGAAACTCCCTGCGACTTTCATCTCGCATGTCCACCTTGAGACTACCAAAACTGCGCGTTCCGATGCGAGGTCACAATTCTGTGCTATGTTCACCATGCACCTATGTTGGTAACTCTGGTTCTACGGATCTCCTCATTTCAGAACTGATCATGTAAGACTCACCATGCTTCTTCATCACCTGGTGAATTAATCTGAGCTTTCTTATGAGGAGTTAGCAACCATGTCTCGAAACCGCATAGCATCATTGGCAACATGCATTATTCGAAAACGTTGGTCTTCATTGCTTCTTCCACCTTCACAAAATGCTATTGATGAGCAGAGATCGAGAAAAATTATAGCTGATTACAAATAAATACGGCAAGGCATATAAAAACTAAATGTTTCCTAATACGCTGAATAAGCATGTGCCCTCTCCCAACGCGGGTGCATTCCCGACCCGATTTTTTTGATCATGTTGATCCCAAATCAACGAAGGGGTCGCTTTGTCATGTGACACTTGCGCGCCAGTAACTCGCCTGGGGGTTACTCGTTAGAATTGGGGGATAATTGTGTCTCCTTCCTCTATTCAATATAGACGATTCACGATGTTAAATTCGAGGTGAAAGCACTTGTTTTTTAGATTATTTAGATATATGTACCGACCTAGAGATTTTTAACAGTTAACCTATTTTATGGACCAACGTAAATGTAAGAGTATTTTAATTATTCCAGATACTATAAGAAAAATTCGATATTTTTAACTGTTACTTTAACTTGTGGTTTTATATGGGTCCCCGACCTGAACTAAAATCATTTTATTTTAATATTTATACGTAGGTCCTTACATACAATGATACAATTAACACAGCCATTATAAGCGATCGTTCTGTGATCTTGAAGTGTCGAGACTGATGCCAAAAATCTAATTATCTAGATATTTAACAATCTATTCTACATATTACACGATCGATATAAACTAAGATTCAAGATTGATTTGAAATTAGATTGATCATCTTAAAGCAGCCTAACGACAATCGTTCACCCTAGGTGGCAATTGTAAACTAGGTCCTAAGTTCCAACTACTGGTTTATCCTTAACGGGACGCAAAGATCAGATGGCAATCGCGCCGTGTATCTGGAAGCCTGTAAAATGTGGGTTAGATAGATAGAACCTACAATTACCGATTCAGTGTAGAGAACAGAAATATACAACAATATAGAACAATGCACGGTTAAATTAATAAAAATAACTTTGCAAGATAATACAAAAAGAAATATCAAAGTTAAATGCATAATTTTCGCATTTGTGTTTAATTATAATGACAAAGATGTGTGGAAACAATCAGCTTTGCATTTAGCTGCCCACGAGGACGAGATAGAATAATAAATGGTTACATTGTTCTTGATACCTACTACAATATGTTAATTGCGAATATTGCTTTTTGATAAGAGTATGATATACTTAGTTGCTGAGTTTCTTGCCGCTATCTTCGCGGCAACCTCTGGTTTCTGAACCAGTGCCTATAATTGCCTAAATGGAACAAATTATTTTGACTTTGACATTTTGGATATTGCTGGTGAGCAGAGTAAGATTGTTAGGTAATACTATGTTTATGAGTAAGATTGTAACGAATGATTTTGGCTTGTAAAAAATCTGGCTTGTACTGTGAATGAATAGTTACCAAAAAATTGTACTCTATCTAAGTACTTATTAGTTAGATTGAACCATTATAAGTGGCCAGTCAAAATTGTAGGTTACAACCTTGTATGTACGATAACATAATTTTTCTGAAACTCAAGTAGTTATACATACTACTTTACTAGGGACACTAAACGTTGTAACCGGAACTTAACAATTTCATTGTCAACATAATAAGACTCCCAAGAAAAAATGTCATAGCGATTACGTGATATCACCAAATTGTACGACAACGGATTGTTAAGTGGATATAAAAATACTAAATAGAACCGGAACAAAAATAAAAATTCTGAACTCTTAGGTCTCGAAACTTGCATTTAAATAAGTTGTCGTTAATCCTTACAGGTTAGGGACAGCATATCCAGTGTTAATCATAGATTAAAATATAGAGGTCATTGACAGGCAAGCACAGCTAGGGTTCAGAAGTCAACTTCAGGCAGAGCTTCGGTCTTCTCTTCTCCACCTGTGGCGCTTTTATAATCGTTCAAGCCAGCAGTAGGTATACACTATCTGAAAAAAAATTATGACAGAACCGACCATAACAGAAATTTCGATCATAATTTTTTTTAAATTCATAGTAGTCCTTGACTGCGTTCTCAATGGTAAGCGACGATGTAGTCTACGATGGTAGCGATCAAACTTTGAACGGGTATGGCAGTGTAGATTCATTTCATACCATCCCTGTTTCTACACGCCAAATCGCTAAATCGCTTGGTGGCACGTTTTTAATGGTAGGTACCTACAGTGGTAACTAGCCACGAGTAAAGCTTCCCACTAGACCAGACCAGAGACAATTCAGAAATTAAAAAATTCCAAAATTGCCTCCGCCGGGAATCGAACCCAAGACCTCGCAGATGTAAGACCACAGCGCTCACCACTGCGCAAGGGAGGTCGTCAAACCTTATTTCCATTTTCAGTAACGAAGAATGCAACTTTTGCATCTCTAGCAAGTCCTCTGTATGTAACAGATCACTTAAACAAGCTAGTTTTGTTATTGTGCAAATCTGATAGCTTAGTAGGCACAAAAAATCAACCAAAATAAGGCGCTGCGCAAACGAGGACACTTTTGTGTCTTGTATCGGATACAATACAAGCTAGCATTGAATATTTTATTTTCATACAATCTATATGAAATCAACAAACAACTGCGCAAACGTAGATACTTTTAGTGTCCAGTTGCTTCCACTCACAACTAAATGTTTGGTGTAAGCAACTAGACACTAACGCTTGAGATCTATAGGAGCGTGCTCTGACTCAGCTCTAACTCAAGAAATAGGTTAAAATGAGACACAAATATGCTCTGACATAAATCTGTCTCGTTTTAACTCTGCCTTGAGTCTAAACTAACTGAGAGTGCGGTCTATAGATCTCAGTCTTAAAGTTGTCAGTTGAAGACACAAGCAACATTTACCTACATTCCATACAATTTGTACGAGTAGCACACAGTTGCACCAACTGTGCCTAGTAACGGCAACTGTGCCAGGTTGCCGACACCAGACAAGATACACGTTACCTGTAATAGGTCGGCAACAAAAAGTGTCCACGTTTGCGCAGTGCCTAAGCAACTATCTACTTATTGTCAATCAAAAAATGTCGCAAACGCAGCAGCGTAGACCGTAGTCAAGCATTGCTTACAGTGGCTGGTTCACGAGCAGAAAGTGGCGCAACTTTTGGTGTGACATCGTTGCCTAGTTTTGCAGTGAATTATGTAACGCACAACAACAGTGAAGTCGAATTGGGGTCGCGGTCTACTACCAATCATTCGGAAGTGCGTTCGGAATAATTTTTATTTATTTATGTAGGGTATTGATTTCGTATTTAACAAAAGTTTTTTTTTACTCATGAAACCGGACATTGAAGAGATTGTTTGTCGGTTTTGTTTGTTAGTTTCCATTTTCCTGAAAAACTACTGGGCCGATTTTAGTCAGATTTCTAAATTAAGCACGATTTACTTGCAGGTTTTAGGGTTCCTACGGTCTTCGGATATAGGCCACAAGTGGCGCTGTATAATTGTGTTTTTAATTTTCCATAAAGCACTGACCATTTTCCTGACTGCCTGTAAAAATCCTGTCAAAACCGGTTCAGCGATTCCGAAGATTAACTATCACTGAAATAAACCAACTTCCTGTCCTACTATTACAATAAATGCGAAAGTTTGTTAGGATGGATGGATGGATGTTTGTTACTCCATCACGCCACAACGAATGAACCGATTTGGCTGAAATTTGGAATGGAGATAACTCATAGCATCCCCAAGATTAACACTTTAGGCTCATTTTATTCCAAAAAATTTAAGAGTTCCCGCGGGAATTAAAAAAACCTTAATCCAAGCGGATGAATTCGCGAACATCATCTAGTCATTTAGGTATATTCAGAACATGAAAAGAGGCATTTATTTCGAAATCACAGGCAGACACTTCAATTTTATTTATTTGTATAGATTTAAATGGTGTTTCGAATACACTTTGACGTGGGTAGAAGGTATTTAATTATTTATAGTCGTAAGTAAATATATTGTAAAACCCCGAGTGATTCGGGTCAGCACACAGGAAGGGCCGCCATTTCCATACGATTGCAATTTCAAATATAGGGGCATCCGGTCTAGGCTTCCGTCAGTTTATGTTGATTTCCTAGTTTTCCATTATACGTGGAATAACATTTTCATTAATTTCATGACCTGTACGGTCATGAAATATATGCATTAACGCACAACAACATTAGAATTTTGCTTGCTTTTGTGTGTGTTTATAAGTTTTCTTCAAAAACCACTAAACTGATTTTGATACGCGTTAGTGCAATAAATAAGTATCAACTCGGAGTAGGTGCTTACCAAGTATCACGATAATAGACTACCGTGGCGTTTTACCTAATAATAAAATATGCATTTTGAAGTTATCATAATTGTTTTAATTTAAAAAAGAATAAGATTTCCTCTTTTATTACAAAATATTAAATATGAACCTCAAACATTTTTGGAAGTTAGCACAAAAGTCAAACTTAGGTATTTCACATACCTACTTATAGCAGTTATTTAATTTCCAAACTGAAAAAGGCAAGTAACTATGTAATACTAAATCCAAGGATTATATACTTGCTATTTTTTACATAAAATAGAGAGAAAATATAAGCGAAGCGAAAGGAGGGTCTACAGTCTACACTTCCGCAGTTCCGGTTCCTTTTCCGCGCGGCCATGTCAGGAAGTGAAGCAGAGATTCGTTCCCTGTCCCTCGTGTTCCGGTCCCCGTCGACCGATGTTAATTTCCTTTTTCGCGTGTCTTAATTTCCGTCGTGAACTACTTCGTCGTCCATTTCCTATTTCAAAATGAAATTCGTTGACCTTTAGGTATTTTACTAGATACAGGTCACTAACCTAATGTTAGTTACGTGGCATGAAGTAAGGTATCTACTAAATTCTCTATAAGCAATTAACTTTTATCTAGTAAAAATAATTGAGTTATCTATTGTTTTAACCATAATATGTAATCCTATATTCAAGGAAAAAATAGGTCTTGGTAGCGAACGAGCGAGCGAACTCTTTAGTGATATGGCAGTATAAGTAGGTACCTACATTAAATCCATACCCCTAATTGCAGGTTTCTATATGCCATCGTACTGGAACGTCAAAACGCTTCGCGGACCGTCTTTGATCAAACAATAAAATATGTTCCTTTTCCTTTTAGAATTTACAACGGAATGAAAGGTTAAGTTAGTGTTAATTTTTTTTTATTATTATAGCTAGAGCTCTTGCCCCGCAATTTCGTCTGCATGGGGGTTAGGTACTCGTAGGTTTCGTAAAAATCCCACAGGAAAATCTAAAAAAACCGTATCCAAATAGGTGAAGCCACAGGCGAGAATAAATCGCGAATATTCTAATTATTATGCAGATCCAAGTCTTACATACATACTTCAGATTAATAAGCCTATCTGCTCTGTGCTACATACCGCAGTTATACAGGTACTGCTTTTTTCCTTTACAATTGTTAAATATAAATTAGTACTAGGTACCTATCGCCGGTAGCCAAACAGAAATGCTCACGCAATGAACTTATTTCGGGCACTTCCGCATGTGTGAAGATTCGGCCCAACCGCGCGTCGCATTCCATACGGGCCACCTCCGACCAGACGATTATTATTGCTATACTGATGAATTACGATTTCCTTAAAACTGATTTTAAAATTGTGAAATCAAACTCGTAGCACTTTACAAAAACTAGCCTTACGGCAGTTTTTCTTAGTGTCATCTAATAGATGAGGTACCTCGATCAAAATCGCTGAGATAATAGATTAGTAATAGGTTATCCAAAATCTAAAGATTGAACGTAATGTACCTACTTACTCGTATCCAATAAAGCGTATCAATAAATAATAATCAATCCACATATTTTTGAGATTGCTATCTGGTTCACCAATTATTATAGGTAACCAAGTAAATCGGTACTTACTTTACATAATTTTACTTAAATTATGTGGATAAAATTTTTGACCTTCAATCTGTAGATTTTAGATTAGGTTAATAATGCCGGCCGTTAGCGTTTACGTAACTGACAATCCAAGATCGTAACATATAAAATTTTGGACAAAGAAAGTATAGGCGAGATCTGCGGTCACGGCCACGATTAAAGCACGAACGACCAAACATCATAATGTTTTATTCTCCAAAATACTTCACATGAACCCACTCTACGACAGACCATTGCCGCACTGCTTTTACTTAGGGCAAGTTAAGTATGCGTAAGCGAGAGGGTATAGAGGGCGTACGGCGGGCGAAGGGAGCAACAGGTAAAGATTCCGACTCCGAGGCCACTTCCGCCTTGGCTGCCGAATATTTCTGTACGAACCGGTAGTGGGAACTGGGAAGGCAGCCAGGACAAATACAAGTCAAATCTATATTAACACAGTAACGCCTTTATACCCGCACTTAAAATAGTAAACCGAATAGGCAATGGAGTTTTATTTAGTCCATAAGCACCTAAAATGGCAAGTCAGCAAAGCCTAGAGAATTCTGTTTAATACAGAATTGTTCAGGAATCAGGAAGACAAACATAAATTTATGCAGACATTTAATAAACTCAGCTAAAACCGGTTCACGTTCATATTGTCTCATACACTACCAGGAAATTTATATCCAACCACGCAGCCTTTTCCTGTGCTAGCAAGAACAGATCAACGATCAACAACGCACCTTTTACTGAGGAATCCAAGGTCCGCTAAAATATGGGACATCTTCCTTAAACGTAAAAAAATATTTTTTTCTTGAATAAAATTTTTTAGGTTTTAATAATTGTAACATGAACACATGAACGAGCTTAAGTACTAAGGTACCTGTCTAATTCCTAATGACCCGACACTTCACAAACGAAGAAATAGGTACATATTATATAGGTACCTACTTATTACAAAATTATTTTATAAGAAAAAACTAGCACGCAGGAAGAATTACGCCAACTAACACTTCCGCATGGTGATAATGGAGTCTGCGTAAATCTAATGGCTCACGCAGTCGCCACTATCATTAGAACTGAAAGATAATAAATAATTAAGTGAGCACTGTTTATACATTGAATTTGGGGCTTTATGGAATTTGATAAGATTAAGTTTATTTTAGTTTGTTTACAATCGTATAAAGTTAATTTTGCAAAAAGTTAGGCGGCGAGAAGCTGCTGTTAAAAAATGGACTATTCTCAAACGGGTTCCCGAAGTTTTATCTCATTCTCCGCTATATTATGTGAGGCGTGGAGGCGGAGGTGCGACGCAAGGGGGGCGGCGGGCGCGCGTCCGTCCGCCCGCGCCGCCACCGCATCGTCAGTCCGCGTCGGAGAGTTGCCCGCGACGCCTGTCTGCAAGCTCGATCCCTCAGATACGCTGCTGGTTTACGGCGTGCCGTAACACGACACGTTTGGAGGGACCGCCGCTGCTTCGCGTGTGTCTTGTGCTCCATTAAGATCGGATACTGTGTTTCTAGTGCTGTGACAATGCATATGTGCTGAATTTGCAAGTTCCCGTAATCACCTTAAAGGATTTTTAACAATACAGCAAGTTCCGGATCAGCTCAGCCGGTGAGTAGCGGTGCTTATCGCGAGCGGCAAGCCGCGCTATCTCGAACTCACGCATTTCCGACCCCGCCCGATAAGGCCTATGGTGACAACCTTAGATACTGAATGCCGGACAGGCGGAAACAAAGACCAAATACAAAAAAAATATTTTCTGAACTGTTCAAAGTTTGCAGGTAACCTATGTGCATCACAAAAACAATTATAATAAATATCGATTTAATATTCTGCTCTCAAAACCCGCTCCGCGATGTCCCTCCTAATAGGAGATATAACGCACGTGCACTCTTTTGTCAGGGGAAGAATCCCCTGATCAAATTTGACAATAACAAATACAACCCCTGAATTGCAACCGTGCAACAAAAGATTGGAACCGTGCCTCATTAAACGTTTGCAAAATTCTTATAAGGTGAATAACAAAGTAAGGTGAATAACAGGCAAGATTGATGTAAACAAATTAAATGATGTACCTATTAGCTTTTGTCAACGACTGACTCCACGTGGATTTAGATTTTTGCAAATTGAACAACAATTCTTTGTTTTCCGAAATAAAAAAACTGGTAACCTATCCAGTCCAGGATACATGCTATCTCTATATCAAGCCGAACTTGATGAAATTTAGCAAGCCATAAAAATGTAACAGATTCAAATTTTTTTTTATTTTAATACGTGCAAAACTTTTATAAATATTTAAGTAACTAATACCTTTTTAAAAATTTTAAGAAATAATAAATACAATTTTGAAATTTAGTTGTGTAGTTAAGGTATTATATGTGTATCTACTTTATATATACTATCACAAACTTGTATAACTGTAGCACGAGACTTTAGCCTACACATGGACAATCAATACCCCCCTCTGGTGCAGAGGGGTAAAAATATCTTGCTAATAAATCATTGGTTATGAATTTATGATAATAGATAAAAATAGACTAGAATGAAGAATCATAAAAAACTCCGTTAAAAACAAATAAATAACATACAGTAGCTTATTGCATACACTTAAACTACTAACTATTGTATAATAATAATGCAGAAATATTATCAGTTATATTTTATAATACTGTTTACGTAATCATCCACAAAGCGATAAGAGCTTAGAACTGATCTGCCTAACTATTAAACCATAAAATGATAAATATTTATCAATTTGTGGAAATACTAGCGCCACCTGTTGGCGAGTAGTTCGGTATATATGCGTCACAAGTTAGGTCTTTCCGAAGCTAATTTTTTTGAATTGCTTACTATTTAACATTTTATTGAACAGAAAGAAATTCAATCATAACAATGAATTTCTAATCTTTACAGGTCGTCGTGATGAAAGTAGTTAGCCTTCAACTGCCGTCTGGGCCCAGTATGGAGCGATTGCCGCTACCATTTAGCCCGACAGAGCTCCTATGGCGTTACCCTTTACCTTGGGCGCCACCACCTCCCTCGCCCCTAGGCGATACAAAGGCACAATTGCCTGCTGGTCTACCTCCAGAACCAAGACTATGGACACGTGAAGATGTCATCGTTTTCCTAAAATGGTGCGAGAGAGAATTCGATCTACCAAAATTTGACGTGGATCTTTTCCAGATGAATGGTATGTAGTATTTCGAAATTACAAATTCTACAATTCAACACTTTGAGACATTGAAAGATTATTTATTTACTAACAATTTTTTTTTCAGGTAAAGCCTTGTGCCTCTTAACCAAAACGGATTTGGGTGAGAGATGCCCTGGTGCTGGAGACGTCTTGCACAATGTCCTTCAGATGTTAGTTCGCGATGCCTGTTTATTGGGACGAGTGCCATCATCCCCTGTAACACCAACGGCGCGCGCTGCTCCGTACCCACCGTCGCCACATTCACACCCACCAACCCCCACCTGGACCGTCGACGGATTCCACCACTTCCATGGCGCCGTTGCAGCGGCTGCGCAACCTAACTCTGTGACATTAAGTCCGGCACCGTCAGTTGATAGTTCCGGCAGTCCTCAAAGGGGGGAAGCTATGACCTATGCTCCAGCATACGCACCCCCAGTACCAATGAATGCTCAAGCCAGCTCAGGAAGTAATCAATCGGATTCTGATGAGGAAGCCCAATTCTCGCAAGCTCCTCGTTCGCCAAAGGAAGTTGCTCAGAACAGCCCTGCTCCACAAACGCACGTTGTTCCACAACATACACACTACAGAGTTCAGCATAGAGAATTCTTTCCTAACGATATGCCTGAATCTAATACAAGTAAGTTAATTTACACAATCATTATATTATAATATCATATTTTGTTCATTTACAAATAGAATTTCATCTAATGATCGTCTTTTTTCACTTTTAGATGGAAGACTTTTGTGGGATTTCCTTCAACAGTTGTTAAATGATCCTACGCAAAGATACACCAATTACATTGCCTGGAAAAACAGAGAAACTGGCGTGTTTAAGATTGTTGATCCAGCTGGACTGGCCAAACTTTGGGGTATTCAGAAAAATCACCTTTCCATGAATTACGATAAGATGTCACGTGCTCTACGATATTATTATCGTGTCAACATATTGCGAAAAGTTCAAGGCGAAAGACATTGTTACCAGTAAGTCATCATATTACACTAACAACATAGCGATAAATGACAGCTAGTATGATTTTTTTAGGAGATATAGTAAATATTTGTTCTATTTTTTTCAGGTTTCTTAGGAACCCAACAGAACTGAAAAATATTAAGAACATTTCACTTTTGAGGCAGCAAATGGGCCAGACGCAACAGCCCGTAAAAACTGAGATGAAAGAAGAGCGTTGCGAAGAAGACAACATAGATGAAGACATGCCAACTGACTTGAGCATAAATACTTGTGAGCAGTGGCGAAAGCGGACATGGCCAGACTCCGCTTCCACGCCGCACGACAAGCACCGCATCAGTGCTCTCATAGGCGATAGTATTATGATGATGAAAAGAGATCCAGAATATAATTCAGAACAGTGTGCACTCAATTTAAAAAGTGAAAAATGTGAACAATGATTTTTACGGACACATGTACACTTCTAATGTGATGTGGTGTCAATAAACATAGTGTGCGACTAACTACTCCAACAGCTTATTTCTAGTCAAAATTCTCTCAGGTGTTTGGGTCTTCCTCCTAATAGGATTTAAAATGAATATGGGATTAAGGGATGTATATCACTGAGAGCACTTTGACCTATATGAAGAAGATATAGCTTTTGGAGTTAAACAGGGTATGGACCTAAATGATGCCTTTGTGCCAAGTGATTTTTATCTAATAGTGTCAATTACATATAAGTAGTTAGCAAAGGGACAAAAGTTTATTTGTGTTAAACTATATTAATATTTTGTGCAATGGACCATGTACGACTGTGGACTGAATTTTAGCAGTTGCATGTTGCAATTTAAAAGAGGTTGCCGATACCAATTATTGCGCAGCGCGAGCTCAAGTCGCGCCCAAAATGCATTTTTGTTAATTTAATTATTACGTACTTTATGTTTATTTTCGTTTTTTTTTTTTTTTGCTGAATAGCTGAGAGATAAAGAGTTATGAAAGAATATCACATGAAATATTATTGTCTTCCAATGATTTTATTGCATATGTTTCAATTGTAGCATGTGAAGCAAATTATTAATTAAAGCTACCACACAAAATTGTAAGAACTAAGAGAGTTTATCAAATTGCTAAGATATTTTGGTGTCAACTTATCCTACAAATTATTATATAAATAAATGTTAAAATAAAAGACAATAAATTAATTAACCTACCTAAAAAAATGCCTTGAAATCAATCAAAAATCCACTGTGATAAAAAGTATGAAGTGGTAGTTTTGTAGAATATGCTAGGGCTTTTACTCAATGATTTCCAGCTACAATTTTCTGTGATCTCTTTTAACAATATAGGTAAATAATGTAATAGAGAGTAAAATTATCGCGTTTGTAAATATTAGTTAAATATTAAGTTAGATTAAGTGAACCAAAAGAGTGTATGTATGATTTGTCAAACAAAATGTGGAGCTTTATCAAAGTACCTAGGTATCAGTAAGAGTTATTACAACTGAGTTTGTATTTTTACAATAATTTCTATTTGGCATCAGCCACGGTTTCCAACTTGTACACAATATAAATAAAATATTAAAATATTGTGTCAGATTTATAACTTAAAATAAATGGAAGTAATGTTATTTCAATTATTTATTCCACACCCTAGAACTCCTAATAGCTGACCATACAGCACCTCGTGGACGATAACCTTATTCGAAAAAAATGCAGCTTTATTTGTTGTTCAAGAAGAAATCGAGCCTGCATTGTGGTGTATCGAAAATAACCACTTCGTATTTCCAAGTAGTTTTCCCTGTTGCCTTGCTTTCGAAATCTATGGATAGGCGTGGTCACAAATAAAGTTGTTAATTTTTTTCATGTCCACTTTGAAGTTTGAACAAGGTATGAAGTACACCTTAAATTTTTTTATACCCTAAATCGGAATCGGAATTCCGAACAGTGCAACCTATTCCAACAAAACAACTGACAACACAGGTTCTTGAACTGCTGGACGCATTCAAAAACCAATTGACATCTTTTGATAGAAATGGATGAGTTCAAAACCAATCGTGGTACTCGTATGTAAAATTATTGAAATGAATGTTTTGTCGGCTCGCCTGTTCATAATCAAACCCCGGGCCAAGGTTTCGTGGTCCATCGAGTGTTATGATTGGGACAGAATGAGAAATTGATGCTGCCGACTTTCCTTTTTTTAGGGTTTCGAAAAAATCCGGAACCCTAATAGGCTCACTCGGTTGTCCGTCTGTCTGTCCGTTTTTCTCAGAAACGGCTTGAGGTTGAGGAACTAAATTGAAATACTGAGTATAAAGGTCTCTTAATGCTCTAAAAATTTCAAGTTTTAGTTTAACTCTGTGATGAAATACCTACTACGTAAAAATTGAAATTTATGAAGTATTTGTAGCATAGCCGCATCTAGCGCCATTCTTGAGAGAAAGTTCGTGGACATATTGTCTTGCTACAAGAAAAGTCTGATCTGTTTGTTTATACGGGCCTATCTTCGGTAACGCTGAACTGGCTGAATTTTAAAACGCCTGTAAAATAAGTCGTAGCAAAATGTATGATATGGAAGCGACGCCATAAAAAGTATTTCTTAATTATTATTCATTCATAGGACGATGCATTCGGCTTAGCATCGATCGAAAGCAGATTGCTTCCATACAAAGCAGTTTGGTTCCATGCAATTTTATGTACTTATCACGAGTATAAATTTATTTGTACAATTTTATTGGATTACACACCGCAAAAATGCCCTTGCGGCTTCCGTTTTTCTAACTAATTTAGGATGGGTTTTAAATCAAGAGTGAATAGGCATCTTCAAAGCAAGCGCGCTCCATTTTAGACTACAACTTCACTCAACATCAGGAATATATTCAAAAAAAATTGGCCAGAATTATATTTGGAGTCAAACCAAAGACCTCACGATCTACAGCTGAGGTAGACTAACAAGGCAGAAAAGTTTTCCACACAGCAAAATTAACTGCCAACTTTCAGATTCTATCAAAAATTTCTAGCCTTTAGAAATTTTCTCTGGTATAATAGAAGAATAAGGTGAAGAAGTTTCTACCATAATTTAATTAAAACAAATATCTTGACAGAGCTTACCTTCTTTGACTTTCACTTATTATTATCTTGATTATGCAGAAGAAATTTCAATTAATGCTTCTGATTTGCATTATAAGTTATAACTGCTATTATACTTATTAAAAATCAACTACATCTAACTACAAATTATTCTGCTTTCAATATTCATTAAATAGCAAAAAAATTACTTATTAGCAATATAATTCCAAAAAAGCGCAACAGTTACGAGGAAAGGATTTTTATAAAAATAAAAATCAGCGATTTTTTATTAAGTATAACTTGAATCACATTTATTTTATCTTACGAACTATTTAGCAAACTAAAAGCTTTTTTTAAGTATATGTACCAAAAATATATTATTCTGCATTCAAAACTCAATAGGCCAATGGCTAATGATGCATACTGAAAACTGTGTGGATTAAGGTTTTTCAAGTCCAACAGGAGACCCCTTTTATATTCCAGGATAAAATGTAGCCTATGTGTTAATCCTGGGTGGTTAATGAGCTATTCAATTCTAAATTTCAGCCAAAATGGTTCATTTGTTGTGGCATGAAGAAGTAACAAACATACACACGCACACACTCACAAACTATCGCCTTTATAGTATGAATTAGTGTGATTTAATGTGTGTAAATCTTTTATCAAAAGTATTCATACCAACACTTCATACAGTTTTAGTTCAGGCTGAATATACTCAATGAATAAGTTCAATCTTTAAACCTAACATAAAATAAGCCAAAAAAAAGGAAACTGTGCAAAAAATAACAATAAAACTCTTACAGCTTATCTATCAGCATTTGTAATCCTGGGACTCAAAAATAGCTTGTATAGATGTAGGGTAAAAGATCATGGTTACTGTTATTTAATTTAAAAGAAGATGGAATTTTCCAATAAAAAGAAACTGAAGTTTTCTAAAAGATAATGACAATGACCGTTCTTTCCTTGAATTTGTAGTATTGAATGCGGAACAATGATATGAATAACATATTATTTTAATACCTGTCTATGTGTTTGGTGGTTGACTTTGAAAGAAAATAATATCATCTGCTATAACAGTAGAAGCTGTCCTGACCTGTCCGTCGTCTAATTTTATTTCACCATAAGACAGCTTGCCCGTGACATACACGCGTTGGCCTTTTTTGAGATACTTGTAGACAGTGTCACGTAGACCAGGTCGGAAAACACTGACCCTGTGCCAATCTGTCCTCTGAAGCATATCGCCAGATTCATATTTGTAACTAAAGTGTGTTGCAAGTGGAAAATTTATGACCGGGTGTTCTTCAGAGCCTCTTTTTTGGGGATCAGCACCAACTCTTCCCAACAATGTAACTTGATTGATAGCTGGAAAACAAATTTAGCACTCTCGAATACACAAATTATAATATATTTTATTACAATATAGTATATTTATAGAATGAAAACACATTTATTCAGTAACTAGCTGATGCCAGTGACTTTGTCTAAATGGATTTAGTTTTAAAAATCCTGTGGGAGCTCTTTGATTTTCCGGGATAAAAAGTAGTCTGTCACGCTCCAGGTCCTGCAAAATATACCCATGCAAAAAATCACATCGATCCGTAGCTCTGTAGCACTATTGAAAGACAAACCAACAAACAAACACACTTTCACATTTATAATATTAGTAAGGATGGCGCAACAAACAAATAAGTATACAATTATTGTGACATTAATAGCCTGTGACACCCAGAAAAGATGTACAGCCCAGCAATGCTCAGCATAATGCCTCACTTCACTTATGCAAACACTGGTGACCCAGGTGACACTGATTATAGTACTGAGTAGTACTGATTTAGAGTAGTCATAGTCAATGCTCACGACTTGGTCAGCGTGGATTGAGGTTTTGAAAACAAATAATAGGCTTTAGAGATGATATTTCAAAAAATTCATCCTTTACAATTATTAATTCACACTTTCGCTTTTATAATATTAATAGGGATATGGTAAGTAATAAATATTTACTTTTTTCTGTATTCTGTGCGTCATACTTAGCGGCACTTGTGTGTAGCTTCCCAGTTTGTACAAACTGGCGAGTAATATAAAAGCCCTGTAAACAAAAAAATCTTTAAAATAAAAGTATGTACTTCAGTGTTTTAATGATAATACAATTATTGACTTATCATCATAATTAGATCTGCAGTTTCGGAAATTTATAGGTTATGTAAAAAAGCACCTTTAAAAATCGCTGCATTTCTAGAATTATTAAATTTTCTTTAGTGCAAAAGTACTTTTATTTACATTGCTATATAAAAACTCAACAAAGAAAGAAAGAATATTTCCAATTTTTCGCAAATCGTATGAATACAAAAATGAATATAAACAAGAAACAAATTTAAACCACAGAGATAAACTGTGAACAAAATCACAAATTACTACACTATAACACTACACAGACACATAATACCTAATAGTACCTAAAGGTACCTATTGGTACCTATACCTATACATACAGCTACCCCACCCACATTTAAGCGCATGATACACATGCTAGTGGATGGCATGCTAGGTGCTGGTAAGCTGGCACGCCAGGTACTGGCAAAATGTCAGCGCGTGGTACCTAATATGCTAGTAGGGAATGGTCTGCCAGTTTCTAAAAAATTAAAAACACTTCTACGTTCTTACGCACTTACGCAAGTGAGTTACTGAATCAGAATCTGTAGGGCTATTCACTAAAATAAAACTCACTTCGAAAGCGAATTCACTCGTCAATTAAGTCAAATTGATAACACAGAACAAGATGATTGAGAATGAATAGGCATTCGCTCTTATTTTGTATTAGGACAAGTGTCATAATCGTTCTAGAATTTATATACTATTCCGTGATTGACGAAGTGAGTTTGCTTTCGACACAAACATATAAGAGTAAGCAGACCTAACATAATTTTCACAACTACATCTAAACGAATAAATAATATCTTCGCTTGCTTCTCTCCAACAAAAAATATATGATTCTATCTCTTTTACTTCTGTTGTTGCAACACTTACGCACTCATAGACATAATTGAGCTTGAGGCAATTCGTAAGCTACAAATAAGAGCAGTATGGTGCAATATGTCAATTTGTCAAAAACAACAACATAACCTGCGAGTTGTTTATTCTTTTAAATTTGCTTTAAAATCGAGTCTAAAGAATCAAAAATTCTGAAATAAAATGGTGAAGTGTTGTGCACCTCTGTGTGGCAATTCTCCGTATAGGAAAACACCTGCAATTACTTTTCATCGGTAAGTTTTGATGTGCTATAGACTCGTAATTTGGTTATATGCTTACTGTGTGATTATTAATAATCGTTCGGCATTTTAGAAGCTGTCCCTAATTATTATATACGCAAAACTCGTAGACAGTTATAGTAATTTTGGTTCTAGTATATTCCTGTTGCAATATTTATCAATTAATTAATATCAGGATCTTGTTTGTCGTTTCATATACTTGTACAATTTGACAGGGCCGTATTCAGGCGCAAGTTTTGTTTAGTGGGTATATTTTGATTAAATAATTAGTCTGTTTTTGCCTGCCTGTTTTAAGATGTATTGGGTTGTATTAATTTTTATTTGTATTGTATTGGACTTAGGAAAATTAATCGTGGAAGCAATACATAGCATAGTTTCATTAAATATTGTAAAATTTTTACTTTTTTTTGAAAAGAGCGACCGCCGAGTTTCTTGCTGGCTCTTCTCGGCGGGAAAGGCATTCCGAACCAGTGGTAGATTCATTGACGATTCAAAAGTGCTTGTGAAAGTTTATTTGAAATAAAATATTTCTATTTCTATTTCTATAAAAGTAAGGATAAATTATAAAATTAAATCATTTTTCAGCTTTCCAAAGGATGAAAATATAAAAAATGCCTGGTTGATGCAGACGAATAAAAAAAATTGGCAGCACAAAACATCGAGTGTGCTATGTTCTGAACATTTTGAAGCACATTTAGTGGATTGCAGTGGTTTTCGTACCGTCCTTACTTCTAATGCAATCCCAATGATTTTTGATTCATCATTACAAGTAAGTTTCTAGTTGTTCTTATATTTAGGTACCAACCCAAAACATCTTGCCATTTAAACGTAAATATTGACAGCTATACCCATACATATATAGCTGTGTACCTATTTGTATTACCTATTAAATTGTTAATACTAGACAACTGATAATTTATTACTCTTGTTTTCAGCATATGTCTACATCATCAGTAAAAGGTCAAGTAGAAAGAAAAGCTGCTGGAGATCAAGTTTTGATGGACTTGCAAAATTTACAGCCTAGTAATACTATTAATAAAGAGTATAGAGTAATACTATTCCTTATTACGTTATTGAAAAGACTGAGACATATGGTTTATTTTGTTATTTTTATAAGTTTAAAATGTGTAATACTATTCTAATAAGGTTATTGAAATGAGTGATACAGGCTGAATAGAATGTAAGAGTTAATTAAACTACTGTTGATGTTATCGTATTGTCAATGTTTGTATTTCTAAAAGATATTAGAGAAAAAGTTGCTTTTTGATTTTGTTTTATTTATCTAATAGATATATCTTTTGGGTAGATTTTGTAAATCATGTTTTGTTTTGATTTTATTAAATATTATTTTGTAACATTATTACTTGTTTGATTACAAAACCGCGAAACTTAGCACATTAGAATCCATTTTCATAATTAAGAATTAATTTATAGAATTAAGTTTACAGAATGTAAAATAAGGGTTTAACCTACAATTTGATGGCAACTTTCCGTAGTTTCCATATTATTTCAAATTACAGATATTAAATACTCTCCAGTCCCTTCAACCTCGCTGAACCTCGCTTTTCGAAGTCCGGCTCTGTTTACTGTCAATGTGTGCGTGAGATTTGTATGTAGGCGTAATTGGAACGCCAATTTTTTCTTATGTTAGGTCTGCTTACTCTTATATGTTTGTGGCTTTCGAAGTGAGTTTGTATTTTACTGAATAGCGCTGCTGAACTGAAGAGTGAGGAGAGAATCTCGATACACAATAGACATGTGAGTAGCTAATTTTTGCCTGTGACTGGCATGCTTTTGTGCGAGTAACAAGTATGTGTATCACGCAGTGCACTTAAAAAGCAAATGCGTTGTTGTGGACTTGTCGGGACTTTGTGTTCAAAGCACAGACATAACCTAGACATAACGTTCAAAGCACAAAGCACGTTCAAAGTTCTCTGTGGTGGACTGATTGTGTTCTATTCTATGTTCTCTTCACAGATTACTAAAGAATATTCTCAAGATTCGTTGTCGTTGACAGCTGCTAGTTTATATTTAGTAGTTATCCATAGATATTAGGTAGATACTTTTCGTCTGTTTCATCTATTCTATTAAACTACCACCATACCCAATCCAGAAGAAGTTGTTGCCTGTGAAGGATGCCTTCTGCAGCAAATGCGAAGTCTGAAAAACCAGCTTCTTCGGAAGCTTCGGATAATTCACCAATCCGACAAATTATGACTATTATTGAACACAAAATCCGCAACTTGGAGAAAAGAAAGGTACGTGCAAATTAATGTATACTTATTGCAATGCATCAACAAACATTTCGTATGCTATTTTAGTCTGTTATTATCGTTATTATTGATAATAGATAGCTTGTCTTCAAATTTTTACATTCATTAACATTAATTTTGTGTATTTAAAGATTAGACGTTTAGATAATCAATCGGGAGCATGTAAATAAAGATGCGGTGTTCCGTTGACGCCATTTTTACACATGTGCTTCAGTAATTTTGCTACCACTGTATCATACCATGACGCCCAGTATTTGGTTAAATACGCAGGTCTTTCTTACGCATGAAATAAAAACTGGTGTAAATAAATATAAACTGCACCCTTAGCCCGTCGTTATCATTGTCTATTTCTGGTTTTTTTATGTTTAGGGCTTAGTTATAAAACGTAAATAGATAAGTAGGTACACCTAGTTTTTAGATTTTCAAAGAAACTACATACACAAATTAATAAGTCATATAATTTTGGTATTTGCAAGTGAATGCTGAAATGTTTACAAACAAATACATAACTATTCATAAAAATATTCCTTACTAAAAAAACCATTTACTTAATGCAAAAATTTTATACAAAGAAAATTAAAAAAATTCAAATGAAAGATTTGTTACACATAAAAATAAAAATGATTGTGTCTAAAACAATGTAATTATTCAGAGCAAACAATATCATCCTAAACCTGTAGGGCTAATGTAGGTCTACAAGATTTTTTTTTCTACACAGTTGCTTGTAATTTCTATAGAGATTCACAAGAAAATATGTAGCCAAAATTTTCTCGTGGTTAGCCCTACTGAAGGTAAATTACCTCTACGTCAGAATAGCTATCTCTATGCAAAATTTCAGCCTGATCCGTTCAGCTGTTAGAGCTGTGCGTTGATAGATCAGTCAATCAGTCAGTCATCTTTGCCTTTTATATATTTAGATAAACAAAAAATGCATTGTGAAAGAGGCATAAAAAAATAGTAAAATAATAAATTATTGGACTTCTTTTTCTTCATAGATGCGACTATTCATTTTGTATACATAGCATTGGGTGTGGTCATATTACTTATATTTTGTTACAGAGCAAGCTGACATCATATAGAGACTTGCAAAAAGCTGGTAAAGAGCTGAACGGTGATCAGAAGGTTGCTGTAGCAAAGTACGATGAAGTCGTGCAGACATTGGAATTTGCTCGTGACATTTCGAAGCAAGTCGTTGCAGTAGCCACTGTGGCCGAGCGTGATGCCAAAAAGCAAGCTAAAAAGGTAAAACATTGTCTCAACTCAACCCATTGCCCCTGCTAACCCCCTGCTGGGCACAGGTCTCCTCTCGAATGAGAAGATTTTAGTCTGTAATCCAACAGGTCTCCTCTCGAATGAGAAGAGTTTAGGCCATTGAGGAGTTTATCCACCATGCCAGCCAAGTGCAGATTAGCACAGACTTTGTACATCTTTTAGAATATTATGGAGAATTCTCAGGTATGCAGCTTTCCTCAAGATGATTTCCTTTACCATTGAAGCATATGACATGCTAAAATAACATAAAAGTCAGTTGCGGGTCTGGAAACCTGCAACTTGGAAAAGCAGGCCAAAATGCAAACCACTGCCTATCACTGCTTCTTCACAGTAGTTTGTAAACATAAATTTAAGAATAAAAATCATACTTAGTTGGGTTACTTTCATGTTGGTGGTTGAAGGTTCCCGGGTGCTTAGGGGCCGTTCAAGTATTATGTATTACGATTGGGTTAATACCCAAGAACCTGTACAATTGTGTGATTAATTGAAAGGGTCTTAATAATCAGCAATGAGAAATACAACACAGGAAAAGGTACATTTTCTGCTTATTGATTTCTCAGGATGCATGGGTCCGCTACACAGCAGAGACTAATAAAATACGTGAAGTACTGCTTGTCTTGGATTGTCTCATGCAAATGGGAAACACTGAGGCAAGGGAAGATTTTCTCAATGGCACTAATGGGGCGGCCAAACTCACAGAAGATGATTTGAGAGTTTTGGATGATTTGTAAGTATTGCAGTAATTAATTCATAGTATGCTAATGTATGCAGTCACTAAATTGACAGGTGATTTAATCTAGTGATATCCTGCAGGTCTATTCTGTAAAAATGGCATCAATCATTGCTAGTTTCAATTGTGGCGATTGGCTGAATTCATTGTGTTCTTTCTACAACATTGTCACTGTAGCAATAATTTTTAGAGAATCACACCACTGTTCCGCTGGGAGCAGTATGAAAGGGTTAGCACCTTACAATTTAGACTTGTCAGAAAATTCAGACCTGTCAATTTAGTTTATAAAAGATTTAGCTACAATCTTTTGCTTAAAACAAATTATTTTCCTAAATAACAATTTTATCTATGTGTATGATTTTGGAAGCAACATAATATTTGAAATAAGGGCTCTGTTAAAGGATATATTCTGCATTAGTGTGCAATTCTAGAATGTGTCTATAAAATTTCATTGACTGGGTTTAATTTACTGATTGGTTGAACTATCAAATAAAATATTCAAATAGAATCAAAATTCATCATTTATGTGGTGCGTGAAAACTCTACATAACTTTCATTTTTATATTATTAAGTGCTTTTTGACTGTTTTCAGGTACCCAGAGGTGACACCCAAACATGAAGTAAATGAAGAGGGACTGCCTGGATTCCATTCTTACACAATCAAAGCTGCAGAACACTTATATGCCATTATTGATGGTAAACCAAAAGAGTTCTTGGGAACAACCTATGCTCATATTAAGGAAATCATAAGTGCAGTTCACGATTGTGGGTACTTTGATAAAACTGAAGAAGTCATTGTTGCGGCTGAGGCCGAGGAGTGTCCTGTGGTGGAGGAAGAGGTGCCCGAGCCCGCGCCCGCGCCTCCCGAGCCGGAGAGCGCGCCCGCGTACGTCGCGCCCACACCCGCCGGCATGCCCGCGCCCGCCGGCATGCCCGCCCCGCCCGCGCCCGCCGGCCTGCCCACGCCCGCGTACCCGCTGCGCCCGCTACCGCCCATCACTCTGCAGGAGGTGGAGCACGCGTACTTCGCGCAGCAGTACCCGCAGCAGAGGCCCATCGCCGAAGTTATCGGTTCACAGAACTTCTTCTTCCTGCAAGAGTCTGAAATCGACAGCCCCGTCGGCACTCCACAACCTCCGCCCATCTTGACCCAGCAGGGCTCCCCGGCGCCCATCCCGACGCAGACGTTCACCAACCAGCACTACGTGATACCTGGCCGCGTGCCCGAGCCGGGAACCATCCATATGCCACCACAGCCACACTTCCCTCCGCATCCGGACCAAGTGGCGTATCAGGCGGTCCCCATCCCTGCGCCGATGCCGCCCCACGCGCACGCGCCGCAGCCCGTCCTGCCGCCGCAACCCATCCCGCAACAGATCCATATTGATCAACAAATTCCAGTTCAGCACGAGGAAAGAAAGCCTGCCTCGCCTGTCGAAGATGTGAACGAGGAGGACTCGAAAGAGAGCAGAAGCCCAGAACGAGATGACGGGGAGCGCAAAACTCAAGGCCAGGGTGACGGACAGAACCGATTCAGAAGGTTCCGCGGCGGCGGCCGGGGATCGGCGAACGGTTTCCGCGGCCGCGGCTCCTTCCAGAACAGGCAGAACAACGACAACTATCACGGGAGGCACGGCGATTACCCGAGCAGACCCAACAAGGATGGATACCGACAATACGGCGACAACTACCAGAGCAGGCACGGCAAGGACGGCTATCAGAACCGAAGCGGAAACGACAACTACTACGGCAACGGCGACACGGGCGAATCGCACCACCACGAAAACGGCGGCCGCGAGCGGTACAACGACCACTCGTCGGGCTACCAGGGCGGGTTCAAGAGCCGCGGCAGAGGAGGCCCGCGCGGCGCCCGCGGCGCCCCCCGCGCGCCTCGGCCGCACCAGTACGCTCGCAAGCCCGACAATGCCGAGTAGCTTGCGAGTGCTTCTTATAACGGACTAAATCATTCGTGGAAGGCAAATTTCACCGGCAACAACGCGCTGTGGTAACAACAAACAAGAGATTACGGTAAAAAAATACAAATTAAATAAAAAAAATAATAAAAAAAAAGTAAAATAATAAAACATGAAACTGAATAAAAAATAAGTTACTTGAGTTTAGATGTATGATATATGCGATTATTGTAAGTTACGTTAATTCTAGATTCTTGTATAGATCGTGTCAGCAAGTGACTGAAGCGACGCGGCGCGGCGTCGCTAGTACCTCGTGCGTGCCTCGTCCTCGTGATAATTTAAGTACAGGAGATGTGCACACTGATAAAGCCCTCTAATGGGACATCTACTGAATACAATTAATTTTATTATAATGTGTTTTTAAGATTGTATATTAAATTAAATTTTCTTTTTTGTGCTTAATATAAAAACTGAATAGTATTTAAATTTGTGCTGAAAATTTTGTATGATTTTGCTACACTCGTTCTGCAAATTTTTGAGAATTTTTTTTACCTTGCAAACAGAAGCAGTGATACAGAGAAACACGTACAAATTAATGTAACCTGTCGCTGTCTTGTGATTTTAATTTAATTTCAAGCTTCTCTATATTTAACATGTTCTCAATAGAGGCTGTGTGCAAGAAAATTAAAGTATTCTAAGTTAAAAATTGTTAAGCTATTGCATAGCTTCTATCGCGGGCCAGCGTGGAGACCGAATCCAGAAATTCCGTAATGAAAATAACCTGACACGGGACTCCTCTACGGTGAGCCGCTAGATGGCGCATTTTTTATCAACGCCATCTAGCGGTGAGCCGCTAGATGGCGTTGATAAAAAATGCTATGCAATAGCTTTACCGCGGCAGTCCCCGAGTGCCACACGTCTTTTTTTTGTCAAAAACGGAACCCATTCAATACAATTAAATTAAATTTTCTTTTTTGTGCTTAATATAAAAACAATAGTATTTAAATTTTGTATGATTTTGCTACACTCGTTCTGCAAATTTTTGAGATTTTTTTTACCTTGCAAACAGAAGCAGCGATACAGAGAAACACGTACAAATTAATGTAACCTGTTGCTGTTTTGTGATTTTATTTAATTTCAAGCTTCTCTATATTTACCATGTTCTCAATAGAGGCTGTGTGCATGAAAATTAAAGTATTCTATAAATTAAAAATTGTTTTTGTCAAAAACAGAGCCCATTCAATACAAAGCCAACTGATAGTGTGATTGAAGTCGTTCGAAAGTGAAACCCCGTTTAAAGCTTCGGCATAATATTTCTCCTAGGTATTGTGGAACCAAAAATATAATGCGTCCCTAGATTCTTTCATGTAATTTTTATTCAGGGAAACTAAATATTTTTCTGCGTAATTTTTAAAAACCTTAGTCCTCACGAAGTCACGGACAAAAGCAAGTCGCTAGTCGAGCTATAAATAAAACGTCCTTGTTGATATAAATTGCCATTTATTATCGTGTTGAATAATGAAAAAACATTAACACAAAATATGAGTAGTCCTGCCTTTGGAACAAATAAATAAAGTAGGTACCTCTTTACTTTACCTGACAGAACCTTGTATTTTACAATAGATACTTATCTATTAATGCGCATGAACTACGTATTTTAATCGGCTTATCATTATTATAAACTTATACAACCCAATACAATAATAATTATACAAAATATCTTCTAATAGTGTACCTACTTAATCTGTAGAAATATATACCATTTTTGTTCATTTATAAATAAGGGCAATCGAAACTTAAAAACTAAAGATCACTTTTCAATCAGTATTACTTTTGAAGGCCGTTTTAAGGAATGTGGTATTTAATGTACTCTAATGTAATGAGTTTACGTTATTTTGTTATAGGTACTTCGGGAGTTAAATTCATTGTGATTGAAAATAAAATGTTGATGCCGCCTGCCGCAAATCAAAACCAAATAAGACAATATTAATAATAAGAATAGATTACGAAATAATGGTCATTTACCAGTTCTGAAACTTGTAATTTCTCCAAAGCTCCAAAAATTGTTTTTAAAAATTTTAAGCTTTTAAAAAGCGCCTGTGTTTTGGAATCTTCAAATAATCTGTCATTTATAATGCTCCTGCCCAAGCAATATCCTGTAACGGATTCGTAACAACTTCGCCTAAGGGCCGATCTACACCGAAATGGCAGCGGCGCGGCTAGCACTTTCAGTGTGAAATAATTTTAACCTTTATCTAAAGACCAGAATCGCTTGAAAAGGTCACGCGTCGACGCGAGCGGCCCGATACGAACGGCCGCGAATCTAGAGAGTAAGTCTATAAGCGCGCGCCTAAGATCCTAGACTTTTGGATCTTAAAACAGCGATACGATCAATGCTTGAGGGAGGACTGAATCCCTTGAAAGAGTGAAAAAGTTGATTACCTACCTAAAGATTGTTCCTGTAAATTAGAGAAAAACTCGTGCTTTTTCTTTCTCGTAGAAACTTTTCGTATCTTTTATATAGAAATTTATTTTACAAAACATAAGTGTGCCAGCTTCACTCGCTGGTTAATGATAAAAATCACTGGGCAGATTTTCTCGAATAATAGTTCGAGATTGTGACAAAGGGACGGTGTGGGAACGCTAAGCAGTTTGAGATCACTGCTTTTAAAATTTAACGTTTTATTTAAAAAATTTACACATAGCACTTGCAGTTTTGTTTTGAGGCAGTCATTATAAATAAATTACTTAATAAAATTTATAGATTGTGATTGAGATAAATATTAAAATTAGAATAACAATGAATAAAAGACATTTATGTGTCTTGTTGTGACGCAACGTAATCTGGCTTGAAGATCCATCAGTCGCTAAGCTCAAGTTACACTACCTGGGAAGAGAATGCTGGCTTCAATTTCGTATCGTATTCGTAGTTGCAAGAAAGCTCGAGGATCGCCGCGAGTGCAATAGGTGTTCAGTGGGGTTCGTATGAGTTTATAAATCTCGAAAACGTTGATAGATTTCGTGTATTGAAACTATATCGCCGTGAATTGTACTTGAGCACCCTTGTATATTAAAAGTCAAGTTTGTCGATACAGCTTCAACCAGTCTCTCAAACAGACATGACTGTAAAAGAACCTTTTAGTTCCAATTTAGTCGGTCGTTATTGTGTCGATGATGGTTGAAATACTATCAACAATATCGAGATCACTACTGGGATAGATGCAATTATTTAGTCTATGGTCTAACTTAACGAGCACAACCAATATTATAATCGCTTGACGCCGCACTGGGCCTCTTCCCGCAGATTCCTTCGACGATAGGCTACTTTTTATCCTAGGATATCGTACAGTTACCAAGTAATTTTTATAATACGTGCGAACGAATTGGCAGGCACGGGACTTTCTATACGCGCTGTATCAAATGAATGATTTCGATCACCTCTACGAAATACCATAAATCAGAGATGTATTGCGTCTAAACATAAGTAACCAAAAGGCGTACAAAATTCTAAACGTAAACTTAAACAAGTTAAAAGCAAGCACTTTTTAATTGTGATGATTGATAAAAATATTTTAACTAATTCTTTTGCTATTCAAATATACTTATAGAATAGAGAATACGGAAATCTTCAGCTTATGTTATTTAAATTATAAAAAGTACTATTTGTGTCGATAAATTAGTATTATTATTGTTGACTCATTTCTTAAAAAAACAATTGAAGGCCTAAGAGAATTCGGCAGACGATTTCATTATACACAGAATCATTGAACGTACCTACGTACGTTTATGCACGTGTTTAAGGGCCCTGGTGCACCAAAGCCAGTGGCTGTAAACTTCCAGGCAAAGTACTCGTATGATAGCCCATTTCATATTTCATTGTTTCAAAAAATTACGATCGAATAAAATGAATGATTTGCCGATCGGTTATCGATCTTTCTTTTTTCAAATAAAAATGAAATCATTTAACCATGCTCGAAATATGGCTACTTAGCCAAACTCATTATTCATATTATGGACAAGTAATCGCCCGTCTTTAGGTTTATTCGATTGTAATTCGAGCATACCAAATCTAAAGCTAAATAAAGTGCTACATGCTATTTCCAGTTCTCCAGCTACAGTACCTATACAATTTGCTATTGATATTGCTTTCGTTCTGCCACTAATTTAATTTAATTATATTATTCACAAAATTAAAAATATAAAAGCGATCTTGCTTGTAATCAACGAAGAGTTCTTGGACAGTGACAAAAAATTCCAATATTTTGCACCGCCTACCTCCGCATTGCACATTATGACAATTTATCTAATTTATGTACATAAAAATATTTATGGTACCTTTTTAACAATATTCGTTACTTCTTTACATTTTCGAAATACGTATTTTACAAAGGCCTTTATTATAATAAACACGAGACTCACGACCTTTGAACTCGTCAACGTAATATCTTTCGCAATTTTAAAACTACCCCCATTTATACTTACAGCAGAGTTTGTAATATATTTTTGAATTATATTCCTACACACTTCAAACTTATATAAAATTTCAAGAAGGTCTTGCTGAAAAGGCCGTAGATATTATTTTTAATGTAAAAGTATTAACAAAAGAATTTCAACTGGTAACAACCTCCCGGAAATTAAAATGCTCGTATTTCGTAAATATATTAACAATTCTGCTGTCCCACACCCCTCTTACAGTACGCTAATATAAAAATAAACAAAATAAATCACAAACCATACAGTAACCCGACGGCACTAAACAGTAATTTTTTTTTGCCTCGCATATTATGCAAAAAATGGCACCGCACCTAATGATTAAGGACGTATTCACTCTAAGCTTGCAATCAGTGATGAACTCTGAGGTTGGAATCTATAGAGCTTGCCATGAATCGCTTCCGACTCAAGACAAAGTTCAAATGAGACGCTAACATGTACTGACAGAAATCTGCCTTGTTTTAACTCTTGAGTCTGAATACAGTAAGTGTGTGCTCTATAGAAGTTAGTCTGAACTGCATATCACACTCTCAGATTGCAAACTAGATAGATAGAGCATCTTCAACTGGCTCGGACTAAAGACAGAGTCACAAATATATCCTGAAAAAACTGTCTCGTCTCAAAGTCATCGGCCTGTGCTGAAATCTGCTAGTAAATTAGCAAACTGAATCAATTTACGCCTTTGTAATTTTACGTTGCCAAGCGTTTAACTGCAAATTGCGTAGGTACAGTACGTAACGAGTGCAATATGCAGACTAGTGTAAACACTCTAATGGAGTATTGTAAATTCATTCATTCATTCTAAATTCTGCTGGACGCTAACTGAGGACTCAGTGAGGCGCAAACTGTGAGCACAATGTGAACACGCCCTAACACACAACGCACACCTGCAGAGTGGAGTCGAGGCACAGCATTTACTCGCTGTTTTGATTCCATTATGCAAATTTCAACCATATAATAATGTACAAAAAGACGCCGCGCCTCGGTTCCACTAGTGGGCGTTGGACCTAACACAATTCTCGAACATTCAACAGTCCATAGGAGATACCTTGATGTGCCATTGCCAAAGAAAGGTCTCTGTTAGATTCTTGAAGGAAACATCATTTACTATGAATATAAACTAAAAATTAGTGTGATAAATAATATACATTTTGTGCGGATTGGTCTGTTCATCAAAAGTAGAGATATAATACCTAAAATATTTATATAACGAAGGCGACTCCTACAGGTTGAGTGTTCAAACAACAAAACTGATACTAAGTAACAGCCAAGAGAAATTCGAACAAAAAAAAATTAATAATACGTGATGTTCATCCGTTATGATCATACACTACAGTAGTCTTACGTCCATTTCTAATAGAAAATATTAAATGCTTAATGCTAGGTTCAGATGGTAGAGTGACGTCGCGTATTTTACAAATCGTGCAGCTCTGTGCGTATAGAGGCTTGAAATAGTCATAATTAAAAAAAAAGACCGGCCGAATTGATAACTTCCTCCTTTTTGAAAGTCGGTTAAAAAAGTACACGACGCTAGGCTTGAAGTCATCGCCATTAGGCGTGGCCGTGCGAGAGAGACAGCGAGATGTTCCCACAACGGCCGAAATTATTCTTGTACCCTCACTTAAAATATTAGTTTTACAACAAATGTTAATGTCGTATCTATAGGTATATCTTTCATTGAAATTATTAATTTCTAAATGTCCCCATCGGGAATAAGATCAGAGTACTTCTATTTAAAGTCCACAGTGTACACCCTATATGACTATATCTAGTCTGTATATGCACATAGCGGCGCGATATGTCACACGCGGCCATTGCAGACTGCAGTCCTTTGTGTAACTTTTCAAGCTAACAAACGTCACTTAGACGTAAATCTGTCATGTTGTATGGACGGGCAAACGTCGTTATGTGACATACAAATGTGGAAAATTAACTTAACAGTGATGCTGTTGTACACAATCTCTTAAAAGACATTTTAAAATGTTTGTTACAAGCAAATTCCGATTCCGCCATTAGATATCTTCACTTAACTAAATTGACATGACGTCTAAAAGTAGTGATATCCTTTTTATAATCAGCGCTGTGGAAAAGGATGCATTACTTTTAGACCTGTCAATTTGTAAATATGCAGACAAAATTATTACCATCTTCAACGTTATTAAGTTGGAAACTTACACTCAGGGCAGTGAACCCCTCTAAACATAATAATAAAAAATAGTTAAAGAAAATACATACATGCAGCACATATTTCACAATTAGTATAAAAAGGAAACGTAAGTAAGTCCGTTGGGCGTGGGCCGCCAGTGTGGTGGTGGTGTGGTGTTAAATCATCTGGCGCGACATCGAGTGCCGCACGCGGCGCTCCCACGACTCCGCGTCAGCCCAGCTGTGCCGCACGTCACGGAACAGCTGCAACAACCGCACAGATACTTACACCTGCGTCATCGTAACCGGTAACCACACAGATACACCTGCGTCATCGTAACCGGTAACCACAGAGATACACCTTCGTCATCGTAACCGGTAACCACACAGATACTTACACCTGCGTCATCCTAACCGGTAACCACACAGTTACACCTTCGTCATCGTAACCGGTAACCACACAGATACACCTTCGTCATCGTAACCAGTAACCACACAGATACACCTTCGTCATCGTAACCGGTAACCACACAGATACACCTTCGTCATCGTAACCGGTACACGTCACAGCTGAACATCAGGGTCTTGAAAGAACCCAACCACTGGCCTCCATATTTAATCCACGATTAACACTGGACTTGCTGTCCCTATACTAGACTTGCAACGAATATTTAATATTTAAAAATCGTTATATATGTATTTAATAACGATTTTTTTATTATTAAAGTACGTTCGTAATTATTTAATTGTTTATTTGTTAAATTTCACACTATCACACTTACAAACAGATCAAAATTAAGAGAGCACAATAAACTGTACTAACGTAATACGATATCCACGAAATGAACTTGTCGAAACATGCAGTGCGTTAGCAATATACCGCGCAGAGCAACAGCGGGTGCGCGGGCGATGAGTACATTAGAACAAAACAAAGGAACGCGAAACAATCACGTCTGTACAAGTTTTTGGCGCTAAAATCCAGCCGAATACTTTTGCCTAATATTCGGCTATTCGGTCAGGGGCCTCGCCGAATATTCGGTATTCGGTAAACTGCCGAATATACTATTCGTTGCAAGTCTACCCTTTGTAATTAATCTATGAAATCATACCTCTATAATTATTAATTACCTAATCTATGAAACCACAGATTACAGAGATCGGTGCGCCATTGGCAATATTACTTATTAGTTTCAGAGACACTCTAATAGCTGCTTAGTGCTTACGGCGCCAAAATTGTGTCAATCAAATTCAAAATGGCGTCAATCAAGTAAAAAGAAATCACAGCAGCAAGTCTAGTGTTAATCATAGATTAACTATAGAGGTCAGTGATCTCAACAGAATACGATCTTGTGCTTTTTGTATCAAGCGGCTGCCAGGGGTCGCCATTTGGAGAAGTTTGGCGTACCAAAAACCATCGGTTCTTCGAGCTATGTGCTCCACCCACTTTTGTTTTGCGATTACGTGAGCCATGCCACTAAGTTATCCTACGGATCCTTTCATTTTTTTGTGGATGCCAGAGTAGAGTTCTCTCCATTGCCTGTACCTTCTGAGGAGGCGATAGTTAGCGACGATATTTGTGATGCATAAGTCATCACTGAGAACACGCTTCTATGTCTATACCAAATTCTAGCCAAAAAGACCATAGGCGAAAGTTAATTGCCAATACTATAATGGTCTATTTTTTTCTGGCAACGAGAAAGTGTGAGCAAAGAAGATTGGGCAAATTTGTATGGCAGTATGACCCAGCGCGGCCACTGATGAAACTAAGTGTTTTAATCTTGTATCTTTTAGTCTTGAACGCTATAACCAACAGGTAAAATCTTATCATTGTGAAATTTTTTTTTATTTTTTTGTTAGTAAAAAATGTGTATGTACGGTGCGGTGGCCGGCCAGTCTTTGCAAGCGGCGGTGCGGCCGACGCATGATTAAAAAAAACTGACATTAGTTATGACATCAATTTATATGTAATAATATTAAGTGTATTACAATTAATCAAATAGAATATATTTCGTTGATGGCTGCAAAAACATAGTGACCGGGTCATTTTTGCCCAATCTCCTTTCAAATTAAGTTATTATGTAAAGCATTGTTGACGCCCTCACCTGCGACAGCCACACCTCGTCGGCCAGCAGCTCGTTGAGGATGACGGTGGTGTCCTTGCTGGGGTTCTGCATGCGCTTCTCGGCGACGCGCTTGCTGCACTCCGCGTACATCAGGTACTTCTGGTGCGAGATGCGCGAGTACAGCTGCACGCGCCCGCAACACGCCGTGCACACCAGGAATTCCTGGAAAACCGCCAGGAATTCATATAAAACCAGATAGTGTCAGGAGAGAATAGACTCACTCCACTGCACTCAAAACAGGCCATTATTGCTAGATTAGGTTAAATTTATCAGAATAAGAAATAGCAAATCATCAATCATCTTTTATTAAAATACATAATATATCAATGTTACACAATAAAAAAACGC
This sequence comes from Hipparchia semele, assembly GCA_933228805.2. Taxonomy (NCBI): domain Eukaryota; kingdom Metazoa; phylum Arthropoda; class Insecta; order Lepidoptera; family Nymphalidae; genus Hipparchia; species Hipparchia semele. The sequence continues at coordinate 9,538,663 of OW121713.1, read as the reverse complement.
TATTTATTAATTCTAATATTTGATATAAGGTAAAAGTTAATACTGTAGATTGTAAAAGAATTATAAAAATAAATAAAATAATTTCAAAGTTATTATAGGTTATTTGTAGGTGTCGGCCCGAACGGCAAGGGTCGTTACGGCAGTTACCTTCTCGTAGGCCAGCCTCGCGTCGGGCTGCACGGGCTCCAGCGTGGCGGGGTTGTAGGGCTGCCCGTACAGCAGCAGGCGCGCGGCGGCCGGGCGCGCGCACGCGCGGCACGCGCCCGCGCCGGCCGCCACGCTCAGGCCGGGCCACGTGCCCACGGCCGCGTCCAGCGCGCGCGCGCCGCCGCCGCCGCCCGCCGCGCCCGCCGACACGCGCGACCGCATCGTCTCCGTCACCTCGTCCACCGTCTTCACGTTCGACAGGAAGTACTCGTCTGCGAAACGCACGCCGACTCAAACTCAGATTACGTGTGTACGGTTCAGGACCGCACAGTAATGAACTGCTTGAGTAGAAGTCTAAGTTTATTGGCCTCTACTTAGGCTAATAATAACCTAATAGCAGTAATGTGAGAGCGATGCGATGTTATGTGCACTGATGTATGAATAAATGAAAAGCGTATTTATAATAATGCGTGAATGATGATTGGACGAATTGTACTCGTATTACGGTTTCGACATAGACCGTACAACGTGAATCTGCTAAATATCCTCACGATTTAAATAGTCGGACGGACTTTTGTAGGTAATATTAATAACATTCAATAATCTCAATTCAATACGATTTTCTTGTTATGGAACACAGCTGGGTGCACTTTACTCTTGGTATTTTCAGATACCAACTTGCAATTTGATAAAGTTCGATCTTTTCATATAGGATTCAATAATCTGACTTAAATATTAAATCAACGTCAAAAATAACAGTGCCAAAGTACAAAACATAGAGCTCTTTCACACGCGACTTCATGGAATTAGATTTTTTTAAATTCCAAAAATCAACAAACTAAACAAAAATTACCTTGCTCTTGAAATATTTCCGTCAAGAAGTTGGGGTCCAAGGCGTGCGATATTAACGTCTGAATGTAAACTTCGAAATTTTCTTGATACATCTGTGTTTCTAACATCCTCTTCTCTATGAAATTAACGTCGTCGAGCGGCAGTTCGCTTCTTACTAATTCTACTATCGTTTCTAAGTGAGATTGCGACCGCACCTTTACAGGAACTTGCGTGTACAGCTTTTTATTTTCGGGATTCCATGCCGCGTACTGAAAAATGTGATTGAATACAAATATGTAGATTATTGCTTAGACGTACCTAACTAATGTCATTCTTGACGAACATTTTATAGCCAACTCCAATAAGCTTCTGTGAGGTGAACATATGAATATTGCGTATGATTATCATCACGCAGACTTATGAGGGGGGTAAAAACAGCGTGAAATGTGTAGTCTAAATGGACATACTGCATGCGATAATGCAAAACACTGCATCAAAATCTGGCATTTTTCAGGAAAATGATAAAATAGAAATCCACAAAAAAACCTCTTACGAATACAATTAAGTCTCAATAGATTTTAATGGTGTAAAGAACCTTATGATATGAAACATAAGGTTCTATATAATATCTAATATAAGTTATGTTCTATACAATTGACTAAGAAAAAAAAACTGTAGGTGGATCGACATCAAACACGTCGCTGTTGGATGCAAGCTGCATAAAACTTTTGCCTATGTTCACCAACATTCCCTAACTTTTATTGGCTACCTAAGCTAAGTTAGGTGACGCGTACTGTTAATTTCATTTTCACGAACCCTTAGGGAATACCTAATGGTTAGTGGAAATGACATTGGATAAGGGATTGTATTTAGAGGCTACGTACGTAGAGAGTTAGGGGATGATTTCTTCTTTATCAACTTATAGATATCCACTGCCGGACGTAGGTCTCTTGCATGGACCTCCACAAGCCTCGGTCTTGCGCCGCCCGAATCCAGCGGCTCCCTGCGACTCGTTTGATGTCGTCGGTCCACCTAATGGGGGGTCTGCCAACACTGCGCTTCCCGATGCGAGGTCGCCACTCCAGCACCTTGGGACCCTATCGACCACCAGCTCTTCGAACTATTCGAACTATGTGCCCGCCCATTTCCACTTCAGTTTCGCAACTTGCAGAGGCGATGCTTTAGATACATAATTATGTACATAAATCATCCCCTAAGGCGTTTAGAAGTCCTTACAGCAGTGGACTGGTAGGCTATGGTGGATGAAATACTTACCGTTGATATATTTCTATATAATACTTTTCCATTTTCCTCAAATGGCTCGTACTTTTGCAACAACGCTTTGCCGTCCACTCTCCATATCGCGGGCCACATCTCATTCAAGTCGGTTTTTATGGCGACGAATTCCCCCGACTGCAAAAACGAGGTCGTAAAACACTTGCAGATTATTTTGACGTATTTTTATAATTAACTAGACGATGCCCGAAATTTCATTTGTTTAAAAATCGCGTCAGAACTCTGCTATACGATATGAATTTATAAATCTTATTCGAAGGTCTTACATTTCCACAGGTTAGGTTTATACTTACCCGCGATCCACAAAATCTCCAAAAAATTTAAAAATATTTTTCAGTTTTAATTAAATTTTTGGAATTAATACCTATAATAAGAATTCATAAATCTTATTCGACAGTTCCTACATCTCTACAGTTTAGGCTAGTATAGGTACCCGCGATCCCTAATATCTCCAAAAACTTAAAATATACTCCCATTTAAAATTTTAACAATGACCTTTTGTTATGAAAATTGTATTACCAATCAAAAACTAGAAATAAGTATATTCAGGTTGATTGATGCCTAGGTAGGTATATCACTCTTTTAATATATTTCCTATATACCTAAATATAAAAAAAATCCGGTATATTGATATTTATATTAAATATTGGATATTTTCCGCCCGCAAAACGGGCTTAAATTAGCATTCAATTACTAAATTAAGACTGTAGGTATATAATAGTCAAGTACCTGATATGGCATTTCTTCGATTGACATATTATTATCAATTTGCCCGGTTCTTGAAACATGCTGATGCGTTTTAATATGGTGCAATTTCCTGTTGGAGTTAGCGTCGCTTTCCGTGGAGCCATACCCACCGTACCCCAAGGTTGCTGAGTGTGCAGAAACTAAAAGTATACAAAAAGTTTTAAACGATGCATTTTAGTCCATTAACATAATAATAATATAATGATATGATAATGTATAAACTTTACCTTTTGATTGTAAAGAAAAATCAACGCCAAAGTTATATGCAGCATTTCTGCATCACTTATACACAATAATTTTTTAGGAATGTAAAAAAAAATTAGTTAAGGCAGGAATGGTAGGGACAAGGAAAGCCAAATGGTGAAGTTTTCACCTTTCGCGATAACATGTACATATTATTGACACATTAGGTATACATGATATATGAGTGAGTTTACAGTTAATTTCTTTGTAATATAAAAACGATTGTTCTGTAAATATAAATGAACATGTTATCCCTATTTGGCGAAGTGAGGGGTGCTACCAGGAATAATTACAAACTAAAATTATTTAACACACGTATCAGTAATATACTCGCGTTTATTTTATGTCTCCTCCTATTATACAAAAATATTTACATAAAATATTGAGAATTGTGCATAAACAAATAACAATTAAATAGAAATACAAAAACTTATGTTCGGGGCATGGCCTTCTAATACCTTACTCACACTAACTTAGAGCTGTCAATGTATTATTATGCAATTCATTTCTCCTTACAGTATAAATCACTTTCGGCTAACAGCGAAGTATATGAATACACTATCCATAAGTACCAACTAAATTCAAATACTGTAAAATACAATACATTATTTAGTATATACAACAGACAACCACTGGTATCGATCCCATAAAAAAAATAGACCATAATTTTGGAATTATTAATGGTAGCACCCCTTCGAAAGCAAGTATGACAAGAGTCACAAAGTCTACAATTTACAATTAAATGGCACTAATAATGTGTCATCAACAATTACACCAATGAAATCTTGTTACACGCTAACCCTAAAATATCGACCTCCACTAACATAGGTACATCACATTTTCTTCATAGAAATTATTTACAGTAAATAATAATAGATTTCATCTAATAAAAATTTACATAATTATCACAGTTAAAATGTAACAAGTTTTCACTGCTCGCTGCCTGGCGGCAGTTAGCTTGCTCCTGTCATACAAGCTTCAGGGCTAGCTCTTCACCATCGCGCTCTACTTCGCAAGTGGAAATCTAGCAGGTTGAACGCACCTTCCTCGGGCTGGTGCTGGTAATAGTACTGCTGCTGCGGCGCGGGCTGCGGCGCCGGCGGCGGCGCGCGCGGCTTCTTGGGCGCGGCCGGCAGGGGCGCCACGGCGGCCGCCGGCGGCTTGCTGGGCGCCGGCGCCCGCCCCTTCTTACCTTTGTCGCTCAGCGGCGTGCTGGGCACGTTGAGCACGGGCTTGTGCAGCCGCCGCGCCTCCTCGTCCTCGTACGCGGCCTCCTCCGACCCGTCGTACTTTCTCTTGCGCTCTTTATTGAGGTTGTAGTAGCGCGGGTCCTCGAGCTCCGCGCCCTTCGCCTGCGAGCCGAGGAGGTGCGCCGGCGCGTGCGCCTGCCCGGCGCCCAGCAAGCCCGGCGCGCCCATCGCGGGGTTGCCCAGCGCCATGCCCGCGCTCAGGGCGCCGCCGGGCGCCATCGCGCCGTTGGCGTTGTTGGCCTCGCACGGGCTCTTGTGCTCGTTGCTGAATGCCTTGTTGTTGGTCGTGTTGGCCGTGTTCGTATTCGTGTTGGTCCGCGACCAGGTGGACTTTCTAGCGCCTCTGCCGGCCGGCGGGGGAGAAGTATCGCGCTCTCCTTGTAAGAACTTCAAATAAGAAGCCATGAAGCCCGAGCCGGGGCCCGTGACGGGAACATTGAACTTTTTATCCATTATTTTTGAATCCTGCGAAGTACTGTTAACGTTCGGCTGCTGAGAAGAGGGTGCTACCGTTGATGCAGTATTAGCTCGTTGTTCTGCAAGGAAACCAAGTTCTTCTTCTATATTGGGCACTACCACCTTTGGCTGTTCCTCTTCACGAGTTTCTGGTGTGGAAAAAGATGACGAGGAAGCCGAAGGTGGAGTATCGCTGAACGAAGATAACGGTGTTAACTCCACGGAAGATTGGAAGTCAGGATGTGGGCCCAGGTGGAAGGGTGGAAAGTAGGTGAGGGCGTGTCCGTGCTGCATCGCTAGAGCTTGATGTTGGTTGGCGAAACTTGTCGCATGTAAGGATGCTTGAGAGCCAAAGGCAGATGTGCCTGAAAACATCTTAGGGGGTGGAGGAGGGAGATTCCAACGTTCAAAGTCAAAATACCCATTTTGTTGCTGATTGCTAGTTGAGCTGTGAGCTGGGGGTGGAATTCTACTGGCCAAATAATCAGCCATGACAGCAGCATTTGAAAGTTCATTAATGTTTGTGTGAGTGGGTTTCTCAGTACTTTTACGTCGGGCCACTGTTTTGGCGGGGGCTGGGGTGGTTGGTACGGGAGTTGGGTTTTTAGACTGCTTTACTTCTTGTAACTGGCAACTTTGTTGTAAAGTCTGTAAGTTTTTGACAATGCTCATTGGGTCCCCACGACAACTAGAAAGATCTTGTAAAGCTACATTACTCCCATCAACATACTGCTGTTTGTCTGATAAAGTTCTGTCACTGGGGTTTTGGGCAGTGGTTTTTTCAGTATGAGTATTTTCAGCAATACCATTATTATAATTGGTGGTGCTGTTGCTGGTACTATTACCATTACTACTAAATTTTCTGGCAGATTGTCGTTCAGTTTCCCAACAACTTTGGTTGGTGTGGCTTTGACTACGTTCATACCTATTTTCACTATATGACTTACTTTGTTCAATGCCTAATGCTCTGGTAATAACTGAAGGGTAGGCTACTTGGCTGTTCTGGGAAGGTGGTCTAGACACAGAAGCATCTAATGGAGACCTTGGTGCAGCACTGTTTACTTTGCTGTAGTGATCAGCATGTTGTTGGGGTGAGTTAGTGTTCATAGGACTATGATACATGGGATATGCAGGACTAGAACCGTGTCCTATTGGAGAAGTCTGTGGGGCAGTTTGCAAAGGGCTTTGCCTTCGTGCTATTACAACACCACAATCTGGACCATTTTGAGAACTGCTGCTAGAATAACCAGTGTCAGTACTAGAGCTGCTTTTAGCACGGACATGATATTCAGATTCTACATTGTTACCACTTTGGTAATGCCTAAAACTGGAACTCTGTGAACCTGCATACTGAGAATTACCAATTCTGTTTGGTTTCGAAGAGCCACCACTTCCACTGTAATTTAATCGACCTGGGGCATCCATTATAGAGTAACTTATAGGGGAGGACTGAGGTTGGAGTTTCTCAATGGAGTCACAACTCTTTCTCTGTTCACTACCTAGCTCTGGGTATATTTTACTTTGAGCTTTGGTCTGTATTTGTGGGGCTTTAGATGTGGGAGAAACAAATCCACTACTGTTGCTGGGAGTAGTTTTTTCAATGCTAGCATTTTTAGGTGACTGGGAGTTGTAAATAGAGGCTGAAGGCCTGGTGGAGGTGGTAGAAGAGGAGCGGTAGTCTTTGCTGGGAGGGGTGGGCGAGGATGTGACGGATGGAGTTGACACAATGCAAGATTGTTGGGAGCTTGCAGAACTTGAATATGACTTACTTCCAGCATAATCCTGCTGAGTTGAAAGTTGACCACCCTTTGCACTACTTGTGCTGTATGAATTATCAGCCTGGTTGCCGAAAGATGAAGGAGGTTGAAAAAATGACGAGGATGATGTAGACGAGGCTGGTTGTTTGGATGCTGTTGCAGGTGAACCTGACCTATTGCTTTGTTTACCGGCACTAGAAATTTGTGAGTTGAGGTGATTATTGAGAGTTTGTGCAGCAGCAAAGTGAGCATTAAAGTTTTCATATGTTGCTGATGCTTTTGTTGTCGCTGGACTTGGAGAAGAGGGCACAACACTTTCATGAGGTAGAATTCCAAATGGACTAGGGAGCTGATTGTTTCCTTGCCAATTTAGGCCTGCTGCGCTTCCTGGGGTTGAAGATTGATCAAAAAATGAAGTTCCTTGAGTAGCTAGTGCCTGATGTGGATAATTTTCCCTTAATGAAGAGATTTCAGTTTCCACTGAGGACTGCTTTGATGCAACTGCAGCTTGAGCCTGTGCTATCACTTGGCGATGCTGAGCCTGGAGGGATGAACTGTAATGCGCAGGTTTTGGGTTCGCATGATGAAATAGAGGTGAAAACACAGCATCATAGCCCACAGGTGGGGGTGAGAGAAATCCACCAGGATTAAATGGAGAAGCAGTTGTTGAGCCAAGCTGGCCTGCTAATGATGCTGTGGTGTGCGCTGCCTGCAGGAGTAGTTGGCTGGTTGTCGACGGCACTGGCTGGCTGCCCAATCCACTGCCACCACTGGCCAGATGGTGATGGAAGTCCCCACTCGCAGCACCAGCTTGTACCCCTGCCAGTCGATTGTACGAAGCATATGCTGACCATGGTCCTACTGGATCCATTACCACCTCCGTGTTGCTTTGTGTAGTGTCAATGTATGTAATTTATCAACAGTAGTCCACACTTTCATCCATAGTTTGTAATACACACAAATCATATATTTACTACCACTAAATTGGAGCACTTGTAGTCATACTGAATAACTTTATTATTCTTCGTCCAAAATACACCCCTGAAAAGATAAAAAAGCAAGCATTTATACATTGTTATTAGGCAGAAAAAAGGTCTTATAAGATGGTTGTTTCATATATCTAGAAGTTATATACTAATCAATCTATCTTATTAAGTTATTAAAAACTCATATTTGTATTACATTCTGAATTCGGTTACAAACACATCGAAACAAAAATAATGCGCCGCTCGGTCATACAGAAGCGTCAATGTGTTCGAACAATGCAGCAACTTATTTTAGAAGAATCTGTTTGAGAGAATGAACATTTGGATAAAGAAACATACCATCGCACTAGTTTTGAATAACCATTTATCAATGTGGTTTCGGAGGACGCTCACACGACAGATAACATCATAAATATGGCCTCGACCACTCTTGGTTCCCTGCGACGGGTTTTGTCTATTGTGAAATTAAAAACCACTTAAACTCAGTTAAGCATATCATATAACCGATCACTGAATAATATACACTTTGCAACTAATCTTCTTTTCTTAGTTTTAACAATAATATTGTTTCAGGGAAGCGAATACTTTATTTACAAGTAGAAATAAGACAACGTTTCGCCTTTCACATTAATAGCCGCCATCTTACTTGTCGAATGTCGAACGAACCATAGAGAAGGATGTATATATAGACTTAGAGTTATCACTCCCGCATATTATACGAGATATGGAAACCAGCGCCCCTGGTGGCTAATTCCTAAACTAATTTTCTTGTATATATAACTATAGTTATTAAAAGATTTCACTATATAGGTAGGTAGCTTGCCTATAATTTTATTTTTCATTTTTTAAGGAAATTCAGAGGATATAACAGACACACGCTTTAGCTCTTTCTTTATTTTAAAATATATTTTACTATGGAACAAAAAGAGCATAAAACGTGTATCAAAGCGAAAAGAAAAAACGTAATTCATTTTTTTCGTTTATTATAATAGTTAATACAGCATTTTTGGATCAAATCTTGAAGGTCAACATCTTTTGTCGCGCCATTTAATATTTTATTAGTGTTTTTGCACCAGCTATACAAAAATAAATTACATGACGTATCTATAATGAATTTGGACAATTCTGAGCCATGTTGATCACAATTGTTTAAAAAGTTAAAATTACAATGAACTTGTAATATTGTTTTTATGTATGTTTTTATATTATAAATATTACTTTTGTTCCTTAAAATGTACGAGACCACATCTTGTATGTTCGAAAACATTTCAACTACTTCTGTTGCTGGGTATGAGAGAAGAAATTTGTCTTTTACTCTCTCTTTTCTACAAGTGAATTCACAATCATAAAATTCATTGGTAAAAACATTTTTTTTACATTTTTCACAATTTTTGAAAACACTTGTAGATTTTTTAATAACATACCCAGCAACATATTTTAATATTTCATAAATTTTAATATTTGCCTTTTTATATTGTAGCCCTACCAAGATGTGGTCATTTACAAGATCATTGTAATCTATTTCATTTGGATCACAATTTGAGGGCACCTTTTTCCTAAAAAATATTTTTTTTAATGAATTTAATAGCATATTCTTTGCAGAATCGGCTTCACAATTGGATCCTTTGGAGTGGCTAGTTATATTATTTACCAACACTGCTGCAAAAGCAACTTCAAAGTTGGCACATGTGGGATTGGTGTTTCGAGCGCCATGGCTTCGAATAGAGCTAAAGAAATTCTCCAAAGGATCCTGGTTAAAGTGCCTCATCCAAAAAGCCCTCAAATTGTAATCCTTATTTAACTTTTCTTTAATGTATTCAACATTTTCAATTGTCCAAATCCAATTATTAATCGATGGCACACTGCTTTTCTTCCCTTCCCTATCCACAAATTTCATTGTTTTTAAAATTTTCTTAGCTTCTGTCCAAATATTTTTATGGCATGATGATGGTGTTACTGGCCCAAGCAACTCCTTTGATGGGTTTTTCTTGAAATTCCCATAACTACCATTTAAAGAGTCGAACAGTTCATCAAAGAATTTGATAATATCGGCTGTGCCTCTGCTTTCTTCAGGAATAATTTTTTTATCTGAAAAATATTTAGTACATAATTAAAAAAATGTTTCTTATTTTAGCAGTTTGTTTGAATCTTTTATTCTAAAGAAATATCATTGCTCCTATTATAATAGGATCCTCATAGCTATGCATCCTCAGCTTGTAAGAACTGTTTTGAAACAAGATACCTTTGTCCAGCCATGGATGTCTTTTTGTTGACAAAGAAGAGTAATAGTTTAATATTGTATACTCTTTTCTTTTTTAAAAGATTACCCAAGTTGAACTTCACTAATTCTTCTTTCCCCACCAAATAAGTGGAAAGCTTGTGTTAGAAGTGGGTACGAGAATAGTGTAAGGGGTAAGCATCGAACCTGCGGCACATTTTACAATTTGCGCCTTTAACTGTCCGGCTTTTGAGGCTGTGAACTCGGCTGTGAGTTTGGATTAGAAATAAGATAGCTTTAAAAACATTAATACTTCCTCACCTGCAAAATATCCCATGCACATGGCAACAGAGGCACTAAACACCTGAGTTGCACATAGCACTTTCATTTTCTTTATTTTTTCTGGTATGACATGATGCTCAGTCAATTTTGGTAAAAATTTTAGTCCTTTATATGCAGGATTTTCCTTGTATAGTGTCACAATATGATCCCATTTTCCTATTACATCTCTATCGTTAATTTTACAGATAACATTTTTTTTTAACATATTGTTCCGGATTCCCTTGAGCATATGTGGTACGTCGAAAAGTGGAATAATTTCTTGATTATTTATAATAAAAATATTATGTTTTAATTCTTTACCTTCTTTTAAACTTGCAATTTTACTTTCAAGTACAAGTTCCTTAATTGCACTTACATTTGAGGCTCCTTGGTCACAAATGGTAGCAATCACTTTAAAACCTGCTGATTGTACTTCCTTAATCACTGTTTTCAACTGATTTTTCAACTCTACTTTTGAGGTGCTCCCACTGCAAAATGTATATGCCAGTGGCTGTTTGTAGTTTTTAATGACCCCTCTTAACATGAATACTAATACATGATCAGCAATTTTGTTTTCGGCTTTTTTTCCATTATCCACAAAACCTCTTATTAAGTCTTTTTTTTTATTGTAATCAAAATGAGGAGAAAGGGCCATCTCATCAAATAATATTACACACAATCTGTCTGTTTCGGACATTTTCGAACCACGTTTTTTCAGATGGGAAAATATGCTTTCATTCACACCAGGTTTTAAATTTGCACTTGAAATCATGCGACTTAATGTAATTGGGGCAGGTAAAACTATTATGTTCCTTAACCATCTGTATGCTCTAGGTCCCATTTTATAAAATGCTAGAGAAAATATTTTTTCCTGTTTGGAGTATCTCCGTCCAAATTTATCTTTATTCGCTTGTTTCAATTGCATCATTAAAAAAATCATTGCAGCAGAAGCAAAATTTTTTGTTGCTTTTAAAAATGAGGGGTTCTCTGTTAATTTCAGAGCTTTTTTCCATTTTTTCACATAGTTTTCTTTACTTCTTTCTAAGTTCTTAATTTTTTTCTTAAGAAAAGTTACTTCATTAGGCTCGGAAAAGCATTTAACAGAACCTGCAAACAAAATGAATATTTATTAAAGCATTTCTACCAATGATAGAGCAAATACTTTTTTATATGAATATAGGTACAAGCTTTTGCCTGCGACTTCGTGCGAGTTAGGTTTTAAAAATGTCTCAGGAACCCTGTTTGTCTATCTTTTTCTCAAGTCGCCACACCACATACGAAACTCATGAACATTTTGTATGAGAAAATCAAGGGAAAATGTTTTTTCTATTATTTTATTTTTTTTCATCAATTTTCCAATGTTTTTAACAGTTATTCTGCTATTCGAGACGGAAACAAACACAAAAAATCAAAAATCATGAAATCGGTCCAGCAGCTCTAGACTTATGTGTTCGAACAAACTCAACTTTGTTTTATATGTATATCACGTCCCATGGGAACGGGATAAAAAGTATCCTATATCCGTCTCCTGGTTCTAAGCTACTTCCCAACCAATTTTCAATCAAATCAGTTCAGCCGTTCTTGAGTTATAAATAGTGTAACTATCACAACTTTCTTTTCAATATATAGACTACCGAATATATCAACATTAATATACCTTTTAAGACAGGTTGTTTGATTTTTACATTGCCATGTATTTTGTCTGTAAATATCTCTGAAAAAAACAAAAAATATAGTCTTATTAAATTATTTACTTGAATAAGTTACCCTAAATATACCTTTAAACTGACATGCTCATAATCTTTTTCTTTATAATTATTCTGATCTATGGGAAAAACTAAGTAAGTATAATAAATCTTCATACGTCTAAAGCACAGTACATTATTATCACTGTTTAATGTCCTTGCAATCAATTCACACGAATCCTCTTGTGGTGTATAAATCAATATCAACAGTAGTGTATACAGTGGTAATCTTAATTCTTATCTTAAGTAACTGAAACTTGATAGGTTACAGTAACACACTGAATATTCAGCTATACCTCCTTAAGTTATATAATAGCTGTAAAAGAAAGCTTAATGTGAGTAATACTTACTGCTAGAAGATGGCTTGCATAGATTGATCTCTTCAGGTATTTCTGCCTGACTTATTCCAACATTTATGTTACCAACTTCTTGCAGGGGTGTCCTACGTGTTACATAGAATCCTGTAAAAAGTATGTTTTTAAAATTTCTAAGATATTCATTTAAATTATATGGTGTTACAATGTGCATACAATGCTTGTGGTCACTAACATATTTAAGTTGATAAGGATTAATACTGTATCCATTTAAATACTTTTCCAATTACTATCCTGTATGTGACCATTTTTTTTGAAGTGAGTATAGTGAGCTATCCTTAAAATTAACACGATAATGAAGGCATTACGCAGATGGGGCCAATATTTTAATGTGTTAAATGTGTTGTACCATTACTAATGACGTTAGACACTAAGCGATAACTCGGATGGCAGTTATTTTGACACATCAAAGGTTTTTAACACATTGAATAATGCACCAAACTTTGTTGGCTACATTAGCGCCGTCTCATTCTGTGCAGCGCATGCACTGTGAGGACATAGGGACTACTTCTATCTCCATTTTGAATATGATTTTGAACAAGGACGACAGAGCACAACACTATTACTCCAGTTAACACACTAATTCATGAAAAATTACTTTTGGCAGCATCTTTTTTGTTAATGTAGCCTTAACATGTTTAACATGTAGCTGTTTAACACGTTTTTAATGCCCTAATTAAGGCGATTTGAGCACAGCCGTTAACACTAACATTAATGCAGATAGAGCAGTAGCATTAAAAACATTTACTGACCTGGTAAATTTAGTGTTGGCACAGCATTAGCACACAACCTATTGCTGGTAGTATGAAACCGAGTCTGAAAGTGATGATGACATACTCTCCGATATTTAAAAATTGTCTTGTTTTCCAGTGCCAGTATATCGCCACCGATTGCATAGAGCCAAGTCCGAAACCGGTCAGGGTCTTTTTCCGGATTGGGAAACATGTGTAAGATGGTTCCATCCAATCCTATAAAAGAAACATTTCACTTGTGAATAAGCCATATTTTAAAAACAGCACACTTTGCTTGAAATTCCACAGAAAAATGTATGCTATTCTCCAAGGTTTATTAGGTTAGTTAGGTTAGGTTTAAGTTTGAGTAATGCGTATAAATAATTGCATTGCGTAATGAATCATGAAACGTAGGTATGTAGGCTAGTGATAGTTTTAAATAAAATTTAACTTACGTGTTTTGCCACAATTAGGTACACAGCACGTTATAGTAAAAGTATGCGGCATCGTCAACAATAACCAAATCGCGAGGCAAATCAAAATCCAGTGAATATAGCGTGGGTCAACAATAAAAAGCAGGTCCGTCGGTGTCAAGTTAAAGCAAAATCGCATTGAATTTAACAAAGAAATCTTAACGCACAAGTTTACTCAATGAAGAAAATAACGGCAAAGTGAAAAAGAAAAATAACACGAATGACGAATGACATTGACAATGACAAAAGACTAAAAATAACTTCCTGATTTTATTGTGACCATGGAAGTAGATAGGTAGGTACTGAAGTGTGACTTTCTTAACAAATCTCTTTACTTTACACATTAAAGTCCACAAAAATGAACATTATAATTCGGATACACAAATACATTAGCAATGAAATTATTTCAATATTTTTTGTGGTCAAATTTGTTTGATATTACACGATATTTTTAGTTTTTGTAGTTAAATTTCTGCGTGAAATGAAACGTGGAAGGACGCAAGAAAATGGGGATGCCATTATAAATAATTTTAAGTGTTGCTATTACAAAATTTATCACCGCCATCTATCAATATATTCCTAAACTAAATAAAAAACTGGTTCCAGTCGGGTTGTTCGAAGTGATGGCACCGTGGAACGAACGACCGCACAAAACTACGGCACAAAACAAGCTACTTAGCGCCATCTACACAACGGAATATTTATTCCAGTAATTTTTATTAAAAAAAAAATCTGTTTTACAAGCAATTATAAATGATAAAATATTATTAACCCTTGAATACTAACGATTTCATTTTCTTTTAGAATTGTAGGTAATATTATTTAATTTTTATGATAAATTATAATTATTACGGTATACATATAATACAGATGATAGCGGTATAATAAACGTTATATCGTTAGTCGTGTGCTTACTCTTATATGTTTGTGTTAGTCGTTAGGTACCGTTACTCGTTATCTATTTAATTTTTATTCTTACATCTGTGTCTTCGTGTGGCCGAAGATCACAATTGTATGTCTGTGCTACAAACCTACAAACACGCTACGATTAAAAGGGCTAGAACCCAGAGCCGTAAAACCAGTTATTAAAAAAAACGCTACGAACCACAGACAAACAGTAGAAATCCACAAGAACAGTAGGTAGGTACGTAGGGTGACCGACCCAATTATTAGCACTTTAAGAGTTTATCCAATTTCAAATATGTTTTTTAAATTAAAATCTAACCAAATTTTTTAAATAATTGTGTTCATAAGGTTACTTGTTTAATAATATATATAATTAAAGAACTTTTTAAGGATTTTTTTCTTAAATCAACAAGAATTTGAAATAAAATTGAAAAATGACCCAATCCCCAATTATTCGCACATACGGGATTAAGTACTGGTAAGTACTGACTGGTAAGTCGATCAGTCAAAATGGCCGAAAACTTCAGGAATTCCAGAACAATATCTTTCAACTACAATACTGACGTCATTTTAAAACTTTCCAGGTTAGAAAGGTTTTGATTGTGAAAAATTTGAATTCCCCTAAATATTTTTTAATCTGAAAATTTAAAAACTACAATCAGAAACTTATATTTTAATCTTTTTTGCTAAAGTGCGAATAAACTGGTGCAGTGCTAGCAATTGGATTGGTCACCCTAGGTACTTACTTTCGTGTGTGTGACTTGTTTTTGGTTTAAGGTTCAAGGGTTGGAATCAAAGAGTATAATAACAAATAAAGGTTTTAGCAAGTAATAAATAAAGCAAGCCTCAATAGCCCAACGGTTAAAGGTGCGGACTGAAAACTGAAAGGTCGCAGGTTCGAACCCCACCCGTTGCACTATTGTCGTACCCACTCCTAGCACAAGCTTTCCGCTTATTTGGAGGGGAGAGGAGGATATTAGTCAACTTCAGCTTGGCTAATGTTCTTTTTAAATAAAAAAAAAAAAAAAAAAAGATGGTTCCATAGAAAAGGCTGTACCTTTATTTTCTATCTCAGAAGCTATCGAAAGCATGATCGAAAGTTGCTAACGTGGGTAGGTACCTACTTGTGGTACCTACTACCTACGTCATTAGTCATTACTACGTACCTACCTACTTAGATTATGTGGGTTTGACAGTTCTTATTTGTGTTCCATACCTAGTCCTACTTCCATGGTTTTCCATCAGAGACCACGAACATGTTTTCCATGACTTGTTCCTACTTCCCACAGGTGCTTTCTACTTCCATGATTTTCCATAGCTACCTGCTGAGATAAAAAATAGGGGATTTCCTAAAGTGAATAGGGTCCTTCTCTGGAAAGTGGAATAGGTAGGTATGTAATAGAGAAGAGAACCCCATCTGGAACCTGCAGATATGGTTTTGCAACCGCATAGACCCGGCAATAAGGAACAAAGAATAAACTTTATCTACTGTTCTTACAGCCTAAAAAACTCGAACTGATGTAGGTAACGTTCCTCATTCAAAATAATAATACCCATTTTATTGTCTGCCCCTTATGAGTAATTCATGTGGTTTGGTCTCTACCATGTCTCTACTGAGAGAATTAAGTACAGGACCGATAACATCCCATGGAATTCTTGTGAATAAAATAAATATGATTGTCAGTCTTAAAAGTTGGTGGGTAGGTCTGGGTAGGCACGGTTGAAAGGAGTCTGCTGTGTGCAGTTTTCACGCTCCGCTAAATGATAATATTCGGGGACGTCTCCCTATACTAGTCATAATTAATTAATTAGACTTTAGATTTATACTTTCATTCGAATAGTTAGATATCGTATCTATTCTCACGTGACCGTTGCAGTTTGCCCATTTTTCTTTAAAGTATGTCTTTACTTACCTACTTAAATAGTTAGAGCTTAACATAAAATTTATCTGTGGGTTAGAGGTATTAAAAATAATACAATTCATTTTACACTTTTATTACATTATTAATAATTAAAGGTACTTTCATATTATAAACAGCTTTCTCTTTGGTACAGATGCATGTTCTAGGAAGACTCAAAATAAAACTTAAATATACTTATCTATTATTGAAAAGTGCTTTGTTCTTGTACGTAAGTAACTATGTATGTACAATTTAAAAATTGAAACATACTCAGGGTCAGTTGCAAGTAAGGCGGTTAAAGTTACTGTCTCTCTGTCGAATACTGAAACTTATTTGTCAATGACCGGTTCCTAGATTCATTCTAGGTATCTGTAATCTCTCGTTTAGTTGCTACATTGTTAATAGTCAAAATAGAACGGACTTTTTGACAAATAGTAACGTTGCTAAGTAACTTATCTTCAGATTACAGTTAGATTGAATATAATTGGATTGATTAAGAACCAGGCATAAGACGAAGTTTCTGTATTTGACTCTTGCCTACTTGTACTACATAATATGAAAAAAATACACGTAAGTACATAATAATATGTACCTAAATGATAGTCTTACTGTCTTAGAAACCAGACAATTTTGTATGACCCGAGAACGACGTAAAAATGTTGGAGCGAAATACAAGCGAGTACTAGTACCCACTAAAAAAAAAATTCAGCGAGTTATTTAAAATTGTTGTGAAGGAACAATTTTATTGTTGACTAACTTTGGCACAAAAAGTTAATGGGCAAAGAATAGACGGCATCTATACAACACAATGTTTATGTCAGCTCAAAGACCGAAGGAATATTTGCTCATAACGCGTTGTGACATCTTTGAAACATTCTTCTGGCAAATTCAAAACGACCACAACACGAAATTTCGTGCCAAAAAAGCCATTGTTATTTTTGTAGCAAAACGAATGTAGGTACCTAAAATAAGTGAAGGCTTGAAGCTTCAACAACAGCTGTGATCGTCTTAAACTGATTGTTAGTGTGATTGGGATAGTCCAAATCACATCTGATTGCTAAAATGTATTGTTACAGCAATAATAAAATAAATTCAGCCAATTACCACTATTGAGAAAATAGCAATGATTGACTTCTGATATCGACTGGCAGGGTCGATTTAATTGTAGTGAACCCTAACTTATTGGTGCATTTAGCTTTTCTAATTCATCACAACGTTTGTTGGTCCAATAATTGTCATAATTGTTCGTGACACGAAGTTCATATCATGATCGTTTTGAATTTGCCAATGCGTTGTTACTGTTTTTTAAATTTTCATACCATGAACTTCGCATTGTGGCTGTTTTAAAAATGCCACAAAGCGTTCTGAGCAGATTTTTCATTCAATTACCGATTTTGGTGTTTGAACCTTACATTTACAATGCGCAGGACGGCTAATGAACGACCGTGAAACTATCACTAAGTATCTTATAATAAGTATAATAAACATGTTGGTGGATGAGTGACTTACTATGCTTCTTGCCAATTCACGAGCGCGAGTGAATTTTACTTGTGGTTACGTCGTGTACATATGCACATTGCGTAAGTGTGCGTACCTGTGGGAGCCTAGGTGGAAGCGATACAGTCGCAAGAAATGGCGCGACTCATGAATTGCAAGAATAGAAGAACTTTACCTCGCAACGCAATTAAAAATATGTCATTTATGGCTTAAAATTAAAATGTATAACAAAAGAGATCTGAAATATTTTACAATTTCTTGATATAGGTCGATCCTGTAACTGAGACGATTCCCGAGGTTTAGAGGTCATGATTAACTTTTACGTGAACTGCGAAACGTCCCGCCACCTCTCCGTACCGCGTTACTACCTCACCGTCTCAGTTAAATGACTACCCACCTTAACACAATAGTACAGTGCAGTGCCACCAACTTATCTGTTCAGGTGGACAAAATTGGAACTAAGAGCTGCTATTTTATGATACCATTCCGCTCATATCCACTGTCTAAGGGTTCATTATCAAGAGTATATAGTGAGTTCATAATCTTTGCTGCTGTGGGTTCTTTCTAGTGTGAGTGCCAGACAATGTTATGAAAATGCAGTACCGATTTCCTCGCAAATATCATAAGTGGTAATGCTAAACGACCCACTAGCGACCCCGTCATCTGTTAACAACAGATAAGTTGGTGGGTCTGTAACCATTGCAATTGTATTGTCAAAAATTATAATGCCAATTAAATTATAATGCCAATTAAATTGTAGCACAATAATTGCATTGTTGAAAATTGTAATGCCGATAAAAATGGTCACGCAAGTAGCTCTAAGAGTAAAACGCTTAGTTTGTAGGTGTAAAATCGTTATTCAGTATTGGTACACATGAAATTTTTACGGGCCGAAAAAATTACCGGCCGAATTGATAACCTACTACTTTTTGGAAGTCGGTTAAAAACTAAAGACATACCTTCGAATTCCTAATAGAAGTATGGATATACTATCGTTAATCTTTGCAATCGATAATAATATCGAGCCATGACCGCCGACTTATAGTGAGCGATATTTTTACTTAAATTGAATTTTTTATTACAAACAATATTTTTTTTTAAATAAAGGTCTAGGGAACGTCAACGTTTCCCGGAAATATAACATATTAACTTCAATTAGATGTTATTTTCCGAGTAAATGTCGACGTGTCCTAGTATAATTTAAAATATCATTTTTAATAAAAAAAACTTAAGTGAAAATGTCGCTTACGATAAGTTGGCGGTCATGGCGGTCGATATGGTCGGAGCAACTATGACGAATATAATCTATATTAGTCCAAGTACTTATATATGTAATACATCACAAAATTTTATTGGTTAACTTATTATAATTTTTTTAAAGTTTTGTATGTATTAAATGCTGATAGAGAGTATTGCTAATCATTATTAGTATTATTATGAGATTCCTTATCAGTTTCTTACAATAAAAGCCTCGAATTTGGCCCAAATTGAACACATGTGTCTTTTACCAATGAATATTTGAGGCATGGAAAATCTTGTCTGGTATTTCCCGTCATTAACAAGTACAAGTTCAAATATTGAAATATTTAATTGGTAAGTATATCACTAGTATTTACTAAATTTATTACTTTTGGTATTGCAGATATATGAAACTCCCCCTTTTTTAACATCGGATACCTAATAACAAGAAAATAGCAGAAAAAATATTCAGAATCCTCCATTTTGATTGTACGCAATTACTAGAATAGCCTCATATCAAAAATTAATATTTTGCCCTGATTTGGAAGCTTTTATCACAAAAGACACAATTTATTTAAAAAATTCACATAACTGGCTTCTATTTTGAAAATTATGGTGGTAAACCGGTTGCATCCTAATCAGAAATTGTATTTAAACTATATTTAATTGCATAATGCCGGACATAGTTCCGTTTTAGTTCATAAATTGCGGAACCGGCGGGCGGAACCATAAATCTCCCGAGAATTTCGAGAATTGAATAGAATGGATTAGCTTTTATTCAAAAAAACTTGCAAAATGCTGTTGAATTGCACGCTAAGAGGTTCAACTGATCGTATGTGCCGAAATTAGCGATATACATCTATATCCAATCAGTTTGATTGCCATTGACATTATGTCAATGTTGATTGCTTAATAATTTTTAATGTTGTTGTTGCAATTTATCCGGAAATTATTTTCAAGTATGGGTAAACCTAGGTATTGATTTTGAAAATATTTTAACTCTGATTTATTCGAAGAATAAAAATATGGCATTCCATTGAAATAAAATTATTTTTATCATAACAATAAACTCTATGTTATGCTGCGAGCTCTTTATATTAGAGAGAAAAACAGAGAGCTATTAAATGATTTAGCCCAATGAAGGCGTTTTTATACATAATTTATGGTTATTGACTTAATAATTGAACAGTGCTTCACAATAAATATAGAAATGCTCGGCAAGAAAAATATAGCAATTTACATGTGTATAATTTTATGTTTCTAACTTTCTGCTATAATTTAAAAAAATGAATTCAACGTTTGCTGAGCACATTTTGTAAAACAATTTTGCTGTCCTATTTTTAGGGTCTAGACAGACGAACTACAAAATTTCAGTTAAGATGCAGTTTTACGATATAACTGTTTCACACTGCCGACCGATTTTCCAGACCGCTGTATTAGAACTGCACGCCGACTACACGCTGACTGCACGCTGACTGCACGTACAGTGAGACAAAAATCTATTGTGCATAATAAGGCAACTAAAATACAAATCTATGATCTGTCCAAATGGACTGAATCGATTTTCACGAAAATTTCATAGACACTTACGTAGAGGATAATTATTATACAAGGAATGATCTAAGCTACATTTTATTCCAATTATTAAAGATTTCATTATAAAAACCGCTGAACCGATTTCGATGAAATTTTGCATCTTGCTTCATCATCATTGCTTGCATCGCGGAGTCAGATATAGATTTCTTTTATCCCGGGAAAATAAAGAGTTCTCAGGATTTAAAAAAAAGCAACCAAAGTCGCGGGGATTCTTAAATAATAAGAAGACGGCAACTGCAGTAGGAACTGCAGTTTGAAAGTCGACTTGCAGTCAAAATTCAGTCCGTCTGTCTAGACAATAAATAATCAAGACAACAGTTAATCCAAAAAGTTATAACTTATAAATAAGATAAAAAATTCTTACAAAGTATTATAATCTTAAGTGAACTTAAAAAAGAAATGTGCGTTACTCATTAACAATCTTTGGAATTAACTGGCAAGTAAAAAAAACATAACAATTACAAACTTAATAGTAAAACTAGACAAAAGACCCTCAAAAAATTACTATCAATAATAAATAATAAATTCATAAGACTGGAAAATAATCTCTTACGGTTTAATTAAAATTATATGAGTATTTTATTCTTCTTACGTACTATATTGTGGCTACTTCTTGAACATACACATCTCTAAACTTAACTAAACTGACAGTTCTACATCTAATGCTATCTATTCTTTAGACACTCTATGATAGAACATTCTCGACGTTGCCCGTGCGATTACAAGTTGTTCTGATGTTCGTTTGTATGTACCCTTCCATCTCAAGTTGCAGCTACCTCGCCTCGCACTTCCCCGCCCCGCACCTCAAGTCAGACCCGCTTAATACAGATAGCAACGTACCGCTTGCAATTGTCACTATCAATTTTTTTCAAATTTATGTTATTGTTACGTTTTGAATGTTTTTCTTAACTTTAAATTAGTTATTTATTTTTGTTTGGTTAATATTGTTAGCGTATCGTCTTCTACGACGAGTAAAAAAGGAAAAGTTTTGCATAGCGCAGACTTACTTTAATTAATGATTTTTTCAAGTGGGAAAAAAAACAAGAAATTAAAAATTACGCCTTTAGGCTTACAAGACGTCATTGCCAGAGAAGAAAACGTCTGTCATAGTTGTGGTTACAGTAAAAAATACAACTAGATATTATTTTTTTGTCAACGGTGAACCGTTGTATACGTCATTTTGTAAGAGTCGACGACGGCCAACTTGAGATGGAAAGTTAATATCTATTTCGATGTGTGAATATAGTTTAGTTTAGAAATGGTGTACAGCGGAATTAGTGACAGTATCATATATTTTTATCTGTATCTACCCACAAAAATATTACATAAATGATTCATTTTATTATCTTTGATATTGGACTAAAATCTATACACTAATTTTGATGGAAATCACATATATATATGCTGAAATATGAATTACGAAAATATAAAGTACATCTGACTGAAATTAATTAAATGCCTTGAGTGAGAGAGTTCTCTAGGACTATATCAAATTCGTCTAGTGGTTCGAGTATTTGTCTGAGGAAGGTGAGCAAGCCGCGCTTGCGCAGGAAACTTTGCTCTTCGTACATCTCGACCGTAACGCGTGTCATGGACATCGGCACCAGCATTCTATGAAGCCAGTGCTCTCTGGGGGAATCAACATTTTCTTATTATTACATTATGCTGTTATATAACAATATAACAATTTTTTGAGTCATAAGTGTACAATGCTATAGTTCTTATAATTCACGAGGGCGCGTGGCTCATGGTTGTGTGTGTGTCGTACCTGTATAAGTGTAGGCGAGAGCTTGCTCGCGCCTGACCGTTCCCACCTAGGCTCCTGACAGGCGCTTACGCGATGTGCATGTACACGTCGTCACCATAAGTAAAGCTCACGTGCCCTCGTGAATTGCAAGAACTATACCTTATTTGAATAAGGGCGGATTTCACCAAAGTTAAAAAAAAAATCTTATCCGAGCGTAAATTCGATATTTTGGCAGATTTTCAGTACAAAAACTGTCAAAATATCAAAGTAGATGATCAAATTTCTTAGAAATTCTTTACACAAAAACGTAATGAGTAGATTTTTTATGGTCTGGCTTGGGACTAGAGAAAATAGGCAGTCGACTAAATATGTTAGTTGTTAACAACCGTCAGATTAAATTTCGATTACAACCAAGTGCCGGGAAGTGCCGGGAGCCAAGCTTAGATTATAAATAAACAAAATTATAAAGTACACGAGGTTAAAAGTTAAGCTTCAATAGCCCAACGGTTAAAGGAAAACGGAAAGGTCGTAGGTTCGACTGCCGTTGCACTATTGTCGTACCCACTCCAAGCACAAGCTATTCGCTTATTTGAAGGGGAGAGGAGAACATAAGTCAAGTTCAGCTTGGCTATTTTTTTTTTATAACAAGATAGTCCTTGATTGCAATCTCACCTGATGGTATGTAACGATGCAGTCTAAGATGGTAACGGGCTAACTTGGAAGCGGTATGGCAGTGTACTCATACCCCTAATCAGTTTCTACACGCCATCGTACTGGAATACTAAATCGCTTGGCGGCACGTCTTTGGCAGGGTGGTAACTAGCCACGGACAAAGTCTCCCACCAGAGCAGACCAGAGTCAATTCAGAATAATCTAATCTAAGTATACCTATTTGGTGATGTGTGGCACAATTTACAAAAAAAAAACGTTTCTTTCTTTCTTTTCTTTCTTCTATAAATTCCCAAATTGCCCCCACCGGAAATCGACTACGAGACCTCCCAGTTATAAGACTACAGCGCTCACCACTGCGCCAGGGAGGTCGTCAAACCTCCCTCTGTGATCCCCCACCAGACAAAACTTACATACCTACAGACATACCTTAGACTAAGACAAATGAAGAGTTGGAACTTCCCATCCTTGCCCAGCGAGCGGCCCGCCGAGCTGATCTCATCCATGAGATGGCAGTAGCACCTCCATATCGCCCTGTGTTCCTGGTCTTGCCTGCAGTTGTACGCCACACCGCAACTTTTGTTCGAAGGCGCAGTGGATTCATCGCATAGACTCATTTTGAACTCGTCTTTAACCCTTGCTGCAAGGAATAACTATCCTTACTAATATTATAAATGGGATAGTGTGTTTGTTTGTTCGTTTGTCCTTCAAAAACGCTGCAACAGAACTACGGATCGACGTGATTTTTTGTATGGGTATAGTTGAGGACCTGGAGAGTGACAGGCTACCTTTCATCCCGGAAAATCAAAGAGTTCCTGCGGGATTTTAAAAACTAAGTCCATGCGGAAGTCGCGGGCATCAGCTAGTTGATTAATAAAAAAGAAGATAAAAGAAAGAGATGCAGCTATGCGAGAATGTAAGAGTGGAGGCGAGACAAACGCTACTTTTGTCCCTTTCGAATAAACTCGGTCACATCGCATTTAAGGCAATCCAGGGGAAGACCATTACCACACATTTCAATGAAAATTGAAGTTTCGTTCAAGAATACAAATAAATGGCAAACGACATTTTATACAATACATATTAATGAATAAAATAAAATATAAATTTTATATTTTAATTCAATTTTCACTTTTTTTTATCTATGCTACAAATACGCAAAACGTCGAAGCGGTTCCCGCCATGACATTACGTCATCATGTCTGTAAATAATATAGACCATCCGCTCAAATAGTTTGCAGTACACGTACAATGTATTTTGGACCAGAATGTTACCATTAACAGATGACAATAACATGAAATGAAATCTATAAACCGCATTCTCACTCAGCTCGGACTCAAGACAGAGTTAAAACGAGACAGATTTATGTCAAAGCATATTTGTGTCTCGTTTTAACCTCTATCTTGAGTCTGAGCTGAGTCAGAGCACGCTCTATAGATCTCAGCATACTAGTGCCTACACCTACTTACTCAAATTCTTTATTTATTTCATGTAGGCCAACTTGTGGCTCTTATGACAAGTCGAAAATAATAATAATAATAATAACTTTATTTTAAAAGAAAAAAACACACAACAAAGGTTAATAATAATAACATAAATCATAGTACATATCATAACATTTTGCTCAAATTGCTCTGACCCCCAAACTAGGATAACCCGTGTCTTGGGGGTCAGTCTCTTCCCAATTGTACAGGAAACAAATACATCATACTATCATGTTCATGGTAGATTTGTACATTGGAAAAGTTACATAGCATATTGTGAAATATCTGTTTTTTGTTAAAAGTGTGTGTGTTTGTGTTTGTGTGTGTGTGTGTGTGTGTGTTTGTGTGTGTGTGTGTTTGTGTGTGTGTGTGTGTGTGTGTGTGTGTGTGTGTGTGTGTGTAAAATCTACCACCGGTTCGGAATGCTGATTCTGCTGAGAAGAGCCGGTAAGAAACTCAGCAGCTGCTCTTTTCAAAGCAAAAAATGTTACAATATGTAGCTTATCTATCTTGTGGACAGCTGAAGCAAAGCAGTTGGTTCCAATCCTTTGCCATTAAGGAATTCATTAACTGTGTATTAACTTCTACTTATTAAATTTGTCTTAGCTTACCAAAATAGTCCCAAATGAAGAGATTCTTTCCAAACAAGCGCGCCGACTTGAAGCCGCATAAGAACGCTTGCTCCAAACACTTCACCAAGCCGTTTTCCCCGCACAATAGCACACTCAGGGAATTCGCGTCCTTCTCCCGCTTAGATTGGTAATGCCATTTCACTATCGCGTTGACGCAATCGCCTGCGAAAAGTGACAAATACAGATTATCCTACTTCCTAGTCCTACTAATATTATAAATGCGAAAGTTTGGATGTATGGATGTTTGTTACTCAATCACGCCGCAACGGCTGAACCGATTTGGCTGAAATTTGGCACAGAGACAGATCATAAACTGTATTAGCATAATATAGGCTACTTTTTATCGCGGGAATCCAAAAAAACCTCAATCCACGCGAACGAAGTCGCGGACATCATCTACTATTAAATAAATTCGAATAACAAAATAAAAAACTCTTGTATTGGTTCTAATCATCATCATCATCTCAATCAATAGACATACACTGCTAGAGATACATCTCTTGAAATAATCGCCACAGAAGACAATCCTGTACCGCTTGCATGCACCGGCTTTAGTAAGCAGCTTTTACCCTCGGCTTCGTTCCCGCCATCTATGTATTAAAAGTAATCCGAAGTGGAGATCCCTATACAAAATTACTAATATTGGTATTTTTAGTTTGTATTAGAGTAAACAAAAAAATAATTATTCAAATCTGTCAAGCCGTTTTTAAGTTTTAGCCAGACTAACGAACAGCAATTTATTTTTGTGT
This sequence comes from Hipparchia semele, assembly GCA_933228805.2. Lineage (NCBI taxonomy): Eukaryota > Metazoa > Arthropoda > Insecta > Lepidoptera > Nymphalidae > Hipparchia > Hipparchia semele. The sequence continues at coordinate 9,512,667 of OW121713.1, read as the reverse complement.
ATAATTTTCATTTCATTTCAATAAATATAAAGATAGATGACGACACAGACAAGTCGCTCATTTGCGACAAGAGTGACATAATTCAAAATCGACGATGAGAGAATTCTCTCGTTAGAGAGTAATGTTTTGTGGATGCTGCGGTCTCGAAACAACACAGCGGCCAACAAAGCGACAGAGCATTAAGTCACAATTTCTCTAGCTCTTATTTTTTTGTGCTTAGCGTAATGTTGTTTTTATAGCAAAAAGTATAAATTTTCGACACTAAAATTGGTGAATTTTGAGTTATGTCACCCTTGTCGCAAATGAGCGAAGTGTGCTCGGGTCATACCTATCATGTGCTGTATGGTGGAGGTGGAGAGGTGCGTGGTGGGCGACAGCGCGTGCTGCGCGGGCGCGGGCGTGCGCGGCGAGCGCTCGCGCGTGCGCGCCGCCACCACCACGCGCTCCGTCGACCCGTCGTCCACGCCCGTGCCCAGCCAGCGGTTGCACGGGAACCTGGAACGATTATCCTGTATTCTGTTCTAAAGTATTCCAAACCCATTTTGATGAGACTGACACAATACCCTGCGAGATCAAATCAGGAATGAGGAGATCCGTAGGAGAACCAAAGTCACCGACATAGCTCTACGAGTTGCGAAACTGAAGTGGAAATGGGCGGGGCACATAGTTCGAAGAGCTGATGGTCGATGGGGTCCCAAGGTGCTGGAGTGGCGACCTCGCACCGGGAAGCGCAGTGTTGGCAGACCCCCCACTAGGTGGACAGACGACATCAAGCGAGTCGCAGGGAGCTGCTGGATTCAGGCGACGCAAGACCGAGGCTTGTGCAGGTCCATGCAGGAGACTTATGTCCAGCAGTGGACGTCCATTAGTTGAAGAAGAAGAAGAAGACACAATACCGAAAGGAATGGCTTGCGCTTCATCCATTTGGAGTTTAGTTTTTAAAAATATCGCGGAAACCCTGGGTTGTTCCGGAATAAAAGGTAGCCTATGTCACCTTTCAAGTCGTCAACTAAACTCATGGAAAAAATCTGATCCGTTCTTCCGTTGCTGCGTGATTGAAGGACAAACACACTTCCATATTTATAATATTACTAAGGACTAGACTAAAATATTGATAGTTTACATATGAGTGTATGTTTATTAAGGTTACAGAACAAATACAATATCCCAATATACTTATATAATTTACCAAACTTACATAACACGAAATCACTAGTGCAAGTTGCTTGCTTAAAGTTACTGCTAAGTTTACTCACGTATAAGTGTGACCCGTGACCTCGTTTCGGACGTACACTTGGTCTAGCAACCATCGCGGAGACAAGCCGGAGTTGTCATGACCGATCCGCAAAGTTGATACGACACCCAAGTTTTTGTGCTGCAATATAATTTTTACCATTTATAGACGTCATCTTCATTGACTAACGACCGTTAAATTAAGCGATGCCAGATGTATGTAACTTACATGAAATACAAATTCATTGGTATTCCTCGGAATGGGTATCTTGGGCGTTGATTCGCCGTTGGCCCCCGAAATTGAAAGCCAGCAGTTGGCAGTGGTTTGACTCGCTTTCCTTGATGGCACAATTAATACGCGATATGGCAACTCTGAGAAAACGAATTGTGTTATTATTTTAATACATTTACTTCACATGTTTTTCGTTTACGGAAAACATCGTGAGATATATCGCACGCTTAATAAAACATAGTAAAAACCGTAACTTGTGGGACTTATTCCCACATTAAAATTTTGCACTATTCTCTCGAAGTCTTTGATTGATATGTATCTAATTCTTCAATTAGTTTTATAACAACTGTTAGCGACATCTAGTAGCGACACCTAACAGTTGTCGATCTACATATTACTAATTTCGTAGATGACGTGTGGTTCAATTTGGCCGTAGTATAACGGTTAACACACTCAGGGGGCATTAGTACGATATTTCCGAAGCGAAATAATATGTTTGAAACTTACTTGTAGTCGGGTATGTGTTCGTAAAGCAATAGTAGTCAACAGCATTCAACGTCAACAGGTGATAAAGAAACTGCTCCCTTTCTTCTTCACATCGCAAGAAGGCTGTCCTCTTGTATTGCGACCGCAGTAAGGTTGTGTCCGACAACAGCTCCCGAAGATGTTTCGAAAGCAGTTTCTTTTCTAACGACAGTCTCACCCACGCCCGCGCATAGCCGATTTCCGTTTTTATGTCAGTCATCGCTTGGACATTCCTAAAAACGTACGAAAAGTTGATTTTACTGAGATTTATAGGTGGCTTTGCTTTTCTCTCCATTCATTTCAACCTTATCAAATATTATTAATATTGAGGTATAGAGGGAGGTTTAACGACCTCCTTGGCGCAGTGGTGAACGCTCGGGGTCTTATAACTGGGAAGTTTCAGGTTAGATTCCCGGCGGAGGCAATTTGGGAATTTATAATTTTGAAAGAAAGAAACGTTTATTTTATAAAAATTGTGCCACACATCACCAAATAGGTATACCTAGATTAGATTATTATGAATTGACTCTGGTCTGCAGGGCGATTCAGACCTGTTCGATAACATACCGTGTCGATACGGTTAGATATCGATTTCTTTTTGTCGTGTGGATTCAGAGCGAGCGAAATATATGTAATCGTACGGTAACAAACCGAATCGATCGACAAATAAGTTATCGGAAGGGTCTGAATCGGGGGGCAGGTCTAGTGGGAGGCTTTGGCTGTAGCTAGTTACCACCTTACCGTCAGACGTGCTGCCAAGCAATTTAGCGCCCGAATTTAGCGACTTGTTGTAAGAGCCACAAGTTGGCCTACATCAAATAAATAATTTTGAATTTTGGATGAATCAGCATAAGTCTCGGTGTACACGTGCGTTGTGGATTCGAACGAGCGTAGGGTATTGGACGTGGTGTTGTATGTAAAGGAAATACCTCATATCGAAAGTAAGGTTTTCGGGCAAAGGCCGCAGAGGGTTCGGCGGCTGTGACGACTTGCGCTCCAAAGTGCTAGAGTTGCTGAGTCGGTCGCGGGAACTATCTCGGGAGCCGCCCCGCGAACTATCTCGAGATCGCGTTGTGCTTGTGCTTTGCTGGCTCTCCACTTCGGCACCCACAGATGACAAGTCTAAAAAAGGTTATGTATAAACCCTTAATAAGGCCGCCTTTGCATGCGTAGTTTTAAGTTGTGCAAGTGTTAAAAAGTTTGTGAGGATGGATGGATTTCTTACTTCTGCACGTCACATTTGACTGAGTGGAAATATCTCACGCCCAAATTAACACATGGGTTATATTTTATCCCGGAAAATCAAAGAGTTCCCGCGGGGATAAAAAACCTTTTTCCACTTGGACGAAGTCGCGGGCATCATCTAGTAGTTAATTCTTACTAATATATAAATGCGAAAGTGTGTTTGTTTGTTGGTTTGTCCTTCAATCACGCTGCAACGGAGCTACGAATCGACGTGATTTTTTGCATGGGTATATTTGGGGGATCTCAAGAGTGACATACTTTTTATCCCGCAAAATTAAAGAGTTCCCGCGGGATTTTTAAAACTAAATCCACGCGGACGAAGACGCGGGCATCGGCTAGCATAAAATAAAAACACTAACTATTACAAGTGTTAATGATACTTACAATCCAAACGTTTGCGTAAAACACACCAAGCCAGTGCTGCATGTATAAAAAATACAATTGTGCATAAAAGTATACAATTATAAATAATAAGTAAACAACACGATGTTCCAATCGCAGAAAAGTACAACCTAAATTAAAATCTTTTCCTTTTGCTGACTATACTAATACACCTAACATCAAACATGATCTTCGTGGTCATCGTTATTTCTTTTCTATTGGAAATATACCCGTATTGTTTTAATTCGGATAGGAGCAAAGTCAAAGTATGTTCTATAGATCATAGGGTCAGATCCATTTTAAGTTCAGCCAACAAAAGAGATTCTATATTGATATCACTATCGACAAAAGTACGAGCATCGTCGCGTCGCGTCGCGTCTCGGTGTGAGCTGCCTTATGCTAAGATCTATATCTGTCTCATTTTAACTCTGACTTGAGTTTGAGCAGAGTGAGAGTGCGGTCAATAGATTTCAGCCTTAGACTAACAAAATACATACCAGGAGTAAGATAGTTAGGATCGATAGGCTTAGTCGAATTGCTGCACTGTTCCAGCTCTTGGTAATTCGTGAGGTGCATCCAAAGGGCGGACTTGCCCAGCTTGTGCTGGAGTCCGTGCGACCACAGGCGTTCCAGCAGATCGCAGAGTGACGCGATCATTGTGCTCTCTTCCACTCCGGTGACTGACACTTCGCACCCTAAGCCTAGGTCACTCTCTTCTGTGCCCATTTTCTCGAGAAGCATCCTCTTGGTTTTGGTTTTACATTCCTGTATAGATAAAGGCCTATCACCACAATATTCAAATACCATAGCACGGTGTGACACGTCCGGCTAACATTACTCACAATCATTATATAGTAATCTTAGTAACATAATAATAATGTCTTCCCGCCCGAATCCGGCCACGACGGCCAATCTCCACAGAGATAAGCCATCTGAACGGGAGTTTTTTTTTTAATATCTATTATTCGAATGCGTAAAGCGGCTTCCTCCAACGTGGTGGTCGGTGTCGTTTTTTAATTTTTCGTAAGTCGGTTTTTAAAGGGACAAAACAGATATTCTAGTACACCAGTATGAATTGTACCTGTCAGGTCTGGTGGGAGGCTTCGGCCGTGGCTCCACCACCCTGCCGTCAAAGACGTGCCGCCAAGCGAATTAGCATTCAGGCACGATGGCGCATAGAAACCGATTAGGTGGTATAGGTTGAATGTACACTGCCATAACGCTTCCAAGTTAGCCCGCTACCATCTTAGACTGCATCGTCACATGCCATCTGGTGAGATCGCAATCAAGGACATCTTTATTTATTTATTTATACAACTTTATTGCATGAAAAAACAAGAACAAAATATATAAGAAAATAAACAGTGGAAAACAATAGGTGACCTTATCACTAATAGTGATCTCTTCCAGGCAACCTGTCTTCTAGGCAACCTACCTTGTCATCGAATAAAAAAATATATGTACCTTTAATAGTTTCTCGACGAAGGTCCTATTATTCTGAGCTATTGCAGCGGGAGTGACCTCCGTCGACAGTCGCCTGCCGATATCACCAAGCAACAACTCCGGCGGACAATCCTTCACTTGCCACTTCGCGTTCTTTATACGCTTCAAGCTATTAGTTCTGTAACATAAAAGTATTTGTCAGGCCTTTGGTTTGGTTCCTTTTAGTCTACAATACAAAATGAAAAGCTCAGGAAGCGTGAAGCAATTTACTTTTACATTACATAACTAAGAGCTATATATCTACTCTTTTCGAGCAGTCTTTATAAAGCTTATAGAAATAAATTCATAATATAACTCTAAAACGATTTTAGATGAATGAATAAAAATTAAAAACCGAACACAGAACAAGTCTTTTAACGCTTAAGAACGTCTTTAATATTAAGTGTTAGAGTATAGTTCTAGCAATTCACGAAGGCGCGTGGTTCATGGTTGTGTGTGTGTCGTACACATATGTACAAGTGTGAGCGAGAACTAGCTCGCGCCTGACCGCTCCCACCTAGGCTTCTGAAAGGCACACACACGTACGCAATGTGCATGTACGACGTAACCACAAGTAAAGCTCACGTGCCCTCGTGAATTGCAAGAACTATAAGTTATTTTTAACCGACTTCCAAAAAGGAGGAGGTTATCAATTCGACCGGTATCTTTTTTTACATTTAGTCGACAAATAAAATACAAAATGATAAAAATAGTCACTTAATGCTAAGAACGCTCTTATTAATTGCTTAGATACTTTTTCAGTATTAGATCGGTACTCTTTTTCTTTCATATTATAAAAGTTTATTTTTACGTTTTGCTTATGAATTTTGTTTTTGGAAAAATTGGCGCATATATTCAAAAGACACAAATTTGGAATTCAACGTATTTATTATCTTTTAATGGATATCGACATTAATTTTTGGGCTCTATAATACTTATTATAACAGTTGCCTTATTTTGTCAATATAATATAACTATAATATTATGCTTAATATTAAATGTGTATATGAAAAAATCTGTAAATTAAATTATGAAAAAAATAAAACAAAAAACATGCGGCGCTAACAATAAGATGCATAAACTACATACGAGTCCATTATTCTGTATTATGACTATTGCCATAAATTTTTATATAAACAACTTCATCCATTGGTCATGTCTTATGCAATATTGTGATAGGTACGTTTAGCATCCGTATGAACGTAATTTTAATAATTAACATTATAAATACATGCAAAATAGCACAGGAAATATGTAAGTAAATCAATATCTAAAACAACCATGCACAAAAATCACAACTTATGGAAGCATTATATCGACCGAACACACCAAACATCACAGTGAAATTAAGATAAAGTATGAGATCATATATTATTTTTTTATATAAGCCGCCCTAGCTATATTAAAAACGTGTCGTCTCTTTCAACGATCGCTCCCGCTAAAGCAGGGGTTCCCAAAGTTTTTTTATCACGCTTCCCTTCTGAAAGGATAGGACGTCAGATAAAACAAACTTTGGGAGACCCCGCTTTAGCGTGAACGATCGTAGAAAGAGATGACATGATTGTAATATGGCTAGGGCGGCTGATTTTGTTGGCTTATAAATGTGATGCATAATATTTACTGAAACCAAATATGTATCTGTAAAACTTCATTTTATCTGCACAGAAGAATAAATACCTAACATTTAAGCATTGTGTCATATTAATTTGTAACAAAATCATTTGCTACAGCAAAATTAAATAACCAACGGATATGCGAATATAAAAGAAGGGTTTTGTAGAAGTGATATACTTGATTTTTTGTGAAATTTGATGTGATGGTACATGTAACATCACAAGTACAGATATTTTCACTATTTGTGCATAAAAGGAGGATAAATTACTCGTATATTACAACCTTCTTATTTATAAATTGCACATAAGTGAAACTATTTAAACTCACTTACAAATTTTTATATAAATGTTTGTAAAAACTTAATGTTAAAGAGATATAATATCATAATTATCTGAAATATATTTCAAAGGGTTTTTGTTCTGTTTATTCAACATTAAATTTATAGACAGGCATCTATAAAATATTTAGCAAATATAAATAAAGATGTTTAAACATATTATTATAATTATTAATTATTATTAAGTCATAAAATTAAAAATTCGATCAACTTGAATGGTCAAACCATTCAAGACACATAAGAGCACAATTAATAAAATTAATATGAGTAACATTTATAATGCTTTAAGCATAAATAGTTATTAATAATTTAATATTACAGTTACTTTTTCAACGTCACGCCAGATAAATTGAGATTCAATATTAAAATAAAAATAAGTTAGACTCTTAAATAACTCAACTTTCTTTGATTAAATACCATAATAATTATCCTATCTAAGATTAACCAATTAATATGCAAAACAACAAAAACTCTTCACAAACGAGTATTAGATAATATTGTACTAAAAGGCAAGGAAATCACAATAAAAAATAACTGTCTGTTAGAAATAAGTTTCTAATATATAATAGAGAAAGAAATAAAATAGAAAAATAGCTGCATTGTTTTAATTGCAATCATGTTAGAAATATTAAAACTAATTTCAAGTCGCTTTTGATAAACAAAAAATAAAAACGCAAAATATTCTTAATTGATAAAATAAAAAATATGCTTAAATGCATGTCGGAATGCTTAAATGTATATTACATACACAGAAAATGTCTCGCCTTGAATTTTTTAGGGGAAAATAGAAAATAAAAAGTCTGCACTTACTATTATTTAGTGACTTATTACATCACTTAACTAATTAATTGACCCCTTGTTCCTAACTTCCAACTTGAAATAAAAACACATACACTGAATTTAATCAAATGAAAAAGACAAAAAATTGCTTGTGCACACTTATCGTTTCTACCTTGTATGTATTAGGTTGAACCTAGAGCTTTTGAGTAAACCTAGTACATACTTCCCAGTTTCATAATACATGAATACCAGTACAAACAAATACCAAACATATTTAGTTATACAAGCACATTCGCATGCTGACCACAAAAAGCAAGCATTGATAACTTCTCACAATACACAATATTCACTTTAAGAGCCAGTTACTTTTTTCATCCTTCTCTCTCGCACATTCTAATATATTTTCAATTATTGTAAAAGTCGCATTATATCTTTGACCAATGTGCTTCATTACTACACTTGACAAAAAAAAATACGGATATTTTATATATATTTCTAACGTCTTATGCCTAGTTTATATTTAAAAAAAAATAGCAAAAGCAACTAGTAAATACTGTCGCCCTTTTTCTCTATCGAAATCTAGGTACATATATGATAAAAAGAATATGTCTAAAATATCCGTAATTTTATTGTCAAGTATAGTAATAAACCACTTAGGTCAAATACATACTGAGATTCTTACAATATAATTGAAAATATTAGAATGTGCGAGAGAGAGGGAATGATAAACGCAAACTGGCTCTTAACCATTTCATTCATTTATAGTACCCGGCTGTCAATACGAAACATCACCTTGGATCGGCGTATTAGAGCGTCGTCTCTGTCACACGAAATGATTAAACGTCACATATGTATGAGTGACAGATTCGATGCTATACGAATTACGAAGCCGAGGCTGGTTTAATTCTGGTCTCTCTCTAGACCTAAATGTGTAATATACAGTACTCTAAGTACTGTATAATATTGAAAAAAATAAGTCCTCCATATTCGAGTTAACAATAATATACAAACACAAATGCTCTACATATTCGAGTATTATATCGAGACCATAGTACTATAGTATGTATGAATTTCTTGTAGGTAGAATATTAAATAGGACATAAAACTATTGGAAGTTCATGACAAATCTAAGGTCTAAGAATAACGAGTTCTTAAGCGAATTGAGATAGTTTCTGTAAATTAATAAAAACAAAATATGTTATCGATAATATTTCTATCATTGGTAACATTTGCTTAAATAAATAAATTAATACTTTTGTAAACATGCTAAACTTTATTGTTATGTGTATATAGGTATGCTTTAATCTTCGATCAATATAAATAATTAACATATTAAAAATTAAGAAGTCCGTAAAAAATAAGTTCTCATCTAGGATAAGTAATACGCAAAAATACATTTTCTTTCAAAAGGGTTTTTAACCTTATACACCTTGTGTTTGTATTTTTTTAACTTTTGAAGAGCAACCAGTTAGAAATACAAGCTTTCTCAGTGAAAATAGTTTTTGTTCGATAAGTTTTAATTTATTATTCCAAAAATATCGATTGCTGTAGATTAATTCATCTCAAATTAAGTTCCGATATTTGCCTTCAGGTGTTTTGGATTTGCATCTCAAAATAGCGGGGAGAACTTATTTTTAGACACTTTTTAGTGACCAATGGGATATCTAGTTACTGATCGAAGGCATAATTAATACATGCAAGTGATAACTATTTTTTGATTTGTCAGTTATACCTAATCGGTACTAAGGAAAGCGATCTGTTAACAATTTTGATATTACCTAATATATATGAATATATTATGTGACTGGTAATTATATTGTAAGAACAGATACCAATATTGCTAATATTAGATAGAAGGTTCACCCGTTTGTAAGGGCTTTAAAAAATTTGTGCATTATATTTTCACTAACAATTTTAAGCTACCAACATGAAAAATTGAACAACATTGTACCACTATTGTCAAGACAGTTTCACTAACTTAAGTTTTGTAATTAACGGTCCAATTATTATTTTGTTTGGACAGAAATGTCAACAAGATTTTTTTTTTATTAAAGAGCAACCGCTTCTTGTCGAACTTCTTGCTGGTTCTTCTCGATTGGCACCACATTCCGAACCAGCGTTAGATTCATTTGACGATTCGAAAGCACTTTGTATAAGAATTTTGAAAAAAAAAAAAATCTATCTATTCTATTTCAGTTTTAATCTGACATGCTAGATGAAGAGATTATGTGTTTTTTTTTTGTACACGCTACAGAACATTGCGTATCTATCTATAAGCATGTGAATAGAACATTATTTAAGGATTTAGTTGATTTCAGATCTCCGTTTGGCTTATGAAGGGTACAGGACACTATGGTGTGCGTTATTGCGTGTGCAAGCGGGCAGGCGGATCGCACCTGCGGTCCGAGGGAGGGGGCGGGGCGAGAGCGTTGGCGTCGAGGCGCGCAGGGAAAGCGCGGTAGTACGCGGCGCGGTGGGGCAGCCTTTCCCCCGGCGCGCCCACCTCCACCTCACAGGCCCATGCGGCCCCTGTCCCCAACGCCCCGACGCCCGCGGCGCCCCCGGCCCACACGCTGTACCCGCGCGTCGCTAGACCCCCCTCACCCAGCCGGCCCCTGCAACAACACCCCTTCGTATCTCACAAGTCATACGTTTTTCCCTATACGAGTTGTGGTCTCTTATTAAAAAATACTGTTGATTGATGCTTTTCAAAATATATTGGCTTCATTCATAAATTCAGAAATTCACACGTCACATATTATTTAACTATAGGTAATAAATTTAAAAGACATTGTGACATCCAATAATAATTGTCAGTATACTGTTTATACTTTATACTTTACACTCATTTAGGTAAGTCTGCGACGTACTTTGGCGAATGTTATTGTTAGGCGTTCGTTCCTTCAAATATGTTTGAGCGAAGCAACGGCTGAATCATGCGTCATGCTCGTGAACGGGTGCCACCAACGGGAATAGGTCTGCTTTGTCTGCCCGTTTTGACATGCGTTGGATTGTGTGTACCTATGTACTATGTATGCATTTTTGAAGCTTCATTGTGGAAGCACTGTATGTGTATACAATATACATAGCGTAGTTTTGTTACCTATTGTATTTTTTTTTTTTTAAAAGAGCAACTGCTGAGTTTCTTACCGGCTCTTCTCAGCAGAATCTGCATTCCGAACCGGTGGTAGATTTATGACGTGTCATAAGAGCTACAAGTTGGCCTACATGAAATAAATGGAATTAGAATTAGAATTTAGGCAATAGACGCTAAGAACGTCATATGGAAATACATGAAAGTGTTTAGTTCCATTCATACTAACAAATGGCGTGTGAAAATGTCCCAAACCATCAGCACCCCAAACTCAAAGGTGCGAACTACATGCATAATAGGCAACACTCACCTCACAGCTCTTATTCTATGTTCGAAGACCTGGAGATTCGCGTCATACTCGCCCCAGTTGGCCATTATCTTGTTGTCTATGAGTGTAGCGAACATCTGTGTTTCGAGGAAGCGCGACAAAAATGGCCTGTGACGTTGCGGCTGGTCCGACAGAAAGGATGCTTTGTCGAAGTTCACCATTGACTCGCGCGCTGACAGCCAAGAGTCCCGATCCTTGTGAAGAAAGTAAGAAACTTTACGACATACCGCTCATTTGCGACAAGAGTGACATAATTCAAAATCGACGATGAGAGAATTCTCTCGTTAGAGAGTATTGTTTTGTGGATACTGCGGTCTCGAAACAACACAGCGGCCAACAAAGCGACAGAGAAATAATTCACAATATCTCTCGCTCTTATTTTTTTGTGCTTAGCGTAATGTTGTTTTTATAGCAAAAAGTATAAATGTTCGACACTAAAATTGGTGAATTTTGAGTTATGTCACCCTTGTGGCAAATGAGCGATACGTTGTACACAACCACTAAACTAAATTAACTGGTCTAAAGTAAAGTAGCATCCTTTTCCACAGTGGGTATTATGAAAGGGATAACACGAGATTTAGAAGTTTAAAGGACATCATCCATTTTGGTCCAAATCTGAAATGTCAGCCGAAAAAAATATTACTGTATTTCGTTAGAACTTGTCCGCCTAAACATTTCTTATTGTGACACTGAAGATGTAGGTCTATTATATTAAACTTGGTTTCTTTTAGTATAAATAAAACTTATTAAATTATTAGTTTTACCTGATCCGGCATGATGACGAAGTTCTCGTACATGAGGAACATGTGAACAAATCTGTTGAGGAACGTTTCTCTTATGGCAATGTTGAAGCGTATATCTTCATTGTACTGTTCCTCGTCGTTAAGTACTCTCTTTTTTGCTGTTGGCATCACTGTATCGGAATCTACATCGTCTATGTTTACACCTGTAAACGTTAATGTTTAGAAGTAAATAAGAAAAGATATAAAGATAGAGCTTGGAGCATTATCCTTCCTAATAAGTGTAAATCTGTATTTGTTTGTTAGTTTGTCCTTCAATCACGTTGCAACAGAGCTAAGTATCGACGTGATAAGTTGCGAGAATTTGCTTGCTTGAATGTGGAGTAGTGGTATAATAAGAGCCACTTTAAGAGCAAACTGGTTTAACAGGTGTGCGATTCTCTAGAATAGAATAGAAATCTGTTTTTTATTCAAATAAATTTTTACAAGTGCTTTTGAATCGTCAATGAATCTACCACTGGTTCGGAATGCTAAAAATGATTGCAATCGCATCTGATGGGTTGATACTCACTCGCTATTGGCTAAAATGCATTGTTGCAGAAGAAATGCGATAAATTCAACCAATCACCATATTTGCAGGTTTTACAGCATCGTCTTGCAGTTACCTGTGCGTTTTTTTTTTTGGGCACCATTGAACTGTGTCCATACACAGGGGTATACATAGCATAGTTTTGTTAACTATTGTAAAAATTTTTTTTTTTTTTGAAAAGAGCAACCGCCGAGTTTATTGCTGGCTCTTCTAGGCAGGAATGGCATTCCGAACCAGTGGTAGATTCATCGACGATTCAAAAGCACTTGTAAGTTTATTTGAATAAACAATATTTCTATTGTATTCTATTGGGTGAGATAGTTCTGACATAGGACTGATCACCCGCCTGGCGTTGGCAAGCTTTCCCCTCCTTATATACAACTAGCTTTAACCCGCGGCTTCGCTTACGTTAGGTTCGATTTTTTTAACCCCCTATTTAACCCTCTTGGGGTTGAAATTTTCCAAAATCCTTTCTTAGCGGATGTCTACGTCCTAACAGCTACCTGTATGCCAAATTTCAGTTCGATCGGTCCAGTGGTTAGAGCTGTGCGTTGATAGATCAGTCAGTCAGTCAGTCACCTTTGCCTTTTATATATTTAGATACCTGTGCGTTTGACAATATCCACGATGCGTTGCAGTGCGTCGAGGCGACGCGGCGCGCGGCGCGGCGAGCCGGGCGGCGACGCGTTCAACGGACGACTCTCATCCCATTCCAATACATCGTGAAACGAATGTTTGCGACGTAGGCCGCCTGTCGTAACAAATCATTATTTCAAGCCATAGTCACTTGAGTAAGGGGGATAACGACGATAACATCAACTAAGCCCTAACTCTGCCGTCCACAAGCTATAATGCCGTTACTACCAAAATCATATTTCCTAATATAAACCCCAAAACATTTGATTTAGGGTTTATATTAGGAAATATGGTCTTGGTAGTTAACGGCATTATAGCTTGTGGACGGCAGAACTGCCAACTTCACCAGGGGGTACCCCCTGCTAGACAACAGACCAGGCTATGGCGACCAACCAATGGCGGTATATCCATACACCCGGCCAGGCAACTGGCTGGTAGAGGTTACAGTGTGTTTTGGGGTAATTTGTACCTTGGAGTACAAATTACCCCAAAAATATCTGGCGCATGAGCAACAGGAATAGCCCAACGGTTAAAGGTGCGGACTGAAAACTGAAAAGTCGCAGGTTCGAGCCCTGTTATACTATTGTCGTACCCACTCCTAGCACAAGCTTTTCGCTTATTTGGAGGGGACAGGAGAATATAGCTCAAGTTTAGCTTGGCTAATATTCTTTATATTAAAATAAAATACATAGTTTAATTAGCCCCATCTTCCTGGGAACTGTCTCCGCGAGTAGGCAATAGCCGCCCGTTTTGCGTAATTAGCCAATTGAGGCTATTAAACCCAACTGTCAAAGGGGTGGGGTAATAGTACATTATGGTACAAGTGTCAAAGTTGGTGATTACCGCTGAGGCGCTATTGAGACCCGAGCCGTCAGGTGAGGGTCTTAAGGTAGCCGAGGACGGTAATCATCAATATACACGTGTATCATACGACGTTTTTCAACACACTTGTGAAGAAAATAACACTAAAATAGTACATTATGGTACACAACAGTGAAAACGAGTTGTGAAAATTTTTTCGCAATGGCGGGAAAAATTAATGTTGTTCTTTTGTTCGCCCTCTTGAGATGCTCTTGAGGGCAGGCAAAGATCGACGACCATACAGCCTATTCAGGTGTTTATTTGATTTAATCAGTTTTCCGAAACCTTTAATGTCCATAGACTAAAGAACGAGGTTTCTTTTGTTTTTGGCATTTCTCTTATAACTACGTACAAAATTTCGAGTTCTCTTTATTACAAAAAAAAAACAAAAGTTACTGACAGTTTTATTTATTAAACACGTACATGTTGAAATTATTTATTTAAATACGGAGTTGTATGAAATGATTGCTTGCTCAGGTACATTAATTTAACACGATATTTTTATAAATTATTGAACAAGATCTTTTTTGTAATAGAAACTTTTTTAAGAACACAGCAACTCACCCAATAAAATTTAAAAAAAAAAATTTCTTTAACTCACATTGTGAATAATAGTAATCAAAAGTCACAGTTTGAGTTAGAGGTGTCATTGTGTGCCTAGTTGCGGTGAACCGGGAGCCCCTTTATGAGCAAGTGTGTTGAAAAAAATGTAAGGTCGACGTTTCGATCCCCGTTGCACTATTGTCATTGTTAGTAACCTCATTATATTATGTTTTATTAGATTTTACCAACTTATGAAACACAAAATAATTAAAAAAAAACTAACCTGAGGGCAAAGTACAACTGCTGGTCATTCCATCATTAATGTTATGTTTGTATGACGATCCGTTTAGAGCTGTCCCTAATTTTGTTGGTTCTGTTTCGGGTCTTTGGATCTATGGACAAAGAAACAAAATAAATGAACCTAATAATTCTGATGAATGAGAGTGAAAGGACTCCTGCTAGATTTCATAAACCAAACTCGACACGGAAAAAATCACGGGCAAAAGCTTTTCATAATGAAATCAACGTTTGGTATTAATTTTTTTGGGCGGTTTAATTCTACGCCTTTAAAATAGATTACCTGATGCTTGTCTAAAACATGGTTAAGTTCCTCAATGAAGGGTGTCCTGTGCGGCAGTATCGGCAGTTCTTCGGGCAGTTGTATGTCAGGTTTGTCGATGTCGACCAAACACAGAGCTGCTTCAGAGCCCAAGGCGATGTTCCTTGGACCATTGCTGCCAATGGTGATGGCTGCGCTGTCGGCATGAAGACCTGTTAAAGTTACATAGTGTAAGACTTCTTTTTTTCCGGATTGATTAAGCTGCCGACCAGAGCAAGCGCAAAACTTTGTTTCGAGGTCGAGACCTAGGGCTCAGAAAAATCGGCATGCTTTTCCTAATTGCGCCTCCTGTGAGGCTAGGACCTCGGCTTAACATGATGCTGTGGCAAATTGGTGGGATGCTTGGCTTTATTAGTCCACATGCCCTCGTGAAGGAAAACATCTGCATGCCTGAGTGTGGCGTCCACTTTCACAAGGGTAAGTACAGGGTATAAATTGAAACAACTACCGTGCAATTCCGTAATGGCCATGGCCACACGTCCGCACGGCTCGACTCACTTGTAAGTTGTGACGTTGAGTCACTTCCACCTCGCGTCATGCGTCCACGACTATACTATTTATTTATATCTCATTTACATAGCATAGTTTCATTACCTATTGTAAAATTTTTTTTTTTTCAAAAGAGCAACCACCGAGTTTCTTGCTGGCTCTTCTCGGCAGGAAAGGCATTCCGAACCAGTGGTAGATTTATTGACGATTCAAAAGCGCTTGTAAAAGTTTATTTGAATAAAAATTATTTCTATTTCTATTGATCATCACACTGAGAGTTCTCCATAAAGTTCGCAAAGGTATGTGAAGTCTGCCAATATGTACTTGGACATCATGGCCTAATCCCTTCTCATTTGAGGGGACTGCAGAGTAGTGGACTGGCGATGGGTCAAGAAGAATGATATGTATAAGTATTAAAAAAAAATTACTAGTAATCAAACAAATTTAATTACCCATTACGAACGGCACTGGCGCATCCAAGAAATGATACAGGGGCGATGGCAGAATGGGCACATATACGTGAGCCCATGAGAATGGCAGCAGCAGGGACACTATGCATTCAGCCACCAACATTAGTCTATTGAAGTCTGAAATAGATTGAACATTTCAAGGTGATTTCATTTGAGTTGATGCCCGCAAATTCGTCCGACTTAAGTAGCTTGGAGGATTACTAATATTATAAATGTGTATTTATTTGTTGGTTGGTCCTTCAATTACGTTACAACACATCATATCGATGTGATATTTTGCATGAGAGTGATAAAGCTACCCACCGGATTTTTAAAAACTAAACCCAAGCGTCACCTAGTAGCAAAATAAGTTTGCTTACGAAATGAAATCTACTTTAACACGTTATGAATTTTTGTATTGAAAATCTATCAGATTAAAAATAACCAATCTTTTGATGTTGGCTGAAACTTATTCTGTGATGTTGGCAGACCCCTCCACTAGGTAAACCAACAACATCAAATGAGTTGCAGAGAGCTACTGGATACAGGCGGGGCAAAACCGAGGCCATCTATTGGTTGATAAAGAAGGAGGCCAAAAGAGACTTACCACTAGAACGTAACAGAACTTGATGTTCTAGTAGCACACAAGTAAACAATTGTACTACACACTCAACACCTAGAGTAGAAAACATCACACGTAGAGGATAATCTAACAGAGGTAACTCCTCGGGAGGATTTGGCATTCTTATCACCTGTAAAAAAAAAAATATTTTAACATGGTAAATATTGTGGCTAAGTAAGCAATGTGGTCAATTCTATTATACAATAGTCAAACACTACTTACAACTGGGATAGGATCAAGATGTGGTTCAGATGGTGGTACATAAAGACGTAAAGCCTGCCCAGGCAATGGCACTGGTACTTCATACAAAAGATTGTAGACGTAGGATTCTGGACTTAGTCCTGGTCCGGGTTGTCTGGGTAATGACCTAAAAGTTAAAATAAATCCTAATTTATGTATCTAAGAGGATTAGTATCAAGCAAATAAGTAATTCAATGAATATAGACATACAAAAAGACATTACAATTAATAAGTTACACTAAAAGTGACCAGTGAAACTCAGGTCTCGTTGCTTTACGTTGAGATTTGAAACGACATCAAAAGAGTCGCAGGGAGCCACTGGATTCAGGCGGCGCAAGACCGAGACCTGTGGAGGTCCATGCAGGAGACTTATGTCCAGCAGTGGACGTCTATTAGTTGATAAAGTAGAAGAAGAGATTTGAAATAGAAGACACCTTGCTCATAGCAGCTAAGTCTACCATGACACGTACGAAAAAACCAATAACACACCAACCAAGTGGATGGAGATATGTTGGTTTGTACAAAAATTAATATTACTAATATTTTATATCATTTATAAAAATGGTTAATCTGTACCCAAGTTAAAAAAATTATAGTACATACCTAAATAAATTTTCTAAGAATAGTTGTGCTACCCTGACATAAGGGTATTGGCATATAAGTGCTATACTTTTGGCTACATAGAGCTTATCTTTGGTTATGTCGTAATAAGTGAGGGCTGCCCCAGTGTGTGGAGCTAATTTGAAGGATCTTGGCAATGAACGGGAGCTTTCCTTTCCTGATCCCTTTCGGTGCCCTGGTGGAGTTTGCCCACTGGACAGTTCAGTGATATACATTGCCTAAAATTAAATTGAATTCACTTCATTATTTTATTCACAAGAATTAATTTTTAAGTATTTATCACACTAATATTATAAATTTGGTTGTATATGGATGGATGTTTGTTACTCAAACATGCAGCAACAACTGTACCAATTTGGCTGAAATTTGGCAAAGAGATAGACTATAGTCTGGAATAACACATAGGCTTTTTAGTCCTGGAGTTTTCACTGGAATTAAAACCTCAATCCACACAAATTAAGTTGCTGGCATCAGCAATAGTATTCTATAATTTCACATCCTGAAACTCTCATGAGTGTATTTCTCTTAGATAACTACTAAACTTAACTGGATTTATTAACTACACAACTATCTTTCATATAAATGTAATTTGGATAGAAAAGTAAAAAGCAGATATTGTGGTTACTCTTTCTCCCATGATTTTTAGAAGTCTCAAATTTTGGTAATAGGTTTTTATAAATATTTTGTTTTTATAAATTTTGTTTATATTTAGTTAAAAAAATATAGTTACATTACCTACTTTAATATTACAGGGTTCTTACCTGCAATGTATGCATAGCGCTGCAAATGTTCCTGTTTCTAACTTCTTCATAAAATATAAGACTGTATCCATAATATCTAGATGCATTTTCTCTAGTTACAACAAAACTGTGAAACTTTGGCTCCAATGAATGTTTTTGAGTCTTAAATTGAAGACCAGCTGGGAGACAAAGCTGTAGACAGAATGGTGATATTTTATGTGTAAACAATAAATATGTATTCTTTCATGATAAAAATATTTGTCACAATTACTTACCATACAAACTGCATGTTCATCAAATGGATTACTATGAACATTATCTGGATAGTGAGCTAAAACCTTCCCTTTATATGAACGGTCGAGTGGAGATACGTGTAAGTTATCACCTAAAATAAAATAACCACCACATAAGATTCCATGTCAAGTGTAAATTGACTTACAACAAAGAAAATTTTATATTCACCACTAAGCCTATCAGCTTCGAGTCCTGAATCAAAGTCCAGGCCACATATTATAAAATAATCCGCAAATCGACATCCTACAGATAAATCCGAGACAGACATATTCATATCGACCCGTTATTTATTATTTGAGATACTTCACACTTTCTCTTCCAGTTATAGATTCCCAGATTTGTCTCAGCATTGTTTTCTCGTTCGTAGATTGCAAATAAAATTATAATACATTATGGGATCAGATCGTCAATAATATCAATGTTTGCTAATATAAATTATGTATTGTTTTATTATCATATTTTCCACATCATTTCAAAAAATTATTTAATAAAAATTAATTTGAGTAACATTTTATCTTCAGGTATAGACCAAAGACTAAAGAGTTTATGCAAAAACTGTCAAACACAGAACTTATATCCAAGCTGTGTATCCAAGAGAATGTAATCACTCAGTGATACTCTTTGGTGACGAACCGTAGAGAGAGAAGACATAGAGCCAGTGACGATTTCTTTCTCACTCACACTAAAAAGAGAGCAGAAATAAAGTTATTAATGTGATAAACAGAGACGCAGCTACCCAATTTTTTGTCCCTCATCGTGTAACCAGTTTTTTTCAAGGTCGCCACACTTTTGTGCGAAACAAACTGACAGTTATAAGAAAAATTTAGAATCTATGTGTGTTGCCAGCTTTAGGTACCTATACAATGTCCCGATTTTCCCTATCCTACTTATATTATAAATGTGAAAGTTTGAATGTATGTATGGCCATCCATACATATATCCAAATTTCAGCCATATCGGTTTAGTGTGGCGTGATTGAGTAACAAACATATGGATGTTTGTTACTCAATACGCCACACTAAACCGATATGGCTGAAATTTGGCACGGAGATAGGTTTTTTTTAGTAATGTCCTCTGACATACCGTAAAGGCGGGTTACTTTGGCTACTTTTTCAATTTTTTTTTTAATTTTTTTGAAAAAAAAATAAAGTCGTGATGGAAGAAATGAATATTAGGAGAAAAGAAAAGAAAGATGATGGATACTAGAATATAATATATGTCGGCGATGATTAAAGTGTATTCAGTTAGATAGTGTCGGTTACTGTTCTGAATCATCCTGAAGTTTCGTTCGAATGTCCAACGACCAGTCGAGAACTGTTGGCGATCTTAAGAATTATTTTATTTACAAAGTTCTTAATTTTTAAAGCCATTTTTAAATAGCTAGAGGCAGACTTTTAATATTTTTTTTAAATAATTATTAACTTAAACTATGAAGAGTTGCAGTTTTATACGACTGCCTGAAAAAAGGAATATACTGTTAATTTCATTAATGATGATTTTGATGACTAAATATACAATTTTTGTTGCTTTTAATTCAATAGCATTACTCGATCGAAGGAAAATTTTAACTGTTCATTACAAATTATTTTGTGTAACATTCTTACTAGTAACGAAAAAAAATTTTCCTTTGTGTTACATACATCTTTTTTCAAAGTGACTCACATATGCTAAATTTCTATTCGGCATTTAAATATTTTTTTAAGGAGCAAATAATTATCTAGTGAATTGGTCCTATGAAACTACATTAAAAAACTTTAGTATAAAAAAAAATATTTTTAAAAAACCGACTTACGTGTACAAACTAAAATTATTTTATACTTTTAAGTGGTGGTTGAAGTTAATATTGTGTGCAATAAAGAATAATAAATTCTTTATTGCACACAATATTAAGATATATGTAAAAAATAGAAGCTTACCCTAATAGGTATGTCTCTCCCAGACAACCTTATATGTGTAGGTATGTTATTTAAAAAATAAAACAGTTCAGCATCTGTTTTGTCGTTTTATTTAAAAATCCTGGGAAGAATTTTCCATCTAATTTGGGGTACTAGGGGAGTGCAGTTATTGTGGCAACATTAAACTCGAACTTGTCATGTGACGTCATCATTACGTCATGTTATCTCTATTTCAGTCGCGGTTACACAGTACCTTGGTCTATTGCCTTCTCTGTCTACGTGACGAACACAGACGTTGAAGTTCTGAAATACCCTATAATATTGTCTATGTTGCGCTGTTGTTTACTCTGTCTTACGTAGTAATTAATACCTAATCTGTGTCTACGGTACCTACACAGACAAGAGACAATACAAGTACAAGATTTGTACAAGATAAATAAAAAAAATAAGACTGACGTAGTGTAGCGGGGTCTGTGTGTCATTATCTATCATAATTCATATTGTCTGTCACACAAACATATAAGAGTATATGTTTGTGCCCTAATCTATATTTACTCTTTGGTTTGTGGTCTGTCATAAAATAAAATATGTAGTAGGAAAAATTAAATTACATTATTAAAATATTGAATTTGCAATAATTTACCAAATAATAAATCCAGTGTTGAGTCCTGTAGATATTTTCTAGGACTTCGTTGTCATAGTGTAACAGTTCTAATTGACTGTGATATTTTGTTTATATCGACGATTGTTCAAAAGCCAATAGGTATGTATAGGTAAATAATTAATATTTTTTTAGTTTGTTGTTAAATTGTGAGGTGTTTTTGAAACTTTATTTTTTAACGTATATATAATATTATAATAATAATATTATTTTATTATTTTTTGACTATCAATATACTTTTAGAATATTTAATACTAAAAGTATTTAAATACTTATGTATTTATAATTTTTGGGTATTGACTATTGCTGCCCATTAAAAGTAGGTACATAGCAGTATCACCTATCTTTAAAAAATAAAGATTTTATTTACCTTTTTTTGTTTCAGAATGCTTAGAGGAAGAGTGCAACACCTATTCCATTGTACATTTTTTATATCATTTATATTTTTATTTTTGGTGTTTGCTGGGGCCATCAATCTTGATGACAAAGAAAAACCATATATTGATCCTTGGGAAACCTATGGCATCTATGGAACTCTAACATTGTACACATTAAGGCTCCTAACATTTCTTACTATACCTCAAGTCCTATGTAATTTTGCTGGACTAACATTATTTAATGCATTCCCAGGAAAAGTTAATCTAAAAGGGTCTCCATTACTTTCACCGTTTATTTGTATAAGAGTTGTAACTAGAGGTGATTTCCCCAAGCTAGTAAGGGACAATGTGAACAAAAATATGAATACATGTTTAGATGTTGGCATGGAGAACTTTATGATAGAGGTTGTGACAGATAAAGCTGTAAACTTGCCTAAGCATAGGAGAGTCAGAGAAGTGGTTGTGCCTGCAGATTACAAAACTAAAACTGGTGCATTGTTCAAGTCGAGAGCACTGCAGTACTGTTTGGAAGACAAGGTTAACATACTGGCAGACACAGATTGGATTGTACATCTGGATGAGGAAACTTTATTGACAGAGAACTCTGTTCGTGGTATATTAAACTTTGTACTCGATGGCCAACACCAGTTTGGCCAAGGTCTCATCACTTATGCCAATGATCATATAGTCAATTGGCTGACAACATTGGCTGACAGCTTCCGTGTAGCTGATGATATGGGAAAACTCAGGTTTCAATTCTACATATTTCACAAGCCCCTCTTCAGTTGGAAAGGTTCCTATGTAGTCACTCAAGTAAGTTGTAAATGCTCTTATGCATTAAATAAAATTCTTTTTATAAAAATTAAAATTACTTATAGTAATTTGGAGATGTACACATTAATGTTATTAGTGCATGATATTATTACTATATGACTTTATCTAATGGTTTTCAGAAGTGGGATAAAAAATATGTTTGGTGGTATATTGTGTGATTTGAAATTAATTGTGTATTTTTTTAGGTTGCTGCAGAAAAGAAAGTATCATTTGATAATGGTCTTGATGGGTCAGTTGCCGAAGATTGCTATTTTGCTATGAAAGCTTACATGGAAGGCTATTCATTCAATTTTATTGAAGGAGAAATGTGGGAAAAATCCCCATTTACACTGTGGGATTTTATGCAACAAAGAAAACGGTGGATTCAAGGTATTCTTTTAGTTGTACATTCTAAAGAGATACCTCTTGTTAATAAGGTTTTTCTGGCCATATCTTGTTATTCCTGGGTTACACTGCCATTTTCCACCAGCAACATTTTACTTGCAGCAATATGTCCTATACCTTGCCCACATATTTTAGATTTAATATGTGGATTTATAGGTGCTGTAAATATTTATATGTACATATTTGGAGTTATTAAATCATTTCCAATACATAGATTTGGCCCTCTAAAGTTTTTTATGTTTGTTGGAGGTGCCTTAGCGACCATCCCCTTCAATATTGTAATTGAAAATATTGCAGTTATATGGGGTGTGTTAGGCAAAAAGCACAAATTTTACATTGTAAATAAAGAAGTCAAAGTTCCAACAACAGTTTGATTGCCATTTTTAAAGCAAAAACACAAAGCAGTTGATATAGATGTACATTGCACAAATTACTTAATGATTATAGTATTCATTGTTTAAGTATTGAAGTATGTTGCACATATTACGAGTATGATGTGAATTATTTTTATTTTCTATCAGTGACTGAACAGTTTAGCATGAACAAGTGATTAATCATCTATCCTTTATTACCAAAGATAAAATAAAGTATGTAGTATTGTTTAGTTATGACCCAATATCCATCCTTTAATTTTTTTATATATAATGCTCATTTTCTGCAATTATCTTTTAAGTATATTCCAGTCTCTGTAAGAATGCATTCCTGAAGTCTGTGAAATGGTCATGTTAAAGGTAGAATTGGGATAGACACCTCACTTTTGAAAGGACCTCCTAATTTCTAAACTATTAATTTACCTTGAATAATTACTATGAATATTTTAAAATGCTTCAAAATACGAAATTCCGACTTCAGAATCGCATTCTTTCAGCGACCGAACTGTAGTAATGTAGAAACATCGCCGTTTCTGAATGCTCTATGGAAACTACATTAGTTGAAAAATAAAATCACAGAAAACTTTACTGTGAAATTTTCAAAAACTAAGATTTGACCAACCTTCGTTTTTTTTGAATAAACAAAATGGGATTCTTTTCAGCAAATGAGTAGGTATAATAAGTAAATTCTGGAAAATCTTGGTAAACATGTATTTTCTGTTTATTCAAAATACATGGATGGATAAGATAGTGTAATTATACTTGGGTTTTTAAAGAAGACATATTTTTGATAAGTTTGTTGTTGTTATGTTTCTATCTAATATGTATATTTATGTGGGTAAGTATTTTTGTAAGTAGGGGTATTATCATATTGTTACATACTTATAACACTGAAATGCTACTAAATTAGATACTTTTGAAAATAAATGTGAATGTTTTGTATTAATCGGTAGCACAAGATACACAACATTGTGTATTTATTTATATAAAAAATAATAATTTGTAATCCTATTATAGTTAGCATGATGATTATTTATTGATGCACAATTTATAGATTAATATTTAGAATTTGAAGCATTTTTGTTTTTGAGTCAGTATTTTGTTTTTCCACATATGTACTTAAATTACATATATTTTTGAGATTGTAAGTTGCACACCAATGGATTATTATTGGTTTCTTTCAGAATTGTTCAATTTAATAATATAAAAAAGTCTGATTATTATTTTGTTGCTGTATAAATACCTGAGACTTGAATATTTTATTTTATATTATTTTAATGGAAAATCAACAGCCTTTAAAATAATTTAATCAGACATTCAGGTAGGTTAGAGTTAATCATAGGTTTTCACAAGTAAATTCTACATAACACAGTTACCTATCGAAACACAGCAAATGCAGAAAACAAATAAAATACAAGGTTGATTGGACTGCAACAGTTTATATTAAAAGTCAGATTATAATGTAGACTATACCTAGTTATTTTTTATACTGCCATAAAGTTTTATATTTGAAGATATTGGTGCACATTTAGGTTCATTGTAAACTGAATTCAGCAGACGTGAAGCGCGATTAACAAAAGAATTCGATCAGTAGGTTTTGTGTAATTTCTCAAGTTTACGTTAACTGTGAGTAAAGTCTTAGTATGGACGGGGAAAATATGTAGAATGTTTCCATCTAAGTATAAAAAAAATTACACTATGGCCTCTGTAGGGTTCGTATTCGATGACATTAGCGTCAAAGCAAAATGAACCTTAATTTTATTTCTTTAAAGTCATAAATTCAGTGCATTTCAGATTTTAAATCGGAGCGTATCCATATACGTAAACGTATAAGAACGTATGCATGAAATCGAGCTCTAATTCAATGCGTTTATGGTTCATTTTACTTTGATGCTAATGTCATCGAATACGAATACGATCAATCGATTTAAATCTTATACTAACTCTACTGTACTTGATTTATATGCCACTTATAAATGAAAATATATTTAATAAAAACGCAAGAATTCGGGCGATTTGCAAGGAGAGGGGTGTTGTCGGCCTCCAGTGTTCCATATATTATTATCATCATATCAGTTAAAACATTTCTTATCTTATCGTCTAAATAGTTATACCTCCTTATAATTATTATAGAATAAATAAACGATAACGATATTCCCATACGTTACGTATTCGATGGTCGTTGAGGTCCCCATATGGTAGGTGGACCTTGTTACAAACCTTTGACATCGAACTAGTCATAAGGAGTTGGATACAGTCGGCACTAGACGGGCGTATATAAGTCCCTTAATAAAACCTATGTCCGGCATTTGACTTCCACCAGTTAAAAACGAAGAGGGATCTTCACTGAACCATTGATTTATGTGAAAACTTGTCTTCCTATGTCTTGCCTCTATTTTGAGGTGCTCCTTTCTTTGAGTGAACTATGGTTTGTGAAACACCTCTTATTTCAGCTATCTAAGCTAACTCCAGAAGCCTATCAAGCCGCCTAGGTTGCCCAGGACTTCCAGGGTTGAATCTGAGGAGCTCAGGTAGATTTTTACACGCCCTTAGGCTCCCACGGCACATGCGTTGGTGGTTTTTTTGCCTGTGACTGCTATATCGAAAAGGTGTTTGTTTAATGGGCCTGTGTCCTATTATATATCTCCCACCACCTTCCAGAGTTTGCCTCTATCCAGGCTAAGTCATTTATTTCGTACTCATAATTGGGAATGCGCTTTGAGTCGAGTTTCTTATTTATGCAATTTATGCAACCACGTATTTTACTTATTTGAAGGGCAAGGTTCTCGTACGATTGGTTCTTGTATCATTCAGAGTGGACTTATGTAGTCGTACCTACCTCCATTGCATCAGCTTTAAGGTGCTATGATCATTTCCAAATTCTCATAATATTTTTATAAAGAGCAGCCAGCCTTTCTTTTAACAATATTTTTTTGACTGAAGACTTTAATTTTTGACGACAAAAACATGCGAACTCACCCTATTTTCCAAGAGGGGATTCAAGTCCTAACAGCTTACAGTTTAACAAGAAAAATAATCTATCAATGAGTTGGTTGTACAATACTCGTAAATTGGATTTCCGGCATTTGGTGCGGCATTGGTATTTTGGTCTCGATCGTGATAAGCAGAATCTGTGACGATATCACCATTCACCAACTGACTTATGCGTCACTTGGTAAATTTAGTGGAATTTCCTGCCTCCCACAAAGTCATCCAGACCGCATCGCCCATATTAGTCCCTACTTATTATATCCACAGTACAATCTTGTGTTTTATTTGTAATAATTTTGTAATATATTGTTTTTAGTTCTTTAAAATGCACAAATGCAGAACAAACGCATAATTTCAATTATTTTTGGGTATAAATGTAAATAGGATTTATTTGTTAACCTATTTGCTTTGAAATTATATAAGTGCAAAAATCATACTGTTTTTAAATGGAATATAATAAGTCGACCAACAAAATTTATTTTTTGGCATCAAAACCTAGCTTCTAATTTAATAACTCAGCAACGGGAAAATGATGAAGCTTCTAATATACTAACTCGGCTTCTTCACAATGGCCACAAAATATTCCAAAGAAAGCATCAAATAAAGAGCCACTATTTTTATTATTGTCCACTGCCACTGCACGATTTGGTGCGAGTGAGATGGATACGACTGGCCATTTGCACGATTTCGTTGGTGCGAGTGAGACGGATGCGACTGGCAATTTGCACGATCTCGTTGGTTATGGCTATTTGCACCAATCAGAGAGCGCCATTCAAAACATGCATTTGTTTTTTTTTGTTGTTCTGTTGTTAGTGTGTTAATATTGCAATTATTTTTGTATAATTTTTTCTTTAAACTAAAGTTAGGTTAGGTTAGGGTTATACATGAATATTCAGGTGCCCGGCCGAAGGCCGGGCACTTAGGTTCTGTTGGGATCGTAAACCTACCTAAAACTAAAAAAAAAGTTGAAAAAAATTTGATTTTTTTTTTCAAAAATGTTATAATGTTATGTGTAGGTATTTATCTTGAGTTAAATTTAAAAACAATCATTTTTTAAATTTCATTTTATCAAAAAAAAACGTTTTTTTATTTAGTTAGAAACATTTTTTTATTTCATTTTTCTCACAAAAAAAAATAAATTAAAAATGTGGTTGAAGATTTGGTGTATTATTTGATGCTAATATTTAAGTATTTTAGGAGTTCACAGTTTGAAGCTAAGTTATAAATATAGATGCTAAAATTATATTTTTTAGAGGCTCACTAGTTGAAGCTGACTTAGTAATTTAGAAGCCAATAATGGTATTAAATAGAAGCTCGTTTAATTACATGCCTTTTTAAATTGTATTTTATTATATAGTATAATATTATAAAAGGTATATGAAAGGTAATTGCAATCGATGTCACAAGGAACTGTCAGAAAATTTTAGAATGGATGTAAACTGAAACAAATAAGTACAATGTTCAAAATAAACGTAAGTACAACAAAATAGGATTGTCAATCCGCCATTTTCTATATCTTGTCATGTATCTTTGTATGTCTCACGCTGGTCTCACCATTGAGGAAGTCAGAATTACAAAATGGCAGATCGATATTCCAGTTATTATATTGTATCGCATTACTTAAACCTACACAAAATTGATGTAAAACTTTATTTTGTAATAATAAATAATTGGTTGGTAAAAATGTATTGAAAATTGAAATAGACTTGGCCTCCTTAACGTTGCATTTAAATATAAAGTTATTTTTTAGGGTTCTTTCTACTTTTTACTTGGCACATAAATTATACCTAATGCAAGTACGATTTCCCTTTTCAATTTATTGGCACCATCGATGTATTGGCACTCTAAGCACTGTAAAGGGTTTTTGTATAGGTCTGATTATAAAAAAAAACAATGTCTTATTGCAACTGAAAATACAAAAAAATATATATACTTATTGAATGTAATTTCCACAATGGTGTAATATTTTATCGGAATTGATAAACAAGGAGTTTTTCTATAATTTTGCTGAAAGTGCCATTATTTGGATAGTTTCTACTACATTAGCTACTGTGTAGTTTTAATCACTTATTTTATATTGTTTCATGTAGGATTAAATAACTACATAGCAGTGGTAAATAAGAATGTATTGAGTTATCTACTGGTAAGATAAGCAAACCAAATATAATGTTTTAATCTTTGGTAAGTTGAAAAGGAAAAAGTATTAGAATTAAAGTTATAGGAGGCCTGCGTCATGTTTTGTTAGTTAATCTAGACAATTAAAATGGTTTCCTGTTAAAATTGAAATAATAATTGTCGTTAATAATGTACTACGTTGTCTTAAGACCAGTGCATACGAGTGGCGCCGAAGCACAGCCTGTTTTTATCATCATAATAAAATAAACAGCTTTATTTACTTCGATGTTCGCTTAAAATTGTGTAATATAGTGAAAACAAAACGAAAATCTGGCACAGATACGTCCAAGCGCGGTGAGATTTTTAAGCTATTGCATAGCTTCTATCGCGGGCCAGCGTGGAGAACGAAGCCAGAAATTCCGTAACGAAAATAACCTGACACGGAACTCATCTATGGTGAGCCGCTAGATGGCGTTGATAAAAAATGCTATGCAATAGCTTTACCGCGGCAGTCCCCGAGTGCCACACGTCTTTTTTTTCAGCGATATGTTAAAGAAAATGAAGCTGAGCTTAAATTGTTTTCATCAAACGAAAATGTGTCTCGCCGCCACCTCACTCTGTTAACTTATCAATGGATCATTATCATATGACAATGTACGGTATTGTTAATATTTTAAACACAATAATTGACTAGTCATACTTAAATGTAGTTTTAATATTTATTCCTAATTGTAATTTAAAATACCGTAATAGACCAGTGTTGTAAAATTATGCTACAAGCCGATATAGTAAGAACATTTACGAATTACGAATATAAAAGTGATTATTTATCTTCGTGTCGGACTGTCGGTATTTTTACGTATTTTAGAGATTTCCACAGTGACAGGTAGAAGTTAATTTAAAAAAGCCTCAATTGTGACGGTTCGATCCCTACCCATTGCACTATACCAGTCTTAACACAAGCTTTCCCTTTTTTTTGGAGGAATAAAGGAGAATATTACTTAAGTTTTGCTTGGTTAATATTCTTAATATAAAAAAAAAAATGCAACCACGAATGAACGTACGAAAAAAATGCATCACGAGATTTTCAATTCGTTATCAAGAAGAAAGTCAAAAGGTCATTATTCGTTAGAAGGCAAACTGTATTCGTTATCACGAATGCAGTTTGCCTTCGCGAAAGTACGAATAATGACCGAAACTATCGTAAAAATACCTTCACGATTCGTAAAATACGTTATCAGTTCGCTGCTTCAATTCAAAAGTACCACAAATAAAAAAATTTTAGAAATGTTTTTATTGCAAAAATACAATCGTAATCCTTCATATTTTTATATTTAAAAAAGACATCCATTGATAAATACGCTTCTAATGATGTATAATATGCATATATTTGATATAGAATAAGAAAGCAGTAGACAAAAAATAGTTTATTAGCTCTTCTGTAAAAAAGTGTAATTTTGATTTATGGTGGTTTTGAATTGAAGCAGCGAGTTGTAGATTCCTATGTTTCTTACGCCTACTATGTACTGAGAGGTCAATTCCAGGATCAAAATATATGTCAATTGTTGCCCTTTGCTTTATGTATAATTGCTTCAATTTACTGCCACATGACACGTCCTCAGTTTAGGTCGTAGGTTACACGAGCAATGTCCTAGTTTTAAACGGCTGGTAAATTTTGAGGGCTCCGTGACAGGTTGTCCGTATTTATCACAACTGCTTCTTTTAGTATCTACTAGGTAAAGGTGTCTGAAAAAGGTCTGAAAGTTTTAAAGTATACTGCTTGTCTGACTTTATTGCAAGCCAATTTTTTTCGCGACTTAGTCCGCTAACTAGGTTTTTAAATCCCGCGCGACCCCTTTGTTTTTCCGGGACAAAAAGGTAGCCCAAGTCACTCCAAGTCCTCAACCATACCCATGCAAAAATCACGTCGAGCCATAGCTCTATTGCGGCGTGATAGAGAAAAAAAAGCAGCTTTTTTTCAGAAACCAGCAATAAGCCAAACAAATGGGATTTGAATTGTAGGCGGTCGAATAAATGCATATAGGTAACTATTTTTAATTTTAAGTTTTATTAAGATACGGAGCCCTCAATATACCAGTTTCTCACTTTGACCAGTTATAGTGAAAATTTTAAAAGGAAACATTGTTAATAATTATACCGCGAGATACTGTGTCACAGTGATCTGCCTACTAACGATTAGATATGTAATTGTACCTGCTACGTGTACCAAACGTGATAAAAATGTGCATGAAGTATTTGGCGGTAATTGGTAATGTGATACGTATCTAATTTGAGACTTACGTACCTGCAAAGAACATATAGAAAGACCCTGTACGCTGGTTAACACTTGAAATTAGTTATTTATTGTGATCTTTAAAGTAAACAGTGCTTATAAATATAGTTATTAATGTGCGTGATTGTAATTGATTATTGATTATTCGGCACCTCAATATAATAGATAATTACTTAGGTATATCGAATAAAAGTGAATGCTGATTGCATATAATATTGTGTTTTTATTGAAACTATCTATAGTTAATCATTAGGTGATTTTCTGTTTAGTCGGCACGGAATCTGCTTATTATCGGTACGCTCTGCACCGATTCGGTACATTCTTAATAAGGGCTTTTATTTCAACGAGTGGTTCCCGTAGTGTACGGGCGCGGGGCGAGAAGGGTAACCCTTTATCCTTCTCGCCCCGTACAAGGCGCCAGAAGGGTAGCGCTTTACCCTTCTCGCCCCGTACAAGGTACCCGTGTTCGTTAGGATACAAGGGAAGTGTGAAGCGTTAATGAGGAAAGTGATGTTCGCAGAAGAAGATGCAAAACTTTATAACGTTGAGAGTGATCTCTGTGGTCTTAAAAGTGGAAGGTTTTGGGTTCGATTCCCGATCTTGGGTTTCGTTTGGGTGGCATAAAATTTAAAAAAACATAAATGTATTCGTGGAACCTTATTGCAGCGCTACCTATCTGGGTCCAATTGTGAATCTATTTCTAAACCATCAAGGGACCCACTCAAACACACAAAATAGTTTTC
The DNA here is from genome assembly GCA_933228805.2 of Hipparchia semele. Classification (NCBI taxonomy): domain Eukaryota; kingdom Metazoa; phylum Arthropoda; class Insecta; order Lepidoptera; family Nymphalidae; genus Hipparchia; species Hipparchia semele. The sequence continues at coordinate 9,481,309 of OW121713.1, read as the reverse complement.
ATCAAAATCGGTCCAGAGATGTTGGAGTTAGGAGTATGTACAAACGTTCAAAAGAATTAGATAGGTAACCTATTCATAGTTCACTAGGTTTCTTATTAGGTTTAAGTTGGAGGAATAAGAGCAATACTGATAACGTTAAGTAGTACATTCTGTCGTGTAAATTGCTACACGTACCTAAATAAAAAAGTATGAGTTCTATAGACGTATTTAGTACCTACCCTTTTTCCTAATCTCACTCTTTTATCTGAAGAACAACACAAATAAAGATATCTAAGTGCTAGTAGGTACGATTATGACGTGGGTATCTATTATGTGTCATAAATTCCATTCGTGTTGGTGCATTTGTACCTATTTACAGGGTTTTAGGCCTTACCTCGTGACATCGGCCGTGTACCTACATCATGTACCTACTTATTTAATATTTAATTTTTGTACAGCAGTGGACGTCTATCAGACTAATATTATAAAAGTAAAAGACTTGTTTTGACAATAATAACATATTTTTCACGATTCTTTCCTAGCACGCATGATTTCGACTTCGAGTACTAATGACGGTACTACAGGAAAAACGTGACGCTGTTTAGGTATAAGTAATAATATAGTAACAGGAAACCTAAAATGAAACAGTATTTTAGAATAAAAAGTCGTTAGAAATAATTTAAAAAGTTTGCTAAATACCTATTCTAAAAGTTTAACATTGCCCTTCTTAAGTACTACTGTACCTAGGTAAGAAATTATTTAAACCTATTCTTACTGTAGGTAGATAATAATATTGCGTATGTGTGCGGCCACAGAAGAGGACCTCAAAATATCGCAGCAAATATTTTCGCGCATCCATAGCGTCTAGTGCGCAAAGGCGACTCTTCCAAATGATTGAGTGCTTTCCTAAAATCCAATTATAATTTTGATAAGACTCTTAATTCGAATCCTGGTGGTGAGAGAGAGTGAGTAGTTGGTTGGTGCCTACGTAGGTACTCGAAAATACCCATTTCTTAAAAAAATATTCACAAAAATATTTGTATGAGGAAATAACATCAATATTATCGTAAGCTATTACGGTAAGTGCAGGCTCTACTGTATCGAAGGCAATCTATTAAAACTTTGTGGACAACCAGCGGCTTAGATTGATTGAATAGCTTATTTTATTTGCACTAAGCTCACAAGGGAGTGATGGGTGCTACGGAGAGTCTACGAGTAGGTACTTATAATTCGAGGATTTAATAAAAATCGGAAACGAATTAATAGTGCGGGTGGACAATGCGATGCGGTGCGGCCGAAGACCGACGAGAACCGAACAATAGTGGAGCCGAAGGCTACTTTTCAAGAAAATCAGAGTTCCCATGGAATTATTAGAAACTAATTAAATAATCCACGCGGAAGAACTCGCGGGCATCAGCTAATACGTAATAAGATAACTCTATGGATTGGAATTGTATCAACTTTATCCACATAAGTACTTATTACAAGTTGATGCCCGCGACTAACGTTTTTTAATTCCCGCGAGTACTCTCTTATTTTCCGGAATAAAAAGGAACCTATGTATTATTCCAGAATATAATCTATCTCTGTGCCAAATTCCAGCCAAATCTGTTCAGTCGTTGCGGCGTGATTGAGTAATAAACATCTATCCATTCATACATCCAAACTTTTATAAATAGGTATAACAGCTGATATGAATAAGATTTTATGAACTCGTACTTATCTAATCTTTTAATAAATAATTTATGAAAATATTGAATTGCTTGTTCTTCTAAAATTAATGAGCTTTGTTTATGTTAAGGTTGATCTTTTGCTTTTACTTGATGTTTGTTCTATAAGTAACATATGACCGCAGGGAGCTTCCGAACGAAACTTCCGCTTTTTAGAGCCAGGGGAATTCAACACGGGGCGGTTTACTTAGTTGTTCTTCTGAGGCGTTATACTGAATTTCACTGGGTAGGTAACTTTGAATAGGTAAGTACCTACCAGAGAAGTTTTTTACATTTTATGGATTTCTTTACTTCTATCTACTTCACCTCACTTCAGCACTGCCTAGGATTCTGATCACTTATTATGCTCTAAGTCGCTCATGGTAAATATGTACTTATATTATATAACCTATACTATATATCTTACCTTCTCTCTCTGCGATTAATTTTCATAGCTGAGAGTCGTGACCTTGTCCATTAATCACATATTAATTGGTAGGAGTTTTCTTGGGTTGGTAATGCGGTTGGTTGTTAGATCCTTTCGCACAGGCACGACACAACAAGAGTCAACAACAAAACAAGGGAATTTCGACTCTTGGGTTCGTGAAGGCCAATTTTGGATAGTCGGTATCCCATCCAGTTATCGATTTGATTCAGCAATGCTTGACCAACAGAATCTCAATAATATTATAAGTAGGTAGGTGGATATAGAAATATTTGAATTGTTGTTGAGTTCACCAGAGACAGTGACATAGCTCATCGAGTTTTTAAGCTGAAATGGTAATAGGCGACATAGTTTAATAAATAAGGTCGTTAGGTTGTAACCTGAACGACCATATTTAAAAGATTGGCGACCTAACATCGAAAAGTGCAGACCCCCACAAGGAACGACGAGGAAGGATGAAGGTGGAACGACGACATCAGACAAGCTACAAGAATCTGCTGGATACAGGAGTGAGGAAATCCCTAAAAGAGACCTATATCCAACCAATAACCATGGATGTTTATCGGTTGAGAAAGAAGAAGAGAAAATAGTTAGAACCATTGCATAAACTGCTTTATGAAGCCTACAAATTACACAAAAATATAACTTCTGAATCTATTCAAAACTACACTACTTTTTAAAGAGATTACTCGCTTGAAGCCCTATACATGCGTTCGTGACCCGCGTGTACCTATACCCAATATAACATCGATGTATGGCGCATGCTTGGCCATAAGTTAACTCCACTTAATTTAATAATATAGCTTGCAGTGTAGGTAATCTATTACCAAGGGCAAATGATGGCAGTGTTCGGTATTGGCACGGAAAGATTCGGTCGAGTGTCTGGTAGACCAGTGCTTCTAAAAAAATGAGTGACGTGGAAGATTGCAATGGTGTGGATGACAGTGACGCCGACGAGGGCGAAGGGTACGTTGAAAACGAGGAGCTTGTTGAAAGTGTCATGTGTTAATTTTGTTGGTGCTCATCCAGTTTAAATAGCAAGGTGTCTCCAAAAGACGTTAAGAAAATTTTGACAGGAAGCCAGTTTGTGCGATTCTGTAAAAATGATTGCATCGTGTAACGATCGCAATGGCCTCTGATTGGCTGAATTTATGGCAATCTTGCTGCATAAATGCATTTTAAACGGAAATAACGGGAGTGTACCAGCCAATCAAAGGTCATTGCGATCGCTTTACTGATCCAATCATTTTCAGAGAATCGACACCCAGGTCTTTTTTATTTTAAGACAAAAACCGGACACGTTCTTTCGCAGTCAACATAGGTACTTAATGAGAAGAGTTATTTTCGGGTTTCCCTAATTTAGAGATCGTATCGAGTTCATGTTGGAATATCTTCGCCGACTATAGCTCATTATGGTCTTTTTCTGGTATCTACTAAATGTAAAAAGTATTTGTTTGGAAATTTTCAATTAGGTATACAAAATGCTCAACTGGCGAAAACAGCCAATTAGAGTTGTTTTTCCTAAACCGTCATATCTTTAAAAAAACTATTATACGAAACTAGCTTTAACCCGCGGCTTCGCTCACGTTAGGTTCAATTTTTTAAACTCCTATTTTACCTCCTTCGGGGTTGAATTTTGAAAAATCCTTTCTTAGCGGATGACTACGTCATCAAAGCTACCTGTATGCCAATTTTCAGCTCGATCGGTCCAATGGTTAGAGCTGTGCGTTGATAGATCAGTCAGTCAGTCAGTCAGTCAGTCAGTCACCTTTGCCTTTTATATATTTAGATTACACACATTTTTAAAGAGCGGAAGATGAAAAGTTTCCTAATTGTTTGCTACAGCTTTTGGTTTTTGAATAAAACTGTTGTGATAGACAGACAAACGGACGAATGGAGCCGACTTGATTCTTTTTTTTATTTTAAGTACGGAAAATTTAAAAAATTTGTTCAAGTATGTTTACCATTTATTTATTGCATAATTGACGGTATACTATTTTCAATTTCATTGAGGATTCGCTGTCAAGTGTTATTATTGCATTATTAGCATAAGTAGCTACCTACTAGATAAGGAAAAACGGAATTATAAAATAATATTATAAAGCAAAATCACAAATGGCCCAGATCGTCACAACATTATTAACGCCACGTGATAATAGATAAGTAGGTTGGAGTATATACATACGAGTTGGTACAAACTTACCTATAGAAAAATATCCAGCTTTAATATCAGCTGTTAATCCCTTAATTTTCGTCAGAACTAACATTAGGTAGGTGTACACTGTAGGTACATGTACAATGGGTGGAAACGATAACAGTGCTCTAGGGCTCTTGGCTATCATTTTCTCTATTCCAAAACTTAACACCGATATTAATTAATATGTACCTACTATAAAGCTTAAGGTGAACAAAATGGCATTAAGAACTTTTTTAAAGTTGGTACATCATCGTTATCGATATATTTCAACTGTTGGACATAGGTCTTTTGAAAGGATCGCTACAAAGCACGATCTTGTGTCCGCCTCTCACCTCGCCTCTCACCTAATATCATTCGTCCACCCAGTAGTACAAACCCTGCGGATATTTTAAGAGTACTTTAATCTAAGCAAGCTGATATCCGCGACTTCGCCCACGTGGGCTTAGTTTTTAAATTCCCGCGGGAACTATTTTATTTTCCTCTCGGAAAATATATAGGCTACCCCTAGCCTATGGCACTCTCCAGGTCTGTTGAAGCGTGATTTTAGGAAGATTTTAGTAGGATTTTAGGATATATAAAAAGAAAAGGGAACTGACTGACTGATCTATAAACGCACAGCTCAAATCACTGGAAGGATCAGACTGAAAGGTATACAGATAGCTATTACGACGTAGGCATACGCTAAGAAAGGATTTTTGAAAATTCAACCCCTAAAGGGTATGAAAAATCAAACTTAAAGAAAAGCTTGTCCTAATATAATAATTAAAATTGTATAGACCCCGGTATGAGTTCGCAGATTCTTCTACTAATACCATTCAGTTACTTGCTGAAAATCTTAACTGCTTTTGGGACACCTCTGAAACTAACATAGTTGGTAGGTAATAGAGTCTACATACGTAAGCTAATCTTGTATTGATCATTAGTATATTTAAGTAAATATTATAATTAAGTACTTGAGTAATTTTCATTTGATAAGTAATAATTGTAAGTAGGTATCTGCGGATTGCGTGAATTTTCATGCTAAATCTAATGGTGTTTCGTAAATAAATTGTTGTTCTTGAGAACTTAATTTCTTGTGCAGAAGTGTAAAACCGCTATAATGTTATAGTAAGAACATTCACGAAATAATATGAATTGATGTTTGAAATAGCCCGCAGAGTGCGATGATAAGTTTAAATTGGATCTTTTCTATTTGTAGATTGGCCATTGACCCAAAACTGGGATGCCGGGTTCATTTTCCTAGTGACGTCATACGAGAAACGTGAGTTACGCACCAGTCTCGACCGCAGGCGTCATAGACCCGTGACGTCATTAACTTTGGCTATCCTAAAGGCGTATTTGCACGATGTTTTTCGCAATCCTTGCTTCAAAGTTTTGTTTATTGGCTTTAATTTATATTTATTAAATCTTCGAAATTTGATCTTGCTTATACCTTCCTCGCTTAATTTTCAACTAGTTTTTACTATTGTTTCTTTCACATTGACTCCGCTAATGAGCACATAGTTCTGAAAAAAAAAAATCGCAAAGTTTCCTATTTATGAAACACCTGAAAAAGTGTAGAGCACACATTCACAGTAGTAGTGATCATGCATGCCTTTGAAATATAATCGCTTAATCTTTCTGTACCGTTTCTTCCATTAGTTCATTAAAGTGTAATAAAATTACTTTTCATAGCCTTGTTCCTAAAATAAGACCAAGGAGCAATAAAATTGTAGGTAACCGTGTTCCATCTCTCACGTCGGCAACATTGCAACAATGCTATGTCAGAGTAATTTCATTGCCTCGTAACTCCTTTAAGACACGTAATTTGGCTGTTTTCGTTCCTCATATCTGCGAGTGAAGTCTTTGTTGATATATGTACCTATATAACGAGTAGAAACGTAGCTTGCGAGCCTACGTTTGTATGCGTGTTAACTGCTTAGGCTGGAAACATATTTACGACACCCTAGGGCCTGAAAACGGTTTCTATTTACCGGTTAAACACATTTTGGTTAATAACTGTTAAGAATACCGTTTGTTCTTCAAAATCTGTAAGGGACCGATTTCATAATGTTCAATGAACAAAGAAGTGATGCATCACGCGCTTAAGCCTACACTATCGCTTCTGCTTCTTGTCCCATATGCAATAAATAATATCCTGTCTTTTCCCAAAGGCAATCTAATTGAAAAAAATCTGAATTTAAAAGGTTGAATAACCGGTTATGATCCATATTATATTGAACTGAAATCTAATTAGAGAAGATTTCACACTTATCAAACCGCAACCGCAATGATTCTGATTGGATTGTTCAGAGCCCAAACACAGCAAAATGTTGAGAGATGTCGAGTCAGTTAATATGTAAAAGTATGTTTCAGCCTTACAGTCAAATATTTGAGTTATAGTACTAGAGTCAACAGCGAAAATTCTTAGGTACCAATCATAAAACGTTTCATCATATTATTTTCATGATACACACAAAACATTTTTTCGTTGGACTCTTTGTCTATTAAGCCTTTTGCAAGAGTGACAGTGTTTATTACCCATTTCGACGTGAATGACAATACGCAGGCTTGTGTAGAGCTGTAAAAAGTTACCTACAGAAAATTCACAGAAAGCTTCTACAACTATACCTGCGTAGATGCTTACAGGGAACAGTTACCAGAAAATGTACTTACTATTACTTCTTTTACTATTCCAAGATTCCAATCATGTCGAAGTGAATCTGGCATTTTCATATAAGTTTAATAAAACCTTTTTAGACTAACAGTATTATTTTACCCACAAGAAATGATCAGAAGATTCTTATGCCGATTTTCACCGACCATTCCCAAATCATCCCCTAAGTAGGTAGGTCTCTTTATGTAGGTATTCCCTTAATGCTCTTATGTTCGAGGAGTCATATCCAATGTTTAGTCTATGGGAACGAAATTTGCTATACACTATAACTTAAATAAGTATTTCCTTGTCTTTTCAGGTAAGTCTGTGTCATCACCCAAATGACGCACATATTTGATAAGGAACTAGATCGAATATTATGATTTTTTTGTATCATAAGTATTTTATATATAAAGTTTTCCGAAGAAAGATAACGAATTTATTTGATTAGAAACAGCTGCCACGCATACTTTTGGTAAGTACAAATTCAGTGCATTTAATATTATCTCAATCATAGAATCCATAAAACGATAACACATTGAGCGTAAAGGCCAATTTATACACGGTAGACGAAATCAAAAGGTATTCCAAAGATAATAGATACCTAGCTGCTACAAACTATTGTTATCTTCCTTTTGCATGGAAATGGGTATTCATTAGGTAACTACCTTCCAGAAGAAAATCCATTGAAGAGAACTCTACATTTGTGATGTTGCTCTATTTGTAATCGTTCTCGACAGACGGGGCTTCCTTTGTTAACCTTACATTAGGCAGTCGACTGGGAATAATAAAACCCAAACGTAAAAACCAAAATTTATTTTCTATACTTAATTGGTATCTATTGATCTAATACCGTTGTCTTGCAGCTGCCTCGTTAATTAGTTTATAGTCTGATTTTTAATTCCGTGGAATTCTGACGTATCTTAATGTTACCAGAGATTTAAAAAATCCCACAAAAAAGATAATAAATTGTAACTTATACAAATAAAAATCAATGGCCGCACATAGATATATATGACAAATGCCTGACAGATAGTTTGGGGTAAAATCGAACTACAGGTGGTAATACTGTTTTTCATACAAATAACTCGCTCTATTTATAAAATGACATCTGTCAGAATTCCACCGAATTAAAAATCAGACTATAACTGCCCCGTTGGTCTAGTGGTTAGCAAGTTCGACTGCAGATGACAAAGTCCCGGGTTCGATTCCCGGGTCGAGCCATAAAATGGTTTTTGTTGGATTTTTCTGTCGAGAAATTCTCAGTAATAACCCGGAGTTAGGAAGTTGGCGGTTAGTCACCCCCGTGCCTCGGAGAGCACGTTAAGCAGTCGGTCCTGCACCTGATCTCTCTCCGGTCGTGTCGGATTTCCGTTTCATCGGAATATGAAAGTAAGGGAATAGAGAGTCCATCTGTGTTTGCGCACACACTTATTCACTATAATATCTCCCGCGCAGATGGCTAATCTTTGTTGGGATTCGGTCGAGACTCGAGAGGATATTATTATTATTACTTGTACCGAGTTGAAAAAAGGAAAATAATGTGAACGGCAAAAGATATTGTGTAAATAGTGACAATTTTTCACAAAGTGGTCATCAGGAATGAGAAAAGAGAAGAAAAGAAAATTGCCAAGAAAGTACACGGTAAAAGTATCTATATTTATTAAGAAAATATGTAACGCGTTTTTACTCCATGTCACTACTGTTACGTATTCTGTGACGTCACTCAGAACGCGTAAGGTAAAAAACATTTGGCGCCTATTTTATTATTACATCACATGGAAGAATCAAGTTTTTCAGTTACATTACGACTTATCAAAACGTCAATCTTATTCGTCGGTTAAAGTTTGTTTGGCGTTAATGGAATAGGCCATTAGAAATGAAATGATCTAGATCATCCTTTAGGTGTTTAGAAAACTCTGGAGTCGACTACTGCATCTGAACTAGAGTAGAATTGAAAGTCGATTAAAAAAGTAGCCTAAGTTACTCCTTATAACATGAGCAGTGAGAGTAGGTATGCCAGTAACATCTGCCATCAAAATCGGTCCAGCCGTTCCCGAGTTCGGGAACACCGACAGACAGATAGACAGACAAAAATTTTAAAATTGCATTTTTGTTATAGTAACGTTAAAGTATACGTACTTTCATATATATGCATTTAGGAAAAATCTGTTATTTTGACATTACAAATACCCACTTCAATTTTATTTAATAGAGTAGGTATATAGGACAGATGTAGGTATAGATTTATAAGATGCTAAGTGTGCTTTCTACAAGTTTATTACATGAAAGTTTCCTTAATTTGCCTCCTTTGATAAAAGCAATAGTATGATTAAATTAAATATCACAACGTAAGTTAGTTTAAGTACTTAGTTACTAGTTTAGTATAATTGTCTTTGTTGTTAAGCGTGGAAGCGCTCCATAGGGGTTAAGTAAGGTAAGGTATGTATATTGTATACCTACCACGTTTGCAAAGCTTACTAACCTCAGTACAAGAAAAACGTATTTTTTGGTAGTGTTAACATGATACCTTTGATCATTAAACCAAAAATCCCAATTTACTTGCTTGCATCTTATACGTTTACCTACATAAATATAACTATGAAGTATCTCTTTTCCATCAATGAGACGAGAGAGAAAAAGGATATAAGTACACAGACGTCCATTGTTAGACATGGTCACTAGTGACTAAGCACGTGGAAGTTCATCATACAGTATGATGGACTTCCACAGGCTTAGATCTTGTACCATCTGTATCCAGCGGCTCCCTGTAACTCGTCTGATGGTGACTGCCAACAATGCGCTCTCCGATGCGAAATCTCCACTCTAGAACCACAGATTTTAGAGTCTGTGTCTAGAACCTTGAAAATCTAGAAAGTTATTGTTCTAGGTATAAACAATTCAACCGCACGTATTGTATTGTTATAAAAACACCTGAAGATATACCCACTTCGTTGGTTTATTCCTAAACTTCCCATGTAGGTACCTACTGCACTCTTCAATATTGATTAAAAACCACAAGTCGGTAAGAATACCTGATATACCGGCTGTAGTCTTGGGAGGAATGTTCACAGACTACATTATTCACGAGGACGCGTTTGGAAAGTAGATACTTGAAAACCTTTTGATTGTACGGTCTTAATTCGTACTATATTCTTCAAAAGCAAAACATCGAAACATATTTAAGACGAAATTGCGTTAATACTATTAAACTGTGCTCTCCTTGAAGCTCAGCAATCGAGTGAATTCATTTGTAATTGTATTCATGAAGATTAATTCATGCAGAAAATTTTAATCTTCAGCTGTGGTTTTGTTAGGCAGTCGTAAAAACATATTCCGTTTATTTACCTGCATTGTTATAATACCTATAGAATAGATGGCTCAGTCATAGCCATACTCGGAGGAAAAAAAATTTTGTGTTTTAGATGGAGACGCCTTGACGTCTAATTTCTTTGCAAAAAAATCTGTCAATAAGCCTGGCAATAGACGTCCGTTTTTGTTTCCGATTGTCTGATCAGGCAACCGGATCGTATTTACTCGATACACATCCGATTTTTCCGTCAGGCTTTTTCTGAACTCAGTCGTTCCCGAGCTATCATCCCGAGTGCTTGCGTTTGGAGCAAAGCAGAAGAAAAGAAGATGGATGACGAGTTAATAGAAATAGAAATATTTCTTATTCAAATAAACTTTTACAAGTACTTTTGAATCGTCAATGAATCTACCACTGGTTCGGAATGCCGTTCCTGCCGAGAAGAGCCAGCAATAAACTCGGCGGTCGCTCTTTTCAAAAAAAATTTTTTTTACAATAGGTAACAAAACTATGCTATGTATACAGTGTTTCCACAATAAAGTTTCAAAAATGCAAAACAATCCAATGCATGTTAAGACAGGCAGGCAAAAGCAGACCCATTCCCGTTGGTGGCACCCGTTCACGAGCATGACGCAGGATCCAGCCATTGCTTCGCTCAACCATATTTGAGGGAACGTAACAACCCGCACCACACGACACCACCACAGAAATTTTAAAGAGAGGAAAGAGAAAGAAGAAAAAACGTCGCTATTTTGGATTCATCCAATTAATTTGACAAGACTTACTGAGAGTCATTTCTATTTAAAACATCCAAAATAATTCATAATAATAATAATTTTATTATTATTCTGAATTATTAGTAGTGTCCTGCTCTACTGGGATCGGTCAATTATTATCACTGATAGGTATATTGTAGCCAATAGACCTGATATAATAGTTGACCGATCAGCGCGTCGAGCGATAATTGTCGATATCACAATTCCACATGATGATAATCTGGTGAAGGCGGAAAAAGAAAAATTGTCAAAATATTTAGACCTTGCCCACGAGATTACCGCCATGTGGAATGTTGATTCAACGATTATAGTGCCGATGGTCGTTTCGGTCAATGGTCTCATAGCGAAAAGTTTCGATCAACATCTTAAGAAACTTTCGCTTAATACTTGGATCAAGAGCAGGATACAGAAGGCGGTACTCCTTGAGACGGCACGCATTGTGAGGAGGTTCCTCACTCTGGAGCCCTGACCACTGGCTGCTTGGGTCCCTATCCCGCAGCAAGTGGGACCCATTCGTTTTATTGTTTTTAATTATGTTTTTATATTTATATTTGTATATGTATATTTGTAAACATTTTTAAAAATAATAGGATGAATGTGTATGAAAATAAATGAGAGAAATAATAATTTTATTATTATGAATTATTTTATTTTATTATTTTTTTTTTTTATTTTTTTCATAATTTTCGCCCATTATTCGAACCACAATGATGCGTCCACACAGTGTCAGCGCTAGATTTTTTGGGCCCTAAAAATCCCAATCAGCAAAATTCCGCCCTAAATTTAGGGCTAAAAGCCCTAAGTTGGGAACCCTGACTGGCAAAATCGGAAGGAGTAACCGGATGTCTATTTTGTCTCATACTAGAAGTATGTAGACCGCGCCTTCAGGCAACCGGACCGACAGTAAAATCGGAAACGCCTCGCGCCCGTTTCCGACTCGGACGTCCGATCCGGCCACCGGATCGGACGTGTATTGACTGTTCATACAAAGTAATGGCTTCAACGCCTTCCGGTAGCCTGATCAGGCTACCGGATCAGACAATCGGATGAAAAAACCGGACGTGTATTGCCTGGCTTACGGTGCGGGGCGAGGTAGCACACATACACAACTTCTTACTACAGGTGCATTTTTCAATCACGTCGCTATGCACGCACACGACAAAACTACCAAACACAACCTTAAAGTATACGCACACAACCAAATTCACACACAGGGACGTTCTATCCTTACACGAAACAATCATGTCATTTATGTAAGCAATTTTGGGCTGCGACACCATCGATTATCGACTTTCGATAAGTTCTAAATGAATTAATGAATGAATGAAGTTCAACTAAAATATATAAATTAAAATATTGTTAAATCAATTTAGTAATCAATTACTGTTCGTTGGTCTGGCTAAGACTTAAAAAGTTTTTAATGAATTGTATAAAATGAGAATATAAATCGAAATCGAATGTTCTGAATCTAATATATAGGATACTTTTTATCCTAATAAACAATAAGGTTCATCCGCGATAGGGGATGAAAGTTTTTGAAAAATACTATTTTATTCAATTTTGGTGAAGATCTAATAAATATTATCGGAGATAGAGGACATACCTTCTCGCGGATAGTAGCAAGTTACTCTAAACTACGCCACGCGGACGAAGTCACGGAAATCAGCTAGTAAATAAATAAATTTAAGAAATGCCACATACAATTTTGTAGTCGAGTTTATAGTTTTTAAACTTTTATCCATGTTTTATCAATGGATAGTAGACATTTGTTGGAACACTAACTGGTTCTATAAGAAAATTAAAAAATACATGATGTACCTATACCATACACACCGAAAATATCAATATCGATATAATTTCTGCTTCCAGCCCTAATTTTCTTGCAGTGTGACCAACTTCTTTAAAATAAAATCCTCATTTTTGAACAAAAAACTACCTTAAAAATACTGTTAATGATAAGCTTATCCAACTTTATGAATGGGTACAATACCTATTACAATTTAATTTTTCATAAACCGAGGTGGCACGAGGGCATTTAATTGTGGCGATTGAATATTAATAAGGCTTTTTAATCACAAATCTGTGTATGTTTGTAATGATTTTTGCGCATGCAATTATATCGGTTACTTATATTATACTAGCGGCCCGTCCCGGCTTCGCAAGGGTGAATATTTATTTTTTAAACATTTTGGCATAAACGCACAGTAAATGCAGGACATACTTACCTAAATAATAATATATTTAGCAATAGTGTATCGCTGGCTCCCTTTGGGTATGGGACTTGATGATTGAAAACAAAATGATAACAGAATAAAATATGACATCAATGAACTCGTAATATCTTTCGAATGGAATGTCCGATTTTAATAAACTAAAAAGTAATTTGCAGGTATTTAAACAGCCTTGCTTGAAAAAACATTTATTTTGGTAAGGATTAAGGCAAAGGTATAAATAACTTGGTCTGATTTTGGTCGGATTTCTATTAAATTTTAAAATGTTAAAAAGTAGTTATAGTGACATAGCTACAATAGTAGCTCAGTTTACTAGTAAGAGTTTACTACAGATAATGATATATTTTTACTATGCAAGACCAACAAAATCTCAGTCACACGACAAGAAAATATTATAAAATGTTAACGAATATTCTACTTAACTCAGTTTTGACGAAATGTGTGACTCGTCCTTTTCAAAATAACCGATTAAATTGTTTGCCTAAAGTTTATAAATTAATATAAACATAAACCCCCAACCTTTCCTATTCGATCGTAATTTTAATTGTATGTAATCAAATCATTATGCAGTTCATGATAAAGGGCTCCAATCGAGTAATAAGTACATTGGTTAATTTTTTAAAATTTCCCGAAATTATTTCTTGTACGATTCCGTAGCAACATTTTCAGATCAACAGTATTTTTAAGTTTTCTCCTTAAATAGTGCATTAATTGGATAAAAGAATATATCAGGAGAAAAGTAATGTTATCCTTTCATAAACTGGATATTTTTGGTATTTTTTTTAGAAGGAAAATCACTCATAGTCGGCATATTATACCGGAGCTCATCCTCCGCTAACCATACGTTGTTGACAGGCGCGTGACGCGAGTCAAACAGTTTTATATAACGGGTATGACCGCTGGGCATACCCGTCAAATAAAAACTTACAGAGGGGTACGCATCCTATGGCCACTCCAGAGCTTAATCCTCCTAGTAGCCATAGGTTGTAGGACTTGTAAGTGGGAACTAGAAATGGGCCTTTGTGATTGCGAACGATTCGTTGTAATGATAATTCTATAATATGAACTAGCTACAGAAGACTATTCGAATAACTCGTATGAAAAATTATTTAAATTATTCATAATGCTATTTATTTAGGCTTAAGAATTGTTTGTGTTATTTTATTAATATGTCATTTTTTAACCGACTTTTTGATAATATTATAATAACTGATTGACATTGTTTTAAGCCTGGAAATACACGTCCGGTTTTTTCATCCGATTGTCTGATCCGGTAGCCTGATCAGGCTACCGGAAGGCGTTGAAGCCATTACTTTGTATGAACAGTCAATACACGTCCGATCCGGTGGCCGGATCGGACGTCCGAGTCGGAAACGGGCGCGAGGCGTTTCCGATTTTACTGTCGGTCCGGTTGCCTGAAGGCGCGGTCTACATACTTCTAGTATGAGACAAAATAGACATCCGGTTACTCCTTCCGATTTTGCCAGTCAGGGTTCTCAACTTAGGGCTTTTAGCCCCAAATTTAGGGCGGAATTATGCTTATTGGTATTTTTTTAGGGTTCAAAAAAATTTAGGGCTATTTTTAGGGGCATAAATAAATTTTCAAGCGTCACATAATTGACTGACCAAAACGAGTAAATAAAGCAAAACGTCTACGGTATTCCGGAATAATATGCTTAAAATCGTTTTATAGCTAAAGCGTTTTGAAAATATTTCAATACATTAGCGTTGAACACGCTTTTTCGATAATATATACCTAATTCCTTTTTCATTTTAAAACGTGGAACGTTACTTTTACTCCATCTCCAAAAAATGTTACAGTTATAATGTAAACATATTGTATGACTATAAGAATTCCGAATAATGTAATTAAAATTAAGTTATATTATTTTTATTTACCTCAATAAAACGGGAAACTTATTTAAACACTAGAAGCCCGCGCCGACTTCGTCCGGGTTGAAAATTAAATATTTGTTCTTGTGAGCTTCTTATAGGAGATGATTCTCAATAAGATCACCACAGGAACCACACGAATATCCCGCACCGATACCCGCCACTGTGCCCCGCCGCGCCAGCCGGCACCTTTTTATTATTTTGTCGCGCGGATATATTAATTTTCCGATATCTCCTAAGATATTTATTTAAATTGTATAGTGTAAAGGGCAAATATGTTCTAAATTAAATACTTACGACAATAAACATATTTATTTAGATATAGATTGATATCACATCGGTTAAAGAAGCTTCGAAAATAATTCATTATTTTTAATCAAAATTTGAAAGACAGAAATGGTTACTGTAAGTTATCCTTAGAATATAGACATATGCTATCACGGACTTTTTTTTAGAACTCTTTAAGAGGAACAATTCACCCATACATAATTTTCATCCAATAACAGTATATGACCCAGCGCACGCCTTGAAAACGTTTAAAAGTCAAAAAAAATTCCGACTTCTTTAACAAATTTGCACATAATATCTAGCCATAATACATTTATTAACATAATTATAGCCTATAACCATCTGGGATAATGTACCTTTGAAATTGTAAAAGAATTATTGTAATAGGTGCGGTGGTTCCAAAGTTTGCTCCGGACATACATACAAACTCACAAAATTCGCGCTCTCTATTATAATAGTATAGATTAGCCTTGAATGGTAACAAGATACAGGGTTTTTTTTGGGGCTTTTGAATATTGCATTTAGGGTTATTTCATGTTGATGTTAGGGCTAATTTTTTTTAGGAGTTGGTAACCCTGTTGCCAGTTGAATCTAGCGCTGACACTGTGTGGACGCCTCGTTGTGGTTCGAATAATGGGCGAAAATTATGAAAAAAAATAAAAAAATAATAATAAAAAAAAATTCATAATAATAAAATTATTATTAAGTATTATGAATTATTTTGGATGTTTTAAATAGAAATGACTCTCAGTAAGTCATGTCAAATTGATTAGATGAATCCAATAGCGACGTTTTTTCTTCTTTCTCTTTCCTCTCTTTAAAATTTCTGTGGTGGAGTAGTGTGGTGCGGGTTGTTACGTTCCCTCAAATATGGTTGAGCGAAGCAATGGCTGGATCCTGCGTCATGCTCGTGAACGGGTGCCACCAACGGGAATGGGTCTGCTTTTGCCTGCCTGTCTTAACATGCATTGGATTGTTTTGCATTTTTGAAACTTTATTGTGGAAACACTGTATACATAGCATAGTTTTGTTACCTATTGTAAAAAAAAAATTTTTTGAAAAGAGCGACCGCCGAGTTTATTGCTGGCTCTTCTCGGTAGGAACGGCATTCCGAACCAGTGGTAGATTCATTGACGATTCAAAAGTACTTGTAAAAGTTTATTTGAATAAAAAATATTTCTATTTCTATTAACTCGTCATCCATCTTCTTTTCTTCTGCTTTGCTCCAAAGGCAAGCACTCGGGATGATAGCTCGGGAACGACTGAGTTCAGAAAAAGCCTGACGGAAAAATCGGATGTGTATCGAGTAAATACGATCCGGTTGCCTGATCAGACAATCGGAAACAAAATCGGACGTCTATTGCCAGGCTAAGATAATAAGAACGTTTATGACATTGCCTAAGTAAATATGTAAAAAAATCTCGTTTCCTAAACAGTTACATACTGAGTACTTATTAGTTTTTTAAATATGGTAAAAACAAGAGGTTAAAGGTTAAAAAAAAAGATTCTAACAAATGGAAAACATGAGTTATAGATACATATTATGTACATTGTACGTACAATATACACGTCCATTAGATTAGGTGATGATTCAAATCAACTTTTTAAGTTTATGATTCGGAGAAATTGTAAGTAGCTACCTACCGAAAATCATTTGTATAAAGTGAATGATCAATAATACACCATAATCGGTAATCATTCAAAATCTGATTAGATACAATTGCAATGTTTTGGAACAATCGCCCATCAAAAACATTATTAGTAGTTATGGGTATAGGTGTATAGGTTGAATGTTTAGATATTTATTTATCTTACCATGCATAACTATGGCCTACTAAACTTCTATCAGAATTTTTAGGGAGGTATCGCCTTCAATATTTATTTGACATTTTGTATTCCCTCATAGAATAGCTGAAGCACCCGCATTCCCGGGTTGACTGTTCATGTCACTGTTTACATTATTCACAAGGACACTGAAACCTATTCGAAATTTTGCACCTAAAACTTTCATCCTGCGAAACATAGTTACTCGTAAGCTCAGTAAAATGGACACGACATTCAAACGAGAAAAATACCGCCTAATAATTCATTTGAGGCTCATTTACATTTCTCCTAAATAAGCTCTTCTTGCTATTCAAGCTTGTTTACATATGAAAAATAGTTTATGAATTTGAATAACCAAATTCGTAGTATCCACTTTATTCGCTTATATATTTTAGTTAATTATATTTATAAAAATTCTAGAAATATTGGATTTTGAAGGCTCGTTTTTTTTCTGTATTTTTTATATATAAATAAATGTGCAATTTTATATAATCGCACAATTCCCATTCTCAAAATAAACAGAATTAAGAAGAGAACCTTGAAAATTTTGACTAATATTCTCCTCTCCCTCCAAATAACCGGAAAGCTTGTGTAGAAGTAGGTACGACAATTAGATTAGGGCCCGAACTTGCGACTTTTCAGTTTTCGTTGGGCTATTGAGGCAATAAACTATAAACCTTGTAATAAGGCTTGTAATTTTGAGACGTAATAAAAGGTTTGAGAAACTCTGTCGAGTTTGATTAAATAGACTTCAATGGCGTTGAAAATACTTGTAACGGTGTTCAAAGTGTGTGACTGAATTTGAAGAATTTTAAAGGCAATGTTGGTAGGCGAGGGGCGAAGCGTAGGGGCGCGGCCGCCCGCCCAAAGCTTTCGCCAGTCGGCTTTTGCCTCGTGGGCGCTTAACTTGGTTCGAAGCGCAGTAACGTGTACGTTATAAACACTAAACATTCGTTCGCGCGCGCGTATGTTTACCGTTTAAACTTCGAATTTTCAACTCACAATTTTTTCTTTTTTTTATTATAATTGCCAAGTGAGTGACTTTTGACAGAGTTTTTTTTTGTGTTTTTCGCCATGAACGGCGGTGACCATGCGGCCGCTGCCGCCGGGTGATTATCGGCACATAAAAATTTTGCCATATTTTGTACTGGTGAGTACCTACCTACATAATAATAAAATTATTACTGATATTAAGAACTATTACCATACATTTATTTTTTTACTGTTTTATAGTAACTTTGTAACCAATCACTGCTACTATTTTTAACACAATTCAAATTACAGGTAAAAGTTTTTTTTACCCGACTACGAAAGAGATAAAAGGAAGGGTTGTGATTTTAGCAGGCTATGTAGGTATGTAGTTGTGTTGCTACATATTTACGAATGTTCCACCGTAGCAACTAAACTACTGAGCCGATTTTGATGAATAAGTAGTCAATCGATTCATGATGATCCGGGTGTCATAGGCTGCATTATATACGAACAAAATGAATGCGACGGATGTTATATCCAATTTTCTTTGGTCGGGTTACAGTTTTGAACTTTTATCCTTGTTAAATTATGTAAATGGCAAAAATGTTGTTCATTAAAAATTTCAGTTTTAAGAACGACAAAGTTCGAAAAGTTTCTTCGTAACTTAGATGTTGCATAAATTTACTTAAAGAAATTGTGTATTAATTTCAATATGAACGCTTCGACTATACTTTTATTATGTTACTTGATAAAATACAATACTTTGGCTTTTGGATCCCTGGTAGAGCCAATGACCCTTTTTGAAAATTCTTCAAAAGCGTAAAATTCCAGGTATATTCTCATAATCATTGATCTGCTGAGAATTACGATGAAATCAAGTTTTCATTTTATAATATTTCGGCTTTTGATATAAATGGTTTCATCAAACCCTGCGCTCTACCTACCAAATAAAATTCTTTTTGAAATAAAGCAAAATTTTAATTTGTTTTTAAGCTTACGTGCCTTTGTGTGTACTAATTTTAACATGTCACTGACTTCATTTATAATCAAAGTAATTAAAGCAACCCCGCAAACTTTCTGTTCGTAGTTAACTTAAAATACATATTTCATGAAAGTAAAATTTATTAAACCTACGTAAACCAATATAATTAAACTCACAATTTAACCTTAATACATACTTAACCTGCTATGGTTTACATTATAGTTTCATTTCTATTTTCGTTGAATTTGTTTGAGGTTGTAGATAAACGTTGCTGAACAAATGAAATTTCATTCAAAATCAATTTAGTCAAACTCACTGAGCTAATTGTTTGAGTAGAACGAAAGATATCAGAAATTAACGCCGATGAAGCCTTGTGTATAATAAAGATTTAGCTATAATAGGTATAACATCGATAGAGTATAGAACAATGTACTTTCTGCTATGTTATAGAAGTTTAGCACCCTCATCGTCAAATATTTTTACGAAAGCTCAGAGGTACGAGTAATACTTTTATCCATGGCGGATATATTTTCCGCCGTCATCCGGCTTCATTTATTATATTTACTCGACCGAAAATAACCGTTAACTTGTAACATTTCATTGACTGTGTGTTATTGCGTACGTTTTCGTAATACAACATTGATACATGTTTTGAAAGGTATGTTTAACTTTACAAAATGTACCTAGTTGGTTGATTTGAATTTGACCTATTTTTGGACAAAGTTTCTGCTGGTTTCACGTTTGAAAGCTGACGAAAAAGTTGTTTGTACCTACTGTTCGTTTCGTGTAAAGTTTCTATTGACTCAATGTTGTAAATGTAACGAGCGTAACTGGGTTCTGTTTGTTATGATTTCTATAATGGTTCCATGTAGAAATTTTAGGGATAAAATGGGCAAAAATAACGTAAGATATTGGAGGCCTTGCATCTCTATAATAAACGTTTTAGCGAAACCAGATGAAGCTGTTTAGCCTCCCTTGTTTATCCCCGCTCAACTGACAATCACTCAACATGATTAAAATACCAACTGTGGCAATAATAACAAAAGAAACAACAACTAGACCTTTTGATTAGGTGTAAAAGATTGAACGACCTTAACATGATCATGACAATATGATCTAAGTAAAGTTTTTGCTACAACCTTCACAAATTGAAAAAGGACGCCTTGGATTACAAATTGTATCTGCTGGAATCTTTTACAAAATCGTTCCGCAATAAATATCACTACCACGGATTTCTTAGCTAAACCTATAAGCACATAATCCATGTTAAAATAATGTTACATGGGCATCGAATGCCGTTTATATTTGGAAAATGTACCTACTAATACAGCATACTGTATTGCCGTTTCAAACATTGTTCCAATTTTAGCTTTGGCTTTACCTGATTGAAATTTACAAATAGCTAGCCATCTCCTTTTTGCTTGTCACGGGCACTGCAAATTAGCAAATGGGTACTGTCTACTCCTTAATAGGTCATGTGATGATCATAAATCATAATACATGAGATCGCGCATAAGTCCTTCTGAAGGCGTGGGGAGCTAAGGGGGGCGGAAGTGGCCTACGCATGCCCCCTGCCCTCAATGTTCGGAAGCAAACGCAGCGAAGGTTTACCTACACTACAAACGGGACGGGACTGCTACCTCGTGTGGCCTATATTCAGGGGCGTACATTCCATAAAGACAAAAGCATTGCTTACCTTTTGCCACGTGACCCATCAGATATTTGCCATCAGACGACAATATCCCACAAGAAGAAATTATTAGCCTGATTCTCGCACTACTCATCTTCCCAAACATGTAGGAAACACGACATGTTTTTGATACGTGTTATAGCAGCTGTAACCTATGTAAAGTCCAAAGTTTAATTCTCTAGACATTAAATTAATTACTCTCATCAAAAATCCAATATTTGAAAGGGATTTAATATCGTTTACGCGAGTTTACGTGTCATAATCTATTGGAAGCCAGTTTAATCTAACAACAAGCCGAAATACCGCTGTTATTTTGAGTTCAACATCACAGTCATGTACATAAAGATATGTTTTACGACTTTAAGCTTGAGTACATCAAGGTGGTCGAATATTTCACAATATGCGGATTGTTTGGCAATTTTAAGGAATTCCGGAGATACTCGTAATAACGAAAGATATTTTAATTATCTGCCTAGGTATTGTATTACTTCACATTTTTTGAGTTTCTCCTCGGTTTGCGGTAGGTAACTTAAAAAGTTTGGATCCTTATCCCAACTACTTATATTTATTTAGAAATATGTAAAAGTGTATAAGCGCAGCAATGAAGAAACAGATCGACGTGATTTTTTTGCACTGTCATAAAAAAGTCATGGGCTATTTTTCAACTCTGTACTCTGGAGTATGCCCTTCCAAGTTAGTCCGCTACCATCTTAGACTACATCATCACTTACCATCAGGTGCGATCGCAGTCAAGCGAAGATCGCAATGTCATTGAATAATAAAAAAAAAACGCACAATTGCAATGATCTGATACTCTATAGATACTCGAACTTAAATTATGGAGCTCGTATAAAATATTATTAACCTACTTTCCATTGTTTTTCCGTATTGAGAGGCAGACCAATGAACAGGGCGGTTCAAGAGATTCTTCAGCATAATATTGAGTGTTCCAACTTGAACGCTAGAGTGATTATGGAAGTGGAACACTAAATGTCCAATTCAGAAATGTTGGATTTCAAACTCAAACGAACTGATTATATGTAGAGTAAGTAGTCTAATTAATTAGACTCTCCCTGTAACTTCTAAAATAAGAGAATGATGAAACTAAAAAAAATATTGTATGTACATTACCATGCAAACTTCCACCGAAAATTGGTTTGAACGAGATCTAGTAAGTAGTTTGTTTTAATACGTCATAAATCGTAAACCGCAATTGCTGCTACAGAACCCTTCATGTGCGAGTCCGACTCGCTCCGGTTTTTTATAACTTGTTCTGCCACGCAACGTATTTTCAAGAGTTGCAAATGAAATAAATATCCAAAAGTCTTTCCGTTCAGTTTCAATAAGTACTGAATATTAGAGTTACTTCTCTTGAAAAAAGGGGAAATCGAACAGGAATCGCGTCTACAAGAGCTCGTTTCTCGAAGCATGTGTATTTCTTTTAAAAAGGTTTGGAAATATCTCAAGAGTGTAAACAACTTGCGAAAGTTTAGAGATATGTAAGTGGCCATTCCTTCTATTTTCAAAAGACTCAATTTCTCTTAACTTGAATTGAATAGAATAGATGATAAAACGTGATAAGTACATTATAACGGAGTAGGGAACAAGAAATTTTTTATCTTACTGTAGGTATATCATATTACAAGACATGAATGAATGATTTACAAAACCGACGCAGTATCGCACTCTCTGAAGGACTTTTAAAACATAATAAGGTCAACCGGGGCTATTTCGTCTATGGGGCTTAGGCGTCTTTTTCAATTACCGTACGAAAAGCGTATTTTAGAACTACTCACGCCATCTTTTTTACGTCTTTGGCACTAAAACTACAAAATTTGATCAATAGATGGCGTGACAGAGCTATTTTCTTTAAATAATCCTCCAACTTAAATCTGTCATGTCGTTTGGATTCTTCTTGTGCGCCAGCAGGTGAATTTAAATCGGCATAAATCTCAGTTCTTTGAGAATATCTATGCTTCTTAACTGTAAGTACTTTTGCTGTTTTATTGCAATACATGTTGTTTTAATTATTTCATGTAATTACCTTAAGATTTTTAGTCAAATTGCAATTTTAAATTTTAACTTATGTTTTTTGCTTTGGGGCTATTGCGTCCATCCTGATGGGGTGATTGCGTCTATTGTAACGCAATAGCCCCATTGTCAGAGGTCCTAAACTTTTTGATTTTAGGATTAAAGTAGTAAATCTATTTATATATTTTAATGCAGGAATAATGCAAAATATGTACTTAAATTGTATTATTTTTATAAAATGTTGATCGCTATATTACACAATCTAAATCTACAGTGTTGAGAATTCGTGTCTGTTTTATATGGGTCGTTTGCACCAGCGTCACCCTTAAAGCAATGAACGAGGGAAAATAAGTCCTACCAATTTAATATTGTAAAAAGACTGATTAATTGATTATTTACATGTACTTAAAATCAGTGTTAATGTTGTTAAACATGTTACGAGGTTAATTAAAGTTGAAATAAAGAGAAGTTTAACTAAATACAAGATTCGCGCATTTTGTGGTACACTTTATATTTTTGTCATTATTTGTGATGATTGTTAGACAAGATAGATGTTACGTTAGACTCTTTTGTTCCAATAAATTATTCGTTATTTCTTAGTTGTGATTTGATTCCATTCTTAATAATTAAATACGCGAACCAAATGGAAAAAAGTTTAGCTCCCCTGAAATCTACGATGGGGTGAATGCGACTACAAGAAACAAGTACAATAAGACGCCATAGCCCCAAACATTTATGTTTTACACTAATAACCCTAAACTAACCCCAGAATTGAAGATACAAGATAATGATAAACTATATCACTGGTACTATTCCATTTAACTCGATTTCAGTTACTATCAGCTCGTCCAATTACGTTATATCGGTGAAAGACGCTTTCGCCCCACCGAGGGTTATTGCGTCTAAAAATCCCAGATTTCATAAAAACGTCATTTACACGTAGAAGTTATTCAAAATGTCATTAAATGGTATTAAAATATGAAATAAGATAACAGTGTCATAAGTTAAATCTTATGATGAGATAGAATATGTTTGTTATAATCAGATAAAAATGTCGTTCAAAGTATTGTGGCGCATTAGCCCCGGTTGACCTTACTTATTATTATATTACTAGCGGCCCGCTCCGGCTTCGCACGGGTATAAAATATATAGCCTATGTCATTCACTGTTAATGGATGTTATTATACATATAAACCTTCCTCTTCAATCACTCAATCTATTAAAAAAAACCGCATCAAAATCCGCTGCGTAGTTTTAAAGATTTAAGCATACATACATAGGGACAGAGAGCGACTTTGTTTTATACTATGTATTGATGAGTACTTTTTTTTAAAAGTTGGTGATAGGTGGCGATGATATTTATAATAGGTGAATTTTTATTCTTTTTAGATAAACTAATACACAAATTCAAACTTTATTACTTGTTGTTCCTACTCGCACACTACTTATTAATGAATTTCCTAATGACAGAGTATGAGCGGAATTAGCGTTGCATTAAACTGCCCATATTAAACACATAGTAGGTCCTTATATAACTTATTACTTTATTTTTATTTATTTCATATTTTATTAGGTTTACTATTGATTTTTACAAAGACTTATAATCTAATAAATAATTTAAATGTATGCACTGTGTATGCAAAATCGTTTTAAAGTAAACACTACATGCTTATTATGATTACTTGGAAATATCTTACATAAGAATAATATTATTCTAATATTTTGTTTCGAAAAGAGCGACAGCTGAGTTTCTTGCCAGCTCTTCTCAAGAGAGTCTTTGACTCTTGACTTGTCATAAGAGCCAAAAGTTGCTTACAAATAAAAAAATTTGAAAACATGCTAACCTAGAATTTTAATGATTATGACGATTTATTCTAACACATCCTACATAAGTAAGATTTGGAATCTTGAAGACTGAGTACTCAAGGATCTACAAGATCTAGTTTTAAGTTAAGCAATATAAACTTGATCCTATCGGAAAAACACAAGACAAAAGGAAATACAAGATAATACTTGGTTGACAATAAAATGACTCAATTTGATAAGATTTTTCATATTAATATCACATCTTAGTTGATAAGAATCAAATCATTTGATATCAATTCGATTTTAAGATGCGAATTTTGTGCGATGCTACTCCGTAGCTTGTCAAATAATCCGATTTCAATAATTGTTTTCTCATTTTAATGGGTGTACCTAAAGCCTCTGTTATACCTCCTACTCTATAATATTATAACTGAGTACTACTAGGTACCTATGTTAGATTCTAGGCTAAGATGTATAGAGCGTGCTCTAGACTTGAATATAATTTTTTTATTAAAAAGAATATTAGCCAAGCTGAACTTGACTAATATTCTCCTTTCCCCTCCAAATAAGCGGATAGCTTGAGTTGTGTGTGGAAGGAGTGGGTACGACAGTAGTGCAACGGGTGAGGATTGTCAACCTTGCAGTTTTCAGTTCGCACCTTTAAGGCGCTAAGAGGTGTGAAATGCCTAAATTCTTAGATACTTAATTGAAAATATCAACATAAATTTTGATTCAAGCTGTAAAGAAAAATGTAGAATGAGAGATAAAAAATCAATAAATGTTTTTTAATCCAATAAAATTGTGTTTTTCTGATAAAATGGCCAAAGAGTACCTAGTTTCGTCATGATTTGTAAAAATTTTTCAAAAGATCACAAGTTTTTTTAATTAGTTCTTGCACTCAAAAAAAGGTCTTAAAAATATCAATATTTTTAATTGAGAATTTTATTTTTATTCCGTATTACACTCGTGTAAAGTAATTTTTTCCCCAAATTCAACTAAATCTGCGTGAGTGTGCCTGCTGAGTCGCCCGGGTTTTGCCGTCAAGCTCATTCACGCTCCGTTATGTTAGGTTATGCCCATCGAAATAGATATACACAGAAACACACATCAGTAGGGCTAACATGCGCGCCACGAGAAAGTTTTGTCTACACGTTTACTCGTAGTCTCTATGTGAATCTCTATAGAGATTTACGAGTAAAGTGTAGATAAAATTTTCTCGTGACGCGCATGTTAGCCCTACTGAACACAAAACTCGTACATACATCGCGCGGCACATTGTGTTATTTTATTTCAAAATCGGACATCCCTTTTTTATGATACTAATCGAAACTTTAAGCTTTTTTTAATGCTAGAGTAGAACACTCAGAAGTTAATTCTGTTTAGAACCGGAGTTATAAATTTTTTTATGGTTACCAGAAAAAAACTAAGAAATGCTGTAACTTTCTATGTAACGAAAGTTTTTAAGTTTCAATTATAGCATGCTATAAAATCAGTTAAGTGCTATTTTTGGAAACATATAATTAATTTCTAAGTGAACAATAACGGAAGATATGTTTTTTTTAACTAATTTTGAAATTAATTTTTTTCTCATCTTTGTATAGATATTAGCATCTAATTTTCACATATTGTATTTATTAGTGCTATGTTAACCCGCCTGTATAATATCAGATAAGTAACACTTAGGACCTCGGAGTAATTGAATTTTAAAAATTTCATTTTATGCAACTCAATAATAATCCCTGAAAAACATAACCCTCCGTTTCCACAGTCGGATAAAAATTCTTTCTTTCAGCCACTTTTTTAGAATTTTCTCTCGTACATTTGTAATTAAGATCTTTGTGACAACCCTAATATCATTGAAATTGTAAAATCTCATATCTCCAATGTCCTCATAGATTTCTGTGTGATTTTTTTTACTAGTAACAATACAGTTACGAGGTATGTTTTCAGATAGATATCTACTGCTAATCGTAAATGGTTTATGAGAAAAAAAATAAAATGTAAAAATCACAAAATTAAGAATATTAACTTTATTATTAATACTAAAATTATTTTGTTTAGCTTATAAAATGCCCTGTATATAATGCCACTTTGACTTATAAATAATTGTATAAATATCAAATGCAATTCTTTTATTTCGCCTTTTTCTGAAAATACAGAATTTTCTAAAAAAAAAATATTACTCCGAAGTCCTAAGTGTTACGTATCTGATATTATACAGGCGGGTTAACATAGCACTAATAAATACAATATGTGAAAATTAGATGCTAATATCTATACAAAGATGAGAAAAAAAATAATTTCAAAATTAGTTAAAAAAAACATATCTTCCTTTATTGTTCACTTAGAAATTAATTATATGTTTCCAAAAATAGCACTTAATTGATTTTATAGCATGCTATAATTGAAACTTAAAAACTTTCGTTACATAGAAAGTTACAGCATTTCTTAGTTTTTTTCTGGTAACCATAAAAAAATTTATAACTCCGGTTCTAAACAGAATTAACTTCTGGGTGTTCTACTCTAGCATTAAAAAAAGCTTAAAGTTTCGATTAGTATCATAAAAAAGGGATGTCCGATTTTGAGGGAAAATAACACGATGTGCGCGGGCACGGCCGGCAATGTCCCGTCGTAGAGTAAGGAATCCATCTTCTAGGCAAGCGCGCACCATCTTAGACTGCATCTTCACTTACCATCAGGTGAGATCGCAGTCAAGCGCTAATCTATGTAGGTATTTAAAAAAAGAATGCAAGTAATTAATGCAGAGTCGATAGTGCATATCAGTTGAAAAAAATTTTGTGTTCGGAACTCCACATCGATGGTTTATTTTGTGCCTGGTTTTACTCTTTCGTACCGTTCGTTCAATCAATTAACCGGAAAATGAAAATTTTTGGTTAGGCATATGTAGTATAGTGTAGGCAAGGTAGAAATAAAATTATTAGCATGGAGATTATTATAGGTACTCTGTAGTTTGTATTGATGAGTTTGGAATAAAATAAAGACGTTGCTCGTCAACTGGGCGTATTATTTCAATACAGTAAAAACTAGCTTTTGCCCGCGACTTTCCCCGCGTGACTTATTTTACTTTTTTTCCGGGGTAAAAGCTCACATTCCTTGCCATCAAAAACCCGTTCAATACAAAAATGAGAAAATAAATTTTTTTCATAATTTTTTTTTTTCGTCAATTTTCCAATATTTTTAATAGTTGTTCTGCTATTCGGGACGGAGACAAATATAACAAATCAAAAACCATGAAAACCGTTTCAGCCGTTCTAGAGTTATAAGTGTTCGAACAAACTCGACTTTGTTTAACCGACTTCCATTTTTTTTTTAAAGAAAGAATATTAGCCAAACTGAAGTTGACTAATAACCTCCTATCCCCTCCAAATAAGCGGAAAGCTTGTGTTAGGAGTGGGTACGACAATAGTGCAACGGTGGAATTCGAACCTGCGACCTTTCAGTTTTGAGTCCGCACCTTTAACCGTTGGGCTATTGAGGCTTGGCTTTATTTATATATTAAAAAGATGTTTAAAAGTCACATACGTCAAGGATACTTGTCTCGAAGTTATTCCGCTGTGGCCTTGGCTGTGGCTGTTATCTAGCTGATATTGTTACAAAGGGAACATGGTATCGCATTTTCTTTGTAACCCAAAAACCACGTTTGATTTTAGGTCTTATGGTATTTGCTTACAATAGTGCTTAGAAAATAAGGATTTTATTACAGCAAATATCTATATCAAAGACTATAAGGACTATGTAATTCTAATCAAGTAAGTATTGGTTACATTTTGGAAATGTGTGACTAATAACGTCCAATAAAAAGGTTCCATCTACCTAATCGACCTGAAACTGAATAGTTTTTGTACAACTAGACTTCTTTATATCAATTTCAATTAATTATTTATGAGCGTGAAAATTATTACACCCTGTGCGGCGTAGCACGATGCGGGGGACAATAGAGGAGCAAGGTCAATAGAACGTAAAATATTTAACCTATCACTGCATTATTTAACATTTTAATTAATTTAGTTTTTTATGGTTTTATATAAATATGCTGTTGGTAAACCAAATAAATAAAAAAATAACCTGCGTCTTCGTCCACGCGGAGTTAGGTTTTTGAAAATCCCTATATTTTTTTCCGGGATAAAAAGTATAGCCTTTGACGACTTTGTCACTTTCCAAGTCGTCACCATCAAGTATACCCATGCAAATCACGTCGATTCTCTATAGAGTCTATACTGTTGCTTGTGGACCTTTAGTTGAGTGACATAGGCTACTTTTTACCCAGGGAAATAATTAAAGAGGTCCCGCGGAATTTATAAAACTAAATCCACTCGGAAGAAATCAGGGGCATCAGCTAGTATATTATAATTGCGGTTTATGCAAAAATTACAACAAAATCTGTCTGTATGCCTACTCATATGAGAATATCAGTTAATATTTAAAGTTTATCTGTGTAAATCTAATACGTAAATCAATATCTCGTTTAAATAATGTAATATTTACTAAACCATATTGTACCTACCTAGAAATTATGAGCTATTATTTTAAACGGGTAGGCTAAATTATATTATGTTTCATGGTTGTTATTTTCAAAAAGACTCGTATTTAATCAAGCGCCTATTAGAAGAAAATTAAATTCTCAGCTCACTATAAATTATGTCTGACCACGGAAATCATAACTTAGTTATAATTTCCGTGTAGTTAATCCCTACTAATATTTAATTTTATCGTAATCCCAACGAATATTATAAAATATTATGTAAAAGTGTATTTGTTTGTTGTGTGTGTTGTGTATGAGACTGACATAGGCAACTTTTTGTCCCGGTAAAACTGTAGGTTCCCCGTGGAATTTTTAAAAACCTAACTCATCGCATCGCGGACGAAACTGAGAGCAAAAGATAATCGCGAGACTTGCTTTTCATCTTGCTTTGTTTAGCTTTCGACTGAAGTAGGTAGGTGGGTACATAAAGGTTCTTTCAATTCACAGCGTGAGCTTTACTTGTGGTTACGTTGTGTACATGCACATTGCGTATGTGTATGTGCCTGTCAGGAGCCTAGGTGGGAGCGGTCAGGCGCGAGCAAGCTCTCGCTCACACGTATATAGATACGACACACACATAACCACGAGCCACACGCCCTCTACAAGAACTATACAGGTGTGAGGACACTTTAAGAAATGTGTGTTTGCATTTTGTCATCATTCAAATAACCATAAATGCATAAATGAGCTTAATAAGACACAGTTATTTAGAAATCACAGATAAACTCTTCACCTTTATTCATTTGTTCAAATAGATATAGATGTGGAGGCTATATATCTAATCTATATATAGATTTTTAGGCATTTGACAAGAACACGGGAATGCTTTCAGATATCTGTGCACAGTGTCATGTTACAAATTTAGTTACATTTTTTTAGGTTATATCGAGCGCGACCCATACACAGACAAAATCCATATGGACATAGAGATTTACATACAAATCTTTATAAGCCCTTGTAACTTGGAACTGTCTGTCGGTCCGTCCGTCTACGAGCTGTATCTCATGAACCGTAATAAATACACGTAGACACTTGAAATTTTCACAGAATGTGTGTTTCTAGTGTCGCTATATTAACAAATAAAAAAAAATGCAATGAAATTTTGTTTTTGTTCGATCTTAATAAATCTAAATAAGCTTGTGTTAAATCTTGTACGATGGTACGGAACCCTTCTTGTGCGGGTCAAACTCGCACTTTCGCGGTTTTTCGACTTTTACTGAAAATTTTCAATTCAATTCATTTAAATTTTTGGTGAATTAATTATAATATTCATTGTTAGAATACAGTTGGTTCTTACCTTTACAGATTATATTCTAAAAAATAAAAACAATCTTCTATCATAAACATCACATTTTGTACAATAGCTTTTTGTACTGATTTTTCGGCAGAAAGTTACAGTGAGTTGATAGCTTTAGGAAACGCTTTTCTGAACCTCTTGTAAACTGAAACAAAATACATAACTTGTTAAAAAATATGGTTAAACTTACAACTTTGAAACTTACCTTTGGAATCAGATTTATAAAAAATCTTCAAAAACAAAAATAAAATGAATTTAGATACTATTAGAATAAGATGATATTCATAACATGTATAAAGTAGGTCGGTTTACCACAAAGTCCACAAATATTTACGGTATTTAGGTACCTAGGCACTAAGCTTTCAGAATGTTAGACAAGCTTCTGCTAGGTATGCTAAATTGAAAGCTACATGCTAAACCTACCATAACATTATAATAACACATACAAATATGAAGTGCTATTTTAACTCCTACACGTGTTGGTGGAATAAGAAAACTTACTATTCAACATACGCTCGCGACTTCATTATACTGACAGAGAACTTCAATATTATACTCTTACTTCAATGATGCACGGCTTGCCGGAAAAATACTTCCTCATCCAGGCGTGTTCGCCATTTGTAATAAAGTTTTCTTTATGAAAAATTGTATTCAAATGCAACTCGTCTAAAAATTTTCGCCAGAATCTTATTATAGAATAACAATCAGACCAATTTTATTTGTAGGTATTTAGAGTAGGTATGTATAGATGCAAATATATTAGATCATAGTCCTAACTATTCCTATTTTATTATGTACTGATTATGTATTATTTACTTACGTGCAGTAGGTACAGTATTACAACAGTACAGTAGGTACAACTCAAGACTGAACTGATAATCCCGTAACTCATCTCAAAGTCTATTATATCAGTCCATAGCATGTATTTATAATGGCGTGGCGTATCTAGATGAAAGCGTATAGACAAAGAGGCAGAGAACTGACGTCAATATTGCTTTATGATTCAATCCGACGCTAGCCGAGCTCGCCCAGCTGAGTGCAGCCCGTTCTAAAAATAATGTCTTAACAATTTCACATACGTCTTAACAGGGCGCCATCATCGCGTAAATATATGCCACGGAAACAGTAGTACATGTGGAATTACCTACGAGGCACATAGGTGCGAGTATATTGTATTCCCGTTGATTTATTCCAAGGATCATTGTAGATAGATCGAAGCTGTATTGCAGTGTAAAGTATGAGATAAAAGAATATTAACTCTAGCGCCCTTGGGAATACCTCTCAAATAGTCGAACTATAGAGCTATGTAAAGTATAGAGGAGAAGGTGGTAATGTGGCCCCCTACTTTGTTTTTGGGGCTTCACGTTCAAAATATCGTACTCAGAAATCGAATAAATTCATTACAGTGTTCCTTATTTATTTGCCTATGCATGCTAGACTTTAGAATAAATGAAACAGTCACATAATAATCAAAAACAAATATATTCCAAATGTATTCAAATTTGGCAACTTGAGATCCAGTGAGGGTTATATGGCACCCTGGGGGCCATATTAAATATATTCAATATCATGAAAACCTAACGGCAAAAATCGCAGATATAATATTCGCCTTCCGGACCTGCACAGGCTGTGTGAGCCCATAAATTGCAACTCTGGCACTGAATCCACTCCTCTCCCCGTCTGTCGCTTAAATAGTGCAGTTCGTATCTGAGCTTTCAGGTACCAAATTTGGACAGATATTTTCATCAACTTCTGAGTCAGTTTCCACAACTGCATCACTTTCAGAACTACTGCTGGATGTAGCGTTTCTCTGACGCCGATTAGCACCGCTTCCCCCTCTATCATAAAAAATATATAAAAAGTTGTCGCTCATACATGTTATATGGCCCCCCGGGACCATAATACAAACAATATGAGGGGGCCAAATTAGAAATATCAAAGGATAGATAAACACATCATAATTCGTAAATTTATTAGATTTTTTGTCTATTTACCTTCGAAATCCCATAGGAAATCCTTTATCGTGCACAATTTACGAAGCACCAATGCCAAAACTTGAATTTTACCGCAAAAATTTAATTATGATCGGAGCGGCCTTAAAAGTTTGGCAGTTGCAGGTTTCGACTGGTTCCAATAATAAAAGAACGTAAAGTCATCTACCGAAATTAGTAAGTACTAAATCAATACCGTCAAAGGAGCTCTGCGTTTCCCTAAAGAGATACTAGGCAGCGTGACTCTAAGGTATAAATATCAAAGGGGGCCAATATATCTGCGGGGGTCACTTTACCACCTTCTCCTCTAATAATGTGATCAAACGTACTTTGCAAACGATACAATATGAGTATATTATATGAGTCGCTTCATTCGAAGATTGCTGATAACTGAAACTTCATTCACATGGATTGAGTTTTTAAAAATCTCTATAATATTTTAATTTTATATATTGTATGATTGTGATCATATATTATTTTGTTAGTATCTTGTGCCTAAAATACAAAATTTTCAGACTTGAAAAGTGAAACTTTGCATTGAGATTCCTTGAGTGATCCAACAAAATATGATAGACTTATTCAAATATAAAATCTGCCTCTTGGAAGGGATAACAAGGGTGAATTTATGAATCCGACTCGACTTTAGTAAAGTCAGTGACGACCGTTAATCCTTCAAAGTAAAGAAAGTGTTCTTTAAAAATGAAATATTTCACTCGAATTTTTTGCTCATAATTTTTATTAAAAAAGACAGTTATATTAGATTTAGATTTACAATATATAATGAAATAGCATTTTTAAGCGGGTTAGCTTGATAATCTAGGAAATTGCCCCTGCTTGCCCCCATACACATAACAATTAAGAAGGCAATTTAGGTCCAATTCCAAGAATCACCACAATAATTATTGATTTATTTCTGTTTGATATTTGACCGATATTTGTTCTATGATTATATGACTGTAACTTGTGTAAGCATAATTTCAGTAGTAACTGAAAATTATGCTTATACAAGTTACAATTTTTAATGTTAAGTTCGGTCTTCTATCGGTTATACTTTGGAGAGAGAGTTTTACCACAGCACTGCAAGTATTTCACAATAAAAAAAGCCGCTTTTGGCATATACCCCGGGACAAAAGAGGCCTAATAATGGTGGTTTTTAATTTAAAGTTCAGATCACGTTAAAGAAAAAATAGTTTTGAGCTTTGATCAATAATTTTTATTTTTAAATATATGTAACTACCGATTTACGATTTATTTAGTTCCTGACGTACCTAAAGAATCATCTCAGCAGGTGACACACAAAATAAATAGGATTAAGTGAAAATCCGAGATTTGGACCCTACGTCTAATGAATAACAATAATAAAATAACAAGAAACAAGAAGACAACAGACCAAATTATTATCCCTCCGAGGAAACAGAACCTGACTTGAATGAAAATGAAATGAAGTATACTTTATTGTACACCAAGGATCAAAAACAATAAACGTGGATACAACTTAGAAAAGCTTAGAAATGATTTCTACCAGGTGGTAGTGTTCACTTGTCATAAGAGCCAATAAATCAATAATTCGGAAAGTTGCTGTTTTTTGGTATCGTTCCTTTGTTACATGTTTATCGTTACTTCGTTACCTTTGGGACCTATACTGTTTGATCAAATGAGAGGAGTGAAAACTGGTCATAGTGGTGAGAGAAAGCAGACTTATAAAGTCATTCAATTTTAATAATATGAAATTATGCATACCGTAAGTATTGTGACATCACAACAATCAAGCGCGAGTAGGTACATCAGTTGTTTTATATTTTTGTTGTTTAAGAGTACCCGCAGACTTACAATTTCAAGTTAGACAACTAAATCGCAGAGTATACTAATAGGCACAGTGACTTATGGTAGCCCGCACATTTTATCCAACTAAGTCCAACTAAGTCACTCTACGATCTAGTTGTCCGACTTGAAATCGTAAGACTGCTGACACTTTGTAGAGGTGACATCTGGCATTTATTCATTTCTGCCTTAAGGTATAGAACTCAGCTGTCAGCTCCTGTGAGTTGACACTAAAAAGACAGCTATAGTAATAATATATTACGAACGAATCCAACTCCAAGTATAAACAAGACAAAAGCTGTACAGTATCAAAGTGACGGAAATTAAACGGGGCATATAAAGAGGTTCTTATACAGTAAACGGAGTCTATACCTACCTTCTTTGGTAATGGTATATAATAACTCTTCACTGAGAGGAGGCTTGCGCTTAGTAGTGAGTCGTTGATGAGTTGATGATAAAATGGGGTCCCTATTCTGGGCTGGACTTATGATCGCATGCTATCATCATCACCAGCAATCCATTAGTGGCTCACTACTGAGTGGGTCTCCTCTCAGAGAAGGGTTATACCGGTTGAAATTTTAATGGTTGTACTCCCTGAAAGAGGTGAATGTGCTCATGAAACTGAACAACTTTCCCCAGGGAACATAGGTCAAAATATGAAAAAAAAAATTGGACCCTCCATACAAACTTGACGATCAGCTGATTTATTTACTATGGGAGGTCCAAATTTTTTTTTTCATATTTCGACCTATGTTCCTTGGAGAAAGTTGTTCAGTTTCATGAGCACATTCACCTCTTTCAGGGAGTACAACCAATGAAATTTCACCGTGTATATAGGCCATAGTCTACCACGCTGGCCCAATGCGAATTGGCAATCTTTACACACACCTTTGAGAACCTTTATGAAGAAATCTCAAGCGTGCAGGTTTGCTCGTGATATTTTAACCACTAGGCTATATCACTACTCATATCTGGATCACTTACGCTATAACTTATTTTACTCATGAGCTTATTTGGGGGTTTAAATTTTCAATTTACAGTTGTTATTGTACGCTGGCAGAAAAAAATAATTGACATTACGATGAAATGCATAAACACGCACACTTCAATAAACTCATCATCATAAATAATGAATGATTTCCGTTCCTTAAAACGAGTCCATTAAAAATACTTTTCAGTCCACTGGGATTGTCAGCGGTATGGTAATTAAAATGTCCAGTGATAAACGGGTTAGATATGTTATGACGCCACGGGTTAAACCAATCTAAATATTTACCTCAGTCATACTGTCACAGTATTATTTAGCTAGTGACAATGTATTTGTTTCACCTCGTTGGTCGAGCAGTGTTCAACTGCGGATGACAACGTCCTGGGTTTGATTCCCGGGTCGACCCAAAAAACGTATTGGGTTCTTCTATCACGAGATTCTCAATATTCCAAACCAGAGAAGGATACAGGTGGATGGTGCAGAGTACGTACAGTTGTCGGTTTTGCGCCCTATCTCTCTACGGTTGAGTCTGATTTCCGCCCCATGGGACTATGGGAGTGAGGGAATAGATAATGCACCTGTTTGCGCACACCCTTGTGCACTATAATGCCCCCCGCGTAGAAGGCGGAGATTGGCCGCTGACATGGCCAAATTCGGTCGGGAGGACATTTTTATTAGTATTCTAACCCAATAGTATCGGGGCCAAAGTAAATCGGTAGCGGTCTGTTAAAGTTCGCAAAGAAGTGAATTAGAATTAGTTAAACTAAAAAGAAGAGAATGAAGTTCGAAACTGCTCCATCCCTTTTATATACTCCCAGTGGTATAGCAAATGAAATTTCAACTACCACACAAAGTGAAAACGCAAAGGCGGTTTGTGGGTATTCAAAACTTCTGCGTAGTTTTCAGTGTAGGTAGTCAAAAAATATGTAATTTGCCATTTTGTGGTGGCGGCCATCTTAGATTTGAAATTTATCATAGTGTATAGTATTCTACTAGATAAACCCCTTCATTTGATATCCATATTGAGGGAGTTGTAAAAAAGTATGTAATCTGACATTTTGTGGCGGACCGATTGGACCGGTTTTCATTAAACTTTTCCTACTTTTCCTCAATTTTTTGTATTCGGTTAAAAAATAAAGGAAAACGCCGTGAGGTCCATAATTTAGTACAAAATATTACTATGGTCGTGTTAAAAGATCCAAGTGTTTTACAATTTTCCGCGACAGGCGACGTCGCAAACATCAGAGTTTTCTTTATTATAATTAGATTTGAGGTCAGTAAATATTTATAGCCTACTAAGTAAACATAATTTAAATTGCCTTGTTTACTCTCAAATTGTTTTTATACTTCAATTTCGAAATAGCTTGGTCCAGAGCTATTTAAAATGTATAACCACGTTGTAAAGTAAGCGAGTAGCAGCAGGCTATTAAAAAAAAAAAAATAGGTAAGTATGACAGACTTTTTTGCCACGATGGCAGTTAACACACCAAATTTTTCTCAAAAAAAAGCCTCAAAAGCCCAACGGTTAAAACTGAAGAAAAAAAGGTATCAGGTTCGATTGCCACCCATTGAATTTTTGCCGCACCCACTTCTAATACAAGCTTATTTGGAGGGGAGAGGAGAATATAAGTCAATTTGGACTTGGATAATATTCTAAAAAAAAAATATAGTGTTATCGCCTCCCGGGCTAAAGTTAATATCTGTCTTTGTGTCCTAGATGCGATCGTTACTGAGTATGCAGTATCAAATTGGCACAAGAGTTTTCCGCTGTAAGGGTTCAGAAGTGTCCCTCGTGGGGTTGTAACCGGACCTAATGAGTGGGTAAACAGCTGACCTATACAAACGAGTAAACGACTTACTCGTATTTACTTTGCTACGTACATTATTACGGTCGCAGTTCGTATAGGCTTGTGTAACTTCTTAATATTTTCTTTCATCTAGCACGTTTTCTCAACAATAATTTCAAACTTATCTACCGACGTGGATATTATATAAGAGTACACGAGGTTCTCTAGGTATTTGTTCGGTTTAATTCCTTTGCCCAAAGGCATCCATACAAATACAACAAACCTACACAATTTTATTATACCTACCTAGTTTCTTTCAAGGAACTTTTAGAGTTCATTCCTTGAAAAATAAAAAAAGACGTGTGGCACTCGGAGACTGCCGCGGTAAAGCTATTGCATAGCATTTTTTATCAACGCCATCTAGTGGTGAGAAGAGTCCCGTGTCAGGTTATTTTCGTTATGGAATTTCTTTATTCGGTCTCCACGCTCAAGGCCCGCGATAGAAGCTATGCAATAGCTTAAAACTGACGACAATAGGGATCACAAATAAGTTAAGCTTAACTATTAAACCGATTTTGACGAAATTCAGCACATAGGTAGATAGCTGGTATGCCGATGACGGATTATGGCTATTTTATCCCGGAAATAAAAAAGTATCACCTTAAATAGTTGGAAATAGTCCGCTAGGTCGATGATTATCCCTGTTTGTGATTGTTTTACGAAGTACGGTGCTCAGAGAACTAAACATAACTCTACCTGAACTTTGAAATTTGACTTGTTGTTTAAAGTTGTTATGAGGTTAAGTAGTCTAAAGTTGGTAAGTTCTCTTAACAACAACACTATCAACTAGACACTACACCTACGAGTACTTTAACGGCATAGGTAATTGTTTGTAATAATCATCAATGTACATTGTACTTATATGGATATGCCTGTCCCATATATTTGCGTCTACGAAAATGAGCTTTAATATTATTTCAGTGAACACCGCGCGTTCCTTACGGTTCGCTTTCACGTGAATGTCAACCAATCATGTTCGAGGAGTAGCCACTCCCTATTAACCAGAACAAAAAATGGAATGAAGCTACATTAGTAAATTTTTTTAAGTTCTTTTAAGAC
Organism: Hipparchia semele; assembly: GCA_933228805.2. Lineage (NCBI taxonomy): Eukaryota > Metazoa > Arthropoda > Insecta > Lepidoptera > Nymphalidae > Hipparchia > Hipparchia semele. The sequence goes on along the minus strand of OW121713.1, from coordinate 9,442,995 downwards.
AAGTGAATTTTGCAAATTCTGTTGTCTTTTTGAGCGCGTTATTTTCCTCTAGAGGCCTATCCATATACATCGATAGTACTAATAAATAACATGCGTATAATTTGCATTTATAGATATTCTGCTTGTAGGTGTTAGGTATTCTGCTACTGTGTACAAAATCTATATAAGTAGGTACCGAAGTCTTTGTAAGTACCTGATTATTTGTTGACAGTTTCAATAACCTGTCTTATCCAAAATAATGGATTAAGATTCAGGTTAAAACCTGAAATTCTTATATCTATTTAATCCAAATATGCAGTGGAGTGTTTACTAATTGGTAAAACAGAATGTAATTTCAATTCTCATTTAGATTTCTAGATCTAGATTTATTATTGACTTACTTTACTACATAATATTTAGATTTCATTTGACTTTAAATTATTACTATATGTACCTATATTAGGTTATTATTATAGATTAGGTAGGTGGATTTGGCTAAGAATGGAGAAAGAACCTTATGTGTTAATCTAGAATTAACACATAAGGCTACATTTTATTCCAGAATATTAAAGAGTTCCCGCGGGAATCGAAAAAACCTTTTAATCCACGCGGACGAAGTCACGAGCATCATCTAAATAGTGTAACATAAAAGCCAGAGATATAAACCGCATCTGCACAAAAATTCCCGTAACAAATATTGATAAAATGCTTTGCGAGTTCTTCGCTCACTCGTATATCGAGGAAATGAAACTAAGCGAGTATCGTTTACAAGTGTTATGGAGTTGTTAGGCGAGTTTGTATTTTCTTTGAATTTCCAACTAGACTGTTTGCTGTTGAGGAGAATTTTACTTACGTCTTAAAAAGGCGTAGTGTATTTTTTCTTTAATTCCATAACAAGATAGCCCTTGACTGGGGCTTCGCCTGATGGTAAGTGACGATGCAGTCTAAGATGGTAGCCGGTTAACTTGGAAGGAGTATGGCAGTGTACATTCAACACATACCCCTAATCGGTTTCTTCACGCCATCGTGCCGGAACGCTCGGCGGTACGGCTTTGGCGGTAGGGTGGTAACTAGCCACGGCAAAAGCCTCCCACCAGATCAGTATTGTTTACTGGTGAAGATTTTGTATTTTAAATAAAGAAATTATCGATAGTTTAGTATAAAAACGTTCGCACAATGTAATAGGTGTATATTATGTGGGGATAATAAATATGGTTTCTACAGAACCTCACCGAACACTATTTCGAGGATCGTATAATACCTATTCATGACAATGCCTCGGACTCGAATAGGGTCTTTTAACGTGACGACCGTTGTCGTTCACAAGGGTCTCCCTTGACATTTCTAAAACTGAATAAGTACATTTAGGTACCATTTAATTTTGTTTTCGGAAACGTAGAGATTTATCTTTGGTTGGTTAAATGCTCTAAGGATTTATCCCTTCTGTAGATCTTTTTTAGGCGATGATAGCCTAGTAGTTTAGACTTCGGCTTCCATTTCAGAAGATTTGGGGATCGAATTTTAGGTAAACATCTCTATTTTTCGAAAATATGTACGTTTTAAGTAATAGCAAAAGTATTTAAAGCCGCAATAGCCTAACGGTTAAAGGTACGGACTGAAAATACGGATAGTTCCCCGTAATCGGACTACTACGGATAGTTCTCAAAGCTGCTTGATTTTTTTTTAGGTACATATCTCGAAATACTTACTTAAAATCAAAGTCAGAATCCCAAGTCGCAACCCGCTTTTGTCAATATTGTAATTGAACGGAGTTGCAGTTCGAAGGATCTCGATGCGGTTTTGATCATAATATTTTTTATTCATTTAGAACTTTGCCCGAGGGAGTGATCATATCTATCCGAGCAGGTTGAATGAAGTTTAGCATTCTTTCAGTTATTCACTCCTCAGCTATTGCTTGTGACTTCGTTTAACGGGCCTATGTCTCTCCATGTCCTTTACAATAATCGTAGAATGATTATTCACTAGAATCCTACCAAGCGTGTCGCCGAAAGCTACGCGTGCCACAATACATGCTCACAATACATTGTGAGCAACAACTCAAAACGTGGCACACAGTGAGGGACGGTTATATAAACATAGCTGTGTCTCTTTCTATTTTGTTTGACATCGCTACACCTCTTTCGTGTAGGAGTGAAAAGGAGAAATCATTAAGTCTATAGTACTTCTTTGTCTACGACAATAACCATGCAAGAAATTACGTCAATCCAAAACTCTATTGTTGCGTGATTGGGAGACAAACCAATAAACAAACTCTTTCGCATTTATAATAATATCAAGAGCTCTAGTATCAATTTGGCAACACGGAATTCACAGTCACTTCATTAATGATCGATTTATTACTGGTGATGTCAAAATATGCATCGTTGCAAATTGGCATTGGATAATTGGTCGCAACTAAAAATAGCATTCATATGGAACTAATTAAAATTTAACACCCTGCTAAAGTTCAAATGGAAACTACAAACACTACAATACAGCCAGCGTTATAATTTTTTTTGGACTGTCGATTGTGAATTGATATTAGGTACAGGTACCAAGGAGGTATAGATCTGTTAATAAAAAATAAAAATAAAAAGTATAAGTTTTTGATGAAATTCTCAAAAATTGTATTTATTGAAAGCGTATTAATAAAATACGGGTTTTGACATTAGAAAGATGCTTCATTATTGATTACTTTGTAGCCGTCTTTGAGAAATTAATTCGAGTAATAATAACACGCTTCTGTTCTTAATATTTACACTATAGAAAATTTTCGATAGGAACTCTATTTCATATGTAGTAAGGTCAATGTTTAAATTGTGGCTAAGGTATAAAAAATTAAATTCCCGGCGGCGCCCGTGTCTCGACCAAGAGCAAGAGTGAACGGACATCGTCTAAGCAAGCATGTCCTTATCTAGACCTAGATCATCAGGTGACCTATGTTATAGTAGTCAAGCAAAAAGTCTAGTTTTTGTAAAGTAAACGCATTTTATTAGCAAACCTACACCACATTAATACTATTAAATAATATAATCTTCACAATTACGAGTATATCTGTATCGTTGACTGACTTTTCATAAACGTAACTATGAGTAAAATAATATTATTACTTTTACTTTTACTTTTATCGAGCTTCATTTCGGGCCATATAATATTCTCGTCAGTGGAAACCACTTTATAAGTTTAAACCAAGTTTAGAACAAGAGAATCCACACATTTTTAGTACCTTCATCGATAATATTTTAACTACATTGAGGTCCATTTGCACCAACCCCCTAAATATAATAAAATTTCTATACTTATTTTTTCTTGTAAATTCTGAAATAACTTGTAAAAAAGTAACAGCGTTTCAAAATTTAACTAAACATGATTACCTATGCAGATTGGTGCAAGACCGCCTTAAAGCTTTTAGTCATATAACAACAAACACGACTGTATTAATTTTCCACGTAATTAAGTAGTTAAGTACCTAAATAAGTACTGTATATTATGGTTTCTACAAAATCTGGCAGGATGATCATCCTAGTAGAGCCATCGCACCACGCAAAAAATGTACGAGTATAAATCCGATCACCTTCTCACATCACAACACTTTATTTTATTAAGGTGTGGGACTTGCACCTAGGTACTGTTATTTAACCGAGTTACCTTACCTACCTAATATCTGCTATATACAATGCTCTTTACCAAGGGAGCGCCAAAAGTTGGTTCTGTAATAATATGATGTACCTATATTAAACTGCTACCTGTGTAATAGATATTGAACAGTGAGATGTACTACTGCATGTTGGTACTGTATAGTTCGTTGTACACTCGTAACACAGAACAATTATTTTTTCTTGTCTTGAACAACTACTGCTGTAAATGAATCTTTTTATTCCCTAGTGTTGGCTATAGGAATGGATAAAAAAATAAGCTTTTAATGTGACTGCATGCAAATAATTTTGTTCACGAATAGGTGGTGCTAAATGTGAAACAGGTAGGAATAGCTACGAGTAAATACATGTGAATGAAAACTTTTTCTAAAAATTCGCAGACCTCAAGTGCTTCCGCGGACCACCGGTTCAGAAAGTTTTAAAACTACTACCTAGGTAGGTAAATAGTTTTATTAAAATACCTGTTATTTTCCCAAACTACACATATAGGTAAGTAGGTGTAAGCTTGTATACTCATTAGTCTTTTATAAATAGGTTCGGACTACACTGATTGTGAGTAGGTAGGTATGCAATAAAAAGTGTTATTGAGCAAAATTAATGATTGTCTGGCGCCTTACTAGGGATCTGGGAAAATAAACTGACGCGACAGCTTTATTGTAAACATTGCTTTTGCCTGCGATTCGCCTCGCTAGTTTTTTTGCGTCTTATACAATAGATAATAGCTTTCCCCTTCTCTTCCGTGTGGAGCGGGGTTTTTAAAAATTCCACGAGAATCCTTTTTTTTTCGGGATAAAAAGCAGTCTTTGTCTACATCTAGAACTACGTCAATCCATTGGTTGAAGGACAAACAATTGAACACAAATACTTTCACATTTATATTAGCAGGGATTGACCATAACGTACCTATAGGTATCCATCTACGAGAGGTAAATAAATCTGGCCAACTGCAAGCTTAAAGCTAGACTTGCGCACCTAAGTTCCGTTCCTTGAGACTTAAAAAGAAATGTATGAATATTTATTCAATAAAATATATATTTTTCGAATGCCTCAAAAGAAAGATCCTTTTGTATGAAACTGCATCACTAAGTTTGTTTGTAAAGGATCATTGTAGATTTCCATTGTTTTATTTTTCCTGTTCCTTTCTTTTATTTATTAGGTAAGTAAACAAATCCTTACTCTTTTTATCTTTTAGATTTTTCGCTTTGTAAACTTCGGAGATAAGGGAGGAGGGGAGCGAACGGTATTTTTACGATAATTCAAAGACAATGCGGCGAAATACCTACCCTATTCCTGCGTTTTCCGGTATAAGGTCGCCATCTTGGGACCCTGACGACCATCGGTTCATCGAATTATGTGAGGAATTCGGATATACGATTCAATGCCTATGTTGGCATCACAGCCGCTTCACTCAAGTGGAACTGCGCAGGTCATATTAACCGTATGCCAGATGACATCTGCTTATTTCGAAGGCACCCCTCCCCTCCCACCAATCCATCGACGTCAGCGTGGTAGGCCGAGATGACGATGGCGTGATGAATTGGATCTGAGTGGCCTACGGAGGCCCAGAATAAGAACAAGTGGGAAAATCGGAGGGAAGCCTTTGCCCAGTCGTGGAACAGCTCAGACTAACTTAGATTATTATAATATCATTGATGTTTCGTAGTTTCCGTATTTGAGAATGACTTTCTGGTCTATACTGGATTTTCTAGTTATTTCATTTAAGACTTCCTTCCTATTGAAAAGCAACGGAGAGAGCCTTTAGTTATTATTATACCTACGTATTCTGTAGCGACGCGACGTATTGTCTTTACTTTTGTGCGGTACTCAGAGCTTAGGGTAGGTAGAGAGTCGCCTCCCGCAAAGCTCTTGGGGAATAAATTCGTGTCTATAATTGAACTTGACAAGAACATACTTAGTCTAATGGAATAATACTCTCGAGGGTGCATGGCTGATTCAAACCGATTCTAATTTTATATGAAAATGTTAACTTCAGCAATTTTTTTTCCAGAAAAAGAAAAGGAATTACTGTTTCAAATATTTGCTATGAGAATTGAAAAGGTATTTTTTGAAGATTTTTGCTGAAAAAGTATGCATTCTATATTTTCAGTGGACATAGTGACTCAGTGGTCGAAATATCGATCGGAGAGTAAAAAATTATCCTTATACCTAAGCAACAAACTATTTAATATAGTTTTCTTTTAAAGGTCTGAAAGTTCGACCTAATCAGAGGCTCGAATGCTAATTTTTAAAATTAAGGTTCATTTACGCGTTAATCTTTGTTCGTATTTTACGTAAAATTAATTTCCCTAAACCTAACGTGGAATTAGTCTTACACGAGAGTAAATAAGCAGTTATTTCAAGAATAAACTATACCTAAGTATTTTCATTTCACGATAGCCGCTAATCGCTATTATAGTTCAGGTTTACAAATAACTCCTGGTATACGAGTAATTTTTTTAAGCTATTGCATAGCTTCTATCGCGGGCCAGCGTGGAGACCGAATCCAAAAATTCCGTAACGAAAATAACTTGACACGGGACTCCTCTACGGTGAGCCGCTAGATGGCGCATTTTTTATCAACGCCATCTAGCGGTGAGCCGCTAGATGGCGTTGTTAAAAAATGCTGTGCAATAGCTTTACCGCGGCAGTCCCCCGAGTGCCACACGTCTTTTTTTTTAATGGAGAATTTGAAAGTCTGACTAAATTAAGCATTTACGTGCAGGTAACGTACCTACGCGTAGGTAGGTATCTACCCGGTACCTACCTGTGTGGCGTACCCTTAAAAACACAAACATAGAGTAAGCTTAAAAAGCTCTCTCAAGTTGAAGCAACAGGATAAAATCAACTTACAACAATGAATGAGGTTTTAATGAACCTCTTTGATATGTCAAATATTTGGTTAACAACTTTTTCTCATTTTCCGTTCCCCTAACTTGTAGAAAGTTGTTTTCCTTTAAGTAATGAAATTGGGCACGGAACTTAATTCTTAAATAGATTTTTTATATAACTCTAACAGAACATTTTAAATTGCTATTATTTTGTTTTGTCGCTATAATATAATAATAATGTCCTCCCGACTAAATCCGGTCACGGTGGCCAACCTCTTCAGAGATTAGGGAGATATTATAGTGCACAAATGTGTGCGCAAACACAGGTGCACTCTCTATTCCTTCGCTCTCATAGTACAATGGGACAGAAATCCGATAATACGGGAGAGAGAGACCGACGGCTTTACGTACGTTCCGAGGCTGGGGTGACTCACCCACCGCCACCAACTTCCTAACTCCAGGCTAGTATTGCACTGTGAATTTCTGACAGAAAAACCCGATACATTTTCGGCCCGACCCAGGAATTGAACCCGAGACTCGTCATCCGTCACCTACATAGATTTTTTAAAATTATTTTTATAAATCTAGCTTACGTTCGTGACTTCGTCTGCGTGGAGTTGAGTTTTAAAAAATATTTTCGAATACAAAAATATCACTCTATTATCACTTTAGGGATGGAATTCCAAATAATCTCTTAATTTTTCCAAAGAATGCAAATCAAGTCAGTCAGGTACTGTTTTATAGGTACAGTAGAGTACGAGTATGAACACACAGTCTATAATAATTATTATAGATTATAATATGATATGATACTTAGATTATAATCTAAGTAACTAGTTACTACTATTAGCCGTACTTATATTACTTATATTAACTTTTATTTTATTTAAAACTTTTAATTTAGTGTTTTTAAAAATGGCATGGAAATCCTTTGATTTTCCGGGATATAAAGTATCCTTTGTCACAAAGCAAATAAAGAATTTCAATTTGAATCACTCTCCCCCCAACATTGATCCGTTGCCCCGTTGCGACGTGATTGAAGGACAAACCAACAAACAAGTAGAAACACTTTCGCATTTGTAAAATTACAAAGGATAATATTAGTGATATTACAGTCCTACAGCAATTCTTAACTATCGAACCTATAATAAATTCATGGAATAATAAGTACATACTGAACAACTAAATTCATGAATTAATTATACGTATTTATTACGACAAATTTTTACTACCTATTACACATTTAAATAATAAATAAACACGCGAAGAATGTTTTTTAGAAAGCCTTTGCGCTACGTAATGTCGTGACCACATGCACTGTAATGTAACGAGTAAATGATATGGATTTTTCCAATCCTCCACTTTGTTTTTAGATGGAAAAGGGACATTTTAGTTATAAAACACTTAACGTGGTATATTACAGGAGCAAAACACTAAGGAACTTCCTGCATTTAAATTCATGTAGCTATTTTCCTGAAATAAACAAAAAACTTGAAAAATTCATGTGAACAATTGATTTTTAATCGACTTAAAAAACGGAGGAGGTTCTATGTTCGACGCATTGTTTTTGGCGATGTTACTCCATAACTTGGACAAGTCTAAACCGATTCCCCGGTTGGTCCGATTTTTTATGAAGATATGATAATTATTATATTATCTTCGGTGATGGAAGATGGAAAACGAAAAACGCAATTTGGTCTAACCTCACGCATCGGTTTCATCGTTTCTATTTAAGCCCGTCCGACTTCAACATTTACGTGTATCGTAACTAAAATTATTTTGTACTTTGAAGTGGCGTTTGAAGCCGGTTTCAAAAGATTTTTTATTACATGAAAATATCTGTTAATAAATATTTATATTAACAAGCTTTACCAATGACTTCGTTCGCGTGAAGTTAGTGTTTTTAAAAGATCCCACGGGGACCCTCTTTCCAGGATAAAAGGTAGCCTACATTACTCTTCAAATGCAAAAATCACGTCGATACGTTGCTCCGTTGCTGCCTGATTTTTTTTAAAGAATATTAGCCAAGCTGAAGTTGACTAATATCCTCCTATCCCCTCCAAATAAGCGAAAAGCTTGTGCTAGGAGGTGGTACGACAATAGTGCATCAAGTTGGGGTTGAAGGGCAATCCAACAATCAGACATAATGTCGCATTTATAATATTAATGATTTAGGACCAGACAGTTGCCACGAACTGCGTATGTGAATATAATATGGAGGCCATACATAATTCAGAGTTTCCAATTATTCTGACGTAGGTACCCTACGTAGCTTTTCTCCATTTTACTTTGGTGACAAGTTAAAACATCCAATTTTAATGTTGTCAACCAGATATAAACATTTTCTATCAGGTTTTTGGAACGTAAACTTTTTTTACCCAACTACCGTTGTACCATACGATAGCAATGATTTTTAAACAATTCCAGTTTTAATAATGAGGCAGTGCCATCTAAATGTATGGTGACTGATTGACTGACTAACTTACACTGACTGATCTATCAACGCGCAGCTCACACCACTGGACAGATCAGGCTGTTTGGCATACAGATAGCTATTATGACGCGGGCAAAAGCAAGTTTTAATAATAAATCAGCGTAATCAGTGTTCCACTCTGATTATGATAACAAAGTTTAAAGCCCAACGGTTAAAGGTCTCTCTGTCTAAAAAAACTCAAAACTGAAAGGTTAAAGGTTCGAAGTCCACCCGTTGCAATATTGTCGTACCCACTCCTAGCCACAAGCTTTCCGCTTATTTGGAGGGGATAGGAAGATATTAGTCAACATCAGCTTGCCTAATATTCTTTAAAAAAAAAAGTTGCAGACACGGTGACATGACAAATCACAACAGAGGGGCTGAATGCGTATGCAATGATCTAGAAACGCGATCAGCGTGGGCGGTCGCCTGTACGAATTCGTTTGGAAATGACGCCTTTTTAACGAGCTTATGGAACCGTCAGGGCACGCTTCGACAGGTAAACGGCGGTATCATTGATATAGTAGGTATAACTGTATGTAGGGAAACGGTAATGCAATGTAAAGTACGACTGAACTAGGTTTTCCCACATCAGAAGCGCTTTTTTTACAGGGTAAAAGGCAGCCTATATTTATTTTTAACCGACCTCAAAAAAGAGGAGGTTTATCTTTTTATTTTTAAGCTATTGCATAGCTTCTATCGCGGACCAGCGTGGAGACCGAATCCAGAAATTTCGTAACGAAAATAACCTGACACGGGACTCCTCTACGGTGAGCCGCTAGATGGCGCATTTTTTATCAACGCCATGCAATAGCTTTACCGCGGCAGTCCCCGAGTGCCACACGTCTTTTTTTTGGTGATGTTACTCCATGACTCCTTCAAATCTGAACCGATTTCAATATTTTTTTTATTCGATGACAAGATAGTCCTTGACTGCGATCTCACCTGATGGTAAGTGACGATGCAATCTAAGATGGTAGCGGACTAACTTGGAAGGGCTGTGGCAGTGTATATTCAACCCAAACCCCCTTAATCTGCCACTTTTCAAGTCCTTAATTATACCTATATGAAAAATGATGTCGATCTTTATAATTGTGTTGGAAAGAAAAACCAACAAACAAACAGTTGCATTTTACCTATTCTAATTCTACCATTACCCATTCTAATTTGTCTTTCATTTTTTTGGCCGGCTTCCGTATTTTATTTCCGACCAACAATGTGGGTACCTATAAATCAAGAGTGAATAGATATCCAGGAAATACGCTCCATCTTACGCTTTGGATTTATGGATGGATGGATGTTCGTTACTCAATCTCGCCACGACTGAACCGATTTGGCTGTTTGACACAGAGATAGATTATAGTCTGGAAAAACACAAAGGCTACTTTTTATCCCGGAAAATGAGAGAGTTCCCGAGGGAATTAAAAACCTCAATCCACGTAAATGAAGTGGGCCCAGCTCTGCTATATATATAAAATTCAAAGTCCTGACTGACTGACTGACTGAGATATCAACGCACAGCCTAAACTACTGAAGTTAGAAACTTGAATTTTTTACAGTTGGTTCCTTTTATGACGTAGGCGCACACTAAGAAAGGATTATTGGAAATTCCACCCCTAAGGGGTTTAAATAGGGGATGGAAGTTTATATGAAACTCTGTCATTTTTCAAGCTGTTTCCATCAAAGTTGGTATTTGAGCTTTCAGTTAAAAATAAAGAAGTACGTGTGTCACAGTTTTTGAAAATTCCACCCCAAAATCTAATTCCACGCGGACGAAGTCGCGGGGGCAAAAGCTAGTGTGATAATATAATGAATTCAATCTCTGCACGAAACAGGGGCTGTACGTTTCCTGACGCACGTATAGTACGTTAGCTACGTAATCCTAAGTTTGAGCGGTCTCGAAAGCCTGATGAATAGCGGGACTGTCTGCCCCAAGCGGATTGTATCCTGACTTGGACAAATTCTGAAATATGTAGCACGCACGGCCGTTGAGTTATTCCTTATTACAATAAAAGTTTTTGTACCAGTACTGTTACGTTTTATTTTAAACACAACAAAAAACGAAATTGTATCCTACTATCCTTATTTAATACTAGTTGATAAGTGGAACTTCGTTCGCGTGGATTAAGTTTTTAAGCTATTGCATAGCTTCTATCGCGGGCCAGCGTGGACACCGAATCCAGAAATTCCGTAACGAAAATAACCTGACACGGGACTCCTCTACGGTGAGCCGCTAGATGGCGTTGATAAAAATGCTATGCAATAGCTTTACCGCGGCAGTCCCTGAGTGCCACACTTTTTTTTAATTCCTGCGGGAACTCACTTATTTTCCGGTGTAAAAAAATGCCTATTGTGGTATTCCAGACTATAATCTTTCACATGCGAACGGAGCCGAACGGATGCGCATAAGTGTGACTGTTAGTCAGTGTGTCAGTGTGACTGTGTGTGTGTCATACGGAAAAATCCGAATCGATGCGCGTAGATATGAATCCAGCCTGCCATGCCACGCAGAGAGGTGGGTTAAGGTGCAGATGTTACGAGCTACAGTTCATTTTGCGCGTGTTCGTAGTTCGTAGCATTTCGTAGCTCGAATTTCTGCTTGATTTAATTATTTATGTATGGACTGCCTGCCTTGACGTGAATTTATACAGGTGAGCTTCCGGCTTACCTATTCGATTATATTTACTAGCTGATGCGCGCGATTTCGTCCGCGTCAATTTTTGTTATTTGGATCGCGATTAAGAAGTTTTTAAAAGAATATATTTTAAATATGGATAATTTTCCCCGTTTTTGCAACATTTTTCACTGATGCTTCGCTCCTATTGGTCGCAGCGTGATGTTATATAGCCTAAAACCTTCCTCGATAAATGGACTATCCAACACAAGAATAATTTTTCAATTCGAACCAGTAGTTCCTGAGATTAGCGCGTTCAAACAAACAAACTCTAAGCTTTATATATTAGTATAGATAAGTGTGTTAAGTACATATTTTCTTTGTGAAAAAGTTCTAAATGATGGAGATACCTAATTACTTTTTACAAAAATTTGAACCAACGCGACAATAAAAGCAATTAAAAAGGGAAAAATACAATAAAAATCTTTTTAGTTTTACTAACTAAGCGCCTAAATTAATGTAAGTAACTAATTTAGAGTCGGCGACAAACTCTTCTAATATTATAATTTTTGGTCCTTGTCCTAATATGTGTCAAAGATATTTACGTTCACCCTCTAATGGGATCGTTAAAAGGGAATCTTAAAATAATTAAGAGGTTTCTAACACAGAGAAAATATCGTTTAAGAAATAATTCGTATCAAAGTTGCAGTTTCACTCACTCTTGAACTGTATGAAAATCCTAGATTATTGCCCTTTTATTGTCACACTATATAAAATTATAACAATATTAAATAATTTTTTTTTTTATTCTATGACAAGATAGCCCTTGACTGCGATCTCACCTGATGGTAAGTGACGATGCAGTCTAAGATGGTAGCGGGCTAACTTGGAAGGGGTATAGCAGTGTAAATTCAACCCATACCCCTAAATAAATAATATAAATGTATTTTGTTCCGCAAAATCAAAGAGTTCCCACGGGATAAAATACGCGCGGACAATGTTGTGGGCACCATTTAGTAATAAATAAACCTGCACGTTTATGAAAAAATACGCCGAATTTCGAAGTTGTTTACTCACTAATATGATTTATTTTAAACAAACTGTTTATATGAACGTTCGGTAAGTACACGTTTACACTAAATGAAATAGATTATTAATATTTATTACAATTTCTAAAATCATCATGGGACTTTTTTAGCTTATTCTTAAAACTCACGTTTTCATGTTTTCCTTGATTGTTGAAGCATGTGATTGCTGAAGCACACATAACTCTGAAAAATCAAAGGGATCGATCCTGCGACCTCCCAAATAGGTCCTAACCATTAAGCTCTGGCATCTCAATCATCGCTCTGATAGAGACGTCACTCTAACTTATTTATTTGGAGATCCTGAAAAGCACATTTTCCGAATGTCACATAAAATTGTTCAATCGTGAACGCGATGGGAATAATAATGAAACCGAACGTGTAAAGTAAATGAATGAGCACTAATTTGATGGTGGCTTGTGGAAATAGATAGAAATTAACATATAAATATGTGATTATTGAGCCTCGTTCTGTCGTTGCGCATGTTACTTCTACATAATGTAATTACGTTTGCCACGTTTATAATTATTCTCAGCCACACGCAATTTTGGGTTCAGTGTTGGTAATTAATAGTAGATTGTTACACAAGGGACGTAAGTAAGCTATTACAGAACAAGATCCAATTTGGCGCCAGTGCGAGCGCAGCTCGCATAGGGCGCTAATGGATCGCGTGCACCCGAGATATTTAGTCACACGAGCGAGCGCAGCGAGCGAGGGTGAATATAGTTCGAGGGTGTAATAGCTACTTGCAACCGAGGTAAGCATTCTACTTTATATCATTCTTGCGAGGTAACTTTGGACTTATCCGGCAAAAGGTTTTGCATCATTTGTTCTGCTTCAAGCAAACAAAAATCAGGCTCTCCTCCTTTATCATCATCTGATGAAGTGCTTGACATTGTTGTAAATAACTTAAATCCCTTTACGAACAAACTTAACAAACTTTCAGATCAAATGAAATGCCACCATTTCCATTTTTTTTCGTAAATAGTTTTCCATTTTTTTTTTACGGCTCTGAGTTCCAAGGAGTTTTGCATAGTTTGAAATGTATGGAAATTAAATGCCGCCATGTTCAGTGTTTTTTTTTTTTCAGTAAAAAGTTTTCTTACCATTTTATAAGAAAAGAGATTGTTTACCAAGGAGTTTTGCATAGCTTGAACTGTAAAGTGAACATTACAATTAAAGCATAGTGCGACGTAATGTTGCCTTGAATTGCAAACACCAACTTACAAGGAGACTTTCCACCATAGTAATCCCTAGTTACTGAGCAAGTATGATATAAAAATGTGTTATGTGCGGGTATATGATATTATTTAAAATAAGAATTTCTACACTAGTTGTGAAGAGTTAGTTAAGAGATGCTATTTGAATTTGTTAAAACGGAAATCTTCTTTCCCGGAATAAAAGTATTTTATCAATTTTTATCACTTTATTTTATTACTACTTGAGGAAATATAACGAAACTATAGAAGTTTTAAGATTTTTCAAATTAAGACATCACAAGCAACCAACTTGGTTTAATCCAAAATCTATACTATTATAATAAAGAGAGAGCGCGAATTTTGTGACTTTGTATGTATGTCCGGAGCAAACTTTGGAACCACCGCACCTATTACAATAATTCTTTTACCATTTCAATGGTACATTATTCCAGATGGTTATAGGCTATAATTATGTTAATAAATGTATTATGGCTAGATATTATGTGCAAATTTGTTAAAGAAGTCGGAAATTTTTTTGACTCTTAAACGTTTTCAAGGCGAGCGCTGGGTCATATACTGTTATTGGATGAAAATGATGTATGGGTGAATTGTTCCTCTTAAAGAGTTCTAAAAAAAAGTCCGCGATAGCATATGCCTATATTCTAAGGATAACTTACAGTAACCATTTCTATATTTCAAATTTTGATTAAAAATAATGAATTATTTTCGAAGCTTCTTTAACCGATGTGATGTCAATCTATATCTAAATAAATATGTTTATTATCGTAAGTATTTAATTTAGAACATATTTGCCCTTTCCACTATACAATTTAAATAAATATCTTAGGAGTTATCGGAAAATTAATATATCCGCGCGACAAAATAATAAAATGGTGCCGGCCGGCGCGGCGGGGCACGGTGGCGGGTATCGGTGCAGGATATTCGTGTGGTTCCTGTGGTGATCTTATTAACAATCGTCTCCTATAAGAAACTCACAAGAACAAATATTTAATTTTCAACCCGGACGAAGTCGGCGCGGGCTTCTAGTGTGTGAGTAAATGAAAATGCAGAGAAAACAAAAGCGCTTTACTCTGTCGTTTATTGAACGACTTTGATAATATTTTCGGCCATTGCATTTTGATGGAACATTTTATAAAGGGATGATGAATTCATCCATTCTCAACAATAGTTAACTACCCTATTCTATATGGTTTTTTATTCTAGCTATATAGAACATGCAACTTTGATAAGTCACTTGCACTGTGTAAACACTTGGAACACATAAACTTAAGCAAGTGTTTGTAGTTTGCAGAAGGCACTGGAAGTCAAATGTGTAAACACAATTTCAAGTTATTTTCACTGCAACAAATTGAGCAAGTTACTTCTTGGAATTATAGGCCCTGCAATACTAACGCGCCTTGCCTAGAGTGAAAATGCAAGCCAAAGCTAAACGCAAACATTAATTCTTTACAAAATTCCGAGACAATATTAATGAGACTAATTTGAGAAGCAATGTGAAGAGTTTCATGCCTGAAGTAAAAAGGAAATGAGAAAAAAAAGTGTTGGACGTATTATTTGAACTGAGAGTCAAAGTGCTCCCCAAGAGCGTAATTTAAACTTTTCCAACTGTTTATACTTCGTGATACCACCAGTTTGTGATCTTATACTTCTTTTATAAAAGTTGTTACTTGTTCAACTAGAAAATGGACCCTATTAATGTTATTGACTCTCGGCACAATGTAATTGCGTCAGCTTTTCATTCGAAAAAAAAATACTTTGGCTTCATTAATTATATAATATTATGCTTCTTTACCTATTCAGTGATGGAAATGCCAAAACATATCGATATGAATTGAAGACTCCTCGGGAAAAACAATGAATGTCACTTTTTTCGTGAAACTGAGCCTTTAATGCCATCTGTTACTAAAATATAGAACTAAACTATATTTTTTGATAAAGTCACAGAACATGTTTAAATAGTAATATGTTATTTCAATATTTATACAAAATGAGCATAAAATGAAAGAAATATAGACTTTGAAACTATAAAAAGTTGTTTTTCTCTTTTTAATCATTTTTTGACATTCATTGTTTTTCCCGAGGAGTCTTCAATTATGATTCGTATCGACATTTTTTATTTTTTTTTATATCGATTTTGAGATATTTAATAAAAATATCCATTGGTACATGGTTAAGATTTGAACGCATACCTACTTGCCTTTTTAAAATTCTACCATATTATCCTACTCTCACTTATGCTGAGCTCTATAGAGCGTGTTCTGACTCAGCTCAGACTCAAAGTAGAGGTTAAAACGAGACATAAATATGTTCTGACATAAATCTGTTTCGTTTAACTCTGAGCTGAGTGAGAGTGCGGTATATTATAGTCTCAGTTTTACTTTAAAGTCAAAGAAAAGTAACACTTGGCCAGAGATTAGTAAGAAGATAAAATAGATAAAAATAGATTGCTAAAACGATCCTAGACGGAGTTTCTAGAATTGCAAGTTTTATTTTATTTTAGTTTAGACTGCATCGCCACTTACCATCAGGTGATAAGTATCGCAGTCAAGGACTTTCTTGTCATCGAATAAAAAAGGATCAAAATACAAAATTTTCATAAAATTCAGGACGTATACCTGAAAACATGCACTACGAAAATAAAGTCTAGCAAAGTCAAAGAACGGTTTCTCAAGCCTTAAGGCAAGGTTCGCCCACACTTTGAGGGATTTTGAAACAATGCTAAAATTGGTTTATATCTTTCAATAGGAGTTGAAGCCGTATAGCGTCTTTTCGGTACTTAAGAGAGTCACGTGGGTAAAGCAATTACCATTAATAAGTTATTTATTTTCAACCGATTTCAAAAATAGGTTCTCAATTCAATTGAATTGAGATCTTCTATTCTTAATTGGACGTAAATACGCAATAACGATTCAATCCACAAACCTTTGTCAAATTAAATACATACCTACAATATAATGTAAAAGAATAAAGTTAACTTTTCAAATGATAAGTTACGAGTATGTACTCATTATTGCGTATCTGCGTCCAATTATGCACATAATATCGTACCCTTATTGCAAAAACCGATTATCTGCATTTTTGTACCAAAATTAGGTTAAATATATCAATCGACTCCTCAACTCACGGCGAAGCTGTAGGTAAAACCCATTGTCTGCTACGACGCTTTTTTACGGAGATAGCTAGAGTTAAAAGCAACTACCTACAGGTATGATTTAATTACCTTCTTAAAAAAAGAACTAAACTCATTTAAATAATTTAGATTTATAAATCTATACCACAAAAAAAATGTATTGTATTATAATACTTTTCAGATGTAGTTGCTTGATTTATCATTATGTCAATATTATTCTGTTAATACATGTTAACCTGCGTTAACAGGTTTCAGCTTTTATTAATATACTAGAAATTGCTGATGTATCTAAAAAGAAAAACGAACTAAACAACATTAGTTGCTTTTTGCAGAATAATGAACTCAATATTTTGTTAAAATTATTGCAGGTAAAAGAACTTAAGTTCACTTTTACTGTATAACTGGGCTACGAGGGTTTTTGAACATCTTCACAAATCAAAAGTTTTTTGATTTGTTAAGCTCACAATATAACTCTATCTTTAAGGTGATAGAGAAAAGACTGTCTAAAGATCTTAAGTTTAGTAACTGGCCAACTGCCGGAATCTATAAAAGTAGAAATAAGCTGTTTGACTTATATGCAGAAAAAAATATAATTATTCCCCCGCGTTTATTGAATATGTAAGAAACTATTCTAAATTGTTTGAAAATGTGTGCATACAAGCAAAGTCACTTCACATAAAACAAAAAATTGCCAATTCTGATAATAAAATTAAAACAGCATGGGACATCATCGGCGATGAAATGAGTAAACATAAGGTACATAATAATAATAAATTGGAGCTTAAAAGTGATAATCATGTAATTAACTCCGATACAGTAATTGTAAATACATTTGAGAACTTTTTCAAAAATATTCCAATTACTACAACCAGTTCTCTGAATTCCTCGCCAGCAGAAGTCTATCGTCTTCTAAGGAGCAATGTCTCTGAGTGCAATAAGTTATTTAGGTTTGAACACGTTACCCCATATGACATAGTTAAAACATTTAAATCTTTACAAAATAAGAAAACAGTAGATCTATGGGGGATATCAGTTAAAATAATTCATAACATAATTGATATTATTGCGCCATATCTTGCTTTAATTTTTAATAAATCAGTAGATTCTGGATCTTTTCCAGACCTTATGAAATGTAGTAAGCTAATACCGCTTTTTAAATCGGGAAGCAAAAGTGACCCGAATAACTACAAGCCAATTTCAATTTTGCCAACTCTCAGCAAGATATTCGGAAAAATAATGCTCAACCAACTGCTTTTACACTTTAATTTAAATAAAATCCTACACACTGAGCAGTATGGTTTTACAAAGGGTCGATCAACAACCGATGCAGCCGCAAGGCTGTTACAACACATATTCGATGCATGGGAGAACTCACAGAGTGCCATTGGTATTTTCTGTGATTTGTCGTCAAAGGCATTCGACTGCGTTGATCACGAGACACTTTTGCTTAAACTGAGCCACTATGGCATTAAAGATTTTGCACTTAGTCTCATTGCGTCTTATCTCAGTGAACGAGTCCAAAGAGTATGTGTCAATCATGTAAAATCATCCGGATCAGCCTCAGTAATGGGTGTACCCCAGGGTTCTATTCTAGGTCCATTCATGTTTTTGGTCTACATAAATGATTTACCACATTTTGTCCACAATACTTGCGATATTGTACTATTTGCTGATGATACGTCTTTGAATTTTAAAGTCGATAGGATAAAAGACAATTTTGACGATGTAAATAATGCATTATCTCAAGTTTCTGAATGGTTTACGGCAAATAATCTACTTTTAAATACTAAAAAAACAAAGTGTGTTGAGTTTTTATTACCTAACCCGAGTAACTAACGTCAGTAAAGATAAATAATGAACCTTTGAAAACTGAGGACTCCAAAGTGTTCTTGGGATTAACCCTGGATTCAAAGCTACAATGGGGCACCCATATAGCAACGCTTGCGGGCAAACTTAGCTCTGCTGTATATGTTATCTTTACATAGTATAAAATAAAATCGATTCCCGCTGTCTGGCCCTCTTTGTGTACGCGTAGATCTTTTAAACTACGCAACGGATTTTAAATCAGTTTTCATCAGTAGATAGAGGGATTCGAGAGGAAAGTTTACAGTTATAGTGTTTCCCTAAATTCCTACGGGAACGGGACAAATGTAGGTGAAACCGCAAGGCACAGCTAGTTATTCTAATATAATAAAACGAAATAATTTAAATGAGCTAATCTCTAGAACGGCTGGACCGATTTCAACGAAACTTTCTTTTAAAGATAGCTGAGATAATAAGAAATAATGTAGGCTTGCCCATTTCCCACGGGAACGGGAACTCCTCGGGTAAAACCATAGGGCGCTGCAGTTAGTACGTACAAAGTTAAATGAAATCTACTTTACCTTCAGCCAAAAGCGACTAAAGATATTTATTTTACACCTGTACTGGCTAAAGTTGAACTAAAACGATTTTTGTCTTGTTGATTATTACTATTCAAAACAAGTGATTAAATAAAAAATGCCATTAGAGCTACCAGAACGGTAAATTTGAAAATTTGGTAGTTTTTCTACATTCAGGAAAAACTAACTAAGTGAGCTCCTTACCGGTTATTTTCTTCTTTTTGTTGAAAAAATAGTAAGTTTTTTTCAATTATTAACCTACTTAACATTTCTTGAATAGTTTCTTGTTTATAAAAATTATTATTGTTTAAAAATGGACATCATTATAACTAATTTTTAAGTCGTTAAAGTTTCAAATGCTTATAACTCAAAAACTTTTCGCTCAAATTTTGGTGCAGATAATCGGTTTTTGCAATAAGGGTACGATATGTTGCACGAAAATTTCATCTATTGTGAACCGATTTGAATGATTTATGGAATTATATATATTGGTAGTGTCGTGTGGTGCGGGTTGTTACGTTCCCTCAAATATGGTTGAGCGAGGCAATGGCTGGATCATGCGTCATGCTCGTGAACGGGTGCCGCCAACGGGAATGGGTCTGCTTTGTGTCTACCCATGTTAACATGTCTTTGGTTGCGGTAGGCGTACATTTTTGAAACTTCTGTGTGGAAACATTGTGTGCATAGCCTAGTTCTTTTTAACAATTGTAAAAAAAAAAAAATTTTTTTTTGAAAAGAGCAACTGCTGAGTTTCTTGCCGGCTCTTCTCAGCAGAATCTGCATTCCGAACCGGTGGTAGATTTTTGACGTTTCATAAGAGCTACAAGTTGGCCTACATGAAATAAATAAATTTTGATTTTGATTTTTGATTTTTATAATGAATGGTTATGTCTCGGGGGTAGTCCCTCTAAGATTTGAAGAAAATATTCCACGTCTAAGGCCAGGCACACACTGCAAGCGATGACGACGCGACAGCGATTCCATTAAAACAAACTCCTATGGAAACATAAGGCGGTGGTCGTATCAGCTACGCTACGTGAGTTTGATGAAGGTCCTCACATAGATGAGGACCTTCATTTTGGGCATCATGGAATAGACCTGCCTACCTTGTTGCTGCGTGATTGAAGGACAAACCAACAATCAAACACACTCTCGTATTTATAATATTAGCACATATTAATAGTAATGATGACATCCGTGTCATCCTTACTATTAATATGTGTCTGTGTGTGTTGTTGGTTATTATTGTTGGTTTGTCCTTCAATCACGCAGCACGTACTGTGGGCGGGATCATATAATTCAGGTAGAACTTTTGTTACCCAACGATTCCTCCTGTTCATATGAATAAGAGAGGAACCCTGTTACCTTATAGTGTTTGTAGCTGATGACAATTGGTATCGCAAACACAGAATCTGCAAATTGCTGAAGGCTTTGTTTGCTTTGAAGGCAGACAACAACAACTGAGTATCGAATGGCAACTATATCTATTATCTATTCTCGTATATTTTGTTAGAAACAGGAAATATTAAATGTTCAAATAAGCTATTTGAATTCCTTTTAGTTGAAATTTTTTTTTTTAACTCGCTTACATGTAGCTTTGTTTTGGCGATGTTACTACTTTGTATCGTTAAATCTTACACTATTTCGATTTTGGTTCTCTTTTTTGAATTGTAAATACTGCCAAAATATCACGCTCAGATAAGTAAGTCTTTTTTATGTTGGTGAAATCGGCCCTTAATAAAGTTTAACTTTAGAATGCAAACAACCCTCAACAAACTTTCACTGTACTTACATAATTTTCAACAAGGCTTATTCAAGACTTACAACAAAACTTAATTTTAATGAAGAAATACAAAAGAATATTTTAATATAAAAAAATTTCTTGTAGAGAAGATTGTTAGTAGGTAGGTACCTACTTAATTTAAAATTAATCCTGCAGACCAACATAGATATTCATGAAAGAAAATGAAATGTAGTATTTTTAGCACTCTGCTAATATTTTTGTCTGCTCTTTTAAGTTGATAGCACATCGTAAGAAGAGCCGGATGAAGCAATTATTTGTTATAGTCCGCGCTAACCGTTGAAAATAGTTTCAAAGGGTTGGTTCAGCTTTTCACACTCATTTGGCGATCACTTACAAAAATAAAAAGTCTTTCTTATGCTTTGCAAACTATATAAAATGCGTACTGTAGACGTCATCCACATATCGCTCATCCGTTAGAACAAAGATGGAATTGCAGGAACTCGAAATTGACTTTTTAACCGACGAAAAAAAGGAGGTTCTCAGGTCTCAAGGATAAAACATCCACTATTAATACTTATAACATCACAAAGTCAATTTCGAGTTTTTGCAATTACGCCCTTGTTCTATTGGATGAGCGATATCTTGAGAAAATTCCAGTAGGTATGTTAGATCAGAATTTTATCAAGGGACACAAAAACATGAATAGCAAGATAAACATGAGGAACGATTGTTATAATGTGTGTAGGGGATAATAAAGTAAATTATGTAGGAACCTACCTAATTTCATTTCCATGGAAAATTACGTATAATTCATACTCTAAGGCACATGTTTTGTTATGGATGAAACAATAATACGTTATTATTAAGTGACTGTATTTGATATTAATAATTTAGGTATAATTTAATTACACTACTCGCAGTATGTAATATGAGTGGACAATAATTGATGAGAAACACAGGCTGTTTCTTATTAATACGTATTAAGTATTCAATAATGTCCGCGACTTCGTTCGCGTGGATTAAGGTTTTTTAATTCCTAAACTCTTTTATTTTCCGGGATAAAAAGTTAATCCTATTTGTTAATCCTGGGTATGAGCTGTCTCCACAACCAAATCGGTTCATTCGTTATGGCGTGAAAGCGTATATTAAAAGAAGTTGCGGGCATCAGCTAGTTAGAAATATTTAACATAGTAAATCACAGTATTTGCGAGGAAAGAATTTCGTATTGGTTGCGAGCACATTATTTTGTTTTCTAGAATTAAATGTTTTATTTCTTGCCACCGAGTGCAGCGACAATTTTAAAATGGTACGAGTGCGGTCTACAGAAAACTCGCTACATTTCAAAGCGTAGCTTCATCCGTTCCGTATTAGCATTTACATTTAAAATACTGTTGAAATTGTTGTAATAAAGTTTATTGAAGAGACCGCAACGTTGGGTTGCAAATTAGATTAGCTGCAAAGCTGCTTTATTTTTTATCATCTTGCACCATACTGCTAATATTATAAAAGCGAATGGATGGATGGATGGATATTTGTTACTCAATCATGCCGCAATCGATGAACCGATGATGATGAATCAATTTGGCTGTTTGGCACAGAGATAGATTATAGTCTGGATTAACCACATGGCCTACTATTTACAATCAAATCTGATGATGGGATCCTGGAGAAATCGAGCGAACTCTTCAAATTTTATTCCCAACTAACTTTTTCCCCCGCGACTTCGTCCGCGTGGAATTAGATTTTGGGGTGGAATTTTCAAAAACTGTGACACACGTACTTTTTTATTTTTAACTGAAAGCTCTAATACCAACTTTGATGGAAACAGCTTGAAAAATGACGGAGTTTCATATAAACTTCCATCCCCTATTTAAACCCCTTAGGGGTGGAATTTCCAATAATCCTTTCTTAGTGTGCACCTACGTCATAAAAGGAACCAACTGTAAAAATTTCAAGTTTGTAACTTCAGTAGTTTAGGCTGTGCGTTGATATCTCAGTCAGTCAGTCAGTCAGTCAGGACATTGAATTTTATATATATAGATTGATATACTTTGTGCATAAAAGTAAATACATACCTCGGTTCAAATGAATAATGCAGTTAAATTCGGATACACTTCTGTGTAGCTAAGTAAGAGCATTTCATGAGTTACGAGCTTCAAGTTACATTACGTTTATTTCATTTTATCGCAAAATCCCTGAGGGATTCTGATTTTCTCAAAGAATAGCTGCTGTAGTGGCGTTTTATTACGAAGAAAAGTGTTCTTGGCCGGTACTTTCTTTATAAATTCTTTTAATCATAATGATATAGTTCTTCAGAGAATTATAAATTGACAATAACACTTAAAGCATCTCGGGGAGTCATAAACAAGCAACAGCAGATAAATTTTAGTGTCAGAGATAGATCACCAAACAAGAATTTGACATAAAGTGGTAATAAATAACCGGTCAAATGCGAATCGGACTCGCATACGAAGGGTTCCGTACTAAAAAACGTCGAAAAAACACGTTTCTAGTAGGGGAGGGCTCAACTACTAGAAACGTGTTTTTTCGACGTTTATCATTTTTAATTTATTTTTATTTTAATTTTTAGTATTTGTTATATATAGCGGCAACAGAAATTTTCTAGATTATTTTTTTAAAGAATGTTAAAACAACACAAACAAACAAACAAAGCTTAACTTGACTTACCTATATTCACCTTCCCGTTAGCTTGATAAATAAGCGTCCAAATAAGCGGAAAGCTTGACTTAGTGGAGTGGGGAAGATAATAGTGCAAAAGGTAAGATCGAACCTGCGACCTTTCAGTTTTCAGTCCGCACCTACAGGCTATTGAGGCTTCTAAATATATTAGTATTTTTATATTTGATATTCAATTCAATTCCGTAAAAACCGAAACTTTTTCGTAAAGAAAGGAATATCTATGATGCAAGTACATACATAAAATCAATCTAAAATACCTACTCTGATCACTGGTTATAATCGATGTATGCTATCGCAATACAAGACGTAAAAGAAGAAAAATAGTTCTAACAAAAATAAACAGCTTTCTAGTTGTCATAAATTGGCTACACAGTATGATAAATGGAGATAAATAAAATCTGGTGTAGCTCTGAAGTCCTCTCAAGATCGAAACGTGAAATGTTTACGTAAACGTTTTCGCGAAATTTACATACATTTTCCCGACACTGAAATAATACTCAACTTGAAAACCTTTTTATGTTTATCAGGTAGCTTAAGTAAGAACCTCTACAGCTCAATAAGTAAAGGGTGGACTGGAATAAGGAATGCCAAAGGGTTCAACCGCACCCATTGTATTATTGACGTAATATCGTAGCTTAATATATGCGTGTCCCCCTATAAGTATAATTTTAATAGTCGAATATCGGTATCTACCTAGATTCGTTAAGGTTTGACTTGACTTGTCCAGCAAAAATACAACCAAAATAAGTTGTATACATTACGTGCGTCCGTGTTTAAGGCAAAAGGTCAAATTTAAGTACAAAATTTAAAAGAATATGACTTTTCCAATCCAAAATGGCCACGGTTTTTTTTAACAAAATTTAACTTTTATCACTAAATAACCTATCTTTTTATAGGTGTCATTTTAAATAGCTACAGGACTGTCTAATAATTATTATAATAATCGGTCAAATGCGAGTTGGATTCGCATACGAAGTATTCCGTACGAAAAAAAAACGCTGAAAAACACATTTCTAGTAGGGGAGACCCCTTTAATTTTTAATTTATTTTTATTATTTGTTGTTATAGCGGCTACAGAAATACACATTTCAGCGGAGGCTTAGAAATAGGGTCCCGTTGGTTACCCTTCGGTTACGGAACCCTAATCGGCCTCTGATTGGCCGATCCTCTTTACCTATTGGCTTAAATGCACAGTTGCAGTAAGAGCGCCATACATTCAGCCAGCTTGTCCGAACAGACAAACATTCAGCCAACTTGTCTGTCTGGGAGGCTTTGACCGTGGCTAGTTACCACCCTACCGTCAAAGACGTGTCGCTAAGCAATTTAGCGTTCCAGCAGATGGCGCATAGAAACCAATTAGGGGTATGGGTTGAACGTACTATCCGTACAGTTAAAGAATGGTTTTAGAAATGGCGGCTCATTATGCCGGTACTGTCAGCATACACGGGATCTATAGCGAGCAACAATCTGCTAATAATCAATAAATTATAATATACTAGTAAATAATATAAACGATATATATATTTTTTAATTCAAATAATGTAATCATTTTTGGTTTTATTTAAGAACTAGATGATGCCCGCGACTTCGTCCGCGCGGATAAAGGTTTTTTGATTCCCGCGGGAACTCTTTAATTTTCCGGGATAAAAAGTAGCCTATGTTTTAATCCTGGGAATGAGCTATCTCCATTCCAAATTTCAGCCAAATGGGTTCATGCGTTGTGGCGCAAAGGAGTAACAAACATACACACGTACACACACACATACACGTACAAACTTTCACCTTTATAATATTAGTGTGTTGTGATTAAAATAATTGTTGTACACGCTGTTGATTACCAATAAATAAATAAATAAAGACGGTCATTTTATCAGTTTATTGTTGTTGTCCGTACCGGCGAGTGTGAGTATAGATAGCGACAGTGTGCGAGTGAGAGGTGAACAGAAGCGACGCCATTTTCAATCACATTCTTTAATTGTACGAGTAGTACACTGCCATATCCCTTCTAAGTTAGCCCGCTACCATCTTATCTACTGCATCGTCACTTACCATCAGGTAAGATCGCAGTCAAGGGCTATCTTGTCATCGAATAAAAAAAACACAAACTCAAAACCGTCAATCATTTTTTTACCCCATAAGATGATTTATGATGATGATGATGATGATGATGTAATTTTTAGTACTGAAACAAAATACAATGCACGGAAAAATAAACATGTTTTGCCAAGTGAAGCGTGGGCATTGAGTAACGAGCACCCACTTGCAGTCGTAATACTCAGGACGGCGTGGATCAAAGCATTCTCAAGCATTTAGTATTTATAGACTGCTTTCGCAATAAGGTTTTCAGTAATTCAATAACTGGTTTTGTTTGGGAAACAGTTTAACCGGGTGATAATTTGTTGTGGATCTTGGTGATCAATAAATAATCAATGATAGATAACAACTAAAAGATTATGCTGGGTTTATTTATGCATAAATGCGGGTACTATTGCTTTTATTTTTAAAATAAGAAATTTGATTGAAATGAATGTCTTTAAGACATAAATTACTGTTTATTAGTTTACCAATAGAACAACCAATTTATTTGTGACATTTTCTTTCTTTTATTTAAGACTTAAGTTATATAAAATAATCATTATCATTTACATGTAATATTAAAACTGATTATAATGATCAAAATAGTTTTGACAAGAAAATATACCTAACGGACAGAGTTACTTTCACATATTATCAGCCTTTTTCCATATAATATGTACATTGTACATATACCTACCTAAGCTTAAATTACAACGTAGACATTAGAAATTCAGTAACTTGGTTAATCCCCCTTCGAAGCGTAATAATATGTTGTTCAAACTCATTCATTATGCAATTAGGAAATAATTCATTCATTGCGAGTGCGTATTAGTAGACATTACCTGTCTGGGAATTTTAAACTGTAGCCAAAGTTTTGTTACCACCATATTTTGTTTTGTTTTATTTATTTGGTCTACTAACGGACACTTACAATACATTCATTTAAATTAAAAAATACCTATTATTTTGACGACCTCCCTGGCGCAGTGGTGAGCGCTGTGGTCTTAAAACTGGGAGGTCTCGGGTTCGATTCCCGGCGGGAGCAGTTTTGGAATTTATAATTTCTAAATTGTCTCTGGTCTGGTCTGCTGGGAGGCTTTGGCCTTGGCTCGTTACCACCCTACCGTCAAAGACGTGCCGCCAAGCGATTTAGCGTTCCGGCACGATGGCGTGTAGAAACCGATAAGAGGTATGGGTTGAATTTACACTGCTATACCCCTTCCAAGTTAGCCCGCTACCATCTTAGACTGCATCGTCACTTACCATCAGGTGAGATCGCAGTCAAGGGCTATCTTGTCATCGAATAAAAAATTAAAAAAAAAAAAAACCTATTCTAAAATTCATGCTGGCTAACTGTAGTGACCAATTAAAAGTTAAAAATATAAACAAAATATTTCCAGAAGTTCGTTAAATATAAAAAAAAGACGTGTGGCACTCGGGGACTGCCGCGGTAAAGCTATTGCATAGCATTTTTTATCAACGTCATCTAGCGGTATGCCGCTGATAAAATATGCGCCATCTAGCGGCTCACCGTAGAGGAGTCCCGTGTCAGGTTATTTTAGTTACGGAATTTCTGGATTCGGTTCCACGCTGGCCCGCGATAGAAGCTATGCAATAGCTTAAAAAGAAAAATTAAGTGAATATAAAGAGAAAATCAAAAAAGAAAATCTAATGCAAGAAGTGTTGACGTTACCTATATTATATTAGTCTCTCTGGTGTCTCTGATGTGTGTTTAAAGTCTCTAGACCTAGAGTAGGTAACACAAAGGAACAAACAAAGATCTGCTTTCCGAACCGGCCGCGGCGCGGTGGTAGAGTCTTGAGTTCTTGACTATGTATTAGTCATATAAGACCCACAATATGCCGTTACATGAAATAGTTACATGAAATAAATAATTTAGAATTTACATATTGACACGTACGACAGCTTGTTTGCATTGAAGTCGGATAGAAAGTAACTTAACTTTCAGTAACTTTCTATACTTAAATTAAAATAATATACTTAACTAAAAGTCAGGAAATTATTTATACGAGGAGAATGTTCGGCTCGAACCAGTATAGTAGGTACTTTTCATGAATTCCCTTTCACCGTATTCCCCTGCCATTTAACAGAAAGGTCAGTTATGTAGGCATTATTGAGCAATCGTATTAAGTTGTAATGGAACTTGAGTGAGTGGATTATTCGGGATCTGATGCGAGAGCCGGCGTCTGAAGCACGTAGCGGGCGAGACAATGGGAGAATTTACACAATGGCGTTCCACCCTGATATTTTGCTTTACAAGATATTTTATTCCCGTAAAATAGGTACATATGCGTAAATCACACAGTGATATGAATCATTTAATGCAACACTTTTTTCTCAAAAATCCCGATCTTTCAAAAATTGAGAATTTGCCATCATTAAAAAAAAATAATAATATGACACTGCTAGCGCTTGTTCTCTTTAGGACAGATTCGCTTTACGACAGATTCGCTTTACGGCAGATTCGCTTTACGGCAGATTCGCTTTACGGCAGAAGTACAGTGAACTCGAATATATATATATAGACTTTTGTTTAAAATTAATAGTACATTAAACAAGTTAATACATTAATGCTAATAGATGGCGCTGTATTTACTATCGGTCAAGTCATGTTAAAACAGTTTTGCGTCAACTATTATTATTTTTTATTACGTCTAATGTTAAAAGTTAATTATTACAATATATAACTAGTGGTTCGCCCCGAACTGAGAACTCGCGGTATCCTATAATTCCCTAAAGATAGTTTTAACTTTTAATTATAATTTATAATTGGCATTAAACAAGCTTCTATTTAATACCATTATTGGCCTCTAAATTACTAAGTCAGCCACAACCAATAAGCCTCTAAAAATACTATTTTAGCCACTATATATTTTGAATATAAGCTTCTAATTTCATAACTCGGCACCTTTAAAATTTAGTGAAGCATCAATAATTATAATTTATAACACATCCTATATTGTTCTATCATCAAAATGTACCTAATATTAGCATCAAAAAAAAATTCAATTTTTTTTATACTTACTTTTTTTTTGTAAGCTTTAGGTAGGTTTACGATCCCAACAGAACCTAAGTGCCCGGCCTTCGGCCGGGCACCTGAATATTCATGTATAACCCTAACCTAACCTAACTTTAGTTTAAAGAAAAAATTCAAATGACGGACAAGTGCAAATTCACTCAAGTAGACTCGGAGACCTCGCTTCGCTCGGTCAATAATAATTATATAAAGGAAAGTTTTCCTTGGAGTGGAGACCATATTTTATCTCGACTGTACAATTTTTGCCGTAAAGCGAATCTGCCGTAAAGCGAATCTGCCGTAAAGCGAATCTGTCGTAAAGCGAATCTGTCCTAAAGAGAACAAGCCACTGCTAGCTTTTGCATGAGACTTTAATTTCGTGTGGATGTACGTTTTTAAATCCCGTAGGAACTCCATTTCCCGGGACAAAAAGTAGCCCATTTCCGTGTCCCAGATAGCGCCGGTGCTATCTCTTTCCCCAACAAATTGGTTGAGTTAAGGCGAGTAACAAAGAGAGTGTATCTGATTCATAATATCAAGAGTTATCCAATACTAAGGATGGATAAATTAAGTAATGTAATTAATGGATAATGTAAATATTTCTTCGAATATTATAATTTAGGAATATTATACTATATGAATTATTATTATGGTAATTGTATTATTATAGTCTGTCCGCTGTACTGAGTACCTAGTTAGGTAGTATTATGTTGCCTTTAGTACATTTTCTCCGCAAAAATGTAGCAGTAGTATGAAATGGTGAATGCAGAGTCAAATATCTTTTCGCCGTCTTTTCACTGCTATGGACTTTCAGCGGAAATGTTCTAAAGACCTAAAGCAACTTTTGTTTACATTCTTAATTTTATGGCTATTTGTAATATATGTAAGTAAGTATGTATGTATATAAGTACTTAGATTTACTTACATTCTAAGCTGCATCCGAAAAACTTAAAGTAATAAGAGAAAGAGCGTTTTCACATTATCCGATCGGATATCGGTATCGGACGGACGGAACTAATTATGTATCCTTTTACATTGTCCGTCCCGATATCGGATATCGGAGCAGACACCGATATTTTGGCGGCACCATCGAACGCCCGTGAGCTGTCGGACGTTAATGTTTGTATGTGTGCTATTATTGTATCTACATTGTCTCTGTGTGCGCAGAGCCTGACGCCCGGTCGTTTTAGTCCGATGTAAACATGGCGGCAAATACGACATAATTACATTAATTGAAATGGTAGAATCTAGCTTGCATAATGGGATGTAAAAAACTATGACGCATACTGTCTGAGGACAGATCTTTTTTTGCGTCTCAAATATAAAAGATACGGCAAATAAAGATTTATATTATAGTCTGAAATGACCCTGCCCGCACAAAGAGAAAATCGTCGAATTGGAACGATTTCATCGGAAATATGTGAAGATACCACATGATATTGGTTGTCGGATATCGGCTATCGGTGTCCGACAATGATATCGGATTGGATAATGTGGAAACGCTCTTAATTAGAAAATTCTGAAGCAAAAATAATGCCGCCCGAGTTTTTCAGGAAAAGTTTTTAGCGAGGCCAATAACATACCTTTATGAACCTCTGGCTTAACATACTCCGACTTGCTGAAATTTTAGTGTAACTTCAACAGGTTAACGTTAACTGTGCTTAAATATGGAAATAAAAAATCATGACGTTTTCCCGAAAGTTAACTTCCATACACGGAGTGTTTACGTTCCCTCTGACCTGTTTACCTCGTATACAGGCTCAGGGCTATAAATTGTTTAGTAGGCATTAAGGCCGGGTTTCTGCGATGGACCGTCAAAGCAGTCGGAAGTATGAGAGTTTGAACAATCCATTTGGAATAGGACCGGAAAACTCATTAATCAATCACGCCAAACTTCGACGTAGACATCTATTTGCATATCGTGCAGAGTGCAGACTCTAATTGAAAAATGTTCCTGCAATTTTGCAAATTTCAAGCAAAGTCGCATTGTTTTGACAAGCGATTTGTGATTGTCCCTAGTGGACCGTCTATGTATGTACAAGTATGTGTCTATTTACATAATATGTTTCACTGTAGCGATTAAACTACTGAACCGATTTTGATGTCTTTCGATTGGTTATTATAGTTTGGGTGACACAAGCAACATTTTCTAGGAACAAAATTAAGATGAAGGAAAATTTCTTGATATAACTTGACAATTAAAATAAGCAATCCGAATGTGCCCAATCCGAGGCTCGTAAACGGTCTGCATTTGTGGCTTGGGTTGATGCCCGGAATCGTAAAGCTCCGGACTTGGAATTAAAGAAGAGGGAGTTCAATATCGCTTCCAAGTCACACAAGAGGGTTTTAAGAAAAGCTCAACTTGGCCGAACCAAACGCATTGGAAACAAAGTAGCTTCTTACCCCAGCGGTAGCAAAGCCTTTTGGTCCCTTGCCAAATCGGTCGAGTCCAACTTCTGTCGGCCTTCACTGCCGCCTTTGCTCAAACCTGACGGATCGCTTGCTTTTACAGCATCTGAGAAGGCGAATCTTCTTGCCTCTCAGTTCGCTAAAAGTTCTATCCTTGACGCTGGAGATGCCCGCCCTCCTATTATCCCCATTTGTGACTCAGTAATGCCTGTGCCACAAATCCACCAAAAAGAGGTTCTCAAAACACTCCGGTCTCTTGATGTAAACAAAGCCAGCGGCCCCGATGGAATCCCAGCAATAGTCTTGCGGAATTGTGCTCCGGAATTATCCCCTGTTCTGACCCGCCTGTATCGTCTCTCTCTCAGTGAAGCTCGGGTACCTAAATCCTGGAAGTCGGCAAATGTACAACCCGTACCTAAAAAAGGTATTCGTGCTGACCCTGCGAACTATAGACCTATCGCTATCACCTCCTTACTCTGTAAGACCATGGAGCGCATACTAAATACCAAGCTCTTGGCACACCTGGAGTCTAATGATCTCCTTTCAGACCGTCAATACGGTTTTCGTCAAAAACGGTCCGCTGGAGATCTACTCGCGTATGCCACTCATGTTTGGGGTGAAGCTGTAGAGAAATACGGAGAAGCCCTCGCTGTCTCTCTCGACATATCCAAAGCTTTCGACCGGGTCTGGCATGATGGCCTTCTTAGTAAGTTGCCGGCTTACGGTCTTCCATCCAGCTTATGCGACTGGATATCTGACTTCTTAAGGAACGATCTTTCCGGGTAGTCATTGATGGCTGCTCTTCGGATCTTATGGCTATTAATGCCGGAGTTCCCCAAGGGTCTGTTCTCTCCGCTACACTCTTTTTGCTGCACATCAACGATCTGCTAATACCCGGAATCCTGGGGTATGCAGATGACAGCACTGTAACGGAGAGATATATATCCAGTCCGTGCTCAAACAGCACTGAGATCAACGAACTCAGAGAGGCGATGGTAGAACGTGTAAACTCCACCCTCCAAGATGTGTCTAATTGGGGTGTAGCCAATTTGGTGGAGTTTAACGCTACCAAAACACAGGCGTGTCTTTTTTCAGCTAAGCGGAGCCCTTTTAACCTGGCTCCCACTTTCCGAAATGTATCCGTCCCAATCACCGACCACATTGATCTTCTAGGCCTCGACATCTCAGCAACTATAAACTTTGGAAGAGCCATCGAAGCTAAGGCCAAGACTGCTGCCAAAAAACTAGGCATCCTTAACAAGGTCAAGCGGTACTTCACGCCACAACAATTGCTTACTCTATATCAAGCTCAGGTCAGGTCGTGCATGGAGTACTGCAGTCACCTTTTCGATGGCTCCGCTAAATACCAACTTGCAGCACTAGATGCTGTAGATCGTCGGGCTAGGAGACTAATTGGCAATGACTCACCACTTTTAAGTAAACTCCAGAGTCTCGATCACCGCCGTAAAGTTGCCGGCTTGTCGGTGTTTTATAGGATATATTTCGGTGAGTGTGCTCAGGAGCTCTTCGATCTTGTCCCCCCTTCACCTTTTTACCACCGCACTGCAAGACATAGGGTGAGCTTCCATCCCTACGTCGTTGATATTCCACCTACGCGCACCAAGCGCTTTAAATCTTCATTCCTGATTCGCACGGCTAGGGTCTGGAATGCTCTTCCAAGATCTGTGTTTCCTAACACGTACAATTTGGGTATCTTTAAAACAAGGGTGAATAGGCATCTTCTAGGCAAACGCGTTACACCTTAGACCGCATCATCACTTTCCATCAGGTGTGGTAGTGGTCAAGCGTGTGCCTATAATGTATAAAAAAAAAAAAAAAAAAAAGCACCAAGAATCATGTAGAAGGAAAAGCTTAATTAGCCTGGAAAAAGCTTGGGATGCTCAACAGACCTCACACCTCAAGACGTTAGCTCTCTCTGCGTGTTCTATCGGCTCTTTATCGGCTATACAAAGAAGATTGTTCTGAAGAGCTATTTGACCTTATTCCACCCTCTGTCTTCTACAACCACACCACAAGCCAATGCAATTTCACCTTCACCACCCGGGTGCCCGCAGCACTTATTAGGATAATTTTCGTGGACATTACATTTACCTAATATTTTACGATGTAATGTAGTTTGGAAGCGAGTAATAAACGAAAACCATTGGATCGTGTGATCATAATAATAACCTGTTATGGCCAAACCAATTTGCAGAATAATTAACTCTCACAAACTCGTTCTGGTGCAATCCCAATAATGTATTTGAAGCACCGTGCCATGTTTTAGTGCATAAAAGCTCCATATAGCTCCAGGGCTTTATCCCCTAATTTTTTTATATAAATTAGGGCATATATTTAAATAGGCTACATTTGAACTATAAGTCGACTGCAAAATTGCAGTTTTGTTGAAGTTATTTTGCAGCTGCACCATTGCATCTAACCTTGTGCAAGTAGGTACATAGAATTTATTTTGATATCCAATCTTTAGAAAGCTTTTTCGTGCAGCACCGTCCATAATATTACAAGTAGAAGAAGCTTTCAAAGTTTCTGAAAAAAAAATGGCTGTAAAGACGGATCTACGTACAGGTAAAGACTGGGCGAATCTATCGTTTTATGAAGGAACCCTAAAAATGAAAAGGCCCAATTAATTGAAAATAGGCTTTGTTAAGTCGTTTAAAATCGTTTTGTCTGGCATTGTCTATAATTTTCCATTGTATTTATGTTATACGTTTTTGATTTCGAAAAGATTGATAATAACTAGGTTTAGAACACGGTTTCTTTGTGTTTACCACAAAAAAAAAATTGATATATTAACTAACTAGCGGACGCCCGTGACTTCAACGATGTAGTATTTACTTGGTACCTACAATAACTACCTATTCATAATCGACAGTTCCAAATTCCCAGTTTAATGTCAGCATAATGTTTTTACTTAAACGTAGTTTTTAACTTTCTGCCCGTCTGTTAGAACGAGCTAATCTTTGGAACAACTAAACCGATTTTGACGGGAATTCACAAGAAGGTAGAAGTATACAAGGAGTAACTTGGGCTATATCCCAAAAGTACTTACTTCACAAAAAATAAAAATAAATTAATACCGCTAACACCAATCTTGACATTCAGCGCAAAGATAGTGTTTCAGAGGGATCAAAAATACCCACAGGATTTTGAAAATCTACGCGCGGATGAAGTCGACAGTCGTGAACACGATCTAAGAATTTTATTAAATTGCGTGTTACGAAGTCTCGGATTTAATGTTAAGTTAAAAAAAGCGATCTAATGATGGCACTTTCATTATCAGAATAAATTTATTTTAAATACAAATCACAAAAGAAGAAAAATATGTAAAACGCAGTTTTTAGAAGCTTTTCTACTTAATCATTAAAATATACTTAGACATATAAGTTACTAGCTTTTGCCCGCACCTTCGTATATTGTGTGGTGTTTTAAAAATCCCATGAGAACCTGCCACTCTTTAGGTTCCTAAGTAATCTGTTGCGGTGTGATTGAAGGACAAACCAACAAAGAAACTTACGCATTAATAGTAGGTATTATTAAGATTATTTTAACTTCGTTTCATAAATAGTATTTGCAATTGTGCATTTTGTTTTTTCTGATTTGGCGAATTACAGCAAAATATTACTTTAGTATTATCATGAAATTCTGCAAAGTAACGCCTTCTTCTATCCAAAACTTCGATTCTTCGATTCATAAAAAGTACAGTGTACAAAATACGCCTTAAATATAAAACAATAATTTCACCAGAAAGCACTCTATCAGTAATACTAACAACACAGAAACTTCAATTGGCTCAATCGCTGTGGAGCGGAAACCTAATCGTTTTACACACGCTAAGGCTCCCTTACTTTAGACCTGGATTAAATAGAAAAGGGTTACTTTTACTCAAATTAACCTAACTTTTAATAAAAAGCTAACCAAATAACTGACTTTTTAGTATCAAGAAAAATAACAATGTAAGTATATAAATATTTGTGATTCGCCGTATATAAAATTTTTGCGTAGAAAGCAAGATAAAAGTGAATTAATTTTAAAAATATTTATTAATTGTCTATAATTAGTATTTGTTGTTTAACAGCAAGGTATATATTTATGCTTGAAATTATTGTATATTATATAGTATGTATATATTTTGAGAGTTTTTAAAATATTTTTGAAAAAGACCCCGAGAAAAAAGATTTAAATCGTTCACTGCCCCGGGACAAAAAAGGCTTAAAAGAGGAAATCGTCAATTTTTGAACAAAATATAGCACTGCGTTTAGATTGAAAAGCTCTTTTCAACAATAAACCATAAGCCTATTGTTACCCCCATTTGGTTCTATATGAAAGCTCGAATAAGGTTACATGATATTATTTTCGGCTTTGGACCACACTGAAATAATTTTGGAATAAAATAGGTTAGTCGGTAACATACAAGTAGATATATTATTATCTTTATTTTACAGCTATAAGTAAAATAAAGATAATAAAAAGACGTGTGGCACTCGGGGACTGCCGCGGTAAAGCTATTGCATAGCATTTTTTATCAACGCCATCTAGCGGCTCACCGTAGAGGAGTCCCGTGTCAGGTCATTTTCGTTACGGAATTTCTGGATTCGGTCTCCACGCTGGCCCGCGATAGAAGCTATGCAATAGCTTAATAATATACTGTACTATACCTACCTACTTATCTACTGCAGTATTTAAACCTCGTGAGAAGACTCTCACGAGGTTACGATACGAGGACACGATAATATGAATATAGAGACCCATATTCATATTATCGTGTCCATATTTATTAGATTGTAATATTTGAAAAACTATTTTAATATGCATAAGAAAACCGTATGAAACTTTTCGAGATTGCCTCGCATTTCCATTTCCATAACTTTCGTACAAATACGTCAATCTTTAATAACATCATGGTTGTGGAGGTAGGCCGATTAGTTTTATCCATTTCAGTATCTAACTAAACTTAATAGTTATTGTCAATAGAACTATTTTAAGGATAGGATAATAATATTATATTAAAGCGGAACAACGTTCTGGTCAAGTCCAATGGTTGAGTCCAATTTATCACAATTGAGTATAACACCTATTTGTTCAATCTATTAATCCCGGAACTAATGTTATTCCAATGTTACCATAAGGTAGAACTTAAATATTATAATTTAATAATCGTTTTATGTTACTGGATGAAGGAATAGGGAATTGAAGCAGTCATCCTTACTAATTTCTATCAAATTTCTTGACGCTAACTTTGAAATTCTGTC
This sequence comes from Hipparchia semele, assembly GCA_933228805.2. Classification (NCBI taxonomy): domain Eukaryota; kingdom Metazoa; phylum Arthropoda; class Insecta; order Lepidoptera; family Nymphalidae; genus Hipparchia; species Hipparchia semele. The sequence continues at coordinate 9,406,393 of OW121713.1, read as the reverse complement.
AGAAGTTGAGACAACATTTTAATGTTTTAAATCATTACCAAGTTTTGATGGCCCCTTTACGAAATTAACAAGTAATTAATAAACTAAATTTTCAGTCGCGGGCGAACATTTCTATGTAAATAAGCTGGGCACAAGTCGCCTATCGAATGAGAAGAATCATGTTAGGGAAGTCCACCAGTGACCACGGTGACCGAGTGCGATTTGCCAGACTTTAGATACCTTTGAGAACATTTAAAAGAACTCACAGATATGCATGTTTTCTTACCCTATGTTTTCTTACACCGTTTTCCATAATTACCATTTCCATTATGCATATAACGCTTATTAAAATACAAACATCCTTACTAATATATAAATGCGAAAATGAATTTCTTTGTTAGTTTGTCCTTCAATCACGCTGCAACAGAGCTACGAATCGGCGTGATTTTTTGCATGAGCATAATTGGGGACCTGGAGAGTATTTTTTGTCCCGGAAAATTAAAGATTTCCCGCGGGATTTTAAAAACTAAATCGACGCGGATGAAGTCGTGGATATCAGCTAGTAAAATCTTAAAAAAATATTGTCTTTACGTTTGTCCAGCCAAATTATGTCTGTTGAACTGATTTTAACGGTCCTGTCTAATGAGTAGTCCTACTTACCCCTGAATATCTACGTTAGTTTTAAAATAGGTCGAGTAAAAGTCATACAATTAACATATTTAATGTTAGATATATATGCAAAAGCTAACATAATTCTCTTTTCAACAGCGCGTCGGTACGAGTACAACAGCAAAAACGCATTAACTTTTTACAGTAACGGTATAGAAATTATTATTAACCATTGTATAAGCAGTAAGCACACGAATGAAATAGTAAACTTTTTTAATAATTCTCAAGTTGGTAAAGTATAATATTAATCCCACTTTACCAACTCAACAATTATTAAAAAAAAAGACGCGTGGCACTCGGGGACTGCCGCGGAAAAGCTATTGCATAGCATTTTTTATCAACGCCATCTAGCGGCTCACCGTAGAGGAGTCCCGTGTCAGGTTATTTTCGTTACGGAATTTCTGGATTCGGTCTCCACGCTGGCCCACGATAGAAGCTATGCAATAGCTTAAAAGTTTTAACCTTAGTTTTGCTTTATATTATTAGGTATGTTTGCTAGGTGTATCATTTCCCTCATACTTATAATCTGTAAGGAATAAATTATTATAGGTATATATTAATGAGGTAACTAATGTTGGCTTTGTCTTAGCGATGCAATCCTATATGAAGTCTTGTTTGAAAGGAAATTCGTGAAAAATAAGACCTCAACTTGGAGAAATAAGCAGAAAAAGATTTTCCTCTAACTTAGATATATACACTTTTATGTTTATTACGAAATTTTATGTTTATTATACACTTACATGTTTATTATATTTTTACAACTTTAACAAGCACAGTGCGCATCGTAAGGCGTGCTTTTTTTTTTATGACAAGATAGCCATTGACTGCGATCTCACCTGATGGTAAGTGACGATGCAGTCTAAGATGGTAGCGGGCTAACTTGGAAGGGGTATAGCAGTGTAAATTTAACCCATACCCCTAATCGGTTTCTACACGCCATCATGCCGGAACGCTAAATCGCTTGGCGACACGTCTTTGACGGCAGGGTGGTAACTAGCCACAGCCAAAGTCTCCCACCAGACCAGACCAGAGACAATTTAGAAATTATAAATTCCTAAATTGCCACCGCCGGGAATCGAACCCGAGACCTCCCAGTTATAAGACCACAGCGCTCACTACTGCGCCAGGGAGGTCGTCAAGTCTTACATTGGCTTTCGCATTGAAAATAGGTCCACAACCGTTCCCGAGATTGGGGGCAACAAACAAACAAACAAACAAACAGACAGACAAACATTTTAAAAATTGTTTTTTGTTATAAGTACCGTATTTACTTACATATGCAATTAGTAAAAAGCAGGTAAAAAGCTATTATTTTGATATTACAAAAAGACACTTCAATTTCATTTATTTGTATAGACATAAACAGCTATGATATCGTATACGTATGTATAATGGATATAAACCATTTGTGTATTGTGAAAGGACTGAACATTTGAACTTTATAAAAGTTCGAAATGCAGGTAGTCTATAATAATAACTTCTGACATGATGGGAACTAGTTTGAAAAAGTTATACTACAGTAATTGTCTTATTAATTATTTCTAAATAACCGGCCAAATGCGAGTCCGACTCGTATAGGAATGGTTCTGTATTAAAAAACGCCGAAAAAACACGTTTATTGTATGGGAGCACCCTTTAATTTTTGATTTATTTTTATTTCCATTATTTTTATTATAGCGGCAATAGAAATACACATTCTCTGAATTTCAACTCTCTACCTATATTACGGATTGCTGACAGAGAGCAGAGGTTTAGTTAGGGTTCCGTTGGTTACCCTTCGGGTACGGAATCCTAAAACCAAAGCAATAGCGGTGTGTTAATTAATGTATGTTAATTAGTACGGTTTAACAAGATAATATATTATAACATCAAGTATGGAGCAAAACATTAATAGGTACAAGCACAGAGAATAATTGGTATGTTTTGTAAATTATAAATTGAAATATTAATGTAGTTCTATGCTCTATCACAAAATCATGACCACACCCATAATTATTTTATCTAAGTAAATCTAAAACTATAACATTACCTACCATTAGCTTTTATGAGCTCGCGTGATTTCAGGAGTAGGTACTTTATGTTCCTACCTCATTCCATTGTTAAAAGCTATATTGTACTTATTTTAATGTACTTTTTAAGTGAGTTAAGTAATTAAAATCAAACCGATCAGGGGCGAGTCCGACCCGCATACGGAGGGTTCCGTACCATCGTACAAGATTTAACACCAGCTATTATTAAGATCGAGCAAAAACAAAAGTTTATTGTATGAAGTCATTCCAACGCTTCAATTTTAATCTTTATTTATTTCTTATTATAGCGGCAATAGAAATACACTTTCTGTGAAAATTTCAAGTAACTAACTATAACAGTTCATGAGATACAGCCCGCTGACAGACGAACGGACGGATAGCGATGGTTTAGTACTGTATAGGAACCCGTTGGCATGCTTTGTGTAGGGAACCCTAAAAAAAACAAAAATCCGACAAAAAAAAAACTTTGTAGACACCTACTTATTCAATAAAATTTTCTGGCAATAGAGTTAGCTAACTCTACTAAAAATAAGTATTTATAAAATCAATGCTGTATAGACTAGTAATCATTGGTTTAAGACGTAGATATATAATAAGTAAAAAAGATAGTTCTAGCTCATATAGAGGTGACATTCTCACTAGGTGATCAAACCCCTTTAAATAAATAATTTAAAAAAAAACATCGCATGAATATAAAAATATCGATAGGCACATTATTGATTAAAATCCATCCAGCCGTTGGGCTTCGATGGTATAATAATTAATCCCACATACGTACGTATTATTCGTACGTATTCATATATTATACGTACATTCATAATGATGATGATGAAAAACATAACTGTCTTTGCTTTGTTTTAAAAATACGTAGAGCATGATTGAACTCTGTACCAACCTACATCGCCATAGGATTCAGTTTGAAGGCTTTAGAAAATTAAAGCTTTTTGTTAAATCAGATTTGCCTAAAAGCTTATCGTGCTTATGCATAATATTTTATTATTATAGAGAGGTGGTCCTTAATATTATAAACTTTATTGTGAAAATGCCTACGTTAAAATACAAGGATTTTTCAATGAGTAGATATCCATAGGTATATATACGAGAAGGTATCTATCAATTAAACTATGACTGGTACTTGAATCAGATTGATTGATAGGATTCGTTAATGGATAGCGCACTGCTTTAATGGACCATGAAAAAAAAAAAGACGTGCGGCACTCGGGGACTGCCGCGGTAAAGCTATTGCATAGCATTTTTTATCAACGCCATCTAGCGGTGAGAGGAGTCCCGTGTCAGGTTATTTTCGTTACGGAATTTCTGGATTCGGTCTCCACGTTCAAGGCCCGCGATAGAAGCTATGCAATAGCTTAAAAATCAGTGTAAAGAAAACGTAAATGAAGTGTACCTACAAGAAAACCTTCAATTAGTATCTCCACCGATTTATTAACAATCATAAGATTAATATACAGTTTTATAGGTATATTTTATGGTGAATTTGCTTTATGAATAATAACAAATCACCGCCTCCGTTTAATGAGCTACACGTTCAACTTTGTTACGTATTTCATACTTTTATCGGCTTAGCCGCACAGGCATAATATGCAATGATGGAGATCGTAAATTGTATATTTTGCCTTTATTTCGAGAACATTAACAGCACTTGCGGTACTTATACGTATTTAACTTACATTTTAATACAATACTAGTTAATGCCCGCGACTTCGTTCGCGTGGATTAAGGTTTTTTTAATTTCCGCGAGAATTCTCTTATTTTCCGGAATGGCATATTTGTTATTCCAGACTATATATCTATCTCTGTACCAAACAGCCAAATCGGTTCAGTCGTTGCGGAGTGACTGAGTGACAAACATCCATCCATACATCCAAACTTTCGCATTTATAATATTAATATGATAGGATTTTTCATATTTGAATCAGAAGACTATATATACTCTTTAAGATACTTAAAGGTACTTATAGGTAGAATGCATCAAATCATGTAATTTACTGATAGTCGGTCACTGTTGGAAATACGCAAATGTCGCAAGGATCACCACATAACAAGATCTCGTGCCGCTAGTGTTCAGCGCCCAGCGACTCGCTTGAGGTCGTCAGTATACCTAGTGTGGGATTTTCCAAAGCTGCTGTCGAATTCAGCGGTTGATCTCTGTCTCAAACGACCTTTATACACGTATATAAAACAAATATTCGTCTACGTTTTCGAGTGCCTAGTTTCCAAAGATGAAAACGAGTAGACAGTTCGGTGAATTGAGAGTTAAATTATTGAAAATAGAGACAAAGAAGTGATCTTCATTTAAAGAATTTTGCTACACAATCCCTTGTGGTGTAGGTACAAGTTTTGTATGACTGAGCAAAGCAATACCTCTATGTAAGCTCTATGTAAATAAAAGCTACAAAAAATGTTTTGTGAAACTTTTGTAAGAACATCCATCACATCGTGCTTCGTACGCCATCAAAATTCGAAACTGTACAGAATACATTATTGTCTACGCTCTTTCGCTTTGAAAAATTATGTCATTTCTTAGTTGTAATATTCAGGTGAGTTCTTGAAATAGGTACTTTACTCGAATATTTTACGTGGATATTGTTCCCAACTGGTGCGTGACTTATGAAACAGTTTTCCATTCGTCATATTATTATTCGTTATTGTACACATAAAACGCTTGGCAGTCCTATAACAGGAAGAAGAATTGTTTACTCGGTGAAAATTTTACGACGGTCGAGAAGTTGTGATGATTTATATGGGTGACTTTATTTTTTTAATTTATTAAGGTTTTGATAAGCGTAGTTAACGCTACAATAAATTATTTATGTTAGTAGCAGTGATTTGGTTATAGTTACACAGTATTTACGTACTTACGTAGTGGCTAGTTTGTGTTAGACAACGCTTTTTGTACAATCTGTGCAACTATCATTTCTGCAAGGATTTTGCAGTAAAGAAAAATTCGACACGTACTACGTATACGTATGTAATATTATTAGAACCGCAAAATATTCATTCATTCATTCAGATTATTCTTTTTTTATTTGCTTACATTTACTTATATTTATGGAACAGTAAAGATTTCATCAAAATCAGTTCGGTAGTTTTCAAAATATGGACACTTTTCGTTTTCATTATTTCTATAAATAGGTGTATAGAATCGGTTTAATGTTTTTAAAATTATAGCTTGTTCAGCGTTTGTATTGTAGCTGTGTTCCAACCTCAGGTCACATATTTACATAGGTCAAGTTCAATATCAGCCATTCTGAACATCATTAATTTTCCCTTCCGCTCCAATTAAGCGTAGCGTTAAAGTAAGTACAACAACAGTGTAACAGGTGGGTTATGAACCGTCGACCTTTCGGTATTTCATTCTGCACCTTGAACCGTTGAGGCTATGAATTAGTATTAGCTCGTCTCTTTTACTACGAAAATAAACGCCTATACGGATACTTGAAGTTTCCATCTTGTATTTCTACGATCTGTATCAATTAATGTAAAGCGACGTAGTAACAACCACATACGTAGCCTGAATAATTATTATATTATTCATCTAGGAATTGGCGTAGATGTTGCTATTGTATATACAGTTAAACCACATGAGTAAATAACCGAACAGAGGTACAGCATCTAAGAACGTGTAACACATATTTGTATTTGTACAAGGCTCTGGCCGAGCCGGTGTAAAGCTTTGTTTACTCGTAACCCGTAAGCGAGCAAACTTTTGCGAGCACTCGTTGCGAAAGCTTTTGACACGTGATCACATTCTTTTGCGAACCCCGCAGTTTGGTTATTATGAAAAAGCGGAGACGTAAGAGGACAAGTCGTGTCGTTGCGTAACAAATACTCGCGCAACCAATGCTCGCAAGCTTTTGCCCAGGCAATGTGTGAGTGAGTGCCGTCCTTAACAGGATGTTGTATGCTTATGCTCGTTTTCACCAACATTCCCTAACTTTTACGGGCTGCCTAAGCTGACGCTTCCTGCCAATTTCGTTTTCATGAATCTTCAGGGATCGCTTAAAGATGGAAATGACATCCGGTAACGGATTGTATTTACGTAGGTAGGCTACGTAAAGAGACTCCTACTTAGGGGGTGAATACGGGCATCTTTTCGGTTATTTATTCATGCTCTTCAGCTTTGCATTGAGATCATAAATACAAGTACTAATAGGTGTTGTGTGTTTTAGCCGTGTTGAGCGTGGCGGCCGGAGCGGGCGGCGGGGCGGGCCCGCGACATGAGCGGCGCAGCAGCCCGCCCCGCCGGCCATGCAGCGACTGCGCACCACCTTCAAACGATCCCGCACGCCCACGCCCCAGGATATGAAGACGCAGAGCAGCCTCGAAGTGCCCAAGCAGGTATGTACCTTCTCCTTAAAAGATCTCATAATTTTTTTACAGAAAATATTAGCCAAACTTGTCTAATATTGTCCTTCAAATAGATAAGCGGAAAGTTTGTGTTAGGAGTTGGGCTATTGAGGGTTCAACATTTTGTCCCTTTTGAACTGGTGTCTGGTTGTCATAACAGGCTAACATATAGAAGTGTATGGACTACAGTGTATTACGCCTTAAGCACTTCTACAGAACGAAACTGGCCTAACAAGTTCTTGGTTCAAAGCCATGTATGGACTGATCGTTTCAGTGTACGTGTAGTCAAGTAGGTACGCGTATCCTGGAAGACGTTGTTGGTATCTGCAAAATTGCATAGACTTTTATAATGCGCTTGTAGATCGAGCCAGACTCGCGACAGCCAGGACCTGCCGACGACCCATCGGCATATATATTGATGCGCGTTTCGGTTTTTATTAATGGACCGCGTATACTGAAGCTGACGTGGCTGGTGTAGCGCTCTACATTCGCAGCAGTCCTTACTCAGCAGACCCATGCGCTGTACGCGTACCTATAATTTGTACGCATATTCAACATTAACATGGGCAATAAACGGCTATAGCTACGCACGAACTGTCGAAACGTTCCTAGTAGGTTCATTTGGTTACTACCATGGGAGTTCGCTCACGGCGACTTTTTACAGCGATTCAGTAGCGTGTTTCGTTAACGCGCGTCTGCATCGCTACTTTTTTTTTTACTTTTTTCGCATAGTAGATACCTATCGATTCGAACGCGCGACTTTTTCGGACGAAATTGGGCGAAAAAAAAAACAAGGGCGGGGGGCCATCTAGGCGTTCACAGGTAGTCACTACAGCGCACGAATGTAATCGACAGCTCAATCGCGTCTGTAACGATGTTGTATCGCGATAGTAGCGATGCAGAATGGTTAATACGTGGTATGCAATCTGCATTGCGACTGTATCACGTTCTTATTGCGATTGTATCGCTACTGAATCGCTGCAAGAAGTTGCCTTGGGCGACCTCCCTAAGGTCTTCCCAGATGTTCTCTTCAAAAGAAAGAACGAAAACGCTTCATTATTTCGTGTTTTCATAAAATATGCAGACAAATATATCTAACGGCGTATAATGTAACAATTCTTTGATGGTACCTGCCTAGAACACAGTACCTAGGTAAACAAATTAGTTAGTGTCTAGTTTATCCACATAATATGATAATATCGTCGATGGCCGTGATTGCCTGTCCCAGGTTATGTAATGATGTTGTCGGTTAGCCATATTGGATTTACAATATCATACAAGTAGTCTGCAGTAACTTGTAAAGTTCACAACAACTTCAAATTAGATTCGAAACACTGTTGCTATATATTCGGCACTAGTTTTTTCCGATCAAATTTCGGTCACGGAGGCCAACCTCAACGGAGACTAGTCATCTACGCAGGAGATTTTACAGTGCACAAATGTGTGCACAATTACAAGTGCACTTTCATCATTCTCATATTCCGATGGAACGCAAATCCTTCGCGACCGGAGAGCAAGATCAGGCGCAGGACAGCTTTACGTATTCCCCACTTCGGTCTGCGGCTGGGAATTTTGCCTAATCCGGGACTCGAACTCAAGACTTTATGAATTGCAGCTGAATAAGCTAGACACTAGGCCAGACAAAACAAAACAGTGGGTAAATTACTAATTTCGCTGCTAGTACTAAAACTAGACAAAAAATATAATATTCTATAACTGTTTGACTTTCAATTGTTCGTGTCGAAAATCAACAAATACTCGGGAAATATTTTTAATTGTTCATAATAATTAATAACACACACAAAGCAAAAGCTTGTTAATTTCTGGCTGAATTAAAAATTTATTCTCTTTTGATAAAAATTGTTCGAATTGCGAAAAGCGTTACAAAATGGAATGTTTTCATATTTATTTTTCCAAATTGGTATATCGTACCTCATAATAGGTATGTAAAATTTTTGAATGGAAATCAATTTTACGAGTGCATATATGGAGCCGAGGTTGTGGTGATAATATTAACGAGAAGTCCAAATAAAGCTACGAGGTTTCCAAACTCAGAGAGGTAGAGAAAAGTTACGATAGAGCCTGTGCATTTGATATTGTTCTTGAAGGACCTTTTGCACTGAGTACTATTTGTGTGTGTGTGTGTGTGTGTGTGTGTGTGTGTGTGTGTGTGTGTGTGTGTGCGTGTGCGCGTGTGTGCGTGTGCGCGTGCGCGCGTGCGCGTGTGCGTGTGTGTGCGTGTGTGTGCGTGTGTGTGCGTGTGTGTGCGTGTGTGTGCGTGTGTGTGCGTGTGTGTGCGTGTGTGTGCGTGTGTGTGTGTGTGTGTGTTTGTGTGAATATTATCTAAATTCAATGGCGTTATTAAAATTTAAACTTCCATTATGAAATATAACGATATAAGGTCGATCATAGCCTAGAGAGGTTTCACACTATTCTCAGTTTTCGACCTTTATCAGTTAAGCTGATTTAATTATAACTTTTGAAAGTTGCTATTATACGCTGGCGTTGTTCTGTATACTAAAACACGTTTTCAGTTTCATAATTAATTATAATATAAAGTTTGGATTTGATTGTTTTATTTGTTTAAACTTATTTATGTTATGTAGTTTAGTATTTAATTTAAATTAAAGTTTAGCTTTATTTCATAAATATTATTAACCGACTTCCAAGAAGGAGATTATCAATTCGGCCGGTATCTTTGTTTTTAACTTCATACATGCTTCGTGCGTATATTTATTAATAATGTTGATTTCACCAAAAGAAATATCAAGCGTTAAACACTTATTTTAATACAATAATATGACATATTATCAATCAAATCTGTTGTACATTTTAATTAGGTTATCACTAACCAGTTAAGCTTACTTTCGAAGACCGTATTTTAGAGCCTTCAGAAGTGTAATATCTACCTAGGCATATAGACTATTTCCTTTTAATTTAATTAATTAATCCAATTCTTTTTTAAAGAACTTTAAGCTGAGCTGAACTTGACTAATATTCTTCTCTCCCGTCCAAATTAAAACTGTTGTCCTTCAATCACGCAACAACGCAGCATCGGATCGACATGATTTTTTGCATGGGTAATGGGTATAGTTGAAGATTTGGAAAGATCGACTTGATTTTTCTCCTGCCTTTTATCCTGGAAAAAACAGAAGATCCCTGCATGATTTTTAAAAGGTAACTCTTAATCACGCAGATGAATTGGCAGGCACCATTGCATCAGCTAGTAATACCTATGTATTTTGCAATTCTGTGAAAGAAGAACTGAAACTGAATTAGAACGTAAGGTGCTGTAACTCAGATGTACGCTTCTGACTAACGTAGCTACATACTCGACCTTATTTTGTGTTCTTTTTAAACATAAAAATAATTGCCAAGTTCACTTTTAACGACTTTTAAGCACCAACTTCTTTCATTGTACCTACCCTTGAACTTGGCCTCATTTTCCACGTTCACCTACATTTTTGGGTTGTACCTACCTAGTATAGGGTGGAAACGCTAAATGAAGTAAAAATTTCTACCAGTTGGATAATAATTTTAGGGAGAGTTCCTCCCGAGCGCGTCGCATACTTATGAACTTTGTTTCTTGTTTGTACAGTAATCAAAGTGAATGAAATTTTATAAACTATTAATCAAAGTTTAATATTTGCCAACTTTTGACTCTTGTAATTAGTTACTAACTCTGCCTCTAGCACCGATTCGAAAAGTACGTACCTACATATTCTGCTGAGAGTACATACATGTTGTATAGCAACAACAATTCAGAAGTTGGCCTATTCGAAACACTAACCAGAAGTAGGTACCTACTCGTATTTCTTGACACGCTGTAGAATCTTGGTAGTAGAGTTTGTATGAAAATCTTTAAAGTCTGTTTAATTTTGAAAGTAAATATTTAAACCTAGCAATAATGAGGAAAAAGGAGGAGGTTGTCAATTCGGACTAAAATTTCTATCTTTTTCAATTTTCGTTGAGCCATAAAAAGCACCGACTCTATTTAGCTACTGACTTTTTCAGCTTTGACGTTGCCCAGTTTATATAAAACCGAAAACAAACTAACTGCATAAACCGTTCAAACAAGTCACCTGCGGTGGTGGATGAATTTTTAAAAACACTAACAAATATGGTTCCATATTTTCAGTAAACCCGCAAGTATAAAATGTATGTTGATTCATTTTATTAACCACTAGACGATGCCCGCGGGCCGCGACTTCATCCGCGTGGATCAAGGTTTTTGATTCCTGCGAGAATTCTTTAATTTTCCGGAATAAACTGTAAATGTAGCCTACGAGTAGGTAGATATGTGTTAATCTTGGGTATCTATCCATTTCAAATTTCAGCCAAATCGGTTCATTCGTTGTGGCGAGCAGGAGTAAGAAACATACACATACACACTACATACATATTTTTATTTTATGTTATAATTTTCTGACTCGTTAATTAATTTATTCAATCATGCTGTGTACACATATTAAGGGTTGTTACTTGGTTCTCGATAAGCTGTATGTATTTATATTTTATGTAATTTTTAGTCTCAACCTGTTTTGTGTGCCTCTTTAATAAATAAATAAAATAAATACACCCACACACACACACACACACACAAGTTTGTATGCATGTGTGTGTGCAAGTAATTTTCCACAAAATTTCAAGTATCTACCTATTACGGTTCATGAGATACAGCCCGATAACAGACGGATAGACAGCAGAGACTTAATAAAATATGTCCCATTGGCACCCTTTGTACGGAACCCTAAAAAAATATATTTATCTTGATATCTCTAAAAAGCTAGCTAAGTACAAAATGTATTTATTTTCTACAGAGAAAACTGTGGGAGTAGTTCAGGAGTGTTGGCAAGAGTTCTCCGGCAGGAGTGAGGCTTGACCTTGCCTTTTTAGCTCGCGAACCGCTGAAATACCAACTGCTATTTAGTTACTTAAAAACCTTTAATTAATACCAAACTTAAGTGTGTAACTGATTTTTTTTTTTTTTGATAATATTAAAATACATAATTTTCTATAAATTGTACATTTTAATGTTTATTTTATTAAACCCAAAGTTTTTGGCGTGTCAGCTCGTAAAAAATCCAAAAAAAAAAAAAACAGATTAAAAAACCCCAAAAGTGTGTGTGTTGTCATACTTATTACATTCAACGAAATTAAAAGGATCAACAGTTTCATATATCATTACTTTTTGTAAAGAAATTATTATTTAGAAACCGCTCAATAAGTTGTTGAATGAAGCACATTTGCGCGATACACTTCTTCTGAGTCGTAAGGATCGCCGATTTGGCGCAAAGTCAAGCAAAATCTTAAACTTAGACAATCCATAAAGCGTGTCTTGATATATCAAATAAAAGCTTTCAAAGTAGTTCATTTACGAAACATTAATTCATCAACAGATACCGAAGAGTTCAGAAGGGCTACCACAAATATTGTTTTTTGGTCTGCTGTAAAATTTTGTTAATCACTGTTCTTAGGTTTTGAAATGGGAGAGTCACGTAAAGTTTAGGCAAGTCTTTGTCCAGTAAGGGTCAATTCATACTAGCGCAGAGTCGAAGCGAATCGAAGCGTCAATCTGAAACCGTACCGTAACATATTGCTATATATTAGACGACCTCCCTGGCGCAGTGGTGAGCGCAAACCGAGACCTCCCAGTTATAAGACCACATCTTATAACTGGGAGGTCTCGGTTTCGATTCCCGGCGGGAATTTATAATTTCTAAATTGTCTCTGGTCTGGTCTGGTGGGAGGCTTTGGCCGTAGCTAGTTACCACCCTACCGTCAAAGACGTGCCAAGCGATTTAGCGTTCCGGCACGATGGCGTGTAGAAACCGATTAGGGATGTGGGTTGAATTTACACTGCTATACCCCTTCCAAGTTAGCCTGCTACCATCTTAGACTACATCGTCACTTACCATCAGGTGAGATCGCAGTCATGGGCTATCTTGTCATCGAATAAAAAAAAATATATTGTGGTGTTTTTTTTTAGGTCCGGTCGGCGTCGTTCGATGAGATACAGTTGGAGGCGGCCCGGGGCTCCGGCGCCAGCTCGCTGCTGTCCGTGCCGCAGACCGGTGGCCGGAGCCGCTCCTTCGACTCGGCCGGATCTGACGACTCGGGCACTTATTTAGAGGTAACTAACTTATTGTGGGTGACTATTAATTAAGAGTGTATAAGCATCGTCTAGGCAAGCGCGCTCAATCTTAGGCTTGCCATCAAGTGTGATCGTCGACAAGCGCTAGTCTAAAAAAACAAAACTTCTACGATAAGGTGACGATAAATTATACAAGTTACAGAGAGTAAGGCTGAAAAAACTGGCTGATATACTCCCCATTTTTCCTTCAGATTTTAATATAAAGTTTTTCTTTCAAGTTTTAAATAGATATTGTGTCTGTCTTAAAGTATCATTTTGCAATCCATATTTAGGTAATTATGACTATTTAATTTTATTTAAATTTAAATTAGTCGAAAATATGTCTCCTTGTTGTGTGTCTGAACCGATTTTCATGAAAAGTAGCACTGAGATAGATCCTGGAAACGAACATATAATACATACTTTTTAAGCTGGAATATTAAAGAATTCCCTAAGTTGCTTAAAAAAACTTAAGTTGGAATTGGAAGTAATAAACTTCAAAATAGTTTTGAAAATAACAGTCCTGAAAATGTTCATAAAGTAGGCATCTAAACTGAGCTGAATTCTATTTCATTTGTTGTGGCAGGTACCACGTCTTTGGTCACGACGTCGATCGGGCAAAGGCACGCCACCGCCATGCATCCACTGTCGGCACATGGAGACCTGGCTGGCTCAGCGCAGCGAGGAACGAACTACACCTGAACGACCACCTGCCTCTTCATCTGCCGAAGACGACGACGACGATGACGACGATAGCGAGAGCGATACGCCGAGGAATCAGCTCGCTCCGACCCCGCTGCCCAGAACATTCCTGCCACCTCCAATACAGTCCCCGCCGCCTTCGCCGGGCGCACCGTCCTTTGAACTGCAGCCGCCGATCGACGAACCACCCATACTGCCGCAAAGACGACGCTCGATATCACGACAGGAAGCTTTTTTTGTTGAGCCTACGGGAAGCTCCCTCGAGAACGTAACTGCTTCCGAGCAGGGCGCTAACAATGCTCCGAGGGACAGCTTGGTCCATGATATTTATTTGGCCGTTCCGGAATTAAAACGCGATCGTGCCGCATCCGTAGATTCGTGCTTTTCAAAAGTTTCCGGCGGTGCGAGAGCCGAAGAGTTAAGTGAAGGTGGTGATTATTTGACCGTTCCGGGCACGGGTCTCCGCTCGCGATCCGTGGATATCGTATTACCGACGGCCGAACAGTCACGTTACAAAGCGCTCGCTCTAACGGCGTCTCAAGCTCAGCCCCAAATTAGTCATCAGCAGCCCGAAGAAACCCAGGCTATTCCTGTTGTACTGCACACTTTAGAACCCAGGTTAGTGAATAAACTTTACAAATTTGCTTGGTAGCAAAAAAGTTTTTTATTTGCTCTCCTCTTTGCCCTTTTCTTGCTTTATTATTCTATGGTCGCGTTTAATTTTAAAAAGTGCTCTTTTCCGTCTTTTTAGCGAGGTAGTAAAAAGTTATTTTCTCTTAACTGAGTAAATATATAAGCGCCTCTTTAATGGCTACTCAGAAATTTTAATGCAAAGAGAAGTAAAAGTACCTATAGTTTGTGCCAATCAATAGTGTAAACGCGACGCGGTGATGCTGAGTTAAGACTGATGAAAATGAGAATGATGTTGTGCCTTTTATTAGCCCAGAGGCGTACTGTCATTTTACTTACTGTTTATAATTATATGAACAGGACATTGCGGGACACCAGTTAATAAGTTATGTATTTTATATAATAAATTAATTACTGTACCGTACTATCATATAATTACTACTTTGTACTATATAATTTTATTTGCTGTGTTTAGTTAGCTAATTATATGAATTAACTAGCTAATGCCCAATTGCCTGCGGACGAATTATGGGTTTCTGATTCCCGCGCGAATTCTTTAATTTTCCGAGACTAAATATAGGTAGTTTAGCCGGGAATGGCCTATGTGCTGTTCTGATGTATAAGCTTCATTGTGAAGTTTCATCAAAATCCGTGCAGTAGTTTTTGCGTGAAAGAATAACAAACACTCATCCAATCACCCATCCTCACAAACTTTTGCATATTTTATAATATTACTGTAGTAGGATTATTGTGGGTAAATATTGGTAGGCATTCTGTATGTTATGAATGTTTGTTTAATCGTGTAATGTGATGATTTAACTAATGAACCTTTGATGTCTAATAAATTATTATTATCAAAGCATTGCACAATGTTACAGCAAAACTAGAATGGACTTTCACACTTTCTAATTTATACGTTAAAGTTTTTTTGGTAATCGGTGCCCTTGGTAGATAGGTACCATAAAATTATATAATAGTAGGTAGGTACTTACTTCCGCTGGTAACGGTGGCTAAGGTGACTGGTACCTCATTTATTCAGTCATTCATTTCATTCGATTGACATAGCCTACACCTACTACACAAGTACACATACAAAAATTTTAGAGATATTATCATTATTTCAAACAACCTGCGCTGATACAACTGAGTTCCTTTAAAACGTGCCAAATAGCGCCAAATGGCTGTACTTGTATAAAGCTTGTCCGCATCTAAGATCATAAATTCCAGTCATCATCGTTTGCCACCCTCGAAGTAGGCAAGCAGGGACGTATAATTCGACGGTCATTACGTGAAAAGCTTCTTTTTCTTAAAAAGCCGCTTAATTTCTGTATTCCAATTTTACTGACAAAGGGCAAAATTCAAAGGCAAAATTAAATAAAAAATACAGCAATGAAATCAAAATACACTTGACTCTATTGGAGTGGAATCTATCTTGTGAAAGTGAAATGAGAACGATCCTTTGTAAAGTGCCTGTTGTAAATGGGAAAGCAATGACGCCGATTTGGACCATTCGATAGCTTTTATCATTGGTTCTCACTTTTTCGCTTCTTTCAAACACTATTCGGAATATATTATCATAGGTAAAATGTTACAATAAAACTTATAGCTAAACTAATCTAATTGCTATACAAATCATACTCTCGTGGACATGATAAAACAACATCCATTTTGATTTGAACAAGATTTTACCAAAACATGACCAACGACCATAACCATGGTAGTTAATCTGTTACCAATTGAATTTGGCAATGGCGGTCAAGCTCCACAGAGATGAGTACAGTGTACACACACAAGTGTATGCGCAAACACAGGTACTCTCTTTATTCCCTCACCCTCATGGTCCGATATAGTTATTGTTAGTCCAACCTACTACAACCTGCAACAAGCATTAAGTCATTGGTGATTAGCTCAATATATGGTTTTCTTACTGCAACTGCTGCTGACTTTCTTTAGTCAATAGCGAGAGAGCTGATAGATGATGACAGACCCCCCACTAGGTGGACCGACGACATAAAAAGAGGGACAGGAAGCCGCTGGATTCAGGCGGCGCAAGACCGAGGCTTATGGAAGTCCATGCAAGAGACCTTTGTCCAGCTGTGGACGTCTATCGGTTGATAAAGAAGAAGAGTCAAAGTGATTGCGATCGTCACACTGTAGCAATCATTTTAGACATCCCGGCAGCTGGGAATCGAACCCAGGGCCTTGTCATCCACGGTCAAAATTCTTTTATAAGA
The DNA here is from genome assembly GCA_933228805.2 of Hipparchia semele. Classification (NCBI taxonomy): domain Eukaryota; kingdom Metazoa; phylum Arthropoda; class Insecta; order Lepidoptera; family Nymphalidae; genus Hipparchia; species Hipparchia semele. The sequence continues at coordinate 9,389,648 of OW121713.1, read as the reverse complement.
AGAGATTAACGCGGCCTTGTCAAGGAGGAGGCCTACTTACTCAATAGTTAATTGTCTAGCTGGTGGGAGGCTTTGGCCATAGCTATAGTTACCACCCTACCGTCAAAGACGTGCCGCCAAGAGATTTAGCGTTCCGGCACGGTGGCGAGTAGAAACTGATTAGGGGGCACAGGTTGAATGTACACTGCCATACCCCTTTCAAGTTACCCCGCTACCATCTTAGACTGCATCGTCACTTACCATCAGGTGAGATCGCATTCAAGGACTAACTTGTTATCGAATAAATTGTCCGAGACAACTTAGCAACCGGTGGCGTATAGGGCAGTTCGTTCTCGAGAAAGGTGAGTTATTTTAGGCTGTCTCGTCTTTGTTAAAATAAAAGTCGCTCGAAATATAAATAATACTCGTATTATCGTGGCTTAATGGGTTTTATCAAAATATTATCTCTGGTTGAAATTTTTGTTCCGAAAAGATGTGCTTTATGAATACAACTCATAAAACGTTTTTTTGTGTTATCGAGCTTTTGCCACAATATATTTTCTGGACTGGACATCCACTGGATTAAGGTTTTTAATTCCCGCAGGAACTTTTCAATTTTCCGGGATAAAATTGGGTAGCCAATGTGTTCATCCTGGATATGAGCTATCTTGATTCCAAATTTCAGCCTAATCGGTTCATGCGTTGTGGCGTGAAGGAGTAACAAACACACACACACACACACATACAAACTTTTGCCTATAAAGGCAAAAGTGACATACTTATATCATCGGCAAAATTGTGATCATTGGTTTATTTGGAAAAAACTAGTAAGCAAGTAACAAATAAAATTGTATGTCATTGCGTCAGAAAATACTCATACGTTCATCCATTCATACGTTCATTAATTTTTTTGAGTTTTGCGTTTGAGCGGAACTTTGTTAGAAACTTCTGTTCTAAGGATTATAACTCGAGGGCCATTAATTTTATCACTTGGAGCGTAGGTCGTCACATTCTTTATTCGACTTAATTAAAGGTTCGGCAAAAATAAATTCAAGGAATTCTCGAGGGCTGCCACCTACATGTGTAGACGGCACGTGCAAACTAGTATAAGTTCCTAATAGATGTGGAACAGCCATTTACCAGTAATACCCGTCGCATCACTGCCGTTCGCCTTCCCTAATGGCTCATATACACGTGAACACCTCGTTCCTTTGAGGAAACTCTAAGCTCACTCGGTACCTACGTCCTACACATTGGTTTTAGAACGTACTACGTAAGTGTGAGAGGATGCTTACATCAGCTGAATTCACATTTTGATACCCACTAGGTTATTACTCGTACAAATAACTGACTCGGTTGTCCAGTGGTAAGCTTGTTCGACTGGGGATGACGAGATCTGGGGGTTCGATTTCCGGGTAGGGAGAAACATAGGCATTAGGACATAGGGGTTTGTGTTAAGAAAATAAAAATGTCATGTAATGATAGAAGTTAGCGATGTACCCGGTCTTGCGTCTGATTTCTCCGGTGAAAGAATAGGGAGTGCGCCTGTGTCCGCGCACACGCAATTTGTGCACTATAGTATCTCCCGTACAGTGCTACTCTCTGTGGAGCTTGGGCGTTCGTGACCGAATCGGCCGAGAGGTCATTATTGTTAGAAAAAATAAAACTTAGTTTGCCTTTATGATCAAAAATACTATTGTACACGTTACTAAAACCCTAACACCCAAATAATTATCTCCAAAACGGCTGAACAGATTTTAGCAAAACGTTCGTAGATAGAAAAACGTTCTATGTAAAAAGTGAAATTACCATACTTTTTATACCGGGAAAATTAATAGCTTTTCAGGAAAACTTAACTCACAAAACAATAAGTCTATAAATAAACTAGGCAGTAGGCGCTTTACTTTTTCCGACCTACAATATTATAAATAAAATAAAAACTGTGTTTCCTAACACGTACAATTTGGGTATCTTTAAAAAAAGGGTGAATAGGCATCTTCTAGGCAAACGCGTTACACCTTAGACCGCATCATCACTTTCCATCAGGTGTGGTAGTGGTCAAGCGTGTGCCTATAATGTATAAAAAAAAAAAAAAAAAAATATCGTGAAACAGAATTTCCTTTTGCCCTAATCAAATCTAAAAGGAAAACTTAGCTGATATTTATTCGTAAGTTTTCGAGTTTACTTTTGATCGTTCACTATAAAATCAATATTATACCGTACAAAACCCTTTGCCTTTACATCTTTATAGTAATGAGTTCCCTAAATATTTCCAATTATAGGTTTTCATTATCCTTTGTGATTCTGGCAGTGTCTTTATCAATTATTTTCTAGGTTGGAAACTCAAATACTTCCAGCATTTTCCACACGCTCGCTTTTCATGAAATATTGGTAATAGAAAACAAAACTAGGAAGAACTAAGAATATTCCAGTGTATATAGCTTTGGCATAGGTTTCTTCGTTTTCTTTTTCACAATTAATGATCATAAAATTCGTTGTTATTAGAGATCTGTGCAATTATTATTATTTACCTTGCCAAAAACATCGTTATTATATTTTACTGTGAAGTCTTTTTAAAAATCCTGTCTCGTATAATAGCAGAATTTATTATTTTCGTTTATCATTATCTTGATCCAGTCTTCCAGAAAAAAAATATTCTGGTATAATTCGAAGTAAAATATTTTACTTGAAGTCAAAGTGGTTACATGTCTACATTGATTCGTATTTATTTTTCTTTTTCAACGTAGCTTTACTTGCACCTCTACAAGTAGTATTTATAACATTGCTTCTGTACCGTTGTAAGTTGAATCAGGAATTCGTTTTACGCATTCCATGTTAGTATAAATACTTTTCTCGGCTTTTATTTATCGGCAAGTTTTGAATACACGAATATTTTCTTGTGAACCTGTAAATTAATCAGCAAATATATTCACTAATATTCCCCTCTCCCCTCCAAATAAGCTTCTGCTAGGAATGGGTACGACCACAGTGCAACGGGTGGGGTCTGACAACAACAACAACAACAGGACAACCTTCAACCATTCAGTTTTCAGTGACCTTTACCATCAGAACAGTTTTCCGTTTTGAGCCTTTTTAACCATTGGGCTTTTAAGGCTTTTATATTGGGTGTAATATTGCTGCGAAACACTCCGATTGTAAAATTCACGACTGAATGATCAGTGATCTCACTCCGTCAGAATTTCATTTCAAAGTTTCCTTCTGCAATTTAGAAAATTTGAAATAAGTATTAAGGGTTAGGAAGGATCTTCGCGATGTAAAGTAACTTTATAGGTAGGCATATTATATATAAATCCATACCACATCTTTACGCCTCAACTTATCAACCGACTTTAGAAAACGAAGGATTTTATTGTTCTTAACAATATACATGCACAAAATATGTACATTAAGTATTATATAAACAAATGTAAACTTAAAAGTTTTCTAGTCGTACATCTATCGAAATTGTTTGCATACATGTTGTAACACCCTACATCAGTTCACGTAAAGCAGCAATTACAGTTGTAAGTTTTACTCATGTAAGTCTTATTATGAATAACTTACGAAAACACAGTCCTGTAAGTCAGGCATCGTTTGATAAAGTTAGTTACGTAAGTTACTTCCGTAAGCTACCGACGTAAAAGTTTACTAGTGTAATTCTAGCCTAAGACGTAGCTGTAACACGATTATGATAATAATAGGCAAATATACAATATGTCATATTTTGTTAAACTACTATCGGTATATTTCCAGCTCACTGACTGCAGTGAGCTCATGGTGTACACCTACCGTAATAAATTACGGTTTACTTTGTGAATGTCAGTGAGTTTTATATCTTAGGTAACAAAACAAGTTAGTGTTATAAAAATCTCAAGGAAATTCTTTGTTTTTCCGAAGTAAAAATTGGGTTATGTCACTTTTCAGGTCCTCAATTATGCAAAAAATCAAGTCAGTTGATAGCTCCGTTGATGCATGTTTGAACAACAAAGCTACGATACACTTTTACATTTATAATATTAGGAAGGATTATAGCGTTGGTGGTTTGGCAGAAATCCCGCGGGAACTCTTTAATTTTCCGGCATAAAATGTTGTCTATGTGTAAATCGTGGATATTGTTGGAAGTTAACGTGGTATGGGCCAAATTAAACAAAAGGGTTAACTTGACTTCACATAATTTATTCCGCACTCGCACGTATAGGGCGAGCCGCGGGTGCGTTGCGAGTGACGCTCGGCTCGCAGGCCGAGCATTCATATAGGTTACACATACACTTACACTTACATAATAACTTGCATAATAAACCCCTACAATATTCCCCCCCTTTTTTAAAAAAAAAAAAAAAAAAATATTTTTTCTACAACACAAAAAAAAATTTTACATAGTGATTTCGAACATTACTACTGAGCTCACAGGTCGCTTTGTTGCTGACTACGCGCTACTTGGAATTGATCGCTATAATTGTAAACAAAGGCTTCACATTACGGTCACTTGACGTGGGACTAAAAGTTACACGCGCCTAACCGACTTGGCAAAATAAATGGTACTCAACACTGTATTAATATACAACAATAAATTTTTTTCGAAACCTGTAACGTTCTTTTATTTCCTAGATACCTGTAAGGGTCATGCTAGGGTTTTATATTTTACGACACATTCTTACATCTTACACCACTTACAAAATACGAGTTCTGCTTATTACACAATTTTCACTAATACGTTTGGTCCTGCGTGGCACTTGGTAGGGTGGATTGGATCCTTACTGTCGGGACCTCCAATCCGACCTTAACAGCTTCTTTACGTAACCACTTCCCCATCTTCTTCCTGACTTGGTTCCTTACACCATAGCAGTAGATTATACATAAAAATATTGTTACAGTACCCAGCAACGCAAACAGCAAGTCAACTTTTGATTCCAAGTTTCCGTTATTCGACACGGTCTGTTCAATAGCCACATTATTCTGGTTCCTTTCCTCTTTACTCTGACTGTAACCCATTGTTGCCCTCGCTACTAAGTATATGTACTGTAACTACTTAACAAATGATTTCTATATTACTTAATTAATTAATATATACTACTTAATATATATTCTGCTCACGTTCGACCTAGTTACTGTTTTGCATTTGTTTCACGTTACTGCGCAATATAAAAATATACAATAAAAATACATCATTATTTTTCTGTATTGCCTAACTCCTTACTCAGCAAACCGCACTGGCCTAATTATTCTACGGCCGCTACGTGAGGTCTTTGGCAGCATGCAGTTTTCTACCTTATCACTTGGCGTTATAATCGGTTCTTTATACTCACAACGCTCGTCAACCTCGTCGTTTAATATGAATGCAGGCTTCAGTCTGTCTATTGAGATATATAACTCCCTATTAGGTAGCTGAATTAAAAAACATTTTTTGTTCCTCTTGATTACCTGGTACGGACCTTGGTACGTGGGTGTTAATGGCTTCCGTACTGCATCACTCCTTACAAACACATGCGTACACTTGTGTAACTCGGGGTGGCAAAACGTCCCTTTAGGATCGGTACCTTTCCGAGCTACGGGGTTAAAACTATGCAACGTTTTGCGTAATCTGTCCACGAATGTGTACGGGTCATTACCTTTGTACGACGAACTTTCCGCGAAAAAATCGCCAGGTAGCCTGATATCATGCCCGTACACCATTTGCGCCGCACTTACCCCTGAATCACTCCTGCATGCTGCTCGGAGACCTAGTAAAACTGTTGGCAACTCCTGTACCCAACACTCGCTACGAATCATTCTTGCTGTAATTGCTGTTTTGAGAGTCCTATGCCACCTCTCAACCAACCCATTACTTTGTGGGTGATACGGGGTTGTCCTGATACGTTGCACCCCCATTAATTTCATGAGATTCTGGAACACCTCCGCCTCGAACTGCCTGCCCTGGTCCGAGGTCAGCCATCTTGTTCCCCCAAACCTGCAGCACCACCCTGTATATATTACCTCAGCTACCGTCTCCGCTGTAATGTCCTTGATGGGAAACGCTTCCGGCCATCGTGTGTACCTGTCAACGATAGTAAGTAGGTACCTGTATCCCTCTTGTGATGTCGGTAGGGGCCCAACTATATCAACATGTATATGATCGAACCTCTGGCATGGTGGAAAAGACTCTAATTTTGAAAGTGTGTGCCGACTAACCTTGGCCCTCTGGCATTCAATGCACGCTTTTGCCCAAGACCTGACATCCCTATTCATATCTTTCCACACGAAACGTTGTGCTACCATCTTGAGGGTTGTCTTAACTCCGGGGTGACTTATATTATGAACCGCTTCAAAAACATGCCTCCTGAACTTCCTTGTTATGTATGGCCTAATACGGTTCCCTGTTACCTCACAATAAATGCCTTTACTAACGTTAGGTATGCTAACACGTTCCAACTTAAGACTGCTTACATTGCAATTGTTTCGTAACCGCGTGACCTCATCGCTTACCTCCTGGTCGGTAGCTAATTCCTCGTAATCGATTACCGTTGGGAAAACAATGGTCTCTATTCTCGATAATGCGTCCGCGACCGGGTTTTGATTTCCGGTGATATGTTGTATGTCGCTGGTAAATTCGCTGATATACAACAATTGCCTGACTCTCCTTGGGGTCTCTTTATCTGAACCTACTTTAGTTAATGCAAAAGTTAACGGTTTATGATCCGTAAATACTGTCAGTTGCCGTCCCTCGATCATATTCTTAAAATGTGTGATACCCATGTAGATCGCTAGTAACTCTCGATCATACGTGCTATACTTGCGTTGCGCATCGGAGAGTCGCTTGGAAAAATAGCCTAAGGGCTTCCACACACTGTTGACTTTCTGTTGCAACACCGCGCCTACACACGCATCTGACGCATCTGTCATGAGCGCTAAAGGAACGTTAGAAATTGGGTGCGACAATGTAACGGCGCTTTTAAGGCTCGCCTTACATTGTTCGAATGCTTTCTCTGCCTCGCTGTTCCAGTTGATTTTTGTCTTATCGTGCTTTTTCGCGTTATGCAGAAAACTATTAAGATGCGCATGGTGTTGAGCTGCATTTGGTAAATGAGACCTGTAGAAATTTACCATTCCTAAAAATCGTCGGAGTTGTTCAATATTTTCGGGCTTAGGGTAGTCTGCGATCGCCTTAATTTTATCGGGCAACGGACTGATACCCTCTCGGGTTACCGCGTATCCTAAGAATTCTATTTCGCTGCGACCAAACGAACACTTGCTCGCGTTTATTGTAATGCCTACTTTATCGAAACGCTCACAAATTAACCTGACATGCTCTCTATGAATTTCTTCCGTTTCACTTGCTATAATGACGTCATCGATGTAACAAAACAACGCCGATTTTTCGCCGGCTATTCCCTTGATGTACTCGATTCCTTGTAAAACTGTATTATCCATGAATCTCTGAAACGTCTGTGCTGCATTTCTTAAGCCAAAGGTCATGCGAGGGAATTCGAATAAACCAAATGGGGTAATGATCGCCGTTTTCTCTATATCTTCTGGGTTAACTAAAATATTGTGGAAAGCTCTATTAACATCAATCTTAGAAAAAAAATTCTTACCTGCTACGCAATACGTGAAGTCCTGTAGTCTCGGTACTGGGTAGCGGTCTGGTTTCGTTATCGCGTTTAGGCGTCTGTAGTCACCGCAAGGACGGATTTGTCCGTCTTTCTTCGGAACCACGTGCAGCGGACTGGCCCACTCACTCTTTGATGGGCGGCATATACCTATTTCCTGCATTTTTCTAAACTCTTCTTTAACTAACCTATATCTATCCGGGGGCAACGGTCTCGCTTTAGCGTACACAGGCGGCCCGGAGGTCTCTATATAATGGTACACATTATGCTCAGCCTGGTCTAAGTTCTCCTTAAAATTAAGTGGTTTAGTAATGTTGGGGAAAGTGGACAGAATATCATGATATTGCATTTTACTATCAAATGTACTAATCGACGCATCGTTACACTTAACTAGCGGTCCTGCTACCGTTAACCCTGTGACTTTATCAATTATTTTCTTTGAGCTAAGGTCTACTATAAGCTGGAAATGGCTCAAGAAATCTGCACCCAATATTGGTTGACTTACGTTCGCAATTACAAAATTCCACTTAAATGCTCTCCTTAAACGCAAATTTAACTCTAAAGTTATTGTCCCAAATGTTTTTATCTCTGATCCGTTCGCAGCGAACAACTTATATGACTCACTGTTTTTAATATACTGTTTACTCACTTTTGAGGCTGGAATCACACTAATATTAGCCCCTGTGTCCACCAAAAAACGTAAAGCATTTTTCACATCAAATACACTGAGACGGTGATTGTCCACAACTGCGACAGAGCTCTGCGTCTCACCTGAGCCTGCCGCGCCTAGTTTTCCGACCTGCCCTTCCAACTGCACGGCTGCTCACACCTATTCGCTCTGGATCCGAACTTGTAGTGGAAGTGACATAACCAATCCGGACTAGCTGGGCTACGCCTTGGCGAGCCTGCCCTGGTCGATCTGCCTCTTGAGCCGGATCGACCTCTGGGGAATCCTCGATTACCCCTGCTCCTACCGATTTCCCCACGTAGCGCCGCTATTTCTGTCATCATTTTGTTTAACTGTTGCATCACCTCACTGCCCATCCCTTCCGGTGTCTCGCTGCTTACCGCTGCCGTCTCTCCTGTGATTGGCTGCATATTTTCCATCACTTTGTCTGCGATGGCAGCAAGGTTGTCTACTTGTTGGTCTTGACTAGCTGCGAGCACTGTCTTCACGGGTACCGGCAGTCTTGTTATCCATAGATTCTTCACCGTCTCATCGCTAGCCTTGCTGTTTCTTGCCAGCTCCTTCATCCTTCGCAGGAGCTGTGATGGTTTTTGAGTGCCCAAATCTAACTCTCCAACCAGCCTCTGGAATTGTCGTTCCGGTGACTCCTCATAAACTTGTAAAAGCCGTTCTTTTAACACTTGGTATTTATTTGTTTCTGGTGGGCTGTAAATGATATCAGCTACCTGCTGAAGCGCCTCGCGATTTAATTTCGATACGACCAACTGGAAACGGCACTCATCTCCCTGCTTCTGAGGGGCTATGGTCGCCTCAAATTGGGCGAACCAAAGTCTAGGCATCTCCCTCCAAAACTCGGGTATTCTTGCCGTCACAGAGATACTTGCCATACCTTCTTCCATTTTCATAACTTGCGGCGTACCCTTATGAGGCGAGCCTGTCGGGTTCATTGTTCTTGAATTACCGTACGACGACCAGGTTGCGCTTTGTTCAGCTGCGGGGTCACCACTGTTGGAAGTTAACGTGGTATGGGCCAAATTAAACAAAAGGGTTAACTTGACTTCACATAATTTATTCCGCACTCGCACGTATAGGGCGAGCCGCGGGTGCGTTGCGAGTGACGCTCGGCTCGCAGGCCGAGCATTCATATAGGTTACACATACACTTACACTTACATAATAACTTGCATAATAAACCCCTACAATATGAACTATCTTCGAAAATCAGCCAAATTGGTTCATTCTCGTGGCGTGAAGGAGCAACAAACCATATTACACATAAAGACACACACAAACTTTTGCTTTCACAATATCTATACCTACTAATATTATAAAGCTGAAGAGTTTGTTTGTTTGAACGCGCTAATCTCAGGAACTAGGTACTGGTTCGAATTGAAAAATTATTTTTGTGTTGGATAGTCCATTTATCGAGGAAGGCTTTAGACTATATAACATCACGCTGCGACCAATAGGAGCGAAGCATCAGTGAAAAATGTTGAAAAAACGGGGAAAATTATCCATATTTAAAATATATTCTTTTAAAAACTTCGTAATCGCGATCATAATAACAGAAATTGACGCAGACGAAGTCGCGGGTAACAGCTAGTTAGAGGATATAATGATAGTAAGGATTACGACTTCTATCTCTATGGTGCCTGTTAGTAGTCACATCATCAACTACCTTATCGTGGTCGACTATGACTTCAGGAAAATCTGTTTTAAAAATCTTATAACGATTTTTAAATACGTAATACGAGTATATTCAACCATGACCCATTCGAAAGGGAGCAGAAATTCGAATTCAATTTTCACTTATTTTGTGCGAGAGATATCTTGGAATTCAAATTAGATTAGGTTTTTGATTATTTTCTTTCGTTCCTATATTTAAATCCAGCGTAACAAGTACCATAGGTAATACCTTTAATTAGAAAAGTAAGGAGAGTTTTGGGAATTTTAATCGAACCGTTTCAATTACTTTATAACCCGTTGCCGAAATTCTCGACATCGAATATTCCTGTATAATTGAATTTCTAACTTTTCCACCGCAATTAAGAAAATATTATGATTAAGGAACAAACTTTTTACGCGATTCAACTTTCTGGCGAATTTCTACATTTTAATGATTTATCCATTTTTAAATATAAGTAGATATAATATTTTAAATATAAATATTTAAATATAGATATAATATTATAAAGAATATAGCGAGTGCTAGTAGTGCTACAATAGAGCAAACATTTGCTTTCGACTCGTTTTCTTCCAACAATCAAAAAAAAAAAACTGAACTGTCTGTAGCTAAAAATTAATAAAAGCATCTATTGCGAGAAATCCTTACTTAGTAACATAAATAAAAAAAAATGAGATTTTCATGAGAATGATGAGAGTCCGTTTTCAGAATGCAAGCTGTCTCTGTACCTGATAAAATGGAGACACGATTTTACCATCATGTGGAAATCCATGAGTGTGGTCCCTATTTTGAAGAAGGGAGGGTGACAAATCTGATGTCAAGAACGTCTTGTCTCCATAAATTGTTTGACTTTGCTAGATTATTTGAAACCATTATCTGTCCTGTTATTAATTGGCACTCAAAAAAGTCTGGAGGAACGCTCAAGATTTCCGCAAGAATAAATCGACAGTCTCAAATTTAATGAACTTTATCTCCAATCTCGAGGTCTGTTAACTTAAGAGATCAAGTGGATCCCTTACACCCTGATTTCAGTAGCGTTTTTGATAATTATGTATTTAAAATCAACTATTGAGAACGTTGATCAATATGATAATATCATTAGTTATACGGAAATCTGCAAAAGATACATATTACAGGGGATGTTTCGAAAAGATAGAAAAATTTTATTATTGCTTTTTTTGCAATAGGGATATCGATGTGGTGGTACGTACCTACTGGGATAGTAAGGTTGTGAAAATGTAACCTTTTTTAAAAAACGCAAATCAAACTTCTTTGCATATAAATATCGGCATACCTGCTGCTATTTTCTTCCGTGTTTATGTTTTACTGTTCTTTAGTGTGCTTAAAATAGCCATCAACGTCCCAAAGTGGTCGATCACGCGGTTACTACTGTTTATAAATAGATTTATCACTTGGCAGATGTGTTAGCGAATCCCGTCGTCGCGTCCCGCAGACGTAACATACCTACGTACTCGAACATCTCGTCTCTTGCAACGATGGGTATTATGTTTTAGAATCACACATCATCAAACAACACAGCGTTCAAGAAACAAAATAAATATCGAAATGGAACGGTTATCGTCATTTTTTACTAAAGAGACTACATACACACGCATGGTGCGTGCCTATATAGACGGTCTGGACGCCGTCTGTTGTTTAAAAATATTGTTTTTGTTGAAAGTAAACACTCCTTTCTGAAAGGAATGCCTTCTTCTTTGAAATAAATTGAATTAAAGCTTTTATTTATTTAAGTAACTAGTTGATGCCGCGACTTCGTTCGCTTGGATTTACCTAGTTTTTGAATTTTGTGAAAACTCTTTGATTTTTAGATAAAGAAACCTATTTCACTTTGCAGGTCTTCAACTATACCCAAACAAAAAATCACGTTTATACGTTACTCAGTTATTGCGTGATTGAAGGACAAACCAACAAACAAACACACTTTCACATTTATAATTATGTATGTATTAGTAAGTATTCTTCTTCTTCTTCTTCTTCATCAACTAATGGACGTCCACTGCTGGACATAAGTCTCTTGCATGGACCTCCACAAGCCTCGGTCTTGCGCCGCCTGACTCCAGCGGCTCCCTGCGACTCGTTTGATGTCGTCTGTCCACCTAGTGGGGGGTCTGCCAACACTGCGCTTCCCGGTGCGGGGTCGCCACTCCAGCACCTTGGGACCCCATCGACCATCAGCTCTTCGAACTATGTGCCCCGCCCATTTCCACTTCAGTTTCGCCACTCGCAGAGCTATGTCGGTGACTTTGGTTCTCCTACGGATCTCCTCATTTCTGATTTGATCTCGCAGGGATACTCCGAGCATAGCTCTCTCCATCGCCCGCTGAGTGATCCTGAGCCTTCTTATGAGGCCCATAGTTAGCGACCATGTTTCGGATCCGTAAGTCATCACTGGCAACACGCACTGTTCGAAGACTTTAGTCTTCAGGCACTGAGGAATTTTGGACGAAAAGACATCTCTAAGCTTCCCGAACGCTGCCCAGCCGAGTTGGATTCGGCGGTTGACCTCTTTCTCGAAATTGGACCTACCTAGCTGGACTGTGTGTCCCAGGTATATATACTCGTCTACAATTTCGAGTGCAGAGTTATCAACGATTACTGGGTGGAGCGGAGCATGAGCATTAGACATAATTTTCGTCTTGCTCATGTTCATTTTAAGGCCCACCTGTTGAGAAACCCTGCTGAGGTCATTGAGCATTGTATTGAGGTCTCCGAGAGTCTCTGCTATAATGACTATGTCATCGGCAAATCGAAGGTGAGTGATGTACTCGCCGTTTATGTTGATGCCAAGTCCGTTCCAATCCAGAAGCTTAAAGACGTCCTCCAACGCAGCAGTAAAGAGCTTCGGGGAGATTACGTCTCCCTGCCGCACTCCACGCTGCAATTGGATTGGCCTTGTAATCTGGTCCTGTATACGAACTGACATAGTGGCGTTTTCGTACAAGCACTTCAACACTTGAATGTACCGATAGTCGATACGGCATCTCTGCAGCGACCTCAATACAGCCCAGGTTTCCACCGAATCGAAGGCTTTCTCATAGTCCACAAACGCTAAGCAAAGTGGCCTGTTATACTCTTCCGTCTTCTGTATAACCTGCCGCAGCGTATGAATGTGGTCCATGGTGCTAAAGCCTTTTCGGAATCCGGCTTGTTCGGGAGGCTGGAAGTCGTCGAACCTACGGGCGAGACGATTCGTAATGACTCTTGAGAACAACTTATAAACATGACTCAGCAGCGAGATGGGTCTATAATTCTTCAACAAGGTGTTATCACCTTTTTTGAAGAACAGAACCACCACGCTCCTGTGCCATGCTTCCGGCGTTGTACCCTCGTGAATGACGGAATTGAACAATCGCTGAAAGATCTTTAAAACCGGTTTTCCACCCGCTTTCAGGAGTTCCGCCGTGATTCCATCATCACCTGGCGCCTTGTTGTTCTTAAGTTGTTTGAGAGCCATACTAATCTCGTATAGGCTGACGTCCGGGATATCTTCGGTATAGTGTCGGGTCAGTTTGGCTCTAGGGTCTTTGGCCAAATCTTCAACAGGTTTCTGTGTCGTGGTATATAACTGTCCATAGAACTTCTCGACCTCTCCCAAGACCTCAGGACGAGAAGAGACGAGACGACCGTCGTCAGTTTTCAGCCGCGTCAGCTGGCTCTGTCCGACAGACAGATCTCTCGCGAACACTTTGGAGCCTCGGTTCCGCTCGATGGTATCTTTAATACACTCGGTATTAAAGATCCGAAGGTCGCGGGTTTGAGCTTTAGAGATCTGCCTATTAATACGCCGGTATGCATCCGCGTCTGCCGACGATTGAAGCCTCATCAGTAGTAAGTATTACAATATGTATAATATTCACACACCAGTCCTGGTAAAATGTATAAGGCTCGATTTTCCATATTACATCATATTGTACCTGCAGTTTGGTGAATAAATGATCTATCTATTTATCTAAGGATAGTAAGGATTGTAAGGAAAGTAAGGATTGTAAGAATAGTAAGGATAGTAAGGCTAATAAGGATAGTAAAGATAGTAAGGATATTAATAAGAATATTAGTAACGATTAGGAATAGTGCAATATAACCTTTGCACAGATTTTTATTTTACTATTACACTATATTGCAAATTGTTGGCACGCATATGCCGCCCACTTTCCGATATATTTCTTTGATTCAGGAGAAGAAAGTACAAAAACAAACATCGCAAACAGCTTTTAATATGCAAAAAGTACCTATACCTATCATCATCATTCTGGAATACACTTCCAGAAACTATTATTAAATAGAGAACGTTCAAAAATGGATGTGTACTGTGTAGTGTATAGGTACGTTATTTACGCGCACTTGAATATCTTAGAAATTGAAAAGCAAAAACAAATTACGAGCATGTTTACATTATTGAGGTGAGCTAAAAATCGTTACACGTGTCTTCTCTATTATGGTAACTCACATGCGCGGAAAACATTCGTGCTTAGTACTAAAGTTTTCACACAATGACAAAAACCATGTCAAAACTTTGCATATTCATTTGCGAATATCGTCCTACATATTTTGTGGCTTCGCATATTCGTGTGAATGTGACAACAAGGAGATATTGATACTATAACTCTTACTACTGGGCACAAGTCTAATCTCAGAATGAGAAGAGTTAGGGATAGAGAATTCTCAGCCATGCAGTCCTCACGAGTTTTTCCTTCTGGTTGAAGCAAGTGATATCAAGTTGCTTATAACGAACACATTATTTATATATATTATATACATATAATATTTTTTTTATGATATGTCCTATGTCCTTTTGCACCATTGGTTGCCTGGAAGAGCTTTGATAAGACCGCCAAAATTTTATACATACTTTGTTGTTATCTGTTTTAATGTGTGTGTAAAAATTTATTTTTATTTTTATTATTTGTTTTTATAGCGGCAACAGAACAGTTGAAATTTTCACATTCTGTGAACTGTTTACCTATTATACGGATCATAAGATACAGCCCGCTGACAGACAGATGGACGGACGGACGGACCGCGGAGGCTAGTATAGGGTCCCGTTGGTTACCCTTCGGATACGCAACCTTATATAAATTTAAATAAAAAAATGTGAACAATTTGATTTTCTTCGAACGAGTTTGTTGTTTCAACACATCGCTAACATAACAAACGAAGGTCGAACAAAAAAATGAAGGTTGCATTAAACGACTAACCATACTAAGGTCAAATGAACCTGACGACCAATTAAGAGTTGAAGCGACTAGCTCGAAATTATTACAAGTTTCAAGATATACCTACCTACCTATCTAATAATTAATTGTTTCAAGTTAAATGCTTTCATAATGACTGACTACACCACCTGTCTGCAGTAGGCACGCGGATTGCAGTCGGTCGGCAGTTGCAATGCATAACAGAATTGCATTTGATTTGAACATTCAAAGTTCAATGTTGCTGTCAGCTTGTTTCCAACACTCAAAGCAGTCTCAAGAGATATGTAGATGAGCATCTAAGCAATTAGAGCTAATTAAGAGATTTGTACACGCTCTATTTAATCAAATTATGCTCTCATTAACATCCAAAGGTCAAAGTCAAGGGTCAAATTCCTCTTACGTGAACTGGACAAGAATGCGGGTCCTTATTAACTGTCGATCGCATAGTCGCGACGATCGCGCGCAATTCTATTTCGGCTCAAGCGCGACGACGGAAGACGGGCTTGCGGCGCCCGCGCACACTTGTAGGCCCTCTTTAGTTAACGTGTATATGTCCCCAACCGAACACGCTTCGAACGTAACCGCAACCATAGAATATACGAGCCGGCGAAAACAATAGTGTGTGAACGTGAATCATCAAACCATTAAATTGTGTTTTGTATCATAATGTCGTTGAGGAAAGACAATGCGAAATAGTGAGCGATATGTTCGATCGAACACTAAAAATTACAATCTTTTGTAACGAATAACGTCATGAGTGAAAGTTTAAAAACCTTACCACACATCAGGACATACTATAAAGCAAAGCAAAATTCCTCCTACTAGAATAATCTTTTTTGGTACCTAATAATTTCGTGACTAACTTCGTGAGTAAATTCTACAACAAAGAGCGACTGATACAATTTAAGCTGTGTTTAAAATAAATACTTACTTAGGTACGTTTGAAAAGTCCAACAATGTTATAATATTCTATTTAAATACATTCCAGTATTTCGTGAAGGTCAGGCCATGTTGGTTCTACCAATGTCAAGTCCGTGTGACCAGAATTTTGTCCAAAATTATTGAAAGCTTTTAATACTTTTTGATAAAAACTTTGCATCGACTAAATTGATTCAATACCTTAATTAATCTATTGAGGAGGATAAGGCCTACCAACCCTTCGAAATATAACACTGTTGCAATTAATTTA
The DNA here is from genome assembly GCA_933228805.2 of Hipparchia semele. Classification (NCBI taxonomy): domain Eukaryota; kingdom Metazoa; phylum Arthropoda; class Insecta; order Lepidoptera; family Nymphalidae; genus Hipparchia; species Hipparchia semele. The sequence goes on along the minus strand of OW121713.1, from coordinate 9,373,310 downwards.
ACCTTCGTAATTGTTAAAATGTGGTGACTAAATACGATAACTCCTTTCGACACAACACAAGGTACACAAGTTCAATGACATCATGAATATATCGATTTACATAGCACATTAGTAGAACTGTATGCGTAATAATGGGTATATTTGCTCGTGTATGATCGATTTTTACGTTATGGGAGTAACAAAAACAAAGTGCTTCAGTCAATTGGCTCATTTATGCGATAGAGCAGGTGATATCAGCGTATAATAGACGCATTGACGACGGCTGAGAGCTCGGCGCGCTGCTAATGTGTGCGCGAGATACCATAATGTTTGCTTTGTGATAATGACGACAGAAGTCTGCTCTCCGTGCGCACACCGGTCACATACGAAAAAAGCCGGCCACGTGCTTTTTGCTGTGACTCGCGAATAATTACGGTAGGTGGGTGCGACAGTGTCGGTGATTGGGCAAGTTACGTTCTTGTGATCTTTACGTCACGTAACGTAGTTAATGGTGATTATTGTGTGCGACGACAGTGCGAGTGCAATATACGGAGTGCGCCGGTGTACTAGTGCGCCGATATGTTGTTGCATGGTGACGTAGTAGGAGGGCCTGTACAACGGAGGCACTCAGGTCTCTTAAGAGTTCTATGCTCTCGTGGAGTACGGGCCGGGGCGGCGCGAGTCGCCCGCGCCTGCCGCCCGCGGGGCCTCCGGCATTGCTCGAGGGGCCGGCGGTACTGGCCGAGGGGCAGTCGAGCGACGAGGACAGTGACCATGACCCGCAAGGTGCGCTGCTGGCGGGCGCCGTCGCCAGAGCTAGAAGACGACATGCCGTTAAATTTAAAAGGAAGTCTAAGATAGCCTTCCGAACACCAAGGTCGGTCACACTTTTAAATGGAAATATTTTAGTTTTTAGAATTAATATCCTTGTTGTACTTAATATCAATATTTATTCGATTCATACAGCGAATGAAGATTCATAACACTCGACAACTGGGCCAAAATATGAATATTTACGTATACAGCAAGGATAATATCGTCATGGTGTTAATGTTAGTACCAACCTGTTTCGTAATCATAGGTAGGTACATGTAATACGCGGTATAACATGATATTCATATCTCAAAATATTTCAAAAAGAGTCACGGAGGAATCAAATTTTTCAAGAAAAGAGCATTTCTATTCCGACAAACTGACAAAAAGTTTGACAGTTACGATAACTTTGTTGCCATCGAAATTCGAATAAACATAATATTATGCGAAATAACTTCGAACAAAACATCGAGTTTAGTTTAGGGGAAGCGCCTGTCTTCAATGTATAAAATCTTAAATAGACTGTCTAAAAAGTATCAAGTAGGTAGGTACCTAAAGATCCAAATCTATGTCGCTCACGATCTTAAATCAGTAGCTGTAAGCGTTTGAAGTAGTGTTAGCTCGCGACAGACGATCCGGTCGACCGTTATTGTTAGACAATTTGGGTCAATCAATGAATGGCTGATACATCGACTACGTATATAGGCCAGGTAGCACGAAAGTACTACAGATATCTTCATGGAGTTGCATGGTCTATCTAAGACTTTAAATTATGTAATATGGTGATCGTTTAAGATAATAAATTAGAGAAGTGTGCCTAAGAAGGATAAAATAGCTATAGGGATTTATCCACTAGCAAGTTGCTAGTAGCATCATTCCGCATATTGACAAATACTTCTATCAAGTTGTTAACTGACTTCAAAAAAAACAGGAGGTTCTCAATTCAACGCGTATTTTTCTTTTCACTATAGTTTCGAATGCACCCTAAGTTTCGGCTCGAGTTTGAAACACAGTCACGCTACGAAAATATTCTTAAAACACTTTTGAGGATCACATAAAATATCTATCCCTAATCATTCTAAGTTGGTAGTTCATGTTGCCTATTTAGATCTTATATCGCACCTTAGCTCAAGGCAAGCTTAGCATTTAGACATACTATGCTATATAAATGAAATATGTAGGATTCTTATGGTATAGTAAATAAAATAGATAGGTTATTATTTTGAAGCCTAAAGTGTTTGCTCAAGTTCTCACGCGAGATTGTGGTCCATTTTACACTAGACTGTCACGGTCCAATTTACCGACACATTGCAGTTTCGAGCTACTTTTTCAAAGGCCCTTTCGGATGGAGCTCTATTGAAACGAGAGATGCCACATTGTTGGAAGAAAGAACTCGAAGGATTTTTAATCCTGTAGGCATCAGCCAGTAGATAATATTTTGAACTGACGTAATATCCTACCTGTGTTCGAAGAATGGCATCCGTAAGCCAATTAGTATTCCTAGCATGCTCTTTGCGTGCTCGGAACAGGGACCGATTCACATCTGATTAGAATAAGGCATGAAAATAAAACATGTTTATTTACATACTTTATGTTCGCAGCGCTTTGTATTTAAATCCTGTTACGGTGTGACGTTAATTAATAGATTAGAATTAAAGTTTTCTACCATTAATTACTCGCACCGACGCGACAGTTCATCGAGTTGCGAAACTGAAGTGGCAATGAGCGGGCCACGTAGTTCAAAGAGGCGATACAATCATAAACACAATCGATATATTAGAAACCATTATAAACTAGAAACGTGTCGCCTGCTCAAAGTTCAGAAATACGCTTATATAATATGATCCCGCAGGAATTACTGTATTTCCCATTGCACAAAAAACAATGCGTAAAATACTTTTATTAAGTCGAAGTTAGTGACTTTATTTTAATAATAAAGTTGCATGGAATCAATCGACTTAGCATTCATCTGCCCACAAGATATAGTTTAATAACTTATTACATTGTAATATTAGCTTTTCTCAGCAGAATCTGCATTCCAAACCGGTGGTAGAGTCTCGACGTATCATAAGAGCTAAAAGTTGGCCTACATGAAATAAATAATTTTGAATTTGAACTGATCTATAGAATAGCGAAGTCGCACTGGAAAGCGCAGTGTTAGCGCATCATGTGGTGTTAGCAGACTAGGTTGACAAAGTGCCGCTGGATACAAGCGGCATAAGACCACCACCGTGTGGAAGTCTCAAAAGAGATCTCTGTCCAGCTGTGGACGTCCGTTTGATGACAACGACGAATAAAATTATGCAGTTGAAGGACTTACATAGCTACATTGCTTTTATATTTTATTTACGTACTTGTGTGACTAAAACAGCTGGCCATATTAATTTCACGTAATTCTATACCAAACAAGTTTACTCTCAGTTGCCAGAGCATCATATTCATAATCCAAGAGCAAAGCCACACATTACACATCCAACTCGAATATTTATAAGCTTGCATGAACACAGCTAAACTTAGTAAAGCAGATTGTATGTAGATACCCAGCTCTATCTTTACAACATAATAAATATTATTTCTGATGAAAAAACTTTCCTACAAGCAAAGTTTTCTCAGCCATAGTAGTGCATACCTAGTTAATTTTTAATCTCTTGGAGTCGGACCTCTTAAAAAGGAATATTTATTTGGTTGAGTGCGTTCAAAACTTAAGAGCGTAATTAAACAGTTCCTTCCAGTTGCAGGCGCGCTCTTGTATAAAATAATTATTATTGTGGGGACTCAAGCCATTCAAGAACATAATAGAGCATTTTAAATGCTTATTTAGCGACATTTGCTTGTAGAATTTTTAACTCCTGACCAAGAGTTTTGAACTTAAAGCCTGTATTTTTATGTTCTAGTAGTCACATTTTCTATTGCCAGACACTTATAGTACGGTGTAAATCCCCCCGGAAGATACCCTCAAAGCTTAATAAATTATGGTTGAGCTTACGGCATAGTATGAAACCTGAATCTATGTCACTTGCGCACTTTTTGAAAGATGGTTCTGATGGTTCCCTAGCATCCAAACAGTGTCGATACACCAACATCGACAGACATGCTTGAATTTAAAAAGTTCGTGCTTAGGCTACAGATATAGGCAAAGTTACAAGACATGTTTGGAGGTAGACCCTAGGCATTTGATTCTAAAGAATTCGTCTCCGCACAAAAATAATTCTTTTAATTTTCTAGCAGCGCTACAGGAAATTTTTGCTGGTTTTTAAACTTTGCGTATAAATATAAGCTCTGAAGTCTTATTACAGGGAAAATACGTAACGTCATAAATGTGGACAACTTATATTAATAATACGCGTAATATCCTGATGACAAATAGTTTTTCAGTAGATATTATCCTGCATTATCTACTAGGTAAAACATTTGGATAAAAATATCTCTAAAATAAAAAAAATTACGCTGTCTCTGAAAATCCAAATATAAAAATGTTATCATACAAGACGTTGAAGTATGTTAACGATTGCTAGAGTGTCAAACTCAATTTGTAAAACGTTTTTTATATGTAAAAAAGGGCCGGTCGAAGGTTCCCTTAGAGAAAACGACCGGAGTTACCATTGAATATTTAAAAGCTTTTTGGGTAAAAGGTTCAATAACAATGGATAGTCGTCGATGCAAATGACGGTTGAAAGTTAATTAATTAATCACTTAAGTTGTAGGTATAGATCGATCGGCATTATGTTGGTGATTTCGATATGCGGAAAATTGCCAGTAAATTATACTGGGCTTTGTATGCGGTAGATATTCATTATGTGAGTGAAAATTAAGTGTACTTTAATCACAGTGTGCGGAAGGGTGGTTCTCTGGTTCTCTAAAACGTCTATCAGCGTTATTGGAAATTAAATTGTAGGTACCAATCAAGTACCTACACGCGGTATCAGACCTTATAGGAAAACGGTTATTTGAAATTCAGCCTACTTTTGCCCGAGTTGGGATTTTAAAAATCCCACGAGTATCCTTTATTTTTCCGAGATAAAAAATAGTCTATGTCACTCTTCAAGTCTCTAAGTCCTCAACTATAACCACGCAAAAAACGCCGATTTTGTTGCTGCGACCTACGTGATTTTTTTTTATTCGATGACAAGATAGACCTTGACTGCGATCTCACCTGATGGTTAGTGACGATGCAGTCTAAGATGGTAGCGGGTTTCCTTGGAAGGAGTATGGCAGTGTACATTCAACCTATACCTCTAGGATTGAAGGACAAACTAATATGCTGGCCTATATTGAAATGTGGCTGAAATATTTTAGATATAGATAGATGTTTTTCAAACTTACCGACCTGACCGACGCGACCTGAATCAGGTGCGAACATAGATTTAGTTCTAATTCTGCATTTAGCCAGTTTAGAAAGGAAGACTGTCTGTAAACTTCTTATTTTGTTTGAAGTTACTGGATATAATTACTCGAAGCGAATCGATTTAGAGATTGCTGTGCAGAGACAAGCTAAAATGGAAAAAAATTGTTCCATTTTAATCAGATTATTATACTATTTTTATATCTTTTGGTCGCTATATCGTTCGTTTGAAGTTAGGTTTTGTAAAAATCTTGCAGGAACCCTTCATTTTGCCGAATAAAAGTAAACTACTTATTATTTCACTCTATAGGACTATACGTAGGTACATACAATAAATTGTATCCATGGTTTCAAGTCGATCCGTTAATCAGACGCTGCGCGATGGAAGGATAAACAGCTAAGTAAAACTCAAACAAACATTTTCGCATTCATAATATTGTTAATATTTATATACTCGTATACTTATGGTTGACTATCAACATAGACAGGCGCTAGTTTAAATGCTTAGTGAAATGCACTGAACCAGATAAGAACCAAGCGGTTATTACATTCTATTTCTCGAAAGCGTCCCTATAAAGCGCAATGCAAACAATGCATACATAATAAAAAATAAATTAATAAAATATTTTCGTGGGAAAGCTTTTAATAAGTAGAGAGAAGCATAGCTTTATCTTTTCTAGTAAAATATAACAGTGACACATATAGCTAACCTAATCCGAAGCTAACCTGCTATACAAATCATCCCCTGTGGAATGATGTCAAAAGTGCTGTCTGCAAAAGCAAATCCGCGCTGAACAGCCAGGCTCATTCTTCGCACTTAAAATAAGCCAGCCCTTCTACTTATCACCAGATGAATCTTTATTTTAAAACTAAGGGCGGATCCCAACTTTTACCATATTTATTTGACATAGATTAGATATTATATTGATTAATTGGGAAATCGACCCAACATTGTATTTGTACAGCCCATTTCAACCAAGAGCTGTTGCTCTTGGTTGGTAAGATACACTATGGAGCTTTTCGTTATTGAAACACATAGCAAGTAAAAAGAACTTACAATCCAAGGATATAATACATCTGTGCACAATGCTTTGTGTGCTAATATATGGACTATGGAGAGCAGTTGATGTAAGTTACCATACGATCGCGACATAGTGTCGACTGTCGCGTGTCGCGGTCTCGCGTCTCAAAGACTATACCCGTTACCAATAAGGGTAACATTCCTTTTCAATTCTTCTTACAATCTATATATAAGGGACACTTATGCTGTCCCACTCTAATTAAACAAGTTCATATGCCTGGAAACCTAGTCTATAGCTACACTTACGTAATTAGGTAATTTACTCGTATACTGCTGCGCTACAGCAAATCCCTAATTGCTATGACGGCCGTCGGCCTCTATCACAACGTTTGTTTACTAATTCTCCCTGAAGCCGATAAATACCTCATCGCAACCGTCAGAGGGCCATTTAATAACTGTCTAATTGCCAACATTCGCTTGATGAACAGTGTGAATTATGAGCACAGTTGAACCAATTTCACTCTTAGGATTTTGTTAAGAGCTTATAGTATGCCAGCGTGCCACGTTTTATCGTCCATATCAATAAAAATATTGAATCAATAATATTGAAAGAAACATATAGTAAAGTTGACGATTTAGACTGAATGTTGTATAAAGTGAAAACACGATTACTAAAAATTTTCTCGATAGAAAAAATTCACAAATTTCCCTCTGAATTTTACAAATAAATCGCAGTAGTCAATGAATACTTTACCTATACTAATAAAACTTATTTTATTTATACGTATTTATTTTTTTTAATTATAAAAGAATATGGGCCAATCTGAACTTGACTAATATTCTCCTCTCCCCTCCAAATAATTAGCAAGCTAGAAGTGGATACCTAGGTAGGTATATTTAATTTATTTAAATGGGACTTAAACAGATAGAATATTTAAATTCAAATTAAAGTTTATTTATTTCATGTAGGCCAATTGCCTATCTCTTCTGACAATTCAAGACTCTACCACCGATTCGGCAAGCAGAATCTGCTGCGAGGAATCGACGTGAAACTCATCAATTCGAAACAATACAATACAATATTTTTATGTATATCTAGTTTTTACAATGTAACAAGTTATTATTTTATTTTGTAGGCAGTTGGATGCATAGCCATGCAACTTTGTCATTAAGAAATTCATTAGTAGGTATTGTGTAATAACCTCGACTTGATGAATGTGTTTTTATACATTGTTTTTTTTGTTTAATAGCGAATCTAAAAATCCCTTTGAAATCATATTATGAAAGCCACAATATGAAAGCGTATACCTACTCAAGCCCACAAAAGATTTCTGAACTTTACGCTGGGTGACTGAGTAAACATTTATCTACCTACGAGTATAATATAAAAAGAAACCTAGGTATGAAACAGAATAAAATATTACACTCACATGTGAATTTTTAGCTTTTTCGTTACTTTATCCTACATGCGAGTGCAAAAAATTGTACTAACTGGCTAGCTTTCAAAAGGGGTTGTTATTTCAACTTTGTGGTACCAATGCAAGTGAACATCATTCTTCATTATTAGAGATTTCGAAGTTTTTACATTAGCTGATACCTAATCTTATTTCGAAGCTTTTCGAAGTCGTATTCAGTCTTATTGACTTATACTTTATGAGCCATAACAATAAGTCACTTTATTACTGTGTTCAGGACCATTTAATAAATAGGTTTTTTATGGATTTGTAATCTCGCATCCCACTTGACGTATCTAAGATAGCCGTCCCGACCTGATTTGACGGGGTGACGATTTTTATGACCAATAAACTTTTATAGATATATCTTTTGTACTTTTTATACTCGTATATCTAATTCCCGCTGTTCTGTTGACGTTAGACGGATTGGTAGAGTTATTTATAGAGGCGCCTACTGTACCTCTACAATCTACATTAGTAATCTATATATTTAAAAAAAACTATCCTTGTAATTGACAAACAAAATAGTGCGCATCGTGCGACAAACGTACTAGAAAAAGAGAGAGATCGAGCAACATTTCTCTACGCGGTACGAGATTCCCATTGTGGAAATCGCTATATATCGACTGTTCCGTAGAACAAAGTCTCATCTGCTAAATTCATAACTTGAGATTTGAGCCTTGCAGGTGTGACTTTTAGGGCTCAAATTTCAAGTTGTGGATTTTAGCAGATGAGACTTTGTTCTACGGAGGGATCGATATGTTTGTATCTAGGTTATCAAATAAGAAATCTAAGACAGGAAAATTTTCTCACTATTTACTCGCGTAAACATGACGTGTAAATTCACTCGTTAAACTTATAAGAACCCTCTTTTTGCGTCAGGGTTAAAAAACAGAAACCTTGGCGCTAAATATGCAAGCATTATTTGAATGACGTGGTGTTTTGGCACGAGTAGGTATAGCTGTGAAGGACCTGGAGAATGATATAGGCTAATTTTTATAACGGAAAAAAGGGGTTTCCTGGGGATTTTTATTATGTGGATGCGGTCAAAACCAAGATTCTATTGTAAAATTGATGTGACGGACGGATTTACGCGTTATAAATCTCGATGGAACCCCTATTATTATTTTACTCTATGGGTGGAACATTCCAATTTGTCTTTTCGTAAATTTTTTCGTTAAATCTTATTGGGACTATTGAATTTTTTTTTGTGTTTCTTTTGCTGTGCAGGGTAAGTCCCTTGTTACAAAACAAAATTCACTCCATTTCATCAAATTAAAAATCTACAAAATGGAGGTCGAAAAATTAATCCGGTTATGTAGCAAAATGTTTATTCACCAATTTGAAAAACAGATTGCAGTCTGAATGAATTGATCATTGGCATTGACGAGCGACATATACTTAATGTCAAAATTTCCTTTCAATTTGTAGATTCTGAATAAGATAGGTTACTGAAAAAGCCGTTATTCTAACCTAGTTACTCGTATCTGTAACAACACTGTAGCCCGATGTACATTGCCCGATGTAGGTACGTGTGTTAAAATAATAACTTTTATTTTTGTTGGTTTTCATTCATTTCATTAATTCGACACAGTTTCCATTCCGCCCGCTGTGTTTTTATTCATTGAGCTTACGTGTATATCGGTATTGTATGCACATATTGCAGGCTTTTACAGCAAATTACTCTGTGTGCTATTCTTACTTTGTTATTACACGAATATGTAGGCAGAGCCAAACGGAATAAGTAAATACTTATCAAACTTCTTTTGGTGGGAGGCTTTGGCCGTGGCTAGTTACCTACCACCCTACCCTCAAAAACGTGCTGATTTAGCGTTCCGGCACGATGACGTGTAGAAACCGACTAGGGGTATGGGTTGAATGTCACTGCCATACCTCTTCCAAGTTAGCCCGCTACCATCTTAGACAGCTTCGTCACTTACCATCAGGTGAGATCGCAGTCAGTGGTTATCTTGTCATCGAATAAAAACAATGTAACAGACGAATACATATCAAATTTAATGAGTTTTGTGGCACCTCTGAGAAAACTAATACACCGACAAACACACACAAATATTCTCACATATGCATACTTACCCACAGATTGCTAAACACAGTCCTCCCATAGTTGTGGTTCCCATAATAAATGAAGTATCCATTCAAGTCTAGATTCTAGTGCAGCCTTTGTAACCGCAAACGAGTAGACGTGCTTAAAGTACAGCTATTGAGTTTAATCTGCTCGAGCCAATCTCTGCTTCGGTGGCTTGAGTTTTGTTTTAAATCAATATCAAGAAGAGGTGATGGTTATAAAATTATTATATTTTACAATCTTTCGGTTATAAAATTATATCCTTGCTAATTATAATTATCAATGCCAAAGTGTGTTTGTTTGTTAGTTTGTCCTTCAATCACGCCACAACAGAGCTACAAACTAACGTAATTTTCATGGATATAGTTGAGGACCTGGAAAATTAAAAAATAAGATACCACGCGGATGAAGTCTGGTCCCACTCATCAGCTAGTCAATTAGAAATCCACGTACCTACTTAAATCTATAAACAAAAATGAATCCGTAATTCCCTTGGTCACGGTATCACGCGTGAACGGCTGGAGTTCTCTTATTCTTTTTTTGTTGTGTTTTGTCACAACTCACAGCTTAATCGAAAACGGGGAAGTGATTCTAATTCAGTTTGCAAGATTTGACCTAAATAAACTTTATAATTATATTTGACATACTACGTACATAAATAAAATAAACATATAAATAAAAAGACGTATGGCACTCGGGGACTGCCGCGGTAAAGCTATTGCATAGCATTTTTTATCAACGTTGATAAAAAATGGGCCATCTAGCGGCTCACCGTAGAGGAGTCCCGTGTCAGGTTATTTTCGTTACGGAATTTCTGGATTCGGTCTCCACGCTGGCCCGCGATAGAAGCTATGCAATAGCTTAATAGTACATTGTTACCTTAGGGATGAAAGTAACTTATTTAGTCCCGAGACGGGGTTTGGCGCCCGAGCGTAGCGAGGGGGCCTATAGTTCGAGGGACTAAATGAGTCTTTATCCCGAGGTAAACACTGTGCTTTTCATTACGAATATAAGGAAAGTCAAAATAAAAATAGAAATTAGCTAAAGAAAATTGAGTGAACTTTACCGTCTTTTTTTTTTCTTTGGCCTAGCCGGCGGGCTATGCATTTAGCTTCTTAATAGTCAAGTATTGTCTATGATTGTCTATGAATGTCTATGAATCAGTTGTCTTTACTTTATGAATAAAGTCTATCTTTCTTCTTGTCTATGGATGCACTCGGGTATGTCGTGTTTCATTTGAATTCCAATAAAAATGTGACAACTAGTTTTTTTTAATTATTTGACAGCTGTCAGTTGAAAACGATTCTCCCTAGGGCTGAAAAGTATTACTTTCAACCCGCTTCTCAGGCAACTTCAGACCTACTTTCCGTGTATGAGTAATGAAAAAACATAAAAATTACATATATTCGAAATGAAAATATTTGAAACGTGTTTCAGCTTTTCTATTAACCAAAATTAATGTTTTATATGTTCCAGTACTTACACAGAATACCTAATAGGTACCTACTTATCAAAAAAAGATGGATTTTAATGCAATTTAATTGTTTATTGAAACCGTATGAATTTTAAAGTGGTTATTAATATGAAATAGGGATTAAAGCAATCCTATCCTTTCGTACTCATTTTATTGAAAAAGCCCACATCCAGATTTTGTTCATAAATTAATTCATAGTCTGATATGTTCAATATTTGATTTTCATTCTTTTTAATAAGAAAAATAAATGTGAAAATTTCGATTTTGGCCTTTTGTGTACTTTCACGACACAACGAATGTATAGGGTTCGGAGTTAGAAATGAGTTCAAATAATATCTTAAACTAGCACACATGACATCACCACAATACGGTTATTGAACTAATACGGTTGAGAAACAGAGATAGCTTTATACCCTGAATTACCAGGTTGTTTATATTTGATCCCGCAAAATTAAAGAGTTCCCGCGGAAATCAAAAAACCTCGCGGGCGAAGTCTCGAGCATTATCTAGTACTTAGTACCTAACAAGATATGTAAGGTACACACAGGGTAGTATACTCGGACCGTTTCTTTTTCTTACTTATATTAATGACATAACAGCGGCGACCACCCATCCATGTGTACTATTTGCGGACGATACAACAGTATTAATAAAATGTAAGAATATAAGGATATATGAAGAAGACATTAATGATGCATTAAAAGACATAATAAATTGGCTACATGAAAATGACTTACAAGTAAACTTGAATAAAACAAAATTAATGCAACTTAGTTACTATAATGCAAAAAATTTGACGAAAAATATTAAATATAATGACACAAAAGTAGATGAAGTTGACATGTTAAAATTTTTAGGAATAATCTATGACCAACATTGTAATTGGAAATCACACATTGACTACATATGCACTAAATTAGATAAATTTATATATGCTCTCAGACGTTTAGCTCGAACGATATCTATAAAAGCAGCTTTAAGCGCTTATCACGGATATGTAGCATCAGTTTTATCATATGGTTTGATACTTTGGGGTAATTCTGTGGATTTTATTAGAGCATTTAGACTCCAAAAGAAATGCATTAGGGCTATGTGTAACGCAGGACCATTGGAGAGTTGTAAACCGTTATTTAAAAAATTAGGTATTCTACCATTAGCATGTATATATATACGGGACATGTGTGTATTTGTTAAGCGATACCCGAAGTACTTCAAGCGAAATCATGAAATTAATACAACAAATAGGTCTCTTCGGTATCCAAATAAAATAGTAATTTCAAAATGTTGTACCAGTACATATATGAAAAGTCCTTACGGTATGGCTGTCAAGTTATATAATAAACTACCAGCAGATTTCCACAAATTATCATTAAATATATTTAAAAGAAAACTTAACAACTGGTTAATGGATAAATGTTATTATAATATAAAAGAATATTTAGAGTAATAATTAGACACTGACAAAATATAAATATTGACATTTTGAAATTTAATTAATCTTGACTTATTAATATGAATGAATTTGTCTTTAATTTTGACTGACTAATATGAATTTGTAATTATTATAATTTTCTAATAATTTCACCTAATGTTACTTGTCATATTAATTTTATAGTTGATTGTATTATATTATTTGCATGCTATTGATTTAGTTGAATGTTCTGGACTTCTATTGACAATTATGTTACCTACCATCTCATTGTACAAACATTCTGGCAAATAAATTATTATTTCGCATATTTTATTTACTCTCACACCCGCATACAAAATAAATACATATAAAGCCAAAGATTTAAATAATAAACATAAATATATATACAAATAAATAAACTTACATATACTTTACACAAATAAATACTTGTAGCGGGCGGAGGATTACGCCCCGGCAGGGGAGACCAAACGGCCGGGGGTCAGGGTGACAGGCTGAGAAACCGACGGACTATCCTAGCCGAGTCCAGCAGCACCGCTTTCTGCATCTTGGCTGCGAGCGAACTGCCACGGAACCCCAGTCGCCTCAGATGGTGAGCGAGGCTGACTGGGATCAACCCATTCGCAGATATCACGATTGGGATGGTTTCAGTGGACTCCACATGCCACATGCTGGAAATCTCGTGAGCCAGATCTAGATACTTTCGTTTTTTCTCTGTCTCCGCTCTCACGAGGTTTTCGTCATGTGGGATGGTGATGTCCACTAAAAACACCCTCGACTGTGCCCGGTCCATCAGCACGATATCAGGCTTATTCGCGAGAATCGTCCTGTCCGTGATGATGGAGCGGTCCCAATAGAGCCGGACTCCGTCACGCTCGAGTACCGGCACCGGTGTGTACCTATAATACGGCACTCTCTCATCCAGGAGACCGTACTTCAGAGCAAGCTCTTGGTGAAGGATTTTGGCCGCTTGGTTGTGTCTGTGCAGATACTCAGTGTTAGCAAGAGCTGAACATCCCGAAAGCACATGCCTGAGTGACTCACCGGGTTGGCGACAAGCTCGACAGATGTCGATAGTGCCATCCTTCAGGATGTACTTTCGGTAGTTCCGCGTCTTAACCACCTGATCTTGTATCGCACACACAAACCCTTCGGTTTCCCCAAAGAGGTCACCGAAGCGCAGCCATTGCACGGACGCTTTCTTATCCACGTGAGGCTCATTTAGAGCTTTAAAAAAGCGTCCGTGCAACTCCTTCTCCTTCCATACGGTCTCCCGGTCAGAGGTGAAATTATTATTATTATTATTATTATTATTATGAAATATTGTTCCTACGCCTCACGATCGCTGATGAATAAAAAGTTTCTTTGACTTGCTGTTATAGTCAGATATGAACTTGGATATGAAGCTTAATTGCAAGAAATCCAACTTTGTAGAGGTTTTAATCTTTTAGAAAAAGAAAACTTTGTCTGAATTAGCTCAGGTTTATTTTCCCGATGGGAACGATGCTTAATGATTACGCTGCTTAAGCCATTCATGCCGTATTAAAATTCTTTAAAAAAGCATTTTTTATTTGTTTCTTCAGTATACGAGTATATGCCTCAATAAATAAAATAGTAAAATTATATTATTTGTAAGTTAACAATACCTACCCTTCAAACATCTTTCGAAACTTCGTGAGCAAATAAACTAATGTAAATATAATATAAGAAAATGCGAAGAAAAACAAACGACTTACGAAGGTTTTACTTAATATTTATTTCAAATGTTTTCGTTTTGTTTAAATACATTGATTAATTTTGCAAAGATTTTGCATAAATAATGTTCCTACTGAATACCAATTGATTTATACGTGATAAAAACAACGTGCAACTCACTCTTGAATATGGGGATAATTGAAAGAGATCTAGATAGATAATATTTTATCTACATATCCATGGATCATATCTTTTGGAGTAAGTAATTGTGAAATCTAATTTCTTTTCTGATTAAAAAAGAATATATAGACGCGTAGGTCTCTCACTTACTTTAAATTCTCTCGGAAGGTAGCCTGAAAGAGATCACTATTAGTGATAAGGTCACCTTTTGTATTACACTGTTTATATACTTATATTTTGCTCTTTTTTCATGCAATAAAGTTTTGAATAAATAAATAAACAGTTCTAGGTACTATCAAAACTCATACCTAATGAACACCCCGATACTTCATATAAGCAAACTAATTTAAATAGATACGTACCAAAAACTTCTGGTAATAATTCTACGTTGCGGTTGATGGCTGATGATGATAAATCGGCGGGTGGAACGAGTGTCAATTTTTTGCACTTATATTACTTATACCTATTCTCTACTACAGATACTTTTTACTTTTTTTTTTAAATAATAGCTGGTGTTATTTCTTATATGATGGTATAGAACCCTTCGTGTGCGGATCCGACTTGCATTTGGCCGATTTTGAACCTAATTAAGAAAACATAATACTGTTATAATGACGCATCCAACACAAGTTGAACACACATTGTGAATATTCTAATTGTTTTTATTTTTACTCTCAATTCTGGAAACTACTCTTAATCAACAATCATACTGTATTACGAATTCTCTGTTAAACTTTATATATATATATTTTAAATTCAAATAATGTAATCATTTTTGGCTTTATTTAAGGACTATAATAATCTTGTAAAATTGTGTTGCAAACGCTGTTGATTACCAATAAATAAATAAATAAATAAATAAATAAATGACAAACATACCAATATTATTCTCGTTATTTTTAATTGGCTCTCCAATCTGCCACGTAGTACTTTTTGAAAGCGAAGTGAACAAAAGATTTATTTGAAGGCCGAGTGGAAATGTTCGTATTAACTACGAGTAGAGCATGCAATTCCCATTGTGCTGGGTTCCGGTATTCACCACGTCCCTCTTGTACAGGCCCGCCATCCGGCCTGGCGACGCGACGTCTGGGCACGCATTGTCCGCAAAGAATACGTATCTTTTATTTTTAGTAAGTAAACCAACAAACATGCAACAAAGTCTAGTAGGCACCTACTACATCTCGTTAGGTACAAAGTAAATATATTGAGAAGTTTATATAATGTTCACATGTTATCAAATTTTATGACTTTGATTCAGTTTTTAAAATCCCGCGGGAACGCTTTGATTTTCCAGCATAAAAAGTAGTAGTGTTACTCTCCCGGTCCTCAACTATATCCATGCAAAAAATCACGTTGATCCTTTGATCTGTTGCAGCGTGATTGAATTTTCCAGCATAAAAAGTAGTAGTGTTACTCTCCCGGTCCTCAACTATATCTATGCAAAAAATCACGTTGATTCTTTGATCTGTTGCAGCGTGATTGAAGGACACACCAACAAACAAACACACTTTCGCATTTATAATATCAGTAAGGATTTGAAACGGTGGTAGCCTAGTGGTTATTACTGCGGCTTCGTTTGAAGGGGGTCGCATCTCTTACTGTTCCAAGTTGCATTTTAAGCAATTACCTAATCATATTTATCACTTACTTTAACGGTGAAGAAAAATATCGTAAAGAAACGGCAACCTTTCTACAGAGTTCTACATAATCTGCTCAAAGTTGTTTCAATCTTCATTTGTCCAGGGTGCAGGTGGACTAGGCCCTACACCCTAATTCAGGAGGAGGCTTGTGCATAGTATAATAAAAAAAAATAATGTCCTCCTACCGAATCCGGTCACAGCGGCCAGCCTATTCAGAGAATAGGCATTTGAAAGAAAATAAAAGCACACCATTTTTTAATCATCCCGAAGGCTCCACTAGGTAAATAGTTACTTGTAGATTATAATATAACTTATTATTCGAAATGTATAGAGTAGATTGATACCTCATAATATACATATAAATCAATTACTTCAACATCGAAAGAAAACAACCCCGGGGTGCAAAAAAGTTTTGGTTAAATGGTTTTTAAGAAAGTTTCACACAAGATAGGTAGGTACTTATTTATCTCGTAAACGGTGCGTAAAGGCACATACATACATAATAAAAAGCGTATACATAATACGTTTTGTCTATGTAATTTTATCCTCATGTGCCAACCCTACCAAAATAGATATATACATTTTGGACGCTCCTTAAAGCTTTGTCTCTGTAGGGTTTTTTTACTCATGTGGAAGAAATACGCGTAGTTGTTTTACGTTAGTATAGCGTTGTCTTTGTCTCTGGTTGTGTCTGTATTAGCAAGTATATAAATAAGTCCGCTTATTTTAAGTGTCCGGGGTGTGGTTAGGTACTAAAAATTGTGACTTTTTTCCTTGTAAATAATGGCGACTCGAGAATTTTTATAATACAGCTCTTTAGAAGAAAATTATAGCTACTCGCGCGACGTCGTAAATAAATTAGGCGCGTCACTTTAACGTCTCTGTAAATATTTTATTTTTGAGCAGTTAGCTTTATTTTGTTTATCATGGAAATTTGAATTTAATTGGAAAAATGTGCCATGTTTATATTGCCTGTATAATCCGGAGAGTATCCTAATTTAATGGATGCTTTGTAGATAATAATATTTTTCGGATCAAAATTGTACACACTGTAGGCTAAAGAAAATACATAGGGTTACACATAAAATACATAAATAAAAAAGGATTTCGTTTTAAGAATTAGGAAAATATTGGTAACCTAACAAATATAAAGCAGCATGTTTTGTTTTCTTCAGGTGATTTTCAGAGAATACATATACAGTCATCATCATCATCTCGGCCAACTGCTGACCCACTACTGGCCACGGCCACGGCCACGGCCACGGCCACGGCCACGGCCACGGCCACGGTCACGGCCACGGCCACGGCCACGGCCACGGCCACGGCCACGGCCACGGCCATGGCCACGGCCACGGCCACGGCCAACTCCTCTCAGAATGTAATCGCTGGCCAAGTAGATAGACTTTGAATTACATACACACTGTATGTAGATCTCTCTCAAGCATGTTGGTTTCCTCACAATATTGAGGAGACCGCTTACAGCGCTAATACCGCCGTTTCGCACTTTATATTCATTTATCAGTTTCAATTGTAAACATAAACTGTTGTGTGTAGCACTAAAGAATTTTCTATCTATCTATCTAATATTTTCCTTTGCCGTTAAAACAAATGATATTTAATTGCTTAAAACTTACATAACTCCGAAAAATAAGAGGTGCGAGATTGAGATTGGAATTCTGGAATCATGAAAAAGCACACCACTGTTTCACTATATTGTGCTCTATATCTATACACGAAGAGTCTAGATTGGCTTAATTAGCTAGGTTTCCGTAATTCAGCAACGCAGGGATGTCGTGATGAACTAGATTGATTTACTTAACTCTTAAAGCTTCGTGTGATTGGGTATAATGTAGTTAAGTTGAACGCTCCCAAAAGAGGACCCCGTGCAAGCAATTTCTCAATTCCGAAATCAAGTATCTCGAAAATGTTGCAATATTTCCGTGCCTGTAATCAATTACGAGGCCCAAACTGGTGCATATTGAAATTCTATGTTGGACATGGTAAATTGTATCTACAGCTCGGTTTTGGTTTACTGTAGGATCTTACATTTTTTGAACTACTTACTTGTAACTGTCAAAAAAAGCTTCTCGATTAGCTAACTTTTATTTTGGATAGAAGCAGGCGTCACTTTGCGAAACTTCATGATTAACAAGAAAAGGTTATAATTATTTGCTATAATCCGCCAACAGAAAAAATCTGTATGGTCAAACATACAGTTACATGCTAAGCACCGCTTACCTCTCCAACCAAGCAAGAAAGCCACATTCCCAAGCACGCAATGCCACCACCACTCACATGCACCACCACACAAGACTTTTATAGTACTCTCGACGCACGTTTCGCCCCGTCACCGGAGCATACTAAGGAGCGGTCGAGATGAGAATGGTATAAAAGTCTTGCGTGGTGGTGCATGTGAGTGGTGTTGGATTTGCTTGCTTGGGAACTTGACTTTCTTGCTTGGTTGGGGAGGTAAGTGGTGCTTAGCTTGTAACTGCATGTTTGACGATACAGATTTTTCTGTTGGCGGATTATAGCAAAATAATTCTAACCTTTTCTTGCTAAGTTTTATTTCGTTTTTAAATAAGTATTGCCCGCTCTTCGCGCCGTTCACTTCTCGAAACACGGGTAAGAGAAATGTAAATGTCGACTAGAGTCGTACACCCGCACGAAAAGCGGAAAACTTGTTGTGGATAACTACATGTAGGTAACGAAAGTTGTTATTGATGTGCTCGATAATTTTCTGTCTTTGGCTGGCAGGCCCGCTTTTAATAAGTTTCTAATTTAACTAGCTAGCTTCACGGCTTAAGTTAAATGGCGCGACACTTAACGCAATATATCGATTGTTATAGACTCGGCCAATAACGGTTTTGTGTTAAAAATTAAAAAAAGACAAAAAGGTAAAAAAATTGATTTTTCATCAGAAGTGATTCCTCATTTCTGATTTGATCTCATCTCTCTCTCCATCATCCGTTGAGTGACCTTGAGCCTTAAAGTGATCAATAGGGTGTTGTGATTTAAATGATTCAAATAATATAATTCTACAATTTTCACCATCAAAGGAGCAAAAGCAAATAATTTGTATAGTCAAGAATCAACCCTAAGACTCGAAATTAATTTGAAGGCGAAATACGAAAGCGACGCGACGGAAATGAGAGGTTTCCGCCATTTATCCTGCCGTAACAATAACGTCGTCGCTCAGAATTTAATGTGAGCAATATTTATAACTGACATCTAGATCGCTGCTCATAATAAACAATTGAACAAATTATAAAATAATAATAAAAATAATAATGTCCTCCCGACCAAATCCGGCCACGGCGGCCAAACTCCACAGAGATTAGACCCATCTGCAGGGGAGATACTCGTATTATAGTGCATAAGTGTGTGCGCAAACACAGGTGCACTCTATATTCCCTCACTCTCATAGTCCGTCTAATACGGAAAATCCAACAAGACCGGAGAGAGATCGGGCGCAGGACCGACGGCTTTACAAGTTCTCCGAGGCACGGGGGTGAATCACCGCCAACTTCCTAACTCCGAACTAGTACTGAGAATTTCTTGACAGAAAAACCCAATAAATTTTTTGGCCCAACCCGGGATTCAAACCCGGAACCTCGTCATCCGTAGTCGAACTTGCTAACCACTAGACCAACGAGGCAGTTGTGCATAGTATAGTGAGTCATCGATGGGTTGAGATGAATGTATGTGCAGTTTTCTCAATATCACCCCTCTTTTACCGCCAAATTATGAGCAACATTTGAATGGCGCTTTACAAGCGTCGATTCTTACCGGCTTTTAGCAAATCGCTGAGAAACCATAGTACTCGTAGCAGAACAAATCGCCGTTGTTTCCGTAACGGCCTATTCTAACGAAAACATTTGACTATGCATCAATCTTTTTCATCACGCTGCTACGGTTGCGACAACTATAGACATTAATTTTTAATGGTGGTGAATTGGGCCCCACGATACAGAATTACCTAGCGTGGGTCTTAATGGATAATATATCGACGATGGAAATATATTCCTTGTTAATTTTGTTTAAATAAATATTTTTATTTCATTTTTCGATAAACGGTAAAAAAACGGCAAAGCCTTACTAGTCGTAGCGAAAGGATATGAGAATTGAGAAGTCACTGCAATATTATCCTAAAAAACGCCTACGTGATCAATAGAAAGGGGTCACTACTCTCAGCAATGGGGAATAGATAAGTGGTTTTATTTATACTTTAAAATAAATAATATCTATATTCGATAGCTGCAGATGGTTTTGGCATCCACAATATCTATACTAATATTATAAAGCTGAAGAGTTTGTTTGTTTGAACGCGCTAATCTCAGGAACTACTGGTTCGAATTGAAAAATTCTTTTTGTGTTGGATAGTCCATTTATCGAGGAAGGCTTTAGGCTATATAACATCACGCTGCGACCAATAGGAGCGAAGCATCAGTGAAAGATGTTGCAAAAACAGGGAAAATTATCCATATTTAAAATATATTCTTTTACAAACTTTTTAATCGCGCTCATAATAACAGAAATTGACGCGGATGAAGTCGCGGGCAACAGCTAGTTCATAATATTACTACCGTGATAAAACCTACGTTGACAAAGGAAGTATTTCCAAAAGCAATGGTCTTGACTCTCGGTACGTACCTTCAAAGTTAAAGACTATAAAACCAATATTTCATTATTCTACGTTCACAATATTATTAAAATACCGCCGACGAAAC
Organism: Hipparchia semele; assembly: GCA_933228805.2. Lineage (NCBI taxonomy): Eukaryota > Metazoa > Arthropoda > Insecta > Lepidoptera > Nymphalidae > Hipparchia > Hipparchia semele. Next base: position 9,352,467 of record OW121713.1, on the reverse strand, counting down.
GTTTAAAATGGAATTTTCACCGCAAAATGAGGGGTTCATCTCAGGAGTTAAGCACAACGTTTTTATTTACCACGTTTAATTAAACTGCCAGCCGGCAATGAAAAATTCCTTATAGCGTGCCTACCGTTACCCATTTGAAAGATTTCTTATTTTAAGTTCATTTTCTTTTGTTAGACAGCCTTTTGAAGATGTTTTTACTAATAAGATTGTTGTAGACAACAACTTTCTTATCTAGTAAGTTTATAAACGCTTGCAAAAGGATTTTTGTGTGCAAGAAAACTTAATTAGCTTTACAATTTAATAATATTAATATTTTTTGTTGAAGAAGAACAATGGTTATATTCAGGCAATATTAAATATGTATAATATAATTAATAATTTATAATTTACATATATTATTATTTATTTTTAATTTTATAATAATATAATGCCGTGTTTAATTCAATTAAAGTGTGAATTTGCACTTGTACGTCTATTTATCTACCCTTAAGTCTACCCTTGTAGAGATTTTGAGGGCGATCAAATTCGCCTTTATGAGACCTCTTTCCTCGGGTCTTTCTCAAACATAATTATACGTTAAAAGCTGTACCTAGCTCAACTATAATAGTTATCAGTCATATCCCCTAACCCTAATATCAGTCAATTATTATGAAACAGAAACAAAATAAATATAAGCCTTTCTTGCAAAAACATTCTCTTGAATCGGTACCAAGTAAGAACCATTAGTATTAATTAATTTCAGCCAGGTGGATTTTCGACAATTGCGTTTCAACACAAGCTTTAGCTTTGATGACACCAGAGAGTAAAGAAAATACAAAATGAAAGCCAAATGAAAAGCGAATCCCACCCCTAGGGTAACATTTATCCTGAGAATGAGGCGTCAGACTTCAAGACGGGCGATATAAATAACACTTGAACCTAATTTACAGTTCTCGCGATGAATGGTAACTGTTGTACCAATTTGAACTATGAATAAGGCTCATTAATCAATTTGATTGTAGTATTTTCTCCCACTTGTTTGGAAATTGCTTCATTCTTAAAAAGAGCGAATATATGGAATGTTTTTCGTGTGACTTGGAGTTTTGCTTCAGTATTGAAAGGACGTGAGGCCTAGTTTTCTGCTTACGTTTCAGCTGGTTAAGCAAACTTGATTACGGGCAGTACCTGGATTAGTAACTGAGTCTGGAAGTCCGTAAAAGGCTTTTTTTTAGCTCAAAGAGCACATTAGGTTCAGGTTGTTATCACTTATTACTGATAACTCATGGATTATTAGATAACAATTAAATTAGATTCGAAATTTTCTTCTCTTAAGCGAGTATGCGAAAGGATTTGCCAATCCATCGCATCATTATCTCAAGAAAACTCTTACCATTAAGTTTATAATGGAATGGGTAAACATCCCCCGCAGCAAAAAGGCATGTTCTAGCTGGTTTAATACTCAAAGGTTTAAGCCTAGGTAGGTATTAATGTAGCTTTTACGTATAAATAAAAAAATGGCAAGCCTTTAATACAGAAAGAAAGAAAGGCTTCCAAATATATAACCGAGCATTCATCTGTCTCTCAACCTACACTTATTTGATCCCACTGAAAAAGTACAAGATACTTCACAAAGCGATTTTCGACCCTTCTTATTGTTGTGTGGAAAATTTTGTTATCGTTTTCCCTGACATATTAAACTAGCGGTTCGCCCCGAATCTTGACCTCGCGTGTAATATAAGGTTAAATGGTAATACAATCTTTTGCTTTTTAGTTTTTTATTTTTTATCAGACTGCCTTTTGTTCAACCTAAAATTAATGTTACTTTCTCACTGAGTCGCTCAATCGTTACATTATCATAGAATTTAAAAAAAAGACGTGTGGCACTCGGGGACTGCCGCGGTAAAGCTAATGCATAGCATTTTTTATCAACGCCATCTAGCGGCTCACCGTAGAGGAGTCCCGTGTCAGGTTATTTTCGTTACGGAATTTCTGGATTCGGTCTCCACGCTCAAGGCCCGCGATAGAAGCTATGCAATAGCTTAAATGTTACTTTCAGACTCTGTTTGCGCTCTGTTAATACATACCTACTGCATACCTGTGCCATGCAGGTCACGATAAAATTAGAAAATGACAGATTAGCCAGAGTAATTATTTAATAAAATATTAAACTGTTTAGGAATATCTTATACAAGGTAAATACTTGAACTGGTACATAAAACGTTTAAAATGTCATCACGTTTTGATTCGTCCCATCAACGTCTTCCGTAAGGGGAACGGATTGCGGATATAGCGTATAATCCAATGATGAGTGGGAAACCTTATACTCCACCACGACTGCTTTCTATTTTTAACCCCTGACGCAAAAGTGGGGTGCTTTACTTCAACGTGCGTATCAGTGTGGCTGTCTGTTCCCTCTTAGCTCTTGGTTGGCGTCTGCTGATGGTTCTTAGCTATAATTTATAAAAATCTGATCAGGCGTTTGAAGAACTTCAGCTCATTTCCTATTTTGTTTAAAGGGTCTTACAAACTTTTATAGGTGCGAATTGCGATTGATTTGAAAGGTGTACTGGTAACTACTTCGGATTATTTCGACATGATAACCTTGAGCTAATACCGCAGCATCAAGTATTCTGCGGGATACCCAACACTTCAGCAACTCACAGCAGATACAGCGAGTTTGGGCTCATAAGTCAGGTATCAGATCTCGCTGTTAGATAGTTGATGATAGGGGATCGATAAGGAGAAACTGACGATGGAGCAGAAAGCTTCTTAACAGGAGTTCGGGTACATCATACACAGAACATAGATTACACATGTCAGGGGTGTTCTTTTTTTTATTTTAATAAGTGTCAGTTTTTCAAAAAGCAATAAATATTACATTACACATTTACCTACAGGGGCTTCAGGGGCCGTTGCGCCGCCCGGCCTAATTGTTTCAAAATAAACCCGGCGGCTTTTTGTGTAGGGAGTTTTGTAGAGAGATTCTGCTAACGATTCTTAATAAATAAAAATAAATTTTTTGGATACGTTATTTTCTTTACGATTCGTAAAGGTGTACACGTGCTCAAAGAAGATTTACGAACCACTTATAAAATAAAAATGGGTCGTCCTAAATCACGATCGAGTTTATGTTGATGGCCGAATAAGCCCTAATACATCGATGGTCCTAACAGTCGAGTTTGGGAAGAAAATAATACGACGTACGATGAAGGTGTGACACATTATTGATTTAATATGGACACGGTTCCATTTCATTCATCCATATTATAAATTGTTATACTAAGTTGTTATAGTAGTATTGTGAAGTAAATGTTTTCAGCTATCGTTTTAAAAGTTCGCAAGAGGCACTTATGTTCAATTTTATGTTCATTATTGTTATTATTTTAGTTTTGACATTCAAGTTTAAATTCAAAAGTAATTTATTTCATATAGGCTAACTTGTAGCTCTTATGACACGTCATAAATCTACCACCGGTTCGGAATGCAGATTCTGCTTAGAAGAGCCGGTAAGAAACTCAGTAGTTGCTCTTTTCAAAAAAATTTTTTTTTTTACAAAGCTATGCTAAGTATACAGTACTTCCACAATAATTTTTGATTTGATTGATTATATTAGGCCTCGCGGCTAGCAAAATAGGTATAGGTATATGTATTCCAAAGGTCAATTTTGTGATCTTATAAGTCCAAAAGATATTCGTTAAGTCCAAAAGATACTGAATGCCTTTTGATACATTCTTAATAATGTACTAGTATGGTCAGGTCACGTAATTTGAATAGTACCTTAACTTGATTTGAAGGATTTTTGTATAACGCAAGAAATGAAGGATTCACTATCAGAATTTGCTATATTAGTTGTAAAAATAAAGCTTATTTACTTGTTCTTTTCTTGATTTATGGCTTTCCTTTATTCCAATACCTTCTTATGTCATCTACCTATTCTGGTACTTTTAACATTACGGTTTTACATTACTATTATTATCTAGAAACGAACAGGTTTACCAAAACCGATTAACCTTAACCAGTGGCTCCTAGGTTTCTATAAAAACATGCCAAAAGATAAAATTAATTCACTGTCTTTTAAATTTTCATAATCTCGCAAAAACTCTCGATCATTTGTAATAGGCTATTTTTTGCGAGGAGCGAATGGAAGGCAATGCTATCAAACACTTTTTATTGCTCGAAACCGCAAAGTTTTTAGATAAGATTGTAAATTGGCGTAAGCGACCAAAACATAAATGTTGTACAAAACAACACTGAAGACAGTTTGAATGAATTTCAGCTGACGCTAATCCTATTGAACCCCCGCCTAACTAGGCTTAAGAAACATTTACACAAAACGCTGCTCGTTAAAATTTAATCTATTAATATCGTGATAATCATTCTTGTTTCTTTCATTACAGTTAGTATTTAGAATATAAACTCGTAAACAAACAAAATATGTGGATCATGTTCTAAATTTGGTCCGTAATTAGTAATCACACATTAACTTGTGAATCTATGTTGGTGTTAATTAATGATTCTATCAAAGTCATTGATCCTAATAAAACTCACGATGCATGCGACGTTAAACTGTCATAATAAGTTCCATTTAGACGCTTGATTTATATATCCATATAAATGTTTTACGGGTTTTGTTTGAAGTGATAAAGTCGACCCTTTAATCCGTCAAAAAGGGCCGCTCAAAGATAACGAAATTCAGCTCCAACTTACAGCTTTCTATCAAATGTTATGTGCTGCCTTTGACACGGGGCTTAGCCCATATGCTTTTGTACATCTCTTTATATGCTAAGAACTATGAACTCTGATACACCATACCTATAGGGGACGTAAAAGGGTACATATCTACAAATTATACTTTTTACGGTCTAACTGGAAGGAAGGGTTTTGATTTTAGCAGTCTATGTATGTTTGATTTTACGTATGTTCCATAGTAGCGCCTAAACTGCTGAGCCGATTTTGATGAATGAGGTGTCAATCAACGCGTGTGTTGAATTGTCGATGATCCGGGTGATATAGGCTATTTTTATACGAGTAACTAGAGGGCGCCCGTGACTTCGTCCGCGTGAATTAGATTTTGGGGTGGAATTTTCAAAAAATGTGAAATAAGTATTTTTTCAATTTTAATTGAAAGCCCAAATACCAAGTTTCATGGATATAACTTAAAAAATGACCCTTATATAATCCCTTTGGGGGTGGAATTTCAAAAATTTCAAAACAATTCACCTACGTGTATGAAGGTGTAAAACTACATTTCGAAACCAATATAAGTACATTGGTTTCGAAACATTTAAATAGGTAGCATGATGTTTTAGAATTTAATTATGCTCATTTAAACATATTGTTTGTAAGTAGGTATTATTTTTATGCGTTGGAGAATCATGTAGGCGCGCTCTGACCTAACTGACTCCTAATATAGACTACTTAGCTCACAATGACGTTTATGTTTGCCGTTGAATTCGTATGTACCTTTATATTTATAGATGTTTGTTGCTAATTCTTGAAGGTAATCAAGAATCATATAATAATAATACTATAATTTCATATACACACTACAAATCCGATACGTCTTATTAGGTAACTAGACGAAGCCCGCGACTTTGTCGGTGTGAGTTAAGATTTTTTAATTCCCGCAGGAACTCGTTTATTATCCAGGATAAAATGTAGTCTATGTGTTAATCCTGGCTATAAGCTATCTTCATTCCGAATTTCAGTCAAATCATTTCATTTGTTGTGGCGTGAAGGAGTAACAAACATACACACACAAAAACTTTAGCCTTTATATAATGTGATTATTAATCAAAATAATCCATTCGAGTCGTATGGTAGACCTGAATTCTTTCACACTGAGATCGTAGCATCACTTCGCTCAAACTTAAGACCGATTAGGGGGTATATGGGTTGAATTTACACTGCTATACCCCTTCCAAGTTAGCCCGCTACCATCTTAGACTGCATCGTCACTTACCATCAGGTGAGATCGCAGTCAAGGGCTATCTTGTCATAGAATAAAAAAAATATAAAAAAAAAGACAGAATTAAAAGGAGATAAATTTTTGACTTACTTGTTGATGGCCGAGACTTCGTTCGCGTGGATTAAGGTTTTTTAATTCCCGCGGCAATTGCTATTTTCCAGGATAAAAAGTAGCCTGTTATTCCAGACTATAATCTATCTCTGTGCCAAATTTCAGCCAAATCGGTTCAGTCTTTACAGCGTGATTGAGAAACAATCATCCATCCATCCATCCAAACTTTCGCATTTATAAAATAAGGTTATAGAATTTGTATCTCGTTTTATACGTCTCAACTTCTCAAGTCCTCAAAGCATTGAATTTTTAAGTACCGAACCTTTTACACTTTGGAATATTATTTATTTATTATATTATGTTCAAAATATCTTGGTTTTTTCGGTATTCATGTCTGATTTGCACGGACTTACGCTCCAGCACTGTATAGAAATTCTATATGACTTCCTAGATAAGAATTGATTTTCGCCAAGCACAAGTTTATGTTGCATTGAAAGATTTAGATTGAAATGCAAATATCGAAACCAATAAATAAATAATTATTCAACGGTTTTTATGTACTTATTTCAATGCCAATAAATAGCATTGTGCATAGCTCGTGGCGATGCGGATGGAACGAATGCACTTGGTGAGACGCGGACGAATTGCCCCTGGAGTAAATAATCGAACAGAGGCAAAGCTTACAAAGACCCTGCCAAATGTATACTATTTCGATAGGGTTGTCACAGGACGATAAGATAACTAAATAAAAATATTCCTTTAAATGATATTTTCTTTCAAAATACCGACATATATTTTTATTCTACGACTTTTTGAAATTCTAATATATTTTTCTTATACAAAAATGATATTTATTCTTATTTTTGCATGAAAGAATGAAACCATTGAATATTTTTTTTGTGAATCTACTTTGTAAAATGTCGTTTAAAAAATTTATTTAGAATTTATGAACAAAAATTGCCTTTGCGTAAGATAGAATTGTGTAGAATTTGTGTTATGAATTAAAAATGTAGCGTACACAAGTATATACCTACAACGTAAGTCACACAGACCCAGCTTGCCCACTGGATAAGATGGGCAATGCGATGGGATGACAAGCCGCGAGTGGACAATGGACATGCACACAGGCGCCCCATATTTGTAGTTTACCTATCACAGCACGGTTGAATGAAGCTTTGTCTCTGCAGTTATTTAGTCATGTTCCGGCACCGCAGACTCCAGCCGCAATGTACCGCTCGGCGCGCAAGCAACCGCTTAGTCACGCAACTAGCGTACACCACACCTGTCATGTTAATCGATACGTGCATTTGTGATAACTGACTGTGATATTAAATGTGATAATGGGATTTCTCGGCGTGTCTTTCTCAGTGTTCAAAAAGTGTCCAAACCTCAAGCTGAGGAGGAAAAATAGAACGCGCAGGTATATTTTCATAACATCCTAAACTTACTCGTACGATTATCAGATAATCGGCTCAGCCCACGTGGTTGTGTTATCATTGATAAGCGTGAGATGCGATTCGCAATGTAACAACGGTAAGAAAACGTGTTATCGTGTTGCTCAATCTGAAGAACAATGAATAGGCCATTATTGTTATATGTTTATGTAGCAGATATTGCCTCAAGTATCTACATACATAATATTAACGCACATTAGATAAAATTATTTATTTATATCTTTCAATTAGATTAAAAACTTTTTATAATAAATTTATTAGGAAAAAAAGAAAACTTTATTACAAAAAACACAAACTTTTAAGGTTCATTGCGTCATCATTTGAGGCGAGTGCTATTCCCAAACATCGAACGTTCGTTTAACATTAATTGGGTTCGTATGTACTCAGTTTGTTAAAGAAGGTGATTTCTCAAAGAGAAGAATAATTTTCCTGTTAGGATGTGTTCCAAATCAATGGTTCCAATCAATGAAGCTTTGTTCAAAGGGTCTAAAGAAGGTTTAAAATAATCAAAATCCCCTACAACAATCGAGCCCTGAGGAACTAGACTTTGATTGTATAGACGCTCAAAATTAAGTGTATTACTTCTCGAAAGCGGAATTTAAATGAGTGAAGTTGAAGGCCACCCTGTAATGGACCTTACCGTCCGTACGCATATCTATGTATATCTAACGAATAAAGGTCCAAAAGCGAAATAGAGTTGCTGCAAATATAGATACAAATTACGCACGAGCCTAAGATTAAAATCACGCAAATCGGTCCAGAAATCCCGTAGAAATCGGTGTACATACATAGAAAAAATAACCAGTCAAATGCGAGTCGGACTCGCATACGAAGGGTTCCATATAAAAAAACGCCGAAAAAAACACGTTTCTAAAACCGACAACAGCCCGCTGATAGACAGACGGACGGACGAACGGACAGCAGAGGCTTAGTGATAGGGTCCCGTTGGTTACCTTTCGGGTATGGAACCCTAAAAAGATACTGGCCGAATTGATAACCCCCTCCTTTTGGAAGTCGGTAAATAATCCATGTTGTGCTGCAGCTAGTAAGCCCAAAACATACGAGTGCACAGATTCATGTAATGGTAGCACCACGGCCTAATAACGAATGTTCGTTATTAGGCCGTGGTACCGATACCGTAAGGCCACGCTACTCACGCGACGTACCTACCCATTACATTTATAAGAAGTCTATTTTTTTGTTGTATATCTAACCTCCTTATTCCTGTTATTCTAGCGGGCCTCTCTGTCATAAGCAATATCCTTATTGCATTAATTATATTCAATTTCGTCATGATCGTAGAACAACGACGGATCTGCATTTTATTAACTTTACAGTAGGTACAGTCATTTGAAATAATTTCCGAAGCAATGAAACACATTATACCCATTAAAAAGGCACTGTTTTAAAATAGTAAACAAATAACCAATGTTAATTAAATGTCTAAATATGCCAAAGAGTCATTTTTACAAATCCTTCAATATTTTGCGATCGTGACGATTTAATTCCGCCATCATCTTTCTACTACCTAACCCCCAAAGCATCGTATAAATCCTCACCGCGACGTGGTCGAAATTCCACGATCTCGCCTTCACTAAATGCCTGTCTTCCTAAGACGCATCGAAAAATTTTGGAATGCCTTTCTGGCTTACATTTTTCCGTTTGGTCTTTAAATCAAGAGTGAATAAGCATCTTCTAGGCAAGTGCGCACCATCTAGGCTGCATCTTTACTTACCATCAGATAAGATTGCAATCAAGTGCTAGTCTATATCTATACTATTATAATAAAGAGAGAGCGCGAATTTTGTGAGTTTGTATGTATGTCCGGAGCAAACTTTGGAATTATTGTAATAGGTACGGTGGACCTATTACAATAATTCTTTTACCATTTCAAAGGTACATTATTCCAGATGGTTATAGGCTATAATTATGTTAATAAATGTATTATGGCTAGATATTATGTGTAAATTTGTTAAAGAAGTCGGAAATTTTTTTGACTCTTAAACGTTTTCAAGGCGTGCGCTGGGTCATATACTGTTATTGGATGAAAATGATGTATGAGTGAATTGTTCCTCTTAAAGAGTTCTAAAAAAAAGTCCGCGATAGCATATGTCTATATTCTAAGGATAACTTACAGTAACCATTTCTATCTTTCAAATTTTGATTAAAAATAATGAATTATTTTCGAAGCTTCTTTAACCGATGTGATGTCAATCTATATCTAAATAAATATGTTTATTATCGTAAGTATTTAATTTAGAACATATTTGCCCTTTACACTATACAATTTAAATAAATATCTTAGGAGTTATCGGAAAATTAATATGTCCGCGCGACAAAATAATAAAATGGTGCCGGCTGGCGCGGCGGGGCACGGTGGCGGGTATCGGTGCGGGATATTCGTGTGGTTCCTGTGGTGATCTTATTGACAATCGTCTCCTATAAGAAGCTCACAAGAACAAATATTTAATTTTCAACCCGGACGAAGTCGGCGCGGGCTTCTAGTATTTAAATAAAATGTTCTCACGCAGGAGATATTACAGTACACAAAAATATGTGTGTAAACACTAGCGCATTCTTCATTCCTTTACTCTCATAGTCCGATTGGACTACAATCCGACAAAATCGAAAAGGGATTAGGACAGACGGCTTTACGACCGATCTCCTAATAGACTTCTTTTCGTCTAGCAAAGGATTAATTGGACATCGCATTTGTAAGCTAATGACAGCCATTTTATGGTCAGAGCTAAACCTTACTTCCTGCAATTTAACTCAAGTAGAACTAATTAATACGACATTGGATTTTATTTGTTGTTAAATCTGTTTTCTGCTTCATGGAATATCGTGTCACGATGAATAACAAAAGGTATAATGCAATAGGCAGTGCTTGTAGTAAATTACAGTGGTAAAGTTTCTCAGTGACTTGTGTTGCAACTTGCAAAATAGTTTATCAATGCCCAAACAATGCAATAAAAATACGTTCTCTGTATTGTCTTTGAGCAAAGGGCATGCATAAATTTTAACGAGTACAGATTGCGTGGTCTGAAATTTTATATACATACGTACTTAGTTCATAAAATCATATAAAATAGCAAATTAAGTTGCTTAAATAAATGGTTTAGCATCTGAAAGAATAAAAGGTAATAACTATGAGAACTTTGTTCTAAAGTATGACATTCCCAATCTATAATTCTTTAACTAATCGCTGACAATACTAATACTAGCCGATGCTCGCGACTTCGTAGTTCGTTTGCTTGAAGAACTCTTCGTTACGTTTTTTTTTTAAATCCTGTGAGAACTCTTTGGTAGAAATTAATTTTCGTATTCTTACTATCCTTACAAATATTTTTTGATTTCGTTTGTTGGTTTATTAGTTTTCCTTCAATCATGCAGCAACGGAGAAACGAATCGACGTGATTTTTTGTATGGAAATATTTGAGGACCTAGAGAGTGACATTAGCTATACAATACTTATCCCGGAAAAACAAAGGTCTCCCGAGGGATTTAAAAAACCTGCAACTACACACGGACGAAGTTACGGGCAGAAACTAGTTTAAAATACGGTATATAATAAAATAAGTAGGTACGGATGTTCTTTGGGTGTGACAACATTACCTCTGTGTTTACCGACCGTAGCATACCGCTGGTGACAACGATGCGCATCAGTGATTTACCACAAATTGTTACAACAACTTTAAAAATAATGTACTCCGCATTTTGTGCGATTAAAACACTTTATATCGTATCAAGGACAATTTAAGAAGAAATCCGATCGGATAAACTTTTGAAAATTAGGTAGGTATTTAAAAAAACTATCGTGATAGCTAGCCGTTTATGATAAATAACATTCGTACGATAAGAACAAGTGCAGGTCCGAGTGAATAAAAGTTGCAAATCATAATTCGATTATTATTTATTTATTTATTTATTTATTTATTACCATTTACAAAGTTATACACATTTATATGATTATGCACATCGAAAAAACCACAGAGGTTTGTCCTCGATGCCACTCTGCAACATAGCATTTAAAATGAGTAAGTATGTACAAAACAATATATATAACTAAACTAAGAACTAAACATACGGTCTCATTCATTTAAATAGGTAGGTATACTTTTAATTACATTAGAAGAAGTTAAGAGACAGGTTAATAAAATATATGAGTAGGTAGGTATATAAAGAGATAAGTTTAGGAATTAGGCAAATATGTACACAATATAAGTAAATAATAAGTATCATCAACCATCTAATTTTGTTATGAAGTAATCTTTTAGGTTCCGTTTAATATTTTTGTTATTGATTTTTTGTATCAAGGTAGTAGGTAGTTCGTTAATAAAACGTGGAACTAGATAGCCCGTTGTTCTCTCGCCGTACGTATTGCTGGCTCGCTCGACCTGCAACCGGTTAGCCGACATCGCCCGAGTCTGTACAGGTTGTTCTATTTTTCGCTGTAGCTTATCATTGAAGAATTCTTCTTTGATTAGTGTGTATTTAAATTGTGTTTGTACAGGTAAAGTTTTGCAGTGTTTAAATAACCCCAGCTCGTTACTCTTGTATTTTTGCTTAACTGGATCCGAGACGATTGTTTTTAAAATTTTTAATTGTAATTTATATATACTATTGAGGTAGGAATTATAGGTACGACCGTAGCTACTGAGACCGTATTGTACATAGGAATGTGCGAAGGAGTTATATAACATTAATTTTACTTTATAAGGAATGCGTCGGTTTAAAATTATTATATTAGCAAGGAATTGTCTCAGCCTGTTGCAAACGTAGTCGACGTGTAGACTCCAGTTAAATTTGCTGTCTATGGTTAGTCCGAGATAAGTATAACTATCAACCAATTCAATTGATGGGCAGTTGCACACGTTGCGGTTCAGAGTGTGTAAGCATACGTGATTGTGGGCAGTTACTGTTTTAAATGGTAGATATTTTAAGTAGGGTGATCTTATATGAATTAGTTTTGTTTTTTTGGCGTTCAATACTAAACCTACATCGTGACACCACATGGTCAGTGGATTAATACCTACTTATTGGACCAATTTAAAATTACTTGTAAACATCTATGCTTGTAAATACTTATAAACATAAACAAAAGGTAATTATGGCCATAATAATTGCTATTAGATCCAGTGACGAGAGCCCTATAGAATTTTCCGATAGCATATGATGAGTGGCCTTAGATTATTATTATAATTGCATTTAGCCATTTACTCGAGAACTACGTAATAATAGTACAAGTGTTTAGATGGAAACATTTTGCTAAAACCATTAATTTTTTTAAGATACGAGACAAAAAATACTTTGGAATTAGATTATGGATTGGGTACTAATACGTTTTTAAAGATATATTCTCCTTTATGAGTTGATAAATGATGATATGAAATAAACTAAGTTAAATTTTATTTCAATATAATTGTCATAGACTGTCTACAATTTTTAAGTTTGCTTAGAAATTTTTAAATATCTCATGAAAAATACTTCGAGAAAAAATACCTACCCTACTGTTTAAAGTACCATTAAAATCGATTCAGCCTTTATAGTTAAAACATAATACGAACCAAGTACCTACCAACCCAATGAGAAATCGTGCATCGTGTTTTGTTCTCATCATGAATATTGGAAATTTTCATCACGAACTTGATGCCTACTTATTCTGTTCTAGATCAGTAGATATAGTAAAAGCAATTAATTTTATTTATAAAGATGTTTTATAAATAAAATTAATTGCTGCATATGTGAAAGATCATAACTTGAGAACGATACAACCGATTTGGATTTTTATATTCGTAACATACAAAATTTTTTTTCCTCCGAGATTCGTAATGTCAGGACTTTAAAAGTTCTTTCAAGGTTTGTTGTTTGAAATATTATTTTTTTCTAAATCGTCCGTAAAAGTCGGGATCCGAAGTCGCTAGTTTTGCATTTATTAAATTCTTGCATTAGGTATCTGTTCATATAATATCTTTAGAGATCGACTTACCTACTAATGTAACATTGTTAGTGCCATATAATATATGTGCCATAAAATTAGCACAAAATCATTATAATAAGCGATACCTATCATTTCCTGCTCTATTTTGTTATAGGTTTATGAGCGACATAACTCAACATAAACCAGTTTTTAATAGCACCCTTGACGTTATGAGAGTGTAATTACCACAAATAACGTTTTTAACGCTTAATGAGATGAAACAGGTTTTATAATAAATTATTATCTGACCATAATGTAAAACGCTGCATCACGCGTAAATTCTTAGAATCTTATTCAACGTAATTTTTTTCTTCAACATACCTAGTAATTTTCGCTGACGATTTTTCTTATATTCTTGAAACTTGTAAGTAAGCAGCACGGTTGTATAAATCAATCAACTCAACCAATCACAGCTTAGGTACTACTGGACACGCGTCTCCTCTCAGATTAAGTGGGAGAGATTTAAAAAATTTGAGATTTGAGAATAGTGAATACTATATGCATTTCCTCGGTTAGGCCAAAGTCTACCACGTCGCGTTGGTACAATTTAATTGACAAACTAGCCATCCAGGTTTCCTCAGAATTTTTTCCGTCACGGTTAAAGCGAGTGATATTTACTTGCGCATTACTCCAAAAAGTAACCGGAATTCGAACCTTGACCCCTGAAGAGGGGACTGAAGTTTACACCACTAGGCTATCGCCGCTTTATGGTTGTAAACTTAAACTTTGTCTCCATTCCAGTTTTACTCAAGTTGAACTCATTTCCTAAGTACAATATTGTATAATATTATGTTAGTAATTTGTTAGTAATATATCTATCTTAACTTAGTAATAGTAATAAATATAATTAATCGATCAGTAGGCAATTCTAATACCAAATAATATAAGCGTACCAACCTATTCATACCCGACCCTATTCAGATTTCAGGCATTCATTATTCGCGACCACTATAATAACCACATTTACAAATGGGTAACCTCAGGTATTTCAAGATAATTCCAATACCTAACCAACCACGTAACCAACAGCCCAATACGTATTTTGTCTCTCTCTTCCCAAATATAAATTAGATAAGTTTATAAGGCCTAATTGAGGCCGTAAAGCTTAGGTATATCCTAATGGGTTATTTTATTTTGACTCATATTATCTTTATGCATATTATCTTTGCATAATATCTTATTTTTCTAACTAATATCCAATTCTCCTTTTGTACTTAATGTGTAATAATTATAAATATAAGTAGGTATGTGTCAGTGTTATGGTACAAGTTTTATCTATGTTATTTCTGTGGTTTATTTATTGTAGTTTATATTATTTTCTTTTGTTTGTTGCTAAAGTCCATAAAAATACATTTAGCAAAGATAACGATGACGTGGACAGAAATGTTTTCAATATCTTTGATGATCTGTGCATTCTGTAATAAACTATTTACGGTGGAAGCCTCCCACAACATAACTCTGCTGTAAGTCCACTTATTAATTAAGACTAAGAGTTCGTCTAAGCGCATTAATATATATATAGCTACTCGTGCTGATTCACTGATTCACTCACTCACTCACTCACTGACTCATTGATCACCTCTCCTGTAAAATTTTGTATGGAAAAAAATTTTTTCACGCATGGTTTCGTATAGAGGACAAAAATTCATTCGGAGGAAAAATATGGAGAGAGCTGATGATTGAGGATTTCGGAGACGGCTGAGGAGCACCGGCCAGGGTATCGAAGATAGGTGGGGGGTGTTCAACCAAATGTCACTCGAAACCTCATCCAATTGGCAGAGAGCCGAAAAAAAATTCCAAAATGGCGGATTCAAGATGGCGGCCATACAAATTTCGCCGGTGTCTATCTCGGAGACTATAAGAGATGGAAGAGTGGTTTCTTGGAAAAAGGTGATCAGGGCCCGAAAGTCTACTTGATGAATAGAAAAAAAATTCAAGATGGCGGAATAAAAATTTTTCCATACAAAATATATGCAAGACTAAAACATAGTTCTTTCTCAAAACTTATGTTGATTTTGTATGGAGGATAAAAATTCATTCGCAGAAAAAATATGGAGAGACCTGATGATTGAGGATTTCGGAGACGGGTGAGGAGCACGGTCAGGATATTGAAGATAGGTGGAGGGTGTTCAAACAAAAGTCACTCGAAACCTCATCCAATTGCCAGAGAGCTGAAAAAAACCTTCAAAATGGCGGATCCAAGATGGCGGCCATACAAATTTCGTCGGTGTTTATCTCAGAGACTATAAAAGATGGAAGAGTAGTTCCTTGGAAAAAGATTATTAATACTAGCAGGTCTACTTGATGAATAGAAAAAAAATCAAGATGGCGGAATTTATTTTTTTCGTATAAAATGTATGCAAGACTTTGATAGGTTCCTTTCCAAAATTTCTGATGGTTTCGTATAGAGGACAAAAATTCATTTAGATGAAAAATATGGAGGGAGCTGATGATTGAGGATTTCGGAGACGGGTGAGGAGCACGGCTAGGATATCCAAGATAGGTGGAGGGTGTTCAAACAAAAGTAACTCAAAACCTCATCCAATTGGCAGAGAGCCGAAAAAATTTCGAAAATGGCGGATTCAAGATGGCGGTCAAACAAATTTCGTCGGTGTCTATCTCGGAGACTATGAAAGATAGAAGAATGGTTTCTTGGAAAAAGATAATCAGGACCCGACGGTCTACGTGATGAATAGAAAAAAATTCAAGATGGCGGATTTTTTTTTTCATAAAAAATATATAGCGAATTGGGAATTTTCATATGTTCGTTTTCAAAATTTCTGATGGTTCGGGGAAAAATATGGAGAGAGCTGATGATTGAGGATTTCGGAGACGGGTGAGGAGCACGGCCAGGGGATTGAAGTTAGGTGGGGGGTGCTCAAACAAAAATCACCAGAAACCTCATTCAATTGGCAGAGAGCTGAAAAAAAATCAAAATAGCGGATTCAAGATGGCAGCCATACAAATTTCTAAAAAGATGACCAATCCCGAAGATCTATTTGGTGAACAGAAAAACCGCGGTTCGCTTTAGCGAGCCGCGCACCCACGCACCCTACTAGTTAATATATATATAGCTACTCGTGCTGATTCACTGATTCACTCACTCACTCACTCACTGACTCATTGATCACCTCTCCTGTAAAATTTTGTATGGAAAAAAATTTTTTCACGCATGGTTTCGTATAGAGGACAAAAATTCATTCGGAGGAAAAATATGGAGAGAGCTGATGATTGAGGATTTCGGAGACGGCTGAGAAGCACCGGCCAGGGTATCGAAGATAGGTGGGGGGTGTTCAACCAAATGTCACTCGAAACCTCATCCAATTGGCAGAGAGCCGAAAAAAAATTCCAAAATGGCGGATTCAAGATGGCGGCCATACAAATTTCGTCGGTGTCTATCTCGGAGACTATAAGAGATGGAAGAGTGGTTTCTTGGAAAAAGGTGATCAAGACCCGAAGGTCTACTTGACGAACAGAAAAAAAATTCAAGATGGCGGAATTAATTTTTTTCCATACAAAATATATGCAAGACTTTAATACGGTTCCTTTTCAAAGTTTTTGATGGTTTCGTATAGAGGACAAAAATTCATTTGGAAGAAAAATATGGAGAGAGCTGATGGTTGAGGATTTCGAAGACGGGTGAGGAGCACGGCCAGGGTATCGAAGATAGGTGGGGAGTGTTCAAACAAAAGTTACTCGAAACGTCATCCAATTGGCAGGGAGTTGAAAAAAAATTCAAAATGGCGGATTCAAGATGGCGGCCATACAAATTCCGTCGGCGTCTATCTCGGAGACTATAAAAGGTGGAAGAGTAGTTTCTTGGAAAAAGATGATCAAGACTTGAAGGTCTACTTGATGAATAGAAAAAAAATAAAGATGGCGGAATTTTTTTTTCATACAAAATATATGCAAGACTCTATGCAAGAAATGTATACGTTCTTTTCCGCTGATGGTTTTGTATAGAGGACAAAAATTCATTTGGATGAAAAATATAGAGGGAGCTGATGATTGAGGATTTCGGAGACGTATGAGGAGCACGGTCAGGGTATTGAAGATAGGTTGAGGGTGCCCAAACAAAAATCACTCGAAACCTCATCCAATTGGCAATGCTGAAAAAAAAACACCAAAATGGCGGATTCAAGGTGGCAGTCATACAAATTTCGTCGGTGTATATCTCAAAGACTATGAAAGATGGAAGAGTATTTCTTTGGAAAAAGATGGTGAAGACCTGAATGTCTACTTGGTGGCCAGAAAAACCGCGGTTCGCTTTAGCGAGCCGCGCACCCACGCGCCCTACTAGTTAATATATATATAGCTACTCGTGCTGATTCACTGATTCACTCACTCACTCACTCACTGACTCATTGATCACCTCTCCTGTAAAATTTTGTATGGAAAAAAATTTTTTCACGCATGGTTTCGTATAGAGGACAAAAATTCATTCGGAGGAAAAATATGGAGAGAGCTGATGATTGAGGATTTCGGAGACGGGTGAGGAGCACCGGTCAGGGTATCGAAGATAGGTGAGGGGTGTTCGACCAAATGTCACTCGAAACCTCATCCAATTGGCAAAGAGCCGAAAAAAAACTCCAAAATGGCGGATTCAAGATGGCGGCCATACAAATTTTGTTTGTGTCTATCTCGGAGAGTATAAGAGATGGAAGAATGGTTTCTTGGAAAAAGATGATCAGGACCCGAAGGTCTACTTGATGAATAGAAAAAAAATTCAAGATGGCGGAATAAAACTTTTTCCATACAAAATATATGCAAGACTATATGCGGCTCTTTTTCAAAATTTCTGATGGTTTCGTATAGAAGACAAAAATTCATTTGGAGGAAAAATATGGAGAGAGCTGATGGTTGAGGATTTTGGAGACTGGTGAGGAGCACGGCCAGAGTATCGAAGGTAGGTGAGGAGTGTTCGAACAAAAGTCACTGGAAACCTCATCCAACTGGCAGTGAGCTGAAAAAAATACCAAAATGGCGGATTCAAGATGGCGGCCATACAAATTTCGTCGGTATCTATCTCAGAGAGTATAAAAGATGGAAGAGTGGTTTCTTGGAAAAAGGTGATCAGGACCCGAAGGTTTACTTGATGAATAGAAAAAAATTCAAGATGGCGGATTTTTTTTATTTCATACAAAATAAAAGCAAGACTTTTACGGATTTTCAAAATTTCTGATGGTTTCGATAGAGGACCAAACTTCATTTGGAGGAAAAATATGGAGACAGCTGATGATTGAGGATTTCAGAGACGGGTGAGGAGCACGGTCAGGGTGTTGAAGATAGGTGGGAGGTGCTCGAACAAAAATCACTCGAAACCTTATTCAGTTGGCAGAGAGCCAAAAAAACCTCCAAAATGGCGCATTCAAGATGGCGGCCATACAAACGTCGGTGTCTATCTTAGAAAGTATGCAAGATGGAATAGTGGTTTTTGGAAAAAGATGATTAAGACCCAAAGATCTACTTGGTGAACAGAAAAACCGCGGTTCGCTTTAGCGAGCCGCGCACCCACGCGCCCTACTAGTATAATATATAAAGAGGATTAAGGTTAATCCTACTATCCTATCCTGTCCTATCCTACTTCCTACTAATATTATAAAAGTGAAAGTTTGTGAGGATGGATGGATGGATTAGTTTTTTAGGGTTCCGTACGCGAAGGTTAACCAACGATACCCTATTACTAAGCCTTCGCTGTCCGTCTTACAGTCCGTCTGTCTCAGCGGGCTGTATCTAATGATAGGTAGAGAATTAAAATTTTCAAAGAATGTGTATTTCTGTTACCGCTATATCAACAAATAATAAAAATTACATTAAATTAAAAATTGAAGGGGGCTCTCCTACTAGAAACTTTTATTCGGTGTTTTTTGGTACGGAACCCGTCGTTTGCGAATCCGACTCGCATTTGACCGGTAATTTTATAAACCGTCATCCGTGACGTTGATGTTCTGTGTTGAAAACATGAAAAGGATATTATCGCTTCTTTAAGACAAATAAACTTTTGTTACTAAATACTTCACTTATCGCAGAATCGATAAATATAATATCGGCCTTTACTTGCAACCTTCAGATAGAGTACCTACTTACAATGGAGTTCTTTACATTCACTTACCATATTTCGTATTTCAATGGCCATTCTTATTTTGCATTGCCTTGTCCCAGTACCACTTACGAGTAAGAAGACTTCTCAAGTGCACCTCATACGAAGGAAGTTCGATTTTTTATTGGACGTAAGTACGTCCAAAGTAAGTTTGATCTTTTTTGCGTAGGTAACTACTTAGTTACCTACGAAAAGATCAAACTGTCATAACATTTATCAATAATTTAAATGCATAGGCCATAGATACCTGCTAATAAATTAAAAATGAAGGCTAACTAACATTATTGACAAGTTTTGTGAATTGGATCCTTTTAGCGTTTTGACTAATTCCAATTATTATTTATCAAAACGCAATAAAATACACTTATATCTCTAGTCTGTATAGTTCTTGCAATTCACGAGGGCGCGTGAGCTCTACTTGTGGTTACGTCGTGTAAATGCACATTGCGTAAGTGTGCGTGCCTGTCAGGAGCCTAGGTGGGAGCGGTCAGGCGCGAGCAAGCTCTCGCTCACACTTATACCTACAAATACTCACACAACCATAAGCCACGCGCCGTCGTGAATTGCAAGAACTATACCCGTGGTTAACATTTACATAAGGACAAGACTTTGAGCTTGTGTAATTTGTAAATGTCATCCTTGTATAATGAAATGCGGAAGCATGTTTTTTGGTTTAAAAAGCTAAAGCTTTCAATCACACCGCAATATGGCAACCTGATTTTTTGCATGGACATAGTTTACGACTTGGAGATATAGGCTATTTTCATCCCCGAAAATCAAAGAGCATCTGACGGGATTTTAAACACCTAACTCCACGCGAAAGAAGTCGTGGGCAAAAGCTATTACTTATATTATACCATCTGACAACACTCTGACAATACTAAAGACTCTGATTGGTAAATATTCAAATAGAATACGTCAAAAAGCGTAGAATACGTAATAAAAGCTAAGAATACGTCTATGCGAATCGCTTGTTTTATCAAGACTTAATTATGCTGACGCTGTATATGGGCCTCGACTTTTAAGCAGGACTGCAAAGGTTATTCAGCGCGTTCAAAATGCCTGTGCCAGATTTTGCTTCAACATTCCTCCACGATCACATGTCACTCCTTACATTAACGAAGCAAACTTCTTAAAAATGGAATCACGCAGAAGATTACATCTTGCCACTCTACTGTTTGGGGTGCTTAAAAACGGAATGCCAAAATACTTGCGCGAAAAACTTATGTGGTTAACTGATAAATCAGCACGCCTTAAGCGAGATAATTGCCTGTTTGTATTGGCTACGCCAAGGCATAGGACAGCGGCTTTTAAGGGAAGTTTTAAGTTTGCAGCAACAAAGTGCTGGAATGACTTACCACCACCGTTAAGATCGTTAAAATCTTTGGCAACATTTAAAACTAAATTAAAAACACACCTTATAACGCAACAAAAATTATTATCGATTTAAATGAAATTCATTAATTAATAAATAACCAACATTTACCAAGTAATTATACTTACCAATCATTCCAGCACTTTGTATGCCCCCCGCCTTGTGTCCCATGTTATTTTATGTATAAGTATGTTTATTGTTTGTCGACTTTCTTTTATTTCGTTGGGTTTATTTTATTTTACTTTGTTTTATTTTTTGTTTTCTTTTTCTTTCATTTTATTTGTATTCATACATATATATATCTGTGTACATATGTTTCCGTGACCGCACTCATATAAGGTTCCCACTGAAAACCAGCGCTGCAGCTTGCTGCAGCATGATGCTGAGTGGGAACCCTATTTGATCATAATATGTCAATATTTTATTTTATTTTATTTTTCTTTATTTGTCTGTGTTGATCAAATAAAATCTATTTTCTTTCTTTCTTTCTTCAAATATGAATAAAACTTCGTTTGTATGCAGCGCACTCGATGGAAACTCCCTTTGAGGCGAACATGATAATACGACAGAACTGGTTATTCTCCATGTCGCAGTAGGTAAGCCGGATCTACAAATAGGTATTAAATAACATATTGTACATATCTACCTATTATCTCATGAGCAAACACTACATACACGACTTAGAATCGTAATGCAAAAAAATACGCAAAATACAATAACTGTAGTAACTACTATCTGTTGACAAGTTTTATGGGTTGGATCCTTTTTGCGTAATTGCTACGTCCAAATATTAAATATTTAGTGTATAAACCGTATGTATTTTATTGCGGTTGACAAATTTTATCAAACCAGATCAAACCCAATAAAATACATAAACCGTAGGTATGTATTTTAAAATATACTAAAATACAGTTTAATAACTATTTTACGTATAGAGTGTAATTAAACGCTACATGACACTACATGACTCAGCTTAATTTATAGTAACTAACTTTTTCAAGTATGAGAAAAATGAAGAATTTTCAGTAAGTAGGTAAACATTTTCGGATATCATCGCTCCATCTAGCCGGGGGGCGCCCTACACTCCGTTTGCCAATATGCGGTCTCCACTCGAGGACCTTACGACCCCAGCGGCCATCAGTCCTCCGACAAATGTGACCAGCCCACTGCCACTTCAACGTGCTAGCCCTGAGAGTTATGTCAGTCACCTTAGTTCTTTGGCGAATCACTTCATTTCGGACTTTGTCCCTCAAAGAAATTCCGAGCATAGCTCTCTCCATAGCACGCTGAGCGACTTGAAGTTTGTGGGCTAGCCTCACTGTCAGTGTCCACGTTTCAGCACCGTAAGTCATCACTGGTAGGACGCACTGATTAAAGACTTTTGTCTTTAGGCATTGTGGTATTTGCGACGAAAAGACCCGGCGAAGTTTGCCAAATGCTGCCCAACCCAGTTGTATCCTCCTGTCGATCTCCTTTTCGAAGCTGTTTTTACCTAAATGCAAAATTTGCCCAAGATACGTATATTCTTGAACAGCTTCGAGAGTAGATCCATCCACAGTAATAGTAGTAGTAATAGTAGAAAAGTGGCAGGCATCGATTGGATGCGAAAGGCCGAGGATAGGCAGCGTTGGCGCTACTTAAAAGAGGCCTATGTCCAACAGTGGATGCATGTGGGCTGATGATGATGATGATGATGAGGTAAACATTTACGTTGTTTTACTATGTACCTATGTTTATTAAACTAAGGTGAAAAACTCCGTCTCGAAAGTCAAAAAATGCATCGAAAAATAAAACATGAAACACAATATTGGCTGACGACGTTTTGATCGCAAAGAACTTGGTTCAACAAAGCGATCTCGTGTTTACTAACGATAAAGAAAACGAGTGAGTTTCTGCAAGCCTGCTACTTGCAAGTGACACACGACTATATAAGAATAATCCAACAAACTTCCAGCGAGAACTCACAATATAATTTTCATCTTTCTTCACTGCTATTATTACTGAATATAAGATGTTCAATTAAACATTTCAGACTTGAACAAAATTTCCAAATATTTATTGCCTACGACTATGTCTGCGGGGTGTTAGTGTTTTTTAAAATCCCTCTCTTTATTTTTCCGGATTAAAAGTCCACTATACCTATCCACAAATCCTCCACTATACCTATGCAAAAAAAGACACCGCAACCGGTCCAAAAATCCCGTCAAAATTGGTAGACGTACATAGAAGAAAAAAGATACGGCGGAATCGATAACCTCCTCCGTGGAAGTTGGTTAAAAATCGTGTCGGTCTGTCGCTTCGTTGGTGTATGATTGAAAACAAACCAACAAAAACACTTTCGCATTTATAATTTTACTGGTTGATGACCGCGGCTTCGCTCCTGTGGATTTATTTTTAGAAATCCCGCGGGAACTCTTTTATTTTCCGGAATAAAGATAGCCTATGTCACTCTGCTGGTCCTCTAACTATACCCATGCAAAAAATCAAGTTGCTTGTTGCAGCGTGATTGAAGGACTAACTAACAAACCAACGAACAAACATACTTTCGCATTTATAATATTAAGTAGGTAAGGATATTAGTAAGGATAAGGAACAGGAATAGTAAGGAAGGATATTATTAGTAAGGATAGTAAGAATACTTAAAATAATACAAGAGCTCGTGGTTGATCAGAACTTTAAGATAGTCATAGAACATTATCTCAATGCCTGAGTGATTGGATATTTCCGCATAAAATTGCCGCTGTACGTCGAATCCCTCCTCTACGAGTAGGTATCACGTACCGTGACAGGTGTTATACCTATCTATCAATATAGTCTTGATTGGTACGTCAGCTACGACCGAGCACGAATGAATTCAAAGCGAACTTCGGAAATATTTTGAGTGTGTACCTAGGTTTATTAACCGACTTCAAAAAAAAAGCAGGAGGTTCTCAATTAGACGAGTATATTTTCTTGTTTTGACTATGTTACTCCATAATTCTGGCAAATCTGGACGGATTTCAATATTTTTTTTTTATTTGAAAGGACGTATTGTCAGGTTGGTCCCATATTTTGGTGAAGATCTGATGAATACTTTCGTAAATGTATTACCCACCCATTTCACCCCTTAGGGGTAGATTTCCTCAAAACGTTTGCTTTGCCGATACATGAACTCTTCCTTTCAAGTTAAAATTACAATAATTACAATTTTCCTATACAAACTTGCATCCCCTATTTTACCACTCTCAAGGATTTAATTTTCTAAAATGGCTTATAAAGATTTTTATGATTTAAAGCTATACTGGTTTCAAATACATAGGACTTTCTATCTTTTTTATAAAATAACAATAATAAATTACTCAAGGGTTTTCGAAAGCGTAAAAGTTTATTCGAATAAAAAATTATTCTATTCTATTGTATTCTTTGTTCGGTTAGTGCTTAAATATCCTAAGCTCACCATCACCGAACGCATATATCATATAACAGTTTTTTGTGTTGAAAATCTATTAAACTCTTTTTTATACACGCATTCGTCAGAAAAACTTTCTCGTCTATGGTAAAATGGGCACTTAAAGGAAGAAATCAGATAATTTCGCCATACTAAAATTAGGGGTAATAAGGTGACTGAATATTTTCCACAAAAGGTATCTTTATGTGACGGTTTTTCATAAGCGTATGTTCTGACGCTCGGCGTTATCCATAAAACGTGGAATATAACCTGTTAATACTCCAGGTGTGTGGAAATATTAAAGGGCATAAATATTTACATTACTACCTATTTTCTCGGAAATATAATAAAAGGGCAAAAGTGTCGCACATGTGAAAGACGAGGGTTAAAGGTGCGTTGTAAGATGGTACAAGATGTGTCTGGGTCGGATTATTTACAGGATTAATTTCCCTTATTAATATCGTATATATTATTATACTAGCTGTGCCCGCGACTTCGTTCGCGTGGAATAGTGACTTTTCGGGCAGCATATTTTGAATTACATATACCGTCGACGCTCAGGCGCGAGGCGTGTAGTACGTACTCTGTACGTTAAAAATGTTCGCCGTGATTCTTTAAATTGACATAACTTTTTTATTTATGAACCGATTGACATGAAATAAACACTAAATGTTAAGTGAAGCTTACTACAATATATTAGTGAAAACCGTGTCTAAATCGAATAAGCCGTTTCTGATATTAGCGTGCACAAACACATACACAGACAAACAGACAAATAGACAAAAAAAAAAATTAATTACAATTTCGGGTTCGGCATCGATATAATAACAACCCCTGCTACTTTTTTTTTATATATTTCCATTGTACAGACACCACTTTTCTACAATTTTATTATAGGTATGTATAGATATCGTCGGTCAAATTCGTTAACGGTACAATTCAAAATATACAGTTTCGAGTAAGCCTGGAAATACACGTCAGGTTTTTTCATCCGATAGTCTGATCCGGTAGCCTGATCAGGCTACCGGAAGGCGTTGAAAGCCATTACTTTGTATGAACAGTCAATACACGTCCGATCCGGTGGCCGGATCGGACGTCCGAGTCGGAAACGGGCGCGAGGCGTTTCCGATTTTACTGCCGGTCCGATTGTCTGAAGGCGCGGTCTACATACTTTTAGTATGAGACAAAATAGACATCCGGTTACTCCTTCCGATTTTGCCAGTCAGGGTTCCCAACTTAGGGCTTTTAGCCCCAAATTTAGGGCGGAATTTTGCTTATTGGGATTTTTTAGGGCCCAAAAAATCTAGCGCTGACACTGTGTGGACGCATCGTTGTGGTTCGAATAATGGGCGAAAATTATGAAAAAAAAAAAAAAATAATTCATAATAATAAAATTAATTTTATTATGAATTATTTTAGATGTTTTAAATAGAAATGACTCTCAGTAAGTCTTGTCAAATTGATTGGATGAATCCGATAGCGACGTTTTTTCTTCTTTCTCTTTCCTCTCTTTAAAATTTCTGTGGTGGTGTCGTGTGGTGCGGGTTGTTACGTTCCCTCAAATATGGTTGAGCGAAGCAACGCAACGGCTGGATCATGCGTCGTGCTCGTGAACGGGTGCCACCAACGGGAATGGGTCTGCTTTTGCCTGCCTGTCTTAACATGCATTGGATTGTTTTGCATTTTTGAAACTTTATTGTGGAAACACTGTATACATAGCATAGTTTTGTTACCTATTGTAAAAAAAATTTTTTTTCAAAAGAGCGACCGCCGAGTTTATTGCTGGCTCTTCTCGGCAGGAACGGCATTCCGAACCAGTGGTAGATTCATTGACGATTCAAAAGTACTTGTAAAAGTTTATTTGAATAAAAAATATTTCTATTTCTATTAACTCGTCATCCATCTTCTTTTCTTCTGCTTTGCTCCAAACGCAAGCACTCGGGATGATAGCTCGAGAACGACTGAGTTCAGAAAAAGCCTGACGGAAAAATCGGATGTGTATCGAGTAAATACGATCCGGTTGCCTGATCAGACAATCGGAAACAAAATCGGACGTCTATTGCCAGGCTAAGTGAGAGTTTTGAGATGACAGCTAAAATAGATATTTTTCTAGCAGATTATGGTTTTCGTGTCAATTAGAACCAAAATTTGACTTATACCATTAGTGCTTCGAAAAGATTATTTATTATTCAGATTCCCACCATTTTGCATACTTAACTCAAAACACTTGATTTTGAAAATGTTCTACTAATGAATTTGACCGACGATATTTTCATCGTGCAAAATAATTTTCTGATTTATAATTCGATTATGCTGAAACTTGTATAGGATTTTATTATATTATCACTAACATCTAATAAGAACTTTTAGTTGAGTTCCCTACTCTTGGCGGAGTCAAAGAAGGAAATGGGAACCCACCCAGTGAAATCCCAAGAAATCCCCTACGTTCCCATTATACACCGCAGCGAGAGAAATAACGAATACTTAAGCCCACCCGTGCGAAACTGGAGCGAGGCAGGAAGGCATCTAATAGTTATTGAAGTTTTCATAAAGGCTCGTTTATCATGAAGGTTTAAGGGATATACCTGTACTGCAGAACGGAGATGAAATATAACTTTGGTAGTTTGTAACTAAATGAGGTATGCCGCAAAATGAGCATATTACTATGTAAATAGGAGTTTTAGGACTCCTAGTGTTTGAATGCATGGGGGGTCCCCGTAATAAACGTGGGCTACAAGTTTGAGCGTCGCGGGGATTAATGGCAGTTGTGAGGCGATGAATTCTTGTAAAGTTGCATGTTCACCCGGGAGCAATTTCACCGCCTCACACAATATGTAACGTATTAGGTAATTATTGTTAAACATCAATTACGTGAAGCTCGAATTCGGAACTTTACTAACACATTAATATTATAAAGGCGAAAGTTTGAGTGTGTGTGTGGGTATGTTTGTTACTAATTCACGCAACAAAACTACTAGAGGGATTTAGCTGTTTGGAATGGAGTTAGATTAATTAGGTTACTTTTTATCCGGTAAAATTGAAGAGTTCCTACGGGAATGAAAAAGTCTTAATCCAGCGGACGAAGTCGCAGGCATCGTCTAATATCTAGTATCTAGTAGTATTATACAGGCGAAAGTTTGTGTGTGTTTGTTTGCTCTTTCACGCAAATACTACTGGACGAATTTGGTTGAAATTTGGAATGGAGATAGGTCATACCCTTGATTAACACATGGGCTCCATTTTTACAATTAACCTACGTTGGCCTCCAGGGTCTCAACTATACTCCTGCAAAAATCACGCCAATCCGTAGCTCTGCTGTAGCGTAATTGCAGGACAAACAAACAATCAAACACATTTTCGCAGTTATAAAATATTAAGTAAGGATTTTTGAATATGTGGAAAAGTATAGTGATATTGATACATAGATATTGCGACTTTATGTACAAAGAGATTTTATACGGGTCATGATAAAACTCGAAAAATATTACTGAGCTCAAAGATGTCAGAGAACATAAAGCTCTGAATAAATATGTGGATTAGGGAGATAAGCTATAATAACGACCGGTAAGTAGAGAATTTTATACACGTTATCAGCATGACATCAGATCTAGAAGATGACCGCGATTTTAATTCCCGCGGGAACTCTTTAATTTTTCGGGATAAAATGTAGCCCATGTACCTATGTCTTAATCCTGGGTATGAACTATCTCCATCCCACAGCGAAATCGATTCATTTGTTGTGGCGTGAAGGATAACAAAGACACACACAGACTTTCGCCTTTACAAAATAACGTGATAGGTACCTTCGTGGAAAATAAAGATTTAGGACCTTTACGTCGACATCTCGAAAAGTTGAACCTTCTTCGTCAGAGGAAACAAATCCTGTTATTCAGTTATGCCTTTAAAAAACGTTATTTACCTACATTACTTTAGGAGCTTAGTTAATAAGGTTGAAAGATTTATATTTTATTTTCCCTTTTTAGTTGCTTCTATCGTGGCGACGATAGAACCGACGCGTCGCGTCGTCGGTTCAATTTTTCGTAAAAAGTACCTAATTGTTTTTGTGGCTAATTTTTTTTCATCGGTTGAAAATGTTTGTGGTTGAAAATATCCTATTGTGGTGAACACATCGATATGGTGCACATAACAACAAAACAAAAAATTGGCGTAGTTAGGCGCTACGGTGAAACCTAATACCATACAATACATAGACCCTTTATTCGGTAAAAATGATAACCTTTCCATTTTCGCCTTTGCCGTAGTGAGGTAAAAATGAAAATGATTGAATGAATGAAATATACTATAATTGTTTGTTGAAGATATGATTTTAATGAAATTGAAATTGTGACTTGTTGAACAGTTGATGCCAACTGCTGCAGTTGGTATCAACTGTTTCAGCGGTTGTCAATGGCAGCGTCAAGCTGTTGAATATGACGATATATGATGTTGATCACTGGCTAACTGCTTGAGCAGTCCGTGTATGGCCGGCCTTAAAACGAATAATTTCCTTTTTGGAACACATTCAGATTTTTTATGGATTAAATTGAAATGCTAGTTAGGCATCGATATATAGTTAGTTTAGGTGTGTACAAAGAAAAACAAAAACAATAGATATAGAACATTTATTATCTTAGGTCGCAAAACATTGTGTAATAAAAACATCAGTTTTCATGCACGGACAACAGAGTCCAGAATCTTGGGTGTCAGTGGAGAAGACAAGAGACATTTGCAGCACCTCCAGCTGTTGGTGTTTGGAAACAGATCCTCGCTGGCGAAGCTCACGCACTCCAGGTGAAACTGCGATGCACAGAGGCTGCACTTTATCGATGCACATCCGTCAACGGTTCTCTTGCAATGCGCGCAATCCATGTTCGATACACAACCTTAAACCAAAAGAACCACATTAACCCTGCATTAACCCAATCGATGCATTAATTAATCCGGTTTGTATTGTATTGTATTGTTTATTTCTTCGATTTAGACTTACAAAAGCGCTTACGAATGTCAACAAATTTTACATCAATAAGTACAAAATACTTAATAAAAATAAAAATAAATTAATTAAATGTCAAAAAAAATCCCAGTAGTTCTCTTGAACAGTTCTGTTAACAGAACTACTTGGATTTTTTTTCTCATTAGTTCTATGGATAAAAATGCACACATCTGCACAGATGATACCTGGTTTCAAGGGGTTTTCTAGTTGGTCGATTTTTATTTTTCTGTAGAGCAAAGGAGCGGAACACCTAATGCTCGGAGTTTATTTACGAGAGAAATTCCGCCTGAATCTACTGGTGGATGATGCTAGTGAACGCATCGACATAGATACAGATAAACATCGACGAGTGTATGGGTCACATGCATAATGATGCATATACACATTTTAAAGGGTTGCGAAGATGAAGTGCAAATGTGGGGAGGGGAATGGGGGGCATCAATTGAGAAGCTGTTATAAGGGTGAAATAGCAACCTTGCAGAAAGTGCAGACCCTCCACTAGGTCAACGACATTAGATAATTCGCAAGGAGACACTGGATACAATTAGTTATGCTCGTACAAATAAATAATTACTATACAAATTACAAACAGTAGGCACAGTTATTATATGATAAAAGAATACGTTTTAGTTTTATCCATCGATGTGGTTTATCAATTTAAAACTTACAAAACACAGGTACTTACAAATTAATTTTTATAAAAACGAGTTCTTTTTAGCTTTTGGTGCACTTTTAAATTTTTTATGGCGCTTTTTGTAAATGTACTATTTTTGTCAAGGCAATGAAACGAATGAAAATAATTTATAAAATAGAACGTTGGAATATTTTAAATTTTGAAATTCTTTTTTAGTTCTTTTTGGAAGTCAGCCTGAACTTCTATGCTCATGCAAACTTCTTAATAAAATTAAAATGAAAGTTAAAGTTTAAAAGAGATCTGCAGTTATGCAAAAAACAGTATTTATGAGTACTGTCACCACGAAGTCATTACATTTTCTTGGACTGTCACCGTTGGTAAACAAACAAAAAATTGGTGACTGGTTGCCAAGAGCCTAGAATATATTAATAAAATAATAATAATCAATAGCGTGAAAACTGTTTAAAACGTAGTAATTATAATAATAACACACAGTGGTAATCATAATTATGCAAATTCTGATAGTATTTATATTCAGTGGTGTTGTTTTTTTACGGACTCTTGGTATTTATAGATTGTCCAATTCTTTATTTTCTTTTTGGCAGATCAAGAAATTTTGACTTTAGTGACGCCTTCACACGTTACCGATTCGATTTGAAGTAATAATCGATTTTGTTTAAGAAGAACTTTCAATCGATTTAATGAAATACTTTTTAATTTTGATTTAACGTACTTATATTTTATTATATATTTTTAATCACTTAGATAAATTAATTTGACATAATATGTTTGCGGTACAGACAAACAGAAAAAAATAATAAGTTGATTTGGGTTCTTTATCGATAATAATAATAATTAAGGTTTTCTTTCAAAATATGTTTAACTAGCGACCTGCCCCGACTTCGTCTGGGTTGAAATATTAAATATTTGTTTTTACGGGGCTGCGATCGCACAGAGCTTCTTATAGGAAACGATTGTTAATAAGATCACCACAGGAACCACAGGAATCTTCCGTGCCGATACCTGCCACCGTGCCCCGCCGCACCGGCTGGCACCATTTTATTATTTTATCACGCGGAAATATTCATTTTCTGATAACTCCGATATTAATTTAAATTGTATAGTGTATATAAATCAGATCAAGTTATTTATACCTTTGCCTTAATCCTTACCTAAATAAATGATTTCTCAAGCAAGGCAGTTTAAATACCTGTAAATTACTTTTTAGTTTATTAAAATTGGACATTCCATTCGAAACATATTACGAGTTTAATAAAATTGCTCAGTGAAATGTTTTTAAAAATTACGCGTTGATGTCAGTTGTCCTGCATTTACTGTACGTTTATGCCAAAATGTTTAAAAAATAAATGTCCAGCCGTGCGAAGCCAGGACGAGCCGCTAGTATTTAATAATTTTACTTGTTTCATTTGTATACCCAATTACGTAGCTAGTTTGTTAAATAAATAAGTAGGTAGGTATGTGATTTTCCAAGTATATTTGCTCATAACTCTTGATTTAAACTTGGTTTAGACGTTATTAACCACGCGTTTTGAATTTAACTCACTTCACTAACGCGTGCATAGTTACATTTCAAGGCAGCCGTCAAAAAATAAATAAATGAAAAGAAAAATTTCTTTACTCTTGGTTTGAACTTAAATTCCAAGATTCCAACTTAATTCCTTGCAAATATTCAATATTGGAGTCATAGTTACTATTTTTATTTCCTTTTTTTATTAAATTTACAGAAACAATCCTTACACAAAGTCAAATTATTTTTATCATAATCGTGAATGATTTATCGTCTTTCAAGAACTGTGTTATACTCTGTGGTTGTTTGTTATGCACAGGGCACTTCACTAAACGTCAATAAAGTACGACATTATTTTAGTACATTATTCCGAAAACAAAAAAGCGGTAATTTATAGGCGTAGGGTATTTGGCAGATGCCAAAAAGAAAATAAAGGCTTGGACAACGTATAAGACTGGAAAAATAATAATTAGGTAGGTTCCTTCAGGACCACTGAGTATATTACCAATTCTGTTGGACCTAGGACGACGTCGCAACCGCTTTTTAAAAGTTACTATCTACCTAAGTTACTTACTTAAAAATTTCTCAGTAAGTTTGACTTGATCTAACTTCATATTATTCACATTAATAAATCAAAAATCTTTATCTTAAAACGTGTAAAGTCAACGAGGCGTACATCTCCTGAAGATGCTTTGGTGTCGTACGTGTATTTGGGACGACTTGTGATGTGATGATGGAAAGCAATGACGAGGTCTAGGTTGGAGCGCGCTTGCCTAGAAGATGCCTATTTCTCATACACTTATATTTCATTTCAAGACAAAGTAATGTTTAAAATTTGAGGCGGCAAACAGGAGTGTTAGTTTATCGAGGCGTTTCACACCTTAGCGGATTGTTTCTCAAAAGTTGAGCTATAGCATTTCGTGCGAGAAGGCTGCATTTCGACCTCGTAAGGATGCAAACGCTCACAATTTCTCGCAATTCTGAGGTAGGTAATATTATAGTGAAGGAGGAACAAGGTTAACTACATATTTGCCAACTACGGCAAAGGCAAAATGAAGGGTTATGATTTTAGCAGTCTATGACCTACGTATCCATTTACAAATTAGCCTAAACTTTGATGAATGATGTGTCAATCGATTCGTTAAATTATAATCCAGGTGGGATAGGCTGTAGCCTATGCGTAGGTGTTATAAGTTTAACGTGTCTGTGTATCTCTCTGTGGTATCGTAGCTCCCAAACGGATGAATCGATTTTCGTTTAGTTTTTTTGTGTCATAGATAATTTTATCCCGAGTGTTCTTAGCCATGTTTCATGAAAATCTGTTCAGCCGTTTGAAAATTATTTTAATTTCACATGTCGGGGGTGTTTTCAATTTTCAATTGTTACTTGTTATATATGTACTAGCTTTAACCCGCGGCTTCGCTCACGTTAGGTTCGATTTTTTAACCCCCTATTTAACCCTCTTGGGGTTGAAATTTTCCAAAATGCTTTCTTAGCGGATGTCTACGTCCTAACAGCTACCTGTATGCCAAATTTCAGCTCGATCGGTCCAGTGGTTAGAGCTGTGCGTTGATAGATCAGTCAGTCAGTCAGTCAGTCAGTCAGTCAGTCAGTCACCTTTGCCTTTTATATATTTAGATTTAGATTAATTATACTTTTTGTTTGTCAACAGACGCACAAGCGAGAGCGCAGGCGGCGCGCGCGTGATCCGCTCCACGCCCGACTGGAGCGACGCGGCGACCAGCGGCGAGCACCTCTGGGCGCCCACGTCGGTCTCCGGGGACTGCTGTTACGTTGGAGACACGGAATGTCAGGTACGTCACTTAGTAAATAACCCACCGATCTCTATATTTAATCCATAGATTAAATTATAATTAACACTGGAATATCCTACTTCCTACTAATATTATAAAGGCGAAAGTTTGTATGTGTATGTGTGTGTGTGTGTATGTTTGTCACTCCTTCACGCTACAACGAATGAACCGATTTGTCTAGGAATGGAGATAGCTTATACCCAGAATTAAAACATAGGCTACATTTTATCCTGGAAAATTACAGAGTTCCCATGGGAATTGAAAAACCGTGATCCACGTGGAAGAAGTCGGGGGCGTCGTCTAGTTAATCATAATTAACACTGGATTTCCTGACCCTATACAAACTATGAATCAATTTGAAACGTCACATTTGACATACGAGTGTCTCTGCAACTAATAATATTGCAAATGACACAACGACCTCTATAATTAATCTATGAAATCATACAAAAACAACAATGAAATCATAGATTAATTTAAGAGGTCGGTGCGCCATTTGCATTATCTGTTAGTTCTAGAGACACTCGTATCTTTTTAGTGCTTACTGCATCTAAATGGCGTCAATCAAATCCAAAATGGCGTCAGTCAAGTAGGTCCAAAAAAGAAATCACAGAAGCAAATCCAGTGTTAATCATCTTTGAGTATATAACCAACTAAACACTCAAAGTTAATCATAGATAAAATATAGAGTTCAATGAAATAATCGAATAATAGACAACATCTACACAACTAAAAGTATGCGGAGGCAAAAGAATAGTGGGTCTTGAATCAGGAGTAGGTATATGGATTGCCCGGAGCTACGAAGTTGGCGGTATCAATCAAAACCTATCTCTGTTCGGTCGGATTTCCGTCATATCTGGCTATGAGAGTAAGGGAATAGAGCGTGCACTTGTTTTTGCAAACAATTACAATAATATCTCTCGCGCTGGTAGCACTTTATATGAAAAGTTGCAAAATGCAATAAAAATGTATCACTGCCTAGTCCTGCAGTTTAAAAATATTTTCTTCGTGAAACTTAAATGAAAAAATATAAAAGGGCATATCGATGGAGCAGTAGTGCTCATTAACAGAGAACGCTTTCAATGGTGCCGGGCTCAATAGAGCCTTTTTCATACTTTCATCGCGGGACCGGCGGCATTCCAAGTATTGTAGAGTTTATTTGCACATCATTAAGCTTTCGTCAGCGGGAGATGGAGAGAGCTTTGCTAGGAGTTCCCTCCAAGATCAAATTCAAAAATGAGATCCGTAGAGAGTTACTAGAGAGCTCGGCGTTTTGTGAAGCTGAAGAGGCAATTAGCTGGCTCGATGGACTGATTGAATTCCCACGACCCAAAAAGTAGTCAAGTTCATCTGGGCTTAAAATATGTTTATATATAATTAGTATTTTTTGCGTCTCCACAAATCAATACGCGTGGTAATTTATTATTAAACATTTGCTTTATAAATGAAATGAAATGAAATTTAATGAAATAAGTTCATTAGAGAGTTACGATGATCCATCATTTTACTAGAATGAGACACTGTTGCCTAAGACAGGTTCAGTAACTCGTAATATTTCCTCTTACATTATCCTTATGTGATAACAATATAATATTTCTCTTGTTTCTACTATACTATTATTAATTAATGAGCATTTAATGTTTGAGTGTCATGATGAGTTTGTAAGTGCATGTATTATTTCAGAACAGAAAGTAGTTTTTCTATATTTTCATAGTCTAGCACCGGCAACCATGTTCTAAGAATTTTACATTTATAACGATTCAATTCTGCAATTTGCCATGATTTGCTTATTATTTGCAATTTTTTTTAGTAATAGTATTTTTTTTACCTTTGTGGAAAGTTATTAAAAGATTAATTTAATTAAATAACTGCCGGCTCGGATCAAATTATACATACGTAGGTTTTGGAATTTTGAATTAACATACCTATCTCGAACTTCATACGAAAAATTATGTGCTCATTAATTTATTCATCACATTTTAACTCGATTTACGTTCTCGCTTTTTCAACGACAAAGCGTTGCAAAAACCTCCAAAGAGATGAATCGCTCTCATTTTACTCGTGTTACAGAAATTTTTTTTATACCAAACCGCTTTGCTTGTCCTCTTAATTTGATCCTATTCCTTTTTTACTTACTTGTTTTTATTTAATGAATTAAAAAGAGAGATTCTAGTAAATATAGTATAGTATGTAAATAAAAACAAGTAAATAAATAAGGGATAGAATCAAATCCTTATTATATTTTCCAAGGTAGGAAAATGTTCTTTTGTGTAGTACTACTATTTCTTATAATAATAACTGTATAAAAGTATGAATTGCATTTTAACATGATCCTTTTAATAAAAAGGCGTTAATAAACGAAGCTCATTGTTAGTTGTATGTACGTATATGTTTTCTTATCCCCTCGCGTTCGGGTTTCTCAAAAGCCTTTGAATTCCCTTTGTAACTGGTACGAGTACCTACGCAGCAGATTTTGGTTCGTGCGTATTAGTTTTCATGTTGAACTAGATGCGCACTACGATTTTGTTGCTCTATATGAAAGTTCAAAACCTAGTAGGTACCTATAGATAAGTGTGATTGACAATATTTTACAGGAGACCAAAAAAACACGTGGTAGATGGCGTAGCGAAGTAATAAAGATATCAAATAAAAGCTTTCAAAGTAGTTTATTTATTTTATGAATTATTTACGAAACATTAATTCATCAATAGATACTGAAGAGTTCAGAAGGGTTACCACAAAATATATGTTTTATTATTGGTCTCCTGTAAAATTTGTCAATCACACTTACTATTTACTAGGTTTTGAAATGGGGCAGCCGAATACCACTGATGTCATTTTAGGAAAAATTATTGATCCTTGATCCTTGCTTATATTAAGTACTTAGTCATAACCTAAACACACTTTCTATACTTATATTTTTTCTTGGAAATGGTATTTAATGTTAATAAATGATTTCCTATAAAAATCAAAAACCAAAGTCATCGCGGAAAGTCTCGTTCGTCATAATTATTGTTGTAAGTTTTAAATTGGTTTCCAAGCCATTACCAAGGTTCCTATGTACTGTGTCAGCAGGTCGTTAGTTGAATGTAAGATTAATGAGCCGCTTCCAACATTATCGCCGCAATGGCTTGTCACTGCCGATACAACAAAAGGCTGCCCCCGGGGTGCAGGGCGACAATCATTTACTAATAGCTGCGGCTGGTTCTAGACTGCCCACCCTAATGAATATAGACTCCCCCACACGGATACATTGTTTACGGTTGACAGCGATGCGGTTTTCTCGGATCGGATGTCAGTGACCTTGGGTAGCGATCGTGTGGCATAGATATTCTGTGTAAGACGCGGCAGCAACACTTCCTCGCGCTTTGTGGCATTGCTTGAGACCACAGCAAGAGGCTGCCCCCGGGGTGCAGGGCGAAAATAATTTACCAATAGCTGCGGCTGGTTCTAGACTGCCCTCCCTAATGAATATAGGCTCCCCCACACGAATACATAGTACGGATATTTTTAACAAAAGTAGAATTACAAGTTCTGACAGGATTTTTTCATCCCTAGGTTAAACGTTAGATCACCATCGCTACGGTGAAATCGACACTTTTAAAGTTAAGGAAAACTCACGATCCACAATCATTATTATAGTGACAATATTTTTTTTATTCCATGACAAGGTAGACCTAGACTGCGATCTCACCTGATGGTAAGTGACGATGCAGTCTAAGGATGGTAGCGGGCTAACTTGGAAGAAGTATATATAACCCATACCCCTAATCTGTTTCTACAGTTTATAAGACCACAGAGCTCACTACTGCGCCCGGGAGGTCGTCAAAAAAAAATGCTACACCAAACTGTAATATACTGTTTATAATACACCATAAAATGCACCACAATGTGTCTGCAATGTTCCAAAGACTAAATAAAAATGCTTCGCATACTATTCACGTATTACTAAGGCTTTACGAATGAAATGCAAATTACAGAACTTAATAAAATTAAATTTTCGCGCTGGAATTTCATTTTCATTTTATAAATGCTTAACATTCTTATATGTACATGTATAGCTTATAATTTGTAAATGTTCAAAAACGTGTATGTACCTATATATTTGGGGCGGTGTTTCTATGAATTTCGAAAAAAGAGTTGTGTTTTTAATTTTATCTATGTAAGTATATCGATATCTCCGTGATTTCTAAACGGATTTGCGTGAATCTTTTTTTAATCGATACAAAAACTTTATGAGATGCTCCCATAAAAATTTCAGGTTCCAACTCCTCAATCCTGATGCTGCAGGGGTACTGCCGCCGTGAACTGTGGGGTATTAGGAACTGTCAATTATGAATAACTATTGTAGGAACCAAGTAAAGACTACATCATTGAATTCCAGGACCTAACACTTCAATCCTGATGCTGCTTGGGTCCTGCCAGGTTCTTCACCTAAACTGTAGGGATTTAGGAACTGCAGATTGTAAATTGAACAAGCGGAAGAAGTCGCGGGCGTCCGCTAATTATAACTATATATGACTGTTACAACCATTTTTCGCAGACGGGTTACAGTTTTTAAACTTTTTCTTGTATGAATACATACAACCGAAAAACAGTAGGTACCTTTTGGTGCAGTCAGATATAGTTCTTGCAATTCACGAGGGCGCGTGAGCTTTACTTGTGGTAACGTCGTGTACATGCACATTGCGTAAGTGTGCGTGCCTGTCAGAAGCCTAGGTGGAAGCAAGCTCTTGCTCACACTTATACAGATACGAAACACACACAAACATGACCCACGCGCCCTCGTGCATTGCAAGAACTATAACAGTACAGAATAATTGATTTACCACAGTCGGCAACATTAATAATATTGTTAAAGAGCTAATCAAACTTGACATCAAGTCGACTCCGATTACGCGTTTGTTGGAACTAGGCCATACCACTCTGGCATAGCATCTTGTTAATATTTACCCCGTAACATCATTATTGTTCACAGAACAATATCACCCAATTAGTTCTTGTTTGCTGTTACAAGTCAGTGTAACTTTTCGCATTGTAATGCGGCGACGAAATGGATTATCGCGTGTATTTGTTTCTCGTTAAACCGTGCTTCGACGCTCTTTAGCATTAGCTAGGAAATGTGCGAAAACATAGCTCGAAAAACTTTTTTTTTTTTCTTATACATTAAAAGCACTCGATTGACCACTATCACACCTGATGGAAAGTGATGATGTGGTCTAAGGTTTAACGCGTTTGCCTAGAAGATCCCTTAAAGATACCCAAATTGTACGTATTAGGAAACACAGATCTCGAAAGAGCGTTCCAGACCCTATGCGAATCAGGAATAAAGACTTATAGCGCTTCGTGCGCGTAGATGAAAATATCAACGACATAGGGACGGAAGTCCTCCCAATTTGCAGTGCGGTGGTAAACTGATGGTCGTTGCGGTCCCAAGGTTTTGGATTACGCACCGGAAAATGCAGTATTGGTAGACCCATACAAGGGAGACTGGCGACATCAGACGTTTCGCAGGGAGCCGCTTACATGCAGCGCAAGACCGAGATCTGTGGAAGTCCATGCTTTGTCCAACAGTGGACGTCTATCGATTGATAAAGAAGCAGAACAAACGTTCAAGTACCTACTAAGCAGGCAAGCGCCGATCCAAAGACGCTAGGTACTGACGCAGCCTCGTGGCTTATGGTTGGGTGTGTGTGGTATCTAAATAACTGTGAGCGAAAACTTGCTCGCGCCTGACCGCTCCCACCAAGGCTCCTGTCAGGCACACACACTTACGCAATGCGCATGTACACAACGTAACCACAAGTAAAACGCCCGTAACTTCCTGAGATAAATCCTATACTTCTGCCAAATCAGCACCGACGAGTGCCAACAAGCGCCGATATGCTCCAATGAATTCTTGTAAGTGTTCCATTGCTTTCCCCTTTATTTTACAAGCTTGCGTTATGAAGTGACATCAGCGCCTTATAGATTGACGCCAGTTGCTTGCTTTCCACTTGAACGCGGCCTTAGATTAAGTCAATGTAAATATTCTGAATTAGGTGTGGATGCTTGTTTGGATCGAGTTGTTTACCTTAAAAGTGGCGTAATAAATCTTGATGATTTAAGTCTTGTGCACATTCCAAAAAATGTCCGTATAATCGACTCCACTAAAGCAGTCAAGGTCCTAGGATTTTGCATTAGTAAGGTTTTTGGCAGGTTCATTGAGTTATCTTATTTTTATGTGATCACTTTGACACAATTATTGCACTGCTTATAATTTTTCTATAATCCTTTCCCTTCCCATTTACAGTCAATTTAAGTCATAATATTCTATAATTCTGGGGTTTAAATCCATCCATCCATCCATGTACCTGATACACAGAAATAGATTTTATCCCAGAAAATAAGAGAACTCCCGCGGCAATTAAAAAATCTTAATCCACGCGAACGAAGTCGCAACTCGCGGGCATCATCTAGTACTTAATAAGTAAATAAAATCAATAAGAGACAGTTCTTTCGAAATCACGGGCACTTCCTTTTTATTTATTATTAATATTGATATAAATATAAGGTGTTATTTCACTTGGCTGATTATTTATGATACGTCTTATGAACCCTCAGCACTACTCGATTGATCAGTAAACACGGTGTAATTGGAAGAAGTTTGTATCAATATGGGTGAACATACCTGAAATAAATGAATTTGAATAATTAATATTCTTGGTACATATAGCGATACCGCTACCGTGCGACGGAATCACGACATTGAGACCAAACTGAAATTTCGTAAGTAGGTACCTACTTACATTGAAGCAACATCCTAGAAGGCGTTTTTGACCTCATCGATGTTTTGACCCAATTTCCCATTTCTGGGAAACTATGAGTACCACTTAAAAAGGTCAGTCACACTGCACCGCCACACTGCCGGTACCTTATATTGTATAAATATTTTAATAATAAAAAAATATAATAAGTA
The DNA here is from genome assembly GCA_933228805.2 of Hipparchia semele. NCBI lineage: Eukaryota > Metazoa > Arthropoda > Insecta > Lepidoptera > Nymphalidae > Hipparchia > Hipparchia semele. Next base: position 9,312,206 of record OW121713.1, on the reverse strand, counting down.
TACTAATAGCTTTTGCCCGCGACTTCGCTCACGTTTTTCAAACCCCTATTATACTCCCATATTGAATTTTCATAAATCCCTTAGCGGATATCTACGTCATAATATAATAGCTCTATCTATATGCCCAATTATAGCCCGATCCATTCAGTGCAATGATTTAAAATGTGCTTTGATAGATCAGTCAATAAGTTAGTCAGTCAGTCAATCAGTCACCATTTACTTTTATATATATAGATTTTATAATCGCAATATGTTATTGCAGTATTTATTGACCGAGGTCTCTGAGACCTCACTTCACTCGAGACAAATAAAGGTATAAAGGAAGGCCAAAATTCGAATCAGTGAATCGCTTTATTTGAATCATTTGGATCATCGATTTTCAACTAGTACAGAAAGTAGGTATATTCCTGCGCGATTATAATAAAATTTACAGGCAATATTTATTTAATAAATACGGACTATCGCATTTAATTATTGATATTTGTTAAGGATTTAATGCATATTAGTTTTTACAACTAGAAGAACAAAATAAAAAAATACGTGACAAAATAATGTTAACATTTGTCATTAAAGCTTCAAAAGTAGTAATTCCCGACCTTTAGCATATTTCGCTCATTCGTGTCAACGAGAGCGTCGCGTCGATCGCGCGCACAGATCGAGATTCGCTTGAGCCAAATGATGCATTGTAGTCGGGTTAGGGATTCGAATCAGCAGATCACTTTGAAGAAACGGCTCACTGAGTCGATTCAGTAAAGATTACACACGCCTAGTTTAGAACCTGCCTTTAGGGTATGACCTACTTTAAATATTCAATTTTATCATCAACGTACCTAATAAGCCGACTTATGAAGAAACACATTCACTGACATAAAACCGGGTATCTTAATATACTCAACACCTTTATAAGAAGAAAATTCACATATTCAGAATAGATAGCTACAGTCATTAAAGGCTTCAGTGAACAAATTCCCAAGATACATTTACCCCGCGTTCACGTAAACATGTTCCGGCCTAATAAAGGCAATGATAATTTCACGTTTTATGTTAGCTTTCGGAGGGACTTGCTAAGAAAAAATAAATATACTACCATTACATCTGTTTCCTTGACACTCCGTGCAGAAACTTGCTATATTACTACATTTCTAGAGTAGCAAAAACTTATGCAGGACAAGTTCAACAGTCGTGCTATACGTCATCGTTTATTGACGCTGAACTTTTTTACCAATATTTTATAACGCCATGTCTACTATGCAACATGAATAAAAATTATAAATTAGAATTAATTATGAAAGGTGTATTAAGGAAATTCAGTACAGTAGGTACAATATAATATTATTGCAGTAAAACAAATAAAATTTCACAGTAAGAAGAGCATAATATATTATAGCCTCAATAGCCCAACGGTTAAATGTGCGGACTGAAAACTGTAAGGTCGCAGGTTCAAATCCCCCGTTGCACTATTGTCATACCCACTCCTAAAACAAGCTTTCCGCTTATTTGGAGGGGATAGGAGGATATTAGTCAACTTCAGGTTGCCTTATATTCTTTTTAAAAATATAAAAATTAAATATAAGAACACTGAAATTAATATTTCGTCTGGTGGGAGGCTTTAGCCGTGGCTAGTTACCACCCTACCGTTAAAGACGTGCCGCCTAGCGATTTAGCGTTCCGGCTCGTTGGCGTGCAGAAACCGATTAGGGGTTTGGGTTGAATATACACTGCCATACCCTTTCCAAATTAGCCCGCTACCATCTTAGACTGCATCGTCACTTACCATCAGGTGATATCGCAGTTAAGGACTATCTTGTCATCGAATAAAAAAATTTTAAACTTATCTACATCTTTGTAATCACGGTTGCTCATTTGATGTATAAAGTATGCTACTCTATAATCTGACTCAATGCGTCTTATCCGCCAACTACCCTCAGGACAAGAAACAAAACTAATTGGAACCTGCTAATGGGGCATTCGGTGTTCCATATACTCGTAGTAAAGATACTACTCCACACGGGCGTTAACGAGCCAAAGTTAGATATCAAAGTATCGTTGCGATAGAATGAATACCTCGTATGTCGTATTTTCAGAAGATTTCCCCCCCCCCCCCCCGTTAACAAAAAAAAGTCAATAATTATCTACTTTTTACAAAAAGTTGAACTGACGGCGACGATAGAAGCAACTAAAAAAGGAAAAATAAAATATAAATTTTTTTAGTCTTACTAAACAAGCTCCTAAAGTAATTTTGATTCGGCGACAAACTTTTTTAAAAGCATAATAATTACGAGCTGTTTTTTTAAGAATGGCTGCGAGATACCTTTTAAAAAAGCTTGTCGTTGACTCAAAATTAGTTACTTACATTAGTTTAGTAAGACTAAAAAAATTTTTAGTTGCTTTCCCTTTTTAGTTGCTTCTATCGTCGGTTAATTTTTTTGTAAAAAGTAGATACTTAATTATTTTTTACTTTTTAGTGGCTAATTTTTCTTTTGAGCGATCCGTTTTTTAAAAAGAAAATAGAAAACGGATAATCCAGTACAAAGTTATGCGTGATAGAATCGGTTAACAGGTAAACTACCCTTAGGTGTGGAATTTATTTTTCAAATTAATTGAGACCAATTTTGAGGTAAACCCAATTCAATAAGAAAAAAATTATCAAAATTGGATAACCCAGTACAAAGTTATGCGTGATAGAATTGGGAAAACCATGTATGTACCTTTAGAGGTAGATAGAATTTCTTTTTCAAATATTTTGGTTCATCGCAAAAATGAACGATGTACTGTCAAGTTTTATAGGTATAGAAAATATTAACCTTTAAGCAATTTGCCTTTAAGGAAAACAAAAAAAAATACATTTGTATTTTATTCTTAAATGCTAAGAGTTTGCTTTTGACGCTTAAAGTATTCACGCCTGATGGATGAAATTATTCTCCTTGAGTAGCTTTCAATTTGCATCCTAATTTTGTTACAGGAGTTTTCCTTCCCTTCTTTTTACAGCTTATATTATTTTATTATATATAGGTATTCAGAGCATTTGCCGATGGAATTTTACGTCAACAAACACGACCGATCAGTCCCTTGGTACCTATCGGTACAGAGTTAATCAAAAAGCTACTTCCGTTTTTCTTAAAATAATATAAAGTGGGCCACTTTTGGCGTCGAGAAATTAACTATATAATATAGAGTTGCTGAAAACTTAGTTATATTGAAAAACATTAGTTTTGTATTTTGAAATAGGTTTTGTCCTGGTACTTTTTTGGTAACTAAGTTCTCAGTTTTTTTTTTTTTGTGAAATTCACTGGAGCGTAAGTCAAACCCCACTTGATAATTTGGTATACCGTATACCCATAACCATACTATCATCAAAACAGAAGCATTATCTTAATTTTGATACGAAGCTTTTTGATTTGATTGAAGATTTGAGCGGCTCTTGCTAAGGAAGCCATTTACGCCCAGCTTCCTTAAAAAAACTTGTGACAACTTAGCAAAAAGGTTTTGACTGTAAAGAAAATAGTTTGCAATTAAGCGTTTCGCCATAGGTATTATAGCATTCGCTATACTTAAGCCAATAAATAACTAATCCTACTAATTTAAAATTGCAATATTTTTTGTGAAATTCTCTGAACCAATTCTTAAGCATTTTGAAAACGTAACTTGAGCCTGCCCTGGCTCAGGTGATAGTATTCAATGTGCGCCCAGCCTTATGTGTAAAAACTTATAACTATGTGCTTAACATATAACTTATTTATAAACCTTTGCTTAACAGAAACACGGATCTCGAATGAAATGTTCGGCGTGCAAGATAGTGGCCCATCAAGCGTGTATAGACATCCTTTATGACCGGGTGCAGTTCTCGTGCAAGCCGACCTTCCGGGACGTGGGAGTACGCCAGTACAGGGAGCAAACTCTGACCCACCACCATTGGGTCCATCGACGTACTGAAAAGGGCAAGTGCAAGGCCTGTGGCAAGGTAAAATGAACTTTAACATCTACAATTTAACGTTTATTTTTGAAGGTCACCGTGTGTTGTATTCAGTAAATAAATATTGGTGCATGTTTTAGAATTTGTGCACGTTGTGTTTTGTGTTTTTAACATTGTTGGCTAAACATTGACCCATTTCTATGCTGTACAAACTAAATTTTCATTACACAGTAGCATTGAAATTCAATTTTACTAATAAAGATTCGTAGACTTGTATTTGACCATAATTCATTTCACAAGTTTGAAATTATTTACTTTTTGGTGAATTCAACATTAAGATATAGCAATACCCACATTAAGATATACCAAAAACAAGTTTATCATCCTCATATATTAGCTTCTGTTTCAGGCTTTCAAGCGTTTTATTAGCTTACTCTATCTGATTATGGAGGTTGAAGGTGGGCTCTCAAGCTGAAGTCTATAGACCACACTCTCAGTCAGCTCTGACACAAGATAGAATTAAACCGAGACAGACTTATGTCAAAGCATATTTGTGTCTCGTTTTAACCTCTATCTTGAGTCTGAGCTGAGTCAGAGCACGCTCTATAGACCTCAGCATCAAACTCGTTGACGGCATTAGAACAGTCTTGTCTGAACTCCTTTTTTTTCATAAATTTTTTAAATAAATAAAACAGAAATACAATTTCTTAAATATGATAATATGATGTTAGGAGATGGAAGGGTATTTAATAGAAGTCGGTTAAAAATGGTAGGACAGTCTAATTTGGACCCACTTTTTTTTTCATTTTCTCGAGCACGTTAGATGAGAATTCTATTAAAAATAACCGCACTGCAGATAACTGCCTTAATGAAAACTGTGTCATTAATTTCATGCAGTTACATTAATTACGTTGAAACTTTTATTCATAAATCATAATACGCATGAGATATTACAAATCATTTTAATGTTGAAATTCACAAAGCGCCCTCGTAATACCTGAGCTTAACTAATTCAGATTTTAATTACGTATTACGGAGGATTTTGCAGTTGGCTTGTAATAAATTATTGTAGTGACAACAAAAGATGCGATTCTAAATTAAAACGAGAATACGGGAAAAACGAGGGAGTGAAGTGCGGTTTTTAGTTCTTTAAATATATTGTATCTAATGTGCAGATATTTTGTGCGTTAAAAAATTCATCACTAACAAATAGATTTATATACAACACTAACAAATACATTTATATACGTGGACAGTGACCGGCTTCTTGAATTATATTATTTATAACTGAAATCGTTACAACTTGAGTCGCGCTGTATAAGAAAATCATTCGCATAGCACTTGGCAGCTTAGTTTAAGAAGCTGGATTAGGTTGCATTTCAGAGAATCCTTATTCATCTCTCCATCAGAGAATCCTTATTTCCCTTCTAATAAATATTAAAAAGTGTGCTCGCTTGTTGATTTACCTATCTTTCAATTACAAAACAACGGATCGACGTGATTTATATGTATCTAGAAGACTTGGAGAGTGTCATAGGCTATCTTTTATCGCTAAAAACACAGGGTTTCCGCATGATTTTTAAAAACCAAAGTCAACGCGGATGGTACAAAAAAAAATCGCCTACGCATTCTGAACATTTCCACCCTGTGATAGTCATGTATCAGTAGTTTTAACACAATGTTTTATTCATACACGAATTTATGCGTTCGTTATTTATCTTTCCCTAGAAAAGCAAACAGAACCTTGGAACTTGTTTTCGAATGACCTTTATGTAATATTCTGTGACAACCAGAAACAACTCTCACCCTTTTGCTCGACACAGTTCCTGTTTGACATTAATTATTTCCCTCGGTGCTTCTGTAATTACCTGAAAAGAGTGTAGTTTCTATATTCATGAGACACCTGAAAGACTCATTTACTCGAAGTCGACACGTAATAATGTCCCAAGAGTAAGTCCGAATATATATGAAGCGATTTATAAAAGCTGAAAGTTTCTTTGGTGGTTTTCGTTGTCAGATTATATCTAAAAAGTTTTAGTCCCCACGACTTCGTGTTGAGTTAGGTTTAGGGTGGAATTTTCAAAAACTGCGAAACGCTAGCATAAGTTATATAACTTGAAAAATGACGGACTTTCATAAAAACTTTCACCCCCCATTTTATCCCCTTTTGGATGAAATTTCAATAATTTAATTCTTACCACGGGGCGGTAATGGGTGGTTAGTCACCTTTGATTTTCTGAATTATTAAATTGCAGGTTCTTAAATATGGTTTCTTAATTTAGGTCACCATGGCTTCTTTCCATTGTTAGTTGGTTATAATTTTCAACCTTGTAAATTTTTTATACCTATATATTTCATATCATTTCAGATTATACCTCATTCTATAATACAGAATAAATCATTTAACTTGTAACTTATAGTTAAAAAATATTTTAAAATCTCGTCTCATACTCACCGTGGTTCTGCTGCTGGTGGGTTTAGTTCATTAGAGATAAGTGACAGAGATCCAGCACACCTACAAACTTTCAGCTTTTTTGAAGAACCTTCTAAAAATTTCCTACGTGATCTCTGACTATAAGCTCGGCCTTCACGGTGGAAATTAATTCTTTCACCCCATCGTACAATACTAGCTTAATATTGAATTAGTTTAAAAAAAGAAATCATAATTACTTTTAAAAAATACGCTACATTTAAAAAGTTGGTAGTACGATATAACGACACCGTGAAATCAATTATTTTCTCATTTATAACCTCTACAATCTTGTAGAGGTTATAAAGAAAATAATTGATTGAAAAACAGATGGATTGAGAAACAGAAACAGTATGACTGCAATCTATATAAATCTTTTTAAAACATCGTCCAACATCGTACAAAGAAATTAATCATAATCACTAATGCAACACTAATGTACCTACCTATTCATGTTCTGATAAGCTCTTCTCATTGCAAAACTTAGGAATAGACTTTACTCCGTTAATAATGATCCAGCTTTGGTGGCCAATCTCCACGAAGATGAGTCATCTACGTGGGAGATATTATAGTCCACAAGTGTATGCGATACATAGTCCGATGGGACCGAAATCCGGTACCGGAGAGGATAGGCGCAGAAGCAACGGCTTTACGTGCTCTCCGAGGCACGGAGATGGTCACCAAATCTGCTGGTAGCTTCGAGCTGGTACGCTTTACTGAGAATTTCTTGGCAGAAAAATCACGAATTATTTTAAGCCCGACCCGGAAATTGAACGCGGGACCTCGTCATCTGCAGTCGAACATACTAACTACTATATCAACGAGGCAATCAACAATTAACATACTACTAGTATTGTGAAAGCGAATGTAATGTATGTTTATCTGTTACCTCCTCACGGCGGTATAACCACTGAAAGGGAAATTAGGGACACGTACATAGCTTACTTTTATCTTACTTAAATAAAACAGGGTTTTAAAACATAAAACCATGCGGATGAAGTGTATTCTACCAATTTAAATGTTAGCCTTTTATCGTACAGCCCACTCTGAATTGTATAGTTAGATTAGTTCACAGAAGTAATTCCCTTCGTGGGACGTGAGCTTTACTTTTGCCTATAAACTCAAAGTTCAAAGACTTGGCTCTTGCATTAATTCATAGCTTCGGGCTACTTAATATGAGTAGTTTTAGGCAGTAAAGCCGAACCCTACATACATTATACCATATAATATTCTAGTTAACTTTATTACATACTTTCAACTTATTCAATTCATGAATATTCAATTTCTTTTCATTGAAACAATGGTTTTGCTGAAAAAGTGTGCAGTATTATATTTTTTATTCTCTCTATTATACTATTCATCGTTAGGGCCATTACACTATAATATTATAAAAGAAAAAGTTTATATGTATGTGTATGTGTTGTGTGGTCTTACCTAATGATATATGATAATGCAGTCACTCAGTTAGGTGCGAGAAAAAAATTTATAAAAGAACTCTTCTTTGAGGTATAAAAATAGGTATGTTTTCTTTGTCGAACATACCTAATATACCTACCTACTTTATGTCTTTAAAAACTGCGAACACTATATACCTATAATAATAATCCAGAGATATTCACTCGTTTAATAAATATCGTACCTATTTCTCCAGTAAAACATTCCCACCTTTTGTTTCGTAAAATATTCCATGTAATTTGAAACGTTAATTGTGCTTCGTGTCCAGATCACGAGGCGCCCGCCCTCAGACTGAAACGATTTGCATATTCGGATTGCATGAAACACGAAAAACACCATATTCGGTCGCTCAACGTAAAATTAAAACTTCATTTTTAATGACGTGTTAGCATATCGCGTATACAGGGCACTCATGCTGTTATAAGCGTAAAGAACTACGTGACAAGTTCACTCCAAATCTTACCTTATTACCACAACGTACAGTTGATTTTTCATTTATTATTGTTATTGCGATTCATTTTGTATTGCTTTATGATGATCGTTTGCTATTGTAAAGGACAATGATGGAACATATTCAGTGGAAAATCTAGATTTAGTCACGACATGCTTTTATTATTCATATATTATGTACGATGTCGCTGTTGTTCATAAATTATTTAGGGCTTCTGAATTTCATCGGCGAGTAGTCCTTTATTGTTGAGCTTAGATTAAGTCGCCCTGAGCTCGCTCCCTTAGCGCGCCCAATACAAACGAAGTTCGATTCTTATTTTGATATTAACTAATCTAAATCAGAGAAATTTCGTTAGAATCTATCATTGTCAGTTGTTTATTAGATTTCTGAAAATATGTTAAGATTTAAAATTACACTCTCTCAAGACTCAAAAACATTTATTCATCTATCGCAATCTATTGAAGATTGGGTCTTCCCTCAAAACGAGAAGTCAAGTGCAAATTGGTAGGCTTTAAGAACATTAATATAGACAACTCTAATTCTCTAGCAAGCAGTTTTCTACACGTACTTTATCATTAATAAAAAGTGATATTTAATTGCCTAAAACGCACAGAACTCCGTTGTTAAGGTACATAGATGAGCATCTCTTTTTTGTATGATCCTAAACTGTGAGCCCTTATAACACAAATATTGGGTTCATAATCTTTAGATCTTGACTATAGAATAGAATTTGGTTGGTTAATTCAAAAATTATTCAAATTACGCTTGTATGGAGCGCACTAGGGAGAAACTTATCTTAATCTTCCAAACGGCTAAATTCGAAACTCTGACTTTGAATTGACCTACAATTTCAGCTTTAAGTTTTAATACCACTGATTATTATGTCTGAAATTGTCCTTTGCCTTTGTGTTTATTAATTGGGTATTTGACAAACATTTTTTATACACTTTCTTAAAATAAAGCTTTTTAATATTATTATAACACAATGTCATTTTTCTTTTTTAAAATCTTAAGTATAATAAAATATAGAGCTTTTAAATTTCCCGTTAGAAAAAGAGTGCGCTATTGCAACATGACGTCATGATTCAGTAGCTCCATATACTCTCCATTCGAAGTTTCGTTTCAGAAAGAGACGGATACAGTCGCATTAAAACAGCTTATAACTTATTTGTTTTTTAACCGATTTATTTTCTGTTTTTACAAATTCAGTCGAATACCCAATTATGTTTTTGTTATTTTTTAACCTTTGCACTAGTCTGCATGTGTGTTGCATGGTTGTTTTGTTGTGACAGTCATTCCGGCGCCGATGCTGTGGCTGGTGTCTAACACCTCAAAGTTCTGTAGACAAGGCTATTGAATTACATGACGACCTAGGAAATCGTGTGCGTATACTAAGTAGAGCTTATATGCTTAAGTGCTGACCTTTTGATTTGCCATAATTGCTTTTATTGTTCAATTTTTAATGTAAACTTTATGTAAAGGATCCTTTTAAAAATTTCTGTCTTATTTACAGTCACTCCAAGCAAAACTATCATTTAGTTCTAAAGAAATTGTTGCGCTAAGTTGTTCCTGGTGTAAGGATGCCTATCATAACAAAGAGAGCTGCTTTAATTTACAGAGGATAGGAGAAGAGTGTTCATTAGGTATGTCATAACTTATTTATATCTTCTCTTCTTATCATCGACGTCCCTGCTGGTCATAAATCTCTTGCATAGACTTCCACATGTTCCGCGCCGCCCGCATCCAGTGACTCGTTTGATGTCTTCGGCCCATCTTTTGGGGGGTCTGCCGACCCTGTGCTTTCCAGTTAAAGTAACCCCTCTATCACCTTCGGACCCCAACGTCGATGAGTTCTTCGAACTATGTGCTCCGCCCATTGTCACTTCAGCTTAGCAACTCGATAATATATATCAATAACCCTAATTCTCCTAAGGATCTCACCACTTCTAATTTGATCTCAGGGATACTTTGAGCTCATAGCTGTCTTCATCGTGCGCTTAATCACCCTGACCCTTTTTATGAGGCCCATTAATGTGATTCTTACTTGTCATCACTGGCAACGCGCACCGTTCGAAGACTTAATATCACACCTTTAGAATTAACGTAATACCTAACTCAAGATACCTGTAGCTTCTGTTTAAATACATTTAATTTAAATTTAATATAATGTTACTAATCATACAGAAAAAGAAATTATATAAAATAGCAAAAAAGCAACTTTTTCCAATACTCTTTCATTTCAATTCCAATTTTCTAATCCACTTTTGAAGCCTTTTTTGCTCATTTCCCACAAATAGCATTTTTTTTGATAATTCTAAAGGTGCGATATATGTATACCTAAATCTAAGTTTATTAATATTTTATTGTTCAAATTTTGTTATCGTTTGAACATTGTTATTAAATCCGCCACTCTTCCAGGTACGCAGTGCAATATAATAGTCCCGCCCTCGTGGATTGTCAAACTCCCGAGAAGGGGTAGCTTTAAGTCTTCATTAAGAAAATCCCCGAAAAAGAAAAATACAGCAAAGAAGAAAGGAAAGGATTCGAAAAGCGAACAAAAGACTTTTGTAATAAAACCAATTCCAACTGCCAACGTCAAACCGGTGCTGGTATTTATTAATCCGAAGAGTGGAGGAAACCAGGGGGCAAAACTCCTGCAGAAATTCCAATGGCTGCTCAACCCGAGACAGGTGTTCGATCTGACCCAGGGAGGACCTGGCCCTGGGTAAATATATTTACAATTTTTTTATTAGTTTAAGATTCCAGTATTTTAAAGAAATAGAGAATGACCAGCGAAGCAGCGGGCAGTCTGTCATAACGTATTTTGTCTTCGGTTTACTGTCTGTCACTCTGTGTATCTGTTTATACCTGCAAATCTTCCGAACTTCTTACATATTTGTAAACTTTTTGATTCGAATAATAACATTCTGATCTTGGCGAGCACAGAGATAGCTTACATTCCGCTAGCTTTAACTTGCATTGCAGACGAACAAGTTACTTTTATGCCGGGAATAGAAAGTTTTTTCCCGGCATTTTTATTTAATATTGCGGATCGTCGTGTTTTTTTTTTTCTTGGTTATATTCGAGATTCACATAGGCTATTTATTATGCTGGAAAAACAAAGGGCTTCCACGATATTTTTAAAAACCTAACTTGAGCAAAGTCGCGGGCAAAAGCTACTAAAATATAAAATATGAGATGTTTAACGCTCGCGTAGCACGTCTACGCTTGCCTACGATAATACTTAAAGATAAACGCCTACAATCTACTTCGGAAATTCGCTGAAATACGCGTAGCAGTGGTATTCAAATAGGTATTGCAGTATACGTAATAGGTATAAGTACTTACATGTTTCAATATCATTTTATATACGTCAATTACTGGATTTGGTTGGTATTTAACTGCATACCAATAAAACCTTATTTAGTCGAACTAAATATTCTAGTGGAACAGCAATGCATACCGAATTGTGCATACCAAAATAAATCATACTCTGAATCTATTTAATTCATTAAACAAAATTATTTTTAAATGGAATACTCATGTAACAACTGAATGCTGACTGAACAATTGAATAGTGAAATATATTAGAGTAGGTACAACACAAAATAATGCAAAATCATCATTAAATTCTACACAATTTTTTTATTTTATTTCATCACTGTTGAGACAAGTTATAGACCCAGAGTACATTTCACCATGTATGTAATGTGCATATTGATGCACATATTTACATGCGCCTTAATTTTTTGTTTGAACTTACCGGTTTGCGCGGAACATTATAAAATACAAGTCTTTTTGTGCCGTCGGTTAAGACCTCGTGGTACTATTTTTTTCTCTTTTATAAGCAAACATAAATGCTAAATGGCTTTAAAGAATATTTTACAAAATATTACAATCGTAAAATTGTAAGCGTGCCCATGCTTATTTTTACAAGACATGAACATTTTAAAACGTTTCAGGTCTCGAGGGAGAGATTTTATAATTCATTCGCGTATCGTACGCTTACTGTTTTATAATTTATTAAAACGTTCTGGCACAATGCGAGTTTTTATACGTGGTGCCCGCGACTTCGTTTACGCGTATTTATGTTTTATAAAAATCCCATGGAGACTTTTGGATTCCGAAAAAGAACTTTCCTGTAACATCTTTAAGAAAATTAATCCCCTGTGCTAAAGGAAAACTAAAAACTTCGTTAATATTAATCACATAATATAATTTCTAATTATATCAAACTTTAAATGCGTAACGGGTGGCAACTGTCAAGATCGGCCACTTTTATTTGTACTGGAGTAATAAAATGTTTTTTTTTTTTTACTTTTTAAAATAACATTACTAAATGATAATGATTTAAGATAGAATGAATTGAATTAATGGCAAAAACGTCACTGGAAAAGTATGGACATATCGTTTGAACAGCTGTAACTATTTATTGGGTTAAACTAGAAAATTGAACCCTACCCTAAAAAAGAAGCTATATGCCAAATTTCGTTGAATTCGATGGAGTAAAGGTTAAAACACAATAAGTACATAAAAAGTTAATTTGAATAGTCGTAGAATTCACATTGTGTACGTTTTGTTACGGTTCAGCAATGCCGCTTCAAGGCAGCTAATACTCGCTAGCGCCGAGCTTTGATCGTTTCACAAAGACTTTTGCGTTGAAGTGTTCCCACTTTCATCTAGCGTTAAAGAGAATTAACGCAAAGTTCAACATTTTTCACTCGAGAACTTAAATTGTGTCATTAATCCGTCTTTATGTAAAAGCTAAGTGTATTTAAAGTTCACTAAGTTTAATAAAACTACACAAAGTGCGAGTCTTACTCGTGCACTTAGGGTTCCACTACTCATTAAATAAAAATAAACGACCAATTGCAAGCCACAGTCAGTGTAGGGTTCCGTAGTTGCCCATCACAATATTATGCGTACTTAGAAGGGTGTACAGTAATTTTTCATAATATATTTTTTTAACTTTTTAAAATTACATCACAAAATAATCATGCGCCTGGTAATAAATTAATAGCAAAAGCTCAGGGTACAAATTACCGTACAACTGCTGCGTCTTCATCATTAGTATAAAAATGTAGTTCTTGAATATCAAAGTAACGCTGCTCCCATTCAATACTAATGGGATCTACGGCATTTACTACGAAATTTTGTTTTTAAAAGTTAGTTGACTATTACTCTTACACGTGACAGTTTTTCTTTTAACTTCGTTATAATATATACTACTATCGTACATACTTTTTCAAATATCTAAAATCAATAGTTTAGTTTTTAGAGGGAGTGGACACCCTATTTGAAAGAATTTTATTTCTTTAAACATCTAATTTTTATTAGTAATTTATTTTTCTTTAATATTTCGCAAACACATCCCTAAGTCGAAAAAATGTTCAACCTTCCTTACTAACCTTCAATATTTTTGAAAGATCTTTCCAATGATACTCCACACAATGAATTAAACGAGAAAAATATCATCCCCCATGTAGCGACATCCTTTCATTTTTCCCGTAATTTATAAAAAATTAAGCTTAAAATCTGCCAAAACGTTACTCGGCGATGGTAAAATTGGCACAGTCATCATTCTAAGATCCTCCTTAGATCGTGGCAAAGTTTCCGTGGTCGTTATTTTCCAGTAGGTTTAATTCAATTTTTCATCTTAACAATTTTATTACATTTAACATCAATCACAAGAGTTGTCTCCGACAAAATATTACAGTAGGCAATGGAGGAATTTTGTAATGAAGGGTATTCAATGTTGATGCTATTCAAAAAGTTGTATGAAGTTGACAGCAGATATTCCTTTCAAGATTCATTCGTTGTAATAAACTTAGCCAGCCAACTGACTGAGCTTTCCACGGACTGTTTCCCACTGTTTAGAGCTAATCTAATGGATGAATCAGAGAGATCAATTATTGAATAAACGGAAATTGATGGGCAATTATCCATTACTGTGCACAAATACTATAATTACGTTATGAATATCTGTATGTTATGTACTTATATTGGAAAACATACTCGTATCGATTATTATATCTAAAGTTGTGGTATTTATTTGTTTTTTTTTTTTTTCAAATAACTAGTGGTTCGCCCCGAACTGAGACCTCGCGATATCCCATAATTCCCAAAAGTTTTAATTATATATTGTAATAATTAACTTTTAACATTAGACGCAATAAAAAAAATAATAGTTGACATAAAACTGTTTTACTGACACAGCGCCATCTATAGTGAAGCATTATAGTGAAGCATTATAGTGAAGCATTATAGTGAAGCTATTAGCTTCACAATAATGCTAATAGATGGCGCATTAAAATTAAATAATTTCGTTTCTTTATAACATTTATCTAATTTTAGTATTTGTTGTTCAAGTACAGGATATAACTGAATTTTCAACCAAGTTTCACGTTCTAATATTCAGTAATTCTTGACATATGGCTCAAATTAAAATCTCCACTTTGAAACCCCCCCATTTGGTCAATTTTTAGGGAAAAATTAAAAAAAATATATTTTTGTACTCTGTTCAAAGTCGTCTTTAAAAAGATATATCGCAAGTCTATGTAGAGCAACAAACAAGATTTTACTTCAAATACGCTTCTATGAGAGCCCCCCTGAAATAAAGCTTTTTATATTTTTTTATACAATGTTCGGCTGAAGGCCATCAGTTTACATATTATATTTAAATTTGAAGTAATTACGTTCAGTAATTCAGAAGTTATAGGGCTCTGACAGACATTTAGACGAACACACTTCTCTGTCTAGTAGGCAAGCGCCCTAGTTGACTCAGAGAACTTCGCTTCGCTCGTTCAATTATATTCTAATAAGTGATGATCATTCATAGTTGGAATGACAACTTTCGTTCAGTTTAATCATTATATTTGAAAAATATTTTATTCGATATACCTTACATGTGGCTTGCTGATGGATTCACCTGTTATGGCTTATTAATATATATGTAATAACAATTTTATACGACTGTAACCATTATCGTTTCGTATTAATAATACGTTTGTGCATGTTTTTGTACCATGTACCTAACTGTAATGTAATGTAATTAATTACTATGTGTTGCACTTAATGTTTACTTTTGCCGTGGAAGATCCTAAATCATAGTGAAATTGCATTGAAGTCTACCAGAATGTTTTAGAAGTTATGAGTGACTGATAAAAATATGAATGTAGACTGCGACTTTGTTTAATAGGTACTATTAAAATTTTCGGATAACACACAAAATATCAGCTCAGAAATAAAATAACAACATCCAACAAACACTAAGTTTAACTCTGAATTTCATAAAAGAAAGTTTAATAACTATTTCGCACTCATAATAAGTTCATGAACAAAGTTACACCCACTAGTGAAATACACGAATTGAGTAAGCTTATAAGGATAACAAAATATAACGAATTAGCGGCTTATGTTTATATCTACTATATAAAAATAAGTCGGGTTTTCCTTCCTGACGCTATAACTCCAGAATGCACGAACCGATTTCCACGGTTTTGCATTCGTTGGAAAGGTCTCGGGCTCCGTGAGGTTTATAGCAAAGAAAATTCAGGAAAAATTCCACGCGGACGAAGTCGCGGGGGCAAAAGCTAGTTAATTGATAAAACATAATATTAAGAGGCAGCATAATAGCCGCGATTTTATTTTATTACTCAAGCACTTCTTCACTGAGCAACCGTACGCGTAGCAACTAAACCGATGAAATTAGTGATTTGGCTATTAGTCTATCGATCCCACATGATTTCAGTGAAGTACTCAAACGCCAGTCGTATTATTCAGCGTGAGGTTCGCTTTATTGGTTTTGCATCGGAGGTAATTATGCTTGTTTCATCGCGGGAATAGATTCAGCATCAAACTGCGTTAGACTTAGGACAGATAGTTCGCTTTTGTCAAACAACGGATTAGATAGGCTACAAAGACCTCAAAAGATAAATTATTATGAACAGCAGTTTTGTTCATATTTTGGAAACTCTTTTGGGGATAGATCCTGACCTGATGATATTATTAGTACTCGTATTATCGGGCCAAGTTTCGTCAGTCAAGCATAATAAAAATACCAAATGGTCGGTTACTCACTGAAGCATTTCCTATCTAAATCATATCACGTTTAGATATATAAACCAATCAGATGTCACCGTAAAATAGGAAACTCTAAAGCTATTCTCTAACTAATGTACCTATTCCAAGGATTTATTTGTGTGCTGTGAACGTTTAGTTGACTCGAGAGTCGGGGGAACTTCTCATAAATACTTGTCGAGTTTGTGTATTCCAACATTTTGTACAAAATATTCATGAGCGTGCCCTACCTCGTGTCGACAAAAATATGCGCAAGTTGTGCGGCTGACAGGAACTTTAACTAGCAAGGGGGTTGTGGCAATTTTAGTACCTGTTATAATATTATGATTAGCTCGTCAACAAGATTGATAGCTAACAGAGTAACTACTGTAACCTACGTACAGAGTAAAGGGTGGCAAGTTCAAGTCGCCGATTTTTTTAAAATAAATTTTAAAGAATTTTTAAGTGATTTGTATGTTGCAATTAGTTTTTATTCTAGTTTATATTCATGTATTTTACTCAAAAACATTAATAAAAAGACAATTACTCATCATTAAATTATAATATACTCACCAAAAATTAAAACTAAACTAAAAACTATAACTAAGGAAAAAGTCTTAAAAAAGGGATTTTTAATCGATAAATACACATTTACATTTATGAGGGGTACCTATTAGTAGAGAATTAGGGGAGTACCTACTGTTAGGGGAGCTTTGGAAATGTACTTATAGTCGGCTAGCTTCGTAGATCCAATTTTGAGAAAGGTCACAGTAAAGTATGAGTGGCGTAGACGATGATCTACGAAGCCGAGGCTAACCGATACTCTCTGCGCAGATACTGTAGGTATACCGTGACAAAGTTTTTTTTTTTTATTTTTATTTTTAGCGAGCAAACGAGCAGGCGGGTCACCTGATGTTAAGTGATTACCGCCGCCCATGAACACTTGTAGCACCAGAGGCACCACCAATGCGTTACCGGCCTTTCAGGAATTTGTTCCGCCCCTTGAACAACCCCATGTTGTAATTCAGTGGAAACACCGTCGCAGGAAGTTGGTTCCACAGTTTCAAAGTACGTGGAAAAAAGGATCTGGAACATCGGATGGTCGGAGTGCTCCAGGCACCCAGGTGGTGAGGGTGAAATTGTTTTCGGTGGCGAGCGGTGCGGTTGTAGAAGAGAGACGGTGGAATAAGGTCAAATAGTTCTTCAGAACACTCCCCATTATATAGCCGATAGAGTTAAGAGATTTTCTTCTTTTCGCAGTTTAGAGATGTTCCGCAAAGTACACAATTTGCGTGTGCTGGCGTGTGGCGGCGACGGGACCGTGGGCTGGGTGCTGAGCGTCCTCGACCGCATCGGGTCGCGCCCAGCGGTGGGCGTGCTGCCTCTGGGAACCGGCAACGACCTTGCCAGGGCGCTGGGCTGGGGCGGGGTAAGACCTTTTTTATATTCGACGACAAAATTACCCTTGACTGTGATTTCATCTGATAGTAAGGACAATGCGATCTAATTATGGAAGTAGGTTGGTACCTTGGAAGGGATCTTTGCCGGTAGGGCAGACACAATTCACAAAGCATAAATTCTCCAATTCCCCCGCTGGTAATCGCACCCTGACCTCCAAGTTATAAGACCACAACGCACATCACTGCAAATAAAAAATGGAAGAGAAAACAGTCAGTTTCACTATGGTTTCGAATTGAAACACAGAATGGTTGGGGCATAATCTGGATCCGATTCCTGCCCCAGGCCCGAATACAATATTTTGTTTCGTGTTTTATTAACATCATTGATAGGTTATCACGCAATATATCTTCATACTATCCAATATGTCTTACTCTCTGTAAAAAGTATTGAAAGTTTTCATAGATATCTCTTACAATTAAATAGCTATCAAATTTTTTCAGAAAAAAATCAATTAAAAGTAATTAAGTTTTTTTAAAAGAAACTTCCGTAGGGCTAAAATGCTCGCCACGAGATTTTGTCTCGTAAATCTCTATAAAGATTCACATAGAGATTACGAGTAAACGTGTACACAAAATTATCTCGTGGCGCGCATCTTAGCCCTACAGGTTTTGTGGCATATGAATGGTATAAGTTAATGATATGGTTTTCAAGGGATATGAAGATGAGCCGATATCTAAAATCTTGGCTCACATCGGCGAGAGTGACACCGTGCTGCTGGACCGCTGGGAACTGAAGGTGGAGCCCAACGAGGCGGCGTCGGGGGAAGACACGAGCAACGCGAAGCCAGAGTTGCCGCTCAATGTCGTCAACAACTACTTCTCGTTCGGGGTCGACGCGCACATTGCTCTGGAATTCCATGAAGCGAGAGGTAGGTGTCTTCTTGTTGTCTCCTTTTACACCGGCTCCACACGTTGGCCCCAACGTTCGCCCCAGTACCACTCGTTCAACGTGTGGATCTAGAAAATAGCATTGGCGTCAACGTTGGGGCGAGCGTTGGGAGTTGGCTGAGTCGTGTCGGTTTTATCAAAGGAATCTGCGCCAACGTTCGCAATCCGTCTACACGTTGCCGCCAACATCAGTCTTGTGGCACACGTTTCTGTTGTTATCCCCCATCTTCTCTGACGTGACTTTTTCTTTTTTTTTTATTAACAAAATTATACAAATTGTATCTACTATTGTAAAAGAGTTTAGAGCAATTTCTATTTCTGTATCGGACATCTTCATGTTGGCTCCGACGGGACAGAACTAGTACAATAGCCAACATGTGGACGCTTCACGAAATAAGCGGTCAACGTTGGTTGGTTGGAGCCCACGTGGCCGGCCTTATTAAGTCAGGTAAGGAAAAAAAGACTGTACATGATGTTGTTGTTTTAGAGGCCCATCCCGAGAAGTTCAACTCTCGCATTAGAAATAAGCTGTTTTACGGCACGGCTGGCGGCAAGGATCTCATGCAGCGCAAGTGGAAAGGACTGGCAGAATTCGTCACAATGGAGTGCGATGGGAAGGATTATACGCCTGTGCTTCGGGAACATAAAGTACACGCAATCGTGTTTTTAAACATTCCAAGGTAAGGAATTCATTAATTTTTTATAGTTTAGTTTTTTTTTGTCTATGAATATTATTCCTCTATATTATTATTTCCATATTCCTGCAAATAAAAGGTTATTTATTTATTTAATGTAAAAGAAATTGCAGTCCCATACAAATTCTAATTGAAAAAGAGTCCGTGAAAAATAAGATCTCATCTACGAGAAATATGCAAAAATATTAATTTTCACCGATTTAAGATTATTTTTTTTTTGTTTAATTTTACTATTTGAAATAAATTTTAAACCCAATAATATGACTCACTCCAACACATATGCAAAAGTTGGATATAAATCCGGCATTTAGATTCTAAATTAAAGCAAAACTATCTTATTATGGAAAATCGAGTAAACTCTAGCACGGGGGCCGCATAATAGCAGTAAGAGCAATCTAATTTTCTTTTATCTCTAATAATATTGCTGTACTTAGCTACGTAGACACTCTGATAGCGCATGTAAGTTACGCCTAGTAATAATATAGTGTAATGGGACTGAAAACTGAGAGGTCGAGGGTTCAAAGTTCAAACCCTACGCGTTGCATGTTACTCATATATTATGGGCATGCACAAATGCTATTATATATTGTCATGCCCATATTACCATAAACTTTACGCTTAGAGGGAAAAGTGGAATATTAGTCATGTTCAGCATGGCAAATATTCTTAAAAAAAATATTATACACTTACAAAGGAAATGAAAATGATTTTCATTTCCTTTGTGAGTGAATATTATGTAACATTTTTGCACCGTACAGTATGTTTTTATCAGCAACAGGCATTTGCGGGCAAATAATTTACCTACATAATGTTTGCGAATGAAGTAGGTACCTACCTAACACGTGAGATTCTCTAAAAATGAAACACTGTAGAAATAGAAATTCTTTATTTGCATAATATGTGTTACAAACAAAAGATGATAATTTTAATTAAAAGTTCAACACATTAGCCGTAACGGCGTACAAATATTATGTTAGGTAGGTATATAATTTTTAAAGCTACATGTGGTTCTTAAAAATTACTAGTACATTAAATTAACTACTCAGTAATTATTACATTTGGAATCCCCAAATCAATCAACAGTCTAAACAAATCATTTTAATTAATCAACCAATATTAAGTAAATTACAGATAAATCCAATTAATAAAAAAATAAAATAAAATGTTATTAAATAGTAAACTTAAGTTATAAAATAATAAAGATATAAATAATGTCATAACTGAATAAGAAATAATGTCAAGTCAATCAAAAACTAATAAGTAAATAAAGGTGTAAATAATAATTGTTTTTTGTCATGCTGGAAATATTCTTCTACGGAATAGAAATTTTTACCCTGCAACCATTTTTTTAACTTTTACGTAAATTGTTTCATTGGCAGTGACTGTATTTATTAAAAATTTTAACTATGCCGATAGCAATCGCCTCTGATTTGCCGATATTCACTCGCTATTGCCTAAAACGCATTGTTGCAAAAAGTACGTGATAAATTCAGTCAATCACCCCAATTGAGACTGTATCATTGGTTGATGCAATGTTTAGAGAGTCGGCCAGCTGAACAAATTCACGTTCATGGCCGGCAGTTCTTTGAGAAAATCACTACATTGCGACGCCTTTTTATTAATTAAGTAATAGTAAGACCACTTTTATAAGTAACACAATGCACAACGTAACGTTCCTGCGTATATAATTTTCGTGATATGATAAAGTATCTACGTTATTGTTGGTATTTCGTATGTTTTGACAAGTTTTGATAGCGCCCGTTATATTAACGAGTTAGCACGAATCTCTTATTATTTATATGAAATCTTTACATTCATTCAGTAATTTGTAGTTGGCGATTACTCTTTTCTGCGCTAACGGACGAATATTATTTATCTATGTAACTTATAAAAGTGGTTGGGTGTACACCTTTATGCTACATATTTATCGCATGTGTTTGTATTTTATGTAGCTACGGAGGTGGAACTCACCCCTGGAACAAGTCGGGAGGAACCTCCGAGCCCTCGACTGAAGATGGTCTAATAGAAGTTGTAGGATTGACCACTTATCAACTGGTGAGTTATTTTTCATGAAGTAGTTTAACCTAGGTTCTACCTACCTAAACTAAGACAGGTAGGTAATACAAAATGAAACTGAAACATTACATTAATATTCAAATTCAAAATTATTTATATAAGCCAAATACTGGCTCTTATGACAAGTCGAGAATCTACCACAGCCGGTTCGGAAAGCTGATTCTGCTTAAAAGAACCGGCAAGAAACTCAGCAGTTGCTCTTTTTAAAACAAAAATGTTACAATATGTAGCACAGGCAGGATGGTGTTACTAGTTTCTACGGTGTCTAGCATATTATATTATTAAACCTACAGTGTCAACTAGTGCCGAATCTAGACTCATTAAATTATGTACTTAGGTTAAACTTACGTGTAAATTAGATTCGACTCGGCCGCGCTGACGTCGCTCTTTGATACGGGGTTTCATAGCAGTACCTAAGGACAATCTAATTGGATTCGATTCGGCAATCTAACGGACGCTAGGCTTTTTAATCTTATTTTCAATTACAGTCACACAATAAGTCATCTGGAATTCATCAACTGTTTTCATTTAATTTGTGCTCTATTTAAATTTTTTGTGTCCGCCCGAATCTTCGGCTTCGACCAGAAATAACACCTTCTGCCAAAATAGGCCGAAGTTTTGGGCGAAGCCGATGTTTTCTAACGTGCGCTGGAATTGAAGGAATTGTTACGCGTGGGAGGGCGATGAAAAAGAAGGCACATGCGTTGCGCTATCGCCAGTAGGAAATAACCAAATCCAGTTCGAAAGATATTAAATTATTATTATTTTTGACAAAAGTTTTTATGTTGGAAGGTAATTTTAATCATCTTGTTAGGTTGTTTATTAGTTTTGTCAACAAAAACTTTAAAAAATAATTATATTATTAACTTTTACCAATATTAAACGAAACTGTGTTATTGTAGTGATAGCCGATTAATCAGGTTCGGCTTCGGCCAGAAATCGATCTACGGTCGGACACTACCAATTTTATAGGTTCATAGATACTTTACTATGAAGTTATTAAACTTTTTTTTAAACTGTTGATTTCATTGACAGATAGGTTTAAGGTTGCGTTCGCCGCCGGCATCTGCTTTTAAAAAGTAGATAATTAATTTTCCATTATGTAGCCACTATTGCAAGCGGGTGGTCACGGCACATGCATCACTCAATGCAAGACGGCTAAGATCGTCACCACCAAAGTGATTCCAATGCAAGTCGACGGCGAGGCGTGCAGGCTGGCTCCCTCGGTCATCTCTTTGTGCAGGTTGAACCAGGCGATCATGCTCGCTAAGAAGAAACCGGGAAGAGTGTTGGCTCCGTAAGTCTTTACTACACAAGAATAACTCTCACTTCGTCGTCATAGTCTTCTCAACCCATAGATGTCTCCCGCTGGACATGGGGAGCCAGGTTCACCACAGAACACGATCTAGTAGCACTTGTGTCAAGCGACTATATTAGCGATTCGCTTGAGATCGTCCTTCCACCAATAATATTATTTTCATGTAAAATATCTACGGGCGGGCCTGAGGTTAGTCGGTCTTACGACTCGTATACCGTAACGACAAAAGGCATGACGCTCTCCGGTCGTGTTGTATTTCCGTCCCTTCGGACTATAAGAGCGAGGGAATATAGTATAGTGCACCTGCGTTTGCGCACGAGACTTGTGCGCTATAATTTTATCTCCCGCGCAGGAGGCTAATATCTGTGGAGATTTGAGTGGCTGGATTGGATCGCGAGCACATTATTATTATCTTAGGTAGGTATATGATATGCGTCTATGTCTAAAGCAGAGCCTTTGATTTGACAACCTTCCTAACGCAGTGGTGAGCGCTGTGGTCTTATAACTGGGATGTTTCGGGTTCGATTCCCGGCGGGGGCAATTCTGGAATTTATAATTTCTGAATTCTCTGGTCTGGTGGGAGGCTTTAGCCGTATTTTACTACCCTACCGTCAAAAACGTGCCGCCAAGCGATTTAGCGTTCCGGTACGATAGCGTGTAGAAACAGATTGGGGGTGAAGTTACACTGCCATATCCCTTCCGAGTTAGTCCTAGTCATAGTCATAGTCATAGTCATTTATTCATAAATATCATTACACGTCAATCCCCCTACCATCTTAGACTACATCGTCACTTACCATCAGGTGAAATCGCAGTCAAGGACTATATCTAGTCATTGAATAAAATAAAAATAAAATAAATAATTTTTCCTTTAGCCTAACAACAATGGACAAATTGTCCCTCACCGTGAATCTCATAACGATGGTCGATTACGAGCGTCACCATTACGACAAGGAGTTGTTGGCGAAGACAGGTAAACACAGATTTTATTCATCTCATGTCTAATAACGCACTTCTTAAAGTACCTTATAACGCGGTTCCGAGACCATTTTACTCTCTATTGCACCTACTAAATAGCCATTTCTTTCGCTTTTTATCGCCACGTTTTTGTACTAAGCCTGCTATACAATCCCCTAATACACTTCAATTTATTTCACACCTGCGACACTTAAAGCTAGTTGGATGAATAAACTCGTAATGTTATTATGTTTTTAGGCTCAAGGCATAATGGCGCAGTATCAAACCGAAATTATGCGTCTTTACTAAATGGAAAGAAATAAACTGAACGTTATCTCCGCTTTTAATTTATTTACAAAGTTTAGAGTTTAAAGCTAGGTTTACATTCACATTTCAGTGAATATACACTTGATGTATTCATCGTATTCATGTATTCATTCTATGTGACAGCAGTGTTTGAGCTTACGATATTTATTACGACACCTCGTTTAGTAAAATCAAATAAAATGTGTGAGCAAAATATGCATTAGCATTATACGCGCGTCGAAGCGTATTTTTCTTTTGCTTCGCATGAAGTAGCTGCATTCCACAAGGGAGAAATTCAATATTTTTTTTAAATTATGAAAAGATGTAGTGTGTCGCTTCGATTCTGTACTAATATGTCTTAAAATAATTATATTTATGAAGCTAACTAAAAAATCTCCTAACTTCATTCAAATATTAATTTTGGTAACGAACTTGTGAGTTACTTGTCGCTGTGCCTTTTGGCACTTATATAGGTTTCAAAGGCGATTGCACTAATGTCTTCAATTAATTATGACCGTTTTCTGAACCTACTTACTACATTTTTTTAATTGCATGCTAATATGTTGCTATTTATTTCTATAACAATAAGATGCTATAAAAGTATCTACACGACTTTCTGTACCTATATCAATAACCATTACATTTGAAATGTAAGCTATCACCGATGAGTTTTGTGGTACTCCTTTTATCCTTTATTGCCTAATGATATCGATTGCTACAAAATTATCGTCATTTCAGCGGAACGGATCGGCACTTTGGATGTGAATCCCGCGGCTGACTTGGAGCAATTACGAACTCTCATTCAGAACATGATCAAAGAATCTCAGACATACTCGAATCTCGTTGATTGGTGGTTTGTAGACTGTAAGTATACAGTATCCTTATAGACTGTAAGTATCCTTTGTGTCTTCGTATTTGTATGATTCAACGTATCTTTTTAGTTATGGAGTTGAAGGCAATTTTGGTACTTTGGTAGTAAGCTATGCCCACGCGAGGTTTAGTCCGTAGCAAGTTCGTAGCGAACCACTATAAAGTAGGCATTAGTTTAAAAGATATGTACAAAAATCATTACTCATTAACGCAATAAAAACAACCATTAC
Source organism: Hipparchia semele (assembly GCA_933228805.2). Taxonomy (NCBI): domain Eukaryota; kingdom Metazoa; phylum Arthropoda; class Insecta; order Lepidoptera; family Nymphalidae; genus Hipparchia; species Hipparchia semele. The sequence continues at coordinate 9,287,059 of OW121713.1, read as the reverse complement.
TTACTCATTACGTAGCAAAATAGAAGTCTAACGAAGTGATAATAAAAATCTCGCAAAAGAAAAAGTGCTAGACGGGAGCAACTTAATTAAGGTCAGCTTGTTTTTATTTTCGTAAAAACACAGACATAATAATATCAGAAATTGATTTAAACAAAAATCTTTTTAGCTAAAAGCTTTTAGGTACAGTCGAGACTTTACTAATATCAGGTACCTACTACTGACACGCGAGTTAATGAATATTATAATATTATCCTTCTGTCATGAACTCTCCATCTATTTGCTTAATGTTCGTCTAATGTTGTCCTTTCTTTATTGACGTTCATTAACTCAATGTACCCTTATTTTCATCATATTTTCCAAGGTTCACCTTAATTTTAGATTTAGCTGTAGTATCTTTTTGTTTACTTATTTTATGGGAGAAACTTGAGCACACAATATAATTTGCAGACCGGATTTTATGAATTGATTTATAAGCTTAAATTCTCAGAAGGGCTCGAAAATTGATATCTGCGAGTGTTTTCGATGCTACCTACGAGTAACTGCCAATTTGATATCCAATTTGTTTTTCATCATCACGCATTCGTCATTTCATGCACACATCTAAAACGCAGCCTACTAGTTGCTCGCAGACTACAGCAAAAATTGGATAAATTTTGTAAATGAAGTTAAATGGTAATTTGTGAAAATCTTCTCTCAAAAATGCTAGTATATGGGGTATTAGATTTTACAAAGAAGTAGTACCCACTAAACGGTACCTACCTATATAGAGCCTTTTTATTTCAGCGGTGACGGCCGAGCGATTCTTTCGGATCGACAAAGCGCAAGAGAACCTCCACTATCCGACTGACATCGCACACGAAAACATTTATATCCTCGACGCGGCCCCACTCACTCCTGACACAGAATCAACCGCTCACCCTGACACCACTGCCACAGCGTCTTTAGATCGCACCGGGCCATCCGTGTCATTGGAGACCACCACTGGGCTATCCGTGTCCTTGGATATATCACAAAGTGTCGACACTCCCAGTGCCGGAGTTTCCTTGGATGTTCCCGAATCACACGCCAGGTGAGCATATAAATACGTCATCTTAAATTTTACGAATGCTTACTGACACCCTGTAAGGTAAAATTACGTCAAACAATTTCGCATTTATTCTATTAGTAGCTTCATTCATCATATAATAGATTATATTAATGTAATATTAATTTTGTTTAAACCTTTGTTCCACGCGTAAAATAAAAGAGGCTTATATTTTAACAGCGAATCGGGGTTCGCAAGCCCGGCGCGGACCTCAGAGGAGCTGCTGACGCCACAGACGCCGCCATCTGGAATGTTGACACCCGGGACTGCCGCTCCTAAGATATCCGTCCGTCCATCATCCAAAACTTCCCCTCAACCGCCAAAAATACCCTCAGTACAAGACTCCATCTCCCCCCCTCTTTGTACCAGCCCTCCCATCAAAGATCTGCATGCAAACCGCGATTCTATTGCGCGGTTCAAAACGTAAGTATTTTTATTAAAAATTGACTCACAATCACAGATGTAAATGTCTGTGATAACATTTTATTTTACACACTAATAACTTACTATATCTTTCCTATCTTCTAGGCTCGAACGCAAAACAAGGACTGTATACTCGATAGATTTATGAATACTAAATAGCTAACATAAAAGTTACCTTGTAGTTTTGAGTTATAAAATATAGGCTATACACGTAATTTATTACGAAAAGCGTGAACTCCCTAGAATCTTTTTGCAACGCTTTTTTCATGAGAATAATACCTATGACTATGAGTATTATAAAAGTTTCGTAGCCACCACTCAGTTTATGCGTAATTACATTAGTAGATTTAAACCTATTATAGTATTGGCTTAATAATTCTTTTTTATAACAAGGCTAATAAATTACGTCTGTAATATCCATAATCCATCATAGTTTTGCTCTCTAGTGTTAAATAAGGACTTCTTTCCAAGGATTCGATCAATAATGTACTTGATATAGCAGGTTGTCTAAAAATGACCGTGAAAAATAGTTATCACTCACGATTCCGAATCTATTTGCAGTGAGATAGCTTATGTGAACACGTAAATATATACATGCCACAGTACCTATTCTATTATAGTATAAGTTTGAAGGTATTTTCGCATGTTTCCCGTTGGGTGAAACCTTTTTTTAAGGACATTTTTTGAATAGATAAAGGATTATGGGTAATTTTGTATGGGCCCCGTACCCAAGACTGTAGCATTATGAACTATGTCAGCTTTTGTTGCCCTAATGGAGAAGTTTAATTAATCCTAAGACCACATGTCTGAATTCATTCGGAAAAAAAATATGTTGGTTCGAAGAACAGATTTTTCCTAACAATTCATTAATTAGCGTAAACTATTAATCTAAGAGTCGAATACCTTTTTTCTCCAAGTGAATTCAGATATCCTGTCTTACTTATTAAACTACTCTGTAAGAGCAACTAATACTGACATGGTTCAATAATAATACAATTAACGTTGTGTCTGGGGTCCACAGTTACCCATCCTCCTTTTGTACGGAACTGTATTTATCTTGTACAGTATTAATCGAATTTGCAAGCATATTTTTTATGACTAATAATACTAAGTAGGAGTATGGTTTTCTTGCCTGCACTTCTGTACCCGTCTAATGATCTGTCCTGTCCTGTACGAGTAGTTGCAAGACACTATCAAACTCTTATTTGCACTACTTTCCTTTATTTCTTCTTATTGCATGCAGCGTTCACGAAAAGTTGTTCGGATTTGACCAAGAAGTTTTGGGATGTAGGTGAGATGTACTTACGTAGATCATTACACACCTATAAGCTACTTTTCTTTAGCTGTCTCAAAAAATAAACAAAGCGCAGAAAACGTTTGGGAGAAACGCGTAACCGACGAGAGTTACCCGGCGCTTATGACGTTCTTAAGGTTGGATTTTTACTTGTAGCACAGTTTTATTGTTGATCTATTCGCGTCGCTTACACCTTTCTGCGAGAAATCACTTGTTCATCTTTTAAGACAGCCATGGAAAAGGATTTATAGTCATTACCATCTTATGGGGTTCGAAGGTTAGTGGCCTATGGTTCAGACTCGAAACGGATTTTGAATTTTCTTAGAAGTGATGACGCAAAATAAAGCTTTGGTATGAAATATTTCTTGCAACTTAATAACTTTCAGATCGACTTGAGTCTGCTTAAAATATGTTAGTGATTATGGATATTAGAAAAAAATTTAGGTGGTGGTTGGCCATAGGCCATCGCCCATCTTCCTTACTGAAATCTCCGAACCCCTTTATTTTATATTTTTGCCTATATACGAAATTTTCATATGACGCGAGGACACCACTATAACTATAAGGCCATGCAAAAAATTACGTCGAACAGTTGCTGCGTCATTAAAGGAAAAACCAACAAAAAAACAAACACACTTTCGCATTTATAATATTGGTAAGAATTATCTGCGTTTATTGTAATTATTATGTAACTGCAATAGAATCGCATATTATTTAGTTTTGATAATAATCTTTGAAAGCACAATGATGTTTGAGTTTGTTTTAGCGAAATAAAAATCCTTACAGTAGCCACTTACCAGTTTCTGAGAAACCATCTTCCATTATTGAGACCATGTGGCAATGTAATTGGAATGGGGCTATTTTCATCCCCGTTTGAATGAACGTTTTGATTTACCTACCGGAGCCTTCTCAAGTTACAACATTAATCAATGTCAAAATACAGAACAAAGAGCGTTACAACTTTAATATTGTTACAGAAATTTATTGGAGAAAACAACAGACGCGTTGCTAAAGGCTGCAAAAGTGGGCGATTTGAAAATGGTAAGGGGTTAAAACAATGACCGGTTAAATACTTATTAATTTTATTTATAGAATAGAAAAGTTTTTTACCCGAATATGGAAAATCCTAGGAATGGGAAGGATTATGATTTATAACCAACTTCAAAAAAGGGGGAAATTCTCAATCGTCGGAATCTTTTTTTATGGATGTTATCTGATTACAAGTTTTTCCTGTATATTTTCTCTACTATTACTTAACAGCTGTAGTACGGGTGCCGGCAGAATACCAGCGCTCAGGTTTTTCATAAAACCTGCTGCAAAAATGTTGAGCCGGTACCTTTTTGCTGATGCGACATATGGGTGCAAAAGCAAATTCTAATATTTTTTTTGTGTATTTTTTGTATCCATGTTCTTTCTCGTCCTTGTTAGATGAAAGAGCTGCACGCGTCGGGCTACTCGCTGCTGTCGATCGACGCGAGCGGGCAGACGGCGCTGCACATCGCGGCGCGGTACGGCAACAAGGAGATAGTGAAGTACCTGATCGCCAGCGCGCCGTCCGCCATCCTCAACATGCGCGACAACGAGCGCGGCCAGACGGCGCTGCACAAGGCGGCGGCGCACAAGCGGCGCGCCATCTGCTGCATGCTGGTGGCGGGCGGCGCGTCGCTCACGCGCCAGGACCACGCCGGCCTCACGCCGCGCCACCACGCGCTCAGGGCGGAGGACCACGACTTAGCGGCCTACTTAGAAAGTAATTATTATTTTTTAACCCCCGACGCATAGAGAAGGGTGTAAATTACACCGTGAAATATAAGTTTGATGTGTTTGTGTGTCTGTATGTCTCTGTGTCTGAGTGTGTGTCTGATTGTTCCCTCGTACCCCCTAATTAATGGACCGATCTTAATGCTGTTTTTTCTGTTGTTTGAAAGCTAACGTGAAAAGTTGGATCTTAGCTATAATTTATGAAGATCTGCTCAGGGTTTGAAAATCATCAGCTCTTTTCCTACTTGATTAAAGGGACTCACAAACATTCACTGGTGCGATTGATTTTCAATTTTTGATACTCTGGATTATTTCCAAGACATGTTAATCTTAAGCTGATACCGCAGCATCAAGCCATACTTACCCTCAGCAACTTACAGCAGATATTGTGTGTTTGGGCTCATTGGAATGGTCTCAATGAATAGGCGTTAGATAGAAGAAGGAGGACCTGATGATGGAGCAAAAAACTGGGTATATCGCCATAGATTCACATGTCGGGGGTGTTTTTAGTTTTCAATTTACACTTGTACCTATTCCGATTGAAAGCAGTGATGAGGACTAGAGTCCGCGCCACCAAACAAGTCCCGTGACAATATGTGGAACTATCGATAATATTTCTTTTGCAGGTCAAGAACATTTTCAATTAGTATCAGAAGATTTAGAAACAGCAGTATGAGGAACACGTCTAATAACTGTTTCACCAAGAAAGAAAATGAAATGGAATGGATCGTTGAAAATGACTTTCATATTTTTAAATTATTGTGTAGTACTCAAACACCAAAGTGATATTGAGAATTTCAAATTACCTGTCATAATATGTCGCTTAAAATATTTCCATTAAAGTGATTTAGATTAATTTTGATAATAATAATAATTGAAACAATTTTTGATTATTATAAAGTTAAGACATTCAAAAACTCATTAGATTTAGTGTATTTTATCCATTAATAATTCACGGATTTAAAATCAATGCAATAAAAATTTGAATACTACCTAATTAACTATTTCCTTTACTTAAGCTACAAATGCATATCCCAATTTGACCAAAATAAATTTTATGGACGATAATCAGATTCTGTCTATAAAATGTTTTTAATACTTAGGATTGGCTTAGCTTTTTCAAAAACACTTAAGTTCATTTTTAAAGAAAACCAGTAGGCGTTGCCATTTATACGGATAGGGTCCAAGAACTTTGCTTATTGTGGTGAAGTCAGGGAACAAAGACAGTTTATTAATAGGAGCATAATTACTTTCTAATAAGGTACTTCATAATTTCATAATAAGATAGAGTCAAACTCATTACATTATAGTTTGACGAACTCCCTTGCGCTGTGATGATCGCTGTGGACTTGTAAGTTGTATTGGGGGTTCAATTCCTAGCAGAGGCAATTTACGAATTTATAATTTTGGAAATTTCTCTAGTCTGGTCTGGTGGGAGGTTTTTACCCTGGCTAGTCACTATCCTAGCGTCAAAGACCTGCCGCCAAGCGATTTAGCGTTCCGGTACGATGGCTTGCAGTAACTGATATGAGAACTGTAGTATAGATTTAATTTGCACTGCCCCTTCCCAAGTTAGCCCGCTGCCATCTTAGACTACGTCGTCACCTACTATCAGGTGAGATCGCAGTCAAGGGAAGATAGTCTGTACTTCCCTAGTCATGGAACAAAAAAATCTACGGTCTACGGCGTAGGTCGACGCAATGGCGTGTATTGGTACTAAAAGCTCCCCACGAATGACACTGAATGGGTCTTACATATTGTGCCGACCTCATAAAATACGGACAGGACAGTTTTACGGCAATGGGCCATATTACGGCAGTTTTGTTACAATAGAACTTTATTACTCAATCCCATAGAAACATAATATAATATTATTTCAAGTACAATCACGAACCAACTTTTTTGTCTGGTTGGAGACTCTGGTTGGAGTTCTTTTTGTAGCAGTATAGTTTGGTTGTTAGGTAAGAGCCTCCTCGTTACCACACAACGATTTGGCGTCCCGCCACGACAGCGTCTAACCGATTAGGGGTATGTGTATAATTAAAAAGGAGGGTACCCTTCCAAGTTAGCCCGCTATCATCTTAAACTGCATCGTAACTAAAAATCACGTGAGACAGTAGTCAAAGGCTTGTCATTAAATAAAAATAAACGGCCAAATATGTGTCAGGCTACGAGCAGTGTAGGGTTCCGGAGTTCCCCGTCACTATATGCATACTTAAATGGGAGTACCTACATAAGAATCATCATTACATCATTAAAATGTATTTTTTTACATTTTAAAATAATATTGCAAAATTATAATGCGCCTAGATTAAATTAATGACAATACCTCACTGGAAATTTTGTATGGAAATACGCTTTGAAAAGCTATAATTTTTCATTGAGTTAAATTTATTAGAAACTTGAAATTTTCTCAGCACTAAGAGAATTTCAACTTAACTAACTCAATGTAACTCAAGCCGTTTCTGAGGAAAGGGGCCTTGACACACAGACAGATGGACAGCAAAGTGATCCGAAAATCCGGGTTATTATAGGGTTTGGTTTTGTTTTTCGGAACCCTAAAAAGAAAAATAGGCTGGCAGGTCCAGTTTGCCATAATCTGGCTACGTCGAATAGATAACTAACTACCTTGCAGTTTTATGAAAAATCACCTTCCCTATTAGCAATAAGCATTCGAGCTTTCTTAAATGACAAGTCGCCCTCAAAGTCCACGATAGTTAGTTATTTCTACAATACAATTTAAACAAATTATATAATTTAAAATACACTCAACTAAGTATGTATTAATTATTAACAATTAATTCGCATTCAATAAGATATTCCTGAAGCATGTTCCGTTTACAACCGCCAAAAGTTGGCACCTCCTGAATCTGAAATTAATTATGACTACGAGCAGCTTTAGAATTAAGGTTGTATAATTAAGGGAATGTAAATATTATTTGTTTGGTTTGAGTTAAAGCATAATATTAAAGCTAAGTTGTAGTTGTGTACATTATACTACTAAGCCGGCCTTATTACTTATTTAAATCAACTTAACAAATTGTTGTGTTTAACTGTTGTAAGATAATAATGTACTCGTGGCAATAATTAATTATGCCTATAATAGTGTTTTTCCATCGTTATGCTTATAAAATCAATGTTAATAATATAATAGGACTATGATCTCAGTATAATTCTGGTTTGTATATTTACTTTAATATTATTCTGTCATAACCTCTTTTTTATCACGTACCTTGGTTTTATTCTGTAACGGGACAATATACGTAAAGGATTTCGCAAACTACTATCAATTCAATAGTAACAGCCTAACACTGTATCCATTGAATTGATATTAATTATTCACACTTGCCAAGAATCTTTCGTATTCTTTGCCATCTATCACAAATAAATCTTTTGTACCTCGTTTCAAATGGACTTGGAAAAAATGAACACTTTAATTTGCGGCCTAAGAACACGCCATCCATATATTTAGAAAGGAACGTGTCAGCAGAAATAGCACTTTTTTCTTCCTTTCTTTCATGATTAATTAGGCTGCAAATAAAGTTAGTACATATCTACTTCTTTACATGTTACAAGTAGATGAAACAAGGTATGACATAATTTACTTAGATGGATACAGGCAACCTACCAGCGCAGCTTTCTTCTACCTTCTCTTCTTCTTTTATTATTAATTTTATTTATAGAAAAAGATCGTCCTTTTGCCGGGGACGCACTGGTATGGTAGCCGCATAATCTGTGGCTGAAATCTATAAACCGCACTCTTTCTCAGCCCAGACTCAAGACAGAGCTAAAACGCGATAGATTTACCTAAGTCAGAGCGTATTTGTGTCTCGTTTTAACCTCTATCTTAAGTCTGAGCTGAGTCAGAGAACGCTCTATAGATCTCAGCATAAGCGACGACGCGACGTGCAAAATGTATTAGCTTAAATCATTCGTTATATATTTTCACCACACACCAACAAATGACACCACTTCCAAGTAAATTTTTAACCGACGAATGAATCCAACATTCTGAAATATTCTATACAAAAACTATCTAACTTCTTTTGTCAGTTAAATTTTAAGTGATAATAGGCGCCTTAGTGCCAATTTCACCATTGTCGAGTAACGCTTAACCGAGTTTTAACGTTTTGGCAGTTTTTATAATGAAAATCTGTCAAAATGTCTTTATCCTTAGGCTAATAAAAGATCGCAGTGAAAAAAAAAACTTTTTTTGCAGCTCTGACCTTACACTATTGTCTTGACCGAACGAAACTCAAAGTAAATTGTACTGTGTAAGTAATATCTGATCGTGTATCGGTTCACTACTTACTTACGGTTTGTTATGTCGTCGATGATTCCAACGACCACGTCTTGTACAACTAAGTAGTATCTATCATTGATGTTTTTATTATTATGACTGTTGCAAATACCTCTACGTATGTACTAGATGTACCTTATAGTTTTAGTGTTTAACGAATTTATTCGTACTACTCGCTAGTAAGCGAACAATGAAAGACAAAGCTGTGAGAATTTTGATCTTAATGTAAAAAGTAAGTTCATTTATCATAAGCGCGGTTGTACACCTTAATACAGTTTATGAGCTGTGGGATTGTCTAGGAACGATTGCTACTGTATCGTAACCACCTCTGATTGGTTGGAACTCTCTCGTTATTGGTTATAATGGATTGATACAGCAAGAACGTCATAAATTCAACCAGTCAGACGTGATTGCGATCGTCATATTAAAGCAGTAACTTTCAGACAATCCCACATCTTTATACTTTATTTGATTGTAGATAGATTCGAGATTCACAATGTCCAGTTTTTGTTCCTTTATGTTTGCTTTCATTTGGCGATGTTACCACGAAGTAGAAAATATTCTTAAATAAGTTTAAATATAAGTACTTTATATAATTTTAAATTCACTCAGAATATCCAAACTTTGGATTTTCAAATAGCTTAGCATTTAACTTTCTCTTATGCGAAATAACTGAGTTGAATAGTTCTTAACGTTTAAAGAAACTGTATTGGAAATGAATATTAGGTACTTACATAAAAGAATATTCGAAGTAGTTTATTAATTTCAAACTTATGAAAACGAAACAAGTTCGAACTTATTTTGAAGAATAAAATAAATAAGTACTAGAAGATGTTTGAATAAAAGAATTTCAAACCTTAGATTTGTATCAAGCAGGTGTTAATGAACACTACCTATCTACGAGTAGGTACCACATACATATTTAGAACAATTATATTTTTACATAGGTAAATAAAAGAGCTATTAAACAATCGATATCTTATGAATTTTACAAAATACATAGTTACTTATTTCTCTATTTCTACATCTCATTTAAATAATGTCATTATATAGATAAATCTACATAGGAGAATTAATATGACACGATAACTTACGTAATAATATTATTAGTAATTTCCTATTAGGTATATACTAGTCTGTGTATATAATATACCTATCGGTGGCCTTCATCGTATTTAAAGATTAATGAAGTATCTTACGAGTATAATACATGAGAGTAGATCCACACCTGCGCATGCGCACAAAACGTGGACGTGAAAAGCGAAGCGTAGTGGACGCATCTCTTCCCTACAGCGCACGCACATGAAACGAACAGAACAGTAGATTAGCTAGATCTCATCGAACTGTGTTAAGCATGATTCAGGTTTTACCACAAAATACACGGACTTGGTACGCATTTGGATGAACCATTCGATTACAAAAAGCACAATCATTATTAATTTTATTATCATATGTAAGTTTACTGCACACTTGGTGCACGTGTGCAGGTGTAGATCTACCCTTAAAGTGTTAGTACTTCTTGACCAAATTCTAACTTTGTAAACTTTAATAACAAAATATCACTAGATTTAGACAGTCAAGCACTGATATATGATATTTATCACTAGGTACCTACTTATTAATGTTACTAAACTTTAAGGCTTGGTCAGATAGACAGCGCGAGGGCAGCGATGCGTGACGTCACACTGAACGCGTGTCTGGTTTAGATGATTCAAGTAAGCTATATAGCGTCTGAGGCAGGACCAACGTATGCTCGGAAATGGAAATTCATATGGAGTAGGTTACGTTAATAGCCCGGACGAATTTCGCAAACGGCGCCCATCTAGTAGAGTCTGATGTGACTTTAAATTATTAAATTCGTTGAACAAAGCATCAAGCACGACGGTCTAATGTGAATCATCCCTTTCGAGTATAATACGAAGTACACGTTGTATAAAACACGTCTCAGAGTAGAGCTTAACGGCGGCTGTGCAATTGTGCATCGCATTGAATGACGATTTCCGCTATGATGATGCAGATTTGTTACCGCTGCGCAGTGTGTCTGTCCAAACCTTTACCATACTCAGCATTACGCGGCAGTTGCGTCTACGTATTTGAAAATTTCGGCATTGTACAGGGTGGAAATATTAAGTGTGTTCAAGCGATTATTTTCTGAACATAAATGAAAGTTGAAACTATCGCCTGAAAACACGTTTTTACACATCTCTAATGGTGAAGATGTAAGTACATAATATATAACACCTATAGTTTCTGCCCTGTCTTCGTACGAATAAAATTATTAAAATCATTACGTACTATAAATAATATAACAATGAATTAGTATGTTAGGTAGGTCTCAATATTATTTAACCTTTTCAACGCCACGTTAAATAAAAGTCGTCACTCTGACGCCAAGCGCATTTGTCAATTTACCTTTTTTTATTACTCAAGTTTTATTCACATGATTCTTTTATCGAATCTATAATTATGTTGTTGGCGGTTATCTTAAGGTACTGCATCCATCAGTGACGTTGAAAAGATTGAATGCGAATAACATATTCTTAAACTCATATTATAATCTTTTCAACCGACATAGCATTCCATTATTTCATGATTGTATTATTTAATGATAATAATATTATGTTACCTAATTACTATATAGTTATAATATATACTCCACTATTTATTTCTGTTTTAGCCGGTGTAATTTAATTTTTATATCTACCTGACGGTCTGCAGTATAGGCTGAAACAAACACGACGCGTTAAGGAAACTGCGCGGGAGGCCGTCACACTGAAGATGCCCTAATGCTTTACACCACCATTTGTGCGTGTTTAAAGATTAGGGTGAAATCACACCTATCGGCATGTACCACATATACGCATAATTTTCAATTGAAAAAGTGCGAGTCTATACCTGACAGGTGTAATTTTAACTCTAAGGCCAACTTAGTCGCGTTGTTATTTTGATTAATATAATATAACACCACAAGCCGTGGTTCAAAAGTGTCGATAATACCCGGCACAGCCTTGCACGAGAGTCCTTATAAATCAAAGGTCCAATGGCTTTTATAAGTTCTCTTTGGATTTACAGCAATTTTTAAATATACCGTTGGAGGTTACCGAACGGACCGTAGGTAGTTAAGCTCAAGGCATATTGCGGGAGAGTCGAAACATATTTGTATGGCACCTTGTACAAAAATAAATCTACGCGTCAACATGTGCAGTCATACCTTCATTTTCATCTAAAGTCGCACTGCACGTTACGTAATACACGAAGATGGAGATAAAGTTACCTTTGTAACATTACCTATAGAAACGAATGCGTCGCTTCGCTTGGGCTTTGCCACAATGTGCCTTGAGCTTTACTTATGACAATTTTTTGATAGTCGAAATAAAATGCGTGATTAATTAATTAGAGGTTTAAAACCTTATCTAGATTACTTTTAAAGTCTCGTGTTATTAAGAATAGTGTTATTGTTGTATTTAATTTATTTTTAGTAAAATGTTATTTAACTCTTGTTGAAAATCATTAATGAAAATTGAAACAAGTACAATATTAATAAACAAGTGATGCTTCTATTAATTACATACTTAAATTATTATTAATTAATTTATAATAATAGGTATTTGTGAAATCAACGACATAAATAAGTGTAATATTTATATATTTTGTTGTATTACTTCAAAATCAATTTAGACATACCTACTAACTAGGTAAATAAATTCATCAATCCTGAATCATTTACTGTCATAGAGTCGCGAGCAAAGAATTCGGGTATGTCACGATAGTTTTTGTGTCATTAACCTTATTTTACATTTGAACTGTCGTGTGTGATATTAATAAAATTATAGAGACTTAAAAATGGCTAAACTTACTAGCATAATCATAATAAGCAGGTATTGCTTTTCCTCATGAGTAAGAATGAGGGTGTAGTAGGATTAAAAATCAAGACGGATAAATATCCCTGAGCTATAATTGTTGCGGATGAATTCGAAACTTCGAAAAAAATGCACGTGAGTGTAGCCATTGTTTAAATCTAGATTACTTTTTTGCTCGCGAGTATAATTTCTAACACGTGCACTTAAGTATGTATCTACGTCTTAAAATAATTAGGGGAGAAGGAGGTAAGACGGGGTAGCGGGTAAGACGGGGTACCCAGCGAAATTCACAGTTCAAATTGACTAATCATGCTCGTTCATTCATCGTTCGACGCGCCGCCATGATACTTTTCAGTCGCCCAGTGGTTAGTGGTTCACAAGTGCATAGTGTCAAAATAAATTCAAAAAAAGTGTTTTACTGCAAATTGCTTATCATATTTTCTTCTGGTTTGACAAGTGACTGTGATTTGTTAAATAACGTTAGCTGGTGAGGTGTTGCTGTGATTGACGCTTAAACTAACTTATAATAAGGTAAGCACTGTGTTTCCTTAAGATTGTCGGCTGTTTTTTTTTTATTATTTTTTTTTTTAGAAAATGGCTCTGCAGGCGAGATGGGGTGACGGGGTACCCCATCTTGCACCCAGTGAGAATAATTTTGTTCTTGTTTTCTTTTTCGTAAAAATGAGTTTGTTTTTTGTAGAATGGTACGTGACGCACGACTGACGGTCATGGTCTGAAGAATCCATGCGACATCACAACCAGCTAATATGCCCACATGCGATAAAAGCGACGGTAGCTTTGTTTTGACTTCTCCAAAACAACTCTTTCCACTTCCGCTTACTAAAAGTCCTCTCGTATTGCTAAAAAGCGTGGAAAAACAGCAATTATCACGAGAATTAGAAATTATCGCCCAGAAAAAAAATAAGCTGAACAGAAAAAACTAGAGAAAACAAAAACAAAAAAGAGAAAAGATGAATTAAAAAACAGAAGAAATCTACTACAAAAGCTCAAAATAAAAAATCAAAGAAGAATAGCCGATCAGCGAAAACAGCAAAAGCTGTTTTCGCTGATCGGCGGATTGACAAAGAGTCTCATCATCTGGAGATGAAAGTGAAGAAGAGAAGGACACACCATGTATGCATTGTGAGGAAGTATATTCCGTTTCCATTGAAGGGTGGATATCATGCTCATTATGTGGAAGATGGGCTCATAATAGCTGTGCCAGGAATAGATGATGATGATGACGAAGCCACCCATGTCTGCGAGTTCTGCCAGCTCAAATAATCATCTTTCTCTGTGATCATTCTCATTACCCCATCTTACCTCAGGGGGGTACCCCATCTTACCAGCACCATGGGGCAAGACGGGGCAAAACACCTTTTTTTTTATTTTATTTTTTTTCTCTTAAATGTGTTATCAAAAGTTCCTAATGACACCAAATATTAGAATAATAATAATTAGTTGTTAATTCAAAAATAAATATGATTGTTTCACTATGTGATTTTTCATATTATTGACCTTTAAAGCTTAAGTACCCCATCTTGCCACCCTCTCCCCTACTAAAGACAGTTGACTAAAGAGACAGATGTTGTACACTTCTTAATCTCTATGAAGGTATTACATAATCATGAATCATGAATGATTTGACTGACTATTTATAGAGGTTACATTACACTTAAGTACTACTCGAATATCTTAAAAATTTGTATTAACGTATTTTTAAAGGTACTTAATGTTAAATTATGTATAGAGATAAGTAGGTACCTATCACCCTGATTATTATCTACCAAATTAAATTATTAATTCAAAAGTATTTTAATAATTAAGTCATAGATACATACTAAAAGTAAGTAAAGTACCTTTATATCATACTTGCTCAGTAACTAGGGATTACTATGGTGGAAAGTCTCCTTGTAAGTTGGTGTTTGCAATTCAAGGCAACATTACGTCGCACTATGCTTTAATTGTAATGTTCACTTTACAGTTCAAGCTATGCAAAACTCCTTGGTAAACAATCTCTTTTCTTATAAAATGGTACGAAAACTTTTTACTGAAAAAAAAAAAACACTGAACATGGCGGCATTTAATTTCCATACATTTCAAACTATGCAAAACTGCTTGGAACTCAGAGCCGTAAAAAAAAATGGAAAACTATTTACGAAAAAAAAATGGAAATGGCGGCATTTCATTTGATCTGAAAGTTTGTGAAGTTTGTTCGTAAAGGGATTTAAGTTATTTACAACAATGTCAAGCACTTCATCAGATGATGATAAAGGAGGCGAGCCTGATTTTTGTTTGCTTGAAGCAGAACAAATGATGCAAAACCTTTTGCCGGATAAGTCCAAAGTTACCTCGCAAGAATGATATAAATAGAATGCTTACCTCGGTTGCAAGTAGCTATTACACCCTCGAACTATATTCACCCTCGCTCGCTGCGCTCGCTCGTGTGACTAAATATCTCGGGTGCACGCGATCCATTAGCGCCCTATGCGAGCTGCGCTCGCACTGGCGCCAAATTGGATCTTGTTCTGTAATAGCTTACTTACGTCCCTTGTGTAACAATCTACTAATTCCATATGGATTCAAAACACGGGCCATTTGCACGAGCTCGCTTAATCTAGGTTAGCTCTGGGCATTGAGTGTAACTTGTTTATTCAACGATTTTAAGCTAACGTATGCTTTCAGTAAATGCAAGGAAATAAACTTTTGGAAAATGGATTCACGTCCTGATTTGACATTTCATGTACTCAGTTAACATTACCTTGTAAAACACCTGGGACAGAATTTAAACTTACTTTTTTTTACTTGAATATTGTTGGATTTTCAATTCACAATCGGGTGTTTAAAAAGTTTTATCCGCACTTGGCGAATGCATGCCACACTCAACGAGGTGTAAGAACTGCAGTACAGTTCAGTTGAACAAAGTGAGTGTTTGGACCACAATACGATACATATAATACAACGACACAATAGCTATACAATACATTGATGTCGGCGTTGGTAAAATTGACACTTAACCGGATTGCGAATTGGTGCAAGTGGGCCTAAAACTAAATTTATTACATTTTTTCAATATAATATTGTGAGTCCTTATAATATCGTAATTTTAATACTGTTTTGAGAGCACTCATTTCTGTGTAACATACTTATTTTTGCACTCAATAAAATAAAGTCACTATTTTAAATAAAGTTATTTGATGAAATACCTACACTGCGAGTAATAAATGAATTATGAACTAAATTCGACTTTCATTCATTTAAAACCCAACACTAACTTACTAATGTCCGTTTTTACCAACCATACCTAAACCATACTGTAAAATTGAGCACATTAAATAAAAAAGAAAGAAATAAAAGAATCTCTTTACGTAGCTTAGGTAGCTTAAGCAATGTCATTTCCACAGATGTTACCTAGGTTCGTAAAAACGAAATTGACAAAAAGAGTCCTTAGATAGCACGTAAAAGTTAGGGAACGTGGGTGAAAACTGGCATAAACCATAAACAAGTACATTTGAGTCAAAGACAAATACGCATGCCAGGCGGTGACTTTTGAGTACCTAGTAAAAACCAGCAAAACCTACTTTCTACTAATAAATGCGAAAGTTTGTGGATGGTGGATGTTTGTTTTGACGTGAAAGAGTAACCTTTCGGTAACCTTTCACGCAAAAACTATACGAATCTTTGCAGTCGAATCTTAATGAAAGCTTATACCTACAACAGAATAGCACATAGGCTACATTTTATGCCGGAAAATCAAAATATTTCCCAAAGGATATTAATATGAATCCTCTGAAACGTTGCCTTACCTACAGTCGTACACCAAAAGAGAACGTGGAGATGCGTCAGCTGGCATCTGAGTAGGGTAACGAATTGAAACATAATATTTACTCAAACCTTTGCGTCAGAACAGGCATTATTCTCCTTTGTCTCACGTCATCATCGAACCTGGGATCCGAGACCGCAGTCCTAACCACTCAGCTATAATAATCGATTATACATTTATATTAAGTGTGTGTTTACGTTTGGTCGGTGCATACTAGAGGTGCGACTCAATTATTTAGTTTATTGTTATTATTAAGATAAGATAAGATAAGCCTTTATTGACAATTTTCTTTTTACAAATTTTAAACTTATATCTAATATATTTACAGTAACAATTTTAATTTTATTTTTTAATTTTATTTTATAAAGACACCAGTATTTAATTGTCTTGCTTTCTAGCATAGGCCTCCCCCAGGCTTTTCCATGCTTCTCGTTCATGGGTTTTTCGCTTCCACAGTATTCCTGCTGTTGCCCTCAAATCGTCTTCCCACCTTCGGAATGGTCTACCCCTTCTTCTCTTTCCCTCTTTTGGATACCATTCTGTAACATTTTTGGCCCAATTTTGCCTCTTGTTTCTTATAAGATGTCCAGCCCACTTCCATTATTATTTTTGTGTAATTTTATCTTTTTAACGTGTCAATATTTTGTTCGTGTTAGTGAGAGGGCGGGGAGCAAACGTATCCAATCGCGGAGGCTCCCCGGCTTCTCAATACTGTGTTAATAAAAAAAAAATCTTTGTGGCTAAATTAAAATAGGGAAAAAAACCCACTCAACTAACACTGCTGCTCGCGTATCATATAACGCACAAATCATCCCAAAGCTTGTGAAAAGACTTCCATTGGATACACAATTAGCTCCAAGTCATCATGACGAAGGCAAGCGACAAAAACCATAGAAGTCCATTGTTGTTATCCAACGAGCTTAATCTTACTATTCTTATTCTTACTAATACAATGCATGTGGAAGTGTTGTTTTTTGGTTTGTCCTTCAATCATGCTGCAACAGAGCTACGGATCGACGTGATTATATGCGTTGGACCTGAAGAGCGACAAGAGAGCGACATAGGTTACTTTTTATCCCGGCAAAACAGAAAGTTCTCGCGAGATTTTAGAAACTAAATCCACGTAACGAAATCACGGGCAATCAGTTAGTATGTATTACAATCAATAAACAATCAACAACAATCTGTTTTTCCTTAGCTGTCTAAAAAGGTAAACAAGAGGTTTCTCGCAGAAAGGCGTAAGGGACATACCTAATAAGAACAGCGCTATACTATTTTTTCAATGAAACTGTCCTACAAGAGAAAAAAACATACTTCAGAACGTCGAAAGCGTCCCGCTTTAGTCGTTTACGCATTTATCCAGAAAATTTTTCTGTGATTTATTTACTGTATAAGACGGTTAAGGAAAAATAGATACCAAAGTGTTTTTAATAAAAAACAAAGCCGCGTAAGAAAAGTGTCTTCTGCCGCCCTTAATACGTATTTAGAACGGCATGACAACCCCCGACCCTAGACCCTTGAGGCGTCCGGCGGAATGAGTCGCCAACCCCCAACTCACTGTTTACGCATTATTCAATCTTTAAGATGTTTACCCCCATTGTTTAAGCTCTCTGACGATGAGATGAGAAAACAAAAGTTCTCCCAGTTCGGTGCGCTTACGAAATTTTTGTGCGCATAATTTATATCTAAGTAGGTACTAGCTTTTGTCCACAACTTTTCAGCGTTGTTCGAGATGATTTTTAAAAATCCCGCGACATCCTTTTGTTTTCCAGGGATACAAACCTAGGTAAAAAGTACTACACACCAGTAGTAGTGTAGTAAGTATAGGATACTATGCCACTCTCTAGTAGTATATTGTAGGGTACTCTTAACATTTAGTTTAACTTGGATAAGTTTTTTTCGTCTTAATTCGAATGCTTTTTAGATAATTATTCAATGTCATAGCCGCATTTCGTCCTTTTTTGCGTAGATATTTTGATAGCTGGCAAATTTAATTTCTTACAATGTTCAGTTGAGGTTGAACCTAATTAAATTATATAAAACAAAACATAAACAAACTAATATTGCACAAGTTTGGGGCTAGAAACTTATTGTAAGTCACACTGCAAAACAAGTATTTTGTCATTGAATGGGGTACTAATATAACGCGTAGAATGGAACGCAACGGTTGCAAAGAATTTTTTTTTTTTTTGAGGACAGGTCGGGGCCCCAGTGATTGCGGGGCCCTGGGCACTTGCCCAGAGCGCCCAATGGAAAACAGGGGCCCCGTGCCGCACCGCCTCATTTGGGCGTCACTCTTAATAAAGGCATTTCATCTCGGTTAAATAAATACCTATGGAAATGCTAAGTAAACCCTATCACGTCCCTATCTAATTGCTTTATACTTAAGTATTTAATTAGGATCGTGATTAAAGCGTGTGTTAAACGTGATGTCAGTTCGAACCAGATAAAAAACTGTACTACTGTGCATGAAAGGAAAGGCGTGTAAAACTTTAATGAGATAAGATTTGATTAAAGGGGCCAACGTATAACAATAATAAAATAATAAGTACCTATTTAATCTAATTAGTAATCTGAGTAGGCACTAGCTATTGCCTGTTGCTTCGCGCAAAACTAAACTTACTGCAGAAAATATTATGTTTCTTTCTCATTAGCAAATAATAACGTTGTCTTAGCGTACCTATCCGTTCAAATAGATCACTTCTTGATTGATTTGACCAGCTAAATCGGCGATACCCATTTTACAGAACGGAAACTGCCAATTTTGCTGGTTTTCCGAAGTAAACCGATTTTCTGAGCCATGATCGGCTCGGCTATTGTGCTAGTTAAAGTAAGTAAGTACGTCGCGTCGGTTCGGAAGTAGATATTCTATAGAACAGGAATCGCCGATTTTGCTGGTTTTACGAAATGGACCGATTTTCTGAGCCAAATGATCGGGTCGGCTATTTTGCTAGTTAAAGTAAGTAAGTACGTCGGTTCGGAAGTAGATATTCTATATAACAGGAATCGCTGATTTTGCTGGTTTTACGAAATGGACCGATTTTCTGAGCCAAATGATCGGGTCGGCTATTTTGCTAGTTAAAGTAGGTAAGTACGTCGGTTCGGAAGTAGATACGTATGAAATCAACACGTGTCAACCCTAATCAAATAAGATAAATAATTAGAAAGTCAAATTGCGAGTTAAATCATCGCTATGACGAAGGTAAAAGGCCATTAGGTATATTTATTCAGTGAGCCTTTGTAGAAGTTTTTGTTTGCGGAACAACGTAATCTCCGTGTTTAGGCAGTAAGGAGGTATAATGCTCTTCGAAATTCCCTTGTTTAGCTAATGGGGCTCGACCTCCGCTCTAAAATATTGCTGATACACCGCGCCGCGCCGGCGGCGTGTGGTTTCATATTTTAACAATAGGTAACTGAAAGCTTAACCAAATATAATGACTGCAAGGCCAACTGCAGGCAATTTTGACATAATTAGATACCTATCTGCCCTGGTAGCATGGGCGGGAGAAATTTTATCCCCGGGAAAAGGATAAAACGTTCATCCCCTCGCTTAGCTTTATCCACCCGTCGAGCATGGGCACAGCGGTGGAAATAACACTCAGTGGATATACCTACTTATAGAAATATACATCGCCTTTTCCTCTGTCGCCACGCTTTATCATAGGGAAAAGATAATTTTATCCCCTGTCAGTGGATAAAATCGGGGGATAAAACTTTTATCTCCTGCCCATGCTACCGGTGCTGGTTTAATTTTTGAACTTTTATACTTATTTGATTTTTTGAACTTACACGTTTTTTTGTATGTTTTCTGAACTTTTGCACGCCCGTCGTATCTATGGCCATTCGTGGCGAAACTCACTATTTTTTAACACCGGTGTTTGTACCCGCATATTAATTTTCGATTGTAATTTGTCTAATAGGTAAGCCTTGAAAAGATCACAGACCGTCTTCTGCATTTACAGACAGTATGGATTAATTAGGATAGATGTGATGGATTAATTATATTATTATCAATAAGGATTATTATGGGTGTGTATGTACGTAAATTCATCAAAATTAGTTTATCTGATATAGGTACGTAATATATACCTACCTAGTAGAGTGAAAATGGTTTTTTAAATGTTTTGTTTTGCTGCGGTAGTATGATATAAGTACCTATTTTTATTTCCCTCCTTAAATCTGTAATCAGTCGGAAGACTATAAGCATAAGGGTTGAATGAATGTGTTTCCAAGTTAGTCCGCTACCATCTTGGACTGCATCGTCACTTACTATCAGGTTGGAGAAAAAAAGTCACTCTTTTCCTCCAATTAGGCCTTTTTTTCAAACATGCCTTTTTTGTTTTCCTTATACTTATTTTAAGCCGCGTTCCAACGCGGAACGTCGCCATCACACGAAGTGTGCTTCAAGCTTAAAAGTTATCTACTTTACGCAGCCTGAAAGTCTCTGACGCGATGAGACGGGAAACCAAGCAAAAGTTACGACCTTACAAAAGTTAGCCGCCGTTCGTTGCGGTGACAGAACGCTCGTGATGGATTTTTGTGCTCGGAATAATTAATCATTCGGCTAAATAAAATGGATGTTTTTCAGTCGCCCGTTAAATCGGAGAACAGCGAATTTTGTTTCATTATTTCCTAGTACTTAATATTTAACTTGATTTTAACGAGAGAACAGGCATTTATTTAGATTAATAAATATGAATATTCTTCTTCTTCTTCTTCTTCTTCAACTAATGGACATCCACTGCTGGACATAAGTCTCCTGCATGGACCTCCACAAGCCTCGGTCTTGCGCCGCCTGAATCCAGCGGCTCCCTGCGACTCGCTTGATGTCGTCTGTCCACCTAGTGGGGGGTCTGCCAACACTGCGCTTCCCGGTGCGAGGTCGCCACTCCAGCACCTTGGGACCCCATCGACCATCAGCTCTTCGAACTATGTGCCCCGCCCATTTCCACTTCAGTTTCGCAACTCGCAGAGCTATGTCGGTGACTTTGGTTCTCCTACGGATCTCCTCATTTCTGATTTGATCTCGCAGGGATACTCCGAGCATAGCATTTAGTATAGAGAGAGAGCATTATAGTAATATGAATATTACTATAATGGTAATATAATATTTGTTGTTCAAGATTAAGTACAAAAAAATTAAAACCTACATTACTCCTAAAGAGTTCTCGTATAGCTCTCAATATCCCAACGGTTGAAAGCGCGGACTGAAAATTGAAAGGCCAACAGTTCAATCCGTATATATTATATATTGTCGTACCTCACTTCTAACATAAGCTTTACGTTTATTTGAAGGGTGTAGAGTTATTGAAAAATTGGATATATACCTAACAAAAATAAAATATAAAATCAAGCACATAGACTAATATGTATTATAAATGCGAAAGTGGGATGGTCTATTGACTATTGGTTTGTCCTTCAATCCGCAGCGATAGAAAACCCTAACTCTACGTATAAATACCAAGACGCAGACAATAACTATACTTAATAGTTATTCTCATAATAGATATTATTCCATGATTAAGAGTTTTGGACTCAAAGCTGCATATAATATTATGCTGCTAATTATGTTATCTAATTATTATGTTATTATCAATTTCATTTTTGTACTACGATAGCGATTTGTAAATAAGAAACAAAAGAGATATTTACTTTTAAACAATGAATCCAAGGAATTTGAAAATTGATAATCAGGTACTAGACAGCGTAGTGTGACCTTTACGAGTATCACACTTGTAAAGGCGATACCACATACAGTGCTGCGATGCTTCAGACCAAGTTCAGACCACACCGCTTCATGTGACGTCACTCCTTGCATCAGAATGTCATGAAAAGAAAATTGATAATCAGGTACTAGACAGTGTAGTGTGACATCATCTTTACGAGTATCACACTTGTAAAGGCGATACCACATACAGTGTTGCGATGCTTCAGACCCATGGAGCTACGATTTCAGACCACACCGCTTCATGTGACGTCGCTCCTTGCATGAAAATGTCACAGTCATGTGTGGGGCATGCACAGCTTAATGTTTTTATCGAAGTACCGCAAACAGATATTAAAGAAACAGAGGGTATGTGAAAGATAGAGTTAATCCAGAGTAAAGCTCAGGCTTAGCTGGTTAATCGGACAGATTTTGCCTAATCCGGAACAAATGATTAAAAAATTAATTCATAAATAAGACACGTGCACTTTTTAACCGACTTCAAAAAGGAGGAGGCGAGAAATAACGACTGTATGTTTTTGTTGTATGTTTGTTACGCGATTATTCCGTCAATTTTATTAATTGACCAGCTGATGCCGCGACTTCGTATGGTTTTCTATTTCCCGTGGGAACCCTCTTATTTTCCGGGGTAAAAGATAATTTGTAGTTTATTGTGGTGGCTGCAAGAACAAAGTAAAATGGTTACAAAGTACATTTTTGATTAAAAATATATTATATATCGAAGAGCTGATGGTCGATGGGGTCCCAAGGTGCTGGAGTGGCGACCCCGCACCGGGAAGCGCAGTGTTGGCAGACCCCCCACTAGGTGGACCGACGACATCAAACGAGTCGCAGGGAGTCGCTGGATTTAGGCGGCGCAAGTCCGAGATCTGTGAAGGTCCATGCAAGAGACTTATGTCCAGCAGTGGACGTCTATAAGTTGAATAAGAAGAAGAAGATAGGTTTTATTACTAGCATGATTACCTTACCGTACTTACCTTATAAGAATAAGGTAAAGTTCAGGGTAGGATTCGGTGCTCATATACTTTAAGAGCTCAAATGTGTGTCAGCACAAGAGTTCTGAGTTTCTGACACACACTTGAGCACTCAAAGTAAATTTTCTTATTATTATTTTTAGAACTCGATAGGGTCTTAGCTCTTTATCATAATGCTGTAAGCGATTTTATAATGATATCAATATCACACGCTGTTGGCGAAAATATGTCTACAACAAAAGATATGGATTTCCTATAAATATCATTAGCAGCTGTGCATTAATTGCCACTGTTCCTTAAAATTTGGCCGTAGACCATTGTAAAGTAGTTGAAGCACAGGAGCAAACAATGTTTCGTTTGATCCTAGTCACTCTGGCAGTGGCTGTGACAGTTAGTGGTCTTCCTTCCAGCCTGCCTGATCCAGCTGATATCGCCTTTAGGAGCGATGACCAATTTGAAGATTACGTGGATATCTGGCTTGCTTTGGAGCAACTCAAGTGGTTTAATCAAACAGAAACCTCCCTCCGAAGTGGTAATTAATTCTCTTTACATGGTTAAATTTCTCTTTAAGTTTATGCCTACGAGTAGGTAATTTTGTACTCAAGTGTATAAAGTGTAAAGAAGACTTAAACGTTCTTAAAGATTTGCATATTACAGCGTCCTGCACGCAAGTGCGTAACAAAACAATGGATGATATTATTAGAGTGAGATTTAACCGATACTTTTCATACTTACCTATTTAGATTGTATCGATATGGCGACATAGAAAAATTTCATGCGTCTTGATACAAAATGTACCAAAAACTGATAATGGCAATTGACAATAACACATGTGATATTATCGAGTTAGTAGTATAGTACCTACTAGATGGTAGATTCTTTTCGTGTTAGAGCTAAATAGGGGGGTTACTTACTACGAATAAATAAGGTTACCTACTGAGGTATATAAAGAATTAGATATTATATACATAAGTACTTATAAAGAACTAGATTATGCTCGGCGAAGCTGCATTTTTTAAATCTGTCACGAGGATACAAACTCTCTGTATGTTGAATTTCATCAAGATCATTTCAGTGAGTACACTACCTAATATACTCGTAAACAGATTTAATTTTTTATCAAGAAGGAATTCTAGATATTTCCGGGTTGAAATCTTGCATAAGTTAGGTATCCCTTGTATACATCTATTATTATAAAATTCAAAATTATTTATTTAATGTAACCATATAACCATAAGACTCTTATGATAAGTCGAGAATCTACCACCGGTTCGGAGAGCTGATTCTGCTGTGAAGCGCCGGCAAAAAAAAAACTAAGCAGTTGCTCTTTTCAAAACAAAAATTTTACAAAATGTAGCTTAGGTATCTATCTTGTGGGCAGCTGAAGCAAGTAAGATATAGGTAAGTAATCCTCTAGCTAAATCCCGTTCGTCAACATCGATTATGCCGTTCTGAAGATTAGCCGGTTATAACAAAACTTACCTATTTTTTAACTTAAACAACAGGGTGCAGCTTAAGAGTAAACGGGGATTTTGGCCAACCACAGCCAGTGTACCTCCATAGAGCAAGGAACACCTTCCTCTCTCCTACCGGCACTACTGGTCAAGTACGCCTTAACGCCGGAGAGGAAGTCGTTATCTCTTGCCCGGGACCAAACAGACTCATCCGCCATCCCAATATTGCTTCAAACGTTCACACTGCTGTAAGACTTGTTTATATACCAAAAGCTCACACAATCATATCGAACTTGGATGTACTATTTAACATTTTTCTGTTCTGTTTCATACATTTCGCGGGAACTCTTTGTTTTCACAGGATAAAAAAGCCTGTATCATTCGGGTTAGGCGACATCTCGACCGAAAGAAACTCATCCGAATGGCCGAGTTGTCTCTTTTTATTAGTTTTTTGGTCTGCAAGCCCTCAATTGTCACCATGCCAAAAAAAAACTTCAATCTGTAGATGCGTAGCTTTGTTACAGCATAGTTGAAAGAAAAACCAACACTCAAGCTCAAATTCGCGTGGAATGGGGAAAAAAATACTTTACTTTACTTTTGAAATTGTTATAAACTAGCTTGTATCAAACGGTTCCTAGTTTAGTGGCAATGGGCGGGGCGCAGCGTTAGATATCGGACTCCCAAGATAATAGAGTGACGACATCGCATTCGGGAACGTAGTAGGTATTCGTAGTAGTGTAACACAAACATTTTAACACTATACGGAAATAAAACTCGTAGAGACAAGATAATTATAGCAAACCCTAGAGACCTAGGTCTCACAGGAAACTCAATATTCTATCGGTGAGACGACATTAATATAAACACATCCAAAATCGATGTTTTTGTGGAGTAAACAGTATAATTCACGAGGGCGCGTGGCTCATGGTTGTGTGTGTGTCGTATCTATATAAGTGGGAGCGAGAGCTTGCTCGCGCCTGATCGCTCCCACCTAGGCTCCTGACAGGCCTACACTTACGCAAAATGTAAACGACGTAACCACAAGTAAAACTCACGCGCCCTCGTGAATTGCAAGAACTATAACATTAGTTTACTCAATTACTATTTTGTAGACTGCTAGATGTGTTAGCAATAATCAAGTGTCTGGTGCTGGCTGGTTGAACGGAAATCGAGCTTTCGGAGGGATTACTTGTAACAGTCATCCTCAGTATGAGACACAGCAAACCAATCAGAGATGCTTCAATAATAACGTTGTTATCCGGTATGCGATTTCAATTATGTTCTTTCACAATCGAGTTCAACTATGTTCTTGATAATTCAATTAAAATCATTTGTCCCACTTTTTGAAATTTTCTGAATTATAATGCCAGAATATTAACTTTTAAATCTCTCATAGCATAAGAAAGTAAACCGCTCGGTTTGCTTACAAAAGTTTTGCTAGTCAGAGTTAAGAATAAGATACCTATCGAGTTTTTAACTTGTTAATAAAGTTCATTTCATACACTTTGTAAGTGCCGAGTTCACCAACATCGTGACATTTCATCTAGGAATAAAATGGGCATTCTGACTGTTTTTGTATTGAAAATCTGCTAAAATAACTTTATTCGACAGTTAAACGTTACTCAACGTTGAAAAAATTGGCACTGAGTTTAATTTCTAATAGTATCTAGGTATTATAGAGCTACATAATGTTCGCGAAATTCATCAGCGGAGTATAGGGTTTTTAAAAATCCCTTGGATACTCCGAATAATCATGGGTCCAGCGATAAAAAGTAGGCTAGACTACACCTTGCATAATTCTCTACATTCCCGTAAAAGTCTCGTCAAAATTGTTTCAGCCTTTTCGAAGATTTATAGATACCAAATTATCATAATATGAGCTTAAACTATATCCCTACTGATTTTTAGGCTATATTTCCTATATTATATTTCCTGACTATCTAATTTTCCTATTCAGATCTGGATTTATTATCAACAACGTGTTTCATGTCCACTATTGGTCTTGCTTCAATCCCTCACGCATGGAAGTTTTGTATGTATGGTATGATCAAGATGCAACAAATGGAGTCCATCAAACAGGGGTTGATCGCCCTAGCTGGTTAGGTAAGAATAATTATTAGTTAAGTATATAAACATAATTTATAAAACTAAATTTTATTTTGCTAATAAAAAAGAAATATTTATCACTAAAAGGAGCATTGTATATCACCCATGGTTCTTTGTTTGGTTAATCAGACAAGTACATCCATAGGTGAACGCACTTCCTTATCTTCGATGATGAGAAGCTGTACGCTGGGCGCTCACTTCGTAGCGCTATTTTCTATTTCTATTTTCCATAGTGTAAGCATATTTTCCCTAGCGTAAGAAACATGATGAGGAGAAATAATTGCTATCAATATAAGACAAGAGTTTTTAATGGCAATAATATTCCAATTCATCTTGATAACATTTTAATCAAACGTTTCTTTTTTAGCGGGTCCATTTTTCCCCGGAGTAAACATAAACACCATTTACACCCAAAACAACCAAAGACAGGTCATAGCCAACCTATTGGGTAGCAATATGGTTGACAGGTACATTACATCTAGCCAGTTCTTGGCTCGTGGGCATCTTGCTGCTAAGACCGACTATGTGTTTGCATCCGCACAACGCTCTACATTCTTTTTTATCAACGCTGCTCCGCAATGGCAACCTTTCAACGCAGGAAATTGGATGAGGCTTGAAATAGTACGTTTTTAACAAGAGCTTTTTTTTAACCTATTTCTGTTGCTTCCACTGGTAGCCTATTTAATCGTAAAACATGTTTAAAGCATAAACACGGGATTCATTACTAGTAGTAAGGAATGCTTTCTTTATGGTTTAAAGCTTCAATAGCCCAACGGTTAAAAGTACGGACTGAACACTGAATAGTCGCGGTTCAATCCCCACCCATTGCATTATTGACATATTTAAACCTAACACAAGCTTTACTTTTTTTTTTTGAGAGAAGAGAAACTGTTACTTCTTTCCCTGTACCCCGCAACTTTTTCATGTATGTTTTTGACGACTTCTCTGGCGCAGTGGTCTTATAACAGGGAGGTCTAGGGTTCGATTCCCGGCGGGACAATTTGAGAATTTATAATTTCTAAATTGTCTCTGGTCTGGTTTGGTGGGAGGCTAGTTAAGTACCACCTTACGTCAAAGAAGTGCCGCCAGCCGATTTAGCGTTCCGGCACGAAGGCGTGGAGAAACCCATAAGGATGACAGGGTCAACAGGGTTGGATGTACACTGCCATACCTCTTCCAAGTTAGCCCGCTACCATCTTAGACTGCACCGTTACTTACCATCAGATGAGATCGCAGTTAAGGACTATCTTGTCATCGAATAAAAAAAAAAATTAGCTAGCTATTCGTATTTTCAGAATCTCCGTCGTCGCATCGCTGCGGCTGGATACAACACCGTCATTTACACCGGCACGTTTGGTGTCACCCAATTAAGGAACAGTGCTGGGCGTATGATTGATATCTTTTTGCATTCTAACAACCGAGTTCCTGTACCCCAATACTTTTATAAGGTAGGTATCGATATTATGTTTTAAAAAATGAGAAAGTAAGAAATCGTTATAATAAATAACATTGGAAAACACTTAGGGTAGGTAGGACATAGAGTCATTCCAAAACATTAACTTATATTTAGTGTAATTAAAACAGGTGATCCGTGATACGTTTTTGACGACCTCCCTGGCGTAGTGGTGAATGCTGTGGTCCTATTACTGGAAGGTTTCGAGTTCGATTCCCGGCGGAGACAATACTCGTAATTTCTGAACTGTCTTTGGTTTGGTCCAGTGCGAACTTCGTGCGCGGCTTTGGCCGTGGCTAGTTACCACCCTTACCCTACCGTCAAAGACGTGCCAAGCGATTTAGCGTTCTGGCACGATCGCGTGTAGAAATAGATTGGATTGAATGTACACTGCCATACGCATAGCCCTTCCAAGTTAGCCCGCTACCATCTTAGACTGCATCGTCACTTACCATCAGGTGTGATCGCAGTCAGTCTTGTCATCGAATAAAAATATAAAAAAAAAACAAGTAAAAAAGTTGGTGGTTCTTATTACGGCGGGTGTAATTTTTTTTACAACTATTAATATCAATCCGTTTGACTCCTCCAAAAAAGTATACACAGCCCACAAACATATAAGAGTCAGCCTCACTTACCTACCATAAATAAACACCTATTTTTTTGGTGCAGTTGGGTAAAGGCAAAGGTAGACTAGGATCACGTACGCATCGTTTACTACGCGCATTATGACGTATTTTATATGAAAAACGTGAGTGGGAGTCTGGGAGTGATTGCGTGACATACATACTTCCTACGTTAGCTGTGTTTCTGATCTTATACTTATTAGGTAGATAATATTTAGAAAATTTGTAGGTACCTTTAACGATTAATTAGGTTAAAATAATTAGGTAGTTAATTAGATAATAAGTATCACAAGTATATTGTAAGTATGAGACTGTAAAACGGCGTTTTTAACACGTTCTAGAAATAGAAAATGGAAGTTTAAGGAAGCTCCGCATCTCATACATAGATTGAATCGCATACAACGGCTTTTTAATATTTTATTCATATTGTTAATCATACAAGTGCGTCAACTAAGACGCCGCGCGCCGTGGTACCTACAAATATAATTCAAAAATCAGTTTGATGCGATCTGTCCGATGCATGCGTTGCCTAATCAATGAATGCCTATGTAATATGTATTGTATATGTATAAAAAGAGGAAATCATTGTGCGATACGGCTTTTCTATCTTATTACAATCTCAGAGTGGTAGGCAATTCGCTGAATTCGAGGCAATCTTGCTGCAACAATGCATTTTAGCCAATAACGAGAGAGTGTCGATCAACCCAATCAGAGGCGATTACGATCGTCACACAACAGCAATAATTTTAGACTATCCCGTAACTGAGCTGTGGACCTTTAAAACTCATCATCCTGCCATTCATCCTACTAAATCCAATTTTTCAGGTTGTGTATGACGCATCTCGTCGCCGTGGCACTGCATTTGTCAGCATCAACAACCCCTACTACACTCTCGCCGAGGCGCGCCAACTGCAGTTCTGCACGGACAGGTGTCGCAACAACGCCGCTTTCAACTGGATCAACTGGCAACCGGACCGCGTGGACATCGGCTTCAGCTTCTGTTGCACCATACCCGATTTTAGGAGACGGATCGCACATGTTCCCAATTTTAACGTCGCTAATGGGCTTCTTTCATAAACCACTACAACTTTTGTACATATTACCTATTTGCCTTTATGAACATGCTGTTGACGAACATCTATCGTCTGCACCATAAACTGCACTTACTAGTTACTACCGGTTTGTAAGTACCTACTTAAGGATGTAAATATAATATAAATAAATAAACTGAAAAACATAATATGCGTTGAATCTAAGTATAGTCTACCTAACTACCACTATTAAAAAATTCCAAGATTTCGCAAAAACCCAATTGCATGCGAATAAAAGGTACGTGATACCTGTGTGTTTGTAATATGTACTACCTAATCGTTACCTATACATACTAAGTATTCATAAATACTTGTACGGTTCAGGACCGCACAGAAATAAAACTGCTGAGTAGAAGGCTTAAGTTTATTGCTACTACTCTACTTAGGCTAATTATAACCTAATAGCAGTGTGAGCGCGATGCGATGTTATGTGCACTGATTGTATGATGAAATGTAAAGCGTATTTATAATAAAGCATGAATGATGACTGGGCGAATTGTACGGTTTCGACATAGACCGTACAATACTTGATTATCGTTTTACTACTTATCGATGACGATAGTTTTGGAGCAGATTCCCTAATGGGCGGCCATCTTTTGCGACATTTTTCTATGCTCTCTAGTTATGTAGGTAGGGCGCCTCCATAAATTTGCTACCTCCCATTCCTGCCTACTTCCATTACTTCCATGTAAGGCCTGGAATAAACATGCTATTAAAATAATATGCTCATTTTATAGTACGCTGTCAGAGTGTGTACATTTGCTCTTGTTAAGCACCGACTTCAGAAGCAAACTTATTATGAGCATACTTTCTTCTAGCACGTCTAGCAGGTACACATGCTCAATCATTATATTATAATCATCACTGAATACCCATATAATACCTTCGATTTTAATAAACCACTGAGTACCTATAATATAATCACTCCATTTTATTTTAATTAACAATGAATCAAGTACGTAGCTTACGTAGCATTCTCGCAAATACCTAGACGTTCTGACTTGCTTTTGAACACCCCCCCCTCCACCTGCGCCTCACATATGCTAGTAAGCACGAAAAAATAGACCGACCAGCGATTAGGTAGCGTGCTATTTCAAAAGCATTCTCTTTTCGTGCACACATGCTCGAAATTAGCATGGTTTTGTGCTACTACGTAGCATGTGTATTCCACGCTTAACTATCAAAATACTATGTCAACTTTCAACTGTCAGTCATAAACGTGATCACAGAGTAGGTAGAACAGAGCGGTACTAAAAAAGTCGTGATGGCCGAGTTGGCTATTATTATTAGTATTCGAGTATTCTGGTACATACTCATTAACAGAAGAATCGAGTCAGTGCTCAAGACTGGACTCGGACAGATTCTAAAAATGTAATAGGACTCGAATCTTTTTCAATGACGTAAATAATAAAAAAATGATATAAAAATAAGTACTATTAATATCTTTCGGTCGTAACTAAATTCACAATAAAAAATAGACTTTAGACTTAATTGTTGACTTAATTATTAAGTCGCGATTTGAGTACCCAACTTAAGATTCGAAAACTATGAAGTATACGGAACCCGTATTCGAAAACCGTGCATCCGATTCCAATATTGAATACTCGAGTATGTGAGTAAGAAGTTAAGAACTTATTAAGTATTCGAGTCTGATTCGGCACATCTCTACATTCTACAATGAAGTGAATAAAAAGTATGGTTCAATGGTTCAATTCAATAATAAGATAATTAGATTAGATTATTTCATATTTCGTTTCGATTCTTATATTTGAGCATGGTATTTCGGTGTTTTGTATAAATGGTTCATTATTCAATACGTACCTAATAACTTTACATATTTATAAAAGTTTGTTGCTTATAATTTCCATTGAATTTCGATTAGAATAAATTAACAAAAAGTTGCCCACTGTGCCCACTCAATGATTTGATTTGAATGTTTTAATTCCCAACTTTTAAATAAGAAATCCACTATATTACAATGGCCGAGGAACCAAAAGCAGTTAACGAAGAAGACTTAAAGCAGTTAAAGGAAAGAATGAAATTAATTGTGGACGCGGATCCAGCCCAATACCACAACGATTATTCCTTAAAGAGATATCTAAGAGCGTTTAAAACTGTCGACAGCGCATTTCAGGTAACTAGTAACTTAATTTAATTAGATATGTTAAACTCCATAACTGCATCCAAGAAAGTAAGAATTAATTCTCTAGTAAGTCACATTTTACATTTCAATGGCTAAATAAAGTGCATCCAACTGTGTGCCATAAAAAGAAAAATTGAATGATCCTTTTTGCAAGATCTGTCAGCTTGAGGATGAACTTGGCCAACACATTAGTTTGACCATTAGCATGGTTACAAAGCCAGTGTTCTGGGCACATTTCCTCGAACCCATTGTTTGGGTGACATTTATCTTTATAACTTTTACTTTTGTAATGTTTAAGATTAGGATAAGTAAAAGTTAAATTTAATAAATTAAAGTTAAAGTACTTAATAAAATATTTAAAAATTTTATACACTTTTTCCCATTTATTTAGGAAGAGCTTTTTACAGAGAATTTCATTGAAGAGTTCTCAAAAGTATTGAATTTTATTTTAGGCCATATTAAAAACAAATAAATGGAGAGTTGAATATGGTGTATCAGACTTACATGAAAACAAAGAACTCATAGACAAATATAAAAATAAAGCTAGAGTTCTGCGGCACAGAGACATTGCAGGACGACCAATTGTTTACATCCCAGCCAAAAATCATAGCTCAAGCGACAGGGACATTGATGATCTTACAAAATTTATTGTGTATTGCTTGGTAAGTGCCTCCTGTACTTTTTAATATTTTTAAACTCTTTATTTACTAACTCTGATTTTGACTACCCCCCTTGTGCTGTAGCGAGTCTTTGCTCTTATAATTGGAAAGTACAAGGTTCAAACACTGGTGAGGGAAATTTTGGAATTTTTAATTCCTAAGTCATCTTTAGTCTGATGTTTCAGGCATGGTTTGTTACCACCCCAAAGGCCTAATTCCTACCAAGCCCCTACCAAGTTGTCTCCTTACATCTTAGACTGCATCACTAAGTGTCAAGATTTTTGTAATCAAGTGTTGTCAAGGTTATTATCACACAGCTTTTAATAAACATTAATCCTAAGAGGTGAAATCTCATACTCTTGGTCAAGTTGCATGCAGAAGGATCTAGGAACTCACCTCATTATTATCCAGAGAAAATTTCCACTATGTGTATAATGGAAATTACAACCCTCAGCAATGCAGAGTTCCATATTATTAACATTGGAAATTTGTTGTATTGGGTAGTTAAAAGTACCAAACTAAAAACTCACCTTCACTTTTTTCTAATACATTGTAGGAAGATGCTAGTAAGAGGTGTTTTGAAGAGGTTGTGGACAATTTGTGCATCGTTTTCGACTTGAATAATTTCACATTATCCTGCATGGATTATCAAGTCCTTAAAAATTTAATATGGCTCCTCAGTAGACATTACCCAGAAAGACTCGGAATATGTCTCATCATTAATGCGCCAACATTTTTTTCTGGTTGCTGGGCAGTAATAAAAGGATGGTAAGTTACTTAAATTTCTCACAAAAGTTAAGTAATACAAAATTAAGTAAGTATTGCTTTATTATACACTAGTTGATACGTTGACGACCTCCCTGACGCAGTGGTGAGCGCTTTGGTCTTAAAACTGGGAGGTCTCGGGTTCAATTCCCGGCGGGGGCAGTTGAGAATTTATAATTTCTAAATTGTCTCTGGTCTGGTCTGGTGGGAGGCTTTGGCCGTGGCTAGTTACCACCCTACCGTCAAAGACGTGCCGCCAAGCGATTTAGCGTTCCGGCACGATGGCGTGTAGAAACCGATAAGGGATATGGGTTGAATTCATACTGCTATACCTCTTCCAAGTTAGCCCGCTACCATCTTAGACTGCATCGTCACTTACCATCAGGTGAGATCGCAGGCTAGGGCTATCTTGTCATCGAATAAAAAAAAAAACCTGGGGCTTGGCTCGTGTAGTTTTTTAAAATCCACGGGATCTATTTTCTGAGATAAAAAGTAGCCTATGTCACTCTCCTGGACCTCAACTATACTCATGCAAAAAATCAGGTCAATCCGTTGCTTTGTTGCCACGAGATTGATGGGCAACCAGCAAACAAACACACTTTCGCATTTATAATGTTAGTAAGGATATGTAACCTTTCGTTCTGCTGCTACGGTTTCACGACAAAAACTCTGTTAACACTGCTAACAGCATTAGGTTTTTATTTATCTGAAAAATAAATTTGCATTATTACAATTTCTTAAATAGGTTTTTTTTAAATTATTTTTTAAATTTACATTTTTTTTAGGCTTGATGAAAATACAGCAAGAAAAGTGACGTTTGTGAACTCTGAAATGGAACTCTGCCAATATCTCATACCAGACATCTTGCCCACCGATATTTAATGAACTTACCAAATCATAACTTACTACATGTAGGTATTTATGTAACTACTTTACTATAAATTCAGCTTAGCCATATTATGATTATGCTTACAATACTAGGCTTGCAATACAATACTTTAATCATTATTACTAGTAAGTGGCTGAGTGGTGTTTAACTTCTCTATATAAGAGATGTCCAAGTTTTTAGAACTTGGACATCTCTTATATAGAGAAGTTAAATTTAAAACAGTTTTCTGTTTTAAAACTGTCACCAGGTGAACAGAATGAAATTAAAATCTTTAATTAAAATTGACTCAATCACCTCGATATTTTGATGCCATACTTACATATCGCCTAACGCCATGTAATGGTATTATATTTTTGATTTCTCTTATATTGAGAAAAAGAATTGCTCTAGTGCATCCTGAGGGCATCATGGTTTCAAGCACAAAACAATGTATTTGTTCTGTGGTTATAATCCTCTGTAGTACATAATTGAAAACCTGTACAATTAATCGAATCAAACTGAACAAAGTTGGATAGATTTTTTGGATGTGGGAGTTTTAAATGATTACATATAGCGTAATTTTATCATCATCATACTATAGTATCATTTTATTCAAATTCAAAATTTATTTATTTCATATAGGCTAACTTGTAGCTCTTATGACACGTCATAAATCTACCACTATAGATCAATAAATCTACCACTTATAGCCAAATAAAATTTGCAAGCCTAATATTATCTAGTCAAATTACAAAAATGAAATAATTTATTGCTATTTTAATTCAGTTGTACACAATCTTTTAAACTAAAATGGGTTGAAAAGTAGTGTTTTTTTTTTTAATATTTTTTTGTGCAATAAATAAGTAAAATCATTGTGCACAACTGAACTAGCACCAATTTCTGTAAGTACAATACATTAATTAGTCCGTGAAATAATATTTAAATTAATAATGAAATACTATACATACTATCTAGATTTTCGTCAGTATTTTATATTTATCTTTCCAAAGTGTTTCCATTACAAAACTCAAGGAACAATTATAATAGTATTTATTTAAATATTCAATGTTACTTGTACAAGATGTTTAGATTCCCTCCAAGAGTAATATGCAGTAAAAAATATGATGTGAAGGTTTAGTTTCCATTCAAGTATTCATTAATCATGCATTTTACGTAATCGATATTATACACAATTAAATAAAATCGAAGTGTCTGTCTTAGATTCCGAAATCACTGCCTCATCTGTTTATTTGAACGTTATCATATCCCTTTTGCTCTTTGGACTGTACCTTGCATAATGCTCTAACTGCTTGTAAAAGCTCCATTAAAATTAGAAGCAACCTGGGTTACGTTTAATCCAGAAAGAAGGTTCTCACAGAACTCTAAAAAACCTAAAGTCATGTGGGATATGTTGTGAACAGCAGCTAGTGATAAGTATAAATATTCCTTCATTAAATAGTTAATTTATTTTCCGGTTACGTTTTTCCGGTTATATTTTTTAAGCATTTTATTAGTCCGAAAACGTTCATAATGCTTAAATGATTTGTAACTTTTAAATGTCGCATTTTCTGCGTGTGATAAAGATTTTTCTTGATAAATAAAATCCTTTAATATTGAATTTTTCTCTACTTTAATTAACTCTACTAAGGCACGAAAGAAATTAAAATTGTATTAACTAACTTGATGTTATACTTTAATACTCATAAAACAGGGTACTCTATATAAAAAAAATCATAGATAAATTTAAATATACATAAGTACTTGATTGTTTGGAAATCTTCATGTACCTAGTTTATACAAAATAATATTATGAACAGTAGAAAAATGTACTCTGTTAATAAATCAAATAAAAGTGCTAATTTGTGTGTCTAAATAGTTTCATATTCTTTAAACTGTTATATATTTGTGAAATAACAACAGTGACTACCGACTAAATACATTAAAACAACCAAAACTGTAATAAATGTAACACGGTTTTTAATAAATTATAGAAATTAGATGGTAATCTTATTATATTTGTCTAAATAATTATTTGAAATATTTTCTAGTTGCATATTAATTTTTTTAGAGTATTTAACCAACTGCTACATATTCAAGGATATCCTTTATAGATTCTCAATATGTAGTTTTTTTGTATCTGATAAAATTTTCACTAGAGATAAAAGATAAAATCTTAAATTATCTTTACAGTTCGTAATAATTCTTTATTCACATTGTTTTTTCTAAACAGATAATGTAAAAAACGGATTGCACTTGTCTGATTTCATCCAATAATGATAATATTCTTATCTTATCAGATACCTAAAATATTTGCATCAAACAATAAGATAGGTACCTACTATACTTTCTTAATTTAGTTTACGAAATGATAATATTGTATTTCATACAATATTACAGCTTATTCATGTTGATATTTCGACAAAGAAAACCACATTTTTTTTCTATAATAAGTATATTTTACTTACAAAACAGTTATGTATACAAATTAATTGCTGTACAATTATTTCAAAGCAAACTTCAAACAAAATATTCATTGTAATCATATTATTATTATTATTTTTATATTGTACTGTTGACGCTGTGACAAAGATTTTATGTATCAAAAGAGTAAATGTATAAAATATTACAAAGCGTTCGTAATAGCTATAAAAGAGTAATTATAACATATTCGAGGAAATAAACAGATTACACTATGTAATACAGATGAAATATTTAGCATTATAATTAAAATAATTTTAATCAGTCACAAACACTTAAAATTATATCTACAAAACTTTAAAATATATGAAGTAGGTAGGACACCTACACAAATAGTTGGCACAGTTCTGTGTCGCATATATGTGATGGATCACAATTCCAACAATAATAATGATTAGAAACATCCCTATCATGGAATAAATCGCGACCCAACACATACAATAATTTACAATATAATTTCTATCACAATATCCATCTTCATTTCCTCATTGGGACGGTATTTATCCACTTTTTATTCATTTATGGGATGCAAAAAAAATATTATGCAAAGATAATATTTATTTAAACTACATGTTTCAATGTTATAAGTAAGTGATGCCAAAAAATAAGTAGTTAAACCTTAAAAGTTATATGAGATGAATTTTACAGTAATGATATGCACGACAAAGTCCTAGTTAAGTTATAATGAATAGTTTTCAAAGTTAATAAATAATTGGTCAATTGGCCCACTGAAGCGTAGACGGAGACTTTTTCAGCAGATCAATCCGTTTGCTGAGGAAATGACGTGATAATTGGGTATTGAGCTAATGTTTTTTTATATATTTAAAATAAAGGTTTTTAATATTATAACACAATGACATTTTAATTTTTTTAATATCCTAACTAGTCTATCTAGGAAATAAAGAACTTTACAGTTTTCTGTTAGACAAAGAGAACGCTACTTGCCTGTGACGTCACAAGCAAGTAGCTCCGTATTCTCCATAGAATATTTTATTTTAAAAAGAGACAGATATAGTCGCAGTAAAACAGCTTATAACTTATTTGTCTTAGATCAATCAAAGAATATCAACGTTTTGGCAACAGTCAAATATTTATCCTATTTTAACACGCCATTATTCACCATTTATTAATAATAAATAAATAATCTGATTGATCGAATCACGTTCGTCACTTCTCCGCTTCGCTTCAGTGGGCAGGAACAGTTAACTTGTAAATCTTATAATATTGTTTTATTGACTGACAATGCATTTCAACTGACAAAATTCTGGTATGTCCAACTAAAATGACTAGGTTTTCAATCACATGAAATATTACGAATATAAGCTGTAAAAAACTACAGGAATATCTTGTAACTTATCATTTATATTTTTAATTCTGTTTGTTAATGAAACAACAAACGGCATTAAAAATATAGGCTACTTAATTTTGCGACTATAATGTCTTTACTAATTTCAACTACTATGCATAAAAGCTGCGACGAACTACAGAATTTTACGTAAGTAGTTCAACGCTTTTCTTTTTCTAGAAAGTAGTTGAAGCTCCATAATCAATATTGATTATAATTATTCCCAGTGTAACCCATAAAATATAAAATAATGTTATTTGCATTGCGAACCAGAATTTGTTTTGTTTATTATTGACTAACTCAAAGTTGTTTACTTTAACAAAATAAAATACCTGCTATTAACATCAGGAAAACTACATGAAAACTGTGAGACAAGATGAAATCCTAAATCCTTAAAAATCCCGCGTTGCTTCTTTAATAGCGCAATTCTTGTGCGTGTCTTTGTTTTGTTACGTTTATAACAAACCCTTATTACCCTCCATAACATGTTCATCGAAATATAAATACTGACTTTATTCCCTTTTGTTACCACAAGAATTGTGAGCATGCCTAATTTGTACAGGCTTTAATTTCAATCGGTCTAAAATAAAATTAAAAACAATTGGACGCAGATACGCAATAATGATTCAACCCGCAAACCTTTGTCAAATTAAATACATACATAATGTAAAGAATAGTGTTAACTTTTCAAATGCTAAGTTGTGTGGATTGAATCATTATTGCGTATCTGCGTCCAATTTACTATCTTTTTAATGTCTCATACTAGTATACTCAGTATAATCTACTTTCGGTAAATGTAAAGTAATGTATTTCATCATACAAAGCAAGATAAGTAATTGGATATTAGAAAGTGTGATAATTACTTAAACATGCGTGGCGACTAGACTTAATATCAAATGTTCAACTTGAAATACTGTGCTATAAAAGCTAATAGTCTTTTTCATATTATATGGATCTACGAATGTTTGATATAATGTTAATAAAGTAAATGTACATAGGCAGTGGACGGTTAAACTGGTTGCCCCATCTATTTCTTATAATCCCTAATAAAATGTCCTATTAGACAAAGTTACATATTAATATCAGAGAATTTATTTAGTTTAGCAGATTCATAAATAGTAAATTTAAACTATTATTAATTTCGCTAATTCTGTCGTGCGATTCTCTAAAAATGATTGCTTCAGTGTGAATATCGAAATCGTCTCTGATTAGCCGATCTCTTGCTATTGGCTAAAATGCACTGTTGCAGAAAGAACGCGATTAATTCAGCCATTCACCATATGCATGCGTGATGCAGCATTTCCAAAATCGATCTTTAGTGCACACTAAAGGGGGTGTGCAATTGCATGATAGTTTGGAATGTTCCTCAAAAACTACAATATGGGCAATAGTACAAAAGCTTCATAAATCATTGCTACAATCGCAACTGTTCTGATTGGTTGAATGATTGCATGATTCTTTGGAATGTTCCTCAAAAACAACTGGGCAATAGTGCAAAAGCTTCATAAATCATTGCTACAATCGCAACTGTTCTGATTGGTTGAATAATTGCACGATTCTTTGGAATGTTCCTCGAAAAAAACAACTGGGCAATAGTGCTGAAGCTTCATAAATCATTGCTACAATCGCAACTGTTCTGATTGGTTGAATAATTGCATGATTGTTTGGAATGTTCCTAAAAAACTACAACTGGGCGATGATGCAAAAACTTCATAAATCATTGCTACAATCGCAACTGTTTTGATTTGTTGAATTTTTTATTTTCTCACTGCAATGAATTTTAGCCTATTGGCGAGATCGATTGCGATCATCACATTGTAGAAATCTTTAGACAGTTCCGCTGTATTATTTTGATACGTCTTTTGCATTACTTAGTTTCTTTTCATTGGCCATTTGAAGTTTATGGGTTACAAAGCAGGCTGTATTCGTGGGCTTTAAAATAAAATCACCATTAGGTTGATTTTTGAATTATTATGTTTTAATAACAATACCTATTTTGTACTATGCAACAATACATTTTCATTTAATAATACTAGTTAGTATTAGAACTTTTTGTTATTGGAACTTATTATATTGTTTAAAACTGCGAATATCAAATTGGAGATCATTTTTGTCTTACAGTGTATGTATTAGTGCCCTCATGTCATTTATTTGAATATTCAAGTAATATTTTTGCTATTAATTATTATTAATTTATTCTTCTAATAATAAAATAAAATCTTGTCGCTTTCGATTATTAAATATAAATAATACTTGACTTCACTTGTCCACTTTAACATAAGGAAATAAAATATATGTCGAATACTGGATAACAAAAGTTAACCAATTTTTTAATTAATTAGCCAAGTTAGATATTTTGACCTAAACATAAATGTTTTTAGTTTTGACCAGTTTAAGTATTTTATTATTTATGACAGATGGGTAACCTTGATTGTATGTATTACATGTTATATTATTTTTTTATTATTATGTACATGATACTTAAACTTTGTTACAGCCACAG
The DNA here is from genome assembly GCA_933228805.2 of Hipparchia semele. NCBI lineage: Eukaryota > Metazoa > Arthropoda > Insecta > Lepidoptera > Nymphalidae > Hipparchia > Hipparchia semele. The sequence continues at coordinate 9,246,327 of OW121713.1, read as the reverse complement.
GTATGAAAGATTTGATATTCTGAAAGTAAATGGAATAGTATTAAATTAATATTGATTCGGCTACTGCTGATATGAAAGTCGCAATTAATTTACTAAATCTAAATACCTAATGGAATAGTGTAGTTCCGAATGTCTGAAAAAACCCCTAAAATATTTAAGAATGTACTTTAAATATGGAACTTTATCTTGCAAAAGTGGAATGTCGAATTAAGGCGAATATAAAAACAAATCTTGTCCTTAGTTCCTGGACATTTAAATCATCTTACATTTCGTATGAAAAAAATTGGAACAAAATTAAAAATAATTGCGTAAGTCCTAAAGATTGTCTGACAAAGTTATGTGTTTGTTTAAATACAAGTCAAGTACGAGAAAATGTACTTTCTAAACATTTTCGTGTAAATGGAAAACACAACATTTCTTTTTAATGTCCTTTGTGTACGGTAGTTCTTAATATTTTATTTTAACGCGTGATGGTGAACAAAACCATATGAGATGAAACAAAGCGCTTTGCCTAAATGAGACTGAGTAAATAAAACTTCTTAATAGAACACATTACAGTTCAGTTTTCCACACGGTATATTTGAGTATTTGTATTCTAAACGTAAATACCAAATAGTAAAAAAAAATCCTCTCTGGCATATCTAGCACTAAACTTATGGCTGTTCTGTATTCAGAACATTCTCAAAGACATTTTAAAAAATTACCCCGCTGCACCCGCCATTTTGATCGCGGGTTGAATGCAGCACAATGCGACGTAAGGCCATGCCATGCAGTGAATCTGCACTGGTAGCATGGGCGGGAGAAATTTTATCCCCGGGAAAAGGATAAAATGTTCATCCCCTCGCTTAGTTTTATCCACCCGCCGAGCATGGGCACAGCGGTGGAAAGAATATTGACAGTGGATAAAATGGGAGAAAGTTTATCCCCACAATTATTGCCATTATAAGAAAATCATGGAAGTAGGAGGTACAAATACCTAATACTTCAAAATTTATGTCAATTCGATCTCAGTCTTTATTTTTATCTATACTCGTGATTTTGACAGTTAATAGGTGATTCCTAGGTGGTTTTTGTCTGTGGTTTTTATTTTCGTTTGACCCTTTCAAAAGTCAAAAAAGGACTAGTTTATCTCTTTCATTTGTCCCCATGCTCTAGCCGGGGGAAGTTGCTCCACTTGTAATATCAAATAGGGATACACTTCTCCTTTCCCCTGTCGCCATGCTTTAGCATAGGGAGAAGGTAATTTTATCCCCTGTCAGGGGATAAAAATTTTATCTCCTGCCCATGCTACCAGTGCCGGTACAGGTGAGGTATACTAGACGTTGCAACCAAACTTTTAACTCGGTTAGGAGCGTTCGAGTCCCCCGCACTATACCTCGCTGGTGTGGGTATGGGGAGCGGGCGGCGCTCAGACGGGCGAGGCGGCGTGCAGGCGGCGTGCGCGCGGCAGCGTGGCGGTGCGCGGCGGGCAGGCGGGCGGCAGCAGCAGCAGCAGCAGGCGCAGTCAGTCGGCCAGCACGCTGTGCGCCACGCCCGCCAGCTCCTCCTTCAGCAGCCGGAACGACGGCCGGTCCTCCGGCGCGTGCCGCCAGCACGCTTTCATTATCTGTCGTTACATAAATCAAATAAAAACCAGAAAAATAAAAAATATAAAAGTACCTCAATAGCCCAACAATCAAATTTATAGACTCAATAGCCCAACGGTTAAAGGTGCGGACTGAAAACTGTAAGGTCGCAGGTTCGAATCCCACCCGTTGCACTATTGTCGTACCCACTCCTAACACAAGCTTTCCGCTTATTTGGAGGGGATAGGAGGATATTTGACAACCTCAGGTTGCCTAATATTCTTTTATAAAAAAAAAAAAAAAAAGAAAAGAAAAGAAATGTGAAAATTGAAAGGTTGATGTTTCAATCTTCACCCATTGAATTACTGTGGTGCTAATTTGAGGGCAGAGGGGAATATTAGTTATGTTCAGCATGGATTATTCTTAAATTATTTCTTTGGCCTTAGTTCCAAGATTGTTGATTTTTTTTTATTTTTTTTTGAGACGCGCTTGTTTCTCGCCCTAATTAGAATGGACTTGAAAAGCAACTGAATAATTAATTACACAGAACTAATAAGAACTAATTATTATTTATTAGTAAAAAAAATAAATATACTCACATTATAAATTTCATTTAAACAGTCCTTGGGTTTCTCAAGCACATGTCCTTTCTGGACCATGTCTACAACTTCAGAATTCTTCATCTTACCATAGGGTACTTTGCCACAAGTGAATACCTCCCACATTAACACCCCTGGAAACATGAGAAAAACTATTTTTATTTATCCATATCCATAATAAAATTGAAATACAGTCAATGATTTCAAAACTAAAAAAAGTGTATCGAAAAAAAAAAGATTCACGCAAATCGGCTTAGAAATCACTGAGATATGGACGTACATAGGTAGAAAAACACAACTCCTCCTTCTTTTTCGAAAGTCAGATAAAAAGTAGCCTATGTTACTCCAGCTAACATCAGCTATCTACCAGTGAAATTCCCGTCTAAATCGGTCCAGCCATTTCCAAGATTAGCGGCAACAAACAAACAGACAGACAGACAAAACTTTAAAAAAAAAATTTTTTTTTTTTATAAGTACTGTATGTACTTATTTATGCATTTAATAAAAAGCTGTTATTTTAATATTACAAACAGACACTTCAATTTTATTTATTTGTATAGAAAACTAAAAATTGCTTCTTTATAAAAATTTGACGACCTCCCTGGATCTATCTTGTCATAGAATTAAAAAAAAAAAAATTAGTAAATAGGATGATATGAAATGAAACTTACCGAAAGCCCAGACGTCAGACTTCGATGAAAACCTTGTGTAGTTGAGAACCTCTGGAGGGGCCCACTTAATAGGAAATTTTGTACCGCCTGAACTCGTGTATTGGTCATCTAAGACGTATCGCGCGAGGCCAAAATCGGCAACCTAAAAAAACAAGAAAATAAAATGTAAAACATAATCTACTTCAATGTGCTCTTAATTATATTAGTGCAGCAATAAATATTACACATCAAGCACTAGTAAGAGACAATCTGCCAACTTCGGCTCCGAGCTCATAGAAGAGCGTCAGCGTCGTAGAGTGTCGTCTCTGTCACTTATACCCACTACAGGTGACAGATCGCATGATACACCAAAATACAAAAATTAACATATTTATATCAAATTGGCTCACGATGTTGACGAAACACTTAAGAAAAACTTGATGCATAAATCAAAGTGAATTTTTAGTTGTTCAAATAAAATTAATATGATGTATGTACCTTGACCACATTTTCCTCTGCAACTAAACAATTTCTCGCAGCTAAATCTCGATGAATGTAATTATGTTTTTCTAAGTACGTCATTCCTTTGCAAACCTGGAAGAAATACAAAAATAAATTAATGTTATGCAAAAAAAGTATTATTAAGAAAACATGTTTGAATAAAAACATGAATCAAATGTTTTCAATAAAATCATTTGGATTCTGAATGATCATTCGAAAGAAACATTTAAAACATCGAATACCGTGATTAAACCTGGCAGGCAAAAAAGAAACAACGTAAACGAAGAAGATTCACGAAGTGAATATTAGCTCATATTCACTTCAAAAACCAGCCTTAAGCCTCAATAGCCCAACGATTGAAGGTGCAGACTCAAAACTGAAAGGTCGCAGGTTCGAATACCACCCGTTGCATTGTCGTACACACTCCTAGCATAAGCTTTCGGCTTATTTGGAGGGGATAGGAGGATATTAGTCAACTTCAGCTTGGCTAAAATTCTTTTAAAGTATGTCATGCTCTCTTTAAAATTTCCGTGGTGGTGTCGTGTGGTGCGGGTTGTTACGTTCCCTCAAATATGGTTGAGCGAAGCAATGGCTGGATCATGCGTCATTCTCGGGAACAGGTGCCACCAACGGAAATGGGTCTGCTTTTGCCTACCTGTCTTAACATGTATTGGAATTAGGAAAATTCATCGTAGAAGCACTGTATACATAGCAGTTTCATTAACTATTGTAAATTTTTTTTTTTAAAAAGAGCAACCGCCGAGTTTCTTGCTGGCTCTTCTCGACATTCCGAACCAATGGTAGATTCATTGACGATTCAAAAGTGCTTGTAAAAGTTTATTTGAATAAAAAATATTTCTATTTCTATTTAAAAAAAAAATTTCAGACCTGTATGCACATGTCGAGCAGCACGCCAGAGCCGAGCTGGTCGCGCGGCGTGCGGCGCAGGTAGTTGAACAGGGAGCCGTGCCGCATGTACTCCGTCACGATGTATATCGGACGGTGCTTGGAGCACACGCCGTACAGTTGCACTAGATTTGGATGTTGCAGTTTCCTGCAATAAAGTATTGACAACAGTATGGTTAGTATAAGATTTAATTCGATTGCGTCAAAGTAAAAAGAACCTTGAAACGTACTGAGTTAAAGTCGCAAATTCAGTACAACCGATTTTATTTTGGAGCGTATCCGTATACGTATAAGAATGCGTGAACGAAATTGAGCTCTAACACAATGCTGTTATGGTTCATTTTACTGTGGCGCTAACGTCATCGAATTCGAATACGACCAATCGAATTAAATCTTATACTAAACCTACTGATATTAAAGTCTTCAATGTTTCGGTTTTAAATTTTAATCTGGCTCGCAGCTGAATACTCATACTTAGAGATCACTCTAAGCAAATTGCCATGCTGATCTAAGTTGGTAAAAAATTCAGACGAAACTTAAAGTTTCAGCTACCCACAAAATATACACTATTTTGTGGGTAGTTGAATGCAAACTAATATATACATAAGTTATTATATTGTAATATTATGTAGTAATACATTAATTTTGTAATATTTTGTTATGAAAAGAGCAATTGCTGAGTTTCTAGCTTGCTCTTCTCAACAGAATCTGCATTCCGAACCAGTGGTACAGTGACGTGTCATAAGAACTACAAGTTGGCCTACATGAAATATAATTTTGAAGTGGATACTCACGTCATGACCTTGGCCTCGTCAATGAAGTCGTCCTCGGACATGGTGCCCTCCTTCATCATCTTGACGGCGGTGTCGGTGCTGCCCCGCCAGCGGCCGCGCCGCACCACGCCGAACTGACCCGCACCCAACTCTTCCAGCAACACCAACTCGGACGGGTCGATTTCCCATTTATCTGTACAGACAATTAACGTTACAACCAAGTATCATTGCACACAAGTACTACGAATACATTTTTCTTTTATATATGAATAGCGGGCAAACGAGCTGGCGGGTCACCTGATGTTAAGTGATTACCGCCGCCCATGAACACTTGTAGTACCAGAGGCATCACCAAAGCGTTGCCGGCTTTTTAGGAACTTATTGGTACGCCCCTTGAATAACCCCATATTGTACATAGTACTTGTGTTGTTGTATAATTAAAAAATGAAACATTTTTTATAATAAAGGTTTCAAAATCTTAGTTTTTAATTTAAAAATAAAGATTTCTGTGAGTTTACTTTTCAACTTATGTAGGTAGTTCTCATAGAGTATGAAATGACGATTTTTCTACAGTATTAGTATCACTTTTTCGACATAAAACATTGTTACGTCAAATTACCCAACTAACAAAATGGTCATAAGATTTTAAGCTTTTATGATTATTTCGTCACATAGGTGTCGTATATTAGCAAGTTTTAAAATGTGACGTTGTACAGGCATCATGTATATTGCATTTAAGTTTCAATGCAATTAGGTAATAAAAGTCGTTGTACAAACGTCTGTATGAAATAGCTATAAAGCAATTTAATCGTAGAAAATACACAGTCATACAAACGTTTTAGGCGGGACATTTTGGCTGGTATTACAACCTTAATAACGCTGCTATAAGACTATGCATGTGAACATGACATTTTAAATATATTCGCAGTAATGTAAACCAGCCAAGCCCAATAAACGCGACAGAGAATGATGGTTCCGTACCTATTTTTTAACCGACTTCCAAAAAGGAGGAGGTTATCAATTCGGCCGGTATCTTTTTTTTTTCTGTTGAAAATCGATGTCAACACGAATGAACCGATTTGGCTGAAATTTGGAATGGAGATAGCTCATACCCAGGATTAGCACATAGGCTACATTTTATCCCTGATAATTAAAGAAACCTTAATCATGTCAATCAAGTCATTATGGCCATACCTCCCATGGTTAACGACACAACACAACGGCCCCTAGTCCCCGGATAAAGTTGGGAACCGACAATTATGTCATTTTTCCACGTTAACAAAATATGTTTTTTGCCGCATTCCCAAAAAACTTATGGTCTCTAAAATGTTCTGTTAATGTAAAAAACTATTTTTTGGAATGACAAATAACGGTTTACTAAATTGTTTTAGGGAACTCTGATAGGTTCGTAATGAAAGAACGCCATGTTCTTTAAGAGTTTATAACTCTTAACACAGCAGTATTCATCGTATACAAGTATTTTGTAACTTATAATGGCACGATGAAGGGAGTTTTAATTCTTAACACAGCACTATTCATGGTATATAAGTATTTAGTAAGTCATAATGGCATTATGACATATAATAATTTATTTTTTATTTAAAAAATAATAATTAAATACACAATAAATGAAGGGGGCATTTAAAATTTATTAATAAACCTAAAAAGTTGGTCCCTAAAGTAATATTCGCATTAAGTTTTCCAAACTTAAACATAAACACATCCCATTTCAAACTTGTAAATAATTTGATTACACTTATAGTATAAAAGTATAAAAATATAGTCTGCACACATGCAGAATTTATTAATAGTTAAATTCTATTACTTATAATTGAAAGCGCTTCAATACTGTATCAAATAGATTCATTGGTCCGGTAAACGTCTGCGCTATGAATGCTATGGTAACTATACGACTAAATACTCATACCAATGATAATATTACAACACTACTATGTTCTCGCTTATGACTTTTGAATGACAGCTATACGACTTTATAGAAATAGTAACTGCGCCAAAATCGCGTTGTATAAGCGTTTGTAAGCCTTATTTTCATGCCATTCAGTTTTTCGAAAACGTTTACACAATTCTTATATGACTTATATTAAGACCATTTTGTTAGTTGGGTATTCAGCGTTCTGTCTACCTACTGGGAGGCCTGTAAGAATTTAATGTGAGTAGGAACTCATAATATGTGGAATGATATGAGACCGCCTTATTAAACCAAGACAACCGTTATTTCTATGCGATTAACGATTCTGAGCAATAAGATCGACCGTTCCGTAGAACAAAGTCTCATCTGTTAAATCCACAACTTGAAATTTGAACCTTAAAAGTCACAACTGCAAGGCTCAAATCTCAAGTCATGAATTTAGCAGATGAGACTTTGTTCTACGGAACGGTCGAGATGTAGAGAGAGAAAGAGAGAAAGTGAGAGAGAGATAAAGAATAAGTACCGTGAGAGAGTCCAGCGGTAGGCGGCGCGGGTCGGTCGCAAGGCGTGGCTTTCAGCCTCGAACACAGCCCTCCGCTGTTGTGCTTGTGGTAATTGATGAGCTCAGGAATACTGGAGCAGCAGTGCTTGTCCGAAAGGTAGAACTCGCCGCGAGCGTTTTGTTTTATGTGGTAGTGCTTGGTTTGAGGGTGATTTCTGAAAATGTATGTGCAAAACGACCATGAATTTTTTTTTTTATAAACTATAGTAAAGCTTTTGCCCCCGCGACTTCGTCCGCGTGGAATTAGATTTTGGGGTGGAATTTGCAAAAACTGTGACACACGTACTTCTTTATTTTTAACTGAAAGCTCAAATACCAACTTTGATGGAAACAGCTTGAAAAATGTCGGAGTTTCATATAAACTTCCATCCCCTATTTAAACCCCTTAGGGGTGGAATTTCCAATAATCCTTTCTTAGTGTGCGCCTACGTCATAAAAGGAACCAACTGTAAAAATTTCAAGTTTCTAACTTCGGTAGTTTAGGCTGTGCGTTGATATCTCAGTCAGTCAGTCAGTCAGTCAGTCAGTCAGTCAGGACTTTGAATTTTATATATATAGATTAGGCAACCTGAAGTTGACTAATATCCTCCTATCTCCTCCAAATAAGCAGAAAGCTTGTGTTAGGAGTGGGTACGACAATAGTGCAACGGTTGGGATTCGAACCTGCAACCTTACAGTTTTCAGTCCGCACCTTTAACCGTTGAGCTATTGAGGCTTAATTACTTTAGACAAAATGTTCTCACCAACGTTTAGAGATTACCTACAACAGGATTAGCTACAGAAAAATATAGATATATAATAGAGAATAGAATTTTTACATTCCAATTTGATCACATTGTAGTTGTTGTGAAATCCGAACTATTAAAATGAAAACCGGCCAAGTGCGAGCCGGAACCCACACACGAAGTTCCATAATTTTTTTTTAACTTTGTTTTTTATAGAAATACACATTCTATGAAAATTTCAAGCATCTATTACATTTCATGCGATACAGCTCGCTGACAGACGGACGGAAAAACAGAGAACGGAGACACATGCTGAGATCTATAGAGTGTGCTTTGACTCAGCTAGTCATAGCATAGAATCATAACATAGTCATAGAGTAATAGCGCGGTCTATAGATTAGTGATAGGATCCCGTTGGCACCCTTTGGGTACTGAACCTTGAAAACGTTCACTACAAGTAGGTATGTCACACAATTCCCAAATGATAAAATTTCACTCACACTTTGGTATATAAAGAAAGCGTGTACATTCCCTTTGTGGAGGAGTTCCGTACTACGAAGCAGCCCTCTTTGTCCTCTTGTTTGAGTAATGACTCAGCGCGCTGTCGAGACATTTCGCCCACATACCATCTGCAATGCAAAGTAAGCCAGTCGGTCAGTTATATGAGAGCCTCTCATCGCCTTCTTATAGTATAATAATACTGAACGTTAAAGCTGCTTATAATACACTAGCTGATTCCCGCGACTTTGTCCGCGTGGAAAAGGTTTAGAGTGACTTGAGAAGTTACGTCCTCTATCTCCGAAAATATTTAGTTATTTTTTGTACAACTTGAACCGTTTATGCAGCGCACGCAACGGAAGCCCTCAAATATGGATAATTTTCCCCGTTTTTGCAACATTTTTCACTGATGCTTCGCTCCTATTGGTCGCAGCGTGATGTTATATAGCCTAAAGCCTTCCTCGATAAATGGACAATCCAACACAAAAATATTTTTTCAATTCGAACCAGTAGTTCCTGAAATTAGTGCTTTCAAACAAACAAACAAACAAACAAACAAACAAACAAACAAACAAACAAACAAACAAACAAACAAAAAAACAAACAAACAAACAAACAAACAAACAAACTCTTCAGCTTTATAATATTAGTATAGATTAGTACAAGGCAAATTATACATTAGTAGAGGCAAAAGTCACTAAAGATATAATATAGCTAGCTAGCTATTAATAAGATTTAAAAAAATAGAGAATGTACAATAGATAATAAAATCTGTGGTACACAATTTCTAAACTAAATTGACATGTCTAAATCTCTTTAAGATCACGTGCTAATCCATTCATAATAATATTCCCTATGAAAAAGGATAGCACTAAATCTCTTGTCAATTTAGATTAGAGATTGTGTACAACAGAATTAGCCACCATGTCTGCTTTAATAATAAACCTTTATTTAGAATAAGCACTATGCTATTTACATTATTATACGATAATAATACCAGATCAAGGTCCCTTAATTTAACTGACCTTCTAAAACTACAATTTTTTTCTATATAATTTACTCATATAATAAGTTAGGTATAGGTATCTTTATAAAAACTTCGATACTTCGTTAATGTTCTTTAAATATACCCAGCAGTTTAACATTTTCAGTCAGTCTGTCTTTCTGTCTGTTTGTCCAAGATTTTATTGGCAATATAGTCCTATATCTTCCGGGATAAAAATGGGCATAACTCCCCAGTTATTCTATTGGATCCTACACAAAAAATAAAAACTTGATAATGAGGGCAATAAATTATCTTTACTAAGCCTCTTTTCTCAAATCTCTATTTTACACCTCAAGGATTAAATTTTCAAAAATCCTTTCTTAGTGGATGCCTGCGTCATAATAAAAGGGTCGCGTGGTTTGAGCTATTTTGTTATTTTGAGGTTGGTGTATTGATAGTTAGTCAATCAGTCAGTCAGTCTCCTTTTTCTTATATATATTTCGACAGACGGCCAGGACTGCTGGACAAGTCTCTTGCATGGGCTTCCACACGCCTCGGTCTCGTGCCGCTTGTAAACAGTGGCTCCCTGTGATTCGTCTGATATCGTCGTTCCACGACTGAACTATAAACTTCGGCCTGCGATGGCCAACACGCCTGCCCAGCGCGGTCTTTATGGACGAAACATTTTTTAATACATTTTCACAGCTTAACCGCTTATTTATTTGAGCGAAGTAAAAATATATGTACCTACGTACATAAGTAAAGCAATAAAAAGTACTTACTCATATTTTTGTAACCCTATCGTTTCCTTCTCCTTGACATAATTACTTGGAATATATCCAACGGATCTGAAACAAAGTAATAGTACATTATGGTACAAGTGCGCAATGTTGGTCATTACCGTTGAGGCGCCATTGAGACCCGAGCCGATAGGTGAGGGTCTTAAGATAGCTGAAGACGGTAGTAAAAAAAAATGTCCAAATATACCAAAGGGTTATTTTTGGACTTATTGCAAATCCGTCACTGTTCATGGTCAATGTGATATAATATACAGTAAAAGCTCCTTATTCGCGCTTCCTTTATTCGCGTTTTCACTATTCGCGGATTAAAAAAATGCGACCCAATTCCTATATTCGCGGCTAGATTTCTCTATTCGCGGATCTAATCGGTACATCGGTACATACATAAAAAGGATTCCATGGGTATCAAGCCCAATATCCTTTGTAAACGCGTCGTCAAATGGACTAATATTTGAAAAATCTCAGTGAAGGTTTAAAAATGGCATATGAGCATTGTGATTTTTTTATGAAACTGATCTGTCTATAGAACAAAGCCTTATTTTTAAGAGGCAAATTGCTAATGCCACTGCTGAATATCAGTCTGAATTGAAGGAGCTTTTAATAAAAAGCGTCAAGCAAGAAGAAATTACAAAATTCTTAAAACCATTGCCTAAACCTGAAAATAATAATTAATCAAATATGGTCAAAAACTTAAATTAAATTGTTTTTTTTTTTTATATATTTGTTTTTTATTTTGTCACCTAGGAACGTATCCCCTAAGTCCCATATAAATTACCATTCCATATTCACGGTTTCTGTATTCGCGGCATATATACGGAACGTATCCCCCGCGAATAAAGAGCTTTTACTGTATGAACCTATACATTAGAAGAGCTTCGATTTGAGACAGAACTCGATAATTTTTGTCATATTATACTCCATATTGGATTTGTCATGACGTCAGGTAGGTCAAGAAAGGTGAAGTCTTCTCGTGGCGCGCATGCTAACGCTACAGGCCTCATTTATCGAAATCTAATGAGTAAATTCACAATTTTTATGGTACCAAGGAATCGACAACCATACTACCAAACCCGTATAAATAACTTACCCATTCTCATCCTTTACTTTCCACCAATGCTCCTGTGAATCATCAATAACCTCGTATTCTGCACCCTGAAACGTAATAAAGCACGTATAATACATAATAAATAATAATACTAGTCTGTTCAGTAATATAAAGGTAAAAATTATTTTTTACGTTTATATTATTGATCAGGATCCCATCCACAGATCCTGACCTGATGACTATGGGATCACCTGGGAAGTATACCCTTTCAAACAAAAAAAGAATTTTCCAAATCGGTTCAGGCGTCTTCTAGTAATCGGGGAACATACATGGAAAATAAAAAAAAAAGATTCCGAAGAATTGAGAACCACCTTTTTTGGAACTTGGTTAAAAAGAGAACCATAGTGGGATTGGGAGGGCTCAGCTGTGCTTAATTAACTTTTTTCATATTATTAGCATGGATTTTCGCTTAATTAATTCTGGATAAGTTTATTACGTACCAAATTAAGGTACACAATATAAACTACAGCTATAAAAATAAATTTCAAAATTTACACTTCAAGAAAGGTTACATTACCTTTTCCAATGAAAGGTCGCCGCTTTCGATTGCCTTGAATGGATATAAAGCAACCACGACTTTGGTCCTCTGTTTATCCTACAACAACGAAAATTATTATGTAAGTAGTGTCCTGTAGGGTTAGTATAAGATTTAATTCGATTGATCGTATTCGTATTCGATGACTTTAGCGTCAAGTAAAATCAACCATTACGTTCCCTCAAATATGGTTGAGCGAAGCATCGGCCGTCACGCTCGTGAACGGGTGCCACCAACGGGAATGGGTCTGCTTTGACTATCCATCTTGACATGCGTTGGATTGTGTGTACCTGCGTATGCATTTTTGAAGCTTCATTGTGGAAGCACTGTATACATAGCATAGCTTTGTTACCTATTGTCATTTTTTTTTTGAAAAGAGCAACTGCTGAGTTTCTTAACGGCTCTTCTCAGCAGAATCTGCATTCCAAACCGGTGGTAGATTTATGAGCTACAAGTTAGCCTATATGAAATAAATAAATTTTGAATTTGAATTGAATTAGAGCTCAATTTCGTGGATGCATCTTATACTTTTTCGTATACGGGATACGCTCCAAACTACAATCAGTTGTATTTAATTTGTGACTTTAAATCAATACTATTAAGGTTTATTTTATTTTGACGCTAATGTCATCGTATACGAATACGATCAATCGAATTAAATCTTATACTAAACCCACTGTCATTATACAATACCGAATAGGGTCCGGGCTATTTGAAAAAAGTCTTAATTGAACAAAAACATCAAACTTCAATCACTTTTCATTCATTTGATAGTTAATCAAAAGGTTAACTCAATATAACAAATGTGGTTATAAGTATAATAGACGGGTGTCGCTTGTAATTCAAATGACCTTTAAATGATCAAAATCATTAGACTATGTTTCTACACAGTTTCTAATCTCATCAACGTGACTATTTAAGTGTTATAGAAGAGCTTCCAAAATTACATGAATAAATTGATGCCACACTGCGCGTTGCGGCGCTGCAACGGCCGTGTGGCATCATTTGTTGAATTGTGTGCTGTGCGGCGTCGCAACTGACAATTATCATTATATTGTGACAGAAGCAAAGCAGTGGAACCACAACGCAGGGTGTGGCACGCGACCGATTTTTCTATGTAGGGCGCCGTAGCGGCACCTCAGGAGCGAATCAGTTCATTCCGGAGTCGTGGTCCAACTTATCTCTCCACCTATTTGGACTACACAACGTGTCGCGATTCCGCAGCGCTGTGTGGGGAATACCACAAATGCCACAACGCAATGTGGTGTAGCCATAAAGTATCTTATATTTAGAAAAAATATATAAATTACCTTGAGTTTAGCGGAGGGAGTCCCAGGAGGCGGGCCACCTCCCCCCGGCATGGTGACCGCCGCTGTGACCGCTGCGGGCAAATAACATCATCATCATCATCATCATCAGCTCATCATCGGCTCACTACTGGGACTCCTCTCATGAGAAGTTTAGGACATAGTCTATCACGCTCGCGCTGGCCAAGAGATATTTAATTGCTTGACATGACTCCAAAAAGTCAGAGATGCGTACTTGGTGAGCAAACCCGACCCCTGAATAGGACACTGATGGCTTTGGCCACTAGGCTATCACCGATCCTCATCATTTGTCATACTAATCACATCACACTAATATTATAAGGTTTGTATTATGTATGTGTGTGTGTAATTTTTATTATTTATTTACTATTTCACGCCACAACGAATGAACCGATGTGGCTAAAATTTGAAATGGAGATAGTTCCCACCTAGGATTAACACATACGTTACATTTTACCTCGGAAAATTAAAGAGTTCTTGCGGGAATCGAATAACCTTCATCCACGCGGACGAAGTCGCGGGCATCAACTAGTATCCAAATATCTAAATAAAACTAATTAGATAGATCAATGTTGCGTGAAATCGATAATAGGAGTGTTGTAAAAATCTCGGAAGAACCATCAAACAACACTCAAAAACTATACTTTAAGCTTCTTTTTTTATAGAAACAAGGACTCATTTTGGTAGTTACTGTAATTTCGCCTGTCAATGAACTCTAACAATTTTCATTGGTTCCATTTCCTTGACTTTTTGCAAGCACTTCTATTTTAGTTTAACAATTCCTACATGTTTATAACATTTCGAAGGTGTATGCTTTATTTAAACTCTTGCATTACAATATAAAAATATCATTGGAGGTCAAAGAAAAACTTTGCTTATAATTTTCACACATCGCACATTTATTAGCAAGCTTGCAATGTTTTTGAATTAAATTTTCTTCTTCCTTCTCTTTCAATTGTCTACTGTTGAACAAAGGTCTCTTGCATGGACTTCCACAGGCGTTATTGTGACTCGACTAATGTCGTCGGTTCACTTAGTGGGGGTTCTCGGTGCGGGGTCATCACTCCAGCACCTTGTGATCCCAACGACCATCAACCCTTCGAACTATGTGCCCTGAGCTATGTCGAATTAAATATTATTAATTTATTTATTACCTATTTGTGTGTCATGAAAAAAATAGGTAATTACCTATAGAGAATCTATACTTATTCCACCAAACTAGAAGATGGACCATAGCGCATTTAGTTTTCTTAAAATCCGGCGCATTTTTTTTTTTGTTCAAATTAACCCAATCTATTCTATCTAAAGAGATAATACGCTGTAATCAGAGGCAATGAGTTGAAAAAAATGAGGTACAAAAAAAGAGAAAGCAATTCAACCATTATTATAATATTTTACCGTGCGTGGGTATTGAACATTGAATTGAGTTCTAGTCAAAACTTTCATGGTGGCAACATAAATAAACATAGTAGGTACTTAGGTTTACATGCAGTTTTTATGCCTTTTGTATTGTAAAGTAATAAATATTATTATACTTATACAGTGGATATTAATAGGTATAACATCATTTTTTTTAGTAGTTAAAAATTCGAAAAAAAAAACAAGCCATACAACCTTCTAGTATTAAAGCATTAGCTACAGTTGTTGCAATTTAAAAGAATCACCATACCAATTTATGCGAGAGACAAGTGTATTAAAAGGTAAAGTAGGTAAGAATACACGATAGGTACATAGAATTAAAAACAAGTCCTCAACTTAGAGATTCTTACATTGCATAAACATGTTTGCATGTATCGCTTCTTATTAGCTAACCAAAATCACTGAGCCGCAGTTTTTGCGAATTCTCCACTATGCTATTGAATAATTATCATAATCAAAGCATCGCCGGTCCATTAATAGGAACACTCTCCTCTCAGAATGAGGAGAGTTTCCCACCACGCTGGCCAATTGCGAATGGGTAAACTTAACACACTTTTAAGAACATTGAATGAAACACTAGAACCTACGTGTCCACAGAAAACACTTTAATGAAACCCGAATCACTGGGCATTTCACAAACGCATTAAATTACACCTGCCAAGTCAAGAAAGTGACTGCAACGAGTGAACGCAAACGCAACTGGTGGCACCGAGGCCACATGAAATAAAAAGGTCGTTATAAAATACGATATCGTACCCTCTAGAGCAGGGAGGAACGATGACAGCGATAGACATGGTATTTTCGATTTCTTCTTGGTAACCATGGGCTCGTCTTCAGACTTAGTCTGCAACATAGGGAGAGAACGGTGCGGCCGGACGTCCGCGCGCGACACTGCCAACAGACTGGGCTCGCGAGTCGCTGGCGGCCAGTCGCCCTCGCGTGTCAATGTACCGTGGCGGTAAAGCGGAATACACAATACTCGCCACACAGCCTCAACTCCGTTAAAACCAGCTTGGCGCTGCTGTTCTCGATTACGTTACATTACCGAACGGTGATTTGGAATTATTAAATAATTGCTGATATCCGCAACTTCGTGTGGATTTGCGTTGTTTAAAAATCCTGTGAGACCTTTTAGTTTCTTCCGGAATAAAAAGTATCCCATGCCAAATCAGTTGAGGCAGACACACTTTCCTTTTAATCGTATTATTAATCTAATGTCATTGTGTTTTAGTTCCTAGGTAATAAAACCTATATTTAAAAGATATCAAAAATCCAATTAATAAACAAAAATGTACAATCTCATTATGATCATTATACAAATCTCATTATACTTTGATCAGAATATTATTAACGAGCGCATACTAGTCTCGACCCTTGTGATAATATCTTATCTCTCAAAATAGTTTATAGTATCTGAAATATTAAAGATAGAGGTAGTTAACTTGACAATTATTAAGTTAATTGTGAAGTTAGGTGCCATGGTAAACTTAGATTTATATTCCACGAGACGAGCGAGAGCAGACAAGATGATATTACTCGGCCTACATTCACCATTCGTGGTGCAGCCATCTCGCTCACACCGCTGGATGGAGCCATTAGAACGACAGGAACGGAATATGTAATTCAATGACGAAAACCTAACGTGAATATGGAAGGTGTACTTAATAAACAGACTTGTTCAAATCCTATTTCGGTGGCTTAAAGGGTTTCAATTATCTTAAAATAATCCGATTTTAAGAAAATTATATAAATTGGATGTTATTCATAATAAATGACTATTTCACAAGTAAATTGGAAATTCATAATGATGTTCTTATAAACGTGGCTGCATAAGAAACAGGAATTGCCTCATAGCACGCAATTTAAACATTATTGTGCTAATAAGATTTTATTTATATATTTCTTTTTTGCACGGGTCGATGATAAAAAAAGCTGTTCTAATATCGAAGTTCACATCATACAAACAAGTTTAATAGACTAACTCAAGTTTCAATAGAATATAATGTAACCGTATATATGTAAACAATATTCGCGATGTAACGCGACTCATTTCACTTTCAAATGAGAAAGTGACGGTTAAAAAATGAGATCGTGTGTCAATCGGGCAGTCGAATGCTACATTTATTATATTACTCATCGTGGGTGATTTCTCAGTTAGGTATATGTAGGTAGCTCTACTCACATAACCATCTATTTATTTATTTATTCTGTACATTTAACTATACAAACTAAACTTAAATATAGAAAGGACGTGTACAAGGACATCTTATCGCTATAAAATGTGGATTTCTTCCAGATGACCTAAGATCTATTTATCAATATGCGTCATGCTCGTGAACGGGTGCCACCAACGGGAATGGGTCTATTTTATGGCTACCCGTCTGAAGATGGATTGTAACATGCAAATGTAGGTCTTATACATTTTTGAAACTTCATTGTGGAAACACTATGTACATAGCATAGTTTTGTTACCTATTTTAAAAAAAAATTTTTGAAAAGAGCAACCGCCGAGTTTATTGCTGGGCTCTTCTCGGCAGGAACGGCATTCCGAACCAGTGGTAGATTCATCGGCGATTCAAAAGCGCTTGTAAAAGTTTATTTGAATAAAAAATATTTCTATTTTTATTTCAAAGGAACATACAAAGGAATTCCCAGAATTTAAGTATAGAAAATATAAACCCTTACTAATATTATAAATGGTAAAGTGTGTTTGCTTATTGGTTTGTCTTTCAATCACGCAGCAAAGGAGCAACGGATCGACGTCATTTGCATGAGTATATATCTACTTAAAGACTTGAAGAGTGCTATAAAGCTACCATTTACTCAGGAAAACTAAGAGTTTTCGCAGGATTTTTAAAAACCCACGCAGACGAAGTCGCTTGAAAAGGCTAGTATACAAATATAGAGTAAAAGAATAACAGCTTGTTAGCGATAGTTATTTACCATTATCTCAACCGATAGACGATCTCGGATCTCCTTATTTAAGATTTAGTTAAGCAGGGATACTACGAGCCTTTAACTTCAAATAAACATCATCTTGGCAAGCGCGCTCCAACCTAAACATCATCAGTGCTTTCCAATATTGATTATTGTCAAGCGCAAGCCTATCTCGAAATCAAAAAAAAAAAAAAGATACCGGCCGAATTGATAACCTCCTCCTTTTAGGAAGTCGTTTAAAAATAAATAAGAACACCGCTCTCTCCATCGCCTGCTGAGACACTCTACTTCTATACACCCCTAAAATAAAATTAAAGATAAATTTTTGGATTAAAAGGTATTTTTATCGCAACCTTTCATCAGTTGCTGCCACTAAAAACCGGTGACTAATAAAATTTACTGGGATACAGAGTTCTCAGAAAAATATTTTTTGTAAAGCAAATCAGTGTTAACGGGCAGACAAGAAATATTTACAGACAAGTTTCACGACAGGCGATTAAAGACCCAGTTAAAGTTAACTTGCACACCAAAAAACAAGCAAAATAGTTTGCACAAGCAAGTAAATATCTTTTTCCTTCATAGTTATGGAAAAAAAAGTAAAAAAATTCTAAATTATTCAACCAAAATTTTTATAATTCTTTAAATCGTTTAATTCGTTTTATATGAGGCAGTTCAATTAAGATTACGGTTAAGGAACCGTAATCTTAATTTAACTGCCTCATATAAAACGCTCTTCCGAGATCTGTTTCCTAACACGTACTATTTGAATATCTTTAAAACCTCTCGTTTTGTGTTTGTTTAGCTATCTTCTAGGCCAACGCGTTACAGCTTAGACCACATCATCACTTTCCATCAGACGTGATGTGGTCGAACGTGTGCTTATATTTTAAAAAAACCCACCGTAAACTCCAGTTGCAATTTGTCCACCAAAAATAAGCTAAGTATAGGCTGCAATAATCAGTATTTGTATCTTCATAGTTTACTTTAAAAGGAGTTGTTAAAAAGTTAATAAACCCTGATTAATTATACCCAAATTTTTTTGTGGTAAAATTTAACTTTAACCGCCTGATATGTAACCCATCCTCAATTAGTGTAATACCACATTGCCGATCAACATTATTTTCAGACGTTTATACGGCATTACTAAGCTACTTGAGCGCAAGCTATTTTATTATTAGCGGACCAGACATAAAAAGACAATTTAAACAGTTTTAATCGCGGATAGTTCAAATATACCTTACAATAAGTTTGCTGCATTGCATGAACCTTTTTGATTGTCAAGAAAACTTCTTGACAAGCTTCAAGAATCTTTTCAGTAGGTACTATATTCTTTAATTAGTCCAGCAGTGACATTAAGATACACCCTAAAAGAGGTAGCCCATGACGACTATTTGTAGCGATCCAGTAGCGGGGATTGTAGCGATCCAGTAGCGCGTTTTGTTAAGGGAGGCCACATACGATCAAGTTTGCCGTCAAGTTTGCATGATGCTTAGAGATTAGAGAAAAGAATCGATAAGTAGTATCGTTACTTTTGGTTGGAAGCTAAAGCTAAACCACTCCATCGAGAGAGATAACGTTATACATCAGAAATAGAATAGACTATAGTCTGCCTATATTTGCAATACTTTCACATTTACTCGATATTTTTATCTCATCACTAGATTTCACACGTCAGACAGCAGACTATAGTCTATACTATTCTCTTTCTGATGTATATCCGCGATTCGAAAAAGAGACCGCAGTTTTAACCACTGTGACCTGCCGTCCACAAGCTATAATGCCGTTAACTACCAAGACCATATTTCCTCATATAAACCCAAAAACATTTAAATTAGGGTTTATATTAGGAAATATGGTCTTGGTAGTTAGCGGCGTTATAGCTTGTGGACGGCAGTGTCTAAGTCTATCTGGCTATCACTGCACAATATGATCATGGGCGGCGGTAATCACTTAACGTTAGATGACCCGCCTGCTCGTTTGCTCACTATTTATATTAAAAAAATCTAACCTCATCATCAACATGCTAACCAATAGACCAACGGGGCAGTAACAAAAACAAAGCAGGTATAATACATACATAAGGTGCTCTCGTTGACCGGCCTGTGGTCGTGGAGGATGAGCTCGAAGTCGGGCTCCGGCAGCGGCCAGCCGGCGGCGAGCGCGCAGCCCGGCGCCGAGCGGCGCTCCGCGTCGCAGCACGCCCACTTGCGCGCCGCCCACGCCGCCGGGTGGTAGCGCACGCGCCGGGTGTTCGATATGCACACTGCGACAACCAACCCGCTCACGATACCTTGCGATACGTAACCCTAAACACTTGGACCCACCCAGTACGACGTCAAAATAACGTACCCGTGCGCGATAACATGGGGCCCAAGGCTGCTATTACAATTGTTTCAGTTGTCTATCAATGACATCTTAATTGCTACTTTTAGCAATTTTGGTAGTCTACTAATTCAATCGCGTCACAATTGTTGTCCGATGGTGTACCACTGACAATTCAATTGGTAGTCCCGTACTTAATGACAAGTCAATGATAGAATGTATGCGTAGTCTGCTAATATTTTGACAGTTGTAATGACCATTGATACGCCAGTGAACTATCATTGATGCGCCATTGTGCTGTCATTGCTTAAAAGCCGGGCCCCAAGTCTGCTATTTTACATGATTTGGCATTGAGACACAATGCAATTTTAATTTTAATACAAGGTGACGCCCTGTCGCACTTTAGTTCGAACACTGCGATTGGGGTCCCAAGGTGCAAGCACAATGCGCTGTTAGCAGACTCCCTATTAGGTGGGCCAACGACATGAGACGAGTCGCAGGCCACTGAATACAAGCGGCGCAAGTCCGCACAAGATACCTTTATCTAGCAGTGGACATCTATCGGTTATTATATCCAAACCAAACCAAAATTCTACATTAGGATTTCCCCCTTTTTTGGTCACACGTTTTTGCACAGCGCATTGAAAATTGAAATTAATTCCACACACCAAGTTGACAGAACAGTTTTAACAATAAACAAAATTAATTAATACACACAAAGTAGACGGTTCGGAATTAAGTCGCATGATTTCGGATTACACAAGTAAAACTTACCTGCAAGACGAGGTTCGGCGCTGCCAGTGCATGCAATGTACAGACATACACTGCGTTGGTAGCGTGCGCTCAAGCGACACGGCCGGAGCGTCTGCGGTCTATCGCAATGTTTCGCAAACCGCATATATTATGATATGAGTGATAGGACAGTGAGGGCGTGCGCATAACATTAATTATTTATTATTATAGTTGTCATGGAGGCTTTGGCCGTAGCTGGGTACTACATTAGCGTCAAAGACGTATCGCCAAGCGATTTAGAGTCCCGACACGTAGGTAGTCGTGTAGAAAACAATTAGGGACATGGATTTAAAAATGCCAGGCCCCCCAGCCATAGCCATTTTCACTCGGGATGATTTTAACTGTACGCTATACGTTCAAATCTATTCAGACATTTAGAAATTACGGTGGATTAAAGAAACTCACAGACATATTATATGAAACCTGAAAACGTAACACTGCTTTTCTTGGGCAGTCGTGTAGTAAAATATACTCACGTTTCCGAATTTCGTGTATCCAATCTATCCTCTCGCTGTGCTCGCGCGCGGCCAGGTACAGCGTGTAGTCGGAGCCCTGCTCAGTGTAGCCCACCTGCGCACAATCTGCACCATTTACATGTTATCTCGTTTGTACGCACTTAAAATATCCACATATGGTATGGTGGGATCGCAGTCAAGGGCTATCTTGTCATCGAATAAAAAAAATATGGTCGGTGAAGATCTAACAGTACGTAAGTCATTTTGGCGGGTTTTAACATTTTAATGCAATTCGATGAAGGTATTGAGTTACTTTTGTAAGTAATCAATGCAATGGTAAGGCATATCGCTCATTTGCAACAAGGCTGACATAATTCAAAATTCACCAATTTTAGTGTCGATTTATACTTTTTGCTATAAAAACAACATTACGCTGAGCACAAAAAAATAAGAGCGAGAGAGATTGTGCCTTAATGCTCTGTCGCTTTGTTGGCCGCTGTGTTATTTCGAGACCGCAGCATCCATAACACCCCTCTTTTTCAGGTTAAAAACAGATTTTCGATTATCCCTACTTATAAGCTTAGATATAAACTAGTAGGGCGCGTGGGTGCGCGGCCCGCTGCAGCGGACCGCGGGTTTCCTGTTCACCAATTAGATCTTTGGGTCTTGATCATCTTTTTAGAAATTTTGTATGGCCGCCATCTTGAATCCACCATTATGGAGATTTTTTTCAGCTCACTGCCAATTGGATGAGGTTTCGAGTGATTTTTGTTTGAGGATCCCTAACCTATCTTCGATACCCTGGCGGTGCTCCTCACCCATCTCCGAAATCCTCAATCATCAGCTCTCTCCATATTTTTCCTCCGAATGAATTTTTGTCATCTATACGAAACCATTAGAAATTTTGAAAAGGAACCGTACAAATATTTTTCCTCCGAACCATCACACATTTTGAAAAAGAACCATAGGAAAGTCTTGCATAGTTCCCAATTCGCCATATATTTTGTATGAAAAAAAAATTCCGCCATCTATTTTTTTTCTATTCATCAAGTAGACCTTCAAGTCTTGATCATCTTTTTCCAAGAAACCACTCTTCCACCTTTTATAGTCTCCGAGATAGACGCCAACGGAATTTGTATGGCCGCCATCTTGAATCCGCCATTTTGAATTTTTTTTCAGCTCCCTGCCAATTGGATGAGGTTTCGAGTAACTTTTGTTTGAACACTCCCCACCTATCTTCGATATCCTGGCCGTGCTCCTCACCCGTCTCCGAAATCCTCAACCATCAGCTCTCTCCATATTTTTTCTCCAAATGAATTTTTGTCCTCTATACGAAATCGTCAGAAATTTTGAAAAGGAACCCTTTCAAAGTCTTCATATATTTTGTATGGAAAAAAATAAAATCCGCCATCTTGAATTTTTTTTCTATTCATCAAGTAGACCTTCGGGTTCTGATCATCTTTTTCCAAGAAACTACTCTTCCATCTCTTATACTCTCTGAGATAGACACAAACAAAATTTGTATGGCCGCCATCTTGAATCTGCCATTTTGGAGTTTTTTTTCAGCTTTCTGCCAATTGGGTGAGGTTTCGAGTGACATTTGGTTGAACACCCCCCACCTATCTTCGATACCCTGGCCGGTGCTCCTCACCCGTCTCCGAAATGCTCAATCATCAGCTCTCTCCATATTTTTCTTCCGAACGAATTTTTGTCCTCTATACGAAAAAATGAGTGAAAAAAATTTTTTTCATACAAAATTTTACAGGAGAGGTGATCAATGAGTCAGTGAGTGAATCAGCACGAGTAGCTATATATATAGTAATTAACTCTTAATTTTAATAATGAATGTTAATATTTCATTGAACCAATTCTATACTAATATATTTACCTGTGTCTGTGGTTATTTACCAGCATCTGTGGTTATCAATCAGAATTGGATGTATGGATGTTTGTTACACATTCACACTGAAACGACTAAACCGATTTGGCTGACATTTGGCAGAGCGATAGATTATAGACTGGAATAGCACATAGGCTTTATCCCGAAACAAGAGAGTTCCCGCGGGAATTAAAAACCTCTATCCACGCGAACTAAGCCGCGGGTATCAGCTAGTATATTCATAAATCGTCCGGAAATAACACAAAGTCACATCCGCGAATAGTGCGTCATCGTATTTAAAATGCGTTACCTGGAATGGGTACCTGTAGGCAGGACTCTTCTCGTTGTCACCGTCCGGTATTTGCTTGCTCAGCTCTCCGAGCTGCGCTTGTTCCACGGTATGAATGGAGTCCGTCGGTATTCGCCCGCGCTCTTTACGCTTCTAAAACAAAGCAAACACTTTGTAGAAAAAGATTCTGAAACAACTCTCAAATGTTTCAGCCTTTTAAGTACATCACACGCCGTACATGGCTTTTAACCTTTTCTTTTTTATGTAATTCGTGACAAGATAGCTCATGCCTGCGATTTAACCTGATGGTAAGTGACGTTGCAGTCTCAGATCGTAGCGGGCTAAGTTGGAAGGAGATATGACAGTTTCAATTAATACCATTAATCGGTTATCTACACGCCATCATTGGAACGCTCTAAATTACTTGGTGGAAGCAAATGGTTTACCATGCATCTTTGTCATTAAAAAACTCATTAATTCTGTTGTGTTATCAAAAATACATAATTATGCCTAATATATTTTTTAATTTGTTTTCTTCAGGCACAACAGAAAAGAAAAAGAAAATACTTTTGTTTTATTTCTCGTATCTTTCCTATCCTATAGATAAATAATAGGTTGCTGATTGCATTGTTGCTAATAATTTAATTTATTAATTCGATATTGTAGAAATTATTATTATTCACAAGCTAAGAATGCCTAAGCATAATATGTAGCTGCAAGCTTGAGTCAACGACTTGGAAACCAGTTTTATAGGTGCATCAGTAAGACCTTACGGGACCGGGATATACTCGTATACCTCTACATCTAATTAAGAAGCCCCAAATTGCTATCAGAAGATTATATTTCAGAATAATCCATATTTCATGGGGATATCATGAAATATTACCCAAAGAGTATCCGATCCCTATTCCGTGCAGTAACTAAGTGTAGCTAATGCGCAAAGTGCAGATAGCCCTAACGTATGCCAACCTCCCGGAAAAATTTCAAACCCCTCAATTGTTACACTAATCGGGACTAATTAAATATGTCGGGACGAAAGCTTGCCTATCACTTGCTAGTTCAATGCTGTAAATGCAGCCGACCTTTTATTTAGATGAACTGGCTTTTTTAGACACAAGTTGCAAACCAAGTAACTAACATATTTGAAACAAATCAAAACCTAAATATTCTGCTAACATTATAAATGATGGCCTAAAATATTTAGATAAGTATAGAAAATTCTTTGAATTGAGACAAAAATATGTTCGTATTTCGCATCCGCGTCGTAGAAGTCAATAATGTTGCTACTTTTAAATTATTTTAACATGGAACAGACAAACTAAATTTCAAAATAATGTAACCCCGTGAATTGCGAAGGCTTCATCAACTGATGTAACTAACTGATGTTTCCCACCGCAGCTCGTTTCCGACACGTAATAGAGCCTAAGAGGATTTCCTATTAGGACGACGCAGATAGCGCAAATAACGGGAATTCACGTTGATTGCGGCATAGTTACCTTTAAAATACGATAAACCGATCTAAAACTTTGGAAATCCTTGAGCAGATTGTAAAGTGAACATCGCTTAAGTATAGGATGAAAAAAGCAATGCTTAAATCAATCCGTTCATATTTTAATTTATTATTGCAAATAAATTAAATCGGCCCCGTGTTTCGATCCTAGAGTGCCTCAATGAAGCAAATTAGTGACTTGGGTCATAGTTAATCAGCGAGCGACGGAGAGAGCTATGTACAGAGTATTCCTGCATAATCAAATCAGAAATGAAAAGATCAGTAGGAGAACCACTCACTGACACAGCTCAACCATGGTATGGCAATGAGCGTTCCAAATTTGTTCGAAGAACGCTGAACGCGAACGCGTCCATTGGACGCTGGGGTCCCAAGGCGTTTGAATGCAGACAGCGTACACGAAAGCGCAGTATTGGCAGACTCTCCCACTAGATGGATCGACGACATCAAACGAGTAGTTGCTACTATCTAAAATAGTATTTTAACTGAAAAAGTGGGTCGTAAAGTTTTCAAAAAGAACAGTCTCCCATTCGGGGAATTTGAAAAGGTTGTCAACCACACGTATTCGTGGTAGAGTTGCTATGGAGGAGGAACATTACAAACAATTAGTGTGTCACAGAGGGCTCTCCATTATATCGCTCACAAGGGTTCGTAGTGCAGGCTGCGGCGTGACTGTGCATACATTAAAAATATCTTTAGGGTTGCGCACCCTTCACTTAATACGGAAAGTGACGAAGAGCTTTTAACGTTTTTTTTTTTTTTTTGGGAAAGCGTAAACATTTAGTAGCACAGGATCTTTAAAAAGAAAGATAAAATGTTTAGTAGACTCATTTCAGCCCAGTATTATGGGATGTTATTGAACGCAAAAACAGATATCTGATTGAACCGCGCAGTAACGTGCCTACACGGAGATTGCTGAATATGGATGAAACCAATTAGCTAATTGTTTAGAATTGGCGAAGATCGCTATATTCAATAACTGAAGCAATAATATTTCTAAATTAAGTTAATAAAACCGATAGATCAATTTTAAAAAAAATAGGAAGTAAATGGGGTCATTGTCGGTTGTCGGAACATACCATAATTTGCGGGGGTTCAAATTGAATAATGAATTAATATATGTATAACCAAATCGGTAACATCATACAAAATATAAAACCTATAGATCAAATATAAAATAGGAAGTAAATCTGTCCATTGTCGGAATCCATGATATTTTGTGGGGGTTTATATTGATAACGTTAGTCCTAATCAACGATTTCAAAGTAACATCGTACAGAATATTAGTCAGTATCAGGGCGTATTGCAATATATCATATCAGTATAAAATAAAATGTAATCTTTACCGGGAAGTGCGAGCGTCGAACGGGCGGCCGACCGGTGGCGACTTAGCACTGCCGGGTGCCGCTTCGGATAGCAGACACGCCCAAATCGCGCATGCGTATACGAACCCTCTACCGAAATATTAGATGCCAATTATTGTAGTTGCGATCTCTGCTGCACATTTTCAAAAATCGTAAAGTACCTACTTGGGAGCACGGAGCAGAGTTGTTACAGGAATACACGGTTGGCCCGGCGCGGTACTCGGCTATTCAAAAGCACTTTACATTCGTTTAATTGAATTTATTTATTCTATAATTGGCTTTCAGTTCAAATTATTGTCTTGTAGCTGAAAGCTGGGAATTTTTATGCACGTTTTTTAACTGCGACTTCGGATTGAGGTTTTTTTAAAAAATCCCGTCGAAACTCCTTAATAATCAGATATAAAAATTATACTTGCTCAGCATGCAAACTGTATTTCCTTAACAAATGTCGAAATCGGTTAAGCAACTTAGGGTAACAAACTGATGGACAATTATTTTGATTAGCATTAATAAATTATAACTACCTTTATTTGTCTTGGACAATTTAAACTTCTATTAAATTAAATTTAAATTTTTCTTTCATTTAAATCAAAGAAAGTTTGTATTTCTGCATAATTATTCAGATTACCAACATGAAAAATAATAAATCATTATTGAGGTAGTGTTACCTGCCAGTAGCAGTCAAGCCAGCCTACAAGTAATATGTATTTACCATTTGCTATACAAAACTACAAGTACAATATCATACCTTTATGGTTTTCTTGAAACTGTAAGTTAAACGAAGCAGTATATCAAATCTTGAAATTCATAACTTACCTTTATTCAAAATTCTACTCCTTTGCAGCATTTAAAAAATACAGATAAAAAATAAACACATCTACAAATATTAAAGTTATAAATATGCATTAATTTAGAATTTCTTACTTAATTTTAACTATTTTATTATTTTATATATTTATGTAAAATAAAATTTTATTATAGTACTGACTGAAATAATATCCAATCAATGTATCCTATTTTTTGTCGATAACCTTACCTTTAACCTTTTTTTTATTAAAAAATGTAACTGTGTTTTGACTTTTGTTTCTGACTGTACTTTTGATGTACTGTAAAGGGAATATAATAGAAACGAAACAATCATAAGACATTGACTTAATCGACGCGAAGGATAAATGTCCACGAATATGACTTACATTTGACTGGTTTTTTTTAAATAAAAATATTAGCCAGGCTGAAGTTGACAATATCCTCCTATCCCCTCCAAATAAGCAGAAAGCTTGTGCTAGGAGTGGGTACGACAATAGTGCAATGGGTGGGGTTTGAACCCCGACCTTTCAGTTTTCAGTCTGCACCTTAAACCATTGGGCTTTTGAGGGTTGTATTTTTCTTTTTTCACAATACACATTAAAATACATAATAACCGAAAATTAACTTACTTGACCCTCTGTGTCATAGTATGTGAGAGCTCTTCTGGTGAGAACAAACCATCGACCCTTGTAGTTAACTGGAGTAAATATCTTCTTGTTCTGTGACCTCTTTATCATAAAAGCCTCTCGTATCACCTCATCTTCATCAGTGGAAGCCATAATTCCTTTGAAAAATATGAGAACTAATTATTTTTGACACAGTAATAATTAAAATAGTAATGGTTATGCACTTCCCTTGAAAACACTATACAATATACCTTAATGACAGGGTCCTGATTAACTTACTTACAGAAAATTGGTAAATCTGAGACTTTCTTTCTTTGAATGTAGTTAGTGCAGAAAAATTTAAGAAAATATGTAGTAAAAATAGTTTTTCATGGTGGAATTATTAAATAATATATGTACCAACACTAACTTTTTTACCAATTTTTTTTTAATAAATATATTAATTGTAAAAAGTTTTAAATTTTAATTCCCTAAGCATAATATAAGTTAGAAACTACCGAAATGCCATACTAAAGTTCGGCCACTGTAAGAATGTGTTCCTGAAGTTGTGTAATTTTGTTGGGTGTGGATTGTCTAAGAATGGTTGCTAGAATGTGACAATTGCAATCACCTCTGATGCAGCTCATCACTCTCCTGCTATTGATGCAGCAAGACCACCATAAATTTAGCCAATAAAGTTTCATTGTGCTTGTTACACTGTAGCAATCATTTTTAGACAATACCAAGATTTAGTCGCTGCAGTATCCCACTGCAGCATCTGTCCCGGGACAGATGCCATAGTGGGTTAGCACTTCGCTTTTTTTTTATTTATTAATCTTATACTTAATACATACATTAATGTTTGTAAATCTTATTTATTATTTTTGATTATCTTGGCAGCAAACAGAATGGATGTTTCAAAATTTTAGATGTTAGTGCTTATTTACAGTTGTACAACTTTACATTCTGTTTAAATGAACAATATAATTGTATGAAGAGTATTGGTCAGAGGTGTGGGGCATGAGGGGTGGGGAGAGCATAACTATCAATTTGGGTCTTGATTTCTTATTCTGACAGTCTCTTAAAATAGTCATAGTAATTAATCAAAGTACATTAATAATTATAAAATTTTTTGAAAGGACTTCCTAAGTCCTCACAAAAAGTGGGGCATCTATCCCGATTTTACTCATGGCATGAACATATTTTGACTTCACTTCACTTCAGGAACGTATTCTTGCAGCGGCCGGAATATAGATTAGCCCTCTAATATGTAATACTACCGCTATTAATGTATGAGGAAATGGTTAACTCTTACATTGGTCATATCGGCCTAAGTTCCAGTCCCTAAATTTGATGTTTAAATTGATCATATAATATATAACAAATTTAATAAAAACCATCATCACATAAAACGAGAACAATAAAAAAGTTATGTACAATAAATTCTTACCAATTTTGTTGTGATTAAACGTAGACCATTTTAATATCGGCACGCACTAAGTAAATTAAATTGATAAAATCGGTCGCAATAACTTGAGTAACTACGCCACTTATGTTTAAGACATAATTATTTGCATTATTTAATAGTTAACTAACTACAAAATTTAATTTTCCTAAACAATTTAATTATTATTTAAAAACAAAGTTTTAGGTACATTCTCAATCATCTACAGAGTATAAACCATAGAATAGGGATGGCGATTCGAGATCGATTAATCAAAGAATCGATTTTTCGGGCCAAATAAATCGATTTTTTAAATCGATATGCAACACTGAATCGATTTAGTGAATCGATATTTCACCCTATAGTCTGATTTTTAATTCCGTGGAATTCTGACGTATCTTAATGTTACCAGAGATTTAAAAAATCCCACAAAAAAGATAATAAATTGAAACTCATACAAATAAAAATCAATGGCCGCATATAGATATATATGACAAATGCCTGACAGATAGTTTGGGGTAAAATCGAACTACAGGTGGTAATACTGTTTTTCATACAAATAACTCGCTCTATTTATAAAATGACATCTGTCAGAATTCCACCGAATTAAAAATCAGACTATAGAGAATCGAAATTCGATTTTTTCTATTCATAAGATGGCTGTGCCTAGTTTAATAGTAATGAAAAAGTCACAGTTTGGTTATAACCAAAATCCGTAGGTAGTTTTGGCTACCTAATGACACCTATAGGTGTCATAAGTATATGAGCATAGATTTAGCATCAATTAAAATGTTTTTAACTGTTACTGTTCTAGTACAATGCAATGGAAATTTTAAGCACATTCGATCTTGTGTGAACTACAAATGATACTAGATGTAGATGTAGATATTAAAAAATTAAAGACTTCTCTTAATAAAATAAATTATTTTATTAAATAGAAATATTTTTTATTCAAATAAACTTTTACAAGCACTTTTGAATCTTCAATGAATCTACCACTGGTTCGGAATGCCTTTCCCGCCGAGAAGAGCCAGCAAGAAACTCGGCGGTCGCTCTTTTCAAAAAAAAATAAAAATTTTACAATAGTTAATGAATCTATGCTATGTATACAGTGCTTCCACGATGAATTTTCCTAAGTCCAATACAATACAAATACAAATAAATACAATACAAATAGAAATAAATACAATCCAATACATGTTAAGACAGTTAGGCAAATATTTTATTATATTATTTTATTTTATTATATTTGACGACCTCCCTGGTGCAATGATAAATGTGAACAAACTATTATACAGTCCATTTTTTGTTATCTTCGGCTCCACCCTGAACAAGCTCTGTGGTTTTATATCTGGGAGATTTCGGGTGCAATTCCCGATGAGGGTAATTTGGGAATTTATAATTTCTGAATAGTGTCTGGTCTGGTCTGGCGGAAAGCTTTGGCCGTGGCTAGTTACCACCTCACCGTCAAAGACGTGCTGCCAAGCGATTTAGCGTTCCGGCATGATGGCGTTTACAAACCGATTAGAGGTATGGGATGAATGCACCCTGCCATAGTACCCCTTCCAAGTTAGTCCACTACTATCTTAGATTGCATCGTCACTTACCATCAGGTGAGATCGCAGTCAAGGACTATCTCGTCATCGAATAAAAAAAATATTAAGAAAAAAAAATACGCGTTGAATTGAGAACCTCCTCCTTTTATTAAAGTCGGTTAAAAATGGCACACTTTTAGTTGCCTTTAAAAGTGCGTCTAAATATTTGTACGCATAAGTCTTCTATGTGTTAATATTCTTAAGGCTGAAATAATTAATCTTATTCGAAAGAAGCAAATCAGAAATAATGGTATTGTAAAGTATTGTATTTGAATAAATGCTATTAAATAATGAACAATGTTGATCAACAAACTTATAAAATTATTTGAGTTGTGATTCAATAATAATCGGTGAAACACCAGATTTTCACCGGAGAATCACCGGTGATCACTGCTCCGGTGCAAACCACTACTGTAAACGACTGTAAATAAAAACGTTGGTGGTTTGGTAAATAACTAAATACTATCCGTACAATTAAAGAATGGTTTTAGAAATGGCGGCTCATTATGCCGGTACTGTCAGCATACACGGGATCTATAGCGAGCGACAATCTGCTAATAATAATCAATAAATTATAATATACTAGTAAATAATATAAACGTTATATATATTTTTTAATTCAAATAATGTAATCATTTTTGGTTTTATTTAAGAACTAGATGATGCCCGCGACTTCGTCCGCGCGGATAAAGGTTTTTTGATTCCCGCGGGAACTCTTTAATTTTCCGGGATAAAAAGTAGCATATGTTTTAATCCTGGGAATGAGCTATCTCCATTCCAAATTTCAGCCAAATCGGTTCATGCGTTGTGGCGCAAAGGAGTAACAAACATACACACGTACACACACACATACACGTACAAACTTTCACCTTTATAATATTAGTGTGTTGTGATTAAAATAATCTTGTAAAATTATGTTGTACACGCTGTTGATTACCAATAAATAAATAAATAAAGACGGTCATTTTATCAGTTTATTGTTGTTGTCCGTACCGGCGAGTGTGAGTATAGATAGCGACAGTGTGCGAGTGAGAGGTGAACAGAAGCGACGCCATTTTCAAAACCATTCTTTAATTGTACGAGTAGTAGGTAGTTGTAGGCTTAAAAGGGCTAGAACCCAGAGCCGTAAAACCATTTTATTAAATTAAAAAAAATAGTGGTTGTCAACTTGTCACTTGTCAGTTGTCGCTGCGGTTGTTTGTTTGTGAAATTTTATTTCCTATTAAAATAAAATTAATAGTTCAACAAACAAAACTATGTCGTCAGAAACGACTCAAGTTAGTTCACTACCATTACCGCCACTGCAATATATAAATTTTTACACCGACGACAATGTTCGGCGAAACAGGGCTCCATTGCCACCACGGCCTATTCATGACTCCTACCAAATGTTCGGCCACACATTTAACGCTGATGATACAATTATTCGATCCCTAGAAAGTCAGGTATGTTAAATTTTATAACTATCTTGGAAGCCGTTTCCATTACCGTTTCACTAAGCGGCCTTACTCTCCTTTCGCTATCGCAGAAATACAAAACTTATAAGTACATACTATAATGGTCCGAAGCGGGCTGCTCTTTCAGTGGAAGAAACATGATGAAACTTAGCAAGAGCTAAAAAGGTTTGAACTGGTAAAAAAGAAACTAAGTTTCCCCTTTTGGTGAGCTTCACTTTGTATGTAACTTTTTTAGCTTCAAATATTTTGATCAAACTAATGGATTTCTGCTTTGTGCTTAATCCTAGAAGGTATAGTGCAATCGTGAAAGGAAAGGAGAGCTGCTTAGTGTGTAATTTTAAAGATTGTGCAAATTAAGGTGCACTACTGACTACACTAATATGTATACTTAATAATTATTATAAAACCTATATGAATCGTTGCACAGGGAGGCTAGCCTCAGAGAAGTGCACTGACAGTTTGCTTAGGCTTTATATTTAAAAGACAACAGATGTAATAAGATGAGGCCAATTGCTGTTGTAATTTGCTTGATCGATCCTTTATGGTATCTGCAAATAAGAGAAGAATGCGCCCCAACATTACATGCCAAAAATCTTCCTGCAGCTTTTTTATGTAGTTTATCAGAACCATTGCACCTTACGAGATGGGCTGCAGTGTATAGGCAAATCAATATATTATTTATTAGGCTTAATATGCTAATAGATAAAGGTTTTAAGGACTTTGGGTGTAATGTAATGTGAGGCAGCACTGCAGCAGTTTTTCATAAAGTAGTAATAACATTTTTAGTAAAATTTTCACGAGTGAAATAATCTTTACTAGGGTTTCCGTCGCCTTTACCCAATGCACTTCGAAAGGAGAAGAGAATTGAAGAAGCTGAACCACTCATTACTAGTAAATTTTTTAGATCTATTAGATTTATTAGTGCATTGCCCGGATTCACCTAAAAGAGCTGAAAAGGTTGAAGACCTTAGCTTGTTATTTATACACATACATCATCTGCTGAATGAATTCAGACCACACCAAGCAAGAGAAACATTGAGAGTGATGATGGAGTTACAGAAGCGACAAAGAGTGGAAACTGCTATGAGGTATTCAAAGACTTTTAACACATTACCTGTGGCACTGTTTTAAAACGTAAACTTGCTTGGCTACATGCTGGGAGTGTTATCGCATTTATGTACCTCACTCAACACACCCTGGGGTGTGTAACCCACATAATATACTTTATAAAATTATAGATGACGCCGCAACTTCGTCTGCATGGATTAAGGTTTTTTGATTCTCACAGAAACTCTAATTTTCCAATCCCAGGAATGAGGTATCTCCATTCCAAATTTCAGCCAAATCGATTCATTCATTGTGGCATGAAGGAGTAACAAACATACAAAAACCTTCACATTTTAAATATTAGTGTGACAAAGCATGTGTTTCCCACAGAAAAATGATGAATATATTATATTCAAGTATTAGCTGATGCCTATAACTTATTCATGTACATTGAGACTGTTTAATCCTGTAGGAACTCTACCAAGATAAAAATATTCAACTTTAGTGCATTTCCATGGTAGAAGTTGTCTCAATGCCAAATTTTGTCAAAATTGTTTCAGCAGTTAGGCCATGAAAATTAATAACCTACTAAAAGCTAGTTTTATCATCTTACATGGGAACCTTAAATATTTTCAAAATAAAAGTAGATTAGATTAGATAACTTTTGAAATTTATTTACTTATTAAGTTTATATTTTAAGTTTCTTTATTAATTTTATTACAGATTCCAAAAGCATTTGGATAAAGTTCAAGATATTTTACAAAACGCTTTACAAAGCTTGCCAGATCAGAATGATATTGAGTCTAACTTTAAAGTCCCTACAGAAATACTGGAGCATATGGATTGCAATCAAAGTGATAACACAAATCAAGACCCTTGCTATGAACTTGATAGAATCATGTGTAATATTGTAGACAATATGAGATAAGTTTTGTTTATCAGTTTGCCATTAAAAATTTCATTTATTGTACCTATTATTACAACTCAATTGTTTTTATTAAATAACCATTTGGTGTCCATAATCCAATGTCATAAGAAAATCAGATTAAAGTTAAATGTGGTTTCTTACTAATTGGATATAGATCTCCTGCTACCTACTAATTTTGGATGACAAGTTTGCAGTTAACAGGTCAGTTCTGTAACTTTAGTGGAAAACTAAGTAGCCACAACTTAATAGATCCATGCAAAACTTCTTATTTGAGATAATTTTCTGTAACTTGACAGTCATCAAATTATGATAAAAGCAAGAATTTTCTCCATCATGATGAAAATTAGAGAAAATGTTTTATCTAGAGCACTGACATAGATAGCCTGTTTTCAGTTGTCTATTGGATATACTCTGGAGAGAACTTCACAACCTTGTTCCTCCTTCACCATTCTATCACAGAACTACAAGAAGTTTTGTAAGTTGGCATTCTTAAGTGGTTGAAATTTAATCCACTCTCTCAAAATACTTTTGTCTCGCCGCCCATATTGCCTTCTATATTTAATTACACTTTCAAAGGAAAGTGAATAGGAATCTTCTAGGCAAGCTAACCAACCTATTTACAAAGCCCTAATAGCATGGTTGTCAGGGTGATATCTAACAAATCTTCCCTTGCGAGACCATTACCCACACAATAACGGGCAGTTTGCTTGTCTATGCTGTTGTTTACATATGTTTGTCTCTTTCGTTCCGTTGCTTTGTCTGTTGCTATTATGATTTCGAGGTGGAGATTAGCAGCCACCAAAGGAATTAAAGGTTAAGAAACTATTGAAACACAGATTTTATTTAGTTTCTTTAATTATGATGAAATAAAACGTTGAGATAAATTGTGTGTTGTCAAATAAACAAATCTGAAACAATAATTGATTACAGCTATTGTCCAATATGGTGTTCCGGTTCCGGTGTTTGCTCCTCTAGATGATGATGATGGTGAAGCCTGTTTAAAGAAATGATTGTGATAGTTTCAAATAAAGTAGGTACTTACATTTAAACAGCTTTTCTTTTCCCGTCATTTATTTGCTTTAATTTGCGATGATCCTAAATAATATTAAAAAATAACTAAAATACTTACAATTTCTGCAGTTTGCAGTCACGTTATTTACTTCTAGAATTTTCTGGATACAGACTACAAGAATGGGACGATCAAATACTTACCTTCTACAACATGAAATACAGTAATTAAATACGTTTAGAATGTATTACTAACTTAATCCATTTAGCAGCTACAATACAGCATTCTGCCACAGACTGCCTGTAAAAAAAACCCCTCCTCGAAATCTTACCTTCCAAATGGCTACGTTGATACCTAAACCAAGCAACCGAGATCGAGCAACGAGGTTAAACTGCAAAAAGAAGTTACAAAATACCCACTTTAGCCCAGAGTTGATCTTAGCAATGCATTTTCTTGTTCTGGTTGTCATGGTTCTCTTTTGCAATAAAGGGTATTTCTGTTTACCACTTATTTATGTAAAAATGTTTAGTAGCCCAAGATGATTTTAGCATCAACTTTATTAATTGACAGCCATTTATCTAATTTTCTCAGATAAATAGAAAATTGTCATGGCCCAAATGAAAAAAACATATGTTATTTAGAAGTTGCTGCGCCGTCTAAAAGGCGCCCCATTGTTACGAAAATCCCTTCTTCCATAACCACCCCTACCCCTGCCATAATTGGAACCCGAGAATCGTCCAGAGTTGTTAAGTCTGGAGCTGTATTTGCCTGAAGGTGGCGTATACATCTTAAGGTTTCTGTCACCACTTCTAGAGCGCTTTTCTGGTGACTCTGTCTGATCACGATTGTCAAAAGTGATTGGTCTATGTCTCTTTGATCCTGATGATGATTTGTCCCTGTCTTCAGATTCGTTTGACTGTGCTGCCTAAAAAAATATCATGGGTATTAAAATAAATAATAATTTTTATTATAATGTAACTAGCTGATGCACGCAACTTCGTCCGCGTTAATTTTTAAAATGCCACGGGAACTCAAATTTTCCGGGATAAAAAGTAGCCTATGTCACTTTTCAGGTCCCCAACTATACCTATGCAAAAAATCACGTCGATCTGTAGCTCTGTTGCAGCATGATTGAAGGGCAAACAAACAAACAGATACACTTTCGCATTTATAATATTAATAGGATACATTGTAATGATTACCTCTTTTTCAGCCTTCTTAGATTGAAAAGAGAGTTGCACTTTACTTTTGAAGCTAGGCGGTGTACGGAATATATCTCTTATTAGAGTGTTTATGTTGGAGGTTGTCTTCAAAGCTACGATTTTCAGTTTGTTTTCTTCTGTATTGGCATCTTCACCTTTTTTACTCTGAAATAAACAGTTCACAAATGTATCGAAATTGCCAAACATTTTTAAATAAAAAATTCAGTTACTTATCTCAAATCTAAAAAAATAATTGACAGGTCTAAATAAAGGGCTATTCTTTCAAACATGTTGTCTTTGAAAAATTTTAATTAGCATTCTGGTAGCAATTAGGGGTAAGTGTACACTGCCATATCTTCAAGCCAGCCCCCTACCATGTTAGACTGCAATGTCACTTACTATTTATTAGGTGACACTGCAATTAAGGACTATCTTATCATCGAATAAAAAAAAATTGCAAGATTGAAATTCCTATTTACTATTACAACTTGTACCAGTTTCCTAATTCACTACATTTGAAAGGTATTTTTGGGGCCAATTTTTAACAACTTTAATCAGTTTTAAAACAAATATGTCTTGAATTATATTGTTTAGCAAAGGAAAATAAACTAAACAATACCTGTGTGACTTCCTTGAGCTTTTTAATATATCCTTGAGTCAGTCTTGCAGTGTATTGCAGCCTTAGACGCAGGGCTTTCAGTCTTGCTGCGTCAGCTCCGAGGGCATTGGGAGCCTTCCTACACAAGGAATGTAGCGCAAATAGGGCACATTCAACATGAGAAAACTGTAAAGACGGTGCTGCTGACTTTGTATCCTCGGATTTGGTTTCACCATTTTCAGTTTTGGTTGTGTTCTCTTCTTCATTTTCCACAGGAGCCTCTGGTAGGTAGTTCTGAAGCGAAAAATTGTAATTTATTTAAGGCCTCCACACAAATTTCCGATACGATCTCGGAATGCGTCTCTAGAACGGATCGTAAAATTGAATCGCAAATGTCTTTACACTGGCTGCGATACATCAAACCATTCATTCAGCTTCATTAAAAACCACAGGTATTATTAGAACAAACTTTGTTCTTGTAATTAAATTAGTAGAAAACATGATTTGACATTAATATTTACCAGCAATACATCATATGTGATTTTTATTTTCTCCTCTGCATTTTCAAGATCTCCACAGTGCTCTGTGATTTCAGCAAATGTTTTCAGTAATTCTAGTTTTAAGTCATTTTCACCCCCCGTAGCAGCAACATCATTCCATCGTTGGAGGACGTGGTCACAGAATATGTTAACAAACTGGGTGGACTCAACTTGTGCCTTTAAAAACAAAAATTAATAATAAATATTAATTATTGAACTTGACTTGTATTTTCTTCTTCACTCCAAATAAGTGAAATGCTTGTGATAGGAGTGGGTACAACAATAGTTCAACATGTGGGACTCGAACATGCAATCTTTCAGTTTTTATTCTGCAGCTCAAACTGTTGGGCTATTGTGGATATAAATAGTTTATACTTGATTTAGAGATAGAGAACTTCAAAGCCTTGCAACAAAAGTTGGGGATATTTGGGAGGGACTTAGATATTCTGTATATGATACATACTAACATACTAAATACTGCACTTATCGTTTGGATTACCACAATTAGAAAACTATGGTAATTACTTACAGAGAAAAACGGCAAAGCATGTTGAGTACATTGAATAAGTTTATCAACATATTCAGGATCTTCTGGATGCCAGTCTTCAGGAGTAAAAGCCAGTGCTGCTATCAGCTGAGTTAGTTCCTTTTTTCCTGCTGGTGTCTTCCCAAGTCTTGACCAAGTCAATAAATCCATTATGTGTTCTAACTCCTCAGCAATAGAATCCTGTGAATGTTTTACATTATATCAAGCACTACATTAATCATTTAGCTCTACGGCAATATTCTTGGCACCATACTTAACAGGTATGATGATAACATTTCTTGCATTAAATTAAATGTATTGTAGCTAATTTAAATGCACCCTAATATTACATAATAGTGGAATGATCAATCACAGAACATGGGGCACATCACTAAACATATTCATGTGAATGGGATATTTTTATAAACATACTGACCTGTAGGATCTTTTTCCCCTCAGCAATAATGATGTCTTCACAATCTTTGTCAATAATTTCTCTACCTAACTGCTTGACTTTAGTGGCTAAAAACTTAATACACCTTTCCCTTACAACTTCATTGGGCACTTCACTATCAGTGCTTTGATGGATTTGTGAAAACAGGCCAGACAGAGTCCCTTTGGGATCAGTTTTCAAGATTGAAAGGAGGGAATTGGTGACAACATTGATTTCTGTTGTATCCTCTGACTGCAGCAGTTGTGCAAGAATATCAGCGATCCTGGTGGTATGCTCTTTATTGTTCTTACACATTGTTGGCAAATCTTTGATAGCTTGTTTTCTTATCTACAAATATTATAATAAAATTACTTAAGTCATTATTCATTGTGTTTTAATTCCCAATTGCCAAGGGTTGTGAAACTTTTCTCATGTTCACATAATGATAGATGTTTAACTAGGATATTAATGTGGTAAGTCTGCAAATCCTTCTAGATACAACTCAATTAAAGGATGTACCTCTTAGGAGTAACAATTATAATCAGATGTTAAGAATAGTAACTCAAAATCGTAAGTTTACTAAGGGTTAACCACCCTCTCAGATACAGAAGAAACAAAAAGGCGTCCAAAGTCACCTATTCAAGCAATAGAATGAAAAGCACCGTTTCAACTAGGGCACACATCTGTTCAAATCAAACATCTTCATAAATCAATGACTCATGACAGTTAAAATGATACAAAGTTGTTTCATTTTAACTATCTCAAATCTAAGTAAAGTCGGAGCACACTCTAGACTTCTGCTTTGGTTAAAACAGTTGCAAGGTAAAAAGTTTAATAGGTACCATAGAAATGGAGTACTTTGCTAAATCTCCTCATGTGAAACATACATAACATTATAATAATAGGTACTTTTAGTACAAGTGAAAATTACTATCACAGAGAGAGGGAAAATTATACTAACCGCCACATCATCATCTTCGCAGAGATCGAATTGTGCTTCAATAGCCTGGTCTGCTAAATTAGGGAAACTGTTAAAGAATTTTGCAATAAACTGTGAAGCTAAACGCTTTTCTTTATCGGACCCTTTCACCGCAGCTAATATCTCCAAATATTCTTTTTCATGCTGAAATAAAACATAATCAAAATAAATAGCGTCCCTTTAATGGTTCAAAGATATTTTTTAAAAAGCTATTTTATAGGTTACCTTAGATATGTCATCCTTGGCATCCGCGAGAATACCATAATTTTGGTACAACTTTTCAATATTGTCTGCAGACATTTTTGGTAACCAAAATATACCTTTTGGTTATTTTACTTTAGAAATATAAAATAGAACAGTTCCAATAACTTAAATACCCCAATACAGCACCGATTCACCAAACAACTTAAAACCCCGTAAAACCAATAACCATAGACCAAAAAAAAGTGAACCACAAACTACAAAACCGAAAAAGACGCGCCCAGCCCAAAGAGTTTAAACTTAAACGGGTCCAGCCAGGGTAGGTACCTAGGAAATACATGGTGTTGCCCTAACTACTAAAATAAGGTAGGTAGGTACCTACATCAATTTATTTATATCTTTAATATTAATCGTTCAGCAATTTATATTATAGATCAAAAAACCTCGTGAAAACTTAAAAATTAATCCAATTCAATGCAATTCCCAATCAGTGGCTTTCACAGGCATGCCAACTGGGCACATTGGTGGGCAGTGTGGTGGGCACAAATTGTTTCGCCAGTATCATAGAGAAGGCTCGACCTTTAGTTTTATCCTCTTATAATATGTCTGTGTTGTTGTTGTTTTTTTGTTCGCCCTCTTGAGATCGTAGAGAGAGAAGACATAGAGTCAGTGACGATTTCTTTCTCACTCACACTAAAAAGAGAGCAGAAATAAAGTTATTAATGTGATAAACAGAGACGCAGCTACCCAATTTTTTGTCCCTCATCGTGTAACCAGTTTTTTTCAAGGTCGACACACTTTTGTGCCAAACAAACTGACAGTTAATAAGAAAATTTAGTATCTATGTGTGTTGCCAGCTTTAGGTACCTATACAATGTCCCGATTTTCCCTATCCTACTTATATTATAAATGTGAAAGTTTGAATGTATGTATGGCCATCCATACATACATCCAAATTTCAGCCATATCAGTTTAGTGTGGCGTGATTGAGTAACAAACATATGGATGTTTGTTACTCAATACGCCACACTAAACCGATATGGCTGAAATTTGGCACGGAGATAGGTTTTTTTAGTAATGTCCTCTGACATACCGTAACGACGGGTTACTTTGGCTACTTTTTCAATTTTTTTTTTAATTTTTGTTGAAACAAAATAAAGTCGTGATGGAAGAAATGAATATTATGAGAAAAGAAAAGAAAGATGATAGATACTAGAATATAATATATGTCGGCGATGATTAAAGTGTATTCAGATAGATAGTGTCGGTTTCTGTTCTGAATCATCCTGAAGTTTCGTTCGAATGTCCAACGACCAGTCGAGAACTGTTGGCGATCTTAAGAATTATTTTATTTACAAAGTTCTTAATTTTTAAAGCCATTTTTAAATAGCTAGAGGCAGACTTTTAATGTTTTTTTTAAATAATTATTAACTTAAACTATGAAGAGTTGCAGTTTTATACGACTGCCTGAAAAAAGGAATATACTGTTAATTTCATTAATGATGATTTTGATGACTAAATATACAATTTTTGTTGCTTTTAATTCAATAGCATTACTCGATCGAAGGAAAATTTTAACTGTTCATTAAAAATTATTTTGTGTAACATTCTTACTAGTAACGAAAAAAAATTTTCCTTTGTGTTACATACATCTTTTTTCAAAGTGACTCACATATGCTAAATTTCTATTCGGCATTTCAATATTTTTTTTAAGGAGCAAATAATTATCTAGTGAATTGGTCCTATGAAACTACATTAAAAAACTTTAGTATAAAAAAAATATGTTTAAAAAACCGACTTACGTGTACAAACTAAAATTATTTTATACTTTTAAGTGGTGGTTGAAGTTAATATTGTGTGCAATAAAGAATAATAAATTCTTTATTGCACACAATATTAAGATATATGTAAAAAATAGAAGCTTACCCTAATAGGTATGTCTCTCTCAGACAACCTTATATGTGTAGGTATGTTATTTAAAAAATAAAACAGTTCAGCATCTGTTTTGTCGTTTTATTTAAAAATCCTGGGAAGAATTTTCCATCTAATTTGGGGTACTAGGGGAGTGCAGTTATTGTGGCAACATTAAACTCGAACTTGTCATGTGACGTCATCGTTACGTCATGTTATCTCTATTTCAGTCGCGGTTACACAGTACCTTGGTCTATTGCCTTCTCTGTCTACGCTTGAGATGCTCTTGAGGGCAGGCAAAGATCGACGACCATACAGCCTATTCAAGTGTTTATTTGATTTTGTTCTTGATAATTTTTAAGGCAAAGCCTATTCAATCGTGATTCTGATAATAATCCTTGAAGATTCATCTGAATAGCTGCCTTTACACTAGACGCTCATTCGCTCGCGATTGGAGTGTGTTGGGATCGTGCACGATGGAACGCGCGAAAACTTGCACGCACAATCACGAGTGATTGTTAGTAACCAATTTTTGGCTGTCGAATCATTCGCGCGCGATTGTCTGCGTGATTTTCATCCGAGAGGAAAGAGTGCTCGTGTAAAGGCTAATCGCGCGCGATTCATTGCGGGATACTTTCTTGTCCTGGAGTGTGTGAAATTCACGCACTCCACGTTAAGTCGCGTATGTTTTTTACCGATTTCCAAAGAAGGAGGTTCTCAATTCGTCGAAATCTAGGCACTATGATTTACTTTATATTGATGTTTTTGTAAACAATAAAAGTTCATAATACCATAAGTTAAGTTTGTAAATAGCATTTGAACCTCTTCCACTGCGCTAACTGTCTGATACTTTTTTTAACGCCTTACGAAATGACCCTTTTAAGCTTTGAATTTTCTTTACCACAAAATCTCTGTTCGCATAAGCGATTCCGTTATCATTACAAAACTTAACCAATTTCTGGTAAGCTAGTTCCTTTAAATTTTTATTTTTATACTCATCAGATTTAATTTTCCACAAACATGGATGAGATTTATAAATTTCCAAAAACTCTGAAATAAGATGTCTGCTCCATAATCTTATGTCTGTCATTTTTATGAGACTGAACAAAAACGGGCATCTAAAGGCGAACTGTCACGCAGACTTGCATGATGGATGAAGCACGTGGTAGTCTCGCGAGGCGGTCGACGCGGAAGCGCATTCCCTTTTCCTTCGCTTGCCTTTACATGTGCGCTCTTATTCGCACGAAAGCCGATTCACGCGTTAAAGAGTGCGTGTATAAACTGAAGGTTTACTTTTTATCAAAGCGTTTTGACAGGTAACAAACACACAGCGCCCTTTACCTAGAACTTTATACCTAGGTACCTATCCGTAGTACCTATCGAACGTCATTCTACGTCGTTAGGTAGGTACTCTGTCTATGTTCTAGGACCTACGCTATATAGTGTATTATCTATGTACGCTATCGAATCGTCCTCTTTGCCTCTCTGTGTTGTCTGTGTTGTCGCGGGAAGACAGTAACGGTTTAAAAATAAATAAAATTCATAGAGCTAAAAGCTACGAAGCTATAAGTATCGACTGCTAAAACTTTTTTCATAAATTAATTGTATTGGTTGTTAGGGTTCCGTACTAAAACAATAAGGAACTCATAGTTTTGCCAAGTCCATCCATTTGTCTGTCTGTCCATGGCCTACCTTTAGATGCTATTAGTTATTCGGCACGTTGTACCTTGAGCTGTACGATGAGTTGGACCTTATACCTCGACTTTTTGCAAATTAAATTTATACCTAAGCGCATTATTGCTTTATGATGTTATTTTAAAATGTAAAGAAAACATTTTATGATGAAAATTATTATAATATAATATTATGGACCCTTCAAGTACGCATTATATTGTGACAGGCAATTACAAAAACTTACACTGCGCGTGGCCTGACATGTTGGATTTAAGCCTGACATGCATTGGCCATTTTTTATTACTTTTACCGAAGGCAGTCGTGAATTACCACATATTTTGTTACGTTTACCGTCACATATCGAGCCATGACCGCCGACTTAAAGTTAAGTGACACTATTACCTAAATACTATTAGGTATTCTGTGCCTAAATTGAGTTTTTATTATAAACTAGCTTTTGCCCCCGCGACTTCGTCCGCGGGGGCAAAAGCTAGTAAAAAAATTTCAAGTTTCTAACTTCAGTAGTTTAGGCTGTGCGTTGATATCTCAGTCAGTCAGTCAGTCAGTCAGGACTTTGAATTTTATATATAGAAGATATTTTAAGTAGGTACACACAACATTTCCTAGGAAAATAACATATATTTGAAGTTAATAATGCTATATTTCCGGGCAATGTCGACGTGCCCTAGTCGTTTAATAGTTTAAAATATTGTTTGCAATAAAAAACGCAATTTGGGTAAAAATGTTGCTTACGATCCTGTTCAATCATCGTGAAAAGTCGACGGTCATTTCATGTATAGGTACATATATAAATATCATTGGTATAGGCAAGGTAGGTATAGGTATACGGTTACCTAACGAATTTAAAAGAAAAACTATCACAGCTAAATTAGACTTTAAAGTTATAGAGTAAAAAATACCTATGTAAGTAGGTACCTAAATTAGCTTTTGCCCGCAGCTTCGCTCACGTTGAATTCGATTTTTCAAACCCCTATTTTACCCTATAATATTTAGATAGTTATGTATGCCAAACTTCAGCTCGATCCGTCCAGTGATTTGAGCTGTGCGTTGATACATCAGTCAGTCAGTCAATCCCCTTTTCTTGAGTTTTTGCCTTTATTTTATAACTAGGTACATATTTTATTATTATAAACTACTTAATTACTTTGTCATGTTATTTAAAAATATTAAAAAACATTTTATGATGAAAAATATGTACTTACGCCCTTCTAAGTAGGTAGTAGATACCTTTTTTTTTATTCGATGA
This sequence comes from Hipparchia semele, assembly GCA_933228805.2. NCBI lineage: Eukaryota > Metazoa > Arthropoda > Insecta > Lepidoptera > Nymphalidae > Hipparchia > Hipparchia semele. The sequence goes on along the minus strand of OW121713.1, from coordinate 9,201,679 downwards.
CAAGATAGCCCTTGACTGCGATCTCACCTGATGTTAAGTGACGATGCAGTCTAAGATGGTAGCGAGCTAACTTGGAAGGGGTATAGCAGTGTAAATTCAACCCATACCTCTAATCGGTTTCTATACGCCATCGTGCCGGAACGCTAAATCGCTTGGCGGCACGTCTTTGACGGTAGGGTGGTAACTAGCCACGGCCAAAGCCTCCCACCAGACCAGACCAGAGGCAATTTAGAAATTATAAATTCCTAAATTGCCACCGCCGGGAATCGAACCCGAGACCTCCCAGTTATAAGACCACAGCGCTCACCACTGCGCCAGGGAGGTCGTCAATAACCTAGGTATTCTTACGCATAATTATTGTGATGAGCCACTACGGAACCCTATACTGTGCGTGGCTTAACATGCGATTGGCCATTTATTATTATTTATTATGTAAGCATCTAATATCTATTTAAATTTTATTTAAATTTTATGGTATTACTTTTACTACTACTATCTACCTCCTACACCAAAACTAAGTAGGTTGTCTGTTTAGGCAGACAATGGGGCGAAAAAATAAAACACCAACTTTGGCTATTGGTTGCTTTTTTTAATGAATTTTGATTACGAATGACAATTGACCTTTTTCTCACTTTGACATTTATAATTTTGACAGCCGTTTGACAGAAGTACACCACCGACGCGTTCACGGCGTATGCGCCGAAACATCTTCCCCCCCGTTGAAATAATGATTTCAACCCTTCAGTTCGTCCGGAGCGAATAATGGGCAGAGACGAGTAAACGTGCGGCGCACACATCCCTTTGTAGTTTGGACGTCTGCAACTCTTGCCACTCCATCTGGTCCAGGGATAAGCTGTACAACTCGTCCTAAGCGCCAGCATAACGGGGGCGTACAGTCTTCAGATAAAAGCACCATGTCACCAATGCTGAGACGAGCGGTATTCTTCCGCCATTTTGTTCTTTGCTGTAGCTCAGCCAGATACTCCTTCTGCCATCGTTGCCAGAAATGATGTCTTATGTTCTCCAGTCGTTCATAACGTTTTCGCTGGTTGTCGCTGCAGTTGACAGGTACTGGTGAAGGTAGTGCAGTCAAGGGCCTTCCAATGATAAAGTGTCCTGGAGTTAGGGCAAGGAGATCACTGGGACAGGATGACAGGGGGCACAAAGGGCGGCTATTAAGAATTGCCTCTACTTGCGCAAACAAAGTTGAAATTTCCTCAAACGTTAAATGACTATTCCCAATGACGCGTTTTAGGTGGAATTTCGCGGATTTTACACCTGCCTCCCAGATCCCGCCGAAATGAGGAGCGTAAGCCGGTATGAATTTAAACTCAATACCTTGCTGACTTGCAAAATCAGATAAAGGCTCCACGTTTTTCTGGATAAAGTTCCCGATTTCCTTAGCGGCGGCAACAAAATTTCCGCCATTATCGCTTAGTATTTCCGCTGGCTTTCCCCGGCGCGCGATGTAACGTCGTAAGGTCATAATAAATGCATCCTTTGTCAAATCGCTAACTGCCTCTAAGTGGATACACTTATACCGGAGGCACACAAAAAGGCATAAATAACATTTGATGACACGACATCCACGACCTTTACGGTTTATAATATGAAACGGGCCAGCAAAGTCTATACCAACGGACAAGAAAGGGAAATCCGGATTGATGCGCTGAGCAGGTAAGTCACCCATTTTAGGATACAAGGTTTTACCTCTTACCCGTCTGCATCTGACACAGGTATTGGCGGTTCTTCTCGCTAGCTGCCTGCCATTAATAGGCCATATACTTTCGCGGATGGTAGCTAAAAGCAATTGTGGACCTGCGTGCATGCTATTTATGTGCTCCCTTTCGAAGTATAATTTGCTTAATCTATGCTTGCCATGTAGCAGAATAGGGTGTTTTTTTTCAAACTTACAGGTTGACGCCTCTATACGCCCGCCAACCCGCATCAAGTGATCTTTGTCGATAAAAGGAGAAAGCATCAAGATTTTGCTTTTACTGCTTAAGGATTTTCCCTTTATAAGTAGGTTGTATTCCACAGGGAATGAATCACGTTGAGCCATAATACAAAGTAAATGAAACGCTTCACGTAACTCATCTACGGTTAATACGCCTACACGTTTATTTTGAGGATTTTTTAAGTTAAAAATAAATCGTAAAACATATGCATAAGCTCTTTGTAGTCTATCGAGTGAAGAATACTTATCAAAATCAATGAAAGGTGTTGTTATTGTGGCTGAATACGACTTCAACTCAGGTAACTTGTCAACATAAGTCGGCTTTGCGATTGGCCACTCCGTCTCGGTTTTACTCAAAAAGCTGGGACCCGACCACCAAATATCCATGGACATCAATTTGTTAGCATCGACACCTCTAGAAATAAGATCTGCCGGATTACATTCGGTAGGAACGTAACGCCACGATGAGACATTTGTAGTTTCAATGATTTCGCCAACTCGATTGGCTACAAACGTTTTTAGTCTAGTGGGATCACCATTGAGCCAACCAAGAACTACCTGGGAATCACACCAATAAACAATTCGATCGGGGGTGTACCTAATTGAATCGAGGACCGTTTTAATCAATCGCGCCGCGAGCAAAGCCGCACATAGCTCTAGACGTGGTATGGTAGTGGGCTGTAAACGGGTAACCTTAGATTTCGCACATAGAAGCCGCACCGTTACCTTATGATCCTGATCTACAGATCGAACGTACACGCATGCTCCGAACGCGACTCCCGAAGCATCACTAAAAGAGTGCAGCTCTATAGTTACAGCAGAATCGCATATAGTGCGTCTCGGAATTCGTATATGTGAAAGATTATTTAAATTATCATCAAACTTATGCCACTGAACTTTAATATCATCCGGAACAGGCTCGTCCCAATCAATTTTGGCTTTCCACAATTTCTGCAACATAATTTTAGCCTGAATTATGCATGGACTCAGCAATCCTAATGGGTCAAATATTTTGAAAGAATTGGACATGATAAGCCGTTTAGTAATCTTTTCGCATTTAGAAGACAATTTTGTCGGGAAATGAAGTGTATCACTAGATGGGGTCCAGCCTAGTCCGAGCGTGCTCGATGATTCGCTTATAGTTAAATTGTCTTGCTTGTTAATATCAATTTTTTCAAATATGGACGGCATATTACTTTTATATTTTCTTAAATTAAAACAACCAGACTTTAGAGCCTTATCAACTGATCTTTGAATATAGATTAAATCTCGTTCATTATCAGCTCCGGTGATTAAATCGTCAACGTAAAAATCCTTTTGTATGATATCCCTAATGAGCTTATCATTTTGCTCTTCACCTAGTTGCCACAGACAGCGTGTACTTAAATAACTCGCACTTGCAGTTCCGTAAGTAAGAGTATTTAGCTTAAATATCTGGATAGGTAATGACTCATCATCTCGCCATAGGATGCGCTGTAAATCGCGGTCTTGTTCGTCTACTAGTACTTGGCGATACATTTTCTCAATGTCACCAGTGAATAGAAACTTGTATTGCCTAGCGCGAATCAATATGGCAAAAAGAGAGTCTTGTAGTCTTGGACCTACCATTAAAATGTCATTTAGAGCAAATCCTGACGATGAAACCGCCGATGCGTCGAAGACAACACGTAGACGTGTTGATTCACTTTCCTGTTTAAAAACAGCGTGATGACATAGATAGTATGTCGGAGACTTTTGTTCAGATTCCTTAACTTCCCTTCCTTCAGTTAACGATGAATGCCCTAATGCTTCATATTCGTAAATAAACTTAGAGTACTCGGATTTTAAATCAGGGTTTCTTTTGAATCGCTTTTCTAAATAATGAAAACGTTTTCGAGCCAATTTATAGGTGTCTCCGAGACAGTCAAGAGTGTCATTTAACGGAAGTCTTACACAGAATCTACCCGTATCATCTCGACGAGTGTGTGTAACAAAATGTAGTTCACAGAGTTTATCGCTTTCGCTCAATACGTGTCTTGTGGGTACCTGTTCTAGATCCCAAAATTTCGCAAGTGAATCTTCAAGTTTATCTTTATTTGATAGTTCCGAAGCGAACGCACTATTTGAGACTGTGGCTTTGTTGACAACCACTGAGCCTATCGGACCAGATAATAACCAGCCTAAGCGAGAATTTCTCAAACTCGGTTTCCCTGGACCGAGTGAGATTTGTTCGGTACCTAATATCTCCCAAAACAAATCCGCTCCTATTAAAATATCAACTGGCAGTTGCTTGTTGAGCTTAGGGTCAGCTAATAAAACGTTTTTAGGTAGATTTAAAGTATCAACATTAACAGGGTATTTCGGCATCTCACCTGTTAATTCATTAAGCACTAGACATGAAATATTTACACTGAATTCACTATTTATAGATTTAATCTGTAAATTACAGCTTTCTGACACATTTTCTGATGTGTGGTTCCCTATTCCTATGACCTTAAGCGAGTCAATGGGCATTGATTTTAAATCTAATTTATTTTTTAAAGATTTGGATATAAATGACATTTGGCTGCCACAATCCAGCAGAGCTCTAACCTTGACCTTATGCTGGTTCAATGGATTAGTAACTTCTATAATAGCTGTTGATAACAGAATTTGCCTTGAATTTTGTTGAGAAAATGTAACTGTCAATTCTTCACAATCAATATTATTATCTGCTTCATCTATAGTAGTGGGGTGACTAACAGTGTTACTGGGATAATGGAGCAAATTATTGTGGAGCTCCCCGCAATGACAAGGGCGCAGGCGGCAATTCTTCGAATTATGACCTTGACGTAAGCAGTTCGCACATAATTTGTACTTCTTAACCTCATCCATCCGTTCGTCGATACCCTTTGATTTAAAAGTAGGACAATCGTAAATTCTATGGTTGCCATCGCATATGATACACGACAGACCATTGGTTGATTTTTTAAACTTACTAGTTGAGGTTGAAAATGATTTGGTATAAGACGACTGCTGCTTGTTATAATTATCGTTTGGAGTGGAATTGTTACGCACACTATTTACATGGGGCTTAAGACCGGAGCCGTCGTGCCTACCTGTACGATTTAAGGCCTCTAACACATCTGCACGATCAATCATGAATTTAAAAAATTGATCTAAGGTTGGAGTGTCACCGTCTAAACTGTTTCGGTGCTCCTCCCATTTTGCTAAAGTGGAGCTGTCCAATTTTGCAGACAACATAAAAATAATAAGCACGTCCCACTTGTCCGTTGGTTGTCCTAAACTGGCCAGTGCGCGCAAATTTTTTGTCACATGATCGACTAAAAATCTTAAGGATCTCTCTGATTCACGTGGAATTTGCTTAAAATTAAATAATGAATTTAAATGATGATTTATCAAAATCCTTTTGTTATTGTATCGACTGCATAGCAAGTTCCACGCTTCAGAATAATTCGCCGAGGAAACTTCTAAGTTTGAAATGATTCGCGCTGCATCGCCTACTAAATATGAAATAAGGTAGTGGAACTTGTGTATATCGGAGAGATGCGAATTCTTATGAATTAAGCCTTCAAACGTATCGCGGAACTCTAACCAGCGAAAATACGCGCCATCAAATTTAGCTATTTCAATACGAGGCAATTTTAAACCAATTTCTTGATTCTCTGAACGGCAAGAATTGTCAAGAAATGATCCATGTTTCGTATGTTCACACTCAGCCCTTTTCGTGAATTGTTCTACCAATGTTTTGGCAGTGGCAATGTTTATAATGATCTCATTTTCAATGGATTCACGTTCATCAATTTCAACAGAAATATTCTCCGGACTTAAAACCTCGATTTCATTTTGCAAGTCATCAAACCTAACCGACAATGCCTCGAACTTTGCTAATTTCAGATTCAACTCAGTTAATTGAATATTATTCAACTCGGATTCACTCGAAAGACTACTTAAATAATTTTTAAATTTAGTGATCTGTCCTTTGGTGGACGATCGCTTAACAATCAATTCCTTTAAGCACTGTTTCTTATTACTTTCAATAGACATTGTCAGTTATTTGGCGTTAGGTAATCAAAATAATAAACTGTACTTGGTGAACTAAATAAAATAATAAAAACGCTCACGCTCCTCGTTTCGGTCTCGCCTGCTGATTAGAAGGCCGGCCTGGCCACCAAACACTCCGCAATACACGCACCGCGCGCGTTCTTTAGATGCTGCTTTCGCGCAGCAGTCGCGTCGCGCAATGATGACCACAACCTGGAAGTAGTCGGCGAAAATTCTCAGTATTTTCGGCAAAGAAAGTTCACGAAACGAGTCGGTAGTAACAAGTCAATGTGCGGTCACCCTTATGTTAAGATTTATTTTTACGAAACACAAATGTTAAGCAAAAAACTATTTGTGAAGGCTTAGAATATACTGAATTACAACTAATTCATGAGAATTTACTAAGATTTTAACAATAATTACTGAGATTTAGGCAATTTAATAATTTCGGTTCACCAAAAGTAGGTAGGTTAATAAATTTTTCGATCTCGATTTTGTCACTATTTTACGTTAATTTACGCCAATTTTGCCTAATATATGCTCGGAATAATGAAAAAAACTTCGTTTACACAAATGAGTACAATTATCAATAACCTTTGGACAATATTTCGGGAAATTAGTATGGAAGATGTTGGACAAAGGAAGGACACTTATCTTGTTGTTTTCTCGTTGTTTTCTCTTCGTGATGCGATATCCTCGATGTACCGCTGGCTCACGCCTTTTAGTTCCCCTCATGGGCCACCAATATGTCTGTTTAGGCAGACAATGGGGCGAAAAAATAAAACACCAACTTTGGCTATTGGTTGCTTTTTTTAATGAATTTTGATTACGAATGACAATTGACCTTTTTCTCACTTTGACATTTATAATTTTGACAGCCGTTTGACAGAAGTACACCACCGACGCGTTCACGGCGTATGCGCCGAAACATAGGTAGGTATAATATAATTTTTTTAATATAAGTAGGTAAGTATAAATTTTTTTTTAATAATTTTTTACATGATTCGCGAATTCATCAGAGATGACAAGACAAGTCAACATTCCTGAGGCCACCTACCTGTACCTACCTACCTAATAAGTATTATAATACTTACTGATGTACCTATCTGAGATCTTGAGGAGATCTTGCAGTTTGGTAGGTAGGTATCTAATTAATCATTTGTACAAAAGTTTGTACGTTAGCTACCTGTCTAGGCAGCGACTGATCAAGAGTTCTGACCGCCCTAGGCTAATTTTTACGCGCGCTTTTTAAAATTTCAAAATTTATTGTTAAAATTAGGGACTCTCAAGCTCATTTAGTTTTTGTGTTTTGTCTCGGTCTAGTCGAAATATGTAGGGTAGTTGCAATGATGCTAGATTAGTGCATGCGAAGATACGATTTCAGCGCGCCCCCCCCTGATCCTCGCGCCCTAGGCTGTAGCCTAATTAGCCTAAGGGTTAATCAGGCCCTGTGTCTAGGTATTTAAGTAGGTACAGAATACCTAGTAGGTAGGTATAACTGCTTATCTTCTTAAAATATTGTTATGTGGTCTATTGTTTTCAGATAATTGGCTAACTGATCTTTTAGTATACAAACAAAGGTTTAGCATTTGCCGTCGTCTTTCATAATAGAATGAAGGTGCCTAACATACCTATTATCGAGCCTTTCTTTATGTTTTCACTTTATTTTTGTGTTAAACCTGTCGACAGGCGAATCGCGTCATAAAAAAAATCTTGAACCTACTATGAATCTTCATACCTTATTACCTGCCTAAATTCGTAATATGCCTACCTAATACTATCAAATTACCATGACGTTATAGCTTTGGTTACCTAATAGCCACAAGTCTAGCAATCCGCACTAGCCAAGTGCGGATTGCCAGACTTTACACACCTTTGGCATAGGTAAAATATGATGACCTCTCAGGCATGCAGATGCAGCTTCATCTGCTTCATGTTTCCTTCACCGTTAAAGCAAGTGTTAACTTCGAAAATTCAGAGATAGATACCTAGGTAGGTAGGTACGTGCCGTAGATTGAACCCTAGACCCCCGAAAAAAAAACACGCTAAGAATTACAATTTTCCAACTTAGGTACCTACCTACTTAACTAACTTTGATGATCTTCGGTTTGGTAAATAGATAGCTAGTTAGTTAGGCACCTACCTATACATATAATCTCTATAGGTAGGTAGATAATTCTTTCAAGAATTTTGTTAGTAGGTAAGTAAATATTGTCATATAATTTTCTCTTCTCTCGACACCACAGGTAGGTAGGCCACCTTGGACCAGTTTATCTCAAAAAGGTAGGAAGATCGAGCGTCGCGCATCGGTTTCATCGTTTCTACAATCTTTAGACCCGCCCGACTACTAGGTAGGTGGGTATTCAACAAACGTGTACAAACTTAAATTATTTTTAATCTTAGTAGAGGGCAGAGGCGCGGGCGTTTGAAATCGATTTTTATTTAGGTATTTTTTTCAAAAGAATTTTTGACCGAGCGAAGCGAGGTCTCTGAATCTACTTGAGTAAATTTACACTTGTCCGTCCGTCCGTCCGTCTGTCAGAGCCTTATAACTTCTGAATTACTGAACGTACCTAATTAGGTACATCAAATTTACCTAAATATAATGTGTAAACTGATGGCTTTCAGCCGAATGGTAGATTTATGACGTGTCATAAGAGCTACAAGGTAGCCTACATGAAATAAATAAATTTTGAATTTGAATATTGCATAAAAAAATATAAAAAGCATTATTTCAGGGGGGCTCTCATAGAAGCGTGTGTGAAGTTAAATTTTTTTTTGTTGCGTTACATAGACTTGCGATAGGTATCTAGGTATATCTTTTTAAAGACGACTTTGAACAGAGTACAAAAATATATATTTTTAAATTTTTCCCTTAAAATTTACGAAATGGGGGGCTTTCAAAGTGGCGATTTAATTTGAGCCATGTCAAAAATTACTACATATTAGAACCTGAAACTTGCTTGTAAGTTCAGTTATATCCTGTACTTGAACAACAAATACTAAAATTAGATAAATAGGTATTATACCTAAATAAAGAAACGAAATTATTTAATTTTTAATGCTAATAGATTCTATAGCTTCACAATACCTAATGCTAATAGATAGCGCTGTATTTAGTATCGCTAAAACCATGGTAAAACAGTTTTGCGTCAACTATTATTATTTTTTATTGAGTCTAATGTTAAAAGTAAATTTTTACAATATAGGTATAATAATTAAAACTATCTTTTGGGAATTATGGGATACCGCGAGGTCTCAGTTCGGGGTGAACCACTAGTTATGTAGGTACCTACCTACCTACCTACCTAGGTGTAAAAGCAAAAATTGAAATTACCTAAGTAGTAGGTATTTTAACTACCTAGGTAGGTAAATAATTACACATTTACCTATCAATCAATGTTAGGTTAGGTAGGTATTCTTTTTTTTTTTAATCTATTTTTTTTTGGGGTTTTTTTACCCGCAGGCACGCCAACCCCATAGGTATTCTTTAATAAATCGATTCTTCTGTACAATATATTTTAGTAAAAAATATATTTTATATGTAGGTACCTACCTATTTACCTACCTACGTTAGTAGATATTATGCACCGACCACCAACCAATAGAACCAATCAAACCCATCTTTTCGTCTCATAATCTCAAGCTGTCAAGACGAACATCGATAGGTCAATCGTCAATTTCAATGTTCATACTTATTAAGAAATAAAAATATTTTAGTCGTGTTTAGTCCGACTTCATTACGGCGATGTCCATTATTTTTGTTTTAATTAGGGAAATTAAACGATATCATGGGGCGCGGCGGGCGAGTTGATATCGGGGCGGACAGGGCAACGGGCCGTCTCATTGGTGGAGGAGCCTCCGCCCTCCGCCCCTCTCACCCCTCCCGCGCCCGCTCCTCGTCCGGCCCAGTCTCCTCACTTCCTCAGTCTAGAGTCGAGTCACATCGCGCGTTGTGTTACGCGATACGTCACGACGAGCGGCGCGGAGTGTAGTGGCAGCGAGTGTGTGTGCGAACTGCGATGCTCGGACGGTGATCGAAGCATGGTGAACTACGTTAACCCGCTCGCGATGTACCAGGGCAAGGGCGGCCAGTACGGAGCGGGAGGGTGGTACGGCTGGCAGCATCAGAACTTCGAGGAGCAGCAATGGTGCGCTTGGAACAGTGCGCCGGCGGGAGGGGAATGGCCGTCAGATCCTCACCATTTCAAACGGGAGCCAGGGGAGAGAGATGTTGGCGAAATGCCATCCCCTGCCCGCGGGGACCTGGCCAGCCCGGGGGAAGGGTCGCCGGGCTCCAGGCCGTCGCAGCCGCCGGCCCCGCCGCGCTCCCCTTATGAATGGATGAAAAAGCCCAGCTACCAGTCGCAGCCTAATCCAGGTTTTACATTTTACCTTACATGCTTTAGACATATTATACACTAAGAGCCACGTCAGAATTGCATTAATTTTATCACTAGGTACCTACCTACATCTAAGGGCTAATTGTAGGTAGGTAGGTACAACGTACCTATTCATTATAAAATATAAGTTTGCTAAGGTTACGCAGGTTAGTTACTTACCTAAGTATGTACTACAGTAGGTACCTACTACACAACACAATAGGTATATAAATATTTTAAAAAAATCTATTAATTATTTACTTACTTTCTTTTTATAACTAGGTAGGATTACCTATCTCAGATGAGGGTTGGCAACCTACCTATTTATTATTGTTGGTACATTCTTACCCACCTATAAGTAGGTATAACCAGCTTTAAATAACTGAGATGAGATGAACCTAATTTGAAACAATATCTAATAGGTAGATAGATGGCGATTATTGCCGATATTATTTTATTTAGGTAGGTAGGTAGTAGGTACATGTACTTAGGGAAATCGATGGAAAAAGGTATTGGGTAGGCTTTTTATTTCAATTCGAATAATAGGGTAGAACTTATTTTGTTTTAAAAGTTAAAATAGGTAGGTAGGTATACCTACCTACTATCTACAGTCTACACTATCTACTTACCTACTATCTACAGTATTCATAATGGTACTTATTCGGCTGTAGTTAGTAGGTACATAGTGTGGTTTATTATGTTGTAAAGTTCTACAATATTAAATAATAAATATAGACAGGTTAAATACTGTTATCCTTTAATATAGTCAAAGAATATAGTGTTATCCTTTTCCGCAGGGACGATTGGAAGAGGGATATACATAAATATACCATAGGGTGATATGAGATTCAAGACAAAAAATCTGTCACACAGAAACATCTGTGAAAAAATATGCAAAAGATAGGTTCAAAAAAGGTAATTTTTGATGACAGCTGTCACATCAAATTGTTCTCAAAATAGATAAAATTAGCAATGAAATGGCCTACAAGACCTACAATAACCAATACAATTAACTTCCGTATAAGTAAAAATAGGTACCTACTAACTATTGCTTATTAATAAAAAAAAATTTGCTGTTGCCAGGATAAATCCTGTCACACCGAGCTTATAATATTGTAGGTCTATCATTAAACTCTATCAATTTATATGAAAAAAAAAAAATTAAAATCTGTGTAGCCTTGTATAAGTGTAATTTTGGTGCCACCGACTCCCCGTCTATAACTTTTGCCTATGTGGCTTCGTCCGCTGATCCGCGTATAGTATAGATAGGTTTTCTAAAAATCCTTCGAAAACCCTTCGATTTTCCGGGATAAACACTACCTATGTCACTCGTTAAAGTCCTCAACCTCTACCCACGAAAAATTCAATTCGATCCCTCTGTTGCGGCGTGATCGAAGATCGATCCAATATAAAACAACAAATACTTTTTCGAATTAATATGCTATGTAGAAGATGAAGGATTAGTAGGATAGAACAGGTCACAAGATAACATTACCTTCTCGGCCATAATGATAAGTAGGTACTAGGTAGGTAGGTAGGTACTACCTACAACTCTTACAGTACCTAAGGAATAAGTACCTATATACCTATTATGTTTATGGTAATAGTGATAAGGAATACCGGAGTGATTACATTCTCTTGGGGAATAGGTACCAAGGGAATACTAGATATTTATGGTATAACTAGTTAGGTATGTATTATTTATACATCGATCGTACCTACATGTAAGTTCTATTGCCTTACAGAAATTATTTAGATTCGCACCGATAAAAATCTGGCTCGACCGGCTTGAGGAAGGTCGAACAAGCAGACGAAACGAGCTTTGCGCGACCAATTGCAATTTATCGGTGTAGGATCTTTACATAAAATGTTTATGTAAGTATAAACCAATTATACAAACATAAACATAATATTATTGTGTATAACGACATTCCGAACCAGAGCAAATGGTAGGTTCACTTAGATTCATTTGACGATTCTTTATTATACTATTCTATTCAAGGTAGGTAGGTAGATGGCAGTCGAGTGCCTATGAATAATAGAAATGGTAACGATTTAAATCTTTGTAGGTAAATCTGCCATCTAGACCTACCTGTATTGTCTTTATACGGTCCCTACTCAGAATACAAAGTTTGTTCTGTATTCTGAGGGTCCCTAGATAATAATGCGGCAGCCGACATGACGTTTACGTGACCGCTACGTGGTCGAAATTCCACGATCCCACACTAAGCGCTTCGCTTCCTCGTTCTATACGCACCGCAAAAATTTGGAATGCCCTTCCGGCTTCCGTTTTTCCAACTAACTATAATGAGGGTGTCTTTAAATCAAGAGTGAATAGGCATCTTCTAGGCAAGCGCGTAGAATCATCTTAGGCTGCATCTTCACTTACCATCAGGTGAGATCGCAGTCAAGCGCTAGTCTATAATAATAAAAAAAAAAAAACGTGAATAATCACGCTGCATTGATGATGCATGATGGACTCCGGCTGCCCTATTTCAAAACCTAGTAAGTGTGATTGACAAAATTTTACAGGGGCCAAAAAACATGTTTTGTAGATTGCTTAGCAAAGTAAATATATTTATCCAATAAAAGCTTTAAAAGTAGTTTATTTACGAAACATTAATTTACCAACAGATACTGAAGAGTTCAAACTTCAGAAGGGCTACCACAAATATGTTTTTTGGTCTCCTTTAATATTTTGTCAATCACACTTACTAGGTTTTGAAATGGGGCAGCCGACTCTCATGCTTGCTATCAATCATTTTATCGCACTTCAGCCGGAATTCCTGGTCTGTGCTAAATATTATAGTGAAGAGATCTTTTACGCTGTTATGAAAATGTTAAAAACATTAAAAGTATGCTACTCAATGCAAAATTGTGTGCTTTAAAATAGGGGAGCCCTAGCGGGGATTTTGGGAGTTACCTACTCGAGCGCAGCAGAATAATATAAGAGGGATAACCTTGCATCTTGCGAAGTAGGTACTAGGTAGGTACTCCCACTACTCGCAACTAGGGTTATCAATTTTTTTTAAGCCTATAAGGAACAAATGGTTAAATGAGCGAAAAAATACGGGATTTCGGTTTTTTACCCGGGACAATTAAAAAACAAAATTATTTAGTGTCATTTTTTTTTCGATATTTTTTCGAGGATTGAGTCAGTTTAAACATATTTTTATTCGTTTTAACATATCTGTAAAAATCAAAACAATTATAATCGTAATTAAAAACGGTCATCAACTCTCTTTTTTACGAACGTTGCGTGTATAAAATCGATCCAAGTACCTACACTTGGATCGATTTTATAATGAAAAACAAAGTAGGGTTCAAATACGGGACAGAGCAGTCCCGCCGGGACATTTAAAACTATGCCTAAAATACGGGACGTCCCGGGAAATACGGGACGTCTGGCAACGCTACTCGTAACATACCTACCAGAGCCCTTTGTATAGGTCGAACGTCTAGGGCAGCCGATCAGATAGGTATGGGAAGTGAAAAAAAATTTTTGAGTTTCAGTTCTAAATAGGTATGGGGAAACCCCAAAATTTATTGTTTTTTTTTCTATTTTTGTGTGAAAACTTTAATGCGGTTCACAGAATAGGTAGGTACATCTATTTACCAAGATTCAAAAGTCTAGTTCTTATAGTTTCGGAAAAAAGTGGCTGTGACATACGGACGGACAGACAGACAGACATGACGAATCCATAAGGGTTCCGTTTTTTGGCATTTGGCTACGGAACCCTAAAAAGATACCAGCTGAATTGAGAATCTCCCGTACTTTTTTGAAGCATTTAAAATTTACGCAAATACCTACTATAAAGGCTCCCAATAATAATATTTTTATCTACTAATCCAAAAAATTCTGTAGATTAGGTAATAAGTATTAGTTTAATAAGTACCTATCTGTAAACATGTTTAGTTAAAATTATTATTAAGACTTAGTTGATAACGTCGAAAAATGAGTTCAATTGAAATTAATGTCGGCAGTCGGCATTATCAAAAAATACCTGGGAATTAAATAAAGATTGATCTTTGTTTAATACCGTAAGCTTTGTCGTTGTAAATGTGTTTGAATTTAGATCGATTGTGTATAAATTACAAGGCCGATGTTTTAATTTCGTAAATACTAAGTATATGCTTGTTCTGATACCTATAGGATACTTACGATACTTAAGATACCTACCTATAATATTACAGATACATCAAAATTATCCATGTCCATGACTTATTAATCTATTAAGTGCTAGTTGATTCCCGCGGCTTCACTCGCAGTTTTAAAAATCCCGCGGAAACTCATTGATTTTCAGGGTTAAAATGTAGCCCATGTCACTCTCCCGGCACTCAACTAGGTAGGTATACCTAGGTATCTACCCATGCAAAAAATCACGTCAATCCGTTGCATTGTTGCGGCGTGATTGAAGGACAAACCAACAAACAAACACACTTTGGCATTTATAATATTAGTAAGGAAGTAAGGATTTAATACTAATTAGTATTATGATACGGCTATGGGATACGGCCATCAAGATCACAAAATTTTTTTTCCTCCGAGGATACGGCACTCTGATTGGCTGAATTTAAGGCGTTAAAGTCTATAGTGTTGTAATTTTTCATTTATAACTTGTTTAGGTATAACCCAGTGAGGCTAGTAGGTACCTACCGGCTGTCTTCAAAATGAATGAATGAATAAAATAAATAAGTAATTGCGTAGGTACATAATTATTACAAAGTTGACATTTGGAAAACCTAGATACGACCTATGCAATGGTAGGTATGGTATTGTATCGAGTTATCGACCCTATTATTAATCTGCTATATTATGCTTAAAAAAATAAAGCTCGTAGGTACCTAATTATATGCTTTTATAAACGTTTGCCGCCGATTCAAAATTAATAGTTACTTACATTGATTTAGGAGCTTAGTTATTAATACTAAAAAGATTTATTTTTTATTTTTATTTCCTTCTCTTTTTAGTTCCTTCTATCGTCGGTTAATTTTTTTGTAAAAAGTAATTATTTTTTAATTTTTAGTGGGCATTTTTTTTTTCGAGGTATAATTTTATTCAATAGGTAAATAAAGAGAATCATAGATAACCCAGTAGGTACCTACAAAGTTATGCGTAATAGAATCAGTTAACAGGTAAATCGTATGTAGCTATCCTTAGGTGTAGAATTTATTTTTCAAATTTAAGTGGGACCAAGTTTTAAGTAAATCCTATTCATTAAGAAAAAATCATCAAAATCGGATGACCCAGTAGAAATTTGTACCAACGTGATAGGATCGCGAAAACCGTGTGGGAGTACCCTTAGATGTGGAATTTCTTTTTCTTTAAATGGGACCTTCGAGGTAGACGATAGCGTCTATTTTGATGATTCTTTTTTAATGGATAGCCATTAAAAAGAATCATCAAAATAGGACGGCTCTGCGAAAAGTTATGTGTACCTAATATGTACATTAAAAAAATATATAAGTACCTGTATACGCAACGAATTGAGAACCTGCTCCTTTTTTTCGTCGGTTAAAAATCCTGCGCTAAAATAAATGGCATCATTTTATTTTCTCCGTCGCAAAATTGTCACGCTATTTAAATTAAAAAATATATTATCCCGCTAGTCATTGTTCGAGGCAATTATCATCGGGCATAACATTACTTAGATGTTATTTTGCGCTTACTGGAATGTTCCGCTTTAACGGGAGCCGAGGGAGTGGATGCATGGTGAGAGCAATTAATCCCGGAGCCCCGCAGGCCGGGATAGGGCTGCTCCCGACGACAATCATCCCCAACGGCGCCCCGGGGACTCAAAACTTAAATCTTTGCCAACTTTGCCGCACTCAATTGTAATTGTACGAGTACTAAGAGCTATTGTCTTTATTTAGTGAATCGTGCTTTGTAGGATCTCTGTCTATACCTACCTCTCCAATGTCTAAACCAAGTGGCCGTTCTTCTACCTTCAAGTTAATTGCGAAAAAAGTCACAGTGGTTTACGCAAAGTTAAAGATTTTTAAGTAATTTGAAAAAATTGGAAAAAATATAAACAGGTTAGTAGATATACTAATACAACTATAAAATTACATAGTTATAATGATGACGCAATAATAACATATTAATTATAACTACAAAATTTGAAGCCTCAATAGCCCAACGGTTAAAGGTGCGGACTGAAAACTGAATGGTCGCAGGTTCGAATCCCACCCGTTGCACTATTGTCGTACCCACTCCTAGCACAAGCTTTCCGCTTATTTGGAGGGGATAGGAGGATATTAGTCAACATCAGCTTGGCTAATATTCTTTTAAAAAAAAAAAATACAAATCTAGATCTGTATTTTGTACAGTAACAACTTACAAATCTTGGGTATGTAGGTACCTAACTATACTATACAATATGTCGCGCTGCGGTGATATCGATGAGGTTTTAGGTTTATATTAGTTTTAACTTTAGAAATAATTTTTTATAAGATGCCTATTAATTTAAATATCACTTTTTTAATTAGATAGATTATAATAAATAAATATTATTAATGAATTGTAGGAACTATTTTAAAATCTACGAGTTAGATTTCGCGCTATTTCTGAATTATCTTTAGTTTGGCCTGGTGGAAGGCTTTGTCCGTAACCAGTAACCACCCTACCGCAAAAGACAAAGAATATTTTTTTTTCCAAAATGTTCGTTTGAACAATACTACTAGGTACTATTACTACTAACTTGTCTAATATTTTATCTGGCTCATTTTGCTCGGCTCCATATTCAATAGGTACCTGAACAAAACACAGTGCATTATGCTTTGCATTATGTTAAATACAAAACTGTCATGTTCGTCAGTACCTTCGGAGATATACCTAAGCCTACTACTACAGCTATAACCGTATTCTCAATGCATGCTTAATGCTTATGCAGGAAGGTTTTGTATGCCATTATGTGCACACAAAACCTTCCTGACACTATTTATCTTGTGTTGTTTGCACAAATACGGGAACTTTCGGGGAAATAATTCTCTATTTGTTGACATAATATCAACAAATCTTAACAAATAGAGAGAGAGAGAATTGGTGAATGAATATCAAAGATATTTATTCACCAATCGGACCATAGCTTTAGAACGGGGCGGCGAAAGGCGGCTTGACTTGGGAATGAGATTATATCGAAGTGCTCACTGAAGCGGAAATCTCCAAGTGAACGCCTTCTCCCCAAACATTTCAAAGATAACTATCGAAGGTTGAATAGAAATTGTAATAGTGTTGAAAGTTTTTTTTTGTCAGCGGTAGTGACGCAACGGGGAGTCTGTGTCTTGCAAAAAAGCTAACAAAATAACAGTGGGACATGATTATTGTTTGTTATTGTGTCAGCTCGTAACTAATCGTTGTTTAAGCGTCTGTTTTTCCTCGTGACACAGCAAAGATATCGCCAACTGTCTCTAATTTGTAAACTTGTTAATTTGGCTGTCAAATGGGTTCATCTATCTCTGCTGAATTATGTTTTTTGATTTGCGTGAATTTTTTTCGGTTCTTCTATCTGTTCTTCTGTCTTTGTTCTGTCCTCTATTTGTCCTCCCGACATGATGATCAGAGACGTTTGATAGTTGACATGCCTTGCTATTTTTTTTTTCTCTTTTTTTTTCTTTTGCTTTGCTCTGGTGGACGAGAATGAGCAACTTTGTTTTTTAGCGCGGTTGTGTGATGTGATGTCTGCCAATTTGCATTGGGGCAGCATGGTGGACTATGGCCTATATAAAAGGAGGAGGAGAGGAGACCTATGTACAGAGCTGTCTATGGGTTGCTAATGATGATGATTATGATAACGCTAATAATGTAGCTACCTCAACGCGGATGATGTCTAGATTTATTAAGTGGTCTTACGCGAAGGGATCCTTACTTAGGGAATTGTTATCAATAAGTATCTTATTATGTAGTAATTGATACAAGCCTTTAGCTAAGCTAATAACACGCGATCTAAGTAGAAGTTAACGGTCGTTTCGGCGCCGTCGGGTCGGAATAAAGCCCTAAATGGACGTAAAGCAATACATAAAGTTAGAGGCTCGCCGCTTTACGACCCGCCCTTCTACCGAGCTTCCCCACGTAGGCTTTGTCTCCCTCGGGAAGTTTCTCTATCGTACGAATGTTAGGTAGGAAATAGGTGTACTCAATCTCAATAACTAGACACTCTTTTTGACGACCTCCCTAGCGCAGTGGTCTTAAAGTGGGAGATTTTAAATTGTGTATCTGTTTTCTGTTCTGAAGCTTGGCCGTGGCTAGTTACCAGCCATTTAAAAACAGAGATGTATCGCCAAGCGATTTAGCGTTCCGGCACGATGACGAGTTGAACTCGATTAGGAGTACGTACCTCTATCTATGGGTTAATTAAAATTGACATACCCCGTTCCAAGTTAATCTGCTTCCAACTGCTTCGACACTTACCTTCAGGTGGGATCGCAGTCAAAGGCTATCTTGAATAAATAGTTAATCGTCTATGTCTTATCAAACAATTCAGCACCTGTAATCACATCTCAACAGATTCTATCAAAATAGGATGAGTTTCACTTGAAAACTTATCAAGAAATCGTCTTGAAAGAGTTTATCTTCGATGGTTGATAGCGGCCGCACCCTCGTCCATCAAAAACGCATTACAAGCGCTTACAAGAAGGTAACAGGCCGATAGGCCGCAGTGTTGAATCAACACGTTCAAAGACACCGCTATCGCCTATCGCGGGCTGGTCGCGATTATCGTACATTAATGTAAGCGGGGATTTCGGCAGGCCGACAAAGCACCGAGCGTAACAGATAACTTGTCTATTAATTGTTTCCCTTTAACAAATCGCGTCAAACACCATGTTCGACAAGCAATCACGCGATACCGACGATACCGATACCTGTACCTACGTCCTACACGTGTACCTAATCCTGCCATTGGTTAACTGTACATCTACCGAGGTTCATTATTTATCGATTCGACACCACAGAATGAGTATTTTAGTGAGTGAAGCATTACGAACAACTTGACAAAAAACTGATAGGTACGTTATACGAGTATATCATTTTTAGGGTCCCGTAGTAAAACTGCAAGGAACCCTTATTATAGTTTTGCCTAGTCCATCCACAGGGCCTGATTAACCCTTAGGCTAAATAGGCTGCAGTCTAGGGCGCGAGTATCAGGGGGGGGGGCGCGCTGAAATCATTTCTTCGCATGCACTAATCTAGCATCATTGCAGATCAATCTGAAAACTTTTATAGGTACTTAGTATAAAACATGTTAAAATTTTCACACTACTACTCTACTCACTAACTACTTTTTAAGCCGTCCGTAACACACTTGGCGGAGGCGCGTCGTCATAATTAGCCTAGGGCGGTCAGAACTCTTGATCAGTCGCTGTCCATCCATCTTTCCGTCTGTCGGGTATTCAAAATCCTTCGGGAAGATTTGGAATATCCAACTCCACGCGCACTCCACACCTTTAATACTTCATGCTAGACCTTTAATACTTCATGTAGGTAATTCAGACCAAGATTTGTACCTATTATGGCGGCTAAAATCCACCCCGTTGTGAGTCAGTTTATCTGGTGTATTTGTCTATGATAGCAGCTGACTATCCGCCCTCGGCCGCCGCGCCCGCCCGCGCTGTTTGCGTACCGCAAACAACATTTTTTTTTTCTTAAAATCCACCATGATAACGAGCCCAGCTTCATATATTTAGTTTGTCATTTAACCTTTCACAGGCAACAAGAATAATAATATTAAAGTAACTTAGTTGCATCATCACAATGTGTAGATCAGCGTGGGTGCGTTGCTTCCATGCTGGCACAGCATAGCTTTATAGAGTAGGTACTGCATGGACATTGGACATGGCTTTGTAATAGAATAGAATAGAATAGAAATATTTTTATTTAAATAAACTTTTATAAGTACTTTGTACTTTTGAATCGTCGATGAATCTACCACTGCTGCACTGGTTCGGAATGCCCTTCCTGCCGAGAAGAGCCAGCAATGTACGAGTGGCAAAACTCAAACGTCCTTTACTTATTTTGATTTCTTCAAATTTTCGAGACATACCACATGCCACATTATGTACCTACCTATCTACTATCGAATAAGCCTCGCATCCAGTCTCTTCAGCAGTCAAAATATTGAAAATCGAAACTCAGTCTTCGTCAGAACCAACCAATAATAATTAGCATTTTAGGTATTAAAATGATAATTGTTCGTTTGTTTGTTCTTCAATCATGTAGCAACGTAACCAAGGATCGATGGAATTCATTTCTTTGGCTATAGTTGTGGAAATGAAGACCAGCATACGAGCCGCATAGGCTATTTTTTTTCCGGAAAACAAAAGGATTCCGCGGAATTTTTAAAAATCTCACGTGCAAATATTTCTATGAAGCGGTGTGTTTTCAGATGCATAATTTATTAGGTCCCAAAAAATCAGTATCAAAGGAACAAAACTCACTATAAATATAATAATTGTTATCTATGGAGATTACAAAAGCACACCGACGCGTGTGAGGGCAGGCGGTACAAGGTGCCCGGCCGGCCACTGTTTACAATGGAAATTAACGACTCCTATCAAACACTGCATCGCGTATAGATAGAGCATATTTGTTTACCTTACTAGTTCTCCTTTGTTTGCTTCTCTAACAGGAAATTTATTTAAGTTATAATTTTCTGTCATTCGAACGCTCTAAAGAGTTTATCTCCTTACATCTATATGCATAAAAGTTACACTTTTTAAAACTAGCATAGGAAAACGTCAAGATGTTGACTTTTGACCCTCGATCTTCCCTCGATACATGAACGTAGAAAAATAACCTCGTTGCGATGCTTAAGCTTTCTTCTGTCTCCACCTGTGCCTTTCTGTGTGTGGAATAAAATAAAGATTAGTAGTCTCAACCTCGCAGATCACGCAACGTTGCAAATGCAGAGAGATGCATATCATACCTACTTGACTTTGCTTTGGTTACAGACCTATCATCATCATCAACTAATAGAAGCTCCCTGCTGGTTATTCCTTCTCTAGAAATGATCACATACTCGTAATCACTCTGGAGAGCTTGTGTTAGAAGGGAGAGAGGAATTTTAGTAATTTTCAGCAAGGCTTTTTTTTAAATATACCTATCATAGAACAATAACGCTTAGAAGTGGAACGGAGCTTCTAAAAAATGTTCCATTCCAAACGTAGCTCATGTTTCTGGTATTTTTCTGGTACAGAGAATTAAGTTTTTGATAGTGTTTGTGGCCATACTTTTGTATTTATCGATAGGTTACAGATATTATGTATGCAACTACTTACTTGGATATATGCACCAGAAATCGGATGGCAAAGGACCTATCGAGGCATAAAAGTGCTCTTACCTAAACCATGAAGAGTAGAACTGATATCTAATAATGATAACAGTTTATTTGAAATAATAAAATTTTATGAGATGACATAATATTACGTTCGCTAAACATTAACGTGTTTTTGATAAGTAGGTAGGTACAAACCTACCTTAATTGTGTTAACTCTATTAACTAGAAATGCTCTAAACTAGATAGCTACCTACTAGTCCTACTACTTAGGTAGCTAGAACTGTTAATGAATCAAATTAATTTATTTGCTCAAAACATGTCAATACAAGTCAGAAAATAACCAAAAAAAAATAAGCTTAGATTAAAAACTCTGAAAACAAGTCACAAGGAAAATTAAAAATTAAAGTTTATTATTTACTTTCGAAGTAGGTACCTACTCATTTATTGAATAGTAGGATTTTTTAACAAGAAATTCCTTAATTCTTAATTTTTTTGGGATTTTAGTCAAGAACACTTGCATAGCACAAAAAGCCATACAGGCACATACAGGGGCCCTAACATCAACCACGCTTAAAGTTGTATTATTACACAATAAATAATAAACAAATAATACCTACTGCTTTAAGCGTTGCATGGTAGGGCCCCAGATTTTAGATTTAGAATCTCAAAATTTTGTTCATTGAAAAATAAGCAAATTGGTAAGAATGCTATATCAGATAACAGTAACAACTACTTCAGAAAAAGTGATGAGCTAAATATCATAAAATTACCTGTTGAAGTTGAAGTAAGAAGAGCAAGGTAACATAACGACCGTAGCAATTAACAGTGTCGGATCTACATTTTAACGATTTTCATTTTATTGCATTAAAGGTCTTAGAATAAAAATAGCAATGCCCCCACCAGTTATGAAACTTTTAAAATCAACCAACCATCTTTGGTTTTTGCAAGTGCAAAAATTAGGTATAGGTATTGACTATTCTTCACTTTTCACATATTTGAAACTTTGAATGGCCGTACCCTAAAGTAGTGATTTTTCACATACGACTATGTTAATTGCTACGGTCGATAAGTGTAACGAAGACTAATGTATTTTATGTAATATCTACTTATGGTGTTTTAGCAAAAATTACCTATGCAGGATGTCTTTCGTACGTATTCGAAACGTAAGCTACGAGTAAAGGTTAGTCGCCGACCTTATTCAAAAAGTGTAGAATATGACGTTTTCCCAGTGCCCCGCAGCCCTTATACGATAAACGTCTGTTATAGCGCCGCGCCGCCGGCCTGGTTATTAGCATTTTTGATAATAAAATAGGAAACTTAAAATAAATTACAAGGTAAAATACAGAGAATGCGTCGCTTACAGTAAGAAAATCTTGGAAGTTTTAATAAAATTGTACGTACTGTTTGCATTGTATCTTATATCTACGTCTATCTATTTCTAGACGCATTCTCTCGCATGTGACAAACATAATTTATGAAGTCCCTAATACCGAGATAAGGAATATTTACACACTGAGTATACAAGCAGACACCTCAGCTCTGTCTTAGTGTTATGTCAACAGATCTACGTATCTTAGTAATTTTACTGTTGAGAAATCTACGTTACAGATAAAAAGTGTAAATAACAAATTACCATTTCGACAAAATGGTGAATATATTCTACTTTTCTGCTTAATAAATAATCACTTCAAATACGAAGGATGTCTTTGTCAAGTCAATCCGTTGGATTAAGAATTTGATAACGTTGTACAAAGAAATATACTTTATGTAGCTTTGTCTAATCAAGAACCAGACATTTTAGTTTATAAATTAATGGGAACATAATAGGAACATAAATTAAATATTGTTTTAAATGAATTGAATGTACCTACTTAATTTTCTTTTTGATTGCTTCTTTTAACTCTTATCTTGTATGGCAGGGATCTCAACTCACGGTATTCAGTCATACACAATATGTGTTAAACACCTATACATAACACACACTATACATACAACACTTATAATAATGGTTTTGTAAAATTGGAATGAAATCATGCTTTAAGGACCGTTGGTAGACAAGAATATTCTAATATGCGTTAAGAGTTTGTCACTCTTATTATTGTCGTAAATTTTATTGTAGGTTGGCACCAAACTACGATAATTTTGTTTTTTGCAATTCATGTGGGTTTTTACTATACCTACCCATGCCAATTATTGCATGTAGTTATTACGGTTGCTCTTACGATAGGTCGGAACTTTAATATATGCAACATGTGTGTTTGTTTATTGGTTTGTCCTTCAATAATGCTGCAAAAGAGCTACGGATCGACGTGATTTTTTGCATGGATATAGTTGAGGACCTGGAAAGTGACATAGGCTACTTTTTATCCCGGAAAATTAAAGTGTTCCCGCGGGATTTTAAAAACTAAATCCACGCGGACGAAGTCGCGTGCATCAGCTAGCAAATAATAATGTAAGTTCTGAGTCCTGCTAGGGCCTTAGGAAGCTATGGCTATAATGTGGTTATTCTCAAAAGACAGGAACACGTTTACTAGTAAAGGGGAGGGCGGCGGCTCGATAACGTTAATCCGGGCGGCGAGGTATATAGGAAAGGAGCCGCGCACGCGGGCTTAGCTAGGGGATCATGAGCGACCACACGGCAAGACCACCACTCTTATTACGATAGTAATTTCAGTATAACCCTTCGCATAACCCTTCCTCGCTGTGTAACATTAGCATTACACTTAGGCAGAAATATATAGAGATAAATATATATGTATTATCTTTTCTTTAACTTTAGCCCATCAACAATTTTTTTTTTCCTCCAAGCTTTAGCCGTCACCGACCGAATGCGAGGGTTTACGGTCAAGTTAACCTCAAAATAAAACTTCAATGGACATTTATCAATATTTTTGATGGATTGTGACAGTTTATTTCGTTGAAAATATAAATAAAGAAAGTAAATAATTATGTCGCAAAATAACTTCCTGCGTGCTCTCCTTACTGAAGATGAGAGCAGTGATGAAGAAAATACAATTGAATATCTCTTCCAAGGAAAAAAGTATTTTTTAAGAAAAAGGATCGACTTTTTTCTTTGGGACGAAATTGACTTCGTGGCCCGTTTTAGATTATCAAAATGTGTAGCAAAATATATAATTTCCACATTGGAATCGACGCTCAATAGGGGTAGAAACAGGTACTTACCTACCTTACTATATTGAATTAATATTTATTTGTAATTTGAGCTAGGACCTACCCATTTCATATATAGGTGGTAACCTGTGTGACCGGCAATATCCTAGTGATTAAAACTTCGGTCTCCTTTTCGGAGATCTCATATCTAATTCGATTCCAGGCATGTGACAAAGGCACAAAAATAGATTATAGTTTGGATTAACACAAAGGTACCTAGGCTATTTTTATCCCGGAAAATAAGCGAGTTCTCGCGGGAATTAGAAACCCTTAATACATGCAAACGAAGTTGTAGGCATCAGCCAGTAAGCAAATAATTCCATCACTGGTTTTAACGGTAAAGGAAAACAAAAAAACGGTGAGGAAACCTGCATGCCAGAGTTCTCCGTAATCTTCTCTTCTTCTGTCGTCTACGATCAACAGACTGATTCAAATAATAGATAAAGTACCTAATAAGTGTCAATTGCTTCTATTCTACACGTAGGTAAAAATATCTATAGAATAGTTGTTTGATAATTAATTATAACTTTATACTTATTGAAATTTTCTATTACTGTAGGGAAAACCCGCACGAAAGACAAATACAGGGTGGTGTACAGCGACCACCAGCGGCTGGAGTTGGAGAAGGAGTTCCACTACAGCCGGTACATAACTATCCGGCGGAAAGCTGAGCTGGCCGTCAGTTTAGGACTATCAGAAAGACAGGTGAGCATATTTTTTATATATTTAGGGTATCTACAAGGTGTCTGGTAAAACGTTATGATCAAGCCCAGAGATTGTAGAGTCTAGTGCTTTCAAATGACCCCCTAATCAAATGACCTAAGGGGGAAAATGGCTTATTATTGAGTTATTGATAGTTTTGGGGTTTAAAAAAAAAAACGCGGATTCACAACTATAAAATTGAATTTTAAAAAACTTTTGGTTCTTATCAAATTTTTGTTTATTTCTGAATAATCAACATTTTAACCATCCTGTATAAGTACTGCTTTATTAGACACTTCTCTTGCACAACTATATGACGTGAAGGCGCATGTCCAAAAGTAGACTAGCAGACAGTGCTTTAATGCTTTTTTCCTTCTTTTGTATTACACAATGTTGTGAGATAAAGTGAAAAAGGGTTATTCTATCTATCCGTCTGACTGTTATATTTTCATGTCTAAAAGTTGAATCAATTACAACATTTCGTAAGATATAGGTACCTACTTATGCGATATAGATGATGATAAAACAAGAAAAAAGAAACTTTTATCCCTAGGGTACTTTTGATTTAGGGAAATCAATGAATACTTACTAGATTATGTTGAAATCGGTTCATTGTTTTGTAACTGATAAAGTAACAAAGAAACACAATTGTCACTTGTCGCACGTCCAATGGAAGACACTAGCAAAACATTTCTATTGGCCTATCAAAATAATAATAAATGTATTTGTATATTATTAATTTGTACTTACAATATTGTCGAGAAATAAACAATATAGCTATAGTTACTGCAAAACTAATATTTACTAAAACTATTGCTCATATTATATCATTAATTGTCCCCATAATAGTTATTAATATTAGTTGATCATGTTTTAGAGAGAAAACCCCATAAAGACACTAACTTAGCGTAAGCTTTTGAGGCACAATAAATAATAATTTTTCAGTTACAACAGCCAAGCCTCATCAGCTAGTTTGCCTTGAATATGGAATTGAAGGTTTTTAAAATCATAGGTAGGTATTATATCAAAATATTGGAGGTTATCGATATTATTAATGTTTGTTAAATAGGTAAATAACAAAAGTCTTACATAATATATTTGGATTTGGTAGGTGTAAATTTAAGAAAACCATTTTGAAAAATTCTGAAATACTTTCCGATTATCTGTTAAGACATGACTGTCAAGTAATTAGGCACTAAAGTACAAAATACCGAATAGCACAGGTAACTAACGTAATATATTTTGTTACAGGTAAAAATATGGTTTCAAAACCGACGCGCAAAGGAGCGAAAACAGGTGAAGAAACGCGAAGAAGTCGTGATGAAGGAGAAAGGAGACCACGCATCCCTGCAACACGCGCAACTGCACCACGCGACGATGCTGCACCACCAACAGATGATGAACGGCATGATGCATCACCATCACTATCACCAAGGGGTGCTCCAGGGAGTGCCAGAGCCCCTAGTGCCGGGGGTGCCTCCAGTCCCTCTTCTGTGACCGCAACAGGACTTCTGTGCTCACAGTGACACCTATGGATAGTAACCAACCCAGTGATTTTACAATTAACGTGGACATATCCCCAGCGGGGGTTAACTTATGTGCTTTTGCACTGAATTTTCCACATGTGAATAACGAACTTGTGATAAATAGTGCAATATCCTTACGAGACTTTTTCGTGCGGATAATTCTTGTATGTTATTGTTAGCAGGTACCTTTTACATTGTAATATAGTATTAATTGACATCTATAAATCTCCCGAGAGGAGAACACCTTGGTGTCTAGGCTTTTTTCTTTAATGATCCTCATGTTATTTCAGAATTCATTACTAAGCGCAAACTTAAAACTACACTTTGGATTGAGCCAACTTAACTTAGCACACAAAGTACCTAATGGCGTTTTGTTTTTTCGGTTAAATAAGTACTTGGCGTATTTTGAAGCGATGTGAATTGAAGTAAGTATGAAAAGACGCCATAGCTACATGAACTAATTTAAGTTAACTTAGTACGTTGAGTTTTAGTCTTATGTCAGTGCGTGGAAGTAATGTTTATTCATACTTACTTATATCCAGTTAAATTCAGGAATGGCATACCGTATGTCGACAGCAGAGTTATTAGAGAGTATTCCAAAGACCACATTAGGATATCAACTAATTCGTGAAGAGGGTATAAGTAGTACAAATGAACTATTTCCGAGACTGTTGATATAAGTAGGTATGAAAGATTATGACGTCAGTATAATAGCCTTTCCTTATATATTAATGGGAAAAGTCTTGACCCAAGAGTCGATGACGCCCTTCATTGCCTTTTTAGTGCTAATAAAATTAATTAACTCGGTAGGTGCCTCTAAAGCGGTCTCGCATTCAGGCTCTGGCCTTATTAAAAATAGATTAAGGCTATTTTTTATTTAAACGGAATTTTTTTCACTGTAAATATAGATTACTATATTTTTATATTATGAATAGTGTATAAGTATTATTAAAATCGTTTCTTTTTAACGCATTTACTTATATTTCTCGATGTTGCCAATGGTGCTGATGAGATTAACTTTATAAGTAGGTATTCCCGATGAAAATACGAAAGATCCATTTTTGAATAATGATTTATTACTAGTTATTTGCTTAATTTGGTCTTTTGAATTGATCGGCAAATTAACGTAGTAAATGTAGGTACATAAAATGATTTCATAATTTGTATAAGAATCTCATTTAACTTAATAAAATCATAAACCGTGTCCATAATATGGCTTTATGGCGCATTCACGAGTATAGCATCGGTAGCTTTGAGAAATAAGTAAATATTTTTACTATAAATGAGATTATTACTAGTTTTAACGGTTTTGTAAATAAAACGTAGTTTATAAATCGCTTAAAATAGTCATAATTTTATCTGGGTTACAATGACTTCACTGAAATTCATTCCCTATGTCAGTAAGTAATAATTATGAACTTACACGTTTTAATATTCCGACTGCGTAGTTTTATAATATTAAAAGTCGATTTATTTGTGACTTTTTCTAAGTTTCGTTGTAATAATGCAACGATTTATTATTATTTATTGATCGATAGGTATTCCTGAAGGAATTGTTTGTCGTTTTGTTTTGTGCTACACTCGTAAGATTGTAATGATTGTCTTCTGGTGCTAATAATATTTGCCCTACACTTTTTATCTTTTAACAATTACTGTAGAAGGAAATCTATAATTGCAATAGTCAAGGGGTAAGGGGTATGCTTGTTGTAATGAAATTATAATACCTATTATAGGTACCTACTATGTTATGTTTATAATATTGCGTAATGTTTGTGAACACCGTGTTATTACTATTGTAGGATTGTACGCAGCACCATCACAAAACACATTTGATAAACTAAATAAATCCATGTTAATCTGATCAATTATTGTATTTTCATTTCTAAATATTCCAGTGAGGAGAAATTAAACATAATTTAATAATAGGTTAATAGGTAGGTAAGGATTCAGTTTACGGGTGTTATTAATTTGGAATTTTGTTTAGGTATCCTACATTTAAAGGCCAGGAATTCGCGATATATGGTGAGTATGACAGTAGGTTTGACGTATTCATCCTTACTATACTGTAAAATACATATAATAAAATTCTATATAAAATATAGGTACTATATAAAAATGCGACTCCGTTAATTGCGATTTCGAAATAAAATTCCTTCAATCTCAACCCAACAGCCTAACCGCTAACGGATCGAAGTGACTTGGTATAGTTTAGGACCTATCATGCGCGCTACGAGAAAATTTTGTCTACACATTTACACATACCTAGAGATTAAGAGTAAACGTGTAGAGAAAATTTTCTCGTGGCGTGTATGCTAGCCCTACTGGAGAGTGACACTAGGTATGTAGCACTGATGGTAGGTATGTAGGCTCCTGTTTATTCCAGGATTTTTAAACCCTTTTGATTCTTGTCATCATCATCGGCAACTCATCGATAGCTCACTACTAAGCACAGATCTCCTCTCAGAGAAAAGTTATAATTATATATAGGCCATAGTCCTAAAACGAATGGCCCTATGCTTTGTATGACATCATAGATAGACTTTTGAGTATATTATGAAGAACTTTCAGGCGTGTAGATTTCCTTACGATGTTTTCTTTCACCGTTGAAGTATGTGATATTAAACGCAGTTCACTCTGAACGTCCTTGGGTGCGTGCCCAGAACCGAACCCGCGACTTCCCGAATAGGAGGCCGCAGTCCCAATCACCGTACGTTGTATCGATTAATTAATCTGATTTTTACAAAAGCAACGTTGCTGCCTCGCGAGTTGCGTGACTCGTCACGCGACTCTAGTTGCAGCCGTCGTGAGTATTGTCTGTCCAAACCTTTAAGTAATAGGAAGTAAGGCGCTAAGGAATGTTGCTAAGTGCAATGTAAACCGATGCTTATTGAGGGCATTTGGAGGGCCGACTCAAAGGCGCCGCCGCCTTACGCTTGGCCGCCCCTGCGTAGGCTATGAAATGATCGTAACGCGTCCACGAAAATTAAAACGTGCTAATAGTTTAATTCTTTCATTTCCGTTGGCTTAGGCATGCTTAATTTTTAAAAATCAGTCTATCTACATAGATACGTTATACATATGTATGCATAAAATTAAGTGAGAAGACCGTGTTTATGTTCGTTTCGTTTATAACTTCTCAGCTCGTGAATTTCAATGCTGTTTTCATTTCTTGAAAGTTGTAGAGTAGATAGCACATTTTTCGTCTGAATTTAAATTGCACGTTATCAAAAACAAAATAGAGTCAAAACCAGATTTATATCTACATATTAAATTATTATAATAAGTTGATTATTGATTTGGTACCTAGGCACAGAATATCTAATAGCACCTAATGTAATTTTCAATTTCAGTTGTATAACGGCAATGATGATCAATCATTTCTGATTGGCTGCTACTCTCTCAGCCAGTGATGAGGAGGTGGTGATTGGGATCGTCACATTGTAGCAATCATTTTTAGACAATCCCACAGTTGACATCATCATTCTAGGTATGAAGAAAGCGTAGGAGACTGCACCGGCGACCACCTCCGCGTTCTGCGGCGATCACACAGCGACGCGGCTCCAAGTAAATACCACCGCGTGTTTACCCGACTGTGTATGCTTTGTTTGCTCTTTGACAGCAGGCTTACAGGTCGTTAACATGTCACGCCTAAAGCCCGATACACATTCAGCGTAGTGTTAAGTGTTTAGTAGCGAATTGGTGATAATTCGGTGGTACACAATCTCCACAGCGATTTCAGCTACCTATTGGGAGATCCGGTTTGCAATTCTTACGCACCTGGAACTTTTCGGAATTAAGTGCGTTTTAGCCATTTGTTTTAACAGTGATGGAAAATATCGTGAATTAGTGAGGGAACCTGGACGCCCGAGAATAATTAGGTCTGTGGAGTTTGCCAATCCGCACTTGGTCAGCGTAGTGAAATTTTAGTATTGGCCTAACCTCTTCTCACTCTGAGCGGATACCTGTTCCCAAGTAGGTATATATGATGTAGAAAAAATGGTTGAAATGATGATAATATAATCTCTAAGTTCATATATAAAAATTATACTTCTTTCCAAGATGTTCCCTGCCAAAATAACGATCATTTAATGTTACTTTTAGGTTTTGTACCTATCTACAGCTAGCCGGTATGAATTTTTTAACACTTATTAACACTTAAATATCCGGATTAACGACCCTTAATATTATGTAGATTAAATTAAATTAATTGATGTAACGAAGATTGTAATGCCCGTTTTCATTAACGTTCCCTAACTTATGGGCTACGTAAGCTAAGTTGATGATGCTTTCTGTCAATTTGATATTGAGTAAGGGATTGTGTTAAAGGGCTACCTGCGTAAAGAGTACCTACTTCTACTTGGGGAACGATTTAGTTGTGGTCTGGTTGTGGTTGTCTTATATGTAAATAATATAAACGTAAAAATTCTTTTCACAAATCTGATTTCAAACGCCACTAAAAAGTATATTAATTGTGCCTAAAAAATTTGAAGAGTTCTCTCGATTTCTTCAGGATCCCATCATCAGATCCTGACCTGGTGACAATAGGACCACCTGGGAAGTATACCCTTTCAAACAAAAAAATAATTTTCCAAATCGGTCCAGGCGTCTTCGAGTAATCGGGGGGCATACATAAGAAAAAAGATTCCGACGAATTGAGAACCTCCACCTTTTTTGGAAGTCGGTTAAAACGGGGATACCTGCATGTGATTCACGTTACTATAAAAATGTGATCTAGCTTCCGGTCTGTCGTTGTATGTAATCTTACTCCTCGACTGTGGACTACACAGTCTACAAACAACAGAATGAGAAACACAAATGGGTAGGTAGGTATGCAGCGGATATTTAAACTGTGATGCATTTTAAAGATTCATTCACGGTTAGGTAGATACGTACCCTAGACGGTTTAATTTTCAGGGTTCCGTAGTTAGAGGGTGTCAATGGGACCGCTATTACAGAGCCTTCGCTGTCCGTCCGTCGCGTCCGTACGTCCGTCTGTCAGCGGGCTGTATTTCATGAATTGTAATAGGTAAACACCTGAAATTTTCTAAGTGATAAACACCTGATATTTTCTATGAAAATATAGGAAAATATGCTTTAGGCAAGTATCTAACCATAATATAAATGTCCTATCTACATATAAAATTAAATTAGCTAAGGTATAATGCATTTATTCTTTAGTTGCTGGGTTTAAGAATAAGAGGATAGGTATACCTAATAGATACAGTTTTGGTAATAAGTAGGTATGGCAT
The DNA here is from genome assembly GCA_933228805.2 of Hipparchia semele. Lineage (NCBI taxonomy): Eukaryota > Metazoa > Arthropoda > Insecta > Lepidoptera > Nymphalidae > Hipparchia > Hipparchia semele. Next base: position 9,169,396 of record OW121713.1, on the reverse strand, counting down.
TTTATTGCTTTCCAGGCATGACTTGGTTAAAGCAGTTTTATATATCTCGACAATCAACTTACACGAACGTAAATTACATATAGATGTTGTGATAATTTTTATTGTACTTCAACAAGTGAAATTTCTTCTATAGGTAAGTATGTAGTGATGGTATATCTGTCGCAGGCAACTAGCTTAATAAGCCGTTCAATTAACATCCTAGCCATTAGTTTTCCAACTAATTTTTTCCGAGTAGAGATTCTAACGACTTTGTTTCCTAAAAACGAAATGCAAACGTTCGTTTTTAGGAAACAAACTCGTGATTACCAAATAACAATAGGTATGTTAAATTTATCTTTTTTTTTATATTCTATGACAAGATATAGCTTGACTGCGATCTCACTTGATGGTAAGTGACGATCCAGTCTAAGATGGTAGCGGACAAGTTAGCTCTTCCAAGTTTGGAAGGGGTATAGCCGTGTAAATTCAACCCTTACCCTTAATCGATTTCTACACGCCATCGTGCCGGAACGCTAAATCGCTTGGCGGCACGTCTTTGACGGTAGGGTGGTAACTAGCCACGGCCAAAGCCTCCCACCAGACGTTACTTAAATAAGTAATTTGTAATGTCAGATATTTCATGTTTTTTTCACGTACCTACTTAGGTAGTCAGTGACCACCCTATTGTAGGTATGTGGCCTAAACAATCAGCCAGCCAGTTCATTAAATGTTGTAGCCTGCTGTAGGTACGGCTATTTATTATCATTCAGGAAAACGGCTAGGCTGTTTAATGAACGGCTAATTAAGCTAGTTGGCTGCGACATATCCACACCTGATAATTAGTTTTTATCGCTTGGATTCTATTAACTACGCTGGTTTAATCCTCTAGAAGTGATATCTTGATAAAGTCAGGATTATCGGCGGACGGCGGCGGAGGATGAAAGAGGGTAAATGAATTTTTAATCCCTCTTTCCCTTCGTCATAGCCGTACCTATGTAAATGTATCATCGCGGCGAGTGGGGAATGAGGGCGCTTCTAGTTACCACTGATAGAATATAGAGTGAGTAGGTATATTAGATTGAAAACTTGATTTTTAAGTTTCGGTTCCGTAGAAAAACAAAAACTTAAAGTTGTACCTTCTTTATTTCTTCTGGTTCAAAGCTATAGATGCGGCGATCTACCTTTCAGCAGGCCAGGCGTACTTACTCTATAAGTACCTAAGCAGCGTCGTCCCGTCATTCACAGGCCAAATCAATGGGCTAACGTAACGCGTAGGGATAAGAGCTACGCGATAGAAAGAGGAAATTTCTAGGTAAATATATGCAGGTAAGTTAGCGCTGTGCCTGAATTGCAATTTATTGTGTGGAAGCAAGAGTCGCTATTTATTTTGCGGACTGAATCTTCCGGAATTATATTACTGTGCTCCCGGGTTAAGAATCACTTGGGTACTGAAACGAAGGATCGAATAAAACAAACAGCAGTTATAACAAATCAATCCGAAGTTCTCTACAAGGAAGTAGTCAATCTGGTTGTCTATGGCGTGTCTGTATCTAGTCTGTAGATACGTCACAGCCATTTTATCAATAAACTGTAAAAAAAGCCTGAAAAAAGCTGTGAAACTTATGTACCTATAGGTAGCGCAGATGCCTAATACCTACCTTCTATAAAAACTTGTTAATCCTTTGTTAATCGTTATACCTACTGTAAATATTTTTAAAAACTTGTTGCTTGTTGTGTTTACGGAAAATAAGGTTTTAAAATATGTACCTTCCTATACCACGTTGTACCTACTTACCTACTAATAATATAATTAAGTAGCTAATCTGTGAGTGTGACCTCGTAATAATTTTGTAGGTAGGTACCGTTTTATGTATGTAAATTAAATAATAAAAGATCTAATAAACAGCAACCTGACTACCTACATAATATGCATTAGGTATGTGATCTAATAAAGAGCAGTTAATAGTTTCTTGTCACGTGACCCCTCACACGAAAGCCTACGACTGATTTTTAAATGAGTTATATTTTTATATACATATACATACCTTTACCTTTTATATGACCAGAGCTCAGACTGATATAATAGACGCACTCAAAGACTACGGCGCACTTACGCCAAAATAAATTACTATATACCTACTTATGTACCTACTCAGCTTTTTTTTTTAAATAGATAGATAAATAAAAATTTTATTGCACACAAGAAAGAAACAAAATTGAATAAACTTATGCATGCAAAGGCGGCCTTATTATCTACTAACAGACCAATCTCTACCAGGCAACATCGTCGGTGACAGGAGTGAAATGAGGATTGTTTGGTACAACATAAAGGTAGGTAGGTAATTTAGTAGCTTCTTTTTATGATAAAACCATAAAACTTATATAAAATTAATAAATCTTTAACACTAAAATAAAGCATACTAGATATAAGAATATGTCAAAAAGTAAAAGTTATTTCTGTGGCCAAAGTAACTACCAGCTCTAGTCATCACTTACCACCAATCATGGCTTCTATGAAACGGGATGAAACATCATTAATAAAAGTTAAAAACTGTAACCGAAGACCGATTATGGAAAAATTGGATGTAACATCCGTCATATAAAACGTAGCCATGACACCCGGATCATCGTAAGAATAGATTGACACCTCATTCATCAAAATCGGTTCGGTAGATTATTCGCTACGTCGTCGGAGGAACATTCGTGAATAGTCACTGACATACACATAGGTACATATTATCTGGACTGCTAAAATCATAACCTTTTCTCTTAGGTTTGTCGTAGTCGAGTAAAAAGTCCTTTTTAGTCTCGCCCCATGATCCTAACCTTGCTATGCTAAGAAATTAAGGATCTAAGTAGTATACTTAGAAGTCATTGGATCTAAGGCATAAATTCTTATTCCTCAAAAATAGAATAGGCAACGAAAATTTTATGATATTGATCAAGAATTTATTGAAATGTGTGTCTATTGTAATATTATGAAGCCGGTGTAGGTAAACCTAAGTGTGGTACCTAAGGTAACCTAATGTTATGAACTTATAAAATTATTTATAAGTTCTTATTTTGATATCAATAGCTTATCTAAGTACCTACCTACTTAATATCTTTAGCACACGTTTATTGTCTTGATAAATCGATTTGTCTGAGAAAGCTTTTACGAATAGATATGCTTCTGATAAGTATAGGCAAGATAAAATAGATATTAGGTATACTCAAAGGATAAGATAGTAATATGGCAAAAATTAAGGATTTTTGAAATTATAAACCTATCTATACTTATAATAAAACTGTAACGGGACGAATTCAGTAGATACATAATAATACATCGCATTGTTTTATTAGTGAGGTAGTAGTCTTATCCTGAAATATTTCATATTTTCATTTGAGATTAATAATATTTAACTTCTAATCATGCGGAAAATATGACGAGAAAAATATTATGCTCAAGTCTTTCTTAATATGTCTACAATTAACTATTTTTTGCTCTTATACCCATATAACAATATTTTACTACGAGATTTTATACCTAAGTGGCGATTAAATCCACATGGATAGTTATTTTTCAAACCGTATGTAGTTGTGATTAAGTACTCCAATTAGGGAATGCAAATCTCGCGAGATTGGGGCTCAAGCGAGATCTCGCGAGATTGTAAATAACAATACTGCGAGATCTCGCCAATTTCGAGATCTCGCGAGATTGGCAGTTTTGTGTGTTTTTTTTTGCAAATAATCACAATATTTGAATAAATTAGAAAAAAAATTATAAAAATTATAATTATTATAAGATAACATTTATTTTCACGAATTTTTTCAATAGACTTTGCTGAATCAAATTGCCTATAATTTTTTAATAAACTTCTAAGTAGTAAACTTTGACGTACGTTTCAATCAAATCACTGTGGAAGCACTGGACTGCCCTCGTAATTGAAAACAAAGTAAGTTAAATAGAAGTTACCTTTAAGTTACTGTGTTTTCAATTACGAGGGCAGTGTATACATAGCACAGTTTGGTTACCTATTGTAAAAAAAAATATTTTTTATTTTTTGAAAAGCAACTGCTGAGTTTCTTGCCGGTTCTTCTCAACAGAATCTGCATTCCGAACCGGTGGTAGATTTATAAGAGCTACAAGTTGGCCTACATGAAATAAATAAATTTTGAATTTGAAATAACAAATGAAAAAAAACAGCCAGTCTTCTCTTCTAATATTAAACGCAAATCTTTTAGTAATTTAAAAATTAATTCGCGCACCGAACGAAACCGACAGGTCGCAACTCCGTCAGTGTCAGTCCGCGCATCGAATAAGACTTTTTTATGCTCGAGTGCAATCTCGTTAATCTCGCGAGATCTCGCCCTTTTTTCGGCCGAGATCAATCTCGCTAAAAAAGGCCGAGATCTCGCGAAAACGAGATCTCGCGAGATCGAGATTGCATTCCCTAACTCCAATGTTATGAGTAGGTATGTACCTAATATTATATACACGGTGAAATTTTATTCCCCATAAACCCTGAAGGAGGTGAATGTGCTCATGAAACTGAACAACTTTCCCCAAGGAACATAGGTCGAAATATGAAAATAAAAAATCGGACCCTCCATACAAAATTGACGATAAGCTGATTGATTTACTATGGGAGATCCAAAATTTTTTTTCATATTTCGACCTATGTTCCTTGGGGAAAGTTGTTCAGTTTCATGAGCACATTCACCTCCTTTAGGGTTTACGGGGAATAAAATTTCACCGTGTATATCACTAAGGAACCTACGTAATTTTAATGTACCTACTTTGTTTGGTATCTCTACTACCTATCTATATTCTATAACCTCTTAATAACATAAAGATATCAGTCAATTTATTGATTAATTGGGTAGACATTAGGTACCTATGCTATATGTGATGTGCATACCTATGTAGGTAAATAGAGATATCAAGTAGGTTTCAATTAAATCCATTGTGATAAGCATGCGCCTGAAAAGTTAAAATTACATTTCAAACGTTATCTTAAAAGCATTGTTTAAGGAATTATTGATAAGATATTACAAGGGAAATTCCTAATTTACATAATCGTACCACTGCTATACCTATAGTGATATACCAACGAAACAAATGGTACGATTATACCTAACGGTATGTTTTATTCCGGCCCTTACTTTTACCTGTATCTAGCAGGTAATTAGGCGCTATGTAGACAAAGCAACGGAGCACAGTAAGCAGCGATACAGTGGCGCTGAAACGCAGTTACTCATTGGAGACCAGCAAACGACGCAGTGCTTCAACTACGATTGAAAAAGAAAACCTCAACTATGGTCTCAATTCTTGGACCTGGGATTTCATGATCCGCAGCCGAATAAGCTAGCTACGAGATCTACGCGGCCTCTGTTCTATACCTAATCTATTTTTTGAATACGAAAGTCTTTATTTGGAACATTTTGTTAGATAACACTTAGAACATAATTATTTTAAGTAGGAGTAAAGTAAGTAAAGTCTAAGCACCAATTGCATAGATAGGTATATAAAGTATGATCCAAGGAATAAAGTCATTACAAGTTTACAACCATGTTACAAGAGTTACAACTTACAACAATTTTTTATACGCTGTACCTACGTATAACATGAGTTATACGTGAGTACAGCGTATATAAAAAGTATGAACCTGGGGGCTGGATGCAACACGTCTCTATTCTATTCTTAGCTAAGAAATAAATAAAATATTCAAAGGTATTTTATAAACCGCCTAATACCTGTACACATTATAGGTAGATACCTACTTATTTTATTATTTTTTATTGTTCACATGTGAATCGGTACCGTTTTGAAGTGGCACCGGTATGGCAGGTTCATTTTAAATGAATATATAAAGCCAAGGCATTTTCTGTGATGCGATTTGACGTGGGGTAAGATTTATGTTTATAGCACTTCTAATTTATAGCGTGCTATAAACTACGATCAAAGTCATCAATATACAAGTAGTAAGTTACCTTTAATAGGTACTTAGATAGGTATTTCATAAACCTTTACCTTACTACCAGTATTTATCAAACCAAGACTTATGCAGACTACCTTTCCTAATTATTACCTACGACGTAAAGGGACGTGGATAATTGTGTATAATATGTACACATACTATAGTAAGTATACGTAATTGTCTATAATATGATATGGTTACTCAGTTAACTTGTGTGTGTGTGTGTGTGTAGGTGTCTGTGTGTGTGTGACATCTACTCATAGCTCTCGTAACATAAAACCGGGGGAGGGGAAAGTAACGTATAATAGATAACAGGTATCTGGACACTGAATATTACGAGCGAAGTGAGTACAAAATGTCTCTTAAGTTTTCTAGATTAACTTCTTACTTGATTCGTGTCCCCTGCTGCCTTCAATTTTATTAGAATTTTTGCCAGGTAGCGGACCTTTTAGAAGTGACTAACTATATCGATAGTAGGTACCTCTTACAAATACCTATTACAATAACAACGCGCACCGGACGAAGCCGGAGCGAGTTAACTATCTACAATTATTTATTTAACTCTTACGAATATTTTTTTACGTAATATTCTAATGAAATTTTAAAAACGTGTACGGTGTGAAGTGTTTAATATTAATGACAAGATTAATGAATTGATAATATTATACATAATTTATGGAAAAGTAAAATAATACGTTGAAAGGTCATTGATTTTATATGTATTTTATTTTTGAAAGAGCACCTATATTATTTTTCAATTCGGTGAAATCCATGATAATAATAATTAATTACATTACCATTATATGACTTTTTTGTTTGGTAAAGTCTAATAAGTACCTATTTACGTAGTTTTGTACTTATTACATTTTATGTGGAGATTTAAGTAGAGGTATAAATAGGATTTTGTTGCAATAGAGTTACATTTATCTGTTTAGGTAGGTTTATATTATAACTTCTACATAATAAATAATGATGGTCTTTACAAAATAAAAATAAAAGTACCTAACATGAAAACCAAACTTTAATGTTTGGCCTACTCAATCATGGAAAATTTACATAATAATGAATACCAACCGAACTCGTTTTAAACGTTTATTCTCTCTCTTCATCGGTGTCTCTTTGTTTATCCGAAAGGACCGTATGAACAATGAGTATCTAGGGGCGGGCGGCGTCGGGCGGACCGGTTGAGATAGGGCGCGTAAACGCTTAGCACGTGATCATTTTGCGAAAACGAACAAAAAGTCGGCATCACTCAAAGACTTCATCCTCAAAGGACGATCGAGTCAAAATATGTACAAACGCTGACCGTAATGGGCTAAACAATAAAAAATGGATATCTTATTTAGGCCTTTAACAATAAGCGCGGTGCATTTCGTGCGGGGTTGCCTCGTACAATAGTAACTTTTATGATGCCATAAAAGCAGCGTCTTTGTCCACATCTCGGTCCATAAAGTTGGAAGTTATCCTCTCACGGAGAAGCCAACTAAACTCCTGAAATATATTCCGCTGCGTATACCTACTGTGTGTAATTTCTTTTAACCCAGTTTTACTATGTTTATGTGTGGAATTTCCGCCGGGCAGATAATAATTTAATTCTCCGACGTTCTTTGCAGAAACTACAACCATTTCAGATTGTAGTACGTTTATCTCACGCAGTCACGGGCGCTTTACTTGTGGTTACGTCGTATACATGCACATTGCGTAAGTGTGTGTGCCTGACAGGAGCCTAGGTGGGAGCGGTCAGGCGCGAGCAAGTTCTCGCTCCCACTTATATAGATACGACACAATCACAACCATGAGCCGTGTACCCTCGTGAATTGAAAGAACTTTACTTTCGTAGAAATAATTCAATTGTTTTCTGTTTCTGAATAATTATACCAAATTAGTATTTCTAATTTTAATTAGTTTTATTTCAGTTTTATTTACTTCAATAATATTATTGATATTAATAAAAGCAATTACAATAATTAGTTTATTATTGTATTTTCATTTCTATTTTAGCATACCTACTTCTAAGTGTATGTTATATAAGTATCTATTGCTAAAGGTTGACATAATATTACAGTATAAGGAGAGAAATGTTCGGAACTGATGCTTAAATATATAGGCAGGTAGATAGAGTATTGATAACCTTTATTGTACCTAACCCAAGTTTTAAGAAAATAAGCGGAGTAGGTAGGTATTAAATTTAATTGGAGATATGCAGTAGCATGTATCTAGAAATGTCTAAAAAAATTTTGGTATTGGCACTCTTTCCTGAAATATGAATTTTTGTTAATGTACCTACCGTACGTATCTACTTTGCTAGTCCAAAAATATACAGTTGGAAATTATTTCTACGTAAAAACCAGAAGGTATTCCCCGCTGGCAGAATGTCTAAGATCTTTGTTTTAAATAATGTTGCCCATGACAAATGTACACAAAACAACAAATGGACTTAAAACTTAAAGGATGCCGACGTAGTTAATCCTTTGGAAAGTTATCTTCAAGGCAACCTTAATTGTATTAGACGAATAATAAAGGAAACAAAAACAGCTAATCTTATTAGTATATACCTAGATAAGTTTATGATGTACCTGATCTTTTTAGGTACCTACTAAGTATTTAAGATAGATACCAATTTAGGTAGATAAGTAATAAATTACGCAAAAGAAAAAAATTATATCTAGAAGTAAATATATAAGTATATTAGGTTATAAAATGACCTTCAATTAAGATTTACAATGTGTATGTAAATGTATACTTAGATATGAGGAAACGCTTTAGAAAATCAATATCTTCTTTAAATTTTACTTGGATCTATAGGTATGTAAGAATCTACCCACCGGTAAATATAAGGCCTACTGATTTGAATGTATGGAAAAAACATTGGAATATTAGGTTGCCTAAAGATGTTTAATAGATAGTTACCAAAAACATACAGACTGACTTTTAATACCGCGGTTTAAAAATAATGCCGCCTGGCTATTGCTCTCATTCATTGCTTGACGCATAACTTTTACTCATAGTCTCTCATAGGAGAGGTTATGCGTCAAGCGAAAGTTTGGATGTATGGATGTTTGTTACTCAATCACGCCGCAACGACTGCACCAATTTGGCACTGAGATAGAGTCTGAAATAACACATAGGCTATTTTTTGTCTCGGAAAATAAGAGAGTTAAAAAACCTTAATCAACGCGAACGAAGGCGCGGACATCATCTAGTTTTTCATATTTTGCTTCTGACGAATATTAAGTTTTCTTAAGTTTTGCAATGAAGGAAAATTCACCTACCGAACCTATTCCGTCCTTTGTATGGGTATTCGGAGTTGGGACCTAATCTAAAAATATTGAAGGGCTTCAATTTAAATTCAAATTTTTCCATGTCAGTTCAACAAGTGACTTATTTTGAAAGGTTATAATACCGGTTGGTATTTAGTTTTTGGATATCGCATAATTTGAAAAATAATATCCCTAATCTTTTTCACCCTGTATATCACAATTCAACCAAAACATCCTCGCAAATTGCCTACCGTGAGGGAGCCTGACTAACTACACATTTATAACCCTTTATGGTGCATAATCGCTGTTCTTATTAAAATTTAAACCGTTTCCTTTTCTTACGTTCCCTATAACGAACCTTTATAGACATTTACCGTAACTTATGTAATTATATACTTGCATGCAGAAGCTACTGCACGTATATTATCAAAGTACCTATATATCTACTCAGTACCTACAGTTTAAGATATTCTAGTTAGGTAGAATTTTCATACAAGTGTAATAATTATAGTTATAGAATCATCATTATCAGCAACTCAACAACGGCTCAATACGCAGCGCAGTTCTCCTCTCAGAGAAGGGTTATAGGCAGAGATAACAGAAGGTTATAGACCAAATGGCGGACTTCCAACACCTTCCAGAACATTATGAGGAACTCTCAGGTGAGCAGGTTTCCTCACAATGTTTTCCTTCAATGTTGAGGCATGTGATATCGAAATGTCATAGTCCCAGGCCCCGGATCGGAACTGCGACCCTCGGAATAAGAGACTGTCATAGTCCTATAAACCACTATCACTACGTTTTGAAATAGTGTCTCGGATTGATACCTATTATAATGGGGTGAGGTCTAATTACATATAACTAGTCAAATTTACAGTGTCGTAATGCGGTGATAGTTTAAAGGGGTTAAGACTTCGTCCTGAATTCAAGGGATCTGGGGTTCATATCCCAGACCTCTAACTTTTTGGAGGTGTGTGCGCTTTAAGAAATTAAATATCACTTGCTTTGATAGGATTCGAACCCCGAAACGCTGCCTGAAATCTCAACTACAAGGTTGAAAACCACTGACAAAAAAGGCTGAGAATTTAAAATTTGAATCACAATAAAGTTTTGGAGAGGCGCACTTTTCCCGGGGTTTAGTGACATACGAATGTTCTAAAAGATTGGTTTTTCACTTTTAATAAATTCTTTGTTTATTCAATGTAAAAAGATCCTATGCACCGTGAAAGCGCGTCGCTCGATTTATATTCAGCATGATATCGCAGCGCAGTTCTGCTTTGTAAGAATAAGGATATACCTACCCACCTACAGATATAAACTTTTTATTTAAAGTCCGGCCATGATGGAGCTTTATATCTACACTGCCCATGAAAATTTATTAAAACAATTCCTCACACATTACTAATTTAACCGCTCGTTCCAGTTACTATCACTTGTCCACGTGGTTTGATATATAGAGGGCATTATTAAAGGCTCGGGCACAATCAAACGATGTGATAACGGATTTGGCGGCTCTTTTCATGTACCCTTTGTCCATTGTAATCCGCCGCCTACCTTTGCCGCGACACACGAGCAAATAACCCAACAGATACAATACTTCATACAACCGTGTCGTCCTGTTACCTACCACAAATAGGTCCTATAGTAGGTACCTATATCAGCAGTAGGTTAACTGAAGGTAACCTTCAGTGTGCTTGTTCACTGGCTCCTTGTTTCGTACACGTTGCGAATAGACAAAGCGCTGTATCAATCATTGCTACATTCTCAATTATGAGGTTTATGGGCTGAATTTATCGCATTCATTGATCATTCTACAACAATGCATTATAGCTCATAGCGATCGAATGCCGATACGCACTCGCTGAGCTATCATGCATTGCTAAATTTAATTTATCTTGACTTTTTATGACAAATAGGTATAAATGCATCGACTTTAGTAGAAGCTTTACTTCTGTCGGTTGCTAACTCATGTGCCGTGACTAGCCATGACTCCGCCTACGTTATCTGCCATTAAAAGAATCTTTATATAACTCCATTTATTATATACTTTTGGGATTAAAGTATTAGTGACTTCAGTAGATAGTATGCATGTATTGACGTCTTAACATACGAGATTTCTTTTGACGGTGCGTGAGCTTTCGATGCTTACGAATGACGTGCGTAAGCTACTTTAGTAGGTACGTTCCATTTTCTTATACTAATTTATATTAGTTTCTGTATATAATAATTTTATTAAATGAAATATTCCTAAGTAAACTTTAATGTTTAATGTGTATTCATACTGTTTTCCTAAGAACTTTCGTATTTTGAATATTATGTAACTTTAAAAAGGTCAACTTCTTATTACAATACAATATTTTCGTAGTACCAAATCGAGCGCTACGCTCTTCTACAGAAAAAATTGTTCGATCTACGGCTACGCCAGATTCTGTAGAGTTGTAGACAGTGAAAATTTTCGTAGAATCATGACAAATAGAAAGGGATTCCACGGATAAAAAAATTGATTTCATGATTAGTATACCTAATTACCTACTGAAACTTACCGAACCGAAGAGTTGTCCATGTCAATCGATTGGGTATTATGGCCCGAGTGACATAGTACTACATTGTAGACGAACAATCAATATGACGTAGGTATATGTTATATCCAATTTTCCCTATTTAGATTACAGATTTTTAACTTTTATTATAATGCATCAGTTGTAGCCTATGTGTATCATGTATATATGCGAAATTTAGTTTTTTTAAGCCTCTACTTGGAGACTGAAAAACGAAACTTGCTTTGTATATTCCTTAATAACTGCTTGTTTACAAATTTCACGGTAATCAACACAGATCGCTGAGAGAATAGTAAGACGACAGCAGAGCACTACCCGATTATGCTTCCAACGAACAATGTATCCTAGCGTGGTGCGTAAGGAAGTTCATAAAACGAGGTGACGCCGTTTTGTTCCAAGCACCATTTTTATTGTGCACTATATAAATTTATGGAATCATCATCGAGTTGTATGGACTCCTCCATTCGTTCGCAGCGGGTCCATAACCATTACGGATTGTATTTAGATAAAAGTTTATAAAACCTCGTTTGCACGGCTAGTTTTTGTTTCATGATCCGTGATCATTCCTTATTACCTTTTAAGCCGATTAAGCGACTGCAATTAATATAGGTTTATGATTGTCTTCATCGCTTATTTGGGTTTGTGATATTCTTTATATTATAGGTATGTACATACTTACCTATCCCCGAAGCATCCTAACCGCTGCTTGGATGGATTATTATCAGATCAAAATGGTCAAAAAACAATATTGTGTATCATATGCAAGCTAAGATGATTGTCTTCTATTTTATAAACTAATAGGGCGCGAGGGTGCGCGGCTCGCTAAAACGCACCGCGGTTTTTCTGTTCACCAATGAGATCTTTGGGTCTTGATCCTCTTTTGGCAAGAAACTACTCTTCCATCTTTCATAATCTCCGAGATAGACACTGACAAAATTTGTATGGCCGCCATCTTGAATCCGTCATTTTGGAGTTTTTATTCAGCTGTTTTATTTAATTCTTGAGCTTTATAAGAAAAACAACATGACAGTTAGATAAGTAAGTTTATACATAATTTATATAGCTATTTTTTCTGTTTTTTTTTCGTTGAAAGCAGCGAGAAAACCGAAAATGAATTACGACTGGACTAGAAAAATTCACACCACTTAAACATGTTTGAGTTGTAATTAAAAAGTAAATATTTTAGAATAATAAAACTTCTCAACACCCGGCAGCTGTAGCTAGAAGGCATGTGTATAGTAGGTATCGGGCTGCGAGCGAGGGCTCGTTATTTTCTGGTCAATTGCCGCTTTACTGCGCCCGCGCATCCTCACTTCCAATTACTGCCCAGCCGCCAACGCTATAAAATACCTTTCGATCACGATACGCTATAAATGTTCCCACAGATAAATAAAACTCAACCTTATGTCATAAGTCTAAAAGCTTTTATTTTCAATAATGTGATTTTTGACAATACGTCAGCGTCCCACATCAAATGCAAATTATTCTTAGGTAAGACGTGTTTGTTGTCAGTCGTGAGTTTTATTTTTTACAATTATATCGGTCCGGTTACTTGGAAATGCATTCAAAGAAATCTGAGACGGTTCGGTGATGTTTAATAGGCTTAGATTAGAAGTTAAAAGCCGGACCCTGGCAATAAGATCCATTAAATTGCTTACAGGACTCTATGAAGAGTTGCATTTGTTGTTGAAAAAGCTCGAAAGGAAATTTTTAGGCGAATAAGTCTTCCTATACAGATAATACCTATTAAGATAGATGCGTCGTCGTGAACCAAATAAAATTCATAGCTGGACATAGATTTCTTATAGAATCTTTGCTATACTTATAGTCTATTTAGTGGGGCATTGCATTTTCCGGTGCGAGATCGCCTTCCCAGCACTTTGGGCTCTCTAATTAATATTATTTCTTGAAAATATATTGTTCCGCTCATTGCTACCTCAGCGTTGTGATTCGATAAACTATGTCGGTATTTCTTAAAATGGCTCACTGCATCGCTCGCTGAGTGACCCTGTGCCTTCTCAAGAGACCCATCATGAGACACTGACTAATAAAGTTTAGGTAAGTCCTGTGCCTCATTAAAGTATTTTGCAAGAAATTGAGAACCTTATTATAACGGCTTTTTTTGTTTTGCTGGAATGGTCAAGTTAATTGCTTTTAAAAATGCAAAAGGTTTGTTCCCAAAATGAATTGTTTTAAATCGATCGAGCCTTTTCGCGCATATCGCAAGTTTTATTGGCACAATAAACAATTAGTTTAGCAAGCGCAATTAAGGTGGTTACCTACCGACAAAGGGCTTCACAGCTTTGAAGTCGCCGGTGTCAGCATCCGCTTTCACTAGGTAGGTACCTACCTACGTTTCTACCGGATATGACGTGGCCTTGCCGAGAGAGCTTTTGACGATGACGTGATAAATTCCAGCTTTTTTTAGATAAAAAAGTTCCCATGTTTGCGTAACGACCCTCATGTGATTCATACAGTTAATGAATACTGCATAGCTTCATTGTGATTACCCATGGTCAATATTGAGACTTGAGCGAATGGGTATAGTACCTACCCAGACAGAAATATTTTTGAGAGAGATACGAGTAGGTATCTACTTACAGCACAGAACATACTTACCTACAGGTACCTTATGGGTACAGTAGGTACTTTACAAGCTAAACCTAGGTCGATAATAATATCGTCCCGACCGAATCGGGCCGCGGCGGCCTATCTCCACAGAGATCAGCCGTCTGCGCGGGAAATGTTATAGTGCACAAGTGTGTGCCCAAACACAGTTGCACTCTCTATTCCCTTACTCTCATAGTCCGATGGGAAATCCGACACGAGACAACTGGACACAGGTCTCCTTTCCAATGAGAAGGGTTTAGGCCACAGTAAGTAGGAACACCACACCTGGCCAAATGAGGATTGACAGACCTATTTAATAGCTAACAAACATTGGGATTCTTTAAAATAAATTGCATTTTTTTTTTTTTCTGCATGTCAGAATCATTAGATAGGTAGGTTTCGATAAAAGAAAATAAAAACTGCAGACGATAGCAGGCTGGCTTTTATTGCTTGCGTGCTGAATTCATTGAATTTACAACCGCTCACTATCTTGCGGGGAACTTTAATGCGGTTTTAATAGCGATGCATTTTCGATTTATTTTCCAACAAAAGGAGGGAAAGGCTGAAAGTGGGGGCGAAGGGCGGTGAGAGGCGCACGGCGAGCCAATAAAGGAGCGCAGTAAATCCACGTAATTTAGAGCGGTCGTATATTAAAGTTCCGCTATAAATGCCCGGCCGCGTACCTGCCGCGCCCGCTCCGCCGCGCCGCCGCGCCGCCTCGCCGCGTCACGCCATCGGGTGTAAATCAACTGACGACTGCCAGTGCCGTCAGCACTCAGCCCGTCCTGCGAACTCACAGTAACCTACCTTTCTAATGTAGGTACCTATCTAACTCCTGCCTCAATAGTTTAGTTCACTTGTTTGGCTGGGGACACAGGTTCAAGTTCAAGTCACGGGTCCGGCCACAAAAATTACTGGGGTCTGCTGTCTAGAAATGAATTGCAACCTAGAGCAGGGAAGTTGGAGCGGTATTAAAATCGCCGCAGTTCCTCGGTGAGCCCTTAAAACTGTCTGATCTGAACTTGATTTCACTCCTGTTAAGTAAAGATTGCTGTGCTATAATAGGAATCTGAATATTCCGACGGAATATTTATCAGCAGGTATCGGAATTGAAACTGTGATATCTCCTGGGTTGGCCAACGGTGTCGGTAGGAGTTTTTATGCTGAAAAAGTTTCCTAATATCCTATTAAAAAAAGGTTCCTAATATCCTTTTAAAATTGCGTCGGATGGCTTAATTTGGATATTTTTCTATACAAATGTAGTAGGTAAGCAGGTATGTGTAATTTGCGCCTAAGAAGAGTAGCTTTTTAACCGACTTCCAAATAAAGATTCTTAATTCGTCGGGATCTTTTTTTAGATGCAAGGTGAGTAGATAATAGTCACTTTAGGACGCAAGTACCTATCTACGTAGGTAGTTAGGTACCTACCTTATCTTTTTCCGTGGCGGAATCCATCATGGATACAATGGCCGACTCTAAACCACCAGGGGCCCAAGTCTGCTATTGCAATTGTAGTTCAATTGTCTATCAATGACATCCCAATTGCTACTTTTAGCAATTTTGGTAGTCTACTAATTCAATGGCGTCACAATTGTTTTCCGATGGTTTGCCACTGACACATCTAACTTTGAATCTAGCTTAAATAAACGTTTTTAATATGTAGTTTTTTTTGAAACTCATTTCGGCAAACGCTTTTTAAGCTGATGGCAATACCGAGGTATCATTGAATTACAATCCAATTATAAGAAATCGAACGACCATTGTGAATTTAGTAGACTACGAAATTTTGGACCAAAGATAATTGAATTGTAATTGTACTGCGGTTCCATGACAATGACATGTAAAATAGCAGACTTGGGGCCCAGGTGTTCCTTCTCATTGCCTGGCGATGGAGATCATATCACGTTCGCACAACCCAGCCAGCGGTGTCTGCCGAATAAGACACTCCTCTAGAGCCATACAGTTCTTTCACCCTATCTGAGGCATACCAGTCTAACTATCTGTCTAACGTTCTATCCCTCTATCTTCCTATCCTAACATGTAAGAATAGCGTCTTGTCCACATAAAAAATGTTCCAAACATTTGGAGCTATAAAACCAGGCTGAGTGACATTTGGAATCAGTTATCTCTATATAGATGTTGAGTTATAAAATTCTCCTAACACGTGATGGTGACTGATTTACTACACGTCCGGGACACAATATATCTCGAGTTTACTTTAGACAATCCCAGTGCCCGGTGCATACTTACAATAATTTATTTACACACTAGCAACCCTTTATCTCTTTGTTGGGTTTTAGGTCAGATAAAATGGATAATGTGTTTTCTTTATGGGCGAAATCGTAAAACGGAATGGTCGCCTTACATTTCTGTCGTGGGGTTAGTTTCATGTTTATGTGTTTGCGTGTACTGTGTCAACGTTGGGGAGGAGTAAATGAATTTTCTTGCCCATTTAGAGATACGTAGGTATTATGTCAGGAAAATAAAGATTTCCCGCCCGAGTAGTGGGTAGGTACCTATATTGATTATATAAAGCTGAGAAATTTAATAGGCACATAATCTGTTCTAGGATAGAGTGTATTTTCATCTTTATCAATCGATTGATTGATAAAGATGAAAATACACTCTATCCTAGATCTATGCTTCAATATCCTAAATGTTAAATATATAATCTATGCTTCAATATCCTAAATGTTAAAGATGCGAATTGCAGACTGAAACTGAAAGGTTCAATCTCAATCAATAAATTTAAATATCTACCTAAGTATATAGATGCCTATACCAAGAAATTCTATTATGCTTTTAAAAATTTATAAAGTTGTTATTTACCTACTTGATACCTATCCTACAGCACGGTTGCGAGTCGATCGTGGCATGACTGCCAATCTAGCGGAAGATGCTCAGGCGCAATGCTCACATTAACTAATAAGTAGACTTGAAACGAATATTCGGTTACTATTCGGTATTCGGCCTATTCGGCTGCTTTTATTATATTCGGCCGAATACCGAAAATATCTACATATTATTCGGCCGAATACCGAATACTTAAATAATATATTTTGTCATAGAGAAATAATTGATGAAATGAAAAATTAAAATCGATTGATTACGTATATATTCATATTTTCATTTCTGTTATAATCATTTATCATTTAAGTAGTCATTGTTGCATAACACAGGTACATAATCATCTTCTGAATTGGAAAAATGGAGGAGTCTATGTATTTGAATTATTGTGGTAATCAAAATTTAGAAGGGTAAGGTTCTCATTTCTTTTATAATCATTTATTAAGTAGTCATTGATACATAAAACAGGTACATAATTTAATCATTTTCTGTCTTAAACAAGTTAAGAATTTTTCTATGCAATTGAATTATTTTCATAATCAAAATTTAGAAGGGGAAGGTTATAGTGCAGAAAGACTAACTTTTCTGCATTTTTAGGAAGTAGTTTACTTCTTTTTTCTCGTAGACCATCCCAACTTCAGAGAAAAGACGCTCTGAATAAACACTACTTCCTGGCGACAAATATTTTGCTACAATCTTAATCAAACACGGAAATTCAAATTTCCTCGCTTGCCACCAAGTATACGGGTTGTCATGACGTGATATATTAATAATATTTAAGAAAAGATCCATTTCTGTTGTTGTTTTTTTTCTGTTGCAATATACCGAGCAGAGCAACAGCGGGCGCGCGGGCGATGAGTAAGTACATTAGAACTAGGGCTTCCAATACCGGGATCCCGGTATTGGCCAATACCGGGATCCCGGACTTTTTTCAATACCGGTATTCAGGCCTTCCAATACCGGGATCCCGGTATTAGCTTATACCTGGGTCCTAGACTTTTTCTTCTTATTTCAATACCAGTAATGGAATTGAAAATGTGTACTGTACAAAGACTATATTCGTTAACGCGCAGAACGTGAATATAGCTCAGAATATCAGCTTCGTGGCGGCAAGTTGTGATTTTAGTTTAGCGGATTTGGTCTGACCAACGCAGCGGGCTACGTCCCCGAGGTCTCTTTCCGTCCACTTTGCCAGTAATCACGAACTTTTCTAAATTGTGTCCCTTCCTTCTGGCAATGTGGCCGAAGTAATCGAGTATCTTCTGGAGACAGGTGGTCTCGGTGTACTCGTGATTTTTAGCTGTTTCAGTACCTATCGATGCGTTGGTTCTACAGAACCAGCATACATGCTGTCCACGGAATTCCCAGCATTCTCCTCCAGCACCACATCTCGAAAGCGTCAATGCGATGTCGGTCAGCAGCTTTTATTGCCCTTGTCTCAGCTACATACATGAATATCGGGAAGATGAGTGTGCGGACGAGACGCATTTTTGTACTGATGGAAATGTTCTTATCCCTCCAAATCTTGTGTAGCTGAGACATGGCACTTTCGCCATTCCAATCCGCCTCCTAATTTCCGGTTCGAATGTTATGTTGGTACCCAGGTAAATAAAGTTCTCCACGATCTTCAGGTTCAGTGAGCCAGTGAGTTCCAACTGTTTGGCGCGATCTATCACCATTATTTTCGTTTTGGACCTATTTATGGAAAGGCCCATTTCTTCGCTGATTTTTTCCATCCTGTTCAATAGAGTTATCATTTCGGCTTCAGACGTTGCTAAAAGAGTTGTGTCATCAGCGTATCGTAGGTTGGTTAGCTTTACTCCACCGATGCTGCGAAATTTGAAGGGCCGCGAGTTAACCTCATCTACCCTTACAGCTCCTTCACTGCTGTAATATAGATTCTTGAGCAGTTCTACTAGATGTTTTGGCACTCCTAATTCAGTGAGGACTTTCCATAAACAGTTCCAGTTAACGCAGTCGAAGGCTTTACTGTAATCAACAAAACATATGATAATTGGCGTATTGAATTCATAGGATTTTTTTATTATTTGCCGTACATTTAAGATTTGTTCACGGGTGCCTTTGCCTTTAACGAAACCCGCCTGCTTTTGCGGGATTTGCCAGTCCAGGTAGTATCGGATGCGGTTGTTATTGATGTAGAGCAGTATTTTGCTGGCATATGAGATAAGCGCTAGTGTGCGATAGTTGTCGCACTTTCTAGTAGAGCCTTTTTTATGTAGAGGGACCACGATGGACAGGGCCCAGTCTCTCGGCCATTCACCGTTACGCCAGATTAGGTCACAGATCATGTGTAACATATCGATGCCAGTATCTCCCAGAGCTGTCAGTATTTCGGATGTTATTTGATCTGGTCCTGGAGCTTTTCTAGTTTTAAGAGATTTCATGGCAGTGAGAATTTCTGATCGAAGTATACTTGGCTCCAGTTGCACTCCGCTACAATTAGCATGTGGCGTTCCCAAATCATTGCAATTTTTATATAGCTCTTCGCAATAGTTGCGCCACCTTTCGGCTATTGCGTCGAGTTCATTTATGAGATGGCCTTCGGAATCTTCTATTACCCACGTTTTTGTTTAAATTGTCTAGACAGGAGGCGGACCTTCTTGAAAAGATCTGAAATCTCAAATTTTTGAGAGTGGTGTTCGATCTCGCTGCATATGTTCTGAATGAATTGTATTGGTTCTTATGCTCTCGACATTTTCTAAGGATGTCTTTATATACTTATAGTATCGATCTATAGAAATCGTAAAGAGACTGATTATTGAATGTAGAGTAACTAATTTTATTTATTAAAAGTGTTGATTATTTAATTTACACTTTACAGTGAAATATTTGTACTGTAAATAAAAATAATTTTAATGAAAAATCTGCTCGTTATTTTGCCATTTTTTTCCAAAATAAATACGTATTCATTTACGGATTTAGCACTAAAATATACCACAATAAACACCATAGGATTTTGTTCCGTACAGGATTTTTTTTTCAATACCGGGATCCCGGGATCCCGGTATTGAAAAAAAAAATTCCGGTATCAATACCGGTATTGAAAAAGTCCGGTATTCGAAAGCCCTAATTAGAACAAAACAAAGGAGCGCGAAACAATCACGTCTGTACAACTTTTGGCGTTAAAATCCAGCCGAATACTTTTGCCTAATATTCGGCTATTCGGTCAGGGGCCTCGCCGAATATTTGGTATTCGGTATACTGCCGAATATACTATTCGTTGCAAGTCTACTAATAAGTATTATGAACAAGTAGTTAGTAAATAGTTCCTAATCCTAAGAATTCAATTTTATGTTTTTCCTTTTAATCGAATAAAAAATACCTACTACATAAATAACTTATACTGTTTAATTCAGTGGCAGATTTACACATTTGCCGCCCCTAGGCTATTCAAATTTTGCCGCCCCTAGGTACCGATCTCTACAATTTTGTGTTTTCTAGATTATTTTTACAACCTAACCTACCTACCAACCTAAGTATATAAGTACGTAACCTGTAGGACTTGCCTACAGTGCACTTACATACCTATACAGTAGGTATAGGTACATACCACAAACATATAAGAGTAAGCAGACCTAACATAATTTTCACAACTACATCTAAACGAATAAATAATATCTTCGCTTGCTTCTCTCCAACAAAAAATATATGATTCTATCTCTTTTACTTCTGTTGTTGCAACACTTACGCACTCATAGACATAATTGAGCTTGAGGCAATTCGTAAGCTACAAATAAGAAACAGTTTGGTGCAATATGTCAATTTGTCAAAAACAACAACATAACCTGCGAGTTGTTTATTCTTTTAAATTTGCTTTAAAATCGAGTCTAAAGAATCAAAAATTCTGAAATAAAATGGTGAAGTGTTGTGCACCTCTGTGTGGCAATTCTCCGTATAGGAAAACACCTGCAATTTCTTTTCATCGGTAAGTTTTGATGTGCTATAGACTCGTAATTTGGTTACATGCTTACTGTGTGATTATTAATAATCGTTCGGCATTTTAGAAGCAGTTCCTAATTATTATATACGCAAAACTCGTAGACAGTTATAGTAATTTTGATTCTAGTATATTCCTGTTGCAATATTTATCAATTAATTAATATTAGGATCTTGTTTGTCGTTTCATATACTTGTACAATTTGACAGGGCCGTATTCAGGCGCAAGTTTTGTTTAGTGGGTATATTTTGATTAAATAATTAGTCTGTTTTTGCCTGCCTGTTTTAAGATGTATTGGATTGTATTAATATGTATTTGTATTGTATTGGACTTAGGAAAATTAATCGTGGAAGCACTGTATACATAGCATAGTTTCATTAAATATTGTAAAAATTTTACTTTTTTTTTAAAAGAGCGACCGCCGAGTTTCTTGCTGGCTCTTCTCGGCGGGAAAGGCATTCCGAACCAGTGGTAGATTCATTGACGATTCAAAAGTGCTTGTAAAAGTTTATTTGAAATATAATATTTCTATTTCTATAAAAGTAAGGATAAATTATAAAATTAAATCATTTTTCAGCTTTCCAAAGGATGAAAATCTAAAAAATGCCTGGTTGATGCAGATGAATAAAAAAAATTGGCAGCACAAAACATCGAGTGTGCTATGTTCTGAACATTTTGAAGCACATTTAGTGGATTGCAGTGGTTTTCGTACCGTCCTTACTTCTAATGCAATCCCAATGATTTTTGATTCATCATTACAAGTAAGTTTCTAGTTGTTCTTATATTTAGGTACCAACCCAAAACATCTTGCCATTTAAACGTAAATATTGACAGCTATACCCATATATATATAGCTGGGTACCAATTTGTATTACCTATTAAATTGTTAATACTAGACAACGGATAATTTATTACTCTTGTTTTCAGCATATGTCTACATCATCAGTAAAAGGTCCAGTAGAAAGAAAAGCTGCTGGAGATCAAGTTTTGATGGACTTGCAAAATTTACAGCCTAGTAATACTATTATTAAGAGTATAGAGTAATACTATTCCTTATTACGTTATTGAAAAGACTGAGACATATGGTTTATTTTGTTATTTTTATAAGTTTAAAATGTGTAATACTATTCTAATAAGGTTATTGAAATGAGTGATACAGGCTGAATAGAATGTAAGAGTTAATTAAAATACTGTTGATGTTATCGTATTGTCAATGTTTGTATTTCTAAAAGATATTAGAGAAAAAGTTGCTTTTTGATTTTGTTTTATTTATCTAATAGATATATCTTTTGGGTAGATTTTGTAAATCATGTTTTGTTTTGATTTTATTAAATATTATTTTGTAACATTATTACTTGTTTGATTACAAAACCGCGAAACTTAGCACATTAGAATCCATTTTCATAATTAAGAATTAATTTATAGAATTAAGTTTACAGAATGTAAAATAAGGTTTTAACCTACAATTTGATGGCAACTTTCCGTAGTTTCCATATTATTTCAAATCACAGATACTAAATACTCTCCAGTCCCTTCAACCTCGCTGAAAATCGCTTTTCGAAGTCCGGCTCTGTTTACTGTCAATGTGTGCGTGAGATTTGTATGTAGGCGTAATTGGAACGCCAATTTTTTCTTATGTTAGGTCTGCTTACTCTTATATGTTTGTGGTACATACACATTACATATACATTATATTTATAGGTAGGTGTACCTACCTATCAAGTATCAACACAGAATACCTACCTAATAGTAGGTAGGTACCTAAAGGTAGTATCAACTTAATTCTTCACGTTCACCTACCTATGTTTTTCCTAATAAATAATTTATCATCGGAGTTTTAGCACCTCATTAAAAAAGATATCAGAAGAGAAGGCATGAATTATTAATGTGTAAAATCCCAGAAAGGTCATGCATCAAAGAGCCGTCGAAACGTGCAGCGTCTCGATATCTCTAAAGAAGATATTAGGTAAAAAATATAAGGATAAGCGGCAGGTAGAAGGCGGAGGCCGGTGCAGTGAGGAGCGATAATATAGAGAGCTTCGAGGCTTTGTTATCCGAGGCGAGACCCCGCCCTGGCGGCGAGCGAGCGCCGCTGCCGCGCTACATCCAATATGGCGGCCGCGCTCGGCGCCCGACGGCAACTTATACCTACGTATTATAATAGACCTAAATGAAAAGCACTCTTAATTAATTCACAGCAATCACATGCGTCGTGCACGCCGCCGCTTTTATGTTTATTGTTTCCATATCATTTTAGAGCTACACATTTGATTTCTCTAGAGTGTCACCGCTCATCGTAATAATTTTTTATTTCTAGTAGGTTACATACCTACCTATTGTTATTATATATTACGTTTATAAACAGTGTGTAATTTGAGTTATTAATGCGCCGTTACGAGTTTTTTACTTAATGTGATTGTAGGGTGTTAATAAAAGTTTATATTGCCTAGGATGATTAATTATCTAGGTAGGAATTATTTTCGTGGTGTTTTTAATTTTAAATGCACACTCGTGATTCGTGAAGGAGTAGAAGTAAAATTTAAACAAAAGCCGAGTTTTGAGAAGATACCTACCTACCTAAATAATAAAATAAATAGTTTATATACCTAGGGTATTAAAATCTTTTTTGATGACCTCCTTGGCGCAGTGGTGACAGGTGAGAGCTGTCATGGTAGGTATGCAAGTCCCGGGTTCGATCCCGAAGGGAATTTTTAAATTATCTCTGGTCTGGTGGGAGGGCGGAGGCTAGTACCTAACCACCCTATAGCCTAATAATATCCTTCTATATAAGCAGGTAACGAAATGAAATAAAATGAGTATATTTTGCCAAATGTGAGTAGGTAAAGAATAATAGTAGAGGTAGGTAGAATGGAATGGTACCTACTTAATATCAATTGAATATTGTCGTACCTACTAATCAAAGAGTCATGTACCTATATAATCAAAGCTACTAATACTATACCTAAATAGGCACAGTAAATAGGTAGGTACTATTCTGATTCCTATATCGACGAAGTCGGGGCAGGCCGCTAGTCTAAATATATAAAAGGAAAAGGTGACTGACTGACTGACTGACTGATCTATCAACGCACAGCTCAGATCACTGGAAGGATCGGGCTGAAATTCGGCATATAGATAGCTATTATGACGTGGGCATCCGCTAAGAAAGGATTTTTAAAAATTAGACCCCTAAGGCGTTTGAAAAATCGAACTTGACGTGAGTAAAGTCGCGGGCAAAAGCTAGTAAAATGTAAAATCTTTGAGTGGAACTACAGACTTGCCTATCTAAGTAGGCGAACAGATGGCACTGGCAGAAATACTTATTTCCCAATTTCATGGTATTGATATTCCTAAAGACGTAAAGGATGTAAGTAACCTACTAAATCTTTAGGAATGTCAGTTAGGTATATCACATAACAAGGTACATCGTCTGGGGAAAATGAGTGTATCAAAATGCCAACCGCAATTAAATCGGTTTTGCATTCACATTGCGGCCGGAGTTAGTTCCCCTCGCGGCCATTTGTCGGGGGAATCCCCGAGGGCCCGTTAGCGACATCTCGCGAGCGCGTGATTTATCCTCGACGCGACACAACTGACACATAAATGTCGCTTTTGCCTCTCTTTACCTACTTGGTGATTCCGAATAGGATGGTGAGGAAAAAAGGGAATATGAAGGAAAATAGGCTTCATATAAATTGAAAGCACATTACTGGAAAAGTTTATTATCCCTACCTACTGCTGCAGTTTTTGATATAGCAATATGAAAAACGTCATTTATTAGTCATCAAATGGCATATAATTTCTTTTTAAATGCCCGCTTTTTGGTTTCCCGCGTTTTTTTATTTTTATTGGGTCATTAAACTGGTTACAATTTTTATATATCTATCATAATAAATTACATAAAATATGAACTACAACTACTACAACTGTCGTTTTGTAGTTAACGACATTTTAGCTCTACGACGGCAGATCAAGGAGCAAAATAAGTCAGTGTCAGGATCGATCCGACTTACGGGGTGAGTGATCAAAAATCTACAGATCGGTAGATGAACGTAGTAAACGTGTAGTTTAAAGTATTTCATTTACTACTTTTTTACCAGTCGTTAATAGGTTAATAGTTTTATGTAGGATTTTTATATGTTAATACCTACCTAGGTATCTACTAGAAAGTGCTTAAGGTAAGTAGTAGGGAATGCAAATCTCGCGAGATTGGGGCTCAAGCGAGATCTCGCGTGATTGTAAATAACAATACTGCGAGATCTCGCCAATTTCGAGATCTCGCGAGATTGGCAGTTTTGTGTGTTTTTTTGCAAATAATCACAATATTTGAATAAATTAGGATAAAAATTGTAAGTATTATAAGATAACATTTATTTTCACGAATTTTTTCAATAGAAAAATTATGCATCAAATTGTCTATAATTTTTTAATAAACTTCTAAGTAGTAAACTTTGACGTACATATCTATCAAATCACTGTGGAAGCACTGTATACATAGCATAGTTTGGTTACCTATTGTAAAATTTTTTATTTTTTATTTTTTGAAAAGCAACTGCTGAGTTTCTTACCGGTTCTTCTCAGCAGAATCTGCATTCCGAACCGGTGGTAGATTTATGACGTGTCATAAGAGCTACAAGTTGGCCGTGTCAGTCCGCGCTTCGAATAAGACTTTTTTATACTCGAGTGCAATCTCGTTAATCTCGCGAGATCTCGCCCTTTTTTCGTCCGAGATTAATCTCGCTAAAAAAGGCCGAGATCTCGCGAGAACGAGATCTCGCGAGATCGAGATTGCATTCCCTAGTAAGTAGTAAGTACTCCGTGCTAGTAGATAGCTACCTACCTACCTACTGCAGTAGGAACAGGACCATTAACTAACAGTCAATTACTGTATTATCATAATTTGTAAGTCTGTAATGAGTGCGTTGATCTCATTTGAACTAATGACCTTGCCGATAATTTATAAACAATGTGATAACAGCGAAAATTACATCAGTCTTCAACTTCTATTCAACGAAATGGGTTTTAGTGTGTCTGAAGTAAATTCTATGAGGGATGAACAGTTCGAGTGGGTGTTCAGGAATGTGATAGAACTTTGCTTGGAGGCGGCGGCGTCCGTCAGGGAACTGCGTCCGTTCACAGACGCGTTTGACCTCTGTGCCGCGTTCCACAAATATTTGGACGAACTCAGCGACGAAGGTGGGTAAATATTTACAACTTTGTATCGTTTTAACTTTGATGAAATGAATTAAACTAGCTAGAAAATCTCTTCTGACTAACAGGTAAGGTAGGTAGGTACCTACTTAGGTATTCACCTGCTCAGTCTAATTTAGGCATAATAATAAAGGAATAAGCATTATGATAATCAAATTAGGTAATAATAAATTATGATGAAATCATCATAATTGCAATTCTCAGGTTACCCATTTATTATTCGCAGTGCGTGTTAAGTGAAATTCTGTAAGTAGATAAATCGCGAGAATAAAAGTCGCAGACATTTTTCGCAGTGTAGGATAGCTCTAAGTATTGAAAATTCCTTCGTTTCGTGAGGATTATACCTAGAAGGAAAAACTTTTAATAATTGGGACAATATTATTATGGTCCAACCCACAGGTTAAATTGAGAGTTTATAATCAAAGCTTAAATCTTACCGCTGAACTGAGGCATGGGAAAAGCTTTATGTGGAAATAGTTATATGGCATGGAATAGTAGTACCTACCTATAGCATCAGGCTACCTACTTTTTAACCGATTTCAACAAAAAAGGGGGAGGTTATCAATTCGACGCGTATTTTTTCATTTTGTTTTTATTTTTTGGCGATGTTAGTTACCTACTCCATAACTCCGTCAAATCTAAACCGATTTCATTTTTTATTTTATTTGAAAGGACATATCGTATGGTTGGTCCCATTCGGTGAAGATCGAATGTAAATCGACTTTAAACGCCACTAACAAGTATAAAATAATTTTAGTTTGTACACGTATTGAATGAAATCTTAATGGCGTTTGAAGACGGTTTTTAAAAGAATTTTTATTTATTTTAATAATACTAAAGTTTTAGTAAAATACGTATAATACGCGCAGACGAAGGCGCGGGCACCATCTAGTAAATTTGAAATATATTAAGTGAACAATAACTGATAAATGACAAATATGTAATTAAAATCCATGCATGCCATAATTACAGGTAAATTACAAGTTCTGAAATCACATCCTGACCTAGCCGGTCGTCTAGCAGCTGAAGGGCAACTCACGCAAGAGTCTATGGATGAACAGCGCAGTGCCGGATTAAACGAATTGACAGTTGAACAAAAAGCTGTCATGGATTCCAGTAATAAAAGGTAAGTACTTATAATTTTTAACGTAAATATAAAAAATTAAAAATAGTTATTATTTTTAATTCCTAGTTATTTATGAGGCAGAAAGAACTAACGGCAGAACGGACAGCGAGGCTTAGTAATAGGTGGTAATAGGGTAGGGTCCCGTTGGCACCCTTTGGATACGGAACTCTAAAACTTTCAGCTTGCCAACATGAGTCCATGGACGTAAATTTTTTTGATCTATGCATGAAGCGGTTTTAGTCACTAGCGACATCTGGTATAGGTTCTTCTAAACATTTTGTTTTTATAAAGGCACTCTAGAGGGTGTTAGTAGTATTTTACCTGTTACTATATTTGAACTGTGTTTGAAGTTGAAATGATTTCGTTGTTCGGCGTTATGTGGCTAGATGGCGCTGTTATTAAAATTTTAATATAATACTCAATTATTTTTTTAATCTGAAATACCTTTTTTGCAGATATAAAAATAAGTTTGGTTTCCCATTTATTATTTGTGCAAAAGAAAACAAAATTCAATCGATAATTGAGGGTTTGAAGACTCGATACAATAACACAAGGGAGCAGGAAATTGAGACGGGCATTAATGAAGTGAAAAAAATATGTAAGCTTAGAATACTTGATATTGTAAACAGTGAAAAATAAAAAAATATGTTTCTGTTTTAACTGTGTATTTATTGAATTTATTTAAAAACTGATGTGTTTACAAAATCTGATTCGATTTTTTTGATTATTTAAAAAATTCCTAGAGATCTTTCAACCACAGCATGGGGTTGTCCACTGATTTCACAAAAGTCTGGCGTGTTGAGTATGTCTTCAAATCCAATATCGAGATATCTGCCAGTGAATACATCATGCTGTAGATTTGAGCTCGGCAGGAATGGAAGACGGCCAACCTGTAAATAAATAAAAGAAACAAATTATATTGATATTTTAATTTAATCACTGGATATGAAACCTAAAGTGAACAATTATTGATTATATCAAATAACAATCAATTAACTTCATTTTATAAGTCAAAAGTGCTTAAGGGTTTTTTATGACAGTTCGGCCCGTCCTATCAGGCAACTAGCTGATGCCCACAACTTCAACAAAATGGAAATTTAATTTTTGGAAACCCTGTTTGGAAAGAGTTCCACTCTTTGATTATCTACTATAAAAAGTAGTCTATGTCATTCTCCAGGTCCACAAGAATAGCCATGGAAATAATCACATTGTTCTTTAGCTCTGTAGGACCTGAATGAAGGTCAAACCAAAAACAAAGACACTTTTGCATTATGATTCAGACTTCTAATTCATCCTACTTCCTACTAATATTATAAAGGCTAAAGCTTGTATGTGTGTTACTTCTCACCACAACAAATGAACCAATTTGGCTGAAATTATGAATGGAAATAGCTCACACCTAGTATTATTATTATTATTATTAAAAAAGAACTCCTTTAGATGTTTGTTCAACAAAGTTAAAGAATACGTTATTAAACTTAACTGATAACTGATTAACGCAGAAGTGACATTTTATCCCGAAAAATCAAAGATTTCCCGCGTAAATTGAAAAACCCTAATCCATGTGGACAGTCATGGGTATCATCTAGTCACAAATAATTCAATATTCCAACTAGAATATGTAAAACACCTGTGCAAAGCTGAAATTGATGAAACAGATAAAAAGAACATAATTTCTTTAATTATTACCTTACTAGCAAACTTCCTCTCCATGGAAAGTTTCATCGGCGCATGGCAGCCTTGAATGTTACGAAGCATGGACATATTCATTTTCTCTTCATTCAGGTGGTACTGCAACAGTAAAATTAAGAATATAGAAATAAAAATGATCATACTTTTTGATATTACTTGTCATGTCAATATTCTTTGGAGATTTCTGTAAATAATATAATCTAGTAGAGCTACACGCAGGTACCTTCTTTTACAAGGGTGTTGTAAAAAAATTACAAGATGTAAAAGGACTCGCTGTATAAATCTTTTTAAACACTGACTCCTCGGAACCCCTGTTATAATTGTCTAGAGCCAAAAAACTTACATTCCGTTCTGATGCTTGCAAGGGATGTGACATGCCTAATTTACTCTTAGCTGCCCCAAGTCCGGCCACCATGGGGCTGGCAATCCCAAAATGACCCTCTTGGACTGTGATGTTTCCAGCATGTTCAGGCTTTACTTTGACTGATGGCAGACCGAAACTCTGAAATTCAAATTACAACTATCAATTTTATGATTTTTTAAATTTTTTTTTAAGATATCTTTTTATAATTTTTATTTTTCAGGCAAGATGAATCGGGCAACTGTGATATAAAAAGAATATTAAATCTTTATAAATTATACACAGTAACCTCGCACAATCAGGCTAACCAAGAGGTTACAACAAGAGTTAAGAGAATTGAAATTTCCACGTAGTTTTGAGATTAATGTATAGTTAAACAATTTAAATTGATAAACTGTGTTAGCTTGTCCAAAAACTGTGGATTTAGGAACTATACGGCCTAACCACTGAGCCAATCCTAAAGAAATTTTATTTTTTTCAGAGTTCCCACGGGATTTTAAGAAACATAAATCCACGCGGAGGATTTCGTGGGCATGAGTTAGTTGTTATTTATTATTTTATTGTTGAGAATACTGAATAGTAATAACAGAATTCAAGAATAGTAAATACAATGAAATAATCTTACCATTTTGAATGTTATATTAATTTATTACTATCAATGGTCAAATACTGAGTGAAATATCGCGGAACAATAACAAATCACAAACTGAACTCCTATCTTAAAAGCCAAGCAATCCTAAATTATTAAGATGGGAAAATAAAATAGCGAATTCGTGATTTGACAATTTTTTACTTTTGAATTGTCATTTGTCACTTGTCAGTGTCAATGCTAGGTACCTATTCATCATGGAAGTACCTAGTAGGTATGTACTAAAGCCATGTCTGTGTACTAAAGCATACTTTCACGATAGGTAGGTAGGTACCTAGGTATTCGTGACTTCACAAATCCTTCGAGCATTTAACCAACAAAAATTACAACGATTTCACAACGCAATCGAACGGGGTTGGCAGCACCACCTTCAACTGAAGGTGGCGCTAGCAAAGCTAGTGTCACTGATCTCTATAGTTAATCTATAATTAACACTGGATTTGATCACCCTATACAAATTAACAAAAAATAATAATAGGGTGACCAACCCAATAGCTAGCACTGCACCAGTTTATTCGCACTTTGGCAAAAAAGATTAAAATATAAGTTTCTGATTGTGATTTTTAAATTTTCAGATTAAAAAATATTTAGGGGAATTCATATTTTTCACAATCGAAACCTTTCTAATCTGGAAAGTTTTAAAATGACTTCAGTATCGTAGTTGAAAGATATCGTTCTGGAGTTCCCGAAGTTTTTCGGCCATTTTGACTCATCGACGTTAAGGGTCAGTACTTACTTAATAATGATTTAACTGTGGTTTTATTTGAGTTTTAATAATATAATTGTTTTCAATTGATTTTCTAAGTATTATTAGTTACTAATTCAAAAAGTAAATGAAACTTTCCCGTTATTTCATTGCAAAACGAGGGGTGTCAGTATCTGGTTACAAAATTTGGAGATTTTCCTGTTTATTAACACTCCGAAGCGATTCGATTCCCTAGCAGACTGGGAGTCTGTAGACGATCTTAACAAGTGTGTGTAAACTGTCCATACACTGGAGTCTAAATTCTTTAAGACCCATCACACGAAAAGAACCAAGAAGTTCTCTGACCTTACTCTCAAACTGATGGAAGACAGACAAGAGATGAGACTTCAGTCGTCAGCAGACGCGGGTGCCTACTGGTAGGTTAATAGGCAGATCTCCAAGAAAAGAACTCGCGACATGCGGGCCTTGAATACCAAGTGTATTAAAGATACCATCTAGTGGAACAGAAGTTCCATTCCAAAGTGTCCGTGAGAGATCTATCTATCGGACAGAGCCAGCTGACGTGGCTGAAAACTGACGGAGGCTGTCACGTTTCCTCTTCACCTGAGGTATGGAGAGAGGTTGAGAAGTTCTATGGGCAGTTATTTATCACGAAAAAAAATCATTCAGCGGACGATGGAGAGAGCTATGCTCGGAGTATCCCTGCGTGATCATATCAGAAATGAGGATATCTGTAAGAGAATCAAAGTCACGGACATAGCTAAGCGAAACTGAAGTGGAAATGGCCGGGTATATAGTTCGAAGAGCTGATGGTCGATGGGATCCCATGGTGTTGGAGTAGCGATCCCGTACCGGGAAGCTACGTGGACCGACGACATCAAACGAGTCGCAGAGAGCCGCTGGATTCAGGTAGCGTAAGACCGAGGCCTGTGGAAGTCCATATAAGAGACCTTTGTCCAGCTGTGGACGTCTGTCGTTTGATAAGGACTATGTTTACGTTTTCTTATTAAATATGTAAGGGTGTTTGTTTTAAATATAATAAATATAAAAGAATTAAGTCATCTACAGTTACTATAAGAATTTCCGTATATTATTTCGTAATAAAATCTATATTCTAAAAGACTTCCGTAGGTAGCCTAGCGTTATATTTCCCTTAAACTCTAATAAAATCTGAGTGTTGATAATTGGATAATTTTGTGCCCATAACTGGTAACAAATGTGCGAATAATTGGGGACTGGGTCATTTTTCAATCTTATTTAAAATTCTAGTTGATTTAAACAAAAAAATTTCAATATCTTCTTTAATTATATATTTTATTAAACAAGTAACCATATGAACACAGTGATTTATAGAATTTGGTTAAATTTATACTTAAAAAACATATTTGAAATAAGATAAACTCTTAAAGTGCCCATAATTGGGTCTACCACCCTATTAAATGATAGCTTACTTAAAAGTCAGTTTGAAGCGCCACATTGAAAAACGAGTGTCTCTGGAACTAATAATATTGCCACTGGCGCACGGACCTCTATAATTATTATTAGACTATAATTTCATTCATGATTTCAAAGATTAATTATAGAGGTCTACCTACTGGTATACTTACAATCTACCTATAATATGTCGTCGCCTTTAACCTTTACTTAACATTTTTATAATTACCACAAACATATAATATATGTTTGTGATAATTACATTTTTTTCTTAGATTTTTCTATATTTTAAAATTAAAACCGAAGTGGTTTTTATACTCAGTGGTTTTTTAGTAAAAACCTTGACAAAATGTCAATTTTTTAATTTTGGACAATTATTTTAAGCCATTTTTTAAGCGGTCTTTGATACTTGATTTTATTATTTTTATTTTTTATAATTATTTATATCAATTTTTTCAACAAGAATTTTTTATTAAATAATTAATATTTTCCGAATTTTTTTTTAAATTTAAAAATTGCTATGGCTGGGCGTGGCGGCGGCCTGAAGAAGGAATTGGTAAGGATGTTCTTTGTTCCATACGCAGCGTAGAGTGCGTAATAAGTAGGTATAATTAATCTGTGAGCGTGCGCCGTGCGTAGTTCATCGATGGCTTCTTATAGGAATTCTTATAAGTTATAGTTTTCCAGCCGTCTATCCCGCCCGTATCCACCCGTATCAGCCAAAATATTAAAACTCCAAATTTTAATACATCTTTTTAAATAAATATGTAAGTATACTTACTTAGCTATATTAAAAAAAAAGACGTATGGCACTCGGGGACTGCCGTGGTAAAGCTATTGCATAGCATTTTTGATCAACGCCATCTAGGTGAGAGGAGTTCCGTGTCAGGTTATTTTCGTTACGGAATTTCTGGATTCGGTCTCCACGCTCAAGGCCCGCGATAGAAGCTATGCAATAGCTTAAAATAGATTAGTACCTTAAAAGCTTTTAATTAACAACACCCACAGGTGTTGAAATCAAGTAAGTACAATGCAATCGAGTAAGTACTAGGTAGTGAATAGTGCTTAGGCCTGCGGTTTTCTGTTAGCTATGTGCTTTTAAGCAATTAAATTCCACATGCTTTAACATTGAAGGAAAACATCGGGAGGAAACCTGTAATAGTCCATAATGTTCTCAAAGCTATGTGAAGGTGCCTCCTAGGTATAAACTTTCTCTAAGAGGAACCCTTCGCTCTGATAATGATGACGATGATGTGACAGTGCAATCTCTAAAAAACGAACTGTATTCAAATTCATTAGTATTATTCTTACCATCAGAAACTAGGAAACCACCTACGCTATGAGTGACTAAGTATCCTTCGAATATCCATTTAACTTTAATGTCATGTTAACAGGACCCTGAAGAGCAACAAAAGAGAAAATTCCGTGCGAAATGCTTGTTTCGCGCATTAGGCCGTTTAGTAATTTCTAATGCGTATTGGCTGATTGAGGGAGTCGACCATTACGAAGGCTTGGACGACGTGAAACGCAGAGTGGAACAAGCAGTTAGAGGGAAGGTTAAGAAAAAGCAATTGCTCAGTGTTAAAGTGAGTCAAATCGGACTATAACAACAAATAATAAAAATTAAAGAGGGCTCCCGCTACTAGAAACGACGTTTTTTTCGGCGTTTTTTGGTACGGAACCCTTCGTTTGCGAGTCCAACTCGCATTTGACCGGTTTTTTATTTTTGCACGAAAAAACATTATTTAAAGAAAAATTTCAATAAGTCGCAGAAAATAATTATTAAGTAGGTAACATACCTACTTAATAATTATTTTCTGTAATTTCTGTTAACTTTAAGACGTATGACGACGTATTATAGTTATAAAAATTGCTTGAAGAAGGTTCTCGCTATTTTTAAATTAATTGTTGATTAATAATGTTTGTTGAAAAATATTTTAGGATAAAGCTCTTTTAAACAAAAACGCAGAAGAAAGAACGGATCATGAGAAAAAATACATTTATCGTATAATTGGAGGTCTCAAATGTTTCAAAAGATATCCGAATGTAAGTTTTAAAAATATAAAGTTTACTTTTATTAAAAATACAAAATTTTGCCCGAGACTTCCGTGTGGAGTTAGGTTTTATAAATCCCGCAGGAATTTTCTTTTTCGGGATAAAAGGTAAACATCCCATGTCACTATCCAAGTTCTTAACTATACCCATTCAAAAAATTACGTCAATCCGGTGCTCCCTTGCAGCGTGATTGAAGGACAAACCAACAAACAAACACATTTTCGCATTTATAGTTATTACCACAGAATAAGGAATAAGGGTCATACCTACTGTTGTATTACTAAGGACGGACCTAAGGATTGTTCACATGTTATAAATAAAATTAATGCAATTAATTTTTCTACATCAGCATGTCAAGAAGAAACTAGCAGCGGCAACGTATTTCAAATACTTTGGTCCAGGGCGTGTTATCGTACGACAGCATCATGAAGCTCACGCCCTGTATTTTATTGTAAGCGGTGACGTCACAGTCAGTCAGCTTGTATTCGATGAACTGATCCAGCAGAACGTTTCTGTGGACATTGGTACTATGCATCCCGGAGATATGTTTGGAGAAGTGTCACTATTGCACAGTATACCGAGGACTGCTACTGTGACTACTAACGGTTATATATTGATATCTACTACATTTACCTAAACCAAAAAAATAATGGAAGTTCCTCTAAAATAAGTCCCGTTCTTTTGCCTCTACAAACAATAAAAAAGACGTGTGGCACTCGGGGACTGCCGCGGTAAAGTTATTGCATAGTATTTTTTATCAACGCCATCTAGCGGCTCACCGCTAGATGGCGTTAATAAAAAATGCACCATCTAGCGGCTCACCGTAGAGGAATCCCGTGTCAGGTTATTTTCGTTACGGAATTTCTGGATTCGGTCTCCACGCTGGCCCGCGATAGAAGCTATGCAATAGCTTAAAAATATTTATTGTTGTATTGTATGTTCCATTTTGAAATGTTCATATTTTGAAATTGGATTAGCAACCACGGAACAGACTATCATGCCCATTTAATAGAATAATGTACAAATAAAAATAACATTTATTTTTCAATTAAGTATACATAACGTGATATAGGCACCCGTAGTAGCTGGTTTAGGAAAAGGCGGTAGTCTACTTCATAGTAACTTAGTGTGACATATAACTAAACTCTCCAAAGCCGAAGCTAGCTGAGCATTCCTTACCAAATACCTTACCTCGATGTGTAATATTTATTATCGTGTATTGTACATGTCTTGCTCAATCATTGATCATTCGTGTTAGATGGAATTGGCTGATGCAGAAACTAACGTTTAATAGACCCGTTTCCTACACAGCTAACCATTGATCATTAATTGCATTGATTACGTTAGGTGTTCATAGGTCTTCATAGTTAACAACTTAACAATGTTTTCCATATCGCATATCAATTGACAGATCACTGTGAGCTATTAGCACTTATGAAGGAAGACTTCAAAAAGGTACTTAGATCCTCGATTCAGAAACAATGGGATGAAGTTCATCGTGCTATGTCTTCTTTCACATATTTTGCAGCACTCGATGAGGTATTAATTTTGAATGTTCATTTTGCAAAGGTTAATTATGCAAACATTTATCATCAGCACATTATTATCCGCAATCCATCAGCTCACTACTAAGCGCAGTCTCCTCTCGAAGAAAAATAGGTCATATGCAAAGGATTGTATTGTTTGAATTGAATAGTTCGTCACGCTGGCCCAATGCAAATAGACAGATTTAAATCAAGCATGCCGATTAATTCCTCTCGATATTTTCCTTCCCCTTCACTTTTAAGCATTTGATATTTAATTGCTAAAACGTACATATCTCCAAAATATTAGAGGCGTGTGATAGATTCGAACCCGTGATCGAATAGGAGATATATGAGACTGCAATCCTATTAATCGTAATCCTATCCACTACTTAAAAAAAAAAAAGTGGCGAGCACAATAGATCGGCGACGGTCAACGTGCTACAGGGACTCGAGACCTGCTTAGCCGCAATTCAAGAAAGAAGAAGAACCAATCTATCTCTGTAAATATTTGTTTTCATCCAACTAACTACATATTATAGTTTAAAGTTAAATATGGAGTAGTGGTTATTTCTGTACAGGTTGCACGTCGTGAAGGTTGCATAGTTGCGAAGATGAAATCTTATGAGACGAATGAGACGCTTCTCGGTGATGGCGCGGGAGTACCCAACTTTGTCTACTTCATTCTATCAGGGCGTTGTCAAATGATAGAGTCTCTACAAGTGATTGTAACTAGACATTTAGGGAAAAACTATTTCACTCTGTATGATCCTTATGTACGTAAGACTTCCTCATTTTATTTTCAGTAAGAACCTTTTTTTACCAACGCATCGCAAAAAAAAATTCTGAACTTTTAGGTGCCAAAAGAAGCAAGTGATCAGGACTTCGAAACGAAGTACTTTGGGGCATATAAAAACCTGACCGAAGGAGAATGTGATTCAGAAACAACAGTAAAAGAGCAGATACAGGCTGAATGTTCAAACAAAAGTTCTGGTTCTAAAAGCATATTGCAAAGTTGTTTGAAACGAGAAAGTGGTCAGACCGAAGATAATAGCAAACTGGAAAGTTTTGCTGAAGGAAGTGTTGATTTCCAAACTACACAAGAGTTATTAAAACCAACATCCCATTTTCGAGAATCTGTTAAGTAAGTCCAAAAAGAAACTGAAACAAAACTTTCATCATGCCCACCATCGCAGGGCTACTGGGTTTAGGTTACCTACCAAGAACAGGGTTTAGGCCAGAGACTTGCCAAGTGTGGATTGGCCGTACAGTTCGGTTAGGTTTTGAGAAAATTATAGAGAAAAATATAATTAAAACAAGAAATATTTTGATTTTTTTTCTACCCTGATACATTACTAAAATATGTTATCTACTGCTTTTACAGGATTAGTGTCATTCCTGACGAAACGAATGCAGGTGGTTTAGTATTGCCAATACCAAATCTACGAACTTATTTTATGCAGGTTTTCAATTTTCTTTTGTTTTCAGTTTTCTATAACTTTTGGAAAAATTATGTTGGTGTTATTGTGTGTTATTTTCATTATAGGATTACAAGATCAAAAACCAACAACTTTCGTGCTTATTTTTAGGTTTGCCAATTTAATCCCGGCTCTAGTTTCGGCTTTGGAGAAAATATGCGTGACCGACGCATCGTTGCTCTGACTCCGGTGAGCTGCATGCTTCTCCCCAAGATATGGCTCCTTCAGCGAAACACTGCTAATATTTGGACACGGATACAATATTTTTTGGAAAAAAAGGCGAGTTATTTTGTTTGGGGTGAACATGATTATTAAGGGGTGAAATCTTACATTACCCATTGTTAGTTCACTTAAACTTATGTATTGATTTTTTTTTTCTCTCATTTCAGATACCATCAAAAAAAGAGCTGTTCAAAGAGTTTGTATCAGCACGGCGTTGGCAGGAGCTTAAGGATGGCTTGGTTGAAGAGGTGGTTTCGCGCTCCAACACCGTTAATTGGACAACCGTTCACGATATTCCGTATTCCATTCGTATGGAAGAGATGCTGGATATTTAATAAAATAATCAATATTAATTCTATTTATTGATTGAAGGTTATTTGTAAGAAGGTTAAAATTATTAATTATGGATAGATGGATACTGTGGCTTTTACCACAATATCTTCATCTTGAAACCAGAACAGCCATCGATATGGAGTAGTGGAACTAAAGGTGTACTTAGATGCATAGGAAAATATCTGCGTTTAAATAGGCAATATATTAATATCTCTGGTGTTAAGCAAAGGCGAAACTTAAGCGAAACCGACACGATAATGATATTATAGCCACTGTAAAAACCAAGTGTGAATTGTTTATAAAGCACCACAAATCTTACGTGAAGATCAACGATCAAGTTGATCAAGATCAAGAAAGCCTGACCAGAGTACCGAGACTACCATATGTTCACCATCTTATTCCATGGACCATGCCTTTGCGGGAACCGCCGCTCGTCGTCTAAATACATACGAAAGATCATATGAGTTCGTAGGCGGTCGTTAAAGGACAAGAGCAACTGCAAACAAGGACAAGAATCACTTTTTTTTTATCAAACCTTTTTCCAATAGATAATGACTAACCTTTTTGCTATATATTTTCCAAAAAAAACAAAACAAAACGTGCTGACAAAAATTTACATTAAATGACAATTACTTGTCAATTTTTTAATGTTGTTTGTGTTTGTAAAATCAAAATAAAATTGATTTGGAATTTTGTGATAATCGTTGCATTGACCGTATTCTCTTTATAGTCTTTATCTTTGATAATAAGCTTAGATTTTATTC
The DNA here is from genome assembly GCA_933228805.2 of Hipparchia semele. Classification (NCBI taxonomy): domain Eukaryota; kingdom Metazoa; phylum Arthropoda; class Insecta; order Lepidoptera; family Nymphalidae; genus Hipparchia; species Hipparchia semele. Next base: position 9,130,670 of record OW121713.1, on the reverse strand, counting down.
AATTTTTGATATTAAGCAATACCTTCAAAACGTTTAGAATCATTTATTTGTGAAACATTATTTATTATAAGCTATTTTCTCTATTTTAAAGAAAAATAGCCATGGGTGGACGACGCGGTTCCAAAAAGGAATTGGTAAAGTTGTTTTAATACATTTAAATTTCAACATGCTTTATACACCAGAAGTTGTACTAAACTATTATAAACTATAATGGCAGGACCCTGAAGAGCAGATGAAAAGAAAATTTAGGGCGAAATGCCTGTTTCGCGCTTTAGGACGTTTGGTAATGTCAAATGCGTATTGGCTGATAGAAGGAGTCGATCATTACGAAGGTTTAGACGACGTGAAACGCAGGGTGGAACAAGCAATAAGGGGAAAGGCGAAGAAAAAACAATTGCTCAGTATTAAAGTGAGTAAAATTTATCAGGATTTTACTATTACCGATGTTTTGATCCGCCTCGTCAACAGAATTGGTAGATTAATTTTGTAAAAGTTAAAGCATGTCGCCTTTTCAAAATGCACAAATTGTAATCTAAACAATATTATTATACTTTTGTATTTCAAGAGACATCTCATTACATAGTGAATTAGAAAAAAGTGCAAGATGTTTTATAATTAGGCACTGAGATCCAGTTATAAAAGTGTACATCCAAATAGTTGCATAAACGACTTTCACTCAGGTTTCTAAAGTGTAACTAACAAAATCATTTCAGGATAAAGCCCTTCTTAACAAAAATGCATCAGAACGGACTGATCAAGAGAAAAAATATATATTTCGCATAATTGGAGGTCTCAAATGTTTTAAGCGATATCCCAATGTAAGTTTTTTTTTAATGGTTTTTCTGGTGGTCCTTGATTATCTTTCTTGAGATATTTTGATATAAATATAAATGCATCTTCATTAGCATGTCAAGAAGAAACTAGCTGCTGTAACGTACTTCAAATACTTTGGTCCAGGGCGTGTTATCGTACGACAGCATCATGAAGCTCACGCTCTGTATTTTATTATAAGCGGTGACGTCACAGTCAGTCAGCTTATATTCGATGAACTGATCCAGCAGAATGTTTCTGTAGACATTGGTACTATGCATTCCGGAGATATGTTTGGAGAAGTGTCATTATTGCACAATATACCGAGGACAGCTACTGTAACCACTAATGGTAAGCAATAAATAATATCACAATGTATTTCGAATAAGCGTTTGACGATTTTATTACCATTACAAAGAATTGGTGACAAAATCGCTCTAAACAGTGTAAATAATTTAGACTAATATAATAAAGTGCAAGAGTTTGTTTGTTTGAACGCGCTAATCTCTGGAACTACCAGTCGGATTTGAAAAATTCTTTTTGTATCTGATAGCTCAATTATTGTAATTTTGCTATCAGTAATTGTAATTATTGGTTATAGGCTATTCAAAATCTTGGTACGACTCTTAGAAGCCGAGCAAAAAGAAAGAATAGCGCGAGCTTACAATGCGATGTAGTGAAACGGTGGTCGAGGGCGGTCTCTAAAACTAAATCCACGCGGACGAAGTCGCGGGCAACAGCTAGTGTAAATGACATATTAATCGCAGAAGAGCTGGCAAATTTGCACGACTGATCGAGTTATAAATTGTGCACCTAGACACTTCAATCTCGTCCCCACAGAATACTTATCGTTGCGAACTTTATTAACCATGCCCTTCGAACATATTTTTGGTCAAAGTTCATGCCAGTAAAAAAAATAATCTAAGTACGAGTATCTACCTATTTCACCTATTCAACTAGATCGCTGATTTATCCATTCATCACTAAATCTCACGATTCAAAAGGAAACTGAAAACTTTAACTTAGTGAATAAGTTTACCTAAATAATTTCATTATGAAAGCATTTCTAATTCTAATTCAAAGAGAGCAAAAAAATTGATTCGGGGCTTGTTAATAACCCACGAAATATCCTGATGTAAAAACCTGGAGATCTCTGACGTGTCTCCAAGATAGCAGATTAATTAGGTGTGACATCAAACTTCTGTAGTTAATAGAAATACCACGTTACTTCACTTCGATCAAACGTTTTATTGTAACATAGTAACCGGCTATCGTAAAATATTGAGGTGTTCTTTACGTTAGGTGTTCATGGATTTTCATAGTTAATGTTGTGCATTTCGACCGGCAGATCACTGTGAGCTATTAGCACTTATGAAGGAGGATTTCAAGAATGTACTTCAAGCTTCAATTCAGAAACAATGGGATGAAGTTCGTTGTGCTATGTCTGCTTTTACATATTTTGATGCACTTGATGAGGTAAGAGTTCTTTATATTCAAATTTAAATTACGTAATTGTTTATTTCATGTAGACCAACCTGATCCTTATGACAAGTAAAACTCTACCACTGATTCGAGAAAGAGATCAAGAGCCTGCAAGAAACCCAGTAGTTGCTTTTTCAACTCAAAATTTCAAATTAAAATCAATATCAAAATTTCTGTATAAGTGGTACGTGATAATGTGGAGACTAGAGGTGGATATGTAATTGAATAATGTGTATTTTCTTTCTCTAGGTAGCACTTCGTGAAGGTTGCATAGTTGCGAAGATGAAATCTTATGAGACAAATGAGACGCTACTCGGTGACGGCGTGGGAGTTGCTAATTTTGTCTATTTCATTCTATCAGGGCGATGTCAAATGATAGAGTCTCTTCAAGTAATAATTACGGAGCGATTGGGCAAAAAATATTACGCTTTGTATGACCCTCATGCAAGTAAAACTTGGTTATTTAACTAAAGATTTTAGACTTGATTCGTGAATGTTCGTTGAATGAACTAGTCTTGACTGGTTCATTCAACAACTTAATTTACAAAAATAATGTTAAATGATTTTTCAAATGGCACTAATGTACATTTTTAGGTATCAATAGTGGAAAGTGAACAGGATTTCGATACAAAATACTTTGGGGCTTATAAAAATCTGAATAAAGAAGAAGGTGAATCTGAAGCTGTAGCAGAAGAAAATGAAAAGGATCAAGCCGAAAGTTCAAGTAGAAAAGGGTCTAGTTCTATGAAACATAGTTCCCTCAAACGAGATAATCATAAAGTGGATAATGATGTCGAAACCGAAAGATCAACGAGTAAAGCAAGTGTTGTTTTCGAAGCGCCAGAGGAAACAATGTCGAAAGAGTTTGTCAAGTTCAATAGAGAACGTCATGACTCTATCAGGTTAGCTATAGATGATGAAGTTACAAATCATTAATCATTAATTTGGTCAAAGCTTAGTCGTTTATGTAGTTACTATGTATATTTTCCTATCAAACAGGTTTGCATCCTCGTTCCTCATACACACCAAGTTCCAAGTTTTGGAATAACTTTCCTAGTCTATACTTAACTCTTTCCCTGTCCCATGAATCACATGTGAGCATGGTTATTGTTTAACTATTGTGTCTGTTGTTTGGACAGCTAACGTGTTATATTAAAAAATAGTAATATAGGTAGGTCATATATTTTTCAGATTGAGTATCATTCCTGAAGTAATAAGCGAAGGGCGTGAAGGAATAGTGATGCCATTAAAAAACCTAAAGACCTATTTTATGCAGGTACATAGTTTTGATTTATAGTAGCAAATCTAAATATATAAAAGGTAAAGGTGACTGACTGACTGACTGATCTATCTACGTGCAGTTCTAATCGCTGGACGGATCGAGCTGGGCATGCACGTAGGCATCCGCTAAGAAAGAATTTTTGAAAAGTAAACCCCGGGGGAAAATTAAAGGAATTAAAATAGAGATTTGAAAAATTGAATTAATGTGAGCAAAGCCTCGGCCAAAAGCTAGTAAAATATTTTATTCACTTCATCCCGTTAGAAGTGATGAATTTCAATAAAGAGCTCCTCTTTTTTTAGGTTTGTCAATTTAATCCCGGTTCTAGTTTTGGCTTTGGAGAAAACATGCGTGACCGACGAATTGTTGCTCTGACTCCGGTGAGCTGCATGCTTCTCCCCAAGATATGGCTCCTTCAGCGAAACACTGCTAATATTTGGACACGGATACAACATTACTTGGAAAAGAAAGTGAGATATATTATACCTACATATTTTTTGAGAAGCAAAAAAAAATTAATGCTACCTTTTTGACATCGACTTTATCCGCGTTCAGTATTTTTTTTTAATCCTACGAGAACAATTGCTTTCCCGGGATAAAAAGTATAAAGTATATAGAAGCAAAAAATCAAGTCAGTCCGTGGTCCGTTGCTGCATGGTTAAAAGACAAACAAACATACTGACACACTTCTGCATTTCTAATAATAGTACACATAATAGTACATAATATAATTGTACTGTGCTATAGATAGCATATATGTAGATAATGTTGTTTAGCGTAAATATATTGTTAAGAAAGCAGTATAGATGACTTGAGGAAACTTCTGGGATCTCGTGTCGCCTGAGCGATTGCCTGTGCAAAATAACGTCACATGAATGAAGTACTCGTAGGTAGGTTCCAAAGATTTAATATCTTCGCATGATTGTGTCTATAAATAAGCTGCCAATGTGCTCCAACTTAAAGACCAACACACTCTTTCATATTTTAATATTAGGTAGTAGCTTTTGGACGCAAGTTCGTCTACGTGGTGTTTTGATTTTTAAAATGCCTCAGGGCAGTTTTTCCGGAATAAAAGGTCACTCTCCAAGTCCGCAACTATGCAAAATATCACGTCGATCCATTGCTGCGTGATTGAAGGATAAATCAACAAAGAAAACACATTCGCATTTATACATTAGTTAGTAATGATTATGATATATGTAACAGCTAGAAGCTAGAGAAAGAATTAACTCTGAACATTGCGTCCTAGATACCAACCAAGAAGCAATTATTCAAGGAGTTTGTGTCGGCGCGACGGTGGCTCGAATTTCGGGAAGAACTGGTGGAAGATGTTGTCTCCCGTTCCAATACAGTTAATTATACTTCTGTCCACGATGTTCCGTATTCCATTCGCATGGAGGAGATGTTGGATATTTAAATATTATTGTTAATTCAATTTTTGTTTTTCAATTAAATGTATAGCATTAGCATAACATTGTTTTGATTTGTGTGTTCTCTAAAATCTGCAACCTCATCAAGGAAAGCAAGGAAGGCAAGGAAATTATAAAAAGTAAATCATATTTCTACTAACTTACCTAATAATAAGAAACAAGTCGAAATAATTATATTATTAAAGGACTTTTGTATAGAACGTTTACATGTGAAACCGTTGATGAAATTAATGTCATGAAACGCCACGCCACGCCACTAATTTCGCAGTGTAAATTCGGCTTTAACGGTGAGGACACCTGTGTGCCTGAAAGTTTCCCACAATGTTCTCAAAGGTATGTGATATCTGCTAATCTGTATTTGGCCAGTGTGGTGCACCACCGGAGCAATCTTGGTTCAGACCTTGAACCTTGCCCATATTCTTGATCAAGGTTCAAGATGGCGGGCTTGACCAAGAGGAAAGTTAATGAGTTCTTGATAATATAATTAGTAGTTCTTTCAATTCACGACAGTACGTGGTTCATGGTTATGTGTGTGTCGTATCTGTATAGGTGTGAGCGAGAGCTTGCTCGCTACCTAGACTCCTGTCAGGCACGCACACTTACGCAATGTGCACAATGCACGTACACATTTCGTAACCACAAGTAAAGCGCCCGTAACTTCGTGAGATAAACGTACTATACTAAAGATTATACATACGTAATTTCTGGTTTAAGCTATTACATTATTAATGCCAACGTGCGGTTCAGTAAAAAGCGCTGTCTACCTTCAAGACATTATAAGAATCATTAATAATACTCCATTTATCGTTTTATATACAGTAAGTATTCGCGTGGATTGAATCTACATTTTAACCAGCTTCTGCCATTTATGGTATTGTGATTCATAAGAGGCATAAGTGGTTGACTGTCTTCCTATAGCTCGCTCTAGTAGGCGGGGGCGGGGGCCTCGCAAATACTGCAATCAAGGTTACAATGAAAATTTCATTTCATAAATCTTAATCGAATTTATGCGACACTGTTGCCGCTAATGGATAACTAGTTAATGGATTTGGTGCAACTTGATTGCCTTGCTGTACTGTAACCGTTTCAGTAATCTTTAAAAGTAATTTTTGTAAAACAATTGTAATACCATATACAAAATGGCTAAGGTCAAAAGAATCCACTTCCACATTGTCTTTCTTACTATCATATTTTTACATCTTTTTTTCACCTATGAAAACGACGAACATTACTAATGTGGAGAGAAGTTTGTTAAAGTTCAGGAGACTTCACATGGCGCGGTCTTGCGCCGTATATATCCAATGGTTTCCTAACTTTCCCGACTTTCCTATTTAGGTTCAGCGGTCGATTGATAGAGCTAAACTCGGAGTGTCCTTGCGTGATCTTATCCAAATAAGGATATCTGTAGGACGACCAGAGTTACCGACATAGCTCATCGAACGCGGAGCTGAAGCTGCAATGGGCGGATAGCATAGTTCGTCTGTGCTCAATATAGGAAGGAAGATTGGAAACAGAAACACGCGATGACGACATAGCGTCGCGTAACCAAGGTGACCGGTTTCGGCGGCACCGGGAGGCTCCCACGCGACATCGGCGCTGCCACTGAGGCACTCAGGCCATATGAATAAATAATCGAACAGAGGTAAAGCTCCATACAAAATTTATACCTATTGTCATACATAATTTACTGTTACAGCCATAACGTTACAGGAAGATGACATAAATGAACCAAGTCTGATACCATAATGAACCATATTCCCTAGTTATGAGTAGAGCAACTGCTGAGGTTCTTGCCGGCACTTCTCCGCAGAAACTGCATTCCGAACCGTTGGTAGAGTCATGACGTGTCATAAGAGCTACAAGTTGGCCTGCTGCTTAATATCCTGCTTTTCCCTCCAAATAAACCTAATGCTTGTGTTAGGAGTAGGTGCCACTATAGTGCAAATGCAAAGGATGTGGTTTGAATTTTAAACTGTCGAATTTTCGTTTTTCTTTTGGCACCAGGACCTTACGCTCATGAAGCTTACTGTTCTTAAATTTTAGTGTATTTTTTTATATATCTAATATGTATCTAAGTACCTATATCTAAAAGAATACTATTGAAAACTAACATTTGTATCATTGGCCTACCGTATTTTAGTGTCCATATTTTACTACGTTATCTTAATGCGGATTGATAAGACTCTTCGTACACATTTAAAAACATTAGCAGAAATCTCTGACATACAGGTTTCCTCGCGGTGTCTTCTTGCAACGTTTACGCGACGAACCGTGATTGGATAGCACACAGGCGCCGCATACTTATTGCAGTGTTCTATCATAGCACGGTTGTATGAAGCTTTGTCTCTGTTCGGTTATTTACTCGTGTCCTCACGCTAGGGAGGTGCGAACTGCCAAGTGCCAACCTGCTCAGCGATACAGCATTCGACCGCAGTGCACCGCGACGACCGAGCGCGATACGTATACCGACGACAGCCTTTGCTGATCGAATACTCTGTTTATTTAATTTTTAAAACAACTTACTTTTAGGTTATTTATAACGTAAAGTTTAACGACTTTTGTAGTGTACCTAGAAAAAATATAGCTCACATAATTTTATATTTTAACAACCCTAGACCCTAACTGGTAAGTTTTATTGTCGCATCATATTTTATTTCTCTTATTTATTCTAAAAAGCTTTAACAATATGTAACCCGTATATATATTTATATAAGTAATCTATGATCTAACCTAACTTTTGAACATGTTAAACTAACCATATTTTGTAAGCTCTTTTAATATAATAAATGATTTACCTATTTAAAATTGGATCTATTTTTGACAACAGTTTACTTAAGTAAAATTACTTATTAGGTACATACTAGATAGATGTTATACTAGGTATAGGTAGTTTGAAGAATTATCATTTTGAAACTTAATCTACACTAGGAGGAAAATGGCAACATCCGGTTGAAAACTAAATTTTTGAGAAAAAACAACAAATTTTAAACGTTACGCGCAAAAAGATACCTACGCGCCGGAATTGAGAATCTTATTTAGGAATCTATGAAAAAGACTAAAACATACTTTTTATAAACAAGGGGGTTGTCAAATAATATAAAATACATATTATATCTACTAATGAAAATTAATGTATCTAGGTTGGAGATTCTAAAGCCAAAGCATATTTAAACATTTTCATAGTCGTAGGGCGGTACTAATATTTTACTTCCTTAGTCGTCATACGTAGAGCCATACTCTACTGTAGTTACAACAGGAGGATCCGTTTCTATTATGTATCTCTGCAACCAATTGCACCACAAAGTCAGGGTTAGATTACGAGCAAATAACAATCCACTTGAATGAGCAACGATGATTTATGCTCGTGTTCCCGTATAACATCATAGCTATAACAGTTGCGGCATACGGAGGTCACGGCATTTTATTTTGCATACATTTGAAAATTAGCTCAGGGCAGTGCAATTTGTCTATTAACATTTGTTTACATCTTTATGGTAGACAAAAACAGTGACTGACCTTTTCACCGATCACAATCATATTATTGTATCCTTATGAATAATCTCATTATGATCATTCTTGCATTTGATCGTTGTGTTGATCAAGTCTTCAAAATGATTTATTCATATATAAGCCAATTTGTTGAGCCGGTCATAAGTAAACATTCTACTACCGGTTTTATTGACGCAACAAATTTTCTTAACAGAGATCGATACTTTAACTTATAGTCCAGTCATTACGTACATTCAAAAAAGAAAATGAATTTGCGCTTCTAATTTTTTAATATGTTGTAGGGGATACCTAGAAAAGCTTAACTTGAGATTGTCGACCAAGCTTTCCTAGGAGCTTTCGCCGCCATGTTGAAAAAAGGGGTAAAATTTGTTTTTCAGCAATAACTCGGCTATCCGATGAGATTTCGAAAATTTTTGTAGGACACTTTTTGTAGCTTTCTTTGTGCTCTACAATAACGCCTGAATCATTTTTAGCGTATCATGCATCGTTATCGAGATATCGATCGATAAAGTCAAAAATTTAGGACACAATTTTTGTTTTTTGCTTTTTTTTTCTTTGGGTCTTAATAAATATGAGAAATTGTGGAATTCAAACTTGTAGAGCATATTCAGACCTACAATTTCCTTCTTGGATTTTTTTATGTTGGACAAAAATTACGATCTCCAGCGCGCCGCAAAGTCGGTGAATCCACACTCAGCGTCGAGCGAGCTGCTCGCTCGGTTGTGTCTGGATGTCGAATCGAATGGGAAATTGTTCAGGAAATTGATGGGATAAAAAATAAGTACATAGAGCAACAAATTAAGGATCACACAATAGTAATTTATTAAACAAATAATTTGTTTGTGCAGTAAAAAATATTATTTTTTTACAATACAAAATAAAGAAAACAAAATAAACGGAAAGAAAAATATTTTTTTCTGCACTCGAGACACGAACGATGGACTTTTTTCATGTCTTTTTTCGCTTGGATGGTCCAGGCTGATGATCTTCGTCCTCCGTAAACTCTTCGAGTTGTTGTGTCTGTTGAAACGTTGGAAATGATGCTGATTCGATGAGAGCATCGTCATCATCATCGTTACAGACATCGTCGTCGTCGTCAAGCAAAATGTCGACTCTGGCGACGTTACTGCATGTTTGTCCACTGCAGTGCATGCAAATAACGGAGCAACTGATTCCCGCTTTTCTGCACCCACAGGCGGCCTCACAATTTCCTTTACACTTTCCTTTACCCGCTCCGCCTGAACAAATCAGGCGGAGCGGGTTCGGCGGTGCTGGTGATTGGTTCGAGCCCTCGATTGGTCTGTCGCCAACCCCATCCTTGTGGATCCTTGAAAAATCCGAGCCAGGTTTGAACTTGGAGATACGTCCGGAAAATGTGTTGACGCACAGCGCTTTTGGTTGGCGGGAGTAGTGAGAGGTGATTCACTTTATTCGCTGTCATTGATTTTGCGAAGCGATGGAATCGCAAAATATTTATGGACTTCTCGTGCTTATCACCACCATATAGGGCGATAAGGAATTGCTCTCCCGCGCAAGTGAGAACCTCCGGATCGACCTTTTCTTGTTTGAATAATTCCACCGATGACCGTAGCTCTGGATTTTTCTCGAGAGTGTTAATGAACTTCGACTTGCCGATGTTATAGAAAGATGATGTCGTGTCGCAACCGCTAAAAGCGTGAATGAAAAGAATGTGCTCCAGAACTGACTTGTGTTTGAAACTGTGCGGCGAGTACAACTTTTACAGCAAAAACTCAACACGATACGATATACTAACTTGAGCGCGCTCGACGCTGAGCGTGGATTCACCGACTTTGCGGCGCGCTGGAGATCGTAATTTTTGTCCAACATAAAAAAATCCAAGAAGGAAATTGTAGGTCTGAATATGCTCTACAAGTTTGAATTCCACAATTTTTCATATTTATTAAGACCCAAAGAAAAAAAAAGCAAAAAACAAAAATTGTGTCCTAAATTTTTGACTTTATCGATCGATATCTCGATAACGATGCATGATACGCTAAAAATTATTCAGGCGTTATTGTAGAGCACAAAGAAAGCTACAAAAAGTGTCCTACAAAAATTTTCGAAATCTCATCGGATAGCCGAGTTATTGCCGAAAAACAAATTTTACCCCTTTTTTCAACATGGCGGCGAAAGCTCCTAGGAAAGCTTGGTCGACAATCTCAAGTTAAGCTTTTCTAGGTATCCCCTACAACATATTAAAAAATTAGAAGCGCAAATTCATTTTCTTTTATTTGCCTTTTTTTCGGACGAAATGACTGGACTATTAATAAGAGTATAATATAATATTATATGAAGTTTCAATTATTAACTTCGATAGTCTGGGAACACCCAGACTAGTTTGCGGATTGTGAAATATTTTGTATTTTAGTAATTTAAATACATAATTTTTTTTATTATTATTTTGGAGTCAGGCAACGTCTTACGTAGTAAAAGAAACAATTTACATCCCTTGCTTTGCTTTAGCTGTAATTTAATTCCATTAATGAATTAATTGCTCTATTATACTGTCATGATATCTGAATTAATTAGCTTCATAAAGCTAGGTAGGTGGATGAAGTAAATTCTATTAAACATAACCATAAACTGATTTCTCATAATCTGATTTCTCATAATCTGATTTTCTTCACTGAGATTTCCATCAACGGGATAACTTAACCATGTATGAATCCACTTTTTTATAGTTTTGATGATCTCTTATTACGTAGATACCAAACTTTCTTTGTTCTATTAGAAGCAAGTGTTGTAATAGGAATAAAAATCATGGTGATTAATGTAATATACGCCGATATGATATTCATCTTCTAATAATGAGAGGAGAATAAATATTCATTAAGTTATTTACAAAGTCCTCAATAGGCTGCGAGTTTATTATTATAATTATAACCAGTAACTGTCCAATTAAATTGACTTTGGGAGGTCAAGCGATGACGGCATTAACAACAATTAGTCATACATACAGCAGGTTATCAGTGCAACAACAAGCTTTATATTGAGAAGATAGTTTATAGTTTATACTATCGCGATATTTCACCTTTACTAGTGAGTCGATTGAAAGCACCAAGTGGTTCTTCAAGTTATACTATACCTAACCAAATTACATCATCATCATTTATGCCTTCCCAGAATTAAAGTTTGGCGGTCATCACGCAAAAATCTTCTTTTAAAGCCGCATCTTTTAATTTTGGGTAACTCAGCCCTGTCCACTCCCTTAAACCATATAAACACTGGCGTCTTTGGAGGTTTATAGGACTAACATATACTTTTGTCTTTACGTTTACTCTTAATCTCAATGTGAATCTCTATCTCTGAATAGAGATTCGCGAGTAAACGTATGGACAAAATGTTCTCGTGGCGCGCATGTTGCCCTACAAGTCGCTAAATATACAATTTATTGTATGTTTTTTGCCTACAGTAAATTGCATAGTCGCAGGCAACTACTAACGAGGACTAAGGCACGTGTCGCATTTGTAATAGGTAGAAATTCTAGTGTTTTTATCAAGCCGTTTATGGAACCTGAGTGAATATTTATAACTGATGCCAGAATACTAACTGTATTATTTTAATGTTCTAATAGGTAGGTAAATGTAATCCGTAGAAATTACAAAACCTAATGCAGCAGAAATATGTACCTACCCATTTAAACCTCTAAATCTAGGCAGATTTTATTTAACATCCCGGTTGGTATATTATTGATCAGAGTTTGACATTAGCCTGGGTAGTGGGTACTGGGTATCCTTCTTCGAAGGCAAAAAGTCAATAGTGGATTCTTAGATTCGCATTATGGTTGTGTTTTGAGACCGATCCATTCGAGATTAGTTTGTAGTCAGCCAGTTTACGTTTTAGAACTTTTAGCAAACGCGTCGTCTTCAACTCAAATAGCGAGGTCAATTCGTTAACAACGCCAAAATATATTAATATATATATAGCTACTCGTGCTGATTCACTGATTCACTCACTCACTCACTCACTGACTCATTGATCACCTCTCCTGTAAAATTTTGTATGGAAAAAAATTTTTTCACGCATGGTTTCGTATAGAGGACAAAAATTCATTCGGAGGAAAAATATGGAGAGAGCTGATGATTGAGGATTTCGGAGACGGCTGAGGAGCACCGGCCAGGGTATCGAAGATAGGTAGGGGGTGTTCAACCAAATGTCACTCGAAACCTCATCCAATTGGCAGAGAGCCGAAAAAAAACTCCAAAATGGCGGATTCAAGATGGCGGCCATACAAATTTCGTCGGCGTCTATCTCGGAAACTATAAAAGATGGAAGAGTGATTTCTTGGAAAAGGATGATCAGGACTCGAAGGTCTACTTGATGAATAGAAAAAAAATTCAAGGTGGCGGAATTTATTTTTTTCCATACAAAATCTATGCAAGACTTTAATAGGTTCCTGTTCAAAATTTCTAATGGTTTCGTAGAGAGGACGAAAATTCATTCAGAAGAAAAATATGGAGAGAGCTGATGATTGAGGATTTCGGAGACAGGTGAGGAGCACCGGCCAGGGTATCTAAGATAGGTGGGGGGTGTTCAACCAAATGTCACTCGAAACCTCACCCAATTGGCAGAAAGCTGAAAAAAAATCCAAAATGGCGGATTCAAGATGGCGGCCATACAAATTTCGTCGGTATCTATCTCGGAGACTATAAAAGATGGAAGAGTGCTTTCTTTGTAAAAGACGATCAGGCCCCTAAGGTCTACTTGATGAATAGAAAAAAATTCAAGATGGCGGATTTTTTTTTCATATAAAATGTATGCAAGACTTCGATACGTTCCTTTCCGCTGATGGTATCGTATAGAGGACAAAAATTCATTTGGATGAAAAATATGGAGCTGATGGTTGAGGATTTCGGAGACTGGTGAGGAGCACGGCCAGGGTATCGAAGATAGGTGGGGAGTGTTCGAACAAAAGTCACTCTAAACCTCATCCAACTGGCAGTGAGTTGAAAAAAAACACCAAAATGGCGGATTCAAGATGGCGGCCAAACAAATTTCTTCGGTATCTATCTCAGAGAGTATAAAAGATGGAAGAGTGGTTTCTTCGAAAAAGGTGATCAGGACCCGAGGTTCTACTTGATGAATAGAAAAAATTCAAGATGGCGGATTTTTTTTTATTTCATACAAAATATGCGCAAGACTGGTACGGCTCCTTTTGAAAATTTCTGATGGTTTCGTATAAAGGATAAAAATTCATTTGGAGAAAAAATATGGAGAGAGCTGATGGTTGAGGGTTTCGTAGACTGGTGAGGAGCACGGCCAAGGTATCGAAGATAGGTGGGGAGTGTTTGAACAAAATTCACTCGAAACCTTATCCAATTGGCAGTGAACTGAAAAAAACACCAAAATAGCGGCCATACAAATTTCGTCGGTATCTATCTCAGAAGTGTATAAAATATAGAATATAGCTACTCGTGCTGATTCACTGATTGACTGACTCACTGACTCATTGATCACCTCTCCTGTAAAATTTTGTATGGAAAAATTTTTTTTCACTCACAGTTTCGTATAGAGGAGAAAAATTCATTCGGAACAAAAATATGGAGAGAGCTGATGATTGAGGATTTCGGAGACGGGTGAGGAGCACCGGCCAGGGTATCGAAGATAGGTGGGGGGTGTTCGACCAAATGTCACTCGAAACCTCATCCAATTGGCAGGGAGCCGAAAAAAAACTCCAAAATGGCGGATTCAAGATGGCGGCCATACAAATTTCGCCGGTGTCTATCTCGGAAACTATAAAAGAAGGATGAGTGGTTTCTTGGAAAAGGATGATCAGGACTCGAAGGTCTACTTGATGAATAGAAAAAAAATTCAAGATGGCGGAATTTATTTTTTTCCATACAAAATCTATGCAAGACTTTAATAGGTTCCTGTTCAAAATTTCTAATGGTTTCGTAGAGAGAACAAAAATTCATTCGGAACAAAAATATGGAGAGAGCTGATGATTGAGGATTTCGGAGACGGGTGAGGAGCACCGGCCAGGGTATCGAAGATAGGTGGGGGGTGTTCAACCAAATGTCACTCGAAACCTCATCCAATTGGCAAAGAGCCGAAAAAAAACTCCAAAATGGCGGATTAAAGATGGCGGCCATACAAATTTCGTCGGTGTCTATCTCGGAGACTATAAGAGATGGAAGAGTGATTTCTTGGAAAAAGGTGATCAGGACCCGAAGGTCTACTTGATGAATAGAAAAAAATTCAAGATGGCGGATTTTTTTTTATTTCATACAAAATATATGCAAGACTTTAATAAGGTTCCTTTTCCAAATTTCTGATGGTTTCATATAGAGGACAAAAATTCATTTGAAGGAAAAATATGGAGAGAGCTGATGGTTGAGGATTTCGGAGACTGGTGAGGAGCACCGGACAGGGTATCGAAGATAGGTGGGGGGTGTTCAACCAAACGTCACTCAAAACCTTATCCAATTGGCAAAGAGCCGAAAAAAACCTCCAAAATGGCGGATTCAAGATGGCGGCCATACAAATTGCTATCTCGGAGACTATAAGAGATGGAAGAGTGATTTCTTGGAAAAAGGTGATCAGGACCCGAAGGTCTACTTGATGAATAGAAAAAAAATTCAAGATGGCGGATTTTTTTTTATTTCATACAAAATATATGCAAGACTTTGATACGTTCCTTTCCGAAATTTCTGATGGTTTCGTATAGAGGACAAAAATTCATTTAGATGAAAAATATGGAGGGAGCTGATGATTGAGGATTTCGGAGACGGGTGAGGAGCACGGCCAGGGTATTGAAGATAGGTGGGGGGGTGCTTAAACAAAAATTACTCGAAACCTCATTCAATTGACAGTGAGCTGAAAAAAAATTCAAAATGGTGGATTCAAGATGGCGGCCATAATTTCTAAAAAGATGATCAAGACCCGTAGATCTACTTGGAGAACGAAAACACGCGGTTCGCTTTAGCGAGCCGCGCACCCACGCGCCCTACTAGTTAATATATATATAGCTACTCGTGCTGATTCACTGATTCACTCACTCACTCACTCACTGACTCATTGATCACCTCTCCTGTAAAATTTTGTATGGAAAAAAATTTTTTCACGCATGGTTTCGTATAGAGGACAAAAATTCATTCGGAGGAAAAATATGGAGAGAGCTGATGATTGAGGATTTCGGAGACGGCTGAGGAGCACCGGCCAGGGTATCGAAGATAGGTAGGGGGTGTTCAACCAAATGTCACTCGAAACCTCATCCAATTGGCAGAGAGCCGAAAAAAAACTCCAAAATGGCAGATTCAAGATGGCGGCCATACAAATTTCGTCGGTGTCTATCTCGGAAACTATAAAACATGGAAGAGTGATTTCTTGGAAAAGGATGATCAGGACTCGAAGGTCTACTTGATGAATAGAAAAAAAATTCAAGATGGCGGAATTATTTTTTTTCCATACAAAATATATATGCAAGACTTTATGCGGCGCCTTTTCAAAATTTATGATGGTTTCGTATAGAGGACAAAAATTTATTTGTAGGAAAAATATGGAGAGAGCTGATGGTTGAGGATTTCGGAGATGGGTAAGGAGCACGGCCAGTATATCGAAGATGGGTGGGGTGTGTTCAAACAAAAGTCACTCGAAACCTCATCCAATTGGCAGGGAGCTGAAAAAAAATTGAAAATGGTGGATTTAAGATGGCGGCCATACAAATTTGGTCGGTGTCTATCTCGGAGACTATGAAAGATGGAAGAGTGGTTTCTTGGAAAAAGATAATCAGGGCCTGAAGGTCTACTTGATGAATAGAAAAAAAATTCAAGATGGCGAATTTTTTTTTATACAATAATAATGGCGAATTGGGAACTATGCAAGAATTTCATACGGTTTCCTTTGCAAAATTTCTGATAATTTGGAGGAAAAATATGGAGAGAGCTGATGATTGAGGATTTCGGAGACGGGTGAGGAGCACGGCTAAGGTATCGAAGATAGGTGGGGAGTGTTCAAACAAAAGTCACTCAAAACCTCATCCAGTTGGCAGGGAGCTGAAAAAAACTTCACAATGGCGCATTCAAGATGGCGGCCATACAAATTTCGTCAGTGTCTATCTCGGTGACTATGAAAGATGGAAGAGTGGTTTTCTGGAAAAAGATGATCAGGACTAGATGGTCTACTGGATGATTAGAAAAAAATTCAAGATGGCGGTATTTATTTTTTTCATACTAAATATATGAAAGACTTTAATACGGTTCCTTTTCAAAATTTCTGACGGTTTCGTATAGAAGACATAAATTCATTTGAAGGAGAAATATGGAGAGAGCTGATGATTGAGGATTTCGGAGACGGGTGAGGAGCACGGTCAGGGTATTGAAGATAGGTTGAGGGTGCCCAAACAAAAATCACTCGAAACCTCATCCAATTGCCAATGAGCTGAAAAAAAAACCCACCAAAATGGTGGATTCAAGATGGCGGCCACACAAATTTCGTCGATGTCTATCTTAAAGAGTGTACAAGTTGGATTAGTGGTTTTGTGGTAGAAAATGATCAGGCCCTGAAAGTCTAAGAGCAGAAAAACCGCGGTCCGCTGCAGCGGGCCGCGCACCCACGCACCCTACTAGTTACTATATATATAGCTACTCGTGCTGATTCACTGACTCACTGACTCATTGATCACCTCTCCTGTAAAATTTTGTATGGAAAAATTTTTTTTCACTCACGGTTTCGTATAGAGGACAAAAATTCATTCGGAACAAAAATATGGAGAGAGCTGATGATTGAGGATTTCGGAGACGGATGAGGAGCACCGGCCAGGGTATCGAAGATAGGTGGGGGGTGTTCGACCAAATGTCACTCGAAACCTCATCCAATTGGCAAAGAGCCGAAAAAAAACTCCAAAATGGTGGATTCAAGATGGCGGCCATACAAATTTTGTTTGTGTCTATCTCAGAGAGTATAAGAGATGGAAGAGTAGTTTCTTGGCAAAAGATGATCAGGAACTGAAGGTCCACTTGATGAACAGAAAAAAAATTCAAGATGGCTGAATTAAATTTTTTCCATACAAAATATATGCACGACTTTATACGGTTCCTTTTCAAAATTTCTGATGGTTTCATATAGAGGACAAAAATTCATTTCGAGGAAAAATATGGAGAGAGCTGATGGTTGAGGATTTCGGAGACGGGTGAGGAGCACGGCCAGGGTATCGAAGATAGGTGGGGGGTGTTCAAACAAAAGTCACTCGAAACCTCATCCAATTGGCAGGGAGCTGAAAAAATTTCGAAAATGGCGGATTCAAGATGGCGGCCATACAAACTTCGTCGGTGCCTATCTCGGAGAGTATAAAAGGTGGAAGAGTAGTTCCTTGGAAAAAGATAATCAGGGCCTGAAGGTCTACTTGATGAATAGAAAAAAATTCAAGATGGCGGAATTTATTTTATTTATATAAAATGTATGCAAGACTTTGATACGTTCCTTTCCGCTGATGGTTTCCTATAGAGGACGAAAATTCATTTGGATGAAAAATATGGAGGGAGCTGATGATTGAGGATTTCGGAGACGTATGAGGAGCACGGTCAGGGTATTGAAGATAGGTTGAGGGTGCCCAAACAAAAATCACTCGAAACCTCATCCAATTGGCAATGCTGGAAAAAAAACACCAAAATGGCGGATTCAAGGTGGCGGTCATACAAATTTCGTCGGTGTATATCTCAGAGACTATGAAAGATGGAAGAGTAATTCCTTGGACAAAGATGATCAAGACCCGAAGGTCTACTTGGTGGACAGAAAAACCGCGGTTCGCTTTAGCGAGCCGCGCACCCACGCGCCCTACTAGTTAATATATATATAGCTACTCGTGCTGATTCACTGACTCACTGACTGACTGACTCATTGATCACCTCTCCTGTAAAATTTTGTATGGAAAAATTTTTTTTCACCCACCGTTTCGTATAGAGGACAAAAATTCATTCGGAACAAAAATATGGAGAGAGCTGATGATTGAGGATTTCGAAGACGGGTGAGGAGCACCGGCCAGGGTATCGAAGATAGGTGGGGGGTGTTCGACCAAATATCACTGGAAACCTCATCCAATTGGCAGAGAGCCGAAAAAAAACTCCAAAATGGCGAATTCAAGATGGCGGCCATACAAATTTCGTCGGTGTCTATCTCGGAGACTATAAGAGATGGAAGAGTGGTTTCTTGGCAAAAGATGATCAGGAGCCGAAGTTCCACTTGGTGAATAGAAAAAAAATTCAAGATGGCGGAATTTATTTTTTTCATATAAAATGTATGCAAGACTTTGATAGGTTCCTTTCCAAAATTTCTGATGGTTTCGTAGAGAGGACAAAAATTCATTTGGATTAAAAATATGGAGGGAGCTGATGATTGAGGATTTCGGAGAAGGGTGAGGAGCACGGTCAGGATATTGAAGATAGGTGGAGGGTGTTCAAACAAAAGTCACTCGAAACCTCATCCAATTGGCAGAGAGCCGAAAAAAACCTTCAAAATGGCGGATCCAAGATGGCTGCCATACAAATTTCGTCGGTGTTTAACTCAGAGACTATAAAAGATAGAAGAGTGGTTCCTTGGAAAAAGATGATCAGGACCCGAAGGTCTACTTGATGAATAGAAAAAAAATTCAAGATGGCGGAATTTATTTTTTTCATATAAAATGTATGCAAGACTTTGATAGGTACCTTTCCGAAATTTCTGATGATTTCGTATTGAGGACAAAAATTCATTTGGATTAAAAATATGGAGGGAGCTGACGATTGAGGATTTCGGAGACGGGTGAGGAGCACGGTCAGGATATTGAAGATAGGTGGAGGGTGTTCAAACAAAAGTCACTCGAAACCTCATCCAATTGGCAGAGAGCTGAAAAAAACCCTCCGAAATGGCGGATCCAAGATGGCGGCCATACAAATTTCGTTGATGTATATCTCAGAGGCTATGAAAGATGGAAGAGTAGTTCCTTGGAAAAATATGATCAAGACCCGAAGGTCTACTTGGTGGACAGAAAAACCGCGGTTCGCTTTAGCGAGCCGCGCACCCACGCGCCCTACTAGTTCGTTTATATTTTCATTGTTATATCATCGATTTGAAAGTTGAATTAATACTAATGCTCAGATTAGTTTCATAACGATGGAGTAGTCATAAAAAAGTTATAATTTGAGTCTGATAAAAATAAGTTTAATCTATACAAACAAATCTGTCTGTGAATTCAAAATAACTGTCCTAAGCTTTTAGCAATATAGTGTACTGTGTAAGCAAGACTTCCATTTTTAACCGACTTCCAAAAAAGGCTTCTCCTTTTTCTCAATTCGTCGGAATATATTTTTTTTTTGTTATTATTTATGTATGTTCCCCGATTACTCGGAAACGCCTGAATCGATTTGGAAAATCTTTTTTTGTTTGAAAGGACATTTTTGCCCATTGACATCAGGTCAAGGCCTGATGATGGGATCTTGGAGAAATCGAGGGAACTCTTCAAATTTTACAAGCATAATTGATATACCTACCTACTTTGAAGTGGCGTTTGAAGTCGGATTTTTTTTTTCGGTTTGATCGCTGGACCAGCCAACCAGTCTGATCTTGGGCTGGCGATAGACTGAGATGAACGAATGAATGAACGATGAATGATCCAATCTTGATTGGGCAGATAGATTACTTGGACGTAGGCTACTTTCTACCCCGGGAAATTGAAGAGCTCCTTCGGGATTTTAAATCCACCAATGAAGTATCAGGCATCAGCTAGTAAAAAATAACCTAAAGCTAATTCTAGATATAAGATATGAGTAAGTATGGCTTACTGTTTTATCAAAGGGAATGGGACTTAATGATGCGGTCCTAATGACTAAAGAATGTTTCTTTCGATTACGACATTTTTATTACACTCATTTTACGATTAAATACAGTACCTCTGAATAGGATACTAAAGTACTTCTGATAGTTGGATAGTTAAAACATTATCCTAGTGTTTATTAATACGTACTTGTATTTATATAGAAGGTATAGAATAGAGGCTTGTCAGGTGGGAGGCTTTGGCCGTGGCTAGTAACCATTCCACCGTCAACGACGTGCCGCCAAGCGATTCAGCGGGTTTGGGTTGAATCGACATTACCGTACCCCTTCCAAGTTAGCCCGCTACCATCTTAGACTGCATCGTCACTTATCATCAGATGAGGACAAGCTTGTCATCGAATAAAATAAAAAAAGAAAGGTAATTAGGTACCTAACTACGTGACTATTACTAAGTTCCTAATAACATGCAGCGTAGACAGTTTTCGCTAACATTCATAAACGAAGGAACCAATGCCCCAAATACGATTTTATTCATTTTTCACGATAACAGTGACTCGTACGAACTGGTACTGGATTAGCTTTTCTTTGACGAGAAATGGTGGGTGGGACATATTTTTTCTGTAAGTAGCTAAATGTGAAATTATTTTTAGCAAACAATGCACGTTTTACTAGGTTCAGGATACCAATCAGTTTTATCCTTTTTCATTTCAGTGATTTTGGGAACCGTACACCCACCGGGTTCTCCCACCAGTGGGTGCAAGGGAATGCAGATTCATTATTTCCGTCAGTTTGTCAATGTTGCCATGATAGCTATTAATAATATACATATGTGTAGGCATACCTACATTATATTATAAAAAGTCAGTGTGGTGGACTAAGGCCTATATAATCCTTCTTTGAATGGAGACATACGCTCAGTAGGTAGGTAGTAGTAGTTGACGTTATGGTGATGATTAAAGAGTACATAAAACTGCTACACTTACATAAATATATGCAAAACACCCGAACTGAATGGTTTCGAAGTTCGAACCCATTCGGGGCCTTTAAATATTAGTATGTTAATGCGACGTCCTTAAACAGGAGCCTGCGAAGCGGCGTAGATGCCCGAGGGGGCTACCTAGATAGGTATGATAGGTAATAAAATATCCAAAAATGTTTAATGAAGCGTCAATGACCCGATGTAATAGGATCCTAGCGATCTTTATGTTCTTCATTATGTTCTTAAAGGTGTTTGAATTCTGCCAATTCGCATTCGACCATGCAGTGTGGTGGAGTAATCCTTCTCTGAGAGGAGACAAGTTGTGAGCTCCGGATAATGATCTTTATAATCTATATATATAAAATTCAAAGTCCTGACTGACTGACTGAGATATCAACGCACAGCCTTAACTACTGAAGTTAGAAACTTGAAATTTTTACAGTTGGTTCCTTTTATGACGTAGGCGCACACTAAGAAAGGATTATTGGAAATTCCACCCCTAAGGGGTTTAAATAGGGGATGGAAGTTTATATGAAACTCCGTCATTTTTCAAGCTGTTTCCATCAAAGTTGGTATTTGAGCTTTCAGTTAAAAATAAAAAAGTACGTGTGTCACAGTTTTTGAAAATTCCACCCCAAAATCTAATTCCACGCGGACGAAGTCGCGGGGGCAAAAGCTAGTGATGTAATAATTAGCTATGGCTTCTGATTAAGATACATTTTGTGTTGTTTATTCGCAAATATCTCTTCCTAACAATAGCCTACACCACTATAGATAAACCAGAAATGGAATCCATAATCTTTTCCGTCATTATAAATAGTGGGCGACACATGAAGGCGATTATATTTCGTACGTTTCATTCGAAGATATAATCAACACATGTAGTACCTTCATTGTACTGGCAACTCCGCACCGATTTAAATATAGGTAGGTTTGAAAAATCTCCCACCATTCGTATGCTCCGTCCGAGTCCCCGGTCGCGTCATTCCTCATTCTTTTATTGTGCGCGGCAACGAGCACTCGCTCTTATAAATTCAGTACTTGTGTTTTATTTTTTCAGGAAAAAAAAAAAAAATAATTAATTAATTACATAAATAAATATATATACTAATATTATACTGCAATAATTTTTGAAAAATGTCCAAATGAAGTGCAAAGAAGAAAATTAATTATTATCACAATAAAATTAAAAAACTGAAAAGACGAAATCATATCATTGTATCATCATATCATCATCATTCATCTTCGTCGCCTCCGAGGAAAATCGCAGTAAGTTCATATTTTATTAAGTGATTTTACTTATGACTGTATGTATGGAATCCAGCTAAGTACATATTATTTAATACGGAAGGTAGAATTTAAAATATCTAAATTGCATCTCTAAGCTAGCCTGGAGGATATCACGTTGAGGGTATCACGAAGACATAGCATGATGCGTAAAATCAGTAATTTCGTGCAAATTATGTGACATTTAATCAAATTCAAAACTGACGGTGGAATTAAAAAAAAAAAAAAAAAAAAAAAAAAAAAAAAAAAAAAAAAAAAAAAAAAAAAAAAAAAAAAAAAAAATTGCATCTCTAAGCTAGCCTGGAGGGTATCACATTGAGGGTATCACGAAGGTATAGCATGATGCGTAAAATCAGTAATTTCTTGCAAATTATTTGACATTTAACCAAATTCAAAACTGACGGTGGAATTTAAAATAAAATAAGTATCTAAATTGCATTTCTAAGCTAGCCTGGGGGGTATCACATTGAGGGTATCATGAAGGTATAGCATGATGCATAAAATAAGCCTGGAGTCTGATTGCGGGCACGAATTTAAAAAAAAAAAAAAAAAAAAATCGTTTGGTCAGTTCGTTCGCCATAAGAAACACCACGATTGATCGTTTCAAGCGACGGAACCACACAAAATGATACCGTTACGATGCAGTTTTCTGTTCCTGTAGAACCTCATGATGACGTCCAGACCATAAGTAATCCAGGAATGCCAATGGAGCAAGTCCAAGATGAGTCATTAGAACCCTGTTTGAATATTGGATAGAATCGGGCGTTACTTTGCGGAAGTTCATAATTAGCAAGAAAATGTTATAGTTAAGCGGTGCTTAGCTTGTAACCGCATGTTTGACCATACAGATTTTTTCTGTTGGCGGATTATAGTAAAATAATTTTAATTTTTTCTTGCTACTCCCTGTTTGGACAAAGCGTTTACGCCACTCATAAAAGATTACGAAAAGCGCGACACGCTTTTCGGTTGAAAGCTGTCAGAGACTATAAAAGCTTCGAAGGCTATCGAGTGTAAAGATCTCAAATTAAAAACGCTGAAAGGGGGACGTCCCTTTCAGTTGCTACAGCTGGAACGTCTACAACGAGGACTTGGAATTCGGGAAATGAGACTGGCCCCCCTCGCTATGCCTCGGTGAGCAGGGGGGGGGCAAGGAGGACATCTATGAGCATCGATGGACTATCGGCGGCGGTGATAACGACGAGATTTCAAGCCTTCTCCAGCAACAGCAAGCATCGTTCACACGAGGTTAGAGATGCAGGTACCCACATATTGTCTACATTATTTTGGAGAATGATTGTCAAATGTCTTGGATTGGGTTCCAAGAAATGTATATCGACACGTTGTACAGTCTAATACATTTATGATGGAGGAAAAGCTAGAGATATCAGCGTGATCGACAATTTATATCTAAAACAAATATCTATAATATTTTTACCCTCAAAAGCTAAATATACAGTTTGCTAATATAGTAGCAAAATATTTCTTAAAATTATTTAATAAATTCGTAGCACAGAATTATAAGAATCATCCGTCATATATTATCTTGATTAATATTAGCTTGTTCAACTAGAGGTTTTTACAAATGCCTCCGGATCTAGCTCCATTGCATTCCTGATAAAGTATTTCATCATAAATTTATTATTAATTTATGAGCCAGATATCGATCCATTCGCACCTCGCAGTGATCCCGAATGTGATTAATACATGTTATAGGGTCTAAGCCCGAATGCCTTAAAGATAGTTCGCAATTTCATGGAATTACTTTAAAAAAAAAAAAAAAAAATCTTTTGATATGTTGAGAGAAGATGATATGTAATAATAGATAAGGTTGAGGGCATTCTTGTATTCCTTATTGGCCTTTACAACCTTTTTTGTTTACCCTATTACAAATTATTAATATTATTACTTCTATTATTATTATCACTTCAAATGTAATCTTTTATAAATCTTTATAAATTCAAACTAACAATAACATTATGGTCTCCCTTTAGGAAACCACAAATCAAAGTTCTCAAAAACGCTTTCATAAAACGAGGTGTCACTAAGTCGTCTTGGATCTTATGATGGCATCTCCAGCCAAAATTACATTATAACATTATAGTGTTGCCTACAAAAATTAGTGGCATTACCGTCTTAACAATGATAGATATCCATATATATCTTGTATACTTTATTTATCTTATCATTTCTAACGGAATAATTGGATAAAGGGGTAGCTTAATATTTATCATTCGGCTTTAAGTTTGGTGATGACTTAGGGTCACATGAACAGAACAAACGATTGCTTAAGGGAGTATATAATTTGAGGCCCAACATCCCAAAATATTAATAATAATAAATAGGATTCCCTGATAGTGTTGCAACACATCGTCAATCATGGGGGCCTAATAACGAATTATCTTTACAAAAGATCTCCCAAGAACTCGTTATTTTATTAGACTTATGTACAGCCCATAGGGCGCAAACGTTAACGTCTATTAAAATTAAAAACATTAATATCTGCGCCAATGGAGCGAAAATTGTAATCTCCGATATCGTAAAAACGTCTGCGCCGGCCGGGCCCAACTAGTTTGATTCCTGCCGTACTTTAATGAAAATATAAATATTTTCGGCAACAACTTTAAAAGATTATTGGCCTATGACAAAAGATCTAAGGCCAAGCTCGATAAAAAACCTCCCGATGACGTACAAGCGACCGTATTGAGCTGCCTGCACCCAGATCAGGCGATGGATCAAGCAAGTGCTGGCGGCGAGCGGCGTGGACGTGTCAGCGTTCGGCGCACACAGCACCCGACACGCCGCCACGTCCGCGGCGCGCGCTCAGGTAGTCTCGCTCGACGTCATCAGGAAGACTGTTGGTTGGTCACAGTCGTCACAGACGTTTGCTAAATTCTATAACCGCCCAGTGAGCGATGAATCTTGTTTCGCAAGATCTATATTACTATCTAATCTATAACCATTGTTTGAATAGAATATCCGTTAATTGATTTTTTCTTGAATTTGAGTCCTATGTATAGTTATTGGAAATCTTGTTTATGATTTATTAAACGAGTCCTAGTTTCTCACGGAAATAGAAACGCTTCATTTAACGTCCCTAATTACAAAATTTTCATCTCTAAACATCTACATGTGTTGATTATATCTGAAGAATGAAACGTACGAAATATAATTGATGATTAAACGAACTTACCTGTAAGTGAAGTTCTATCCCAATTATATGAGTACGTTTCATTCGAAGATAATGTAAGATCCCTCCCATCCCAAAGCCCATGTTGCTGTGAAAATTTTGTAATACTCTAAAGAATGAGGAATGACGCGACCGGGGACTCGGACGGAGCATACGAATGGTGGGAGATTTTTCAAACCTACCTATATTTAAATCGGTGCGGAGTTGCCAGTACAATGAAGGTACTACATGTGTTGATTATATCTTCGAATGAAACGTACTCATATAATTGGGATAGAACTTCACTTACAGGTAAGTTCGTTTAATCATCAATTCTATAGGGTGTGGGTCGACTAAACCGGTTCTGTTTGTCATTTAAGGAAAGTATTGATTGATTTATTGTACACGTGCGGTTTTCATAGTGTTAATTTTAAAATTGACTCGTTAAGTAGAGTTATCTGTATAATTTAGCCCATGTACGTACCTAATTGCAAAATAAAAAAAATAATACTAAGTAAATTCGGGAAAGGTCGGAATTCAAAGACTTGAATTCGAGTGATTCCAATTAAACAACATATTTAAGATAAGAAGTCTTAAATTTTTTTTTAATACCAATCGACCTGTAAAAAACCCTGCTAAGCTAGTGTTAATGTTCTAATGTCTGACACTAATATTGTTCCATTTATAAACTACCTACCTCTTTATAAACTAACTAGCTTTTGCCCACGGCTTCGCTCATGTTAAGTTCGATTTTTCAAACCCCTTTTTTATATCTTTAGGGGTTGAATTATCAAAAATCCTTTCTTAGCGCAAGTCACCTTTTCCTTTTATGTACATATTTAGATTCGAACTGGTGGTAGAGTCATGACGTGTCATAAGAGCTACAAGTTGGCCTACATGAATTAAATAATTTTGAATTTGAATTTGATTATGTTAATTCGGATCACTCGTTTCACTTATAGGACAGTTTTACAGAACGAGGAATTGCAATGTCGATGTTGCAAGCTTATATTGCTGTTCGCACAGAGACACTTGATTATATTGAATGCAGCATGATGGATACTAAATTAGTGTCGTAGACTAAACTTCGTTTATTAGTACTTATACTTTACTATATTGACGATTCAAAAGTGCTTGTAAAAGTTTATTTGAATAAAAAATATTTCTATTCTATTCTATTCTATACTTCTAAACTTAGTAGGTAGCTAAGTAATTTCAAAATAACCACTTACCAAAGTAAAATCAACTAGGTAAATCTAGTAGCTTTTTAAGACAAGCCTTAATTTTTTCACGAGCTGATTAACTGCATAAGGTATAACAACTTTCTATATCCATTAACGTGTAGGTTTTTACTGGATCAATCAAATCCTTAAAAGGTCCCAGGAATTGGGGTTATTTTTCGAAATATGAAATCACTTAGGTACCTAGTTAGTTTAGTTTTACGGAATATTACGTTATTATTTTACGGATTATCTGAATGAGAATCTGTGATGTCAGAATTTATAAGACCTTTAGCACAACTGCGCAGTGAAATCGTAACAGCGCAAAAAATGCATAATCAAAAGTTTGCGTTAGAAGTATAGAAGTAGAACAAGTTTTGCTAAGGTTTTGTTTCTGTTTGATAACAACAGGATATTATTCACTAAAAAAAAAAAAGATACCGGCCGAATTGATAACCTCCTCTTTTTTGGAAGTCGGTTAATAAAACTCACTTCGGAAGCGAACTCACTTGTCAATTTAGTCAAATAAGGGACAATTTGGATGAATTGGTAACATAGAATAAGATGATAGAGAATGGATAGGCACTCGTTCCTATTTTGTATTAGGAAGTGTGTCACTCGTCTCATAACTACTAGTACTAGTTTTCTTTAACTATTTCGTGTTTAGTGAAATGAGTTTGCTTTAGAAGTGAGTTTGTATTTTACTATATAGAGCTGCTGGCTAGGCTTCGTTCAAATGTTACTGTAAGTGTTATTCAGATGTCTTGAATTGGCTATAGCTCCATGGTCTTGAACAATGAGGGCATTGGTCGTGTAGTTAGCTTGTACGGCTACTGTCTTGGGTTCGAGTCATAGGTCGAAAATAAAGTTATTGGAATTTTCTGACGGAATTTTGGAATCCATCTCGGTAGTAGCCTAGAGCTTGGAAGTTGGCGGTGTTTCCACCATCCCCGCACCTTATTTAAATCTATAGGTAAGTAGGTAGGTACCTAGTTAAACGCGTGTTTCATCATTTTATTTGTGCGTAATTGAAATTATTCAAAAAACAGTCATGAATAACATAACAATGTCGCTACAATGACGAAAATAGAAGTGACGGTATGATATTTTATACCTCAATGTTAGAAGAAGAGGTGTTAGTTTAAATTCGTAACTAGTAATGCTGCGTCCACACTTGCATCCGTCTCATCTTAATAAAACTGATCGAAAAAAGGTATACCTATATTATCTAAAATCTGCATGGATTTCATCTTGAATTTGGATGGATGGTAATTAGGACTGGGGTTTTCTTCTGTTAATAGAGCATTTATTGATTAAATATGTACAATGCGACTTACTTAAAAAAATGAAAAATTGTCTTCAATTCGGGTAGCTGTGCACCCGAATTTGGACATCTAGCACATTTTTTTATTAGCTGGGCATAGTTTGATCTACAAATAGTTCGAAGACGTAGACGAGTACGCGGCATTTTGTGGTCATTAGAATAATTTTCAATGCCTAATTTTAACTAAGTTAGGATTCCAAAAATAAATACACCGATGCGTCCTTACGTGGTCCTTACTAAAGGTCATTCACAAAATACACTCCTTCGTGTAGATAAAGAGACGATTAACGCAACTTATGCAGATCTGGACTAAGCTTTATTTATTGCGGACACCTATCTCCATGTTTAGATCGGCTATGTGGGAAGATGATTCTTTAATACTATATAAATCCTTATTACACATTCTGCAATACTATATAAAGATGCCAGTTTTCTTAAGTAGCTTAGGCTTATTTTCTAAGCAAAAACGATTAAGGAATGGAGGAAAAGCATTGGATTATAACCAGCTCGGATGTAGGTATGTACAATGTACATTAGCAACTTATATACATCGATACGATAATCACATAAATCTATTGATTTACGCACATCGATGTTTACGCATAGATGTGATTGCAATTTTATTGATAAGGATAATTTCTAAATAATCTCGTACCTAAGCATTAAAAGTTATTAGAAATTTTTGCTAGCGCTTTTTAACCTACCTACCCATGTTTATCGGTGGTTTATCGTTACCATTTATCACTTGTGAGCATCAAGATGGCCTATACTACAATACATGTACAAAACTTTAAATATCAAAGACAATGAGAGAAAACATGGTAGAGATTTTGGCTTTTCCTGTCACATAATCCATCAAACATCAAACGTCAGTTTTGCTGTAATAAAGTAAATAAAGCAATAATTTTCTATTGGATTTTCGGTTTTCTACAGCATTTTTACAAGAACTTTCGTATAGTTTTTAATTCTTTACTTTTAAATTATGATCGATTTTTAGTTTTAATTTTATAGTGATAATTTTATATTTTGTTTCAATAATACTTTGACAAACATTAACTTGAAAAATGCATACAACGAAGTCTGTGAAATCTACAACTAGTACTGCCAAATCGGTAATAAGAATAACATTATTCATTAAGATATTGGAAATATGATCAAAGTCTTCAGTGGTTAGGTGCCAACCTAATGTTTAAATTTAATCATAACAGACGCTATTTCTATAGGCATTTGTGTTCTCCATATCCGCCATATTGGAATTGTTGTGACGTCATAATATTTTAAGTTATATGACATGTAGAATTCTGACGCTAAGCTGCGACACCTTTAAAAACCCAATAGGGCTGAATCTACAGTAATACCTACCTTAATGCATACAAAATATTTACATTGCTCTCCTTAACCCTAGTCATCTTTCATATAGTGAAACCTCCAACGAATAATATCCTCGCTATAAGGCAATGAAGGTAGCTCGCATAGTATTTACGATATCTTTACCAAAGATATCGTAAATAAAAAAAAAAGAAAGAAAGCTAAAGGTTGAGGAAAAACCTAAACATAAAGTTTACCTGCATTAATGTATTGCTAATATTATATTTTTAGATTTTATTACAAAGAAGAAGAACTGAATCCATACTAACGAGGTCTTACCCTTGTGATACCCCGATGGGCGTTCGTCAGAACCCTTGGACACCAACTACGAGACGTGGACCAATCGCCGCTGAAGCCGCCAGCCCAGGACCTGCTGTAGTATCTCTTCCCTCCTTAATAGGTAATTTAATGTAGTTTGCTATATATTTGTTGTATATTCATGTTGTTTAGACGTCATAAAATCACAAAATATTTGAGAAAACCAAAAACATTTTACAGGTAGTATGTAATTACTAATTACAATATTATGTCAAATTAATCTTTTATCTTGCCATGAGATCTTCCCATCCAATAATTTTATTATTATTCCGATTTTGATGAGGATTCTTTTAATATAAATTTATAACCTTAATCATAAAAATGCACTGATATAAAAAGCAGCGTTTTTGTAGCAACTGGTATTTATTAATCGTGTAAGAGATAAAGACAATGACCCTCGGTAAGGTAACTCAGAACTCTGATGCCGTCATCGCTTAAATTCGCAGCCGCTTCTCCAAATTGAATGCCCACGTCTACCTTTCCTATAGTGTTGGTATGTGTGTTTGTGTCTTAAATTTCAACACAATTTATATATTATGAAAATATAGAATGCGACACAAACGCTTTCGTGACTTTTCATATTGGGCTGATGGTAGGTAGAATATTATGGCGGTATATTTTTAAAAACTATTGTACCGTGACGTTAAAGTATTATGGTTTATGTGTCTTTACTATTGTTTGACCTATATTTGAAGCATTTGAAGTTATTATAACTTCAGGCTGCTTCGTGTTTTGTTTATTTTATATGACATTGACGGAGTTAGCCTATTTAAATAATAGCTAGGTTAGCGGGCTGCGGGGCCCTCTTCGAATTGAACTTGCGGGATTTTGCAGTATATTCTTCAATTTTATGTTCGATGTAGGGTTTTCTATGGGTTTTTTCGAAATACCACAGACAATATAGACCACTTTTCAGCGGTAACCATGTGGTAACAATTTACATTTGCTTTATTTTCTATGAGATTATATTTTTAATTTTTTTACATTTTATACTTTTGAAATTCAATTGTTTGTGCATTTAGAATTTGAAAAATGGTGTTTAAGTACACGCTTCGTAATGTTATTATAATTATTAAATTATTTTGGGAAGCTCGTAAGATAATAAATAGATACAATAGGCGTGACACGTCTGTTTACCGTTAACACGATCCACATTGGTCACGCTATGTGATTTCTTTTGTGCATAATGTCTATCAGTTTCGGCAGCATTGTTCGCGGAGAGCTGACATCACTCATGTGTTCAGAGGAGTCGGAGGTTGTGTGAGATTATCGCGTGCAAACAGCGGCCTTGCCCGTGTTCATACTTCGTACCAAACGTGACATCATTTAGTTAAAGTTCACCGATAGCAACATGAACAAGTTTTTCTATTTCACTTCGTAATACGTATTGACGTTCTTATTCGTCAACAAGGCTAGGGTCAGAGATTTTGTGTTGTATTATATTAATATTTTTGAATATTGGGCGAGATAATTGTAATTTTTGTCAAAAGATTAATTGTTAGATTTTATTAATTGGTGGGTTTTGTTTTCTGTCTGTGGTCGTGGGCGAGAAACATTGACCGTGATCAAGGTGAGAGATGTTTGCAAGATAAAGATAAAGAATTTGTACATATTTTTAAATTATTTACTTTAGTATTTCTATAGGTAGGCATAGGTATTTTATATTTTGATAATTTTATTATTTAAGGTTTCGAATGAGTATTTTTATAATCTATCCTTTTTTGAGGTAGGAGTAGGACTTAGGAAGGCTTCTCTATTCTGTAGAGCAAACACATCGCTAAAACATATAACATATTATTATGTTCTAAAATGATTCTAAATGACATAGACAACGCATATTGCAATTTTGTTTTATTTGTAACCTATATTTAGTAAAATATTTTATATATACGGATACGAATAAATCGAATCTAGATATATTACGCTTTACCACCGTTGGTCAAGTCTCAACGTGTCATAATCATAAGAGCCATAGGTTGGCCTACATGAAATAAATTTAACTTTGAATTTAAAATTTATTTAAGTCTAGATGCGACTTCGTCCGCAAGAATTAAGGTTCTTTAATTCTCGCGGAAACTCTTTAATTTTTCGAGATAAAATACAGCCTATGCGTTATGTGTTAATCTTGGATATGCGCTATCTCTATTCCGAATTTCAGCCAAATCGGCTAATTCGTTGTGGTGTAAAGGAGTAACAAACAAACATCCATTCATTCATCCTCACATGCGTTCGCATTTTTCATATTAGTAGGATATTAGTAAATGCAGTAAATTTTCTACTCGTCTTTTTTCGTAGGAAAACCTCCGCCAGAGTCTAGAAAACCCCGCGCTCCAGCGTTTACTTTCGGACATAAATTGGAATCTTCTGGAAAGGACAAGGGGCCCGGTCCCGCTTCATATAATACAGAAGGCATGACAGCTAAAGGTAGAAATATTTACCTAAATATAGCTCCTAACTATAATATAAATAATTTGAAGATTGTTGTTAGAGATACATACCTACATCAAAAATATTGATGATATCACCGACGAAATAAAGTTAACCTTGATATAATATAAACAACTGAATGCACACACATTAGTAGGTAGGTGCAAGTAGAAGGAAGTGGAAGTACTCCGCCATAACTATAGAGTAACAGATACCTACATATGTTTTATAGTTTAATTATATTGCACAAAAAACAAGTGGGAATACGCCATCTAAATAACAAGCGATAAAACAGAAATTGCCTCAATTGCCTATTTCGAGAATCAATCGATCTTCATTTGATCTAATAGGCAATTTGTTGTATTGTGGTCCCACCCACGTTGCATCAATTGCTAAATTGCAACTAAAGGAACACCTGGGAATATAATTGAGTAATCGATTCATACGGGCATGTGAAGCATAGATTTCGAATTGCTTGAAGCGAGTCTTAAATCGCCGCCTACAAGGATGGTATCATATTTGTGACAAAAAATACGCCTAATGAACAGTTTGCTACTGATTTCGATCAGTGTCATTGTTTGAGTGCATTTTTGATCCTGTCTAAAAAAGGCTAGCCACATTTTAGCCTCTGGTTAAATAGTTGCCTGAACAAGGCGATTCAATTTAATGTTAGCATAAATCATCATGTTCCGACAGACTAATTTGTTACAATAACGATAGCTTGTCTATTTTTATTTTAAAGCTTTTTGCCCATACAGCTACTGAATAATAAAATAATAAAAGTTGCAGAGTCTGTTGTATCTTTTGTTATTATGTATTTAGTTACCCAATAGGTTCAGAATAAGTAATGTCGTTTCAAAAACATTAATGAATAAGTAGGCACCCTTATATGTATAAGAGATCCATAGAGTGGGTTGTATGATTGTTATATTTTAGGCGGATTACAATAGATTATCTATATTATCCAAGAAGTATCTACCTAGTTTTAACAGAGGCTTTTAGTGAACTTTTAAGTTAATGGGAAAACTTTGCGTATTTTTTGTTGTATGGAAATTAAAAAGCACCTCATGATTTGACATCTTCATACAAGAGACTGAATTGAAAAGTTCCTCTAGATCGTTGGTGGCCCTAATGAATGCCTAAACTTTCGCAAAACATTGATTTTGCGATTGAACTGTTTATGCCTGACAACAAGACAAACAAACAACAATAAACCTATTTTATTAATTTTATGTGACATCATAGGCAATTTAAACTGGGTCATGATTCCATGGCTGCAATTGAATTAACATAAAATATGATGTTGTCGTTTAGCTCTTGGTAGGTTATTAGATGTGTCGTTTTTGATCCCTATTCCAGGGGTGTGTTTTGCAAAAGATATGTTATTATTTTCTGCATCTGCTGAATTCAATTTGAATTTTTCATGATTGGTTTTTTGAACATTTAGACAGATTCAAGAAAAGTCTGAAAATTTTTCAACCTGTGTTAGTAAGAGGCTGTATCCGAAAATGTTCGCCGTATTTTTTTTGTGACATCGCGTCGCCCACACAGAATCACTCCCAAAATAAGCGGAGTCTAAGTAACGATACTACCTCATTTTCGATCAACTAGTTTACATTATCTAATATGCAGTCAGAGAAATCTATACCTACTTCTATACTATTATAATAAAGAGAGAGCGCGAATTTTGTGAGTTTGTATGTATGTCCGGAGCAAACTTTGGAACCACCGCACCTATTACAATAATTCTTTTAGCATTTCAAAGGTACATTATTCCAGATGGTTATAGGCTATAATTATGTTAATAAATGTATTATGGCTAGATATTATGTGCAAATTTGTTAAAGAAGTCGGAATTTTTTTTGACTCTTAAACGTTTTCAAGGCGTGCGCTGGGTCATATACTGTTGGACGAAAATGATGTATGGGTGAATTGTTCCTCTTAAAGAGTTCTAAAAATATAAGAATCTTACAAGAACAAATATTTAATTTTCAACCCGGACGAAGTCGGCGCGGGCTTCTAGTAAGATAGATAAAGCAGTAGCGATTGAGTGATTTAATAATTTGGTAACTACGTTGGAACTTTTTATTTGTTGATTTTAGTTTTCATCTTAAAAAAAACTGATGCCAGTCTGTCTCTTCATAACGTAAAATAAGAACAGAAAACAAGTTTCTGACTTATTAACAATGTTTCAATGGTTTCGTAGTTATGAATTAACCGTACTGACCTTTGTACATTTTCTTAATAAATAGTATGTTTTCCCTTTCCGTGAATGTATGTATGTAGGCTGGCATTGGATGTTTGCAAGTGTCTCTTGCAAACGTGTTGGATGTCGCCAAATAAGTCCGTATTACCGAAGGTGATCGAGATCGTGAGTCAGCCCGTGGGTGCCTTGGGACCATGAATGGATTGTTTTTGATTTGGTTTAGTCGAATGCAGCTCAGTCGTTTATCCACTGCGTTCGGTATCGTTCTAGATATTAACAACAATATTGCTTTCTTTTAAAGATCTTCTATTTCCTAGTGAAATATAAAGGTTCTTGTGTATTTGTGTGTCGTATTGGACAGCTTAACTTCAAGTTTTTGGAATACAACGGTAATTATGTTCCAAATGACATCAGTCTCTGATTTAATAGTATTATATTTTGTTATAATAATAATTATTTATTGATCAGGTTATTTAAAACAATGTTATTGTTATTCAATTTGATTAATATTTTTAACCTTTTTATTATGTATATAATTATTAGCTATGTATATTAATCGTATTTATAATGCAATATCTGGGAGTCGTTTTAATCTATTCATGAATTTACATGTGGATTTATAATAAGCTAGGTATTTACGTAATTTCTATTTACGTAAGATGTTAAAAAGTTACGACGAAACTATTTTATAGCTAGCTTCTTTACCATAAATTATTTTACGACATTTTTATACAAGGTGTGGAGGCTTAGTTCTTTATGAAAGTAGGTACAGCTTTCACTCGTGACTCTGACTGCCTTAATTTAGATTTTGAAAATTCCGTTTTTACTCCTGAATGAATGTGTCTTAATTCCATCTCTAAGATGTGATATTCTTGAAATGAAATGAAATATTTTTAATTGCAAGAATAATATCTTTTGTCAATTTACCTCAAATCGATTTAGCATCTGAGCCATGTATTAAATTGGTGTAATCTGGAAGATAAGGTAGTCGTGAATTTGATCATTATTTTTAAATGCAACAGCAAATTCAATCAATAAAAAACCTTTAAGTGAAAACATAATCAAAGGCAGGCAGTTATTAATATTTAACTGGGGACAGAGTGAGAACTTGTCAAGAACATCTCTCTGTCGCCCTCGTACGCCCACACCTAGGAAAATGGCGATGATGTCACTGCAGATACATGCATCCCGTTTCAGTCATTTCACAAGTAGGTACAGAGGTACCTACTACCGCCAGATAATTATGAAAACTTATAAATTAATATTCAAAGCGGATTAAGGAATTTCTTTCTAATTTATAAATTAAGTAATAGTTGTTTAGTAACAACAACATATTGATTAAGAATAAGTATGGTCTCCATACATTTGAAACTTTTACCTTTACGGAGTTGGTCGCTACTCGCTTGTATATTTTAAGCAATTAATACTTACGAATTTAACAGCGAAGGAAAACATTGTGAAGAGCCGCATGCCTGAGAGTTCTTCAAAATGTTCTCAAAGGAGTAAACCGTTCTTAGTCTGAAAGGGTCAAATCAACTAAGGTTGAGATAATTACGATCATGAACCTTTCGATAAAAACCATTAAAACCTTATTACTAACATAATGAAGATGACAGGCCGAACAGTGGGACCAGCGGCGTCATTACATGGTCGATGGCCGCCACCCAAGGTCATTCCTACTCCAGCGCCCTGCGACTACGAGCCCGGAAAATCGATCCGAGCCGTCCTAGACCATGCCCCGGCTTTCTCGATAGGCCTCCGAGTCAGCCCGCCACAAGCCGGCAGCAAAACGCCAGGTCCAACGCTCCATACAATCAACATAGCTGACCATGTCTCATTCATGTCTTGTTTTGGCGCTCCTCATTCGTTGTTGTCCATTTATCTTTATAGTTCTTCATTTATCTTTTATGTTTTGTATCTCTTTTATCAGCTCGAATCTTATCTGACGGCCACGAAATTCAATGCGCGACTGCACTGTAACGTCATAGTTGAGCATCAAAAACAAATAAATAATAATCTAAGAGCACTGTCCAATTATCTAAGGTTACAAAACAACACCGCGATTTGCAGTTCTTGTAATAAGTAGGTACGCACACCGAAGCATGCATCGTAGAATGAATTTGCTTTGAGCATAGAATCTCGTGGCCGTCGTTGCACTATTGTTCGGCTCATCAGATGAAATTCTACAA
The DNA here is from genome assembly GCA_933228805.2 of Hipparchia semele. Classification (NCBI taxonomy): domain Eukaryota; kingdom Metazoa; phylum Arthropoda; class Insecta; order Lepidoptera; family Nymphalidae; genus Hipparchia; species Hipparchia semele. Next base: position 9,093,906 of record OW121713.1, on the reverse strand, counting down.
TTCTTTTTGTAGCGATTGGTATTTATTTAAATGTCAGTTTTGTTGTGTTTAACTTCGCCTTATCATTTTTGAAATTAACTGATTGTTTTTGAATCTGTTTTAGTAGTACATAAGATCAATATTCGATGCTATGTTGCATCCTCCAATTTCATCATATAAATACCATTGCACATGGTTCTTGAACTTTAGATTTGATACTTTAGCAAACATTTTTTATATCACTATATGTATGCTGTTTTTGGTTGCTCATATGCAGCTTATTTTATTTTTTCTCTTCCTTCTAAGTTCGTAGTACCTATAATTATATGTATCTGTTTTCTGGTTTAAAATATGTACAAAATTTAAAAGTCCTTATCAGTGTACCGACGTAAACCGACGAGGGACTTGTGGCCTGTAGAGATTCTTATAGATTGAATCTCTATAGATAGAGATTACGAGTAAACGCATAGACATCTCGTGGCACGCATTTTAGTCCTACCGGTTGCAACAGTGCATTTCAGTCGATTGTGCTATTTAAGCAACGTTGATGCAAGTCGGGAACTGGATGTGTGGTCGATTTCGGAAGTCCGAATTTGGCCTTTCCGATTCTTTTGCGCCTTGGAGAGCAAGTTTAGCCGTTGATGTTTCTATCATTATTTATGATTATGTGAAAGAGAAACTTACAATGAAAATATATTTACAGTAAAATTTTAAAAATTTCAGCGCCGAACGTTTACTCCATGCCACCTGTGCTCGGGGAGGCGCGTGAAGGAAACAAGCGGGCGGCCCCAGCCTTCAGCATCACTGGTCGGAGCAAAACGGCGGAGGCCAAGACGCCCATGCCGGGTCCAGGCACATACACCACGGACAAAGCGGCCATTGCGATCAACAAGCGCCCCCCAGCGTACACGATGGCTCCGAGGAGGGAACTGAAGCCCCCGACGGCGTCTGTGCCCGGACCGGGGGTTTATTGCCCGGAAAAAGTAAGTTCCAGATTTTAATTAGGGACCTGTAGGGTTAGGTGTTACACTCACATAGTTGCCTATTGCGGCAAACGGCAACTCGTAATTAACGATTTTCATATTATGAGCAACTACGCAGACGTAGCAACTCTAGTTGCTAGTTTCGGTGATCTTTTTTGCATCGTAACACGCAGCAGCGGAGTAACGGTTGACGCAATTTAATTTTTGCATGGATATTATATGCAGTACTTGAGGCATAGAGAGTGATATAGGCTACCTATCAGCCCAGAATATCACAGGGTTCCCGCGAAATTTTTAAACATAACTTCACGTGGTTACTGTTTTGTTCAAATAAATAAATTCTATTTCGAAATCACATAAACTTGTAACATGCATACTTTGTGCTTTTAAACGTTAACGTTACTATCGTAATGGTGAACTTGCACAATGTCTTGCGGCAGTTAAATGAGACTCACGAAACTTGTAGAAGTTGACTCACTGAGTGTATTAACCCAGTGCAGTTTGCAAGTTGACTTCTACAACTTTCAGCTAGTGGATACATAGCTTTAAACCATAAAAAACCTCCTTTAAAGCCTCTATAGCCCAACGGTTAAAGGTGCGAACTGAAAACTGAAACAGTTGTACTACTATAAAATTAGTATTGTCGTGCCTGCTCCTAACACAAACTTCACGCTTATTTAGAGGGAAGTGGGAAATATTAGTCAAGTTCAGCTTGCCTAATCTTCTTACAATAAAAAAAACTTTTGTGTAGTGTCTGACCGAATCTTGGTCGGCTTCGGCCACCTTCAGCCCAGCCAAACCTTTAGCTTCTAATATGGGCCGAAGTTTTTGGCCAATCTTGCACGGAATTTCTTATGGTTACTAAACTTCTTATGGAAACAACCGATTAATCGACTTCGGCTTTGACCTGAAATGGGCATTCGGTCGGACACTAGTTTTATTTATCCAAACTAACATTAAGGTGGGTGCATGTACAGGTCTGCGTGAATCTTCCGTGGGCTCCAGCGCACACCTTCGGCATCCGACATTCACCTTTCGTCGGAGAATCTGTTCACTACCCAGCGCCTGAAGGAGTCACTGCTGTTTAACCTCATTCTGTCTGTACTAATCTTTTAACACTTATTTTCTGACATTACATTCATAACTCTCATCAATTTTAAACTTACACAGAGAAGCCTAGAGAAAAAAATTACTTAGTACTATGTGACCAGATTTGAGATAGATAAATAAAATCCAAGACCATTGTACTGTGGTTACAATAAGTTGTGGTTCGTGAAATGTGTTTCAGCCACCTTACAGTACGGTAACGTATAAGAAATAGTAAATTCTTGCTAAAAACTATTCTACAGCATTGTATATTGTTAAAACATCTCTATATCGTTCTAAATTAGAACGGTAGAATTTCTAAAGTTGTAATTGTTTGAAATCAAAGCGTCAAAATATCTGGTGCATTTTGATATTTTGATTTGGCTTGGTTCGAGTATACATAGACGAAAATATAGCGACTTTTTCTTTCATGTTTATATAATAATTATATTTTTAGAAAGATCATCTTCGTGATGGCATCTTGTGATTAATTCATCTATAGGCTTTTCTTTCTACGTGGTAAACATTTTGTTATAATATAATTAATATTATTCTATAAACTACTGCTAACAATATCAGTTACTTTCTTAGGTACATATCTAACCGTTGATATTAGAAAAATCAATGTGTGTTTAAGCTGATAAATAATAATTGGCAATGTTATTAGCACATCATGATGCTTTAAAATGTGTAGTTGTAGTAGTTTTTAGTAGTAGTAAATAAGTACAATTAATTTCCCGTTTTGATTATTTTCTTTGAATGTTTCAGGCTGACGCTGTTCTTCGTGAAAAGTCACCAAAATTCAGTCTTTCAAGTAAAACAAAAATAGAAAAATTTGAGCAAGTTCCTGCTCCTAATGCTTACAATCCCCAAAAAGCTGATAGACTATTAAGAGAGAAGTCACCAGCCTATTCTTTTAGAACTAAATCTGAAATTGTAAAGGTACACGACGCACCTGCACCTAATGTTTATACTCCAGAAAAATCACTACATGCTCTTAAAAATGGACCGAAGTATACTCTCGCTGGTAAAGGTTCAGCCGAAAAACATGAAGTAACACCTGCCCCTAACTCTTATAATCCGCAAAAAGCTGATAAATTGCTGCACGAAAGCTCACCTTCCTATACATTAAGATCCAAGGAGCATGCAGAAAAAATTGAGGCAACACCAGGCCCTAACGTATATGCTCCAGAGAAGTCATTACATATGCTAGACAGTGCTCCCAAAATTACAATGGCTGGAAAAGGTTCAACACCTAAAATTGAGGATTTACCTGCGCCTAACGCTTATTCCCTCGACAAAGCTGACAAACTACTCCATGAATCTTCACCATCTTATACTTTTAGACCTAAAGTTGGCGTTGAAAAACCGAATGATACGCCTGGGCCAAATGTGTATTCTCTCGACAAAGCTGATAAACTTCTGCATGAATCTTCACCATCTTACACGTTTAGGCCTAAAGTGGGTGTTGAAAAACCGAACGAGACACCAGCGCCAAATTGTTATGATCCACGTATATTAAATGATACTCCAAAATTTTCAATTTCGGGCAAAGGTCATACAGAAAAACCCTCTGATGTGCCTGCTCCTAATGCTTATGATCCCCATTTACCTGATAATACTCTGAAATTTTCGTTAACGGGTAAAGGTCGGAATGAAAAGCCCTTAGATACACCGGGACCTACCAGTTACGATCCTCATTTACCAACTAATTCTCCGAGATTTACGTTATCTGGTAAAGGTCATGATGCAAAGATATCTGACGTCCCTGCTCCAAACGCATATGATCCTAATCTGCCTGATGATGGTCCTAAATTTACAATGACGGGAAGAGCACATATACTAAAAAGACAGGAGACTCCCGGACCATCTTCTTATGATCCTCATTATTCAAATAATTCTCCAAGATATACTTTATCAGGAAAAGGTAAATCTGATAAAACATTTGATTCACCCGCACCTAATGCGTATGATCCAAACAAATATTATGATTTAAATGGAACTCCGAAATATAGTTTTGGTATTAAGGGTCACCCAGAAAAACTATTTAATAACCCTGCCCCTAATGCCTATAGCCCTGAAAAGGCAGACAACGTTTTACATGAACATTCTCCAGCTTACACTTTCAGACCTAAAATCGAAAATGGAAAATTACCTGATACACCAAGCCCTAACTTCTACCATCCAGAAAAAGCTAATGAAATGATTTTTGAAAAAAGGCCAGTATATACTTTGACATCTAAAGGAAAGGATGCAAAAGCAAACAACAATCCAGCTCCGAACTCATATAACCCAGAGAAAGCTGATAATATTCTGTCAGATAATGCTCCACGATACTCGTTTAGAATAAAAACTAATCCATTCAAACCAGATAACGTACCAGCCCCTAACAATTACAACCCTGATAAAGCTGACAAAGTACTGTTACGACACGCACCACAATACACTTTTAGGATAAAACCGGAAACATCAAACATTGTGGCTACTCCTGGTAATATATTATTAATTTATGGATTTACAGAATGCTTTAAGATGATTTTTTGATATATTTATATTATAAATTTATTTTTATTGTTTATTTTTATATTTTATTGTTTTTTTTAGCTCCAAATACCTACAATATACCGAATCTACAAAAAACACCATTGTATACGATTTCGGGTAGACATAAAGAACCGATCGATGAACGTATAAAAGTTCCTGCTCCTGGGGCGTATAATCCAGAAAAGGGATACAAATTTGTTTTGACATACTCCCCTCAATATACTTTCGGAGTTAAAATTCAAACTGATAAATATGCCGATACACCAGGTAAGAAACATTAATAAGTACCTATTTGAGATTTTTGTAAAATAGAAATTGTTAAATTGGTTTTATATCATTTCAATAAACATATTTTTAATTTTATATTGATTCAAAAAATAATTTGCACAAGATTTTCATGTGGCAAATGTGAAAGTTAAGTGCATAATTTTTTTCACAAAAAAAATTAAATATTTACAATGCTATAAGCTTCATTTTCTCGAAACCATCTTAAGTAACAGCTGCCCTCTTGCTTACTATGCACGCACTCACCCACACACGCACACACACATCACACATGATTTATGATGAAATTTACTATTCACAAAAAAAGCTAATAATATATTTTATTTAATATTTATTCAAAGTTGCTCGGAAGCAATCGGTTTTGCTTCAGCTGTCCACAAGATAGATAAACTACATTTTGTAACATTTTTGTTTTGAAAAGAGCTGAGTTTCTTGCCAGCAGAATCAGCTTTTCGAACCGGTTGTAGGTTCTCGACTTGTCATTAGAGCGACGAGTTGGCCTACGTGAAATAAATAATTTTGAATTAGAATTTTAAGTTGGAAGGTGAAGAATATTTTTTACTTGTTCTTACAGCTCCGAACAGCTACCGTATCCCATCCGTCCTGGACGCACCTGTGTACACGATGTCCGGCCGTCATAAGATGCCGCTCGACGATCGAGCAAAGGTTCCCGCGCCTGGCACTTACTCACCAGAGAAGGTACAATCTAAGATCATAAAAAAATTTGCAATCTGTTTAGCCTTTTACGTAACGTAATTATCATACAGTGTTAGAATGATCCAGCATAGCTATACAAAAGCTAAATTAAAAGTTTGACTAAAGAACCGGAACTACGAGTATAAGGCTGTGGAAGCATAAACTCCTTATGAAATCTTTTGTGTCTATAATAATTTATTAAAAGAAGTAAAAAATCTGCTTTTTTTCAATAGCAAGACAATATAATTTAGTACCTTGATAAGAAGCGTATTGCTTACCATTTGAATTTGAAGAATAATTTTGTTGCTATTAATACACCTCATGGTAATTTTCCTGGACGATATCAAAAATAATTACTCGTGTACCACACTAAAGTCACTCAGTTTTTACCATTTAATATTATGTTTGATGCAATTAATTCTTATTTTTACGTTTTAGGTGCAGATCAATAGAACTCCACAAATAACATTCGGAATAAAACATTCTCCATTATTAGGTCAACTGAAGCCGATTGAGCCACTTCGTCCTGTCGACAGAGAACAATCGCAAAGAGTTACAAAACAAATGGCGCCCTTGAGAAATGAGATCGATAATAATCGGCAAAATGACGTTGTTGTGACAAGACATAACGGAGATATAAATGTGAATGAAACATTTGACACAAATTCACGACGAGCCGAGTCATTCGATTCAAATATTGATGGCCAAGATATGCGCACACATGTCACACAAGTGAGAACGCAGAATGAAGTTAGAAGCAATACGGCTACACTTGATCCAATACAGGAGATGCTTACTCAAGAAATCGTATGGGTGCCAGAAACATCGGAACGCCGTGGTTCATATACGATTGAAAAATCAGATGGAAACGGATTTATCGAACGATATGAAAATAACGAAGTAATTCCAGTCGATAATGGAGCTATTCGAGTCTCAGGTAGCGGGGAGAGAGGTGCTTCCTCTACCGAGGAGCGTAGTAGTGAAGTTATTCGCAAGGACGGTTATGTCCAGAATGTTGATAGAAGAGTAAACAACTCTCAGGCGCATGAAAACAAGCAAAAGGCAACTGAGGAAGTTCGTGTTGGAACTGATGTTCAGCACTTACCTAATGGTGGAATAGCTAAAACAACTACTACTACAACAATCAAAAAAGTTGGAACTGCCGCTAAAACTGGAAACGTCGCTACATCAGTCACTCGCACCAATACTGCTATAAATTCACGCGATATTGGCGTCAACTAATTTGAACTATATTTTACAATATAATTTTATTAACAAATTCAAAAGATTAATAAGGCTTGATTAATTGAACGGCTCTGGGATGCGAAGTCTAAATAATTAGGATTCCTTATTTTAATAACTTTATTAAATAGCTAAGTTAAGCTTGATTTGTAACATAGGTAATATTGCCAATTTTCATCTTGAGACGTTATAATGATTATTCAAAAAGTTATGTTTGTAATTTACATATTCTACATTATTTATTATTGTAATTATGAATTTATATTTTTATTTTCTAAATTAATGTTATTTAACAGTACTAATGTACGGTAATTTAAACATTAAACTCTCTATTTTGTTTGCCACGTCGGGTTTTATTTCGACCATATTTAAGAATGTCGCGCATGGGCATAAATGATATAAGATCGTCTTTGATGTTACGTCACGTTCATGTCAATAGCTACAATCACACCAATACTCACACGCATAATATTCCGAGCGCAAATGGGCACATGTTCTCTAATTAGTATTTTTTTTGCATTTTGCCTGTGTGTGTTAAATTAAATATGAATACATATAATATATTATGCCGAGCGCAAGTTGCTTGTAGGAAAACTTTATAGGCGTCTTTAAGCGTTGTAAAAATGATCGTTAATCTTGCCCCCACCAAGAAACAAGCAAAAAGACAAAGCTCAAAATCAAAGACAAAGCTAAATATTAAAAAAGAACTACCTATAAGTTAGTATTCGTATCTTCCTGGTTATTTATCTTCTGCAAAATAAAATACTATGTTTTGGTGATCTTTAAAATACTATGTTTTGGTGATCTTTACGTATACTTTGACCAACTGATGTGTAACTGTACTTAGCTGTACCTACCAACATATTTATCTAATACAGTTAGCTTTGTTAGCGCAGCTACATAAAATACCACATTCAAAACCTCACCCTTCCAAAGGCTTATCAATTGTACTAAGCTAACATTGAAACAGTACAGAGATGTTTGTCAAAAGTAAACATAAAAAAAACAGTTGCATTGATTGTCTTTTTATCAGCATCCCGGTACTTGTTGTGACAGTGTAGATTAAAATGCTATTTCTATCAGAAAGTATGAAATATGGAAGCCCTACAAAATACTTTTCTTCAATTATTATTTTTATCATCAAAATCGTTTGATGGCTTAACTATTAGAGAGCTGGTAGCAACATTTGCAGGTATTTCATTATGCCAGACAAGTGACATTTAGCCATTCATTTTATAATAAGTCTATGCATGTAGCCAATTAATTAATATGTTAATTAGTGCACCAGACTTTTAAATTATTTTATTATACTTACTTATTTACATAATAATACTCTTGCATCAATAATATTATTGAAGAAGCAAACGGTAAGGCTGCGTACTATATAATTTTTTTCTACGTTGTTTAAAGCTGTGGATATTTCATCTTCTTCTAATCTAAATATATAAAAGGCAAAGGTGACTGACTGACTGACTGACTGACTGACTAATCTATCAACGCACAGTTCTAACCACTGGACCGATCGAGCTGAAATTTGGTATACAGGTAGCTGTTAAGACGTAGACATCCGCTAAGAAAGGATTTTGGAAAATTGCAACCCCAAGAGGGTTAAATAGGGGGTTGAAAAATCGAACCTAACGTGAGCGAAGCCGCGGGTTAAAGCTAGTTTGTTAATAATAATGCAGCAATATGAGAGGTACCCATGAGAGGACTTGTTTAGTGGTTTACACTGCCGTACCCCTTCCTAGCTTACCATAAGGTGAGATCGCAGTCAAGGACTATCTAGTCATCGAATGAAAAAAAGGGGTATGGGTTGCATCTACACTGCCATACCTCTTCCTAGCTAGCCCGCTACCATCTTAGACTACATCGTCACTAACTGTCAAGTGACGTCGCAATCAGGGACTGTCTTGTCATCGAATAAAGACAAACATTTCTGTCACCAACTCCCTAACTATAACAATGTATTGCTTATCACCATTCTGATAGTTTTCTGGTGACAACGTTCTGCGAAACTGCGTGGGCGGGCAATGTATGTAGTTAGTTCACTGCCCACTTATCCAATGGTCATGCTGCTGCGACTTCCGCTTCATACAAAACTGTACTCAATTTATCACACAATAACATCCGGCTCCCTGATTAAAACATTGAAACTTTACAATAATATAATTATATTTTAATTAGGTAAGGATCCTAAAAATAATGTGTTTTATAAGCAACTAGAGCTCTTGCCCGCGACTTCGTCCGCGTAGAGTTCAATCAATGATAAAGAACCTTTTTTTATTGATTAAGCTTTGTATTTTTTTTTTGTAATTATTTGTACTTTTATACAAAGCGGCCCCTCCGAAGCTAAATTAATAAAGCGCCACTTTCTGACGTCACAAAGGCCCGATCGATAAAATATACTGTTGATTAAAAACAAAACACAACGTCAGCATTTAGGAGAACTAATTACTTACTAGTAGTATTAATTAATTATTATTACAGCAACAAAGTTAGTAGCAAGTAACTACATTCGGAGTTCCGTTGTGTTGGTGCGCTCTGAACTTTTCTAGAACGCACCAATATTTTTTTATTAGTAACAAACACTTTCGCTTTTAGTAAGGATAGGCCTTTTTTGGTTTCTAGGTCTTTAACTATACCCCAAAAAATCTCGTCAACCCGTTCTCGTTGCACCGCTGCAGCGTGATTGAAGGACAAACCAACAAAAAACATAAAGTTAAGAAGCTACATTATGGACTGAATTAGGTTAAAGATTAATGCGGCTGTGCTGCACAGTCCTTCATATTCAAATATTCTAGGGAAATTCCTGAAATCAACTTATAGCGGTGATGATTACATTTAGCTAAGCGACGTGAATATAAATTCAAATGAAATTCAGCTTTTACCTTTAACTTTGTTCTCTTGTTTTCCCCATATAAAAAGCTTATGTTAATAAAAAAAAATAGGTAGAGCCGCGGCTCCCTTGCTGCGTGATTGTAGGAAAAACCAACTTACGCATTTATGAGATAGTATGCATTGCACTCGTACTGTGTCTAATGAAAATGTTCGGATTAAAATTTAAAATTGTTTTTATAAAAATCGACACTGCAGCGCACACACGACACACGTTTATCGCGTTTCGTCGCTTCGCAATCTCTTTACCAGTGTATCTCTGGCCTTAATCTGCAATAGGTATGCAGTTAATTTAAAATAATGTACCTAACACCAACGCAGCAACGTTTAAAGTAGTATTAATGCAATATTGTGTTGACATGTAGACGACCTTATGTTATGGTTCTGTACTGGCCCCAGTACAGAACCATAGGTGCAAGAAGAATTCTGACTTAACAAGTTTTGTTTAATAAAAGGTCAGTACAGTGACGGCCGGCGTCACCCTGGTTGACTGAATGACGTCATTCGCCCTAGCCCCACCCCCTGCTCCGCATATCACCCTATAAACGAAATGAACATTTATCCTACGTAAAGTATGTTATCGACGTTGCGCAGAAATTAGACATTAACTTGTTTGTAGGAATTAGGATCACCGCGGGAGCGAAGTCACTGGTAAAAGCTAGTTTATTATATTTTTGATCGACGAGGAAAAATTCTTGTTTAAAGGAATGAGTCACACAATAAAATCAACGCTCGCTAGAGTTGTTTTAGATCATGTTACTATTTCCCTCTCGAATTTCCATTTTAAAAATATATTTTTCTTTAATAAAACCATATTACGACTACATGACAATTGTTTATTTTAAACGCTACTTAAAGGTTTCTCAGGAATTAATTTCATTATCGAACTAATTTTGATGTTTACCAAGTCATTTTGCCACAAAAAATATTGTATCGTAATAAATTCCAACAAGGGTTATATGTAATCGCGTTTTTATTTTATACCATAGTAAGTACAATTTGACATAATATTTCTAATAAAAAAATCTAATCGTCAGTTAAACTTGTCTAAAGTTTTTGTAGTAAGAGCGATTGATTACCTATTTATTATATCTATCTATCTATATATCTATCTGCGCGGGCTCTTGGTATATTCAATATCATTGAAGATATAAGGTAAATTCATGCAATAAAACAGTTCACTTCTCAAGGCTCTAACTAGCAAATACAAATAATAAAAACCCCTACAATCTCTGTAAGAAGTTATCACGCTGTTTTCCTCCATTATCTTTGATATAAACACCCGTGTACAAATTGAGAGAACAGTAAATATTTATGTATCTGAGTGTATGTTGCGTTTAGTTTATTGTCAGTCATAAATCGCCTGCTGAAAGTTAGAGCAAGGCCGTTAAATTACTATAGACACAAGTCGTAACATAAACTACATAATATTGATCTTGTTGGTTGCTTTAATGGATCTAGCCATTATCTACTGTTGTATAAACCAACGGTTTATGGTTTAGGTACTAGCTGGTGTCCGCAATTACGTAAGTGAGGATTGAAAATATTTGAAAATCCCTTAGAACTTAGGCCTTGATTTTACGTAATGGAAAGTATTTTCAACATGCAAGCTGTGTTTGGACGGCGGCGTCTTAGTTTGAGGGAGTTCTACTCGATTAAAATATTTTAATTTTATATTATATTTTTTATTTTTTACGTATAATTATTATTAATTGCGAATTTGAATAATTTATGTTCATTAATTTAGAAGTTAAAAAACTCTGATACAAACTCAGGCAGGTGGATAGGTGCAAATTCATCAAGGCAGACTCTCACTATAATACAGTGCAAATCTGCTTTTATATGTATAATAAACAGAACTCACACAAATAGCCTCAATAGCCCAAAGGTTATTAAAGGAGCTGAAAACTGTTAAGTCGCAGGTTAAATTATTCCTATACGTTGCACTATTGTCGTACCCACTCCTAACACAAGCTTTACTCTTATTTGTAGGGGACAGGAGAACATTAAAGGTTCAGCTAGGCTAATATTCTTAAAAAAACAGGCAAGTGTGAGTTGAACACGCACACGAAGGGTTCCGTACCATCGTAACAGCGATTGTTAAGGTCGAGCAAAAAAAACCGAAAAAATCACGTTTTTGTATCGGGATACAACCCTCTTTTATTTCACTTTATAGGTATTTATTTATTGTTATAGCGGCATCAGAAATACACATTATCTAAAAATTTCAACTCTCTCAACCTATTACGGATCATGAGATACATCCCGCTGACAGACAGACGGACGGACGGATGGACGGACAGCCTAGGCTTAGTAATAGGCACCTTTTGAGAACGGAACCTTAAAAAAGAAAACACCTCGGTTCGTTCGGTCAATGAAGTAAGCCATTTTAAGGCCGCTGCATACATAACGTGCACGGGACGGGACGGGACGTGGACGGGACGGGACGTGGAGTTTTGGAAACATCGTTTCATAGAAAATGTAAGCGACTGTGCATACGTCACGGAGCACGGACGGGACGGGAACGTGCCACGCGCGGAACGGGAAAAATATCGTCGGCGACGATGTTTAGCACGTCCCGTCCCGTACGTGCCCCGTCCCGTGCGTGATTCCGCTGCGTATGCACAGTCGCCCCGTTCGCTCCGGAGAGCTAAAGCTCGATGCATACGTAACGTGCACGGGACGTGGACGGGACGTGGCCCGGACGTGGTTAGTAAACACGGACGGGAATTTTTAATGCATACGCAACGTGGCAATAACTCAGAACTAACGTGCTAGTGATGTGAACAAGGAAAGATGGATTTTTCTAAGATTGTAGCGAGCTAACTTGGAAGGGGTATAGCAGTGTAAATACAACCCATACCCCTAATCGGTTTTTACACGCCATCGTGTCGAAACGTTAAATCGCTTGGCGGCACGTCTTTGACGGTAGGGTGGTAACTAGCCACGGCCAAAGCCTCCCACCAGGCCAGACCAGAGACAATTTAGAAATTATAAATTCCTAAATTGCCCCCGCCGGGAATCGAACCCGAGACCTCTCAGTTATAAGACCACAGCGCTCACCACTGCGCCAGGGAGGTCGTCAAAGGTTGATACTATATACCTATTGATTTGAGCATAAAAAGTTCAACTGTAATTATTATTACATATTAAAATATAAGTAGAGATACCAATGCAATAAATTAATAAAATAAATCTGACCGTTTTCAGTGAGTGATAGTTCGACTGCAATTTTACGCCACAGATAATTTTTATATTTGGTGTCTAAATACTTTCAATGATCGTACACACTCAATTAGTTTTTCCATTCGTCCATTTTTGCTTCGTAGGTAAATACACAAACATCACTACTTAGCTCTCCGGAGCGAACGGGGCGACTGTGCATACGCAGCGGAATCACGCACGGGACGGGGCACGTACGGGACGGGACGTGCTAAACATCGTCGCCGACGATATTTTTCCCGTTCCGCGCGTGGCACGTTCCCGTCCCGTCCGTGCTCCGTGACGTATGCACAGTCGCTTACATTTTCTATGAAACGATGTTTCCAAAACTCCACGTCCCGTCCCGTCCACGTCCCGTCCCGTCCCGTGCACGTTATGTATGCAGCGGCCTTAAGTAGTGATGTTTGTGTATTTACCTACGAAGCAAAAATGGACGAATGGAAAAACTAATTGAGTGTGTACGATCATTGAAAGTATTTAGACACCAAATATAAAAATTATCTGTGGCGTAAAATTGCAGTCGAACTATCACTCACTGAAAACGGTCAGATTTATTTTATTAATTTATTGCATTGGTATCTCTACTTATATTTTAATATGTAATAATAATTACAGTTGAACTTTTTATGCTCAAATCAATAGGTATATAGTATCAACCTTTGACGACCTCCCTGGCGCAGTGGTGAGCGCTGTGGTCTTATAACTGAGAGGTCTCGGGTTCGATTCCCGGCGGGGGCAATTTAGGAATTTATAATTTCTAAATTGTCTCTGGTCTGGCCTGGTGGGAGGCTTTGGCCGTGGCTAGTTACCACCCTACCGTCAAAGACGTGCCGCCAAGCGATTTAACGTTTCGACACGATGGCGTGTAGAAACCGATTAGGGGTATGGGTTGTATTTACACTGCTATACCCCTTCCAAGTTAGCTCGCTACAATCTTAGAAAAATCCATCTTTCCTTGTTCACATCACTAGCACGTTAGTTCTGAGTTATTGCCACGTTGCGTATGCATTAAAAATTCCCGTCCGTGTTTACTAACCACGTCCGGGCCACGTCCTGTCCACGTCCCGTGCACGTTACGTATGCAGCGAGCTTTAGACCGTGCCGCTAACATGCCCTTGCTCTGGAATAAGCTTGACAATTTGCCCGGCTGTGGATCGACCCTGCCCTTATTACTCAAAGGGATAGATGCAGAACTCAGAAGGCTAATTCAATCAACTTCTATTTACGCTAATAGAGCGCTACATTAACGGCACGTAAAACATTTTGTAGCTTAATTAAATTGTTGGACCAATGAATTTACTTCCCCACGGGGAATACAGTGTACGGCCGGCCTCATGCCGTGAGTGCAAATGAATTAATGTGCTATCCATATAGTGTGTAATTGTTGTTTTATTTGATTACCAGCTCTTAGCCGTGACTTCGTCCGCGTTGATTAGGGTTCTTAACCCTGGCATGGTGAATACTCCGCCAAGTGTAATCCACGCTACTGCCAGGGACAAAGACATGTTTTAGTGGGTACAAGCTCCACATAACCCCTCCGCTTCCCCTGATGGAGGGGTATGCGTTAGGCATTTCGTGTCTATAAAGAAAAAGTTCTTAACCCCCGACACAAAAACGTCGGGCATCATCTATCTGTGGCATCGTAGCTCCCGAATGGATGAACCGATTTTGATTTTTTTTGTTTGAAAGGTGAAGGTAAGTCGGGAGTGTTCTTAGCTATGTTTGATGAAAATAGGTCCAAGATGGCCGCCGCCACAAAATGGCGTATTACATACATATTTTTATTTTAACGATTACTAACTAGCGATTAGGATATTGTAACATGTCGGGGGTGTCTCAAATTTTTAAATTTTAAATTTGCACTTGTTAGAAATCCAGTGAATATAATCTTTGAAAGAAGCCCATATCCGTTACCAAGATGGACGATATTCAACATCGATTTAGTGGTTGCACTGTAAAACGGTAACAAACAGGTAGATAGATATACATCTATCACAGTGGCTATCATTATAGTAGCAAATTAAAGCTGTCAAACACGGAATATGTAGCTGGGAACAGTCAGCTATTTTTCTGTTCTCAACTGGCCACTATATGTGGTCACTGGAAAGATGTCAAAAATAGAGGATGCAGACCCAGATGATGATTTACTAAAAGAATTTAGTAAGCTACGTTAGCTGAGGGCTTTCTAGGCTGTGACACGCGACCGGTCAAGGTTCCCTGCAATATTCTAGCGCGGCGTGTCAATTGTCTAGACTAATTCGTGGAAGTAATGGCAATGTGCTAAACACCTACATGTCTGATTTATTTGCTGTGGTGGCATGTTCGTCTAATTAAATTAAAATAACGAGAATCCGATGAAGTCTAAGCGCTAAAAAACTATCAAGGGACATTACATGCAACGCGTTAACTAGCCTGTCAGAAGGCAGACTTTATTTTTTGCGCAAAGAATCAGCCTAGCTATAAAATACTAGTCAACACCCCATGAAAATTCTCTAGGGTTTAGAGATTAATTCGTGTTCAAACAGACAGCTTAAGTTTTTAAAAATAGTTTTATTGTATTCTGAAGGCTGATTCTGTATAAGCTGCATCAATCGTTGCTACACACTTAGCTGTGGTGATTGGCTGAATGTATCGCGTTCTTTCTGCAACAATGCATTTTAGCCAATAGCGATTGAATATCGGTAAATCAGAGGCGATAGGAATCGCCACACTGCAGCAATCATTTTTAGAGAATTAGAGAATCGCACAGCTAATCTATTTGAATTTTTACTTGGTATAACGTACTTCGTTTTTCAATGATTCGCTTGTTTTTAAGAAGTTTAATACGTAGTTTACTTATTTAAAATTTTCTTTTAAGTAGTTTTCACTTAATTCTTGAACAGCGACAAAATTCATTGGAAAATACGTAAACAGTGAACGTTGTGACATTTAAAACACCAACACGCAACAAGTCAAGGTTGAAACCTTTTTAACGCTCTGGGCGCAGCGATATACATTTTGTCCTTTTTGTGTAATTAAGTAGTTTCCAATGTACCTACCACATTTCTGACTTTCTGATTTACGTTGTTATTCTTGTCTATATTATCGACATAGGTCTTATCAAAAGAATGTGTCATAAAGACAAATATATGTATTTTGGCAGGCTATATACTATTCATAATAAGAAATAAGTGGTCATTGCGTTGAAGATAAAATTGAAAAATTGCTATGCTCAATTAGATCATTTATGTGGTGTTAGACAGCAATTTTTAGACTCGTGGCTCAGATTGTGACAACATATCTGTACATTACAATATATTTTATATATCTACTAAAACTAAATCACTCGGTAGTAAAGTAACATTAAAAATCGGCCATTCATCGCCTGTTAGTCCATCATCAATACATCGCTTAGCGTGAGGAACGATCCATCCAACTCTGATCGTTTGTCGTAAATAACGTTACAACCACTTAGAAAGTTGTTAAATGTTACAATTTTGGAACCGGCTGCTACAAGCCTAAGCCAGCAATGATTTAGATCATCTGTCTTGGTTATTTGATAACAACTTTAAAGCCGGACGGTTCTAATTAGGACATAACCACTAACCAGACAGCTAAGTGCATTATCATGCACTTACGCTATTGTAATACTTACTTGTTTATTTGACCCAGTTTTAGATTAACGTATTTAGGGATATCCATTCTAATATTACAAGTGCGAATATAACTCTGTCCGTCTCTATAGTTACACCGTTGCATCGTGATTGAAGAACAAACCCACAAAATAATATAAATACTTTCGCATTTATAATATTGTGTCCGATTTCTAAAAGATCCTAGAGTAAATAAATAATTAATTGGTCTTTCTATATACTATACGAAAGGTGATCGTTTTCTCTATTGTTCTGTTTAGTTCATGTAATTTTATCATTTAAAGTAAATGGGATACAGATACTATATACAGTTATAAACATAATGTTTTTAATTTTCCTATACTTAAACTTAACACTGAAACACTATTCAATACTCATAACTGAGTATTTAAACTTTGTATTTTACACATTATAGAAGCAAATCTACGTCAATAAAACGTAGATTTTTGGAGACATCAATTCTCAAGATTTCTGTTCATAACTCAAAACTAAAAAACCCTAATTTTAGACTTTTGGCATTTTAATTATCAGACGACAGTTATACTATAATATCACACAAGATAGAATTCCGTTTAATACACAACACACTACATTGAGGCCCTAGTGTAATTTTTCACGTTTATTTTTCTGTTGTATGGGCGGAAAAGGGTTGAAAAAAATATGACCTTTCCTGTCGATATGACAGATTTGCTTAATAAACGTACCTAGTTAAACCATGAGAGTCGGAGTATAACTTAATAAGTTCACAAAACCTGCCACGTCCAACAAGGATTTCTTTACTGGAAATATGAATGTTGTAGTGATTTTATGGCCACTTCACGATAGGTTAAATGTGTACCGCGATTATATCAGTGCAGAGTATCATCGTCACGCTGATAGCGAAATACGTTTTATGATAACGCACACGTTATTTTCAACATTTGCGTGATGCATTTACGCAAATCCTACTAATATACATATATTTTTTATATTTTTAGCGAGCAAACGAGCATACTGGTCACCTGATGTTAAGTGATTACCGCCGCCCATGAACATTTGTAGCACTTGAGGTACATACCACTAATGCGTTGCCGGATTTAGTTATATTATACTTAAATGCGAAAGTTTGGATGTATGGATGGATGGATGGACAACGCAACGACTGAACCGATTTGGATGAAATTCACAGAGATAGATTATAGACTGGAATAACTTTTTACTTTTTATCTTGAAAAATAAGAGAGAGAAATTAAAAAACCTCAATCCACGTGTATGAAGTCGCGGGCATCAGCTAGTGTTATATAATATTTTTTTTAAAGAATATTAGGCAAGCTGAACTTGACTTGTATTCACCTCTCCCCTCCAAATAAGCGGAAAGCTTGTGTTAGGAGTGGGTACGACAATAATGCAACGGGTGGGGTTCAAACCTGCGATCTTTCAGTTTTCAGTCCGTAAAGGCTTCAGTTTAATTAATATTATATTATTTTATTATATATAGATTTGTTCGCACGCAGCAACGAAACACCGGATTGAAGTTTTTTTTTGCATGGGTGTAGTTGATGACTTGGAGAGTATTCTGTGCCATAGGGTACCTTTATCCCAGAAAAAACAGAAGGTACCCGCGGGATTTTTAAAAAACCTAACAATACATGGATGAAATTACGGGCAAAGCTGCATAACATTTTTTTTTTTACACAACATATCAAAAATGCTCAAGTCTAATTTGCAAGAAACAATAATTTGAAAATAAAAATTTAATGCGATTATTTTCATACCTCACAAACAGAGATTTATCAATAAATTTTTTAAAATCATTAGATTTTATCATTAAGTCAATTTAAGTAAGGAAGAAAGTAAAAAAAAAAGCAGTCTCTCTGAAAAAGACGGTAGGTACAATAATGATATTGTGCGATATCATATCGTAAATCAAACAAAAATCTACAGATTGTGAGTTTTGAGAGATGTGATATTAAGTTGTCTGTCTACTACTTTACATATAGTGTATTTATTTATGATTGCTAAAATATTGTTTCGATAAGAGTTTCTCTCACTTAATATAATATAAAATATTATATTACGAAACAATATAGCTTATTTGGACAGGAGAGCAGAATATTATTCAACTTTCGGTTGGCTATTATAAAAAAAAATAGTCTTGTATGAGTTTCTATTTGTCCTTCAAGTGATAGATATTATGCACAATTTATGTTGTAGAAAAATTAGAAATAATACTAAATTCTTATAACATAAAGTTAGAGAAAAAAAAAATCGCGCGATTTTTTTCGGGCGGTAAAAAAAATTGTACAAACACGCGGTGCCTAAATCGCTAGAGCGGATCTATATAAGATTGCAAGTGTTACAAAATTGTGAAAAAAAAAAACGCGCGGATTTTTTTCGCAGTGCAGGCTAGCTCTTACTCTCAGTCAACATAAATTCATTATTCTTGCTTTAAATATGCAGCAAAATGTTTTACTGGTCGTTAATGTAATGAGCAGTAACAGCGTAAATAAAAGTTGAATTTATACGGCTTCTGTCCGAACATAAGAATTTATTGCTAAAGAGTTTAGATTAAAATCGTGATACCTTTACTGTTCTTGTAAAGATGGAAATGAATAATAAGTAATAATTAATCATGTGGTAAATATGTAACAAGTTTTTCAAAATTTCTTTTTTAGCTGTTAGGTACTCACATACATATCCTATTAATATTATAAATGCGAAAGTTTGGATGGATGGATGGAAGGATGTTAGTTACTTAATCACGCTGCAACGACTGAACCGATTTGGCTGTTTGGCACAGAGATAAACTGTACTCTGGAATAACAACATAGGCGACTTTTTATCTCGGAAATCGACAATCAATGATGGAAAGCATTGATGAGGTCTAGGTTGGAGCGCGCTTGCCTAGAAAATGCCTATTCACACTTGTCTTAAAGGTACTCAGAATATACGTGGCCGGAAACACAGACGCTGGATGTGTGTTCCATACCTTAGCCGTTCGTTTCAGAAACGTAGAACTGAACTGAAACGTTTCATACGAGTAAGTTGAATTTCAACTACCTACGATAAAACCAAGATAAAACCTAACAATTGTCAACCATCTGCTATACTGGGATTTTATTTATTATCGTTGTTTTCGATGTCAATGTACAAGCTACAAGGCCGTACCACACGTTTTATATACAGGGTGGAAATTATAAGTCTATTCCAGTGATTATTTTTTCAAGAGATAACTCAAAAATTAATACCGCTATAAAAGTATAATGTCGCCTGACCGCGTAGTGACAAATGCGAGAGGTACCGCTCGCAATTGTCTAGGTACCAATTTTTTTCAAAGTTTTGTTATTGTTACGTTTTGAAAGTTTTTGTTAACTTTAAATTAGTTACCTATTTATTTTTGTTTGGTTACTGTTGTTAGCGTATCGTCTTCTACGGTGAGTAAAAAAGGAAAAGTTTTGCATAGCGCAGACTAGGTATTAATGACTTTTTTCAAGCGGAAAAAGATTAGAAATTGAAAATTACGCCTTTACACTTTCAAGATGTCATTGCCATGAAAAGCATTGTCAGAGAAGAAAAAGTTGTGGTTACAGTAAAAAATACAATTATTATTTTCTTGTTAACGCAACGGTACGGTATGACGTCATTTTGTGATTGTAGACGACGGCCAACTTGAGATGGAAAGTTAATATTGGAAACAAATCGCCCGAGCACACCTATCATTTCCACCCTGTATACAATAGATATAATACACAACAAAATAGTATCTCTCGAGATTGTCTCGTTCGACAATTGGAAACTTATTTATTGGAAACTATTTTTAGGAAACGTCTATGAGTAAGCAGTGACAACGCTTTTAACTGTAATACTCGTAGTAGCGACTTAAGGCCAAATTAGACGGTTCATTTTTCGAGATTTTTGCTTCATTTTCGAGGCTTCACCGATGTCGAAAATAAACCGTCTAAACACCGACCGTTCACGGTTCACAGCCGATTTTGCCTCCGCGACGAAAGGTTCTGAACAGATATTTTTTAATTACATAAAACCGGTATATTAAATAGAAGCAATGTAACTAAACTCCAAAATCGTGATTTAAAGAAAAAGGATATTAGCCAAGCTAAACTTGACTTATATTCTCCTCTCCCTTCCAAATAAGCGAAAAGCTTTTGCTAGGAGCTTTTGTGTGAAAGGTGGCGGAAAATTATTTTTATAATATTAAAATAGAGATTTTGAACAAAACCAAGATACGAGTAAGTATCGGAGATAAGGGACCAATCTACGTGTAGTCTTTTTTATTTCCATTTTATTTGAAGTGGATGAAGTTGCGGGCAGTCTGTACAAATATTTAAGTTACGTCTGTGTAAAGATGTGTCAGTGAAATGAAAAATTTTCTTTTTGTAATACAACAATAATATTCGTCCTTGTAAGTATTTAAAGGGGGATGGTAGCCTTGATAACGCCTCTCGGGGGTGGTGCTTTACGAGACTTTCGTCGTTCGTATTTTAACTCCAAACTACAATGAAAAGGCTCCTTTTGGAAAATTCAAATAGGTATTTACTTTATCATTCGCAATCAAAGATATTACTTACCTTTAACCTTTTTAATCAGTTTTGATGATCGAAACTAGAATCGATCGAACTTCTTTTTAAACCCCGCGACGCAAAAACCGTCGTTTTTCTATTTATGGGTTATGGGTTCTATACTAATATTTTCATATCAATAATGTATATTTTTAAGATACGTCATATCAAAGTATATCAAAGTTTTGTTTTGGTTAAAAATTAACAAATACGTGTTTCACTATTTTTGGAAATTTCACCTCCAAGTATAATTATAGGTACATAGGATCAAACTTAGGAATAAAAACTACATCTATGAATATTGCTGGTAAGAAAAATATTTTCATTTAGGTAGTCAAAATGCATTCATATGAAGTTATGGGCATCAGCTACCGTACTGTAACCATCCATTGAATTACCTACGTAGGAAAAATATTTCAGTATATGCTCCTTGTGTGTTATGACCTTTACTTATGTCTTAGAACGTGTTTATAACTACCAAAAGTTAGAAAATAATATTACGTAACCGCATGTGAGTGACCTTTGTAATGTTGTAATGGCACGCGAGTCGCGAGGTAACCATTTCGAATGCTAGTTATTTTTTGTAAGATTTGAGGTGCCTAGGTATTGGTTTGTAACGTAATTTATAGCTACCGTATGGCGCGTCGTAGATAACTATGCTAGATTGGTTTCTCGTTGTCTCGTTTCGTTGTATGGGTCTGATATGGTGTTATCTTGGTCTGCACTCAGGCCGGCGGGCAGCGGGCGCGCCGCGCCGCTGTCGCCAGCAGGGCTGCCAGTTTGGCTGTCAGATAAAAAAATCGTACGCACAAGAAAAAAAAATCGTACAATTGTCAGCAACACTGGCTAACTGATTAATATTAAGGATAATTATTTGTAGGAAAGTAGGATTAGAGTGATTATTGTTTAAAGCGCCATTTAGTGACGGTAGTCTTGTAACGTTTCATGACGGAAGTTTCGTAGCATTGGTATCATTATTCCCTCCCCACTCGTTCGGTCCATAAAAGGGAAGCGTACAGCGTGTATTGATTCATTCGTCATGCTGTGTCGAGTCAGTCGTCTGAAGTTAGTTGTCGCTCGTCATCTCTAATCAGTAGAGAGTTAGATTAGCGGTTGGTTAGAATTGTCGCGGTTATTATGTGTTAGCGAAATATTGAAATAGTAAAGATATACAACTTTAATGTATTGAAATATTACCTATAGATTTTGATGAGTGTAATTAATTGTTGATTAAATAATACTTTGATATCTTTGATAGTTACCCTCACGTTCAGATGGTGGTTTGTCTGACGTGTTGCGGTTAAATAGATTAGATGTGAGGACAGGGGCCGTTATAGGGGCGGTTGGAGACGGCTTTAGGTAGGGTTTCAGCGTTTTAAGAGATCAGATCTCTTAAGGCGTGATTAGTTTAGAGTTTTAAATCCCCATTTCTGGACTGTGTCCTACAGTTCAGAAGTGGGATAGACCTATGCTCACTACTAGCCTTGATAACCTCACACACAGCCGTTAGTTTTTGTCTTCTCGTTCGAGCGAATAACTTTTACTGTTCGATTCCCATCTGTGGTTTTGGGAGATTTGGAAAAAGGAAAACACTTCCCTTTTGATGTTCGGTTTTGACATTGAGCAGGAATACAGTGTTCTTGTTGAAACGAGTCGTTGACTCGTTTAGGTAAACGAGCGTGTGCCTGAAAAGAATCTTATTTAAATATTAGTTGTCGACTTTAAAGAAATTTACTTTTCTTATTTGAATCATTGAATCATTAGTTAAAGTCAGGTTAGACCAAGCTATCATACTTTGATCGATGTTTTGACTAAGCAAATTTGATTTGACTGACTGACATTAAACAGTTTGTTAATTTTTGGGATTTTGGTATACAACCACGATTACGTGGCAAGCGATGTAAAGTACATCGTAGACAGATATCACTTGTTTATTTTTACTTGACTCTTCTAGTTTCTTGACCTTATGGTTAAACTGAGTCGTCTATAGAATTGAACTACTGATCCGAAACATGGCGTTATACTGGACAACCCTGGTCCACTAATTTCGGGACAACCCTGGTCCTGTTATGCTTTGGACAACCCTGGTCCACTAATTTCAGGACAACCCTGGTCCTGTTAGGTTCTGGACAACCCTGGTCCAGTATTCATCTTTGGACAACCCTAGTCCTTAGATTCGACTTCAGGACAACCCTGGTCCTGTTAGGTTCTGGACAACCCTGGTCCAGTATGCATTTTAGGATAAGCCTGGTCCTGGTGCGGCCGGGTGTGCGGCCGGGTGTGCGGCCGGGTGTGCGGCCGGGTGTGCGGCCGGGTGTGCGGCCGGGTGTGCGGCCGGGTGTGCGGCCGGGTGTGCGGCCGGGTGTTCGGCCGGGTGTGCAGCCGGCAGCTGGGAGAATTGAAGTCTGCCGATATCGAGCGGCGGAGGTGCCCCGAGTGGATGTCGTGGCGCGCGCGCATGGTGGAGCGCGCGGCGGCGGGCGGAGCACGCGGGCGCGACTTGCCGCACACGGCGGCCGCGGTGCTGCCGGCGTGCGCGCACCTGCCGTGCCCCGCGCCCTTCCCCGCGCTGCTGGCGCGCGCCGCCGCCGTGTCGCCCGACGTGTCCGAGCTGTTCCTGGCCACGCTGTTCCTGGCGAACGCCGGCAACGTGGAGATCGTGGCGGGCCCGCCGCTGATGGTGGACTCGTTCGGCGTGCGGCTGCTGAGCGACGTCCGGCGCCTGTACGGCGCGCTCACGGCGCCCGAGTACGCCGAGGGAGCTGCGCGTAACGGGAGTGAGCATGACAGTAGGGTGACGGGTGGGGATTGAGCTGTCAAAATTTTCGATTGTCAGTTCACACCTTTAATATGGCACGTCGCCCGAGGTCGTACGACTCGATTTGGATGGCCGACTGTCAGCAACACTGGCTAACTGATTAATATTAAGGATAATTATTTGTAGGAAAGTAGGATTAGAGTGATTATTGTTTAAAGCGCCATTTAGTGACGGTAGTCTTGTAACGTTTCATGACGGAAGTTTCGTAGCATTGGTATCATTATTCCCTCCCCACTCGTTCGGTCCATAAAAGGGAAGCGTACAGCGTGTATTGATTCATTCGTCATGCTGTGTCGAGTCAGTCGTCTGAAGTTAGTTGTCGCTCGTCATCTCTAATCAGTAGAGAGTTAGATTAGCGGTTGGTTAGAATTGTCGCGGTTATTATGTGTTAGCGAAATATTGAAATAGTAAAGATATACAACTTTAATGTATTGAAATATTACCTATAGATTTTGATGAGTGTAATTAATTGTTGATTAAATAATACTTTGATATCTTTGATAGTTACCCTCACGTTCAGATGGTGGTTTGTCTGACGTGTTGCGGTTAAATAGATTAGATGTGAGGACAGGGGCCGTTATAGGGGCGGTTGGAGACGGCTTTAGGTAGGGTTTCAGCGTTTTAAGAGATCAGATCTCTTAAGGCGTGATTAGTTTAGAGTTTTAAATCCCCATTTCTGGACTGTGTCCTACACAATAATAATTTTCCTTTTATTATCAAAATAAAAACGAATCTTAGGTACCTATTTAAAACCATCTTCCAAAAAAGAGAAGGTTCTCAATTCGGCCGATAGTTTTTTTTCTATGTAGGTACTCGTCTTTCTTGTGTCCACCGATTGCTCCGGGATTTCTGGACCGATTCGCGTGATTTTTTAACCAACAGAGGAAACTTGCGAAATGATCCCATGACAATTTTTATTTTCAACTCCTCAAGTCTGTTGCTGCACCTAAACTTTGGAGATTTAGCAATTGTCGATAATGAATTGATATTGTACTGAGTACCAAGTACAGACTAAATCATAGAATTCTAGGTCCTAGCTCCTCAATCCTGATGCTGAAGGGCCCACCTAAACTAGGGGTAATAAGGTATTGTGGATTGTTTGTTGTGTACCACTAGGTACCAAGTATAGATTACATTGGTAGCGTAGCGTTAGAGAGAGTCATGTAAGTAATTTGGTTTTTTTAAGTTCTATGTCAATGGTGATCAAGAACTGATGATAACGACGATTCACCTGAAAATTGTCAAATGTATGTAACTAAATATCAAATAATCGTACGTTTTCTGTACGATTACGATGCCTATACCGTACGTATGTACGTAATTGTCAAAAATGGTACAAATACGACAATCGAAAATGAAAATGAAATCATATAAATGGCAGCCCTGGGACGCGAGTATATTGTATTCCATCGTATTCGTAGTTCGTACATTCCGTCGGAGTACACTTCGCGAACAGCCCGCGTTGTTGCCGCATTTGTACCACGCCGCGTTCCACTATAGTTGGAACTTTTACTGCGACCTAATTATACTTCGTACTTTCGTACGTGATTGGCACGCAATCCTCGAACTAGTGCCTGCTAATGTTAACAAAATGTGAAAATGAAATGATAATCTCAAGTTACTAGTTATATTTACAACGCATATGATTTTACTAAAAGTGACTCAAGTGTTTCCGAGTTTTTAAGTGTTTACATTCGACTGTGATTGATACAGGGATGTCACATTTTAAACCTCCACGCTTTGGATTTAAAGTTTGAAATAGACAAGGCAGTCTATCAAAATTTACCGTAATGGATAATGGAATAAGGGGTTTATGTTAAGTAATGCATGGACATCGCTACTTTTTATTGAATAATTATATTTTTGTTATTTAACAAAACAGACAAGATGAGTAACGGACCGAGTCAGCGACTTTTGACAGTTGCCGTTGGATATATAATTATGTGTTCTCAAATACTAGCAGGTTTGAATAATTTTGATTTTTGAATTTGTTTTGGTGAATTAACTGTTAATACCCTTCTCTTTCGCAGAATTATATTACTATAATAATTCTGCATATATTAACTAAACTCATAATGCACGATGTTCCGATAGCACTTATCAGTAGGTATATAATTCAAAGCCCTTTCAAATTTAATTTCATGCTTGCCTATATTAGGTACCTATAGGATATCTTAATGTAGTTCAATCTTTCTATATACATATCAAGGTAGGTATCTCTTATACGATGAAATTATATAGAATAGCAATAAACAGTCATTGTTATGAAAACCATATGGAAACTTGTTTAATGAGTAATATATTCATATGGAAAATGGTTACTTACATAACAGATACTATACCTACAGATGCTATAGACAATTTCAAAGAGCATCATCGATAAACACCTATTTACAATTTAAACAATAAAAAAAGCGGATTTAAATTTTCTATCATCTACAAAAAATTGGTAGAAGATTCAAAGGTAGAACCCAAGAGAAACTCGATGATTATGAAGATTAATATTAACAATAAAGATTTACCTCATCATCCATGTTGGAAAAATTAGGTATAATCAAAATCCATTATGGCAGAGTCATGGACTTTGTTTAGCGTAGCGCGTACTACAATACGAAAAATATTATATCTACCTGTACTTAACTAATAGCGTCTTCCAGATCCATTGTAAATAGGTAATATTTATCATAATAAAAATCTACGACTTGTGAACAAGTTGAAAGCTTTACGATATAAACGAACTTATTTTCCGTTTTAGAAAGGTTTTGTCTTTAATTGAAAGGGCTTTGACTATTTATACTTTATAATGAAGAATATTATGATGAATGCAATCCGCAAATACTTTTTATTGTTATAGTTGAAATGATAAAGAATTTGCAAACTAATTTTCCTTAATGCTTGCTGTAAAGTTGTTATGAATTTAACAATATAAGATCTTTAGTGGGACGCCAGCGGTTGTTACCGCTTTGTTAACCGGATATATATAGATATGCGAAAAGCTATGTAAGTATTAATTAATGATGCTATGCAAACGTGTGCTAACAATCTGTGCACAGATAACTAGAGCTGACTTTGAATTGTAACTAATATCTGCAATCGAAACCATTACTCTATTTCGAAGAATACTGCCCGATTAAGTACGTTTTTAAGTACCTCAGTTTTTATATTAAGCACCTCAGTATTATTGCTATGATTTCAGTCGAAATTTTTAAAGGAGTTCGTTATTTTTAGACTCTTCAAGATTGTGAGTTAAATATAGCAATTTGAAATATACCAATGTTATCACATCCATCGAAACTGTCATGCAGTATTAGGTTATTTATCGGCCCAAAATTATCTGTTTTGTTTACCCTTTCATCTTTGAAACCACTAGACGAAAAGGTAAACAAAACAGATTGTGATTACAAAATAGCTTATTAAGAATTATTTGAACATTAGCATAACACAACCCATACAATTTATGTTTTTAAAAGTTTCGCCCGTCTATCTGTATGTTCTGGGTAATCATAAAATATATCTAGAATTTAATTTAATCGTAGAAATACGTGAGGTCCCTGTTTAGAAGAAAACTGTTGATGTTAGGATATTATAAAGGCTAGTTAATAACTTTCTACATTTTAAAGGCCCAACCGTTACATCTCGAAAACGGACAGATATGCTTTTTATCCCGGAAACTTCAAGAATTTCCATAGAGTAATTAAAAAAACCTACAAACTTGGAAGATATAGTAATTAATATATCCAGAGTCAAAGCAAATTAATGGAAGGATGATCTAATTTGAAATAATTAAATTAACGCCTCATTAAGCAATAAATTGGGAAGTTATGAATATCAAATGGAGTTTCAATGTCTATTTATATTTATAGGATGCGAAATGTTTCAAAATACTTGTGTAGGTATAAGTGCAGTATGAGCAAAAAGGTAGATTCACGTTGAAATCCTTGTGTTAATATTTAAATACTTATAAGAGATTTATTGAATGAATGAGTCATGGTATTCGTAAGCGTCTGAGTCTGATTTTTCTCAATAGTTTCACGGTCCATACTCCGTTCACGGTGTCTCGATGAATCATCGTATAGGTTTTTTATGTTAACATTGTAGCTGTGGATATAGAAAGTCTCAGTGATACCTACAATACTTTGTAGCTTACTGTTTTGTATTTCCGGAAATGCAATGCTATATAATTTATAATTTAATATAGTTAGGTACCTATACTCAACTAGTTAAAAAAGATTCGGTAAGAAAATGAGGTATATACATACGTAGCTACGTACTTACTTACCAACTGCAAACTTCTAATTAATTTATACAGACGATAGGTAAGGAATTGTATTTAAAAGCTATCAACGTGAAGATTATTCCTACTTAGGAGATGATTGCAAAAAAAAACAATTGTTTGAATACATGTAAGAAAACCTTTATGTTCAACTGTTGAACTATGAATTATGATGCTAATGGTGGTTGGAAAAATAAGGCTCTTTGAGAGTTTACTTGACATGTAATGCTTAACTTAATCATATTGTAATTAATTTACACTAAAATTCTATAAATCATACACTTCAAACCTTTTTACAGCATCAAGCTATCCATTAAAGTTGGTATAATAGATAAGTACAACAGCTATAGTGACACATACAAAAATATTTCGTTTAATTAATTGAAAATCGATTGTAATAAAATTGTCCAACATATTAGAAGTTATCAGTTTAAAGTAGGTAGGTATCTATCTAATTGGTTTCCTAATCGATTATTATTTAACGTTAATAATATGAACGTTAATGGATTTTATGCATTTAAATTATAATAATTTATTAAGACAAAAATTAAAAAGTCAGAGAGAAAATATTATGACATTGCCAAATAAAAAATGAAAAATATCAGTATAGTTATATTGGCAAATTATACCATGTAATAAAAAACATATTGGCGATATTAGAAAATCATAACGCTCCGTAAATCCGTAATAGGTAATAAACTTGAGCTTTGTGTGTTAATATGGTTTTTCTAATTGATTGTAGGTTCAAAGACGCTCATTGTAAAAATTCACAATGCGAAATTCTCGCTGTAGGTGCCTACTATCGATTCACAAATATTATGCGCGAATTTGTAGTAATGAAGTAAATTAACTCTGAAGCACTCTTTGTCAGAGCGTACATTATACAAAGTAGGAAAGAAAGGCCTTGATAGATAATACTATAATATAAGGGGTATATGTGTGCATCGATGTGCAATAGAAAGAATCAAATTGATAGTTTTTATTTAATTGAAAAAAGGCGCTTACGCCTGGTGACAACCCTATGATTACCGATGCAATGATGTGACGAGTACAAACCAAGCGCCCGGTACGCTTTGTATGTTTTTAGATTTTGGGTTTGTGTTTGATTATTGTTGGTGAAAACTATGGTTTATTTATACGACATCTATGCTTAAGAATTCTATCACATGCACATAAATATCCTTTAGGGAGAGCACATTCGATCAAGCTTGCCGTCAAGTTTGCACGATGCTTAGGGATTCGAAAAAAAGGATATCGATACCTGAGTAGTATCGATACTTTTGGTTAGATAGGTTGTACCTAGAAAAGCTCCTGAAAGCTATACCACTCCATCGAGAGAAATGACGCTATAAATCTTAAAGAGATAAAAGTGTCGAGTTATTAGGAAAGTATCGTAAGGAAGCAGACTACAGTCTATAGGTATTCAGTTGAATAATTTCATTTTGGTGTATTGAAGTCGGTTAAATTTTTCTTAAATTATAGCTTGTTATAGTAATATTTTCTGCATAAGAAACTTGTAAATATTAGTGCGATGCCGCGTGTTTAAACGCAATAACTTGTACCAAATGTTTAACGACGGCATGATTATTTTTCATCGTGGCGTATAAATAAATTACAATTCTAAGTCCAACACACTTGTTCTGTTTTTGCTACTTAAGTACCTACTGGAGCCGAAGCGGTAACCGCCTGAAGGTCGTTTCCACGTATTTGTGTACGATTTTAGTAGGGTAGACTGGGTACGGTTGTAACAATTTCCCTTTGAACACCCACAGCATTGCCAATATTGCTATAAACAACTGTTATAGCACTTGATATGAAAGATTGGTTATTTTTCTTCAAATTAATATCAAAAACACATGCACAGGTGAAATAATTTAGCAGATATGAATAATTTTATTAAGTGCATGCGATTGTTACAATCGACCCCATACCAGGGGCGGTTGTAACAGTGATGGGGGACAGTTGTAACAAGCAGAAATAATACAGAGCTGAAGTATTTACACCGGCTTTATTATTTAAAAACGCTTACATGTACTTTAACTAGTATCACAATATATCAAGCACATTTTTAACAGTTGTTTAGGTAATTTTTTAGAGTAAAAATAAATTAACAAAAATAGATAATATTTCCACTACAACTACTTCGGTACTCAACCAAACGAACATAATCTCTAATTATTATATAAAACAAAACTAAATAATCAATAAAATCTAAGTTTAAAATGAAATCAACAATTAAATTTATTTTTCGTAGAACTTTATTTTTTACAGCTTGCCTCAAAGACGCCCCCAAGTTTTATTTCATCATAGGTGTTCTTGTACAATATCGCTTTCACCTCTCGAAGTCTTTCTTACGCGTTTCCTAGGCATCTGCAATGCAAAAATATAGTAAAACTAATGTTACAACCGTACCCATGAAAATCGTTACAACCGTACCCACCACCTATTTTGGCAATAAAACGGACACAGGCATGAGGCCTAATAACGTATATAAAAACGAACCAGCTCATTATAATCTCTAAAATACAACAATTGCATATATTAATACTCAAATATGAAAATTATATTAGTAGTCACGCTATATCGTAAAGAAATTCATCAAAAATACTTACTTTTGGTTGCCAAAACACAATAGGCCTTAGTTTAAACGTTATAAGTGCGCAGAGTGCGACGCAACACTTTGAATCATGTTGGCACTTAAAATCCGCGTGTTTCTCTCCTTGTACCCCTTCCTGCTTTGTTTATAGTTTCGGAAATATTTGAGTTGTTTCAACCGTACCCCGTTACAACCGTACCCAGTCTACCCTACCATTTCCATTCGGAATACAAATTACAAGGACAAAATTACTCGCTAGTTCTAAAATATCTAGGATAATATAAAATTCATAGTCATCAAAAACACCTCGAGTAAATACATCGATGAAATGTAAGAAAGAATACCTACCTACTAATACAGTACAAAATTTTCGTTCTTTTAAAGTTAGAATAACAAGTTGTATTAGTTGTATTTAGGTACATTTGAGTACCTTCATCTAACTATCAAGAGATCGGATATATTTACGATATATTTTTATACTAGCTTTTGCCCTCGGCTTCGCTCACGTTAAATTCGTTTTTTCAAACCCCCTATTTTACCCCTTTAAGGGTTGAATTTTCAAAAATCTTTTCTTAGGGTCATAATAGCTATCTGTCCAGTGGTTTGAGCTGTGCATCGATGGATCAGTCAGTCAGTCCATTAATTAGTCAATCAGTCGGTCAGTCACTTTTTCCTTTTATATATTTAGATATATTTTTTAAATCTAAACACCACTCAGCAACTTAAAAATTATCTAGCAAATAAATAAAGCATCGTCAAAATGAAATTAATGATCCGTAAAATTCAATGTCGCCGGCTCATAGGCATAATTTTCTCGTAGTTTCAAGGCGCAGCGTTAACGGCTAGACCACAACAATGACTTTAGCTATAATAGTGATACAAAATTTACTGCTAGGTACAAAATTTTGATCTATTATCATACACAGAAAATGCGAGTCTAACCGAAAATGATTGTACAATTTTTGCATAGACCCGCGTTTTAACTTTGAATCACGCCCCGAACATTTTCTTTTCTAATCTACTTACATCAAAAATAAATATATTTAGTAAGTACAGAATGCAATCTGCAGACAATAATAATAATTTATTTAAATAATTTTATGTTAAAAAAAAAATTAAGCAGCTGATCTTTTCTCAAAATTATTAATTTAATTTCATAATTGAAAAATCAAGAGATCACTTAAATTATTTATTATCTTATTTGCAAAATGAAAGAATTGAATAATAAGTAGAATTCCCGAATAATTCTGTTATCTCTGTACCGAGTAAGTGCTTTACAGTAAAGGAAGCGTTTCATTCTACATCATTTTTATTAGCAGGATGTACATTCTGATATCTTAACGGGAACATCCGGAGAAGTAATGTTTATTCACTTCTTACCAATTTGTAAATCAGCATTGATGTTTTACAACATTAAAGGCTTATTTTTGTTAGAATCATAAATTATTCACTTTACAACCACCATTGGTTTGTTGGTCTGTCCTTCAATCACGCTGCAACAGAGCTACGGATCGACGTATTTTTTTGCATGGGTATAGTTGAGGACCTGTAGAGTGACATAGGCTAGTTTTTATCCCGGAAAATTAAAGAGTTCCCGCGGGATTTTAAAAACTAAATCCACGTGGACGAGTTCGCGGACATCAGCTAGTTTGTCCATAAAATTAGATAAAAATGCAATACAATCTTAAGAGTCTGTATGGTTAAATTCTCAAAGAATACAATAAAAATTATTGATTAAAGCCACGGGGTTCCAATCATATAATGGGTTCTTTTTCTATGACTTGCTACATACTTTTCTTTTTCGATGTCAATTTGTTATCATCGAGCGTCAGAGACGTTTATTTTCCATCTAGTGCTCGGATTAATTTTCCAGATGACGGCCACACCTTTGTCACACCCGAACGCCGACTAATTAATACTGTTTTCAATAGGAACTTGGTCACAGTATTACGTCTCATGTTACATTTACCATTAGCATGATAAGCTCGTCTGCTCGTCTGTTACATTACTCCTCTGCTTAATGATATTTATTCACCCCATTGATTGGCACGTTGAAACACTAAACTAACTCTTGTCAAGGTTGCACAGTGTTTGTCTTCCCTACATGATTAACTACTCTGTATAGATGACGTTACATGAACGTTGACAAATTGGCTGCGGGAAATTTTCCGTGAAAGGTTCATTTTCTTTTCATTTTAGAAACGTAGGTGCGGTCGAATTATTGAGTGAACACAGGACATTACTGGTTATATGTTTGTAAACTAATCAGTCAAGAACTCGCTATATGGAACATGTAGGCGCAATGTATACATGCGAAAACGTAACTACATATTTCAGTGCGTTTTAAAGATATCATTCCCAATTCTTTTGTATAGCACAAAATCTTTATAGTTAAGAAGATATGAAAAATGGTTTCTTCATTGGTTTCAGATAAAGAAATACAGGGCCCAATTATTTTACCAAATAAAAGTGACGTTATTCTAAGGAGTGGGCAAAATTTTACAATATTTTGTAAATCAAGTACGCCGGTACAAATAAAACAACAACACATTCCAGAGAATGATATAGGACCTTTCTATAAGGAACATAGAAACTTAACGAGTTCAGATGATGATATATTCAATGAATTTGAGACAGCGCTCGATTTATACAATGTGGATAGGTACGCAATCGGATACTACGCTTGCTATGATAGTACTGTCAATGAGACTAGCGTCCTTAATAACTTACAGAAAGAACCTAACAACACTGAACATGTTTCATATATTTACATCTACGTTGATGGTGAGATATAGAAGCGTATATATGTTATTATTGTTTGATATAAATTCGTTGGCTCCATTGATTCATATATTGTATTGTGTAACTTATAGATACGGGTAAATTATTTGCACCTATGAGAGAAATGGTCATAGCCACAGCTGGGTCCACGGTCGTAATTGAATGTAGACCTACTACGCCAGATGTAAACGTTACTCTGTTAGGGGTATGTATATACGATAATTGTTAGTTATATTATCCTCGACAAATTTCTTTCATCAATCAATTTTTAGATGAGAAAAATAATCGCTTAATTTAATTTCGTGCCAGAGATAAAATACATATAAAAAAGTTGCAAAATTGCTATTGTGTATGCATGATTCATAGTAACTTGTTTTTAATTTATCTAATAATATCTAACATTAAATAAGATTTATATTAAATAGGGCGCTATTAAGTGTAAATTAAAAAAAAGTCTATTAAAGCAATCAAGCACTTCAGAACTATTATCAAAAGTAACTTGCATGAGAAGATTGGCATTGTATTATTCAGAGCTTACAAAGTAATACTAATGCTTGATGCTGCAAGAAAGACACTAAAGCATGAAGATACCCTCAAGTTATTAATTGCTTTAGATAATTTGATAACAGCATTCTTAATATTCAGGACTTTCCAGACAGTGATTATCAACACTATAGTTTTAGCCCTAAAATTGGGTTCACCTTCAGTAGCGATGCCCTCTTGGATATACCAATAACAGGTTTCTTCTGTAACTTTGTGAGAAAAAAACAAAATGATACGATCGAAGTTTATGTGCAAAAACGTAGGTGATCACATGATGTGTAAATTTATCATAAAGTACTATATTCACCGCAATTATTGATTGATTTCATTGATGGAGGAATGTTATATATTCTATATCAAGTAATTGTCCCTATTAATTACTCTAGTTTTATTTTGTGGTGCATGTAGTATTCAGTGTTTTTCAGTTTTATCAAATGGATACTATTCATTTATTTTAGAATATTTTATAAAATATACCTAAGTATATACATATTTATTTATGTAACAGACGATAAAATAAAATTGAGAAACACGATGACGAGGTATTTATATTCGTACTAACAAGACATTATTTATTTGGTAATACGATAATGGCTGCAGAGTAACAACAAGAAAACAGAATATAAAAAGTATTCTCCAAAGATTGGATTTTTAGTGACACTACGTAGGCAACGCTTATTCAAATGCCATGGACATCGAGGACATATACATAATAATAATACAAAGGAAATAAGTAGTAAGTAGATAGTGCTGAAATCTTGATGTCACATAACGAGGTAGCGTGGTGTGATGGTTTCATTCAGTATTCAAATAATTTAATCAATCACTTTAGTCGGCTTGCTGCTTGTACTATCTACCTTTCCTTCTTACTTGGTGTGTTGCTCTGCGTGATCTTTGGATGCACATTTACGTTATGTAACTTATTTACTAACATTGTACAATACTAATACCTTTTTGTTAATATTGTAGATATTATTATAATTATTTATATTTGATTGAATATTTTTAACATGAAAATATTGTTTTTGACCCGTTTCGCACTGATGATAATAATATAGCTGAGCAATATTATCTAAATCCAAGAGCAATGGATAATTTGAATGCCGTTCATAGAATCGTTTATCTTAACACGTGTCAAGTAAACGCGGCATCTGGCTGTTGGAATGCAAAAATACATAACATAAAAAGGCTACTAAAGTAATTTAAATGCGAAATGTGAATGATTGTCGCTATATTGACGTATAGTTATATACTTGTTTAACATAGGTACAAAGTGACTGGGTATGTAGGTACAGTGCGGAATGGGTTTTAAATTTATGATAATTTATGATTTTGTTTTGGGTTCCGTACAGTACATGAAAATTTCTTTTTCACTGGTGTTTTGTACCTACTTATAAAAAAATTTGCTATATTTTGGAAGAATTGATATCTGAATAGATAAGTTACATGGTATTTTAATTGTTTTGGATGTCTTTGATATTATAGCCATTTCATCTTAACTACAGGTCTATTATTTAGATGCTAATTCTTAAAATCCTTTTCTTTTATGTGTAATATGTTTATTTTTGTAATTGAAATTTCTTTGTTTCTGTTTATATTTTGCGTTTTTCCGCAGTACAATTTTCTTACTGTTTGAATTATTATTGTATTGTAAAATGATACCTATGCTGTATGGACGTAAATAAATGTTTGTGTCACATATGTGTACGGAACCCTTTAGTATTTTATATTTTTATTATTTTTCACGTTGTTGTTTTTGTGAGTCATTAGAATTGAAAACTTATTGAATTACTGCACGAAATGTCGGTTAGCCAAATTGAACTCTATGTGAACTACGTAACCTATCTTCCTCATTTATATGTATAGTAAATAAACAATATAGGTATTATTATAGTATATTAACATACGATTACTTGGAACTTTAATCAGTTCTAAACTTCCAATCTTACATCCGTTGAACATCCGTTGTTTAAAAAGCATAGGCATAAAATGATGTAAGTTATATTAATTGATCAAATTAATCTTTCGAATGATCGTGCAGTAATTCATTTTAGAATTGTTAACTATGATAATACTAAAAAAATTATTAGTATTGTAATAAAAGAAAATAATCTCAATAGAAATTCCAAGTGAAAAAGTGAGATAAAGTTGGTAAGCGTTTTTATTAATATTTTTTCCGTTTTAGTATTTGAGGCCGAAACTCCGAAGCCAAACGTTTCAAGCCAATCAAAATATTTTCTGGAAGGTGAAACATTTTGGCTTAACTGCACCGTTGACTATGAATTGAACAATCCAGTTTTATTAAACTGGAGTTATCCACGAGAGTTCAAACAGGTTCAAGATTTAAATATAATATACTTACATTAAGTACCTATAAATACTATTTTAAGGTTTTTGATAACTCAAGGAAATATTTAATCATTCGCAACCTCTAAGTTTACAACGCATAATACTTGCTTATTACTAGTAATAAATGAATATATAATAGATACATGTTATTATCATTATGGAAGTCAAAAGATTGTATGTATTATATTTATTGTATAATTCCCACCTTTGCAGAGTCATGTGCATATTGATTCAAATGAAGATACACTGAAAACTTCAGGAATTTTATACAGAAACTTAACGATATTTAATGCTAACGCTGAAAATGATGGTGATTATACATGCACATCTAGTAGTGTGGGTCATGAACAAAAGACCGTTACAAAAATATTCAAAGGTAAAAAATAACAGTGAATATATTTTTTCTTAACAACAGAATAAGACTACATAATTAAATCTAAATTTAAAACAAAATCTTAAATATCAAAAATTAAAAGCTAAGAATAAAAGTTACCTTGGCCCTCAATCCTGATGCTGCAGGGGTACTGCGCCCCTAAACTGTGGGGATTTAGGAACTGTCAATTATGAATAGTTATTATACCTACGTATCAAGTAAAGAAAACATCGTTGAATTCCAGGACCTAACTTCTCAATCCTGATGTTACAGGGGTCCTGCCCACCTAAACTGTGGGGACTTAGGAACTGTTGATTGTGAATTAAGGAAGTAGTTTAGAAGTTCGACCATTTAGCAGGATAACGCAGTCAGTGTTCTAGGTACATTTCCTCGTTCCAATGGTTCAGATGATATTTTTATATTTAGCTTTAATTTTTTATATTTAAGATTTTGTTTTAATTTAGAAACAGAACAACATACATCAGCAAAATATTTAGGGTGTATGTTTGATGCAAGATTTCAGCTCAATCGGAAACCGGGAAGTGGTTCTAGTTTAGCTTGCTAGATTTGACTTATTACTTACATGAGATCTAAACAAACGTACATCCTGACTAATATTATAAATGCGAAAGTGTGTTTGTTTGTTGGTGTGTTGGTTAGTCCTTCAATCACGCCAAAACAAAGCAATGGATCGACGTGATTTTTTGCATGGCTATAATTGAGGACCGGGAGAGTGACATAGGCTAAAATCCACGCGAGCGAAGCCGCGGGCTTCAATTACTATTTTATATTATGTACATTGCAAGATAAAAGCTTTTAATTAACAAAGTAGCAGCCATCATGCACTTACTTAGTACTTATATAAAGTAAAATAACTGTGCCATTAATTGAATAAGATAATCTGTTAGATAAATGTTATGCTATTTCTATTTTTTCTTTTAGGCAAAAAAGGATTTATAAACATAACAAAGGATAATAATAAACATCCAATAGAAACCAAGCAATCGAAAGCTGTATTAAAAACAATAGTGCACGATGCGTATCCCCCAGCGAATTATACCTTGTGAGTTTTTGAATTGCTACCTGTAAAATTTTAACATTTTACTTTACTGCACCTACTAAAAAGTGTTAATTTAACTATTTAAAATTTTCAGTTATAAAAATGACAACGAGATATTAATTAAACTACCAAAGTATGCAGTTCAGGAACCGGGTGGCGGTATTGTGAATCTGGTCATATATAAATTAGATATTAACGACACGGCGAATTACACAGTTGTATTTTCAAATAAGGACGACACAAAAAAATTAACATTCGATGTCAGAAAAATAGGTACATCATACTATTACTTATACTTATAAGGGATGTTGCCAACTAATCAAATCAATTTTATTTTGAGAGACCTTCTATTTAATAGGCAGTAAGAAATAGTTAGTTGCCGGAGAGTTCTGAATAATGTGGCTCATTTGCGACAAGGGTGACATAACTCAAAATTCACCAATTTTAGTGTCGAACATTTATACTTTTTGCTATAAAAACAACATTACGCTAAGTACAAAAAAATAAGAGCGAGAGAGATTGTGACTTAATGCTCTGTTGCTTTGTTGGCCGCTGTGTTGTTTCGAGACCGCAGCATCCACAAAACATTACTCTCTAACGAGAGAATTCTCTCATCGTCGATTTTGAATTATGTCACTCTTGTCGCAAATGAGCGATGTTCTCAAGGGTGTGTGAATGGTGTGAAGTCCGCTTATTGGACCAGCGTGATGGACTATGGGTTGCTGATGATTAAAGCTGTGATATTTATAGTCCCTTAATAGCCTTCTTTTTAGGGGTCCGGGGTTCGGTCCAAGCATATCTGACTTTTCGGAGTTATATACAGTTAAGCAAATATAACTTGCTTTAATTTTGAACGAAAATATCGCGAGAAAACCTTCTTGCTGAGTTTTCTATAATGTTTTTGAAGGTGTGTGAAGTCTGCCAATCCACATTTGTCCAGCATGGCGGCCTGACCTAAACCCTTCTTATTCAAGAGGACCTGTGCCCAGTAGTGCGCTGGTGATGGGTTGAAATGACTGAAACAAATAAAATGAATAGTTTTAAATCAATCGTAAACATCCCTATTAAATAACAATCAATCAAACAATCGCACCAATAATTGTTTCTGTCTTCAAGATAGATGTCTTTAGATATAAACACTTAAAAAAAAAAACTACAGTTTATTACAATTAAATATTCAATAACTTTAAAATCTTGATTTGCTTGCAGCTGCTCCAGTTATTAGCTTTGGGTCAGGTGATAAACGATTTTTACTGAACACAGTTGCAACCTTAAAATGCGAAGCTACAGGGTACCCTCCTCCAAACATACAATGGTTCTTTACAACAGAAACGGGAGAACAGCAGGAAATTAGCAACATGGTATATTTCTAATATATAAGTAGAGATTCGATTCTCTAAATCTAAAGTCTAAGTTATATTTTACTTAATCTATTCTTTTATAAACTATTTTTTATTAATCGCCTTCTTACCTGTATTTTTAGATAAGGTCAGACAAACTTAATTTAAAACTGTCTTAGCTTAAGTAACATTCAATTATCGTTAGTTGGTAAAAATATTCATTTTCATTATACTCTATCGAGAAAAACAATTGAGGCTTTAGTATGAGTTTTTAAGGTAACGTTTTGATTGTAAATCTATCATTTACTTAGTACGTAAATTAACTTTTCAGGATACGTCATGATTTGACATATCGCACAGTTAACGTTAACTTGAAAAGTTAAACAATAAAGCCTCAGAAACGATGCCATTGTCTGAATTTGACTTTGACTTTTGAACTGTTACCCTTGGTATGAATCTGAATATCTTAACTAGGAATTTTATTCTGATGCTATGGTATTTCGATACTCTAATTCATGCAGCGTTGTCGGCGCTAACTCGTACTAACCTTTGTGACTTTTAGTTTGTCACTACAGCTACTAATTG
Source organism: Hipparchia semele (assembly GCA_933228805.2). Classification (NCBI taxonomy): domain Eukaryota; kingdom Metazoa; phylum Arthropoda; class Insecta; order Lepidoptera; family Nymphalidae; genus Hipparchia; species Hipparchia semele. Next base: position 9,054,068 of record OW121713.1, on the reverse strand, counting down.
TGAATTGTTTCCAGGCTGAAAATAAGGTTGAATCTTTAACTAAAGTGACATCACACCTCACACTACCAGTTCATGCTACAGGGAATATAACGTGTAGCGCAAAACAAAAATCAGAAATATCATCAGTAACCAGAAAGTTTTTTGTATACGAAATACCCAATGGTTTCGGCGTGGTGAACAGACACAAAACGTGGTATTCTGAAGGCCAAGAAGCGATCATCGAATGTTATGCCTCCAGATATGACTTTTATAATGTTACATGGATTAGAAACAATAACATATTATCAGACTTTGGTATGTCATTTCTTTAAGCACGTGTCATAGCTGATTAAAATCACATATTTTTAGGACGAGTGCATAAATATTTTTTTTAAATAATAAGTCAGTTTGGGGTTAGGGAATTTTATTTCCGTCAAAGATGTGCCACCAAGCGATGTAGCGCTTCGGTACGATGGGTGCATAAACCGATTAGGGGTTATGCTTATGTCGTATGAGTCTAATTACTACCATTGTCATATCTTTCAAATTAGCCCACTACGACACTTACCATCAGATGAGATCGCAGTCAAGGCTTAACTTGTCATCGAGTAAAAAATTAATCTGTTGCTGTCTTGAATAATTTGTTCACTATTCTAAATTGCTCTAGCTGACTCTTGGGCCCCGTTGCACATCGGATGGCGAGTATAAGATTATCGTTAATCTTACAAAAAGCAAAATGGGTTACATAATTAGTACCTATGTATTCCAAGTAGTAGTAGTTCACGGTAAAGATTATTTGTAAAAATTTAACGTACCGTGACTTGTCTAACTTGTTCACACAGTGGGTTAATAAACGATTATTAAAATTTGATCGACGTCATGTTCTTTAATTTTTTATAATAGTTGATAGTTAAGTTCTTTAGATTGTTCAGACTTGTACTTACCCACTTAATCAGGTTTGCGGTACGTACTGGTTCGTTTATGGTGCATGTGTTTGTTACAGTCACAATATTAAATACTCCACTGTCATATATCGCACAACTAAAGATAAATAGCATTGGCCTGGAAGACGCTGGAGATTATACGTGTTACGGACAAAGGAAGGATGATTCAGAAGAAAGTCAAACTGTTTTCGTCACAGTCGCAGGTAATGGAAACACCCAACTTGAAAAATCCTGGGGCCTTACCACAAAACCTCAATTCATGCGTACGAAGAGGCAGGCTAGTTTCTAATATTTGTAAGGATTTTTAACATAAATAAATGATCGGACCAATATAATAATAGTTCTTTGCTGGAAAAGTGAATACTGAGCGATTTCGTCATGCTACATAATATTTTCTTTACCCTTCTAATTTTTATTTGCAGAGAGACTGGCCCCGATTATTACAGTCCCAGCCAGTGAATCGAATGAGGAAGTTAATCCTTATCAACCAGTACGGCTTACCTGTCAAGCTACTGCTGTTCCTCCTCCTGTTATAACCTGGTACAAGGTAAAATGCAATTAAGTAGTTGAGTGTATTCTTTCGTAAAACATTCGTTTTTTCGCACTTTAGATACTGAACTTTCGAAGATTGCGCTATTAACTGACGGTCTAGGCCTCTCTCAAAAAGAAGATATTTTTTTCTCGTATCTAAGGTATATTAATACGATAGTATCTTTGGTCTTAAATAAAGATATTTCATTTACATAAACTAGGATCAACTGTATAGTTCATCGTGCTTTTTTTCATTATGAATTTTTACGTCATTCTACCCAGCCAAACGTAAACTAATGGAAGCTTTATTTTCTACAGGATGGTGAAGAGTTGGAAAACGACACTGTGGTGGGCATATTCACAGATTATCTGAATTATACCACCGTTAACTCTACAATTGATATAAAGCAGATGCTTGAAGAGCATAAGGGGAAATATGAATGTGTAGCTCAGAGTGGTGATAATTCCATCACTGGATTATACAATCTCATAATCAAAGGTATGTAATTTTTTTCCCTCTAAAATCATAGATTTCACGTTGTCAAAAGGACAAAGATACACAGATTATAAAGATTCATAAACAACCTAGGTACAAATACTCCTTAGAGAGGAGCAGGAAACGCTCTATGCAAGTAAAAAAAATGGATTAAAATAGAACTATAAGGTTTATAAAATCGCAGCTTTCTATGGTTTTAAATAATACTTAAGTAGATTTTTAGCAGATAATAGAAGTTAATTTGATAAGTTGGAAACCTAATAATTTTTTAGTAAATATTTCGCTATTATTTTCAGAAAAATCCCCCTACAAGTCAGCGATATACTTAAGTATAATAGGCGTTGTCGTATTTGTGCTTGTTTTATTAATAGTATATTTAATATGGAAAATTCGAAAAGAAAAACAGTTCAGGAAAGAACTGGCAGCTGCCGGACTTTTATACTTTAAGGAGGGGGTTACGAGATCTCTGAACCCGGATCTGGGCATTGATGAACAGGCTGAACTTCTACCGTACGATGAAAGATTTGAGTTCCCCCCAGAAAAACTTCAATTAGGTAAGCACTTATTAATACTTCTAATTTGCTTTTAAGCTATCTCTAGCTTGTCTCATACAAACGTTTGTTATTTGAATATAAGCCATTCAAACCCAATGAGATTTTGTAGGCACCCTCTACAGTTTGATCAATGTATAAAAAGATGGAATTCGAAAGTTACTAAAATCAAAAATATACATACAAATCTTTGAGCTCATTTATTATTCTCAAGAATTTATTCTTGGAATCTATACATTTTTACGGAAATCTCACAAGCAACAAATATAATATGTATTAGTTTCAAGAGCGAATCTACAAAATTTCGTTGAGTTTTTATAAGAAGAGCTTTCGAGCGATTTTTATTAAAATAGTATCAAAACAAGGTCAAGATCCCGGTTTTTTCATATAAATAGAACACTATTTATCTTTCACAATATCCCTTCCCTACTATCCCTACTTCCCTACTATAATTTTGTAAATGTGTAAGTGTGTTTGTTTGTTTGATGTTTGACGTGATTTTTTGTATGGATATAGTTGAGGACCTTGAGAGTAACATAGGCTACTTTATTCAGGATAATCAAAGAGTTCCCGCGGGAATTAAAAAATAAATCTACGCGGACGAAGTCGCGGGCATCAGTTAGATAATAACAAGGCATGCAGCTAACACCAATTTACCTAGAAATGTTATGCTATTTGGTTTAATAATAATATATATGCCTATGTTATTCTAGTCATTATTCATGCGTGTTTATATACGTCTCTTTCGGTTTGTGCGAAAATAACCGGCAAGCTGGAACGAGTAAGAGCTAACGCAGGCAACCGCTTTTTGTCTTATACAATTTTTTGACCGACTCCGAAATTATAAAAAGGGTGTTCGATTTTACACCGACTCGGCGCTAAGTATTGTTTGCGTTAGCACATGTTACTTGATCATGCATATTTTCTATCCTTCTCCTCGTTAAAAGTTGGTGCTAGTCGGTTAATGTTATTCATACTCAATTTAAAGTTCTTTTTTGTAGGAAGATTGCGTTAAAGTACCCAATAAATATTCTGTCAATGATCAATGATGTGGATGTAAGATACGAGTATACAGTTCTATAAAAGTCTTATTGAAAAAGGTATCCATGATAAATCGTTTTCACCTACGGAACACACACACAACAGAAGTACATTTTTCGAAAATTACGACAACTAGATAATTCGAACGATTAGGCTAGGTTAGAAATCTTTTTCAAACACTTTTTACAATGCTACTAATACTTTAAAAGTTTGTTAGGATGTATTTTCGAATGGTGATAGCTCATACCCAGGATTAACACATAGGATACATTTAATCTCAGAAAACTAAAGAGTTCTCGCAGGAATTAAAAAACCTTAATCCACGTGAGCGAAGTCGTGGGCATCATCTAGTCGACTATAATGTCTAGCACGTGTTTGATCATTGTTATGTCTATTTTCGTCGAACTGAGTAATATCGCTCGTCTGCGAGAGGCGTTACTGTTAACAAGATTTGTTTGTTTCAGGTAAACAACTAGGTGCAGGTGCTTTTGGCGTTGTGTACAAAGCGGAAGCCCGTGGTATAATCAATGCCGAAGAGACTACGCCTGTAGCCGTCAAGATGGTGAAGAAAACTGCTGATAACATGTACATAAAAGCTCTAGCATCGGAGCTCAAAATAATGGTGCACCTCGGCAAACATGTTAACATCGTGAACTTACTTGGAGCATGCACCAAAAATGTTGGCAAACGTGAGTAGTAACTTTTTCCTATTTACCAAGGTATAATGGCGCCGAATCGGTCTTAGGTATTCGAGTATTTTAATCCTTTTATTATCAAAACTTTTTAAGCTATTGCATAGCTTCTATCGCGGGCCTTGAGCGTGGAGACCGAATCCAGAAATTCCGTAACGAAAATAACCTGACACGGGACTTCTCTCACCGCTAGATGGCGTTGATAAAAAATGCTATGCAATGCACACGTCTTTTTTTTTAAATCTTTTTTTTGCCGGAGCTTTATGAAATCACAAATACCTACAATGTAGAGAAAATAAGTATTGATGTTGAGTGGTGCATACCGATACTATCGTAATGATAAAAAGGTCTAATAAACCCAATACTCAAAGAATAAACCTATCCTGTAACTGTCACCCCTGTAACAGTTCTTAACTTGTTTTAATATGGGTTTAAAGTATGTTGGACCCAATATTTTGATGCCTACCAAAAAACTGCGTGCGTTGCGTAGGTAGGTATATCGTTGAACTGTTTTTTTACTTACCTAGTATTATTACAAAACAGTTATTTATTCTTTCAATAACAAAGCTGTTGTTGTTATATTTATATATGTTAATGTATACCTACTTAGGTATGTTAATATTATTACATCCGAGAATTTGAATAGGAAAACTTGAACTCTTATGACGTCAGTATAACCTTATTATTTCCTTCCTCATAACTTAAGACCTCAATCCCTACTAATACTACATATGCGAAATTGTTTGTTTGTTGGGTTGTCCTTCAATCACGCAGCAACGGATCAAAGCGCAACGGATTGACGTGATTTTTGCATGGGTACTGCTGAAGGTGAAAAAAGGGGCATAGGCTTCTTTTTGTCACGGAAAAAGAAACGGTTCCCGCGGGACTCTTAAAAAACCTTATCCACGCGGACGAAATCGCGGGGAAAAGCTAGTCATACCATTTTTCTACGCTGATGTCAGTCACGTACCTAAGTGGGGTATGCTTATACAATGAAAACGGTGTCAGCGTCGTCGCTACTCAATATTCTGTAAGTAGGTACCGGTATAATTCATTTTCCCCTTGTTTGTTTAACTTTAAAACTGCAGAAAACATTTTGGAGAAACGCATAACCGACTAACGTACCGGTTGCTTACGAGGTTCTTAAATTAGATTTTTCTAATGCACAATAAATATTATATGGCACTAGTGAGTGCATAAACACACGTGCTCTTTTTATTCCTTCAACCCATTATTGAAATCCAACTCGAGAATTTCGTTGGTTCTGTGCCTCATGCACAGAACCAACGAAATTAAATTATTAAATTATCGAAATTAAATAACAAAATTTTACAACGACTTATAACAACTAGTTCAAGCGCCGTTTAACACTCCGTAGCGTAGATTATGTATTACATTATATCGACAATATCACGGTAATAGATAAGGAGATAATAAAAACCTATATCAGATTATGATGGGCTGAGTATAAAAGCTTTCAGGTTTTCATTGTTTATTTTTGTAGCATATCTTGGATACGAGCCGTAACATTTTTGTTTTACAATAAAAATACTAGCTGATGCCCACGACTTCATCCACGTGGATATAGGATTTAGATTAAAAAAAAAAAAAAAGAAAATTTCTTCATAAAAATTTACCACTCCTTTCACCATATATGAAAGGATCGGTGGAATTTCAGAAAAACTGTATCTCAAGTATACTAAGGGATTAAGAACCCATTATACTAGGAAGTACGATAGGATTAGAATAGTTACTTCAAGTTTCTTTTTAAATAACGCCACTAGTCCATTTTAACAAAGAATAGACTATCAAATCAATCTAATATATAAAAATGAATCGCTTAATGTGTTGGTAAGCGCATCACGCGTGAACGGCTGGACCGATTTCGCTAATTCTTTTTTTGTTGTGTTTGTTATTGTCAGGAGAAGGTTCTTATAAAAGAAAAAATTAAGAAAATTGCGCGAAAAATTAGAAAATTTAAGAAAACTTAACCACCATATTAAATTATTTCTAATGTAACCGCTTTTACAATTCAAACTTTTTGATGTAACCTTATGGCGTTTGACATAACATTGACAGAATGCGTGCTGCCAATTTCGTCAAAGAGTTTCAATATTCATAGTTAAGACAGGACAACGTCTGTCGGGTCCGCTAGTGAATAATAATTATTTATTTATAGGTACCTGCTTTATTTAACAACGCAAATGTCTCCGTCATCAATTTAGTTACGGCTACGGGCTAATTAAAGAACAGATTTAAGAGCAGCGCAGACCCAAGGACAATTCACGACAATTTATTTTACTTAACTTCCCCTAGTTGCTTAATCAATCAATTAAAAGTTCCGGTCACATTATGTAGGCAACTTAGGAAAGAAGCTATTGTAGCTCCTTGATATATGTTTATCTATCTGTATTATATGTATAATGTATCTGCAACAATTGTATTGCAATTGAGTAACACAGTGAGAATAATATTATCATGCAGTAGGAGGGGAACTTGGACTACAATATACAGGGTTTTAATAATCTATAATCTTTTATTGGAAGAAAAACAACGTGAACCTAGGAAAACAATAAACTTACCCAAAAATCAAAGATAATCTTAATGTATGAGAAAACACGTAAGAAAACACAATGACCTAACTCAAGAAATAAGCAAAATAATAAGAAAGCAACATGCCTTTATAAACATTGGTCTAGTATAAAAAGATCTGTTTGATTGTTATATTTTAAGCTTTAACTAGCCAACTGTTAGATACTACTAAGATTAAATATAATAAAAATTGAATCAACCTAGTTAAGTCGTGGGGCAAAAAACCGTTTTGAATATAATCATGTCGGGTGTCTGCACATCGACGTCGTCTGTTGAACTTTCTTTCACACTACGCTTATAGCTCAATGACGTCATTGTTTATACTGGACGGGATTTGATTGTGCAATTTAAATAACAGAGGAAGCTGAAAGTGATAACGGTATTTTTATTTAGCACTAAATTAAAGAAGGAATATCCGTTCTAAAGCGCGAAATTAACTCTGTCTGTCTTTTAAATACCGTCACCATTTTTCTGAAAAACTACTGGATCTCTTATGATGTTCTTTGCATTATAGACCCAGTGTCTTAGACATTATGTTTAAAGGTAAAAAGCTGCCAGAAGGCACTGCAATTCGTCGTAGGTTTTCACAGTTTTGAATTTTACGTCACGTAAAGCTAACTAGCGTCACGTAACTATTAGGAAAGGAGATTCCTTATTCAAGTTTATATCTGAGTGAACTATAAAATGACTTCGAGGAAATGATAAACTAAGACTAACTTCCTTGTTCATACGCCAGGTGAATTGGTCGTCATCGTAGAGTATTGCAAGTTCGGTAACATCCACAACTACATGCAGAGACATCGCGAGGTGTTCATAGACCAGCTCACAGATGACAAAGAGAAGAATCTCGGCAAAGTCAACAGAGGGTTTATTTGCACTACCGGGAGTACTGGGTATGTTATTCCAGTGAACTAAGCTTACAATGAATTAATAGTCTAGTGGTTAGAACTGCAGTTTCTTATTCGAGTGTATTTATGGCACACCTTTCTTTTGGACTTATGGACTTTTTGGCGCTATGTGCGTTTAAGCGTTTGATGTCATGCTTGGATGCTGCCCTTCTCAAGCTATAACGTCGTTAACTAACATTTGCCAAATATGATTTTTTAATGCTATCTTATTTAGAAAAAAAATTCTCTATCGATCCATCTAATCGGTATTCTATTTACTGCTGTAGTTTTTGATATAGCAATATGAAAAACGTCGTTTATTAGTTATCCAATGGCGTCATTTCTTTATAAATTCCCTATTTGTGGATTCATGCGTTTCTGGTGAAGAAGAATGGCAAAGGAAAACGTCGTGAGGAAGTCTGAACGCTCGACAGTTTTCTATAATCTTCTCGAAAGTACCTATGCGATGTCTGTCTACAGCCCAGTAAATAACCATTCTTTGAGAGGTGACCAACGCTGATGACATATTATAATAATTTATTTGTTATAATATAACAACTTATGTAGTACCTATGCAGAAATGGTGTTTCAGAAGATGAAATATACACCATCTAATTCTATTTATATGTTGTTGTACTTACTATGTTGTTTCAGGGTACAATCCGACTACTTCGGATCGAACCATTCCCAAGAGACTGACAATACGTTCGTCAATACTGCTAACACGAACAGATCTGGAAGGAAAGGTAAGCAATTCGTATTTAACTTATTTTGTCATAGTTGACCAGCTTTTACCCGCGGCTTCCCTCACGTTAGTTCGATTTTTCAAACCCCTATCTTACCCCCTTAGGGGTTGAATTTTCAAAAATCCTGTCTTACCTACGACATAATCTGTATGCCAAACAGTCCTATCCGTCCAGTGGTTTGAGCTGTGCGTTGGTAGATCAGTCAGTCAGTTTACTTTTTCCTTTTATATTTAGAAGATTAGGGCTTTTTCGTGTCACGTGGGTTTGCTCCCATGTGACACGAATAATCGTTTGATACGGAATGTATAAGGTAAAATGGGGTCACATCATATAAACATGGTATGTTTATATTTGATGTGAACTGTAATGACCTACGGAGCTATAGTCAATGACTTGTTTTTTCCGCAAAAAATATGTTTTCCACATTTATTAATTACTATTTATTACAAAATTGAACTCTTTATTTTGGGGACAAAATAGTTCATTAGGTTCTATTTATTTTATATTTGAAAACTCTTTTGAAATAAAATATACTTAGTAGTTTATCTAATAACAATCACCTATAGCACTTATGGGTTTCTACGCGATATCGTATCGAAACACTGCACTTTGCAGCATCTACCTAATGGAATCTGCATTCCGAATCGGTGGTAGTTTCGACGTGTCATAAGAGCCAAAGGTTGGCTTGCATGAGATAAATAATTTTGAATTTGAATTTGAAACAGCACGGTTCTACCTTGTGCCGCTAGGTTAGTAGCTAGCCGAGACTAAAGGTCGTAGCCGATTTACACGACTCCGCTCCCACCCAACCAAAGTATGAGCATTCAAATATGGACTTAATATCGTGCTCTGGAGGTGCACTTTACAGTAACAACACAAAATAGAAAACAGCGCGCGGTACCGTTACCGTACCGCGGTGTTGTTACTGTAAAGTGCACCTCCAGAGCACAATATTAAGTCCATATTTGAATGCTCATACCTTGGTTGGGTGGGAGCGGAGTCGTGTAAATCGGCTACGACCTTAATGCTGAAAGCGTGCTCTGACTCAGCTTAGACTCAAGATAGAGGTTAAAACGAGACACAAATATGCTCTGACATAAATCTGTCTCGTTTTAACTCTGTCTTGAATCTGAGCTGAGTGAGAGTGCGGTTTATAGATTTCACCCTAAAACCTCCCAAAATAAAATCGAACCTTAGAGTTGACACACACTTGGTCTTGGTCACAAGAACACCAAAAATTACCATAATATCAAAAAGTACATACAAATATAAACATTACGCGTAGGTAATAATATAAGTTTAATAAAAATATTTTAAGAAGGGTGAAATTTTATTTGTTTCTGGCAGATGATACAGTGGAGTTTGTTCGAGGTATCTATTTAATTACATTCATCGATGTTGTATTTTCCTTTGGTGTCTGTTAATAAACGACATACCTACTTGGTGCTTTTAACTAAAATTCTATTATATCTAATAGACAACAATTTAAACGTTTTCACAAAAAAAAAAAACTGCCATAGTCAAGCCTCAGCAAGTTCTAAAGGCCTAAAGGTGGATAAAGGCCTATAAGTCTGGATAAGAATGAAAAAAAAAAAAATGTATGTGAAATCCACACTTGGCCAGTGTGGTGGTCTATGGCCTCCTTATCATACTGGGAAAAGTTAGAAAATTTTCGTGTAATTTTTAACTTCAGCTGTTATTTATGTTTTATCTGTGGCATGCTTTCATATTTTAATACCTAATTATGGGTAGGTATAAAACCAAGACCTAATCGGACATCGTTACGTTAGCGACGAAAATAGGAGTAGGTTCTAAAGTCGTACTTTAGAACCTACTCCTATTTTCGTCGCTTGTAAAATGATATTGCCCTGGAATTCATGGTACTAATCGTAAGTTTTCTGATTTCAGTTTCGGAGACGGGCTATGTTCAGCCTGAATGGCGTTCGAATTACGAAACCGACTACGTTTTCGATGGACGCAATCCGCGGCCACTGACCTCGCGGGACCTCTTGGCGTGGGCATTCCAGATCGCAAGGGGAATGGAGTATCTCGCAAGTCGAAAGGTAATTTTTTTAAAATAATATAACTTGAATAATAATATTCTCCTCCCCCTCCAAATAAGTGCAAAGTTTGTGTTAGGGGTGGGTACGATAGTGGTAGATGGTCGACCTTTCTGTTTACAGTCCTCCTTGAACCGATGGGCAATTGAGGCTTTAATAGCACTATGTAACCTGCAATATTCGTTTTTAAATGTTTAAATTTTTACACAGCGTTGCAAGTGAAGTCGTAGGTTATTTCATTAATTTATTTTGATTCATCTCAATCCATCGCGGGCCCATTACTGAGCACAGGACTTCTATCGAATGAGAGCAGTTTAGGCCATAGGCCATTACGCGACGCAGTGTAGAATAACAGTAGGCATTCGGCGTTAGATGCTCGAGATGATTCGTTCTATGGACAGCACAAAAAGTTGATAAGTACTGAAGTTTTTTTAATTTACTTTTTAGGTGCTGCATGGAGATCTAGCAGCTAGGAATGTGTTGTTGGCAGAAGATAACATTGTCAAAATATGCGATTTTGGCTTAGCACGAAGCATTTATAAAAACGACGAATACAAGAAGCAAGAAAACGTAAGCTAACCATTTTATTACCTTCAAAATATTTTAAAATGAACTTTAAAAAGGTAGTGCATGTTAAATCAAATCCTTTGTTTTTATCTTACTCAAAATTAGAGGTGCCATTTTCATTATTCACATTCACCTACTTTTTTTGAGCAATGCAGTGGAATAGTAGGTTTGAGAGCGGTAGATTGCCTGTAGGGCTAGGCTAACATACGCGCCACGAGAAAATTTTGTCTACACGTTTACTCGTAATCTATATCTGAATCTCTACAGAGATTCACGAGAAAAGTGTAGACAAAATTTTCTCGTGGCGCGCATGTTAGCCCTACTGGTGGGAGTCCTGACATAGGACGGATCACCCACTTGGTGACGGCAGGCGTCCTCTGTGTAAATGAAATACTAGGATAGTGATACCATACTATATATGTGGGTTATTTCCGAACAAAGTCAACAATCAACATGTCCGTCCGGGATATAAGCCTCATGCACGGTCTAACGCGACCTTTGTAACCTTTATCTTTCAGAGCCCCCTTCCAGTTAAATGGTTGGCCATCGAGTGCATGACCGATCGTATATTCTCCACGCAGTCCGATGTGTGGTCGTTTGGAATCGTGTTATGGGAGCTGTTTTCGCTCGCCAAGACGCCCTATCCCAACGTCAGTCCAACAAGCCTTGTGCAGTGGCTCAGTGACGGGTAAGCATTAAGGCCCAAGACACGGAGCTGCCCGCGTAATTCAAATTTAATTTGGTTTTTCGCCATTTATAAATGAATACGACAAAGTAGGCTTATGGTATTCAAATTGCGCCAATGGCAGTAGGTATCATCTTCATAGGTTTATATACTTACTAATATTTACGTGAAAGTATCCAGTTTAAGAAATTATAGTCAAAATAATAACTAATTTGTGAGTAGCTCACGTCAAACTCATTTAATTCTTAATTTTTGTAATAACATACAGACACTTTAAATATTTATTTCTTTAGATGTGTGAAATCGTTTTCTAGTCAGATACACAAAAATATTGTTCTGGAGCTCTTATATGCACTATACCTACATAAATATTTTGTATTGTTCAGCCATCGTCTGGAGAAGCCGCAGTATGCTGACGGCCGGCTCTATGACGTGATGATGCGATGCTGGGAACAGAAGCCCACGGCGCGACCAAACTTCGGTCAGCTGCAAGAGATCCTTGGCTCATTCCTTGAGGATAACGTCCGAAACGTAAGTCAAAACTAATTTTTATGTAAAAATCTGAAACAGTTCAAGTAGACTGTATTTCCACGGACAAGCTTACAAAATCTAATTTCAGACGTTTATTGTTTATTCGTTTGCAAAATAGCGCTTGGCAAAATAACGATGGTACGATGTAGTTAGTGCGTAGTTAATAAGATACGAAAAACGTCGCGACCGCGTTTGTGTACGTTATTTTTTGCTGCAGCATGTGTGAACGTAATTGCCACACACGGGTTGGCCTCTATATTTATAGAAGAAAATGCCTTCTAGAAAATTCATACTCACCCTTTAATCACCACCTAATGCCTGGATCACTTCGACCATCCATTGTGCCAAATCTTTTTTTCCACGCATTACGAAACTGGAACAAACTTCCTGCGACGGTGTTGCCACAAATTATAAAATGGGGTTCAAGGGGCGGAACAACAAACTGATAAGCCCGCAACGCATTTGATAGAGAAAAATGGCGACAAAATTGACTAGTTGCTTTCGCCTTTTAAAAAAATATAAACTAGGCATAAGAAATATGTATAAAATATCCGTAATTTTACTATCCAGTATGGTAATGAAGTACCTTGGTTAAAAATAGAATGAGACTTTTACAATAATTGAAAATATTAGAATGTGTGAGATAGAAGGATGAAAAAGGTAAACAGGCTCTTGATTACATAGTATAAAAAAAAGTCGGTTTCTCTGTCCCTATGTATGCTTAAATCTTTAAAACTACGCAACGGATTTTGATGTGGTTTTTTTAATAGATAGAGTGATTGAAGAGGAAGGTTTATATGTATAATAACATCCATTAACAGTGAATGACATAGGCTATATATTTTATACCCGTGCGAAGCCGGAGCGGCCGTTAGTAAAATAATAATTTATGTCTTTAATTTCCCCGACAGCACTATGTTGACCTCAACTCGGCGTTTATGGATTCGAACGTGAAAGCCGAGGGGCAAGAGGACTATCTCGCAATGGTTTGCGCTCCGGACTACAATAATATGGTCACCCCCAGTCCGCATCAATACGTCAACGACACCAAAAGCTTCTTCCCTCCGACCCCCACGCAGTTACTACATGGTATGTGCTCTTACTTCATTAACCTTTTATAGCCAATTATTATAGCCAATAAGCCTTTCTTAGATATACCTACATATCTTTATTTAACGTTGATTTGATTAATTAGTTCCTTCATGTTATACAATGAGCATGTTTTCTTTTTGTTAGATGGAACAGAAAACACTCCATTCTGATCACCCAAAATCGATTCATACATTATATCGAGGCGGTAATAAAAAATACCTAATACGGCATGTTGGTTGTCACTAACTATGTAAAAATGAACTGTATATGGATTTTTTTAATTAATAATAATTAATCGACAGTGATTTATCGATTTATTTATGGCATCGGAAACGTATGACAATTCCGAGCCAATTTATGAAATGTGTTTAATAACTTTTGTCTTGTCTGTTTGTCCTACATGTAGAATGATTTTTAAGTGTGATGTAAGTCTTCTGGCGTAGCCCATGCAAAAGTCAAATATCCGATCGCCGTTTAGAAAATGTGTACCTATAGTAAAATTTATTAAACACATTTTATAAATTTTATATTATGACGGATTAGATACATTTCCAAATTTATAATATTATGTTATACAACCTCTTACCTGCAACTTTGCTCCCGCCATCTATTCTATGTATAAAAGTAATCCGAAGTGGTGGTTCCTATAAAATATTGCCAATTTTAATTTTTCGATTTTTCTTTTGTTCTTTTGGAGTGTACCTCTTATGTTTTTAAAACACCCCTATATTAATAAGCCGTTTTTGAGTTTTAGCTATACTAACCAACAGCAATTGATTTTTATGTGTATATAGGTGTATAAGACTAGTTTTTAACCACAGCTTCGCCCCCCTCCTCATTTATTAAAAGTAATCCGAAGTGATGATTCTCATACAAAATTACTAATTTTTATCTTTCGATTTTTTTTTGTTTTCCTTTTTTGTTTTTAACCCACCCACACCACACACACACCACACCACCACATACCACAGTATTGAGGCGAGTAAAACAAAAAAAAACTCAAATCGGTCAAGCCGTTTTTGAGTTTTAGAATATACGTAATATATATAAGTATAGAAGATAGATAGATGGAAATTAGTGTGTTGCGACTTTCGGTATAATTAGCTTTGTTGCATGCTCTTGTATTATTGCATTTAACGTTGTAGGTAGAAAAACTGTTATGTATATACATTTTTGTAGTGAATCGATTCTCAATAAATTATTTTTTCAGACGACGAAGGCTATCTACAGATGAGTCCAGCGAATCAAAATATATTCAGCCCCAGAGCGCTCAGTAACAAATTCGATTTCGATGCGCGAAAACTAAATCCAAGGGCTTCTGAACTAGGGCACAGTCAAGGTTCAGAGCTAACGCCAATGCTAACTCTGAATAACCTACCCACTAGAAGCGGTTCAGAATCTGATCACGATGGGAATGTGTCTCCGTACCTTAACATGTGCCCAAGGATCGACGAAGAATCGGACGAAGTATTTGAAACCAATAAGTACAACTTCAAGAACGCACAAAACTTGAATAGGGCAGTAACGAACCCTACTTACATAACATTGGATGTAGAATTAGAGAAGAAACCTCCAAATGCTTCCAATAATTACATGAACATCAATGTACCAAACGGTCTAGTCAAATAAAATATTTTCCGCACAATAACCCCTTCTCTTCGCTACTTACGAGTCATTACGCTACTTAGATTTATCTGATTTTCATCTTGTGACTTGATCTCTTAGGGCTCGGGAAGACATGATGCTTTTAGCAGCGACGATCGGCGTTCGTCCGATAGTCGCTTTTCGGAAGTTCAATGCCGCACAATTCAAAAACGCGTATCGCCGCTGCCAAAAGCATCGTGTCTGCCCTGACCTTTTACTGATAATTATTCTGATTGAATACTTATGTGTTAATATGGTAAATCTTAGAAATCTCACTCATATAGGTATCTTTTTCGTATCTATTTACCTATCTTTCGTTATTGTTTCCTTAATATTTTTATAAAATGTTACTTTTATTTATTAAGTAATTAAATTGGAAAAGGATTTTTACGTAAAAAGGGAATGTTTACGGAATATGTGATATTTTGTGGTAAAACGTGAAATAAACTGGATATGATTGAAATGTGTGTTGGTACATACTCGTTTATTTATAAATATTAAAATATTTTCAAACGTTTGTTTATCAAATGCGAAGCCCCACCATTATAGTAATTGTAAATAATATGTTATTTAAGTGCGCTTATTATTTATCTTGTCAATATAACACGCAACTGTAAAAAATATTTTTCGAAAAATCTAGATTAATTTAAAAACTTTATGTGGTATTTTTTCCAGATAAGCATTTATGATTGTTTAAAAATATCCTGGATAGGGAAATAAAAACCAAAAAGTTAAAAATTATAATATTATGAGTATTAAAATATGCACTTAACGTAACTACTCGTATGTAGTATTTTTGTAAAGTCCATTTATGTACATACAAGATATTTAATGAGTCATTTGCTGTTATTTGCCAAATAATAATTCTGTGAGAAAGGAAATGCAATTTTTATAAGATATATTTTTATATGAAGTCAAATAACTTCGCTTTTGTTGTTCTGTCGATATCTCAGCAGAAAATAACTGCGATGGTACATTAGTATTAACAATAATGTACCCGTAAAAATGTGTTTTTTATTTTAACTTGATATTCAAGTTTACGGATTAAGTTTTAGTGCTTTTATTTTTAAACATTATGTTGGTATGGGGTAGGTATATATACAGGTATAAACCTACCTACTCTTTATAAATTGTCTTGCCTTCAAATAGAATTCTAAAAATATTATAAAGTTGTAAGAGTTGTATATGTCATCATTAAGCAATGATTGCTACTTACTTTGAAAAGCAGTTTTGTTTAAATACATCATCTTTGTGTACAGTTGTGCTATGTGTATTGGTAGGTATAATATATTATCTTAGAGCATTTAACCAAAATGCTCTAAGCATATTATTATAGTCATAATTATATTATTTCTGTTGCTTGATGAAATAAATTATAATTACCTACATACTTGTTTAAAAAGTAGATGCCATATTATACTCTATATAAGGAAAACATTAAATGTGATATTATAAAAGTGAAGTTTTGTTTTAATTACCTACTACCTTTAAGAGATAATTGTAAGAATAATTTGTTTATGTTTAGTTTAAGTTACACAATCTTAAACTACTAAACTAAATAATTATATAAAACATGGTATATTTTATAAAATTAACTCTAAGTAATTGGGTCCACATCGCCGCCAGACGTAAATGTTCCCAGAAGGCTGTCTGCATTGCCTCTTTGGAAATTGCCTCTCTGTGAAAACTTTGGGGCCGTGGGGGCCAGAGGTGCATCGACTTTACTTGCCGTTGGACTATAGCATAGTAATTGGGTAGGTATACACAAAGATATCGATAAATCAATTTTAGCATGTTAAAAATCACTGTAATTAATTTTTATTTCTGACTAGGTTTTCGGCATTTGATGTAAAAGGGAACACAAGTGAGGAAGAAAACATACGATTTACGTAGACGTGATGCGAGATTAGCGTCGTCACTCGACTCGACTCGTAAGAGAATTAAGAGAACATTGTAAAGAGGTTAAAGTGAGTCTCAAAACTCAGTTTACATGTGTCAAGGCCCAGGTATAATGGATGTAGGAATTGGATTGATTTAATATCAAATTATCTGGCATTGAACGTGACTGCAATTTACCGAGCTCTTATCGCGTTTAAATCGAGAATTCAAAAACAAATGCACCTTATTTAGTCTCCAAGGAATGTTGAATACTTATTACGAAATAGGTATGTTTGTTACTTTACAAAGGCTATTTTGAATAAGCATTTAGTACCTGAATTAGTTCCTTCTACGAACTTTAACTGCTCCTACATCCACAGAGTCAAGTAAATCCGACGTTGTATTTTAGTTTAGATCAAAGTTAAATTAGGTATTAGGTAGTTACAGTATAGGTACGTAGTTGAAAATTCCGCGCATTACAGCAAGCATAACATTTTCAGTTGCTTCAGTTACCTGAAATTCATCTCGACGTGTCTAGATTTGATTTCTAAGAGGTAAATGTTTTAAGGGATAATATGCTAGGTATTAGTGCAGTTCATAAAAAAGCCAAAAAAATTCATTGTGTCTTTTTCATTTCAAAACTAAATCTAAGAAGACACAATGCCTAAAATTATGAACGCTTTTACCTATACGCAGATGAAGTCGTGGACATCAGCTAATACTTAACGATAATAACTAAATTGATAGTACAATGTAAGTACCTATTAGATAATAGTAAGAAATGTTGGAATATTTATGTAGGTACCTAATGATAGTTGATACGACGGACTTCACTTGACTTGGCATCCAGTGTTGGAAAAGCATCCGTAGCACCAGAAGTGTAGTGCAATGTGTCTGTACAATTTGAAACCACAATAAACACTGTAAGTGCAATCGAGGCAGTCATGTTTGCTATGCTGTACTTCTAGTTAGGTGTACTATTTCCTCGGTATAAACAAAGAGGTGATACACAATACGATCTATCCGTCATAAACTACTATATACAGTAAAAGCTCCTTATTCGCGCTTCCTTTATTCGCGTTTTCACTATTCGCGGATTAAAAAAATGCGATCCAATTCCTATATTCGCGGCTAGATTTCTCTATTCGCGGATCTAATCGGTACATCGGTACATACATAAAAAGGATTCCAATAGGTATCAAGCCCAATATCCTTTGTAAACGCGTCGTCAAATGGACTAATATTTGAAAAATCTCAGAATGGCATATGAGCATTGTGATTTTTTTATGAAAACTGATCTGTCTATAGAACAAAGCCTTATTTTTAAGAGGCAAATTGCTAATGCCACTGCTGAATATCAGTCTGAATTGAAGGAGGTTTTAATAAAAAGCGTCAAGCAAGAAAAAATTACAAAATTCTTAAAACTATTGCCTAAACCTGAAAATAATAATTAATCAAATATGGTCAAAAACTTAAATTAAATTGATTTTTTTAATATATTTGTTTTTTATTTTGTCACCTAGGAACGTATCCCCTGTAATCCCATACAAATTACCATTCCATATTCACGGTTTCTGTATTCGCGGTATATTTACGGAACGTATCCCCCGCGAATAAAGAGCTTTTACTGTATCTCATATTGTCGTCAGTTTAGAGTGCAGAAGTCCTTTGTGAGGTTGAATATACACTTTTATAACGTGATTCCGAATTAATTAGTAGATTTGTTGGTAGATTTAACATTACACAAATTTAAACAGTGGGTAAATAAACATTTAATAAGTAGAGGCTATTACACAGTTAAATAATAAATGCCGTAATGACAAAGTTGCTTGGAAGCAATCTGCTTTGCTTCAGCTGTCCACAAGATAGATAAGCTACTAATTGTATCATTTTTGTTTTAAAGAGCAACTGCTGAGTTTCTTGCCGGCTCTTCTCAGCAGAATCGGCTTTCCGAACCGGGTGGTAGAGTCTCGATCTGTCATAAATCATAAGTTGGCCTATATGAAATAAACTAGATGATGCCAGCGACTTCGTCCGCGTGGATTAAGGTTTTTTGATTCTCGCTGGAACTCTTTGCTTTTCTGGGATAAAATGTAGCCTATGTTTTAATCCCGGGTATGAGCTATCTCCATTCTAAATTCCAGCCAGTGGCGTGAAGGAGTAACAAACATACACACACACACACACATACACATTTTGAATTTTAATTTGAATATAGACCCATAGATTTATGATAGGTAGTCGCTGCGCTCCTGCGTCTACCTATTATAAATCCATCTCATTCCACTATCGTGGGCCTTGACCGTGGAGACCGAATCCGAAGCTATGTTTTTTTGGTCTTTTAAATAAAACTAAATTCAGATCTTCACTACAATTACTTCAATATAATTTCTGATTGTAGGATTCTGTTAAATATGTCGAGAAAAAATAACATTTCATAAATTAAAAAGTTAGTCTAACCAATTATTTATTAATATTTAATGTAGAATTATTTCCCCATCGAAAACAGATCAAGAAGAGCTTGTGACATCTGTAAAATGAAATAATAAATGGTTAAGTCCGTGATAGAACACTTCGAAATTAAGGCTCCATAGTCATGTTAGAAAAATCTTGATCAAGAACTAAAACCAAGAAATATAAGAAATAAAGATATTATGAAATAAGTTGTATTATGAACACCTCGTGTTTGTCTCCGCATCAAGAACTAGACAAGAATGAATGCAACTTAAAGGAAACTTACTTCATCACACGTAGCCATCAATCTCATTGGAATATCGCTAGTTAATACTTTTATTGCATCGATTATCTGAAACAATAAGATACATTCTCGTTTACTGAAATATTGTTTTTTCCATAATGAAGATAGAGATATTTTCTGGTAGACAGTGTAGGTAAGTACGAAATTAAACGACTGATAGAAATAAATTTAGTAGTTCCGTCATAACAGCGAAATTGACCTGTTCCGTAGATACTGAATCAGCTTGTGTAAAAGTCCAGACACTAAGTCGGATAAAGCTTCTTTTCTTATCTTAGGTTAAATAGTTTTTAATATTTTATGCTCACATATAAAAAATAGCTACCTCTTTTTTTGTGCCAAGTAACTAAATTTTTTCTGAAAGTTCTAATTAATCTGTAAAAATCAAATCTGCTTCTGAAGATTTACCACTACACGCGCTCTTAACTACCCAATTCTTACACTGTAATGTGGTTGAGGTGGGGCTGTGGGTGATTCTGCCGGTGCTTCTGCAGTGGACTCACTTAACACCACCGCCGCCATTGACATAAACAACAAAATACACAACCCAATGCGAGCCATAACTTTGCAATGTCTGAACCAGCCTGAACTAATAGCAAGCATAACAATTTTTTTCTTATATAGTACAGCCGTCGACAGCCTTAAAGTCAATTGTTTATTACTAAGTATAGGATTATAATGAGGACATAGCTGAAACTTGAAAGAAGCCTTGAAAGGCTTGAAACATATTATATTTATTCATATTCTTCAATTACGAGTACCTTAAAGACAATAATAATATTATGAAGACTCAAAAAAGAATTGTCCAAGGTAACAAAAATGTTGCTGAAATTATGTAAGTGTATTGTGGTAAGATAGGTACTTAACTTTACAGAAAACGTTTCTACATGAGTGAAGAATGTTTTATTCTTAACTAGTTGAAGCCCGTGACTTCGTTCGCGTGGATTAGATAAGGTTTTTTAATTTCCGCGGGAACTCTTTTATTCTGCAAGATAAGTAGTCTATGTGTTATATCCGACTATAAAATCTATCTCTGTGCCAAATTCCAGCTAAATCGTTCAGTCGTCACGGCGTAATTGAGTAACAAACATCCATCCATCTATGCAACCTTTTAGATCGATTACATTTTTTTTAAATTGAGATTATGCGTACCTACTCTCAGTTTCAGATATGAAGCTACGAAAAAATTCGTTACATAATATGCAAATGTTTTACAAGGTTTTAACTACGCTTTATTTAAGTCACAAAGGAGTACGAAGCACAATGTACGGACGTGTCATGCATACGTGTTACAGCCCAAACATAATCAGTGCGAGAATTTTTCTCAAGCGGAATTTACATCGACAAAGTGCTGCCAAAGCCAGGAGGAAGTCCAGTCCTGAGTTTTTATAGGATACTAGATTTTGCCCGCGGTTTCGCTCACGTTGAGACTTGAGAGAGTTGAGTTTTCAAACACTTATTTTACACCTTTAAATTTTTGTTCACGGTTGAATTTTCAAAAACCCTTTCTTAGTGAATGCCCACGTCATAATAGCTATCTGTATGCTTTTCAGGCCGATCTGTCCAACGGTTAGAGCTGTGTGTTGATAGATCAGTCAGTTAGTCAGTCAGTCAGTCAGCCTTTTAAAAGGAAAACCTTTTATTTTAGATTATGAACCATTTTATATGATAGCGTTTGCTCGCGACTTCGTCTGCGTAGAGTTAGGTTTTTAGAAATCCCTCGGGAAGCATCTGGGATAAAGGTAGCCTGTATTAATCTGCAAGTTCTCAACTATACCGTATATTATACTATGCAAAAAAATCACGTCGTTCATTCAATCACGTTGCACTTTCTTGCGTGATTTAAGGACTGACCAAAAAACCAGTGTATGACATAAAGCCGCACTTAAGTAAAACTTACCCGTGCAAAATGTGTCCATGATAAGCTAGTAAGCGCTAATTAAGTACTGGTTTAGGTTATCTCGCGTTATGAAATAATTTAAGCCCATGGGGGCCAATGTACTCCAAAGTTAGAAATTCTTCACAAAGGGTCTTATGTGATCACAGGTAAAATTTGCATACAGATGTCTCCTAGGGACCGTCTTTGTAATTAAGTAAACTGTGACGTAGCTCATGTTTGTGTTGCAAGCTGACAGACTAATAAATAATCCTTTATCAAGTTAGTTGAGTTAACCCTTACTTGGGGGCATGCGAAAAAATATCATGTAATATAGACGTACTAGAAAATATGTTGATAGGTACATAGATTTCATTGTATGCAATCTTAACTTCCTATTAAATAAAATAAAACATAAGTACGTCTACTTTGAAATAAGGCCCTGTTTGCGGTACACTGAACAGATTTACATAAAATCAAGGCAGAGACTCCTGCACGGAAAAATAGCGAAAAGGGTAGGTGTTTACATGAATTAGCATATTTTAATTTATGCATAATTTATGTAAGCCAGCGACTTATTGATTTGCAGGTTTGTCCTTCAATCACGCTGCAACAGAGCTACGGATCCACGTGATTTTTTACTTATAAAGGTTCGTGAGATACACCCCGCTAACAGACGGACGGACGGGTAGCGAAGGCTTAATACTAGGGTTCTGTTGGTACCCTAAAAACTAAATCCACGCGGACAAAGTCACGGGTATCAGCTAGTTTATATTATAAAGGTAAGGATTTGCTTGTTCATAATATGCCTAATAATTTTGCCAATGTAAATGCTTTTTAATAGGTATGTGCTATCGACAAAGTTCAGGATATATGTGCAGCCGTTAGTGAGCGAGAGTGCCCATGCACATGCAGACACATTTGTCTCCGCGACAGCTGCAATTACGACGAAACACCGCCCTCGTTCGTCCCGATGCCTAAGCGATTTACCTTTATAACTCCGTGCATTTGAATTCGAGCAATTATCCGCTCCCATACGTGCTTTCGATTTTTCAGCATTACTTTTGTCAGATTTGATGACTTGATGAGCTTTGCGATCACAGTAAAGTGGCAATAGGTGCCCCCTAAACATGTTGTAGTCCTAACTCAGAAGCTAAGCGTTGGAAGAGCCCCATTATCTGAACGGATGACTTCAAGCGACTCGCTGGGAACCTCTAGATATCAGCGGCACAAAGTCGTGTTCTGTGGCTATATTTGTGTGATGCGTATCGGAGTGAAAACGTCTGGTCCCGACCAGAGATTTGGGAATTTATAATTTCTTAATTGTGTATGGTCGAGGCTTTGTGCGGTGGATAGTTACCACTTTACTGTCAAGGACGTGCCGCCAAGAGGATTTAGCTTTCCGGTACGATGGCATGTAGAACCTGTCAACACTGTCTTACATCCTTCCCAAATAATATATATTGCAGTGTACGCTGCAGTATTAGGCTGAAATGTATAGACCGCATTCTCACTGCTCAGACTCAAGGCAGAGTTAAAACGAGACAGATTTATATCAGAACATATTTGTGTCTCGTTTTAACGTTATCTATAGATCAAGAATTAGATGGTAGACGATGCAGTCTGTCTTGTCTTTGTCTCAGATCTTAGACTGAATCGTCACTTACTGGTCATTTATCATCTAGTGAGATCACAATCGAGGGTAATAGGTACTATAATATATTGTCGTCGAAAAAAAAGTAAATCGTAAACCCTAAATTCACCGTGATTATAAAGTAAAAGCACAAATTATACAGGAGGCTTATCAAAAAGATCTCATCTGCATTTCATCGTGAGCTGTCGGGAAATTAACGACGGGAAGTTCGCGGCTTGATTATTATTCATAAACCAGGGGGTCATGTACGAATAAAATTATTGTTTTGATGATCAAATTATGCGTTCTCATCTTTGACATCGCCTAGCGCTGGGAGATAAAAGGTTTGTTTGTTTTTTATATTATACTAACTGATGCCCGTAACTTCGTTCGCGTGGATTGAGGTTTTTTATTCCCACGGGAACTCTCTTATTTCCCAGAACAAAAAGTAGCCTATGTCCAGACTGTAAATGCCAAAACACCAAATCGGTTTAGTCGTTGCGACGCGATTGACAAACTTTCGCATTTATAATATTAATAGGAAATAGGATAATAGGATTTTTTTAGCATTTTGAAAATTATAGCCCTGTTAAAAGTTAGGATAGGGTGATGAAGTGGTGGTTTTGGTGGGAGGCTTTGGCCGTGGCTATAATTACCACCCTACCATCAAAGACGTGCCGCCAAGCGATTTAGCGTTCCGGCACGATGGCGTGTAGAAACCGATTAGGGGTATGGGTTGAATTTACACTGCTCTATACCCCTTCCAAGTTAGCCAGCTAGCATCTTAGACTGCATCGTCACTTACAATCAGGTGAGATCGCAGTCAAGGGCTATGTTGTCATTGAATAGAAAAAAAAAAGAAAGCGATTGTATCTTAGCTCTCTTTTGAACGAAGAAGAATTATTTATAGTTAAATTGATAAAAATAGCACATAGACGAGATTCTATGTCGATACCAGTATTATTGTAACCATTAGTCATAATTATCGTATCCTCATTCGTAACGTAAGGCTCGCTTATGGCGGATTTTTCTGGGAGATCAAGACAATAGCTGCAGCTATATCTAGTCAATTATTTAATACTTTCAGCGCAAACATTTTACAAGCCTAAGCAGCAAACTAAAGTGCAAACAACATAGGGTTATTCAAGGGGCGGACCATCTAATTCCTAAAAAGCCGGCAACGCATTGGTGGTGCCTCAGGTGCTACAAATGTTCATGGGTGGCGGCAATCACTTAACATCGAGTGACCCGCCACTCTTTTGCTCGCTAAAAAAATGGCTATGGACAGACCATGCAGGAGTCTGTCCTAGACTGGAGAAGGCGTACAAGCAAACAAACGTAATGTAGGGCGCCCACCAGGCACCACTACGTTGAACCGACTAAATTAAGATAGAGAGATTCGGCTGTGGTGATGCTCATTATAGAAGGTCTCTATAGTCTATAAACTCTATACAACGTTAACGTCGGACGTCCACAGGCTGCAGCTATGAACGTACACGAGCTTACAAACAAGTCAACATAGGAAGCGGTTGAAAATCACCGGAAATGAAAACTTTTCTCTCTTTTCATTACAGTAAGTGAGTCACATCGCGCGATAACGAGGTTCCGCGCAAACAGCAACACGTGCTGCTAGCTAACGTAATGACAGCTCTCCGGCTCTCCGGCTCTCCGTGCGATGGCTCTTTCACAGCTATGCGGCTTTTAAAAGGAAAACATTTTCTGGGAATCTAATTCGCCGTGTTGTTGCATTTTTATCCAAATAGGATTTGGGTGCGGTTTCTTTTTTTTTTTTAAAGAACGTTAGCCAAGCTGAACTTGACTAATATTCTTTTCTCCTATAAGCGGAATGCTTGTGTTAGGAGTCGGTGCGACAATAATACAATGGTTGGGCTATTGAGGCTTCTTTGCAAGAGTTTTTCTCTTCTTGGGCGATATTTTAAATACAACACTTCACTTTCTTTGCTCTATATTATTTAAGTTACGGGAATTTGACCCGCATAAGGAACATCAATAGAGAACAATTTTGAATAGCAGTAAATTAAAATAAAAATAAATCCTATTTCTGTCAATTGAATGCACTGGTTTTTAAATTAAAACGAACCTTAAAATTTAACGTTAGCTAACGAAGTTTCTAATAACGTTGCTTGTCGAGATGTGCAAGCTCTTACTAACCCTTCTGGAGGTTTTAACAGATTATTTTACAGTACCGAAGTATGATTAGGATTTCAATTAACTTACGCCTGTGGAAAGTCTCCGTATGATGTGTATTAGGTATAGATCGAAGTATTGTCTAATTAGCCTTCATTCCTTTAATCCGTACTAAGCAGGACCCGCCTCTAAGAGTGGCGGGTCAAGACCTTGGCGGTGGCATGGTGAATACTCTACCAAGTGTCAGCCACGCTTTTTCCAGGGTCCAGGGTTTTAGTGTGTGCAAGCCCCATATAACCCCTCCGTTTGTATGTATATTGGTATGCGTTAGGCATTTCCAGTCTATAAAAAAAAAGTTGCACTGATCAATCAATTTCTCATTCATAAGAGCATTAGAAGACAAACCGTTGTTATTGCCATTGATGAAAATTAGTTGCA
Source organism: Hipparchia semele (assembly GCA_933228805.2). Lineage (NCBI taxonomy): Eukaryota > Metazoa > Arthropoda > Insecta > Lepidoptera > Nymphalidae > Hipparchia > Hipparchia semele. The sequence continues at coordinate 9,028,302 of OW121713.1, read as the reverse complement.
AACTACGAAATAACCACATCAAAATCAATACACTAAAGTTGAAAATGTTGTAGATGCAAGGTTTTGAAGCACTTTTCTGTGAAATGCTGCCAGAGCTTTTAGCATAATTGCATAACGTATGCATGAGATACTAGATGCTGCGAGCAAATTAAACGTCACTAGCTGTAAACATAAACTTTGCTTTTGTAAATATTGAGTATCTCTATACTAGTCAATACTGACTATTCACGCTTTTGGTATGTGATATTTCGAGGTCGGGCGCAGATTTGCCACTGTCAACTGGGTGATCGCTTCTTTTTAACCGACTTCCAAAAAGGAGGAGGTTATCAATTCGGCCGGTATATTTTTTTTTTTTTTCTATGTATGCCCACCGATTACTCCGGGGTTTCTGGACCGATTCACGCGATTTTTTTTTTAATCGACAGAGGAAGCTCGCGAAATGGTCCCATAAAAATTTTTACCTTCAACTCTTCAAGCCTGATGCTGCAGAGGTACTTTCCCCCTAAATTATGGGGTTTTAGGAACTGTCATTTACGAATTGGTATGCTTGGCCTAAGCATATACTAGATCTTAGAGCTTCAGGTCCTACTCCTCAATCCTGATGCTGCAGGGTACTGCCCACCTAAACTATGAGGCTTTAGGAACTTTCGCTTACGAATTGATATTATTAGTATTAAGAATAGTCTACATCGTGGAGCTCAAGGTCCTAGCTCTTCAATCCTGATGCTGCAGGGTACTGCCTACCTAAACTGTGAGGATTTAGGAACTTTCGCTTGCAAATTGATATTGTTAGTATTAAGCATAGGCTACATCGTGGAGCTCAAGGTCCTAGCTCTTCAATACTGATGCTGCAGGGGTACTGCCTACCTAATCTGTGAGGATTTAGGAACTGTCGCTTACGAATTAATATTGTTGGTACCAAGCATATACTACATATAAAATTCAAGGTTCTAGCTCCTCAATCCTGATGCTGCAGGGTTGGAGGGATTACGAACTGTCGCTTCCGAATTGATATTGTTGGTACCAAGCATGGACTACATCATGGACCTCCTGGTCCTAGCTCTTTAGAAATTGTATGTTGTTAATAAGTACGGTAAGTACCAAGTATAGACTACTTTAGTAACGTAGCGTTGGAGGGAGGGGAGAAAGAGAGCAGGAACAAGCTACACTAAAAAGCTTAAAATAAAAATTCTTTTCAAAAAACCGACTTCAAACGCCACTACAAAGTATAAAAATAATTTTATTTTGTACACGTTTGTTGAAGTCGGGCGGGCTTAACTAGAAACGATGAAATTGATGCGCGACGCTTACCTAATGGTGACATATAAGAGTCACGCTTATTGAAATCGGGTGAGCATCGCGTATCGGTTTCATCGTTTCTATTTAAGCCGCCCGACTTCAACAAACGTGTACAAAATAAAATTATTTTTATACTTTGTAGTGGCGTTTGAAGTCGGTTTTTTGAAAAGAATTTTTATCAATGGCTGATTTCAAGAGCTTAGGATCCCATAATTTTTTTTTTTATAATATACGGCTAAAGGCGGCGTGCCTTTGACCGGAAGGTTGTTTCCTAGCAAAAATATGAGCTTTTTTCTAAGAAATATCATCAAACGAATCCAAAGCCATCACTAGGTAGCATCCGAGCATTTCGAAGTTGCTCCACCAATAAGACCCTCTGCGATTTGAATAGCAAAGTTTAAAAAAAACATCTAATAATCTATCAATGGCATTATTTTGACAAATTGGTAAACGGTAGGTAAAATTGGTATGGTGGTACATGTGCCAATACCACGCCGGTTGCATCCAGCGTTCAGCGGCTGCCAACGACTCGCCTGCGATCGTCGTTTAGTTTTTTTGGAATATAAATAGACTAGCGCTTGACTGCAATCTCACCTGATGGTAAGTGAAGATGCAGCCTAAGATGGAGCGCGCTTGCCTAGAAGATGTGTATTGAAAAGGTACCTTTTTATTTACTTGGAAAAACGGAAGCTGGAAGGGCTTTCCAAATTTTTGCAGTGCGTATCAGAAACTAGGAAGCAGAACGCTTAGGGCCAGTTGCTTGAGTGGCCGGCACGGTTACGTTACGGCTAAGTTAGGTTTAAAGCTAAATGTGACAGCCGAAACAAGCAAATTGCGTTGCACGAGTCCTTTTTTAGTTAACTTTTGACTTTAACTTTAGCCTTAAACCTTACCGGCCGAATGCGAGGGTTCACGGTCAAGTTAACCTCAAAATAAAACTTCAATGGACATTTATCAATATTTTTGATGGATTGTGACAGTTTGTTATTTTGTTAAAAGTACAAATAAAATAAGTAATCTTATCTACGAGTATTTTCCGAAGTATTTATTCGCAAAATAAATTGAAGATGAGAGTTCCAGTGATGAAGAAAATATAATGGGTAGAATATCTTTTCCAAGGAAAAAAATCATTACACAAATCAATCAATGTCCGTAGCAGATCAAGTAAAACAAAGCAGCAGGAGCAAATGCAGAGTTTCTTGTCGACTCTTCACCAGAAATCGTCGATTTCAATGTGGTGCAGAAACGGCTCGAGGGATTAATGATGTGTATGGTGGTGGTGTCGCAAAAGAAAACAGTGCGTTTTTGGTTCCAACGTTTTCGTTCTGGAAATTTCGACCTGCAGAACAAGCTCCGTGGACAGCCGGAGACCAAAGTTGATAATGAAGAATTGAAGGCTCTTGTGGAAGCGGATCGCAAACCACCGAGCTAGCTGCTCGTCGGCTGTAGTGTTAGTGATAAAACTGTTAATGTGTGTTGTGTAACGGGACGAATTCCATACATTAAATATATTTATTTTGAAAATTTTATTCGGAGGATGCTTTAATTATAGTATCGATACTGAGCCCAAAACAATTTTTTTTTGAATTTTTTGTCTGTCTATCTGTGCGCGCATCACGCGAAAACTACTGAACAGATTTAAATGAAATTTGGTATAGTGATAGCTAGTACTCCGGATCAACATATAGCATACTTTTTATCCTGATAAACGAAATACGGGTTTATCCGGGATAGGGGATAAAAGTTTTTGTTGATTTTGCTCCATAACTTTGTCCACTGTAAACTGAATTTGATATTTCTTTTTTTAATATAATGTGTGTACTATTAGAAGTATTTTTTTCAATTTTGGTGAAGGTCTAATAAGTATTATCGGAGATAGAGAACACAACTTCTCGTGGAGTTGCAAGTCACTCTATAAACTTTTTCCATGTGGACGAAGTCGCGGGAATTAGCTAGTTATTACATATTTTAATTAACAACAGCTCTTTAGATATTGTCAATAAGTTATGTACTTAAAGACACTGTTACTATTGAATATCTAATTAAATTATAACATTGTATCAGTATTGTAAATAGTTAGAATATGTTTTTTAATAAAAGAAAAACCTCTATTTAAAATCTTTTATTTAGCTTACAATGTATGTATGTACAACAAAGTACCAAAAAATGGTTTATTTCCTTACTATTTCTGTATTATTGTTAATAAATGTGACTTCCTGACTTTCTTTTAAGTCTGAATATTCAGTTCCAATTGACTCCTCAGTCACCTGTAAAAATAAATAATTACAAACCAGCTTTTGCCTGCACCTTCGCTCACATCAAGTTAAATTTTTTAAAACTATTTTCCCTCTTTAAGGGTTGAATTATCAAAACCCCTTTTTTTAGCAGATGCCTACTTCATAATAGCTATACATATCTGTATGCCAATCAGTATGATCCGTCCAGTGTTTTGAGTTGTGATATAGTCAATGATTTACAGTCTTGATTTTGGTATGGTATTTTATTCATAATTACCATTAATTACCATAAAATATTTGGTAGGCATATTGATTTTGTTTGTGTATAATGTAACCTGTGTCACCTGGACTGAATCGATTGATACCTCATTCATTAAAATCGGCTCAGTAGTTAACACATTTTTATCCCGGAAAATGAGAGCTCCTGCGAAAATTAAAAACCTTTAATCCACACGGACGAAGTTCCGAGATAGTCTAGTTAAAATATAAACAGGTACTCACAGTTTGTGGTTTAAAATCATCATTTATTGATATATTTATAAAATGATCCTTCACATGCTCTATCGGGCACATGTTAATAAGTATAGTTGGGACCAGTGTGTGTGAACGCTTTTTAATAATACTGTGAAAAATCCCTTTTTCCGTGATCAGTGTCACTTACTTTGCATTAACATCCATATTATTTTTCTTTGTAATAAAACTAAATAAAATGACTATTTCGACAAAAATCTTTTAGTTGACAATCCAAGAGAATGTAATCACTCCGTGTTGACAATCAACAAACACAGATGAAAAGACAACTATCACATAATCACAGACTAGAACACTGACTGTTATTTCAGCATAATGTTGCATGTTGATAAAATAATTCAACATAATAAGACTAAAAAACCGAGAAGGGAATCATCATTTTACTGGCAGCCCCATTAGCTGAAGTTAATTTTGACGGGGGTCAAAATTGGTGTTGTGCAACGCCTATAATGGAGGTCAGAGCTCGGTAACGGTAAAAGTTAAATATCAAATGTAGCCGCGGTTACAACTTTAACTTAACTTTAAACGGCCACTCCGGCAACTGGCCCTTAGTGTGCGACTATGAGATGTCAACCACGTAACAGTGCAGACTTCTTCGATACCTTGCGTTTCGATGGTAGAATGGTGAAGGTGGAACTAAGTTGAAAAGTTCCTGATTACACTCTCCGAAATATATCCTTTAGATGCCGACAGATAGTTATTTCTTTTTTGATGTTTTGCTTTTTTTTTTGAGTCTTTGGACGTGTTATATTTTGCTAAACAGTAGCTTTAAGCATTTGTTCTTTAAAAAGAGAATTCAGGAAAGTTCAAACTGTATTAAAGTTTCGTCTCGAAATAAAACTTTAAAGTTATATTCCAAAACAGAGTGTATCTTTTTAATTTTTTTTACTTTTTGTTTACTTTTGTTCCTTTGTAGACCGAACAACGAAGAACAACATCGTACTGTCTTGATTTTGTACGTATTAATCCTTACTAATCCTTACTAATATTATAAATGCTAAATTTGCAAATAAAATCAAAGATGCAGTAACGAGTATTTCAGAATCACAAAAACGGTCATATTATTTACTATTTTTTTAAGTGATCCACAAATTATATGTTATAAATATTAGGGATTTTATTATATTAGGTTGGGTACCAATTAACTTTGGGCAAGTAGGGCCGAGCGGTAAATACGTAGTAATGCGGAATTAATTAATTTGGTAAATTGCCGCTTAAAGTTTACCTACCTACGCCGACGACGTCATATTTTTTCTATATATACTACGTACGTAACGTCATCATCATGTCTGCACCTGAAATAGTGTTTGCTTTTCTTTTCGTTTTATTTACGTTGTGGGGTACGAAAAATACTGTTATGTACTCATAAAGGAGTTTTTTGTTTTGTTTTGTATGTTTAAGAAGAATTACCATATTATTATGACTATTTTTAATAGGGAGTAATAGAGAAAATATTTTTTAAAGTCTATCTATCGTCTGTTGCCATATTTTCTTGGCCATTCTGGCTTACACGTTGAACCGATCTAAATGAAATTAGGTAGGTCAAATAGTGTGCACTCTGTAGAAGCGGACGAAGTCGCGGCAATCAGACTTATTTATCAGAGGTATTTCTTTTAAAATGAGCAATTCTTTTTTTTATCGGGAGCAAGATAACTTCAACTGACATGAAAACCGTCCACTTCATGTGGGCGGTTGCTCTGATACTTGGCAACCGCTCGAACGGATACTTTTACAATTTATCGATACGTGAAGTGATCCCTTTCACGAAAAACTCATGTTCAATAGACCTTTGATCTCTTTACTTGACATGACGGCGCCTTTCATTAGAATAAAAGACTCGCCTCCTATATTGTGTATGAGTAGAAGCTTATGATTTACCATGATAGGGCAGAAAAATGAAGAAAAATATAATATTGTTGTGTGCCTTTTGGTGCAGGTTTAAGAAAATTTTCCAATTTATTGTAGGTACCTACTGAAAATCGCGGCACATTATAATCAATGATGACAACCTAGTCCAGTCAAAACAAGGTTTAACCTCTGGAAAATTGCGAAAGTTTTGAAACTTTGCACATCGAATTATGGGTACCTAGGGATGAATATACCAAAAGTCCTCATGCGTACGAGGCGAGCTCTAGCGGCAATTAGCGGAAACAGGACCCTTTTTTTGGTTTTTTGTAAATATCTCGAGAACCTTTGGTGAGAGGTAAAAGTTTACTACTACATAATTGAAGCTTATTAAATTTGCAACAATAATGATTATATACATTTTTCTTGAATTCCTAATAATTACCGAGTTTTAGGCCACTAAAAGATAGCTTTTTCGAAAAATCACGCTAGCGGCACCCGGTACAATATGGCATTTGTAATAATATTTGACAATCATCGTTTATCATTTTTTTTTGGGTACCAAGGGTGATTCAGAAAATAAACTTCACAGTTATGTACAAAAAAAAGACATATTGTTTATTAAACAACTAGCTTTTGCCCACGGCTTCGCTCACGTTAAGTTAAATTTTTCAAACCCCTATTTTACCCGTTGTACCCCCTTAGGGGTCGAATTTTCAAAAATCCTTTCGTAGAGGATAAGTACGGCCTAATAGCTACCTGTATGCCAAATTTCAGCCTGATCCGTCCAGTGGTTTAAGCTGTGCGTTGATAGCATTTTTTATTGTTACTGTATTTCATCTAAATATTTAAAACGCAAAGGTGACAGACTTACTGACTGATCTATCCACGCACAGCTTAAACCACTGGACGGATCAGGCTGAAATTTGGCAAACAGGTAGCTATTAGGCCGTAGTTATCCTCTACGAAAGGATTTTTGAAAAATCGACCCCTAAGGGGGTACAACGGGTAAAGTAGGGGTTTGAAAAATTTAACTTAACGTGAGCGAAGCCGCGGGCAAAAGCTAGGTGTTTAATAAACAATATGTCTTTTTTTTGTACATAACTGTGAAGTTTATTTTCTGAATCACCCTTGGTACCCAAAAAAAATGATAAACGATGATTGTCAAATATTATTATAAATGCCATATTGTACCGGGTGCCGCTAGCGTGATTTTTCGAAAAAGCTATCTTTTAGTGGCCTAAAACTCGGTAATTATTAGGAATTCAAGAAAAATGTATATAATCATTATTGTTGCAAATTTAATAAGCTTCAATAATGTAGTAGTAAACTTTTACCTCTGACCAAAGGTTCTCGAGATATTTACAAAAAACCAAAAAAAGGGTCCTGTTTCCGCTAATTGCCGCTAGAGCTCGCCTCGTACGCATGAGGACTTTTGGTATATTCATCCCTAGGTACCCATAATTCGATGTGCAAAGTTTCAAAACTTTCGCAATTTTCCAGAGGTTGGGTCATTTTTTGAGGTTTTTTGACTGGACTAACCCTGGCACAGTGGTCAGCGCTATGATTTGATCAGTGGTTTCAGGTTCGATTGCATATATGTATTTGATTGCAACAAAAACCTGAACTGCAAGTTCGATTCCCACCCGTTGCACTATTTTCCTACCCATTCCTAGGACAAGCTTTCCACTTTTTTGGAGGGGCCAGGAGGATATAAGTCAACTTCAGCTTAGCTAATATTCTTTAAAAAAAAGTTACACTATAGGGGCACAATTTCGAAAGGAGTTAAGACAAGGCAATGTGTTTACAACCACTATAGGTAAAACGTTTATTAATTTACTAGCTGTGCCCGCGACTTCGTTCGCGTGGAATAGTGACTTTTCGGGCAGCATATTTTGAATTACATATACCGTCGACGCTCAGGCGCGAGGCGTGTAGTATGTACTCTGTACGTTAAAATGTTCGCCATGATTCTTTAAATTGACATAACTTTTTTATTTATGAACCGATTGACATGAAATAAACACTAAATGTTAAGTGAAGCTTACTACAATATATTAGTGAACACCGTATTTAAATCGAATAAGCCGTTTCTGATATTAGCGTGCACAAACACACAGACAAACAGACAAACAGACAAAAAAAAATTAATTACAATTTTGGGTTCGGCATCTATATAATAACAACCCCCGCTACTTTTTTTTATATATTTCCATTGTACAGACACCACTTTTCTACAATTTTATTATATGTATAGATAGATTTGTGAAAATTATACTCTTAGCTCTATGTTTCCGACACAATCTCGCCTAGAAGACTCTATCCGTAAACTATTCCTAGAATTTATCCAAATTATAAGTGACAGGGCAGGCAGCTTCTATTTAACAGCGAGACGTAACACAATTTGTGCTGCCCCAATTTTAGACAAGATGCTCTAGGAGTTCTAGGACAATCTTGTTGCTTTCATGCTAAAAATTAAACGTCTTGCTGTTGGCGGGTTTAACTGCGGTTCGAAGAGTTTGTGTGAGTTTGAGTTTGCTGTATCTCATGAGCCGTATTTATTTATTTATTTAGGCAATCCAAACAGATTTCAATAATTTCTAACCAAAAGGATGTGTATATCTATTGCCGCTATAACAATGAATAACAAAAATAAAATAAAATGAAAAATAATGGGCGAAAAAATCGCTTTTCTTCACCCCCCATACAAGAAATTTCGGCGTTTTTTACTCGACACTAACAATCGTTGTTGCGATGTTACGGAACCCTCGTGTACGAGTCCAACTCGCAAATATGTATAAAAATAGGAATGAAACCTACTCCCGGTTTTTTTGCTTCCAAGGCGAGTAGGCATAGGCACCGTTACGGACGCGAGGCCAAAGGCATTGTCAGTAATAGTAGAAAACATTCACAAAATTAATTCAAAAAGGTATACTTTAAATATTTACATAATTTTGTAATGTTCACAACAAGACCAGAGCTTCGCCAAATTAGCGGTGTAAATCTCATTTAAACAAGGCTTCTAAAGAGAATATTATATTTGTTTAAAACACTTGCGGGCATTCGTCTGTGAACTCACTTACACAGAGATTCAGAAGTTAGGTAAGTAGATACTATATCATAACCTAAATAGAAAAAATATGTGAAGCTGGTAGCTTATTTAACAAATGATTAAAAAGTAGTGTAGATATTCAATTAATTTCGTTTATTAGGCTTTTTTCTTATTTATTTTTATTCGGTGACAAAATAGCCATGGACTGCGATCTGCTGGTAAATGATGATGCAGTCTAAGATGGTATTGGGCTAGGAAGGGAAAGGGCAGCGTAAATAAAATCAATAACCCTATTGGTGTACACTATGTATCGGTACGCTAAAATAGCTTGGTGGCGGCACGGTGGTAACCAGTCATCGCCAAGCTTCCCATTAAACCATACCTGAGTTTATTCAGATATTATAAGTTCCCTAATTGATCCTATTGGTAATATTGGAAATGAGTACCTGTCTGTTACTTTTGACGCATCAGTCTCTGAAACTAAAATGATTCTGGAAAAAACCTAAGCAAGGAAATACAGGATTATCAAGGAGTTCCCACGATAGGGAGTAAAAAAAATACACGCGGACAAAGTCGTGGACTTCAGCTAGTAAGCCTTAAAGGCCAATAAAGGCCTTAAACAGTTTCTCATTATGTTTGTGCAAACTAGTGTGAATAAGACGATCAAAGATTTGAAACAATTACGGCGAAGGGTCGCCGGCAAATTCCACCGCAGAAATTACATCGGATTTGCATAAAGGAGAGTATGGGACTGTCTTCCAACTTTGTCCTTAATTTGTTTGTGAACATCTCAACCAATTTTATTAATTCATTGTATCTTCGGTCACAAAGTTTATTAATAATATAATACGGGACTGGTCAATATCATATTAAACATGATGTTCTAATCTGTTTCTCGTCAAGTACGGTTCAGATCGTAGGTATTATTCTAATAATTATGAGCCAGTTATTCAAAATTCAAGACAGCTGTAATTTTTTAAATAAACTTTCAAATAGTTTATCCTATTTTGCTAGTATGCTGTATTCTAAACTGTTACATAGCTAAATAGTGTGTAGTGAGGAAGCTATCTGCCTGTAGTGGACACACATTTGTCCAGGCGACAGCAGTAATTACTGGGAAACACCGCTCTCATACGTTCAAATGCCTAAACGTTTCTACCTTATAGCCTTAACTAGCTTTTGCTCACGTCTTCGTCCCTGGTATTTGGAAATTGCAACACTGTCATGGCAGTCAAGGGTATAAATGGTAATTTATTTTAATTTAAAAACTACATGTCTAGGCAAGTCTTTATAATTAATTATGCGGTTTTATTAAAGAACGCCCATTACCACAAACTACTTTTTAACTTTTTGAGTTATAGTTGAAGAATCAAGAGTATGAACAATATTCTCTCAGTGTCAAACTCCAACGAGACGGCTATTCGACACCACCGGAAAGGTATAAGGTTCAGCATCGTGTAAAGTAGCCTCCAAGGAATACGATTGACAAGGTGATGTAAGGCCGATTACTTCCCAATTCGGGGCTCTTACTGAGAATTGCAAGACAAAAAATTCAATTTCTTTGGCGTCTCCTGGGACACAGGAACCAATAACTTATGAATCGAACCCTATCAAGCTAGTCTCTACTGACGAGACAGTTAAATATACAATACAATATCTAATGCAGTGTGAAATCGACGCTAATGACGCAATAACAGGGAAACCTGTTTGGCGAATTGATTTCCTAAATCGATGCCTTTATAAACCCCGAGTACCCTACATCGTTTTCGTCCCCCTTACGGCCCTTACTGGCACTATTCTCAGCCAGTAGGAACTTATCTAGCGATTAGTTACCGTCTGTCACAGAAATGCATGTATCCTTATTAATATACTTCCCAACAAAAAAATCGATACACCTCGCAATGCCTTTTAGTTCGAAAGTGTTTCGATATTTTTGATGAGAAGTTTTATGCGAAAGTATGTTTGTTTGTTGGTTTGTCCTTCAATAAACCTGCAACAGAGCCACGGATCAACGTGATTTTTTGCATGGGTATAGCTGTTGAGGACCTGGAGAGTGACATAGGCTACTTTTTATCCCGGAAAATCAAAGATTCCGGCGGGATTTTAAAAAACTAAATCTACGTGGGATTTTAAAAACTAAGTCGCAGGCATCAGTTAGTTATCAATAAGTATAGAATAGAAAAGTGGGCGGGATATCCCGCCAACATAGTACGCGTGCCAACAAAGTGCAATAATTATTAGTAGGGATTTTAAAATAAAAGAAAACTCTTAAAAATACTATAATAATCTGAGTCTAATTATATAAAATCTACTTGTGTATATTTTTTTCTAAATTTTTTTTTTTTAACAAAAGCAGGATTCCATTTAAGAGCAATGAAGCCATTATCTTATTGTGCAAGCAATTTTCTTACCCGGCAGCGCTCTGACTTGCACGTAATTATGTGAAACTTTATATATTGCTCTCTCTATACGAAACTGCCTTTTCTTTTCGCTCCAAGTGTTTTCAAGAAAAGCTAATTGCATTAATAATAATCCATACTAATATTATAAATGTAGGTTTGTCTGTTTGTTACCTTTTCACAAAAAGAGTTCCCCGACAGTAATTTTAAAATATTATACTAAGTAGATGATAGCCCGCGATTTCGTCCGCGTGGATTAAGTTTTTTTTTATTTCCGCGGGAACTCTTTAATTTTCCGGGATAAGATGTAGCATATGTGTTAATCTAGAAAAAAGAGCTAGTAGCTAGCTACATTAGTATGAACCATAACATTAATTGAAAACATAGAAAAAAAAGATACCGGCCGAATTGATAACCTCCTCCTTTTTGGAAGTCGGTTAAAAAAAAGTGCGATTAATCTATATATATAAAATTCAAAGTCCTGACTGACTGACTGACTGACTGAGATATCAACGCACAGCCTAAGCTACTGAAGTTAGAAACTTGAAATTTTTACAGTTGGTTCCTTTTATGACGTAGGCGCACACTAAGAAAGGATTATTGGAAATTCCACCCCTAAGGGGTTTAAATAGGGGATGGAAATTTAAATGAAACTCCGTCATTTTTCAAGCTGTTTCCATCAAAGTTGGTATTTCAGCTTTCAGTTAAAAATAAAGAAGTACGTGTTTCACAGTTTTTGAAAATTCCACCCCAAAATCTATTCCACGCGGACGAAGTCGCGGGGGCAAAAGCTAGTAATAATATATGATGTTTTTTAAAAAAGAAAGTCGTATTTGATTTATTAATCTGTGAACGTGTACATATACCTATATGATAAATCTGCTGTTAAGAATGATAATAATATAATCAAACCCGCGACCTCATGATTAATCTCGCGACAGGCCATCATGAAATTCAGATGAGGTATTTTGATAAGCTTTCTGTATAATTTTGTCCTTTGGTTTCATAAATAGTAAAAGTGGGAGAGACGCCATACTTTTTGTTGAAATTATGAAAAAAATAGAAAAAATCATTTTAAGCCAACCATTTATTTTTTATTCGAAAGGTACATTAGTATTAAGTATTACAATTGTAATTAAGTAATTTTAGAATTAACATAAAAAGAAACGAAAAATAAAAATTGTAAGTACACAGCAGGCCGTCTCTTCCACAAAGTGTGGGAGAGATGCCATATAGTATAGTAATAAATATCTTGAGGACCTAGTCCAGCCTTTTTGGTATCACCAGTCTTGAGACGTCTGCTCAAGGTGCGAATCGGTATTCCATAAAGTCTTTGAGCTTCATTTTTCGATATTTCACCATTTTACGATATTTCACAATTTTTCACTTTTTTCATGGGCAAAATTAAGTTTTCCTCAGTCCACTGCCCTTTGGCCAATGTATGCTTCTTCACGTATTTTCTTGGCATTCTATAACCAATAAAAATAGGTAGTTAGTAAAAAAGAAAATATCCTACACATACACTTTTGCAAAAGGTGGCATCTCTCCTCATTTTATGGGAGAGATGCCATGTAGATATAAAATACGAAAGATATTTAGTTACATGGCGAAATCTAATTAAAATAAGTAAATAATAAACAAAATAATACAATAAAACCAAATCTTACCTTACGGCGTCTTTTTTTCACATTTAACACTCATCAAAACCGCAGCGACTCAAAATTTCCGTCGAAAAATTCACGCGATGAAATAAACTTTTCGTAAAAACACATGTCACACTCGAGTGCAATCGAATAAGAACTGACACGTTGCGAAGGAATCGTCTATGGGTAATTAAAAATAGTGAGAAATATATCTATCTATTTCTCCCTCACTGAATTACCAAAGGTATGGCGTCTCACCTCACATGGCGTCTCTCCCACTTTTACCCTACAATTTTTGAAGGTAATTTTGATACCACTTTTGGCGCTACAGCGCTTTGCGAGTTTTGGCTTGGTATAATACCACCACTATTCGGAGGCTACCTGTTTCCAAGATACTCTACCAACCTGAAAACCGGAGGTCTGGTGGGAGGCTTTGGCGGTGGCTAGTTACCACCCTACCGTTAAAAACGTGCCGGCAAGGAATTAAGCGTTCCGGCACGGTGGCGTGTAGAAACCGTTTAGAGGTATGGATTGAATCTACACTGCCATACCCCTTTCAAGTTAGTCCACGACCATGTTATACTGCACTGTCACTTACCATCAGGTGAGATCGCCGTCAAGGACTATCTTGTCATTAATTTAAAAAAAAGGCCTTGGCGTTTAATTTCAGAGTAAATGCTAGGTTACCTACTTTGCATGCTCTGTTCAATAATAAAATTATTCAGCTTTTCGTCGCGCAATCTGTATGGCCCTAAAACATAAAAACATAAAAGTCCTCCTTTCATTAATCCATCCATTCCATAATACCATCAAAATTATTTTTACACAATTTTTTATCATTCAGTAGTAATGAGATCTTGGTATAAGATAACAAGTAATTAGGTCGGGAGAAAATTTTATTCATACACCTGAATACGATTCCACTTAAAACGCCCCCAGGGTGCTAATAAACTTCAAGTCAGTAGTTTCTTGGAAAATCTTGTGTATCAAACTTTATTTGTTACCTGCAAATTGTTACCTTCTGGCTTCTATCGACTAGCAGAAACCTTTACCTAGTTTATTACTAGGTAGCTTGAAGGATATATAGGTAGATCCGAACTTTAAGTCAATATTTACCCAAACAACAACAAGTTGAGTATTACCACGGGAGTTAATAAACACTAAAAACACACCCCACATATTTTCTGAATAGACTGTACGCTCCGCTCTATATTTCCAAAAAGAAAATTCATATTTTAAATAGAAAGACCTACATTAATAGATGAGATATGCTTTGTCATGTCATATAATTTGAAAACAGACTTGATGCTTCTCCAGGGAAATCATGAGCTTTGTTAGTAAACACTTCCTTAGTTACTTTGAGAGTATCGTGATAACTTTGTCTATGTACTTGTCAGGTACTTAAATAAGTACCTACTACTTATGTGATCATCGCTTAATCAAAGGGCAACGTAAATACAGGAAAATAGGTACTTGAAAAAATAGGCCGCAAAATTCGAGACGACGAGAATGTGTGTCTATTTCTGTGACACGCTGTGTAGTCTACACGGTTTGACAGTTTTAAGAGCCCCTCCACTTTTCGGTCCAACTCGGAATCGGTCTGAGCTATCAATGTGTGCGTGTCATTCACAATCCGACTGTAAGCTGACCCTAGTACGGTGCACAAAATATGTATCTCGAAAAAGATATTTTGATACTTTATGTACACAATAGGGATGTTAACAGTAATCACAAATTAATGTTTACTGTTAATTTTATGATAGTTTGTAATATTAGAATATCGAAAATCACATGTTTGTAATTTAATATAACTTAATAAAATTAAAAATGATTTTAAATGCCATATTTATAATCTGATGCCACGTGACTGCAAACGCCAAGAAAAGCTAGTGACGTCACTAATCGCGAAACAAGCTGACGACTGTATATGTATGCCACGAATCCCGACCAATGTTTGTTTGACGCATGACGCCATGTCAGTCACGTGACAGTTGTGGAGTGTTTTGCGGGAACATTAAAAATTACTCTATATTTATATATTTTCTCATCGAAAATACTAATATTTTTAAATATTTTTTTTTAATGGTAAACAAGAGTCAATCTTCAAAATAAAAGCAATTCCGAAAAATTGTTAACATCCCTATTTAAGCAATTTTCACATAATGTATCAATAGATTCAATAGATGTTACATTGATTTTGGTATTAAAGTTTCGTTATATTTTAAGTTGGGTACAGTATAAGTATTTTGTAATAACTTATATTAGAAATGTGAAAGTGTGTTTGTTTGTTAGTTTTTTCTTCAATCACATAGCAAGTTTTTTTTTATGTGTGTGTAGTCTTGGAGAGTGAAATAGGTTACCTTTTTCCCCAAAAAAACAGACGGTTTCTGAGGGATGTAAAAAAATATCTTCATGCGGATGAGGTCGCATCGCAGGCAAAGGCAATAAATAAAAAAAACAATAAATTCCTGTCTAGTTAGTTTTATAAATTATCGATAAGTTCGTGGTATCATTAGACTCGTCTTTATAATTTTGTCCGAAAAAAAAAATACTATCAAAGTATGGTGGAATGTATTTGAATTTTCTGTTGCGACTTAATTTTAAAAGCAATCGGGAGTTTTTTTTTAAATAAAAACTAGCAAACTAGCTATTTAGCTAGTTTGCTAGTTTCTACCATGAATTTCAAAGCTATACTTCAATAAAGTACCAGGCATACATAATACAGCAAGCTATTTCTGCAAAGCCATATATCAACCAAGCAATTACCTATTAGGGGTTAACCCGTAGATAGATACCCGTAGTTATCATACACCGGGTCGATAAATATTACGTTAAGCGGCTTTGAGGCTGCGACAATGCGGTGATCTGCACGCAACGCTAAGTGCGACATGTTTATGGTGGGCGACTGCCTGTAATTATTATGTACTACACAATAAATGTAAGCCTTTTAGTGTAACAAATTTTGGCTCCGGGCATTTTACACACTAATAATACAACGACAATTTAATTAATTATAGTGCTTCATGAGCCAAATTAGTTCAATAGTTTAGGAGGTGAATTTAAAATTGAAAGGGTAAGTAATTACCGTTCCCTAATACGTAGAGTGAACGAACCGAAATCATATCTAATACAGATATTATTTATATAGTACGTTTATCTCACGAAGTTACGGGCGCTTTACTTGTGATTACGTCATGTACATGTACATTGCGTAAGTGTGCGTGCCTGTAGGAGTCTAGGTGGGAGCGAATAGGCGCGTGCAAGGTCTTGCTCACACTTATACAGATACGACACACACACAACCATGAGCCACGAGCCCTCGTGAAATGAATGGACTATACAATGTAGAGATTACATACTACTTAGTACTTACTTCGCTGGCCAGCGAAGCCATGCCATTTTATCCCGTAAAAAGTAGTCAATTTCTTTACTCGTCAAGTCGTAACTATACCGATTACCCATACAAAAAACTCACGTGAACTGTGCTTCGTTGCTGCGTGATTGATGGTCAAACCAACAAAGGAACGCACAAACATGCTTGTATTTATATATTTCTTACTAATATAGTAGGATAGAATAAAATTTTATCAACAGTCTATAAAAATATATACATTGCGCCAAATAAATAATTCGAAAGCGAATTTCCAACAAATGCTATACGTAGATATAACATAAAATAGATGCCTTACGTGAACACGTAATGTAGCAATCAAAATCCATTGTTTCTCATTCAATAAATTCTTGCAAACGTATTTATTGACAAAGGAAATGTTTATGTCATCCTGTTTACATATTCTTTGTACTCGCAGGCAATACGTGAATATCGTCTTGAGATATTGCTAAGGAACAATATGAGTGTGTTGGATTTTTAGCTACAGATACGATAAATGTACCTAAAGCCATTACCTTAGGTATCAATTTTAAAATATTTTTCTTTTTTATTATTCAAGTTTAACAATGAAACTTATAGATTTCCTATTCTATGTATATAAGCTTATCCTTATTATATATTTTGAAATCATGACTGTAAGTGTAATGAATAATTGCAAGAAAACTGCGTACGTTTGCTCCAACTCCTACCTTAGAATACTTAAATAGTATCTACATACAGCTTCTACCAACGCTGTCCTTTCCACTGCTTTATTGGTACTCGTACTTAGGTACTTTTATTTAAAAGTATAACCGCCTGAAAACTGCTAAACGGCTATTTATTCTCATTTATTCAGATAAGCAAGGGCCGTAGGCTGTATAGTACCACATTCCTCTGTGATTTTTAAGCTATTGTATAGCTTCTATCGCGGGCCAGCGTGGAGACCGAATCCAGAAATTCCGTAACGAAAATAACCTGACACGGGACTCCTCTAAGGTGAGCCGCTAGATGGCGTTGATAAAAAATGCTATGCTTTACCGCGGCAGTCCCCGAGTGCCACACGTCTTTTTTTTTATTAAATTTTGGGCATGTAATGTGTATGTATCATAAACGTAGTAATACATATTAGTATCTTTATGGTCTGTATTCGGCTAAGAGACATTATAATAAGAACTCTTTTTGAATGTGAACAATATCAATAGAATTCGTATTTTCTTTCTGTCTTGAAAAGCGGTATCGAATCGATTTCTTATTCATGCAGTATCTAGTGCTAAAAATAAAAGGAGTACACTAGTAAATAAAATAAAGGTGCTTCAATGTTTTCTTTCCACTGTGAATTCCTAACACGATAATCTCGAACAAGCGGGCCTGGCTACACGTCTTGAATCCGGATGTGGCAACCACTCGGAATAAACCTCGCTTCCCTGCTTCACTTATGTATACCTTAGTGAGCCTTGCATAGTGAAGACTATTTCTATCCTCAGTACTGAGAGAATTAGTGCATTATCTACTGCACACCTTGTATCAGGATACTAAATATCCTGGCGTTAGTTGTACCTCTTTTCGTAATTGAACTGCTGAACGGATCCTACCTTTGGTATAGAAATAGTTTGAATTCTGCGTTTTTTAATCCACGCGGGTGAAGTCGCCGGTAGGTACCAGCTTGTTAAGTATTATTGATTTTATGTATATAAGCGCCAATTTCACCAAAGTCAAGTGACTTTTAACCGAGGAATTAATTAGGCTTTCTGAGAGTTTTTGTATTTAAAATTTGCCAAAATAACAAAATTATTCCACGGTTAAAAGTTACTCAACGTTAGTAAAATCGGCCCTAAGTAATAAACCATTATGCCAGAAAATTTTCTTTTTCTTTACGCATTCAAACGTCAAGTTTCAATATTCCAGATTTAATAATACGCGTCGATTTTATTGAGGAAATTCCTTCCTTTTTTGGAGGCCGTTGAAAAGGTAGGTACCTAACTACTTAACCGTTACTTAATTGGCAGAGTAAAAATGGAAAAGAAGTTGAAATTGATTTGCTTATAAGATTAATGCAAGAATAAGAATAAGAGTAATTGCCGATTCTTCCCGTTTTCCGGCTTTGGAAAAGTTCAATTTCCTGCACTAAATACCCGAGTTGAAGAAACGTGACTGGCGCGGTGTGAGTCGCGTTCCGACTTTTATCGTTTCCTCTTGTAATTTACAATTAAAGGCCTGGACAGACATGAAGTAGCACTTCTGATATAGTTCTTGCAAATCACGAGGGCGCGTGGCTCGTGGCTCATGGTATTGTATAAGTGTGAGCGAGAGCTTGCTCGCGCCTGACCGTTCCCATCTAGTCTCCTAATAGGCACTAGGCAATACGCATGTACACTACGTAACCAAAAGTAAAGCCCACGCGCCCTCCTGAATTGAAAGAACTATACATTGAAGGATTTGCAGTTTAGGCTACTGGTCGTGGCCCTGGCCGCGTAAATCAAATCGAAATTCTTTCTAGTTGTTAAAACGGTGTTCGTACTCGCAATTCGCCACACAACATTAAATTCGTATTGTAAAATGTATTGGGATTAAAAATAAGGTCACGAGGGACAAGATCAAACGAATAAACTCTCTGACCGCGTCGACCTCTCGACCCCGTCTGTCATTGATTTCATTTTGCAATTATTTACTTAATGTGAAACTATTGTCAAAAATATTTCTTTCAACTATTTATTTAGGCTCTTATTAAGTTGTATTTAACTTATCAAGATCTAATAAAATATTTATACTATACCTAAATATTATTAAATTGGTTCTTCGAGCTTTGTGCCCGTCTATTGCCACTTTAGCTTCACTACTCGTTAAGTAATGTTGGTAATTCTGACTTTGCTGCAGATCTCTTCACGTCTGCTTTGATCATACAAGGGTACTCCTGCGTTGGAATCCTAGACTGCTCGAAAGGCGTAATACTTGCAAACGCAGAGTAAACACTTCCACAAGGTGAGAAGACAATCTCAAACGAATCCGGAAGCCGGACACAAGTGGCACAAGACCGTTTTCTTTTTCGATCCTTGCAAGAGACACATACAGTAATAGTCGTTTATTCCCCGACAAAAAAAAAATTGCAAAAAAAATATTATAGAGTTAAATTTTATTTTGATGAAAACCCCTTCCGGGTTCAGACCTCTACAAAGTTTTCCAATTTCCTCTTTATGATGCTATTTTGACCCAGTCGTTCCTTGCCGTCCTGCAGGTATCATCTGCCCATTTGAATAATTTGGGTTTGCCTTTTTGCTTTTTCCATTTAGGTCCTTTTGAGGCCAGGTCAAGTTGTTGTTATGATCCACCTGTCTTTGTTCAACCAAGCTATGTGGCTGCGGCGCATTTCTGTTTTAGTCTAAGCGCGACAAGAAGTCGATGACTTGTTTCTGCGCTAAAGTTGACGACGTTGACGAAACGATAAATGACAGTTTCTCTTCACTTTCGATAACCTTGCCTATATAACATAATAATTTATGCCTTCGGTCAGTTAACTTAAACTCTAGGAACTCAGTTAAACCAGATTTTTTGCTATTGTGCGATTAATATCACTCAAGTAGATTATCAAACTGTACCTCAATCATAATAATATTTTCGCAAAACCTTTTGTGATACTTATAAAGGCAAATAGAACACTGTCATCCTTGGGTCCCAGCTGCTAATAGAAATACTGTTATAATAAATTGTGTTGATACAGACCAGTCGTTTTAACGGCTACGGGCTTTATCACCCTCATATCTCAAAGAGAGTGATAAATTGCCGCTTCATTGTTATTGAGTGTGCTATCAAAAACTTATGCAACTACGTGTAAAGCACATTTTTGCATTGCTTATACTTTCGCTCCTTTTAACAAATTAAGTACCTACCTACTTAACAGATTTTACACGGATTTAGGTAATTATGTAAGTGCCTAACAACTATTAAGGATTTATCTTGAACATAATCTGTCTACCTATCATCTAACTATGCAATTCTAAAATCGCTTATATGTAGTACCTATCCTCTTAGAAAGTGTTTTGTTTAGACGTCTCACAAAAATTTCTGACGTACCTCTTCTTTATCAACTCAAAGACGTCCACTGCTGGATATATTATGTCTCTTTTATAGATTTAAATATGGCTGGTTTAATACCACTTATATCTAGCGCTCGCTGCGACTCCTGCAACGACCGGGGTACTCCCAACACTGCGCTTTCCGGTGCAAGGTCACCACACTAGCACCTTGGGACCCCACTTCCCAACGACCATCAGTTCTTCGCTGTAGGTATGAGCACCGTCCATTGCCACTTAGGCTTCACCTCACTGGCAATATTCGTCTTCAATTATCATGAATTTATTGAATTCTGCATGAATTGTAGTATATTTCGTCGTAATGAAACATTATCATGGGCAAACTGGGCATAAGGGAATATTAAAAGTTAGAAAATATTCTTTGCGACTCTATCGAGTGCATACTCTTTGTCTATTTTAAACCAATGTCAGCAAATTTTGAAGGAACTTATAACCAAACATTTTTCGCACTGCTATTCCATCAATAATCTTGGTAAAGACTGAACTGGCAGGGATCCAGAAATCTAGATAAACGTGGCCATGCAACTCATGTCGACGTCTCCCGCAATAATATTAGAATATTGACGCCAGAGTTGATTTACCAAGCCATAAATAAATAAAACCAGCCAAGTGTGAGTCGAACTTGAGCACAAAGAATTCTGTACCACCAGATTATATGAATTCATCTAGTAAATAACAATATAAAAGCCATAGAGGATAAAAACTACGGCTTTACAATGTTAGCACCTGATCAACATTTCGGCTCTCTCATATTTTGTAATGTTCGTTGTCTTATTTACATATTTTAAAGATTACGTTATTCCAGACTATAATCTGTCGCTGTTCCAAATTTCAGCTAAATCGATTCAATCGTTGCAGTGTGATTGACTAACAAACATCCATACATCCAAACTTTCGCATTTATTATATTATATATTATATAATAGGATTATTTGCCATGAAAGAGGTTATATCACATAACATATTCTGTGAATATTTGATCCGGCTACGTACCCTTAGTACTACATTTGTAGCAGCTGTAGATCCCTGTAGCAGTCGGAAGGACAAAAGGAATGACTGCAGTAATATAGTAATAGCCGTTTAGCTATCTTCGAGTAGGGAACCCAAAAAAGGAAAACACAGCGAGTAACATTAGCAAGCAATTTAAAAGTTTTATTTGTTTCTCATCTATCTGTATTAAAGTCGTTCAACGAGAAACCTTTTTCCGCAGTAGCTTTTCCAAACCACGTCAGGAAGACTGTATAAGGTATATAGGCATTTATTGTTAAATTTACTTTTGTGTTTATTAGAAGACGTGAAACCATACATCCTATTCCTATTAATATTATAAATGCGAAAGTTTGGATGTATGGATGTTTGTTACTCAATCACGCCGCAACGACTGAACCGATTTGGCTAAAAGGCACATAGATAGATTATAGTCTAGAATAACACATATGTTACTTATCGAGGAAAATAAGAGAGTTCCCGCGGGAATTAAAAAATCTTAATCCACGTGAATGAAGTCGCGGACATCATCTAGTAGTATAATATGATAAACATTATATAATGCCCAGAAATAAGTGTGAATTTAAATAGTAGTAATTCCTACGAAGCAATGGTAATTATTTACACAAAAGATTGTCGAGAGAAGCGCTATTTGGAACAAACCCAAAGATTTAATCTATAAATTTTCCAAGCTAATTTCGAGCTCTAGCCTAAATGCCCGAATTTTAGATAATATGTGGTACGAATTTATGTGTTTGATTTTTTAATTGACGTAGCTCATAACTGGATTGTATGCTATATCTAATTTTGCAGTAATATTTGTACCTATTTGATAAAGATTGTATATATTATTATCATAACTATTTAGATCACTATTGTTTTGGTTATTTAAATTATTATTTTAAATAGTTTATTATTATTATTTTAAAATAATCTTTATTTAATGATTTAAACCATAATATGACACCAAATACTGCATAACTAAAATCTAAATGAAAACAAAATATCAAAAGTTAAAAGCTAATTATAAAAAATATCATTCAAACCACTGGAATGAGGAAATGATAGAACATTAAAAAAGGAATTTCTACTGTATTGCAAATTCTTATTTATGTGCAATATAGACAAATCAATCAATAAAATACATATTTTCAGCTTTTTCTTGATAAAATAATAATAAAACTGTATTTTACATGTCAAAATATCTCTGTGAAATTAATTTATCAACGTAATGGGCACTATTCAGAATTCACAAGTTAAGTTGTGCCGGAATACGCAATGTATATTTGCCCCTTGTTAAACATTTTCGGCGAACCACTTACAAATTAATGTAAATTAGCCCAAGCACTGTTAGTTGTTGTTATTTCTATAATAATAGTACAGTACAAAATTACTTACAAAGCGGACAAAATTAATAAGTCGAATTAAAACCACATTTTCGTTTATGCTTCAAAAATGCCTTAAAGCATGTTAGTTTGGCACGAACTCGTAGCTTATTAAGACATACACAGCTTAATTTTCACCCTTGCATATGTCAATTTATTTTAATTGTTATCTATGTTTAAATCTATTAATTTTTTCATTCATTCATTTCAAACCATTGCCGGCCCTCTACCTGGACACAGGTCTTATTTCAAATGAAAAAAGAAAGGAAAGTTGTGTTATTACAGAGTAAGAAATAAAATGGATAAGAGAAAGGTTAATAATTTATCACCAATAGAGATTTCCTCCGACTCTCTAAGATGGTGAGTAAGAAGATATTTTAAATGGTGGCATAGGTCTTGTGTCCGGATAATGTTTGTTGATTAAGTCTATGCGTGTTTTATGTTTTTTTTTTTTTAAATAATTTTATTTTATTTATGATTAGGTTTATGCTGTAATTGATTAATCTTAGACCTTGATTATCTTAGAATAATCAACAGTCTCATCTAAATGCCCACTTACTAGTAGGTAGTACTTAGTAAATCAATTTGCGCTTCCATCAAGCTGGATGATCCCTTTTAATACGATAACCATGCAAAAATGTAATACTCACCTAGAAATGAAAAAAAAAGAAGGAGCATATTAAAAAAAAATAATTAAACGTTGCACGCATTTGCACATCCTTTCATAGCCGGGTTTTTAACGCGTAGGTATTCCAGAATTTCGTCAGCTGAAACCTGATAATGGCTTCGATCACAAGCTGTTTATCGATTTCTTGCATCCAATGACCCATTTAGCTCGGTCAGTTTACACGTACTTGTGTACAGTGGATTTATGCAAGGGTGGCGGAGCGAGGAGCCCGCGGCGACTTGCTGTGTTGCTTGGTCTGTTGCTTGTGCAGTGCCCACATTGCTTCCGTCATTGACTTTGATTAATGCAACGCTCAAACTCCAGAGCACCGATAAGCTACATATAAAACATGGACTACGTCACGCTGAGGACCTGTTTCACCAACGCCAAATAACGTTTAACCGAGGAATAAAATACGTTATGACAGTTTCTTTACTGAAAATTTTCTTAAAACATCAAAAATTTCTCGTCGATTAAAGTTTACCATGTAATTTTCCAGCATCAAATGTAGCATTTGTGGTAATTCTGAGTGTAAGCTGTCTTCAGCTAAATTGTCGGTCATTGTAGCGTGAAGGAGTAACAAACATCCAAACTGTCACATTTAGATATAACTAGCTGCGATGCCCGCGACTTCATACGCGTGGATTAAGGTTTTTGGATTCCACGCGGGAACTCTATAATTGTGTAAATCCTGGGTACCTATGAGCTATCTCCACAACTCAATCGGTTCATTCGTTGTGAAGGAGTAACAAACATTCATCCATGCTCACAAACTTTCGCATTTGTTATATTAGTAGGAAAAGGATATACTAGTATGAGAGAAATAAAGTGAATAAAATCCATTTTCTCAATATTCATACAATTTTACTGTTATTCCTCTCTGCGAACAGTTCACATTGTATTTCAGTATAAGTGGATAACTTTTCTGCCAAGTCGCGATGCTTCACGGCAGCACCGCTATTTAAAATAAGTCGCATCCCAATTATTTGTAGGTACGGCTCGACTCTCGACAGGATGCTTGAGGAAATTCTAGTTGGCTTATCCCTTCACGTAGAAAATTAAATGTCGGTTTAAAAGGACATATATTATGGAGAATTACTGCGATTTTTGGTAAACCGTAACACAATGGTTTCCATATAAATATAACTAGCTTTTGCCCCCGTGACTTCGTCCGCGTGGAATTAGATTTTGGGGTGGAATTTTCAAAAAACTGTGACACACGTACTTTTTTATTTTTAACTGAAAGCTCAAATACCAACTTTGATGGAAATAGCTTGAAAAATGACGGAGTTTCATATAAACTTCCATCCCCTATTTAAACCCCTTAGGGGTGGAATTTCCAATAATCCTTTCTTAGTGTGCGCCTACGTCATAAAAGGAACCAACTGTAAAAATTTCAAGTTTCTAACTTCAGTAGTTTAGGCTGTGCGTTGATATCTCAGTCAGTCAGTCAGTCAGTCAGGACTTTGAATTTTATATATATATATAGATTATGTTGTTTGGGTCTGTATTCTAAGCTTTTTATGAAATATAAAAGTGATGAAACAGTTTTCTCGATAGAAGATTTTGGCAGCTTTCCAAAATCTTGATTTTTAGGGTTTCGTACCCAAAGGGTCCCTATTGCTAAGCCTCCGCTGTCTGTCCGTCCATCTGTCTGTCAGCGGGCTGTATCTCATGAACCGTAATAGATAGATACTTGAAATTTTACATAGATACTTGAATCACAATGTGTATATCTATTACCGCTATCACAACAAATAATAAAAATAAAATAAAAAGAAGTAAGGTCCCCATACAAGAAACGTGATTTTTTCGGCGTTTTTTACTTTGAACAATCGCTGTTACGATGGTACGGAACCCTTCTTGTGCGAGTTTAACTCGCACTTGGAGAATTAATTATTTTTATCTAATTTTTTATCAGTCAGGTAATATATGTAGTAACATTTCTGAAAATAATTTTTTTTTTTTAAATTACCTACCTTACTTTTTCTATATACCTAGTTAGTTGACATCTTCTAGACAGGCAAGCCAGTTAAAAAAACATTATGAGAGTAGAGCAGACCAATGGTACCCTAATCATTATTATTACAGTTCCCGTGCCTCGTAAAGTTGTCTTGAAAAGCTCGTAAAGCTGAAAGAAATCAGGACATCTCTGAACGTGTCGGAGTGCTGTGTGAGGATGAAGGAATAGAGAGTGCATCTCTGTTTGCGCACATACTTATGCACAATAATATTTCCTGCATTATTGACTTTTTTCCACTAGGCCTGGCTGCTGTGGCCAACTGTGCTGCTGGCTGTATGTGGCTGTGTTTGATTCAAAGGTCATTTACATAACAGTATCATCCAAAAATGATAAAATACATATTTTAATGAAATACATATTTCATTAAAATAAAAGACATATTATACTATACGGTAGGTTTAAAATTAAAATACATATAAAGATTTTGGCTGAGGTGGAACAAATCCTGAGGCCAAAGGGTGTTCGCAGGTGTGTTCAAAGAAGGCATTTACACTTTATAACAATTGGATACGACACACGAATCGAAAATTATTATTATCGAAGGAATACATTACTTACATTAATTACATTTAAAACCAAATGTTGAGAATGTATTGATAAGTAGGTACTCGTAGATATGGCTTCAAGTTCAAACACATATTTAAGTAAGATGGATCCCTCATAAGAAATTATTACCTGCGCTTTCTTAAATAGATTTACAGATTTTATTTTTAAACTTTAAAATAATTTCAATATATTGTAATATAATTTACATTTTCGTAGATTTTTTTAAATTATTTATTTATCGTACTTCTAAATCTTTTGCACTGAAGACGCATATCTTTCTTATGAAGTCTTCGTCAAGGTGACAATATATTCACAAGTTCAACACGTAGTTTTTTGTATTACATGTTGTTGTCTCATCCGATATATCTACTTCTACTCGTGTGTCTCTTATAATGTTTTTCACAGTCCATGGTCGTGTGGCGCTTGTCTCTCGGCCTGTAACGATATCGTGGATATGATAAATCAAGACATCGTAATATGTAAAGATGCCTTTCTGTTCTGTCATGCATGCACCAGATTTCCAATCACGTGAAACACCCCGACGTTCGTGATGTTTGGGTCGATTTTATTCGAAGAAAACCTCAAAATCTGTATACAAATGTATTTCAGTTGACTCAACGTTTCATATATTGGATCAGGATCATTCGAGTCGCAATAGGTAATATTATGATGACCACAGCACATGAATCAGTGCTGTCGATTTAAACGCATGTTAATGCTAACGAAAACTTTGTAAGGAGGTTACATTTAATGCCTATAACGAAATTACGAATAAGTTCTACGTACTTCGAATTACTCGCGTCGCAAGTGGCGTTGCTTTAATCTTTTGATTATTATCAGCTGATTATAGAAGTTGAAATGTGCATAGCTGTTTTGTTATAAATATCGTCATTTATTGTGTCTTTGTCAATTAAAATTAAGTTGAGATAGACTACATAAAGGACTCCATGTTGCAATTAATGAAAAACAAAACATTGTCAAAGTCATGAAAAAAAAATACTGAACAATTCCAACGCTATATTGTACTGAATCGCTGGTTTCTGTTTTCGTTAGTATATCCCAAACACCAAGTATTTAAACTTTGTTTGTTGTGACTACGTTTCTTTTTATAAGTGCCCAATCCTCGTTTATGCGCGGTATAGCATGAATCGACCTTTCATTTGTGGTTTCCTAGAATAGCGTTGCCGCCAAAACGCAGTCGCTATAACGATGTCGATTTGGGTCACTGACAGTGAAACGTTGCCTGTAGAGCCATTTGTCGTATAGGTACCACTATTTAAGACGATCTAAAAAGTTTGAAATAAAATAGAAAAATTTAAAACCAGGGGCGCAACAAAACATAAATGATTAAAAGTAATTCACCTCAAACAATTTTATTGCACTGCAAATGATATGAATTCAGTATGCATTACTTTTAAGTTAGTTTTCCCAAAGACAGCTAGGTACCTAGCTATACCAGCTGCTTATTATTATTTACAATCCTTAGCCCGCGACTTTGTCCATGTGGAGTAAGGTTTTTAAAAATCCTGCGGGAATTGTTTGTTTTTCCGGAATAAAAAGTAGCTTATGCCATTCTCCATGAACTTATCTACCCGTGCAAACAATCACGTCTCTGTAACTTGGTTGTCTTATAGCGATCGTTTCTAAGCGATAAGGCTGCCTCTTGTATCTTTTTTAATTCTTTTTTAAGTTTATTTTTAAGATTTATTTTTTAATTTGGTGTACAACAATAAAGTGTATTAGGGTCATTTCGAATACTTATCTGTGGCCGTGGTTCTACCGGTGGCTACTGCAGCATAGCTAGCATGGGCGGGCGAAATTTTATTCCCGGGGAAAGGATAAAATGTTTATCCCTATGCTAAAGCATGGGGCGACAGGGGAAAGGAGAAGTATATTCTTATAAGTATATCCACTGTGGATATTATTTCCACCGTTTTGCCCAAGCTCGACGAGTGGATAAAACTGAGCGAGGGGATAAACATTTTATTCTTTCCCCGTGGATGATACGTTCCCAACCCATGTTCACCCTGCTGGAGATTTTTTTTCACTTCTGTTGCTGATTGAAAGGCAAACAAACCAAAAAAACCAACAACCAAACACACTTTCGCATTCATAATATTAGTATGTAGGTAGGTATATTTTAGTTGGATTAATCTAGTCACGTTGCCGCGTGGTCCCAGTCATTTGAGGCCATTCGTAACCCAATTCGAGCGACTGACTCCCGCCCAGACGCCAGGATGCCGGAGGAAATTGTAGTTGTCTTATCCTTTCACGTAGAAAATTAAATGTCTCACGTTAATATCCTCGGCTCCAGGCATTGGTTTTGGCATTTGATCTATTGTCTGCCGCTCTCGCGGACCACGCTCTGTAAACGCGAGTAATTATTTCCCAGCGATGCGAAACCATTTCCCCGTTTGTCTAAATTTTACCGTTTGCTGAATTGGTGATGTTTTAATTAAATTTGTGTAAACGAGACGTCATCGTACGTACGCACAGGCATTCTCTTACGCCAAACGAACTTATCGTCCTTTCTGTCAAAAAAATGAACCTTTCTGTCGTGGAAGTTGGTAAAATATTCTTATTGTGACTTAGGACTATACCAATAAACTTAAGTATCAACCAAAAAGTGTGTAGATTTTTTTTTATAACCGTACTTAAAAGTATTTTGTATACTTTTAAGAGTAGGTTATTTTTGAAATGAAAAACTCTTAAATAGTTTTAAAACTGTAAATGTAGCCTACGTCACTCACCATAGCATAGCCGTAGTCAGAACGTAGACGGGAAAAATAACCAAAACTTAAAAGTATACAAAACATGCTGTGAACAACTACTATGTTAGTCGATAGTAATTTAGCTCCGTAGAGTTTACTCAGTTAACTCAGAGCGAATCTAACCGCTAAAGTCGAAACAGTCCGGGCTTTATAGGGATTTATACGCCAGTTATCCGCCGTTTTTGCTGCAGCTTTTGTCCGATCCGTTTACATTTGTGATACTGCAGAAAAGAGGAATCCCTGACAGAACGTCTATCTGGATCAGTGGATAGGGCTGCTTTTCATACAGATTTAATAGTTTTTTATTCTTCGACAAGTTAGTGTTGACAGCAATCTCTGGTGGAAAGTAATGATGCAGTCTAAGATGGAAGCTTGCTAACTTGCTACTATGGCAGTTTGATCATTTTGTGGATTAACTAGCTTTTCCCGTAACTACGTCCGCGTGGAGTTAGGCTTTTAAAAATGCCGAGAAAATTATTTGTTTTTCGGGAATAACTAGTTTAAATTGAAAAGCCGACATGTGAATCTATGGTCGGACCATATACGATATATACTCGTACCTGATATCCTGTAACCCAGTTTTCTGCTCCATCAACAGTTCCTCCTCCTCGATCCTTGATCATAAACTATCTTATACCTCCTCATTGAGACCATTCAAATAAGCCTAAACACACAATATCTGCTGTAAATTTAATTTTTGTAAGAGTTGGGTACCTATCGCGCACTATTACTGCGTGATTGAAGGACAAACTAACAAAAATCATATTTTCGATTAATAATGGGGATAAGGATTTATGAATTGTACTATGATTTTGATTACACATAAGAAAGTAAAACTACTATTACTAAAAAAGTAAAAATTCAGCATAATATTGACTAAATTGCTGATACGATAAAACTCTGAACTGAAGTTCTAGAAAAATTCTCCAATATTATAAATGACTCCTTAAGCAACAGCTTCGCAAGACTTCCGAACTTCCATCACAGTTTTCAACTAGTTTATAAAACTATCAAAAATCCCTGACTTATTCCTCGATATTCTACCTGGGTAATATTCTATTTTTTTATTAGTATCTTCAACGTCCACTTCTGGACATAGGTCGCTTGAAAGTATAGCTACAGAACACGATTTTGCGCCGCTTGTAGTCAGCAGGTGCCGGCGAGATCGCTCGCAGCCCCTTGAAATTGTCTTAGACGGACCGTAATGGTGCCTTAGGGTCTTTCAACGCTGCGACCTGCGGTTCCCGGTGTTTGGTCGTTATTCCGTGCCAGCTGTACTGTTTTGCGACTCTATGAGCTGGGTCGGTACTTCACCTATGGATTGTCTTATTTCTGCATACTCTCCATCGCCCGCTGAGTGACCCTGATCCTTCGTATGAGGCCCATAGTAAGCGACTATGTATTAGATCCACATCAATTTATCCTTTAACTGTCTTAATCTAGTGGTTAGTATTCTGCTACGGATGATGAGGTCCCGGGGTTGACCGTGAGTCACCCCTGTGCCCCGGAAAGCACATAAAGCCGTCGGTCCTGCGCCTGATCTCTCTCTGGTTGTTTCGATTTTCCGTCCCATCGGACTATGAGAGTGAGGGAATAGAGAGTGCACCTGTGTTCGCGCACACACTTGTGCACTATAATACCTCCTGCGATGGTCAATCTCTGAGCAGGTTAGCTGCGGTGTCCGGATTCATCCGGACATTATTAATATTAGATCCATAAGTCACATAGCACAGATAGCAACAAATCACTCCATAAATCATTGTCAGTGTAATCACGCGAATCATTCCCGCGCGACAGGTTCTGTTTACATTGCCCGATGTTCGGGTGACATTGCAGGCCAGCTATCATTCACGCTGCCTGTCAGTCATATTATACCCACTGATATTCTAAGTTCTATCTACACGCTAAGTACGTATA
The DNA here is from genome assembly GCA_933228805.2 of Hipparchia semele. Taxonomy (NCBI): domain Eukaryota; kingdom Metazoa; phylum Arthropoda; class Insecta; order Lepidoptera; family Nymphalidae; genus Hipparchia; species Hipparchia semele. The sequence goes on along the minus strand of OW121713.1, from coordinate 8,997,542 downwards.
ACTACTTGAGGATGATCACTTTGTTTCGACTTTGATCCTTTCGTTTCAATCACCTATCCTTGATAGGTCAGTGAAACGAAAGGAAAAATTATCATCATTAATTAATTTCAAGCAGTAATCACATTTGAACAAATTATGATATCCAAATGTTTGTAATTTCACACCACGATATCATGGAATAATACCTATGTTTTCTGTAGAAACAATATTATCTACGTTCCATTTAGACAGAAAAAAAAACCATGATCAAAGATAAATAGGTAATTTTAAAGTAATGGTGAAGATACGTCAATCGGGCATGCCTGAGGTGAGATATTGGACATTTTGTTACGCTCCGCACTATCATGACCCTCATCTTTGAAACAATTTTCACTGACGTGTGCGATATGCGGTCCCTTCCAATGTATCAATGCGGTGGCCCGATTTTAGTTTTTATTGAATACGATTACATTTCACTTCGAATTCCCATTTCCTATAATAGCTCACACGTTTTTCCAATAAAGTTTTTCTTCGCGGTTACCAACATACGCCTATATTACACTACGTATACCTACTATACATTATAGTGTACCTACGTATTAATGGAGTAGCCATTAGGCGTCAGATGTATGGAAGGACGAGAAATATTTTCTGCCAAATTCTAAGGTTCCTTCGCAGGCAGAAAAATTATATGTCACTGTGGTATGCAATAATTATTTATTATTAAACTAGTGGACGCCCGCGACTTCGTCCGCGTTCCTAAATCCGCACAGTTTCCTGAATTTTTTTGCTATAAACCTCACGGAGCCCGAGACCTTTCCAACGAATGCAAAACCGTGGAAATCGGTTCGTGCGTTCTGGAGTTATAGCGTCAGGAAGGAAAACCCGACTTATTTTTATATAGTAGAGATGTAGTGCTCCACTCACCTCTATACAAGTGTACTGTGTGTGTGCACTTCACTATACGATACCTACGTATCGTATAGTGAAGTGCACACATCACAGTGACGCCTCACTCACTCCTCGCTTTGACACTGTCGATCGGTGCGAATTGATATAGCTACCGTAAGAAGTTAAGAAATCGGTTTAAGTTTGAGAATTTTATGAAGGAAGTTATCCTCATGATGTTTGAGGAAGGGAAAAAATAAACTAACTGAATAAATAACAACAAAGTTATAATAAGTTGAGGATTTCTGATAAGAAATTATGGCCCAATTTGGACAAAACGCTATAGAATGTTAAAGAAGAGTGTAGGTAAATAATTTAGTACCTACACGTTGAGATGTCCACAAACAGATCAAGGGTCAAAGACGCTCCCCCGAGTCTCCTATATGCTTGAGGGCACTTACATTGGCGGCAATCGCTGGAGACCTTGTTTTGGAATTCAAAACCTTGGCTTACTCATTTGATGGGGATAACAAATCTTCTGTTAGAATTTTTAACAACGAACGCTTTAAACTCTACCTGTTATCTAAATTATTTTTCTAAATTATTTTCATCTCTGCAATCTCTCTCAACAAATACATGATTTGATAACCTTTTGGTAATAAAGTTTTCTCATCGCGATGACATGTTAACAATCATGATATTAAACTCTTAAGGCTCTCTTACCAATCGAAAACTAAATAATCATAACAGTGGTGTCCCGGCATTATATTTTTGAACGAGCGAAGCGAGTTCTCTGAGTCAACTAATGCGCTTGCCTACTAGACAGAGAAGTGTGTACGTCCAAATGTCTGTCAGAGCCCTATAACTTCAGAATTACTGAATATTAGAACGTGAAACTTGGTTGAAAATTCAGTTATATCCTGTACTTGAACAACAAATACTAAAATTAGATAAATGTTATAAAGAAACGAATTTATTTAATTTTAAATGCTAATAGCTTCACAATAATGCTAATAGGTAGATGACGCTGTGTCAGTAAAACAGTTTTATATCAACTATTATTTTTTTTATTGCGTCTAATGTTAAAAGTTAATTATTACAATAAATAATTAAAACTTTTGAGAATTATGGGATATCGCGAGGTCTCAGTTCGGGGCGAACCACTAGTTTTTATTATTATCAATAAGTCATCGCAGAGGTCAAGTGAGTGTGCGATACAAACACATTCATCCCGCGAGCTTTTGACTATGGTTACTGTGGCGCAAGTTAACATGTTTGTTTGAGTTAAAATTTCGTAAATGAGGCGAGGTGGGCTAAAGACAATATTGAAGTTGACTTGTTTTTGATTACTTGATGAATACTTCAGTTCATTATAGAAATGCTCATAAATGAAAAAAAATTGTCTCAGAATATATCAGTGGCATAGTATATAACGATTTTTTTAGTGTAACGAGTATTGCTGCGATCATACTGTGATCTGATTTGGAGCGCATACCTAAAAGATGCCTCGCACTTGATATATCTGGGAAAACGGAAGCCGGAAAGAAATTCTTTTTGACTGTCTGTATTAGAAACGAGGAAGCAAAGCGTTCTGTGTGCGTCGCGGACGCGTAGCGGTGCAGACGCACGCATTGTGGATTTATTATTATGACAAAGTTTTAATCATGAGGTATGTAAAAGATATGCCTACAATGGTGCAGCGTAGTTACGGAGCTACGATGCGGTGTCGTGTGACACACACTCAACAGGACGTGTTTGCGGTAAGCGACAGCCCGAAGCTGCCGTACATACACCCTACCTATTGTTGCGTGCTCGGGAATACCGTATATGTATATCAGCTCTATGTGGATATATTATACATATTTTATAAAGATAACTTTGAAGCCCTGTCTAGATACAACAATGTTAATATTTGCATGTAATACGTACCTACTATTGTATTAAAAGTATTCTCATAAAAAAGCACATAATATATGATAACAAATGAATATTATATAAACGATAAAAAGCGTATATATGACTCGCTCCAGCAATTGATGAGACGGTAATTATTAATATAAAACTAATTAAACGTAAACTTAGTTAAACACAACATAATCTTATTGTTATTATTTTGTTTTTCAAAGCGAAAACTCAACAAATCGAGTTTCATGCTAGTTTTTTTTGGTATTTCGATTTCTGAAGCAGTGATAAATTTACTTAACGATTCAAAAGCTTATTGGAATAAAAAAAAAAATCTATTTTATATTTTATTTTATTCCATTCATTTCATGCTAAATATGTTATCACCAGGATATCATGCGAACTGATAGTATGATCCACTAATGACTCCGAAAAACTCGAGCAAAGCCCAGACCAGAAGATTTTAGTCCACCCGAACGGCTTATTGTCTCAGAAAAAAAGATGACCGTGTCACAGATTATACTAACGAAAAAATCCTTTGCTCCAGGGCAGATTCAGTTTTAGACAAATAGACTATCATTGCAAGATCATTGCTAAATGCAGCATTTCAAGTGAACATTCAGCAAATGCGAACATCATGAGTGCCGCATGCGAAATGATTCCTGTGATCCGATTGACGTTTATTTATGATGCGATTCGCACGAACAGTGCTGAGATTTCATTAAATGACAACAACGCCATGGAATAAATCGATGGGATAAACGGGATAAGTTATTAAAATCACTCTGGTATCTCTGGAAACTTTGTTTAAAGTCCAATAGTTTATTTTCATAATTGGTGGTTGACTCTTTAGGTGGCAAGGATTTTTTGCTTCAAAAAAAAAATTTGTGGAAAAATAAGGGTTGTTTTCTTCGGCTTCCTTTGTCTGTTTCTGCCTGGAATTTGAAGTTTGAATCTTATGCACTTCGATTATGCACGCATCTCTAACTTTTCAAAACTTTAAACTTTTTCCTCCAACGTTGAAGCCATTGAAACCGAAAGGAGGAGAAAACGGGAGGAGATCTACTTAGTACTTGCCTAGAATTTCTCCATAATGTTCTGTAAGTTGTGTGTAGTGTGCCTATAGGGCCTAAACCCGTCTCAGTCTAAGAGGAGACTCGTGCCTACTAGTGCGATGGGTTGAGATGATTAATAATACTCTAAGACTTTGTGTCTAGTGTACAATACGACGTATACAGATTTTACATGAAGAACGGGCGTTAAAGCGATAATGATGGCGGCAGCAGACCGTAGTGCCTACACACAAGCTCGGGAAGCTATTGATTTTTTATTTGGCTGAAGCTGTGGATAATGGACGCTTTTATGCAAATGCAGGTTCCGCAGTGCATCATAACTCGTTGAACTGAGCAAATAGAGTAAAACTGAGACCATTATGTACAGACGCGAACGCGATATTTTTACGACATAATAATATTATTAAAGTTATTGAAAAAGGAAAATTTCTTAAGAGATTCAGGATTAATGTTTTTTTTTTTGTTAATCTACAATTAGAAAAATACAAAGACTTTTGTTTTTAAATATAATACAAGTTTGGTCCGGAATCAAAATTCGCTATGAGACAGAAAAGAGATTGGAAACAATTTTTCCGATAAAAATCTGATTCAATTTTTTCTTTTTAGGGTTTCATGGTAAAACAAAGAACTCTTATCGTTTCGTACAGCGCGTCTGCTTGTTTTTATGCCACAATCATTTTAATCGGAAACTATTAACGCTACGAAGATAAAAGACATACTTATAGAAACTTCTTATCGGTAAATAGCAAAAAAATGTACGCCCTGAACATAGAAAGTTGTTCACTTTCTATGTTTGGAGGTACAGTTTTAGAACAAGAATTTCATGCAAATGAACTCAGGAGTTGTATTAGCCATGAAATAAATACCTATATTTTATGATATTAGACTGAAAACCGTTGAAAACACTTTGAAAACCATATTAATTGAACCTATAGAATCTCAATTTTTAAAATCCACAGCCCACTTCAATTTCAGGACGCGTTGGATGAAATTCCAATTAATTAATTAAAGGCCGGGGCAAACAGCAATTGCATTAAAATTATGAGTTAATTAATTTTGTTTATAAAGATGTTTCTTGTTGAATGAAGAGAGATGTTGTTGGTGACGTGTTTTTTGTGCAATGGCGTATGATCTATATTCCTTATATACTAACAATTAATATCAATAATGTAATCTTAATGATAGCAAGAACAGTGGTTAGGACTATGACCTCCTTTTTGGGGAGTAGTTGGTTCGATTCCAGGCAAGCATTACTACTATAACTTAATTTATACTTAACTTAACTTTTCGGGAGTTACGTGCGTTTTAAACAATTAAATATCATTTGCTTTAACAGTGAAGAAAAACATAGTTTTTCCACAAAAAACCTTCGATAGCCTATAGCAGGAAACTGAAAGATTCTTGAAAGGGTTCGATACTTGACCGTTGCACTATTGTAGTACCCACTCCTAAAAAAAGCTTTCCAATTATATTTGGAGGAGAGAGGAGAATATTAGTCATGCTTCTACATTGTTTTATTGAAGAGTTTCGTTTACATGTCATGCTACGGCCAAACTATGGAACCGTATTAGACGTTTTTTCAAATTGTTTAAGCGTTCTATGGAGCTATAGTACATCTCATGTAACAGCAAGACGATGTCCAAGTCAGGACACGTAGACATGTAAAGCGGTCTGCGTCTATGCGAAATGCACTAAGCACGCTATGCGACACGTTTGAGGTGGACGTTACGTATCCAAGCTGGGCTTAGCCTGTTCACAGTCTAATGTGTATTTCGTATGGAATACATTTTTGCTACGCAAGTAAAAGAACTAGTTTACTTGTAAAGCAATAACGAAGAGGTAGAACACAAAAATTTTAGGAAAGCTAGCTGATTCCCAAGTCTTCGTTCCGGGGAACACTTTTCCGGTATAAAAAGTATGTTATCTCTCCAAGTTAAAGCTATCTTTGTGCCAAGTTTCAGCTCAATCGGATGAATGATAAGCGAACGCAAAAAAAACTCCATTCCGGGGAAGCTTTTTTCCGAGATAAAAGTATCCCATGTCAGTCTCCAGAATGCGATCTTTGTGAGGAACTCAGTGTGATTTGCCTCATGTTTTGGCGTGCCTCAGATCGAGGCAGTATTTCCACTTGAACAAACACGGTTTTTTTATACATATAGGCACACGCTTGACTGTCACATTTGATGGAAAGTGATGATGTGGCCTAAGGTGTAACGTGGTTGTTTCTATTGCGTAATAAGTTTGCATTATATTTGTCGTTTGCACTTACAAAAACATGCCACTGATTTGGAGGAGAACGTTAGTCAATGTCGGGTATTTTTTAATATTCTTTAAAAGAAAATAAAAAACTGACTGACAGACAACACACAGTCCACACAGCATAGACTGGTGAACCGAGTGATTTGAAAGCAAGAAGTATTCTTTGAGTCGGCACCAAAATTAGATTTTTGTTTCATCCCTAAAAGCCTAACACCTCAATATAATTATTATAATTTTTTCTCCTTTGAGTCCTGTATCTCAGTAATCCAGCCTCAATAGTCCAACGGTTAAAGGTGCGGACTGAAAACTAAAAGGTCGCAGGTTCGATTCCCACCCGTTGCACTATTGTCGTACCCACTTCTAGCATAGAATAGCTCGACTTATAAGCTTTCCGCTTATAAGTCGAGCTCAGCTTGCTTGATATTTGCTATGTAGCTAAGTATTTGAATCGACAGGTTTTTTCTGAGGAATATAGGGGATAAATCCGAGATACTGTTTCGTTTTTATCTACAGAATAGGGATGTTAACACTAATCACAAATTAATGTTTAGTGTTAATTTTATGATAGTTTGTAATATTAGAATTTAGAATATCGAAAATCACATTTTTGTAATTTAATATAACTTAATATTAAAATTGATTTTAAATGCTATATTTATAATCTGATGTCACGTGACTGCAAACGCCAAGAAGAGCTTGTGACGTCACTAATCGTGAAACAAGCTGACGACTGTATGTATGCCATGAATCTCGAACAATGTTTGTTTGACGCATGACGTCATGTCAGTCACGTGACATTTGTGGAGTGTTTTAGCGGGAACAATCAAAATTACTCTGTTTTTGTACATTTTGTCATCGAAAATACTAATATTTTTAAATTTTTTTTTTATGGTAAACAAGAGTCAATCTTCAAAATAAAAGCAATTCCGAAAAATGTTAACATCCCTATTGGTGATTTCCGTGTGTCTCCAGCTAGGCTAAGTTGTTTACATAGCGCAAGTCGCTCTGTAAATATATATTAGGTACAAATATTACACAACGCTTTGTGCATTATATTGTACTCGTAGAGGAGCAGAATTTGGGAAAATTTTAAGCATTTAAAGCAAAGTCCTAAAATTAGCTTTCAAAAATATACATAGATATAGGTAAAGTGCTTCTTTGGGTGGGTTCCAAATTGCATTTTGCTCGGAGATCTTTTCTGTCTACCTCGTTTTCCGTCGTTTTACTTTTGAAATACGGGTTAAACTTAACCGAGAAGCTTAGCTATGTCTAATGCAGATTAGACCTTAAAATGCTCGTGATTATTTCAATATTTATTAGTTAATGCAATGCCATTAATTTAAATATAATATTTATAAGTTATTTATTCCATGCAAATGACTAGTGTGCTTTAACATATTTAATTAATGCACCATTTCTGTTTTCATTTAGTTAGCATTTCATAGAATCGTAGAGTAGCTAGATAAATAGCTCCATAGAGTAGATTATGTGTATACGCCATTCTGCGCTAGAATTTATGGATGCCAAGATTTTTTTAAAATATGTAGGTCTCTCACCGTCTACATACATACGTATAAATATGTAATTTATAATTATATGCACTGAAAAAAATATTTGTCACTCAATTTTCCTAAAACGAAACAATTATTATCGCACACTTCAATGAACATTCAATAAATCATTTTTTTTTAATTTTTTTTGGTTTATTCAATTAGGTAGTCGAGTAGAGCTGAATAGACCTCGTTTATCTAAATTTCTGGATACCCGCCAATTTGATGCGAAGTGTATTGATGAAGTAAGGAACGCAGTGCGAATAAAATACTCTACTGCTGCGCTTTGTGAACAGTTTTACTCTTCAAGATATCTTACGGCAACAAATATTGTAGGGTATCAATAGTATGTATGGTATTGACTACCTCCCTGGTGCAGTGGTGAGCGCTGTGGTCTTATAACTGGAAGGTCTCGGGTTCAATTCCCGGTGGGGGTAATTTGGGAATTTATAATTTCTAAATTGTCTCTGGTCTGGTCTTGTCAAAGACACGCCGCTAAGCGATTAAGCGTTCCGGCACGATGGCGTGTAGAAACCGATTAGGGGGTATGGGTTGAATCTACACTGCCATACCCCTTCCAAGTTAGCCCGCTCTACCATCTTAGACTGCATCGTCACTTACCATCTGGTGAGATCGCAGTCAAGGACTATCTTGTCAACGAATAAAATAAAATAAAAAAGTACCTACATATTATATTAAAAGCGGTGGTTGCCTAAAGGTTAAGTCGTTGGCCTCCATTTCATGGAGTCCGGGGTTGAATCTTAGGCACACATCTCTGATTTGTTGGGGTAATTTGTGGTAGGCAATTAAATATAGCTTGTTGGAGGTACTGGATAGACGATAGGTTATGAGCGAAATGAAGCTTAACTACACCGATGTTTACCTACTGTTACATTAAATTTGTACCTACTGTGACATTTGAAAGCGTATCGTAATACCTACCACTGATTTTTTATGAACGCCAACGGTATCGTAGGAACAAAGTAAAATATTCTTATAAAATCTAAATAATCACAGTCAAGAATATATTAATATATAAGACACTGTATGTACACGTAAATTATTCACATTATTAATGTAATGAAGTTGCTTGTTAGCAAACACTTCGTATCGTTAATTGGATAGCGTTCTAGATGTTTCCGGCTGACCAGTTTGCAGCTAACTTCAAAGTTAGTTTGCAATCCCGTTAATTAAATTTTATTTATTCAATACGTAATTAAAGCTGAATTAATGTACTTAAGTAAGAAGGTATTTACCTAGAAAGTTGATATTTGGCACAAATAGAGTCTTCATAAACCGTAGAATAGAAAGGTCGTAATTTAACATAACGCTCTTGTATTACTTACTAATTATAAACCGATATCTAACAGATTCGTTTTACTTAGGTTCAGTCGTATACAATTAATAAATCGATAAAACCTTTTACATACATTATTAGGTACCCTGCAGCATTGAGGAGTTGTAATCTGAAGTTCAATAGGATAACTGTGTATATGTTTAATTTTTGCTTGCATCAGTGCCTCTCTCTTTCAGTACACGACAATGTAAATCTATTCCTGTCACATTTTAGCTGAAAGACCGGTTCATTGTAGCCTAATAAAGTCCTGCTGTTAAATTAGCTTCGTAGATGATAACTAAGCAAATACCTACACTGGGTTACGATAGCTACTTGGCAGCGTTTTCAATGAGGTGCACGCAACGCAACGGGCGATATGATTGCGGTTAGCCTCAGCTGTCGTCAGCTGTCATCCACAATATAACCCAATAAGCTGCCTTTCTACCACAGATCTGCGAGCATGTGTATCTACTGTGTCGCGGATGTATGTAAACCCCAAAAATAGGAGTGATAACTTTTTTCACCTTAGTTCTGAGCCTACGGTTCATATAGTGATTTGTATTTTTTTAACAAAAGTATTTCGAAGTTTTGTGTGTGCACTATGCGCTGTATCGGTGTAACAGTTTTGCGTCAACTATTATTATTTTATTGCGTCTAATCTTAAAAGTTAATTATTACAATATACATATAATTAAAAGTTAAAACTATCTTTTGGGAATTATAGGATAGGTACCGCGAGGTCTCAGTTCGAGGCGAACCACTAGTTATATTACAACTTCTGTTTGACGTACTTATTCTAAGCAAATTAAATTCACGAAAAAAATTGAAATGGCCACAACCGTTTCTGGCTAATTCAAAAGACTATATGCACGTATTTCATCGATCAGTGGGAAGGCAACCTTATCGTGTGCACAGTGTGCACGCGTTGTACTGCGGCATATCTACTTATAGTAAATGATCCTAGTAAAGCTGGACGGCGGTCTAAAATACTCTATAGCCGATAAACTTTCCCTATAAATTTTAATATCTACGATCTACTAAAGGTAGAATATTCTATTCTATCAATTGCCACTGTATCAGTAACTTTGAGGCAAACAGTGACAATATTTTCATTAAAATCGACGCCACAATCCCTTAGAACAAATTCCTCTATATTTAAAAGTTTATTGGATAACTGCATAGACTTAGACTAAATCTACGGGTATAACTGTAATGTTTACTCGATCATGTCTTCGAAGTAGAAATAAAAAATAATGTTATTTTGTATTCGTAGTTTATTTTTATACATTTATTTATTTAGGTTTATATTGTGTAATTAATTCTGTTATTATTAACATGAAAGCAAAAATATAATAAGTACATAAACTTTATGCTTCATCAACCATTCTCACAATGTTATACAAGTATTGGTAATTTAAGGTCTGATTGTGTAAGAGTCGAACGATTTCAATAAATGAAATGAAAAACAAACCTTAGAGGATGAGAAAGCATAAATATTAGGTAATATCGCGGTCAGGCGAAAGCTGAAACGAAAAATTCAGTGGATTCAATTTTTTATTTCATTTGAAATGCCACTTTTCGGTAAATTAGACTGAGTTTTGAGACAAGCTCCTAAAAAAGGAAATTCCATTTGCCTTATCCTTTCACGTAGAAAATTAAACGTCTCGCGGTAATTTCCGCGACTCGTAGAATTGCTTTTGGCAGATGATCTATCGTCTGTCATACTGTGAATTAAACCACAGTGATAAACCAAAATAGCCGGAGTTGTGGGGAATTTTGAGGAGCTTTATACAAACTGAAAGTTTTCTACCTATTGCTTGTTTCTTCCTTGTTAGGCACCATTAGGGTTAGTCTAAGTTTTAATTCGATTGATCGTATAATATGGGTTCGTTTTACTTTAACGATGATTTCAATGAATTTTTATGCGATCAATAGAATTAAAACTTAGACAGACCCTACAGTTGCCGTTCTTTGAGAAAAGGTAGGAATAAAAAAATACTTTCGATTGTCTCTCGGGTAGAATAATTTTCTTTCTAACTCTACCTATGTAATGGTATAGTGCAATGTTTGTCTATTAGTTATATTATGTGTGACATACACATATTTGAAGCCTCAATACCCCAATGGGGTGCAGTCTGAAAAACATTGACAGGGGCATCAGCTTGTGCTATATGATTTTAATAAATTGTTATGTAAAAAAGAGTATTCATAGGTTGAAATTATAATTTTACGGGAAAATCACATTGTCTAAAATTCTCCAGACCAGTGATAATATTGTTCTGAAATATGGTAAGTAGATACCTACTTACCAAATTTCAACTACCAATTATTCGGTTTATTTTAAAGCTCTCATTTCACCATTACCATTCCTGCTCGCTTAGTCGTATATTTCAAAGACAATAGGTTAAATTAGTGAATAGTAGCAAAAGTGGTTTGGCAGCACCTGTCCCGGCGTGCGACGGTAGTACTAACTCAGCGATCGGAAACTCCACCGACATTACATTTATTCGTCTACTAGGGGCATGAAAAGAGCGGAGAAATAACTGCAAATCCATAAAAAGTCATTTCCAAATTCACTGACTTACCTGCGAAGTTTAAGGTACAGTAAAACCAATAAAACCAACCCGCCTTCAATTCGATCTACACCTGTCCTTGTCTTGTAAAGAACTCTGAAGTAAACTTTACAAAAACTGACAGCATTAAACGTGACGCGGTACGATGCAAGTCATCCTAGTCTGCCCACCTACAACAGTGTCACTGTGTCAGCTATCAGAAATAGAAAAAAGAGGAAAAGAAGAAGAAGAAGTCGATATGGATGTAGGCTAGCTCCAACATATTTCTGGGCAAAGTAGCCAGTCTCGATTAGGTACCGACGGATACCGCTTTTGCAGTTTCTTTGTGAGTTGAATGCTATCAAATGAGATTCACAAATCACATTAGCAGGTATATTTTAGAATTCATTATCGTTTTTATAAGTGTGGCTTTTGACGCTTGTTTAAGGGCTCAATGTTATTCTCATTTAATTGGTATTTTTACTACCTTTAGGTTTTGGCTTTAGACTTAAAATTTCATTAAAATATATGCATTTTTTAATGAAATTTTAATTTCCACGCTTAAAGTATGTTTTGTTTTACTTTTTGCCCGCGACTCCGTCCGCGTGGAATGAGGTTTTAAAAATTCTGCGGGAACCCTCTGTCGTTCCACTCTTTCCGGGATAAAAGGTAGGTACCTTGCCCATGACACTCTCCAGGACTTCAACTATAACTATGCAAAAAATAACATCAATCCGTTTCTCAGTTGTTGCCAGACTGATGGACATATTATCAAATCAAACGAACACAATTTCGCATTTATAAAATTTTGTTTTGTTTTTTTATGAATACTATAGCCAAGGGGAACTTGACTCATATTCTTCTCTCCCTCCAAGAAGAAGGAGTTGGGAGTGTACTTGACAATAGTGTAACTGGTGGGAATCTAACTACTGACTTTGTATTAGTTTTCATTCCGCTCCTTAAACCGCTGGATGATTAGTAGGGATGACTTACTGTGTACAAGATTTACTTGAAAAGGGTTTATATCGCAAAGCTGATCGCTCTGGTATTTCACCGAATGAAGACCGTATGTCCCAGTAATTGCAGCTGTCTCGAGAACAAATGTGCGCCCGGCTTACAGCAGTGACGGAACGCTGCTCTAAAAACTGATTTTATTCTACAACTAGCTTTTGCCCACGGCTTTGCTCACGTTAAGTTCCATTTTTCAACTCCCTATTTTACCCCGCTAGAGTTATCCCTCGGGTACACTTTGATATTCCCGTATGACATGCTGTATACGTTTACGCTGTATGTCCTGTATACGTTTATTAAAAAAAAATTAATGAATTAAATGATGGCACCGAGACTGAGAAAAGTTAATCGCCGAGTCAAAAAAAATTAGTTATCTACCTACATAACAGTACAGTTTACAGTTTCTTATATCGTTGGTTTAATTTTTTGTTAAAAAGTCTTCGTAGCAATTTCAGCATTTTCATACTTCGTGTTACAAAATAAAGCTGTGAATATTGTGTAGTTTTAGTAAAAACGCGTGAAGTGAATAAAAGAATACAATATTACGAGCGTCTGAATTTATTCTTAGCATAGTGTAACATATTTCACTATGATTAGGTATAAAGTTCTTGTTAAATAATCTTTTTATATTTTGGAAACAATGACAAAATAAATGTTCCCATCGTAAATTATGAAAAGAGACTCCTTTTAGAGTTCCGCGACTCATAAGGTGTTTCAGGTCACATAATATAGAGTCTGTCTCTCTCATATATCATTATAATTTTAATCATTTATTTAACGCAGGTATATGTTAACCTCAGTTACATTAAGGAACCTCCTTTTTTCGTCGGTTAAAAAAATAGCGCATCAAAAACCTCTATTTTTCAAGTATACTTTTTATCGAAAATCGAATCCCATAGGATTTTTACAGACAAAAGTCGAGGATATAAGAGGAGATTGAGGCTAACACTAATTATAATATAACTGCCTCATTGGTTTAGTGGTTAGCAAGTTCGACTGCAGATGACGAGGTCCCGTGTTTGATTCCCGGGTCGGGCCGTAAAATGTATTGGATTTTTCTATCAAGAAATTCTCAATACTAGCCCATAATTAAGAAGTTGACGGTGAGTCACCCCCGTGCCTCGGAGAGCACGTAAAACTGTCGCTCCTGCGCCAGATCTCTCTCCGGTCGTGTCGGATTTCCGTCCCATTGAAGTATGAGAGTAAGGGAATAGACAGTGCACCTTGCATATTATAGTGCACACACTTGTGCACTATAATATCTCCCGCTAATCTGTGTGGAGATTGGCCGCCGTGGCCATTCGGTCGGGAGGACAATATTAAGTATACCTAATACTAACAGAATAGGAATTTGCTCTATATTATCTCTTTAAAGTTTCTGTGGTGGTGTCGTGTGGTGCGGGTTGTTACGTTCCCTCAAATATGGTTGAGCGAAGCAATGGCTGGATCATGCGTCATGCTCGTGAACGGGTGCCACCAACGGGAATGGGTCTGCTTTTGCCTGCCTGTGTTAACATGTATTGAATTGTATTTATTTGTATTGTATTTATTTTTACTTGTATTGTACTCAGGAAAATTCATCGTGGAAGCACTGAATACATAGCATAGTTTCAATAACAATTGTAAATTTTTTATTTTTTTTTTGAAAAGAGCAACCGCCGAGTTTCTTACTGGCTCTTCTCGGCAGGAAAGGCATTCCGAACCAGTGGTAGATTCATTGACCATTCAAAAGTGCTTGTAAAAGTTTATTTGAATAAAAATATTTCTATTTCTATTTCTATTTCTATTATTTAGCGTGTATCTTAATAGTCAACTGCTATCTAGTACCTACTATTCACTGGGAACATTTGTCCGCACGACAGGTACAGTAACAGAGATACACTGCCCTCATTCGTTCAAATACCTAAGTGATTTACCTTTATAACTCGAGTGCAGAGCAGTTATACCTGTCGAGGTATAGAGCAGCCCTGGTAGACTTAGTCAAGACTATATAAACGTTGCTTGAAGTTAAAATATATATTCCTAGCAGTTCTTCACCTGTACGAGATTTTTTTTGAATCGAGTATAATTAATATTCTTCATTGTAATTTGATTGAGGGAAAAAAATTAATTCGTCAATTCTACGTCGCGATTTTTAAGATTATCTGTTCTGTTCGAGCCGATAGGTTTATATTGATTTCACATGGGCTCACTTCTGTTAGCAATCAATGCAAAATGGCTTTGGAAGTTTCTCCATTATGACTTTTTATAAAGAGAGAGAAAGAGAGAGAGATACCTAATGTTCAGAAACTTTGTTCTCTGAAATTCGAAACGTATAGAAAAGTAGGCAGTGGCCGATATAAAATTAGTAAAGAATTTACATTCAGTAAGACAAGCTAACTATAAGTATAGTATAGATACTTTAGGATATGCTAATATTATTAATAAAAGAAAAATTTATACAAAAACATTGATTACGTGGGAAATTCATGTTAACAGTAGAGTTGGATTTTCCGGGATAGTTGCCAATCCTTTAACGTTCGCTTCCGCTCAAAGAGCTCGATTTCCCGTACTAAATACCTAACCGAAGATACGTGGCTGCTAACTGCTTCCTGGCTTCTACCACATCCCCTTTGTTAACTTGAGAGCGTTTACGTTGCGAACTACTTAACTGATAGAACAGAATATCTCAATTTACGTGAAAGCACTATGCTTATTATGCTGTCGCCAATTAAATCTGCTTATGATTTACTAATACAATAGAATTACTGTATAATAGTGTTTATACTATAAAAATGTAGAAAATATAATGAATATTCATAAAATATAGTTTTCGTCAAAATTTCAAATATTTCCAAAAACTTTTAAGTATGAACAAAAAATTTTACCTAACTTTAAGATTGTATAACTCATGCCCGCATAGAACGGTTCCAAGAGCATTGACTACGTTCCCAATCTGAACAGCCAGGCTGATTCTTTGCACGAACAATGAGCCAGATGTATAAGATTCAATGAGATATTTTGTTAAGTATTACTCAGGTACACAAACAATAAACTAAAAAAAGGTAAAGTAACCATGGAAAATAACAACGTGGATTGAAAACTTAAGCTCCTGAAAAATGTGACTCATTACAACACTGTGTAGATATACTTATCTGAGATAATTTGAGCAGATACTTGACTCTTCTCCGGGGAAATCATGAACTTTGTGCGTTAGAACCTAAAGTTATAAAATTCGGAGACAATTTTCTAATGGCTTCTTTTCTAAATATTTCATACTTCTGTGCACAACTGTACCTACTATACGCACAGACCGAAAAATTACTATCTACCTACGCCAGATTTTTATTTTCAAAATGTTCCGAAATAAAACAAGTTAGGTACTCTTAGAGTGTCGGCCAGTCCGCCTGTTCGTATTTCACGACCATTTTATTCAGAAATCATCAGACCACAAAACATGCAATTTGTTGGACACAGTTTCAGGTATGTAAAAACGTGTTAGTAAACCTTGTTGTATTTTAGAATGGAATACTATTTCGTTCAAAGTTTTTCATTCAAGTAAATTTTTACAAAGTACTTTAGAATTGTCAAGTGAATCGGCTATTGACTCACAAATCACAATGCCATTCGAATCGATATTTTAAAATGATATTATTAAAAAACAGCCATTTACAAATAAATAATGTTCTTCTCCATAATTTCATGGTAAAGTTCTAAAATCCTTACTAATATAAATGCGAAAGTGTTTGTTGATTTGTTGCCAACACTGCACTTGCCGATATGGGGTCGCCACTCTAGCATCTTGGGACCCCAGCGACCATCACCTCTTCGGATTATATACCCCGCTATGTGTGAAAAAGCGTAAATTATTATTACGTCTTACATCTACTCCGTAGTGCGTAATCGATAATTTTAAATTAGCCAGACTTAATGTCGCGATTTATGTAAAGATATCGTCCAAAAATCCACATTATGACAGCGTCTGAATAATTGTACCTACAGATAAGAGGAATTGACGGCATCTATATTCCGAAGGCCGCGGGTCTTTTGTGTCCTTTCTTGTATAAGGAAAAGTATAATTTCCCGGACGGCGTAGGTAGGTACAATCTTTTTAGAAATAGGAGCTAATTACGTAAACTTTCACCCGGATAAGGTAACTCGATCTTTGTTGTTTTCTTTCTTGCCCGAAAGTTTATAGGCGGCCACAGTAAAGAAAACTTTTGTATTTTTCTCGAAAAAATAAAAACACTTTTATAGTTATCGAATTATATTAGCATTTAAATAAAATATAAGACACAACATCACCTGTGTATTATGTAAAAGCAAAAATCCCTCTATTTCCCTGAATTTAAAAAAGGAGGTTATCAATTCGTTATTGGAACTCCAAAATATTAACATAATATTTGTTTGGGTTTCCATTAGGACACCAAAACAAATATTATGATTACTTTAGAATTAATAATATTGACTAGGGTAGTCGTATAATGATTCTCGAGGCAAAACCAGGGAGAAAACCTAGTGGTTTGCAAAAGGGATTACATAGCAACGCGTTACCGATATGAAAGCCGATACTGATTTCGGATTTGTATTGGATTTGGAGTAATAATTGAATTAGGCGGAGCTTAGTAAGTATTAGTGATAGATGGCGCGTTGGCCAGCTCCTGAACAATATGTAGGTATATCTTCATGCAATCACTACTATCGTACTATCATCGTATTATCGTATCGTAATGTATCGTACTGTTTGATGCCCACAAGTGCCCACGACTTCGTCCACGTGGATTTATGTTTTCAAGAAATCTTTCAATAAGCTTTACTATCCCCTAAGGTGTGTTGTCTGTGAATCAGTTAGTACTTTATTTATAGATATTTATTTAGACTACTACTTTGTTAGCACCGTCTTCGTCCGTCTCCGCTACAGCAAGTTAATATAATATAAGGCATACATGAAAGTCAGATGCCCGCCTTCAGGCAGTTTGGCCATGGTTTTGGTACTATCAAACAGAAGTAAAACCCTTACTACCTACCTATTTCAGACGGGTAACATTGGGTTTTTCTGTCAGGAAATTCTCAGTAGGTAGGTAGCCCGAAGAAAGTTGGCGGTGAGTCACTCTCGTGCCTGGGAGAGCGCGTGTAGCTGTCTGTCCTGTGCTTGATCTCTCTTCGTTCGTGTCGGATTACCTATGAAACTATGAGAGTGAGGAAATAGAGAGTGCACCAGCGTTTGCGCGTACCCTTCTGCACTATAATATCTCCCGTACAGATGGCTAATCTCTGTGTTACGGTCGAGAAAATATTATTATTTCTAACTATATTAGACGGTGACGTACTTAGGTAGCTTTTGTGACAAAGGTTTTTCGACATTGTTATTGGAAAAAGAATACATAGACCTATTACGGGTACAATTGGATAGGTTTCATGCAGTGTTACAACTCGTACAAGTTTCACCTTAAATTAGCTTAGAGTGGACTTTGCAAACAAAGTAACAGAGATGTTAATTTAATGTACGCCACTGTCACTTGAACCGGTCCGTTCCAACTTTCAAAGGACGAAGGCTGCTACGGATTCTCTATTATGTAAATTTTCACGTAATTTTCCCGACGCTGTCCAGACTTTGTAACCCGAGTGGGGACGCCTCGTCGTTAATTTTTACCTGAGTTCGCCGTCTGATAAAAAAACAATGAATTTTAAGTCTTTTTTGCTACCCAAAAATTTTTTGTGATTATTTTGGTCCTTAAGGATGGATGCATCGCTGCCAGAATGACAGCATAACGAAAAAGAGCGTAAGATGAGAACACACTCATCGGTACATTACTGGTCATTCTTCTTCTTCATCAGTTTTTTTAATCCATTATAGGTCTTCTTCTCCTCTATGATTTCTCAACAACCCTACAGATGTTATCCGCCCATCGTTACTCATGCCCTTTGTATAGACTTGATCTTACTAAGACATATTTTCCGTGACTAGACGCAATGAAACCCTAAATAAATTAGTTTTCACAATAATACATGAAAATCGACAAAAAGGATATTCGGTTTTAGCTTAGTTCATATTATGTTTTCTGGAGGAGATCGCCTTAAGCGATAAGACCGCCTTTACGCACTTAAGATACCTATTAGACCTATGTACATTTATAAGTTTCAGTTGTAAACATCAATTCTTGTGTGTAGCAATAAAGAATTTTCTATCTATCTCTCTATGTTGTGGTCACGTTACCTGATTTTGAACTAACTGAATTATTCATTGATTTTTAATCTACCTTGTTTCTTTCTGTTCTTTTTTGTTATATAATACTTACACGCGACTTAGTCCGCATGGATTTAGTTTTTAAAATCCCAGCACCATCTATTAAGTTTATTTCTTGACTAGATGGTGTTTTTAAATTAAAAGTGTATGTATCAAATCCATAATGTACTAAAGTGTGACCCACTCGAGTTTTATGAGAAGTGTAAAACGGTTTATGAGGTGCAGTTTACGTGACTTGCTTGTATCCAGATAATATTACCGACCTATATTTATCAACATAATTTGTACAATTTCTTTAAATTGTAAGTTTATGAACAAGGGTAAACATCAAAAGGTTATACAATCGGCTAAAATTATCTTCATAAAGTTTTCTTCATGAATTTTTCCGATTAAACATTACTTTAATTAATAGTAATTCAGCTATTCGTGGCGAAGACCAATCCAACAAATCAAAGATCATAAAAATCGGTTCAGCCGTTCTTGAGTTAACATTTATTTAAGACTAGCGGACGCCCGCGACTTCGTCCGCTTCTTCAATTCACAATCGATCGTTCCTAAATCACCACAGTTTAAGTGGGCAGAACCCCTGCAGCATCAAGATTGAGGAGTTGGGTCCTGGAATTCAACGATGTAGTTTTTACTTGGTACTTACAATAACTATGCATTATCGATAGTTCCTAAATCCCTACAGTTTAGGGGGGCAGTAACCCTGCAGTATCAGGATTGAGGCGTTGGAACTTAAAATTTTTAATGGGATCATCTTGCAAAGTTTTTGTATCGATTAAAACAAGATTCATGCAAATTTTGTTTAGAACTCACGGAGATATCGATATACATAGGTAGAAAATTTTCTTTTTTCAAGAAATTGCTTAAATAGTGGCCTATGTTACTCCCGATACCATCAGCTATCTACCAGTGAAAGTCCCGTTAAAAGCATGTTGCTAGTGTTAATATAAATATAATATTTCTACGTAGAAAATCTTGTGTTTAACGGGCGTTGCTGCTGTTGGCTCTTGCACCGCAAACCTTATTATCGCACCAAATGAAACAAGAATTATTTATTACAAATCGTTTTATTTTTTATTTTTAGTAGTCTATACGTAGCTGCAATGTATTCACGCAAATTCAAAAAGAAACTTCTACCACTACTGGTGGGAGACTTTGGACGTGCCTAGTTACCACCCTACCGTCAAAAACGTACCGCCAAGCGATTTAGCGTTCTGAAACGATGGCGTGTAGAAACCGATTTGGGATATGGGTTGAATTTACATTGTTTATTAATTACAAGTAAGTTACAAACTGACTCGTTTGACCTCGTGCACACGGGTTGTATTCAAAATTGCATAACTCTATTACGATTTACCTGATTTATTTTTATTCCTGCGAACCTTATACAAGTCAAACTAAATCAGCGGATTTATCTCTTATTCTATTATCTCTTCGTGAAATGGTCTTAATAAAGTTCAAACCGCACTGAAATTGAAGTTAAGAGGTTATAAGTATTTACACAGACGAATATGAATTGCGACTTTCTTTCAATTTTTGGAATTCATACGCCTCGATCTTGTGCCACCTGTATCTTCTGATGATGTTGACTGATATCATCAACTGACCCAGTGCTAGATTGGTTTGCTAACACTACGAATTACAATTCGAGGTTATCACTTCAGCACCTTGATATTTCAACGATTATGGTTTCAAACAACAACATTTTCGTCTGGTGGGAGGCTTTGGCCGTGGCTAGTTACCACCCTACCGTCAAAAAAACGTGCCGCCAAGCGATTTAGCATTCCGGCACGATGGCATGTAGAAATCGATTAGGGGTATGGGTTGAATTTACACTGCTATACCCCTTCCAAGTTAGCCCGCTACCATCTTAGACTGCATCGTCGCTTACCATCAGGTGAGATCGCAGTCAAGGGCTATCTTGTCATAGAATAAAAAAAAATGGTTTCATTACTTTTTAAGGACTAAGAAATTAAAAGAACGGATCTACTCTTTCTAAATGCTAGACTATAAAAATAATAAAGGAACGATATCACAGTTCAAATAAAAGTATGTAAGCAGATACGATTACATGAACGAAATGGAAAATGTGAGCAGCAAATGTGAAAAGTTTTTAATATGAGTCAGGGCAGAGTTCGACTAGGGCACTGTAATATAAACTTTTTGGAATACGAATTTTATACAAAAATGGTTTTGTGGTCTCTATAAATTTTGTAAAGGTTTTTTTCGACTGACTGAGTGACTGACTGATCTATCAACGTAGTTTAAATCACTGGACGAATAGAGCTGAAATGGGGCATACAAATCCTTCTAATATTATAAATACAAAATTTTGGATTTATGTATGGATCGATGGGTGGATGAATGTTTGTTATTCAATCACGCCGCAACGACTGAACCGATTTGGCTGAAATTTGCCACAGAGACACAATATAGTCTAGAATAATACAGGATATTTTTTATCCGCAAAATAAGACAGCTCCCGCGGAAATCAAAAACCTCACTCCACGCGAAGTCGCGAGCATTGGCTAGTAGCTAATATGACGTAGGCATCCGTTAAGGAAGGATTTTCAAAAATTCACCCCCTAAGGGGTTTTAAATATCAAACTTAACGTGAGCAAGGGCGCGAGCAAAAGCTAGTTGTAGTAAAAAATGAAGTAAATAGAGCTGAAAATAAACACATTATTCCACACTAAAATCTTAAATCACTCGGCTTAGTGTTTCGATGACAAAGGTTCGGGACGGAAACCCACATTATGACGGTAGTAGAATAATTGTATAGATAAGACAAATTGATGGCTTCAGCTTTTGTGCTCTTGATTGTAGGGAGAAAATTGATGTATAATTATTAAAATTAATAGATAGTCAACAGTAATAAACGTTAGCATTTAAATGACTAACACATCATCATTATCATCGTTAGCAACCCATAGTATAACAATTCCTCAAAGCCCATAGATGGCTCACTACTAAGCCCAAATCTCCTCTCAGTGAAGGGTTATAGGCGTGGAGTAGGTATATTAAATTTCTTTTACCACGTATATAGGTACATCCACTAAGTTTATATATGTAGGCTATAGATATACAATATGTAACAAAAACCCTGTCGTTCCTGTGAGCAACGAAATGTGCTCATGAAACTGAACAACTTTTCCCAAGAAACATAGATCGAAATATATATATTATACTTGAGAGTAGTATAAAAGTCTTGTGTGGTGGTGCATGTGAGTGGTGGTGGCATTGCTTGCTTGGGAACTTTGCTTTATTGCTTGGTTGGGGAGGTAAGCGGTGCTTAGCTTATAACTGCATGTTTGACCATACAGATTTTTTCTGTTGGCGGATTACAGCAAAATAATTCTAACATTCTTTTGTTAATCATGAACTTCCGCAAAGTAACGCCTGATTCTATCCAATATTTAGCTTTAGATATGTTTGCTTTCATACAATACTGTAAATCAACACTTACGCAATATAATGTTTCAAAAGAACATAAGTTTATGCAGCACTGCTATATTAAACGGGTCAGTAAGTTTTCTCGTTATGTCCTTTGAACGTTTTTAGAGTTTCAAAGTCTGTTGAAACACGGAAGTGTTCATAGATTTTTATTGCGGAGAGAGTTAGTGCAGTATTTTTGTGATAAAGTTGAATAAAATCTTGCTCTAGATTTACATATTACATTAGGTTTACCTATTCAATAGACTAGATGTCGTATTACATAAGATGTCACTTATCACATAAGATGTCACTTATCACATAAAATGTCACTTATCACATAAAATGTCACTTATCATATAAGATGTCACTTATCACTAATAACTACTGTACATCATCTCTACTGTACATCATGTATGTCAGTCTAACAAGATTCGGAACGCCATATCTATTATAGTACGTAGTACATTAATTATATCGATGGGCTGAAACAAATAGGCGGTATGTCAACTTTTGCATTCGCCATATTCTATTTACGAACGTTGGCGCTTTGCAAAAAAAAATCTGTTGTACTTACGAAGAATTTCCGAAGTGTAATTATAGTGTCAAAATATCTGGTAAGTTTTGCTTGAGCAAAAACAAACAAGAGACTAATCTATAGATGAACCGTTGTTTCAGTGAACCATCTGCGGCCTCGAAAACAACGACGACGAGCGAAACAAAAACGAAATGAGAAAGCCTTCGCGAGAAGCATTGTGGCAAGTTGATATGAAATAAGTCTGCGGTCTATTCTGCTTTATTTAACCATCTCCATGCGTATAAACCATATATAAACACTTTCCACAAGATTTACTACTTAATCTATTTTTTAGTAATTGTCTTAAAAGGTTTCGGAGAAACTCGTAACTGACGAACGTAGCTTGGCGTTTACGATGTTTTAAGTTTGATTTTTTTGTTTCAATGTCAGTGCGGTAATAACGTCTTATGGGCTATGCTTAGTGCGTCGCTTACGCCTTTCTGCGAGAAACCATGGAATCTTTTAAGACAGATAAGGAAATACTTATAATAGATAATAAATAATTAAAAAAAATTAAATCGTCTCCTGTCTCCTATAATATACTTATACGACGTGGACTTGTCAGGTGCTCACAGATTTACATATTTTAAATAGGACCGCTTTTAAATTGGCTTTTAACAAGTACTACTACTTTAACAACTTTAATTAGATCAGCTAAAGAACCGAGTTAGATTTTTACATACCTACTGATATCATCAGGTATGTATCATACATTATTTATTTTTATTAGAAATATTCTAGCCACATTTCTAGTCGCATACATACCTATACAGCTCCCATGCATTCACAGACATCTGCTTTCATACTAATGACTTGCATACCTGCATTGTACACGGTGTAATCCATCACACAAACACCAACATCTATAACGCTTGAAAAATACATTTCACTTGTTATAGCGACCCTGATAAAAAGCCTCAAAATATTTGTGTAAGCAAAATATTGTTATTTATTGTAAGAATCCTCGGTCAAAAAAAAGAATAAAATAGTTTTCATGTTTTTATTAGAACACTAGCTAATGCCCGCGACTTCGTCCGCATGGATTTAGTTTCTAAAATCCCGCGGGAACTCTTTTATTTTCCGGGATAAAAAGTAGCCTATGTCACTCCCCATGTCCTCAACTATGTTCATGCAAAAAATCACGTCGATCGTAGCTCTGTTGCAGCGCTATTGAAGGACAAACCAACAAACAAACACACTATCGCATTTATTAGTAAGTAAGGATAATTTATTTAATTATTTTCAGCATCTGCTGAATTTCTTGCCAGCTCTTGAAAGAACTTGCTTTTCGAACCGATGGTAGAGTCTTAAAGAACCTAGTAAAGAATATTTTTATTGCATTTTTGACGTACACTTAAACATCAAAGAATCATACAGTAGACATGGGTACATTATTTGAGACCGATTGCATTGAAGCCGTAACATAAACTTGAATGGATATTTCCACTCATAGGATAAGAAAAAAGCTATTGTGTTTTATATTGTATGTAGTTTAGAAACCTCTGCGCATCTCAAAATATGTTGGTACCCGGGACTCAAGAGATAACGAGCAAAGGTATTGTGATCGTGTGCCTTCGTTGAGTTTAATATTTTGAAATTCACAATTTCTCTATCCATTTAATTTAAAAAATGGACTACTACTGGATACCTCGACCTGGATGCGTCGACAGTGTGTAGAAGGTCAAGCCCTCTCAAATGACCCCCTAATATTGAAGGGCGAAAATTTTTCGTTTTTGAGTTATTGATAGTTTTGTGTTTTTCAGAAAAAACGCCGGATTCACAATTTTAAAAGCGAATTAAAAAAAAAAACTATTGGTTTTTATCAACTTTTTCTTAATAGTCAATATTCAAACACTTAATAATTAATCAAATAAAACAAACAAAGATTTTCCTATTAGGACTCTGAAACTCTATCAGTTTGAAAATTTCCATTTTTATGGAAAAAACACTAAGCTTTTTGGCCTGCAGATTATTTTAAAAACTTTTGCATTTTCTGAGCTATCCAAATTATCTCGATCACTTAAGCTTTCAAACAGAAAAACCGCATCAAAATAGGTCAAAAGAAGCTACGAGGATACAAACAGACACACAGGATACAAATCCCTCTTTTTGCGTCGAGGGTTAAAAATTAAGCTAATGTGAGTTACGAGTACATGGAGATGCAAAATGAGTTACAGCGATTCCGGAAACAAGCTAAGTTCTGGCACATATTAGTGCAATGTATTATAATGTGAACGCTCGAAGCATGTTTAACTATTGAACTTAGAACTAAGCTCACTTAAGCTGCTCAGCAAACTTAATGTTACCGCTTGCAAAGAGAAGACTGACCAATAATGGTGGTACGGTACACACTATATTATGTAGTCACGCTCTTGCCTTATGTACTCAGTATAGCTTACGATCTAGGAACATTTTCACATTTAAACTATTTCAGACTTAAAAGGTAGATGTCATAAAGGTATCTAGGTTTTCATGATTAAATACAATAACAATAAAATCGTATCTCGTACATTTTTATTCACAACTAATCGCTAACCCATTACTAGGCAAAGGTCTCCTCACGAAGAAGAAAAGTTTAGGTTCACTATAATGGCCAAGTAGGGATTGGAAGACTTCACACACGTTTGAGAAGTCTCAGGCATGCAGGCATCTAGGCTATCACAGCTGTTACGGTACGTTAAATAATATATTATTGAAATTAAGGTATTTACTTTTGTTAAGACAACATGCCATGCTTTTATCCTGCTCCTCTCATTATGGTTTGTGTCTAAGAGATCACAGCAAGGTACTATAAATACTTATAAATAGTCGGTTTAAGCGTTATTACCTACTAGCTGATGCCCGCGACTTCGTCTGCGTGGATTTAATTTTTGAAATTCCACGGGAACTCTGACTTTGCGTCATATAATGTAGCCTATGTCACTCTTTAAGTCCTCAACTATACTCATGCAAAAATTCACGTCGCTCAGATCTGATGCAGTGTGATTGAAAGACAGACCAACAAACAAACACACTTTCGCATTTATAATATTAGTAAGTATATAAAACAGCAAATGTTTTTTAAAAATTTTATAAATATATGTAACTGCATTGGTGACAAATAGCAGACCATGAAGTTATAAAACATAATGGAGTAGTTACTAATGACTGAGAATATACGCTCGCCGTAAAAGCCAGCTCAAAGGATTCAGAAATCTCTTAACTACATTTCAGTGCTCAGTTTCACAAAATAATGTTCTCTGAAACCATTTACCATTTTCGCTGCATACACTTAACTTCACTGGATACTATCCAGCATAATACGAACAATTATTCGTATCTTTTGTGAAATACGTCATGTTATTCCTGAGACCATAAAGCCCGACAATGGTAATGTATTCTATTTTACTTCTATTCACTTCACACATTGCCTCGTGAATTTTTACAATCTTATTTTATTTTTTTATTTTTGTGGTTTCTCAAGATTAGTCGAATGTATGCATTTTACATTTGGTTTTCCTTAAAGGTACTATAACGTTTTTACTTATATACTTATATATAGATCAAGATGAATAGAAATGATTTACTTTACTAAATTACCTACATAGCCATGTATGTTGTTACTTAATTGGTAAAAGGAGTAGGAGTGTAGAAGGAAGTTCATCGTCCTGCATATTAACAGCTGTTGCGCGCGACTTCGTCCGCGTCAATTTCTGTTATTATGATCGCGATTAAGAAGTTTTTAAAAGAATATATTTTAAATATGGATAATTTTCCCCATTTTGCATGATTTTTCACTCATGCTTCGCTCCTATTGGTCGCAGCGTGATGTTATATAGCCTAAAGCCTTCCTCGATAAATGGACTATCCAACACAAAAGAATTTTTCAATTCGAACTATTAGTTCCTGAGATTAGCGCGTTCAAACAAACAAACTCTTCAGCTGTATATATTAAGTATAGATTTACGCGTACTAAAAAGTTAAATATTATTATTAACTAGATGATGCCCGCAACGTCGTCCGCGTGGATTAAGGTTTTTTAATTCCCGCGGGAAATTTTCAATTTTCCGCGATAAAATGTAGCGTATGTGTTAATCGTCGATATGAGCTATCTCCAATCCTAATTTTAGCCAAATCGGTTCATTCGTTGTGGCGTGAAGGACTAATAAACAGACACATACACATACTTTCAAATTTCGCCTTATTAATATTATAATTGTGATTAAATTAATATTGTAACGACGGTAAATGCCGTCTCGCGCATTCCTGAAGCGAAACAAATTACTTTCTTATAATAAATCGTTAAAAATATCATTCCTAATCGCATGAAAATAAGTAGGTGTCTATAACGTTTAAGTTTCACGTACATTAAGATACCACTATCCATTAAGAGTATTAAGTCTAGCCAGTGAAAATAGCACAAAGATTATGTGAAGCGTGTAGAAAATGGATAGCTTTTTCTTTCGTTTCGATAAAATGAGCAGCGTTGAACGTCAGCATTTTATTACTATTATAGGTAGGTACATACAGCATATTTTAACGATCTGTAAAATAAGGGTACCAAAAAATCACAAGTACAAATATATATATATAACTAGCTGATGTCCGCGACTTCGTTCGCGTGGATTTAGTTTTTAATAATCCCGTGGGAACACTTTGATCTTCCGGATTAATAAATAGCCTTCGGTTCGGTTCTTGTTCGGTTCTCGTCGGGTGACCGCCCTCGACCACCGACTTACCCCATTGCATTGTTCGCCCGCGCTATTTTTTCTTTTTGCTCGGCTTCTAAGAGTCGTACCGAGATATTGAATACCTTCCTCAAGAATTGGGCTATCAGATACAAAAATATTTTTTCAAATCCGACTGATAGTTCCAGAGATTAGCGCGTTCAAACACACAAATTCTTGCACTTTATTATATTAGTACCTATAGATTGGATGGTGATTAGGGAAGGAAAGTAAAAGAAAGCTCGTAGTATTGCTTGGGCGCAGCGTAATCGAAACACGATAAGTAACTGCTTCGCGGCGGGGAAAATTACCAAGTTAACCACTATCGTAATTGAGAAAGCACCGCACGTTGTTAGGTAATTGTGGCTGCAACTTCTAGCGCACCTCTCCAATATCGACAGGAGTCACATTACCTGACGTAAACAAGAGGCGAGAGAGGATTGAGTTCATTAACAAAATGAGACGTCCAAAGACGTAATAATTGCGTCAGAGCAGATAGATACTTCAGCTGCTGCATTAAACCAACTACAAGTAGGTATACCGATGCTTTTTTTAATTCGATGACAAGATAGTATTTGATTGCGAGGTTATCTGATGGTA
This sequence comes from Hipparchia semele, assembly GCA_933228805.2. Lineage (NCBI taxonomy): Eukaryota > Metazoa > Arthropoda > Insecta > Lepidoptera > Nymphalidae > Hipparchia > Hipparchia semele. The sequence continues at coordinate 8,969,445 of OW121713.1, read as the reverse complement.
AGTGACGATGTAGTCTAAGATAATAGCGGGCTAACTTGGAAGGGATATAGCAGTTTATTCAGCATCGTTTCGGAACGCTGTATCACTCGGCGGCACGTTTTGATCAGCGTGCTACCAACGTATAAACTGATTACTAGTTTAAGGTTTCATTATATTGACTTGTCAAAACAAAATCGAAATAATACTGCTTTATGCCTTAGTATAAGGCCCTGATTGTTCATAAAGATATGTCACATGACTAATGATTGGAAGTAGCTTCGTTCTTTATGGTCAAATAGGTGAAGGAAAAATGCTAGTTAGTAATTTATAATATTCTTACGAGCCTCGAAAACCAAGTCCTAAGAATTTCGTCAGACAAATAAATCAAAAAGACACCCCGTTTACAAATACCATAAAATCATTGAGAGAATCCCCGGATTCCCTCGTTTACACATATCGTAGACCTGTCATCTCCATAAAATATTTATCCTTTTCAATCTTTCTGTATTGCCACTTTTTCCTCACGTCTTATACTCGTTCTATATTAGATATTCAATACTGGAAGGAGGTTGCATGAACATCATGTCTTATTTTCTCATAATAAAAATAGCTTTTCCTTCTTTCGCGTGGTGTTTTTTCCAACTCGTAGATATCATTTTAGATATTATATTGTTTATTTTAATATATTATTTATTTGCACTGATGGAATAAATGTAAAGTAGCTTTATTTGTCCGTCTATCTAAATCCTAAACTGTTGAATCATTTTGCCAAAATGGGTAAGGGAAATACCTCGCGTCTAAATAAATAAGTAGGATACTCAAGTTCTTATGGGATATTTAAAATAACGATAATGTCGCCGGCATCAACCACGGTCAGTGCATAATATTATAATAATAACACTAAAATAATTATTTATTTAAGCAGATTTAATGACAATAAAATAACTGGTCAAATGCGGCTGAGTTGGACTCGCATACGAAGAGTTCCGTACCAAAAACTATTAAAAAAAACACGTTTATAGTAGAGGACCCCTTTTAATTTATTTTTATTATTTGTTGATATAGCGGCAACAGAAATACACATTCTCTGAAAATTTCATTACGAATCTTGAGATACATGCCGCTGAATGACAGACGGATGGATGGACAGCCGCGGCTTACTAATAGGGTCCCGTTGGTTACCAATCGAGTAGGGAACCCTAAAAATAATAGTTCCACAAAGACGTTTCCGCGTAGACTTAGGTTTTTAAAAACCAGCGGGAGCCCTTCTTCTGGGATTTAAAAAGTCACTCTCCAGATCCTAAACTGTGTAGTGGCAAACTACGTCGTCACGAAGCTCTTTTGCGACGTGATTGAAGGACAAGCCAACAAACAAATCCACTTTTCGCATCTATATTAGTAGGATACGTATGAGCTTTTTTATTTGTTGACTTAAAATACGGCAACTTGTAGCAAAGATATTGAATTCCAAGCGCGTTCCCGGCGAGCGAATGTGGGTACGTGCCTCGCAAGCTCGTATCGAGGCCCCAATGTCTAAATGGACGTGTCCACAACTGAGATAAGAACGAGGCCATTGTGCCTCCGAAGCCGCTGGAAATCTCAAAACATGTCCAAAGACATAACGAGAAAACTTTTAAGCCTCTCATAATATCTACGCTACGATATTTCACATTATATTTAGTAACTAGCTTTTGCCTGCGGCGTCGCTCACGTTAAATTCGATTATTATAACCCCTATTTTACCCCCTTGGGGGTTTAATTTTCAAAAATTCTTTCTTAGCGGATGCCTATGTCATAATAGTTGTATGTCTTTCAGCCCGATCCGTCTAGCGTTTAGAGCTGTGCGTTGATAGATCAGTCACATTTGCTTTTTATTACATTCCTGTTACCTGAAATAAAACTATATTATTATTTCACATATATTTTATGTACTTAGAAGACTAGATCGTACTTTGTCACCACGACTTCCCATAATGATTTGGGTTTTCGAAACGGCATTCCGAACTAATACAGTGGTAGGTAGATTCATTTGACGATTCAAAAGAACTTTGTAAAAGTATATTTGACTAAAAAAAAATTCTATCAAACCCCGTGTGAACTTTGATTTCCTGCGATAGAAAGTAAGTAAGTAGCCTGTAACCGTCTCCTAGCTATGTCTGCGTCTTTCGTTAATATTAATACAGCGGTTAGACCTTACTGTTACGTCTCTATTATAATGATTTTTTTTTACGAAGGAACTGTTATATTATTTCCGATACAAAATGTAGCTTGAGTTAATCCTTTTATGATTCTCTAAATGCCTGTAAAAATCCCTTCAAAATGTAGCGTTTTGACGACCTCCCTGGCGCAGTAGTGAGCGCTGTGGTTTTATAACTGGGAGCTCTCGGGTTCGATTCCCGGCGGGGGCAATTTATAATTTCTGAATTGTCTTTGGTCTGGTCTGTTGGAAGACTTTGGCCGTGGCCATCAAAGACGTGCCGCCGAGCGATTTAGGGTTCCGGAACGACGGCATGTAGAAACCGATTAGGGGTATACCCCTTCCAAGTTAGCCCGCTACCATCTTAGACTACATTGTCACTTACCATTAGGATTATCTTGTCATCGAATAAAAAAATATGCTTTCGTTCAAATAATTTTATGATTTCTACTCTTATTTTTTGTGATCGAAATTTCTACTACTGCTGCTTCTTTATACTACTGCGTCGAAATCACAGACAGACATGACTTCAATTTTATTGGTTGAAAAGAATAGATAAAGTTAGAGTTACGAGTGCTTCAGTACGAATAACAAGCAGAGCGTGCACTAATATGACCGGAAAATTTTATAAATTATTTATTTTCTGTGTCCATCATCATCCATATGTACCATATCACTTTATTCAGTCGAAATATTATATTTACTTACTCTTTTTCTCAGATTAATTAAAATCTTACATTAGATTTAATACGTTATATTATATCTAATCTAAGATTTTAATTAATCAAAGAAAAAGAGTAGATAAGTAAACATGACTAAGTCGCCTCCATTTAATTAGGATTTCTTGGAATTGTAGGTCCTCGTTAATTAGGATTGCCATCTGTCTTGGAATTCTAGGATTCTCATACGAGTATAGCTCGAAAATTAGTGTTGTATACAAACAAAGAATGCAACAGTGCGAAAATAGATACATTACATGTTAACGGATACCTACCTCCGGTGTATTAATAGTAGATTGTTACACAAGGGACGTAAGTAAGCTATTACAGAACAAGATCCAATTTGGCGCCAGTGCGAGCGCAGCTCGCATAGGGCGCTAATGGATCGCGTGCACCCGAGATATTTAGTCACACGAGCGAGCGCAGCGAGCGAGGGTGAATATAGTTCGAGGGTGTAATAGCTACTTGCAACCGAGGTAAGCATTCTACTTTATATCATTCTTGCGAGGTAACTTTGGACTTATCCGGCAAAAGGTTTTGCATCATTTGTTCTGCTTCAAGCAAACAAAAATCAGGCTCTCTTCCTTTTTCATCATCTGATGAAGTGCTTGACATTGTTGTAAATAACTTAAATCCCTTTACGAACAAACTTCACAAACTTTCAGATCAAATGAAATGCCGCCATTTCCATTTTTTTTTTTCGTAAATAGTTTTCCATTTTTTTTTACGGCTCTGAGTTCCAAGGAGTTTTGCATAGTTTGAAATGTATGGAAATTAAATGCCGCCATGTTCAGTGTTTTTTTTTTTCAGTAAAAAGTTTTCTTACCATTTTATAAGAAAAGAGATTGTTTACCAAGGAGTTTTGCATAGCTTGAACTGTAATGTGATCATTACAATTAAAGCATAGTGCGACGTAATGTTGCCTTGAATTGCAAACACCAACTTACAAGGAGACTTTCCACCATAGTAATCCCTAGTTACTGAGCAAGTATGATATAAATATATAAATTCATACATAAGATCATTGTTACACGGTACAATTAATCTGTGTCCCATATTTTTTAATTTAGCTTTATTTTTCTTCTTGGTGGGGTGTGTTTATGTATCTGAAAATTCTAATGAATGTTTTTGGGCCTTACGCAAATGGGCGGAAGAAGGAAATTCCAAAATTAAAAGATAACAAAACCTGATGAATAAAATTTACTGCTATAAAAAGCATGTTTATTTTAAAAATTATATCGCAAGTCTTTGTTCGGAAAGTTGACGTATAAGCGAAAAATTTGTTCATGTATTTGGCTCAAGGTACGAATTTAAACAATAATTGTTTACATTTTATGAGGAAAGAATTAGTTTGGCCATCCAAAGGGGCAATGCTGCCAGCATCTTAGGTGCTATACTGCGCTGCGGTGAAGTCGATGAGGTTTTTGATTCATTTTACTTTTAATTTTGGAACGAAGTTCCTTATCGCGCGTTGTGAAAGGGGGCTAGACGGAAAAAATTCTTACGAAAAGTTGTCACGACACTTTTTGCTATAGTAAGCTATTGTAAGCTGTGCGGCGTCGCATGTTTCTCTGCCTGTCTCTCTCTCTCTCTCTTATAGAAAGCAAGCCAGATATTTTCATTTCTATTTCGCATTGAACTTCGTTCCATCCGGGTGTCCCTTGACACCTCTCAAGTTTTTTTAAAATAATTAATCAAAATAATACCTGTAACCAGCAGGGAGCCGCTGAATACAAAAGGTACATTGTCAAAGATCCCTACAAGATCTAGGTCCAGCCGTGGTCAACAAATTGTAGTAATTGCACGACGCGTTAGGTATCCCACCAAAGTAGGTTGACTTAATACCTACTTGAACGTTGCTTTGTTTAGTACGTGCACGAATTTTTGTGAAAATGGCCGCTACTCCATTAGGAGCAACACATGTGTTAGCATTTCTTCGCAAACCTCGTTATCGCTTTGATGCTCACACATTTATTTCTTCGAATCGCAAGATAGAGCTGTCTAATTTTCGAAGTGGTTATATAACATTTATTTTATAACCCAACTATAACAATATAACAACGACGGCAAAGCCTGCGGGATTTTTAAAAGTTGCGGGCGTCAGGTAGTCTAATAATAATTGTTGAAACTGAAGATCGCAATCTCTTCCTCTTAAGAGTTATAATTATGCCACCAACATGATTATCCCAAGAAAACCTCAACCTCTTCTATATTTAATGAAAAAGGGTTACGACTTTCGATAATGAGGAATACAATGCAAAGAGAGATGTGAAAATAAACTGCCTGTCACAGTAGGAACTCTCTCTACCTGTGTCGTGTCGAGGCTCACCAATGAACGCGTTATCCCGCGCCATAATCCTAAATCACTCGGCTTAGTGTTTCGATTACAGACAAAGGCTCGACGCGAAAACCCACATTATGACGGTACTTGAATAATTGTATAGATAAGTCGAATTGATAACCTCTATACCTCGCGGGCCTTTTGTGAGAGAAATGTTTAATACCGAATAGATAACGATTTTATCTTATTCTTTTTACTATGAGTCACTTCAAAAGGTAGACGGAAAATTGAGACTTTGATAAGTTGAAAAAAGCAGGTCTACTCTCTGACAGGAGCCCTGCGCTCAGTAGTGAGACTTGAATGGGTTGGTTGATGATAAAAAGAAAGCAGTCGAACAGGACCCTAATTGAGTGATTGCTTGTGTGGAAAATTTATTGGTAAATACTTTGTGAAAGCTATCGGCGTTCGATTCGAGGAAACACAAACGTAAATGCTGCAGTTTCTGTAATTGGGTAACCGCTGTACCTCATTAGGTAATTGCAACTACGGCTCTGAGCGCACCTTTCATCGCTAATGGGTGCCGATTCACTCAGTTATCTGTGACTTTTTTTTAATATATAGAGTAGCGCATGACTGCGATCTCACCCGATGGTAAGTGAAGATACAGCCTAAATGCAAACTGGCAGATTTCACACACCTTTCAGTAAGCCCTGCGAAACTTGACGAGTTAACTAGTAAAATCCTTACTTATCCTTACCTTACTATCTATTAGTACTTTGTTAGTTTGTCCTTTAATCACGCCACATCGATGATTTTTTGCATGCGTATATAGTTAAGGACCTGGAGAGTGACGTAGGCTACTTTTTATCCCGGAAAATCAAAGACTTTAGGATATTTAAAAACCAAATCCATGCGGATGCTGGCATCAGCTAGTAAAAATATAAAACGTATGTAAAATAATTCCTGACTCATCTAGGAACGGTATTTTTGTAGCACAGCGTAGCTTCAAAAGGCATGACCAACTTTTTTAATAAGGAGAAATCCCCATCTTTTCTAGAGTATGAAATATTTTCTAGGCTGCATGAATCAGCTTCGAAAAGGAAAAATAAAGCATACGCTAGGGATTTTCTAGAGATAATTTTAATGTTGCAGAACATTAGTGTATTATTGCGGGTAACTTCAGTTCTAAAACTACTTTTGTAGATCATTCGGGCTTTTCGGTTCCAGAAATGAAAATTTTTGAAGATTCGAAGTAAAACAAGGTGTTTGTTGCGAGTAAGTACCTACAACGTGAATTTTTACATAGGTCCATTTGACTGTCTCGTTATTCTAGTAGTTAGCATGTTTCACTGCGGATGGCGGTTCTATTCCCGTGTCGGGCTACAAATTACTAGATCAATTTTCAGTAGGTACTTACTTAGTACTTACTTACTACTAACTATACACTGGAGTTGGCGGTGTGTGACAGCCGTGCCGTGGAGAACTCGTATAACGGTCGGTTATGAGTCTGATCTCTCTCCCTTCGTGTCGGATTCCCATTGCATCGGAATATGAGAGTGAGGGAATAAAGAGTGCAATTGTGTTCGCGCAGAAGCTTGTGCACCATAATATTATCTCCTACGCAGATGACCAATATGTAAAACGTAAATTCTTAAAGTAAATGTCTTAAAGTGCCTAATTATATTTTAAAGTAAACGTGTTTTCACACGGTGAGTTGCGGTGTTGCTGCGTTATTTCTGCTGAGGAGTCGTAGAGCTGTTGCGCACCTATAAGGGAGAGGGCAGATTGGCTACTTTTAGCGGCAGCGATCGGCGTTTTTAAACCTTTTAACGCTAAGGTGGGCACACAGCAAACGCAGAAATTAGCGAACGGCAGAAATCAGCGTTCAATAATCGCGAAAATGCAATGCAGACGCAAAAAGCCATAAATACGCCGATCGTTGCTGCTCCCTTGTATAGATCAAACGCAGATATCATCGTTCAAAAATCGCGAAAACGCAATGCAGACGCAAAAAGCCATAAAAACTCCTATCACTGCAGCTAAAAGTAGCCAGTCTGCCCTCTCCATAAATGGACAAAATCAGTACAGGTATGTTGCGGAGACCTTCGCCGCATCAGTGGCTGTTTTTGCGATAAGTTAAATTTCATACATATCCTCTTTCGCTTTTCCAGCGATTTTTAATACATAATTATCTTTTCATTCCACAGTCATTGTGTTCCAACGCGTTAATCGCTTCGGTGATGAATGTTCACTTCATAATTCATTGAGTCCTCGCTTCGGTCACGCGTCACTAGGGATGAGATAAGGTCCTGGAACAAGAGAGCTGAGATATAATGAGCTGTTCTTATCGGTGAGACACCTACTTAATGGGTGCTTTTCCATTGGAATCAGCACCCGGCAATGGGGGCGAGTTCTTTCACTCTCTTCGTGCGTGGTTTGCCTTATTGTTCCTAAAATAAAAAATAAAATTATACTTTGCGTACTGTGTTCATTTATCCAGTTTCAATTATTACATCAATTCTTGGTGTATAACAATAAAGAATTATCTATCTATCTATATATACTGTAAAAATAAAATATCCTCCTAATCTCCTACAGTAAAATATCCTATGCTCCATTTGATCCTTTTGACAGACAAAGGAATTGTTAAAAAATAATTGCTACAGTGTGACTATTATAATCATCTCTGACTAACTGCAACTTTCTTGCTCTTACCTAAAAAGAACTGATACAGTAAGAACGCCATAAATTCAGCCAATCAGAGATGATTGCGATCGTCACACAATAGCGATCAATTTTATAGAATCCCAGAGCCGGGTACTGTCAAAACTCACAGCTGAGTTACAGTATTCAATCATGTTAGATCAAACGATAGAGTCGTTTGAGTCGAGTACTCTCTAAAAGTGAATACACGTTGTTACGCTGTGGGTTTTCATTAAAAGTTTTCATAATAGCGCTTTTCCTCTTAATATGCAGCTAGGAAACTTTAACTTAGCAATTTAATTACTTTGTACAGTAATTTCATTCAGCTAGCCGGCATAACCGTTCGTTTGAAACATAACATGGTTCAGGCTGCGCATTTTATTTCTTTTTGCCGTTATTATTCTATCTAATAGCATACAGAAATTGTTTCTATACTTTTAACCATGCAGCGGTTAATTTTAGGTTGGACATGAATTGCCTAAAACATCAATAACATTGTCGTTAACAAACGATTTTCCGTTAACAAACGCAGGTCAATATCTTCATGTAATAGTGGCGCTATCTGCTAATACAGTTTTATAAAATCTTAAACTAAATTAACAGATCTAAAAACGATGGTTCTCATTGATTCCCTAAGAAAAAGAACTTAAGTTATTTTAAATGAAATATTCAGGGAATCCAGGGATGTACCACTAGTATTTTTTTTAAAGAACATAAGCCAAGCTGAAGTTGACTTCCTCCTACCCCTTTCAAATAAGAAGCTTGTGCTAGAATTGGGTACGACAATAGTGCTATGGTTGGGATTCGTACATGCGATCTTTCACTTTTCAGTTTCACCCTTCACCTTTACCGTTGGGCTATTGTGGCTTGAATTTTATTGTATTGAATACTAGCTGTCCCCTCGCGACTTCATCCGCGTGGAATTAGGTTCTTTGAAAATCCCGTGCGGACTCCTGATTTTGTCCGAATAAAAGTAACCTATAACACACTGTCTGCAACCATACCCATCAAAGAATCACGTAGATCCGTTGCTCGATATTAACTTGAAAAATTATGGATTTTCATACAAACATTCAACCCCCATTCAACCCCTTTGGGAGTAGAATTTTTGAAAACCGTGAAACACGTCCTTTTTTATTTTTAACTGAAAGCCCTAATACCGAATTTCATGGGTATAACTTGAAAAATGACGGACTTTCATACAAACTTTAACCCCCCCCCATTTAACTCCCTTTGGGGGAGAATTTTCGAAAAATGTAAAATACGTAATTCTTTATTTTTGATCAAGAGCCAAAATATCAAGTTTCATAAACATAACTTGAAAAATAACTTGAAGAACGAAGGACTATCATACAAACATTCAACCCCTATTTAACCCCTTAGGGGGTAGAATTTTTTAAAAGTGTGAAACACTTACTTTTTTGTTTTCAATTTAAAGCCTAAATACCGAATTTTATGGGTATAGCTTGAAAAATGACGGAGTTTCATACAAACTTTAACCCCCCTTTTTACCCCCTTGGGGGGAGAATTTAAAAAAAATGTAAAATACGTAATTCTTTATTTTTAATCAAGAGCCAAAATATCAAGTTTCATAAACGTAACTTGAAAAATAACTTGAAGAACGAAGGACTATTATACAAACATTCAACCCCTATTTAACCACTTAGGGGGTAGAATTTTTAAAAACTGTGAAACACGTACTTTTTTGTTTTCAATTTAAAGCCTAAATACCGAATTTCATGAGTATAACTCGAAAAATGACGGAGTTTCATACAAACTTTAACCCCCCTTTTTACCCCCTTGGGGGGCGAATTTCGAAAAATCCTTTCTTAGTGCTCGCCTACGTCATAAAAGGAACCTACTGTCAAAATTTCAAGTTTCTAACTTCAGTGGTTTAGGCTGTGCGTTGATCGTCAGTCAGTCAGTCAGTCAGGACAAGCCTTTTTATATAATTATAGATTATTTGGACTTGATGTAAAAATTGTATTGTGATTTGTGTCCAAGGAGAGCTTATTTATGATCCAACGAGCAGGCGAGCTCGCTTGAGTTACGAAGTCGGGACATCGCCAAACAAATTAGGCGAAAATTTACATAATACAGAATCTGTGGTTGCCCTCGTTCGAAAGTTGGAACAGTCTACGTCGACTGATGCTGAAACACATTAACGTTAACATGTCGCGTCGCCCATTTCCACAAACTAATTTTAGAGACGATACAATATATACAACTACGTTAATATGATTTATGGTGATGCTGAATTGCACATGCTCCACAAGATAAGTATACAATCACACTAATATAATAAAGGCGAATGTTTGTGTGTGTGTATGTGTGTTCTCGCCACAACGAACGCACCAATATACGCCAGGACAGGATACACTAGTTAATATTATACAAAACCTTCGGCTTCGTTGGACGTCATCTCTGTCGCACGAAGTATCAAGAAGGTAAGAATGAAATACCTGTATATAGGTATAATGTTTTTTTCTGGGGTTCGTTGTGTATTATACTTGGGTACATAAACGTTACGACAGCAACAATAATTTTGAGTGACGACATTCTACCAAATATAAATTGCGTATGGGATTCCGGTGTAAAATGGTACGATCATTTTTATGGTACAATTTATAGCGGCGCTTTATGAAGTCAGTGGCAGGCGGTAAATGCCCATGATTATTTTTGTTCCCAGTAAAATTGATTGGTAGCAATCGCGCCTGCCCATCTCGTAAATAAATAGCGTTAGGGATTACTGTTTATTCTGCGTTTTATTATTACTGCAGGCTATCATTTTTATTGGAATAAAAGCTTATAATAAGAAGCTTTTGTACTGTATTAGGTACTGAGTAGGGCTTGGAAAGTGGAAATAATTTCAAGCTGTTTTCATTTATTAACCCCGGTATCGGGATTATTACGATTGGTCGGTTAACGAGAAAATCCGTTTTTTATCAGGACTATTAACCGTTTATCAAAATATTATGTAGTTCTTTTTCTGCGCGGGCTGCGATTGTTTGAGGAAAGGACGAATATCGACATTCAAAGAAATTGTCGTAGCTGTAACCAGCGATCACAGAAAAAATCTGTGATCGCTGGCTGTAATTCAAAAACCGGTTAATATTGACTTATTAAACATTATGAATATATCGGTAACTGATACGATTCTTGTTCATTCAATCAATCGGTAATTGAAGAATAATATATTTAACCAGTAACAAACCATAATGTTCCAAGCCCTACTGATAAACGAAATACACTGATCCACATAAATATATTAGAAGAGCCTTTTGTTGATGATAATACTTTGTCATGTGAAATTTTGTGTAAAAAATATCCATAAAATAAAAACAAAAAACGTGATGGATTGTATCGCCCATACAATACAGGTATGCAAGTCATTAGAATGAATAGCGCATACGTCTCTTCAATACCATGTCTATAACATGTAACATATATATGTATACTTACCTACATGGATCGCGACTAAAACATTTTAGCACGATATAAAAAATTGAAGGAAACTTTTTATTTGGTCTGTTTATTAATATGAAATAGATATAATACGGATAATAATTTTTTTTTAAGCTATTGGATAGCTTCTATCGCGGGCCAGCGTGGAGACCTAATCTAGACCGAAAATAACCTGACACGGGACTCCTCTACGGTGAGCCGCTAGATGGCGTTGATAAAAAATGCTATGCAATAGCTTTACCGCGGCAGTCCCCGAGTGCCACACGTCTTTTTTTGTAGTACTATAGTAGTATACACTTACGATGGTGTCCTGTGTAATGTAAGTCATGCCTTGAGAGGGTACCTATTTGCATGTCTCGTGGAAATTGCCAACATGTTTTGACGACTTCTCTGGCGCAGTTATGGGTGCTGTGGTCTTAAAATGGGAGGTCCCGGGTTCGATTCCCAGCGGGGACAATATGGCAAATAATTTTTGAAATGTGTGTCTGGTCTGGTGGAAGACTCTGGACGTGGTTAAGGCTATAAGAAGCGTGAAAATGCCTAAATTCATGGATGTTTAAATCAAATTGTGAACAGAATGGTTAATTTGAGCCGTACAGAAAAAATACAGAATGAAAGATAAATGTTCAATAAATGTTTTTATAGCAACATAATTGTATTTTTGCCAATCCCCTCTTATACAGTCAACAACGTGGCATGAAAGCGATCTTGCGTACCGTCATGATGCCGTGTAAAAACCTAGAAACTGATTAGGGGGAAGTATTGAAAATGCCATTCCAAGTTAGCCTGCTGATGTTAGCATCTTAGAATTCATCGTCACTTACTGTCAGGTGAGATCGCAGTCAAGAGCTTTAGTGGGTACCTACCAATTTATTTATTAACAAATTTAGTAATTTATGAAAATGCTTTGCATGCCTCATTGTTCGACCTTTTGATAAAAAAAAGTTATAGTAACAGATCTTTAAAAATGTTTTTCAAATAGTCAATGAAAAAGCGGCTCCGTTCCAGTTACAAAGGGCTCTGGCACCATTGAAAATTGCGTGAAATCTACATAATGGCGAATTAGCGAGCGCTCTCCTTCTTTGAAATTTACACTGACCGTGTTGAGTGACACTGGTTAATACGAGTAGGTATGTATAACATTAAAAATTCTTTTAGTCTGGTTAAATAGAGAAAATAATATTTCTTGACTAAACTTGGTTTTTCAGTGATTTATAGTTTATACATACCTATACACATATACACACAGCTTTTACCCGTGACTTCATCATTGTTTTCTTTTTTTAAATAAATAGCGGGCAAACGAGCAGGCGGGTCACCTGATGTTTGGTGATTACCGCCGCCCATGAACACTTGTAGTACCAGAGGCACCACCAATGCGTTGCCGGCTTTTCTGAATTTTTGAATTCTCATTCAGAAATCTGATCGGTTGATTTCCTGACTGTAATTTTTGTACCTATTGAAAATCTGTCAAAGCATAAACGGTTAATCGGTAATTTATGATTTTTATTTTATCGATATGGTCAGGATACTACAGTAGGTAATCGAATTGGAATCTTTAGCGTTATGGGTCCACGGGTAACTCTATTTACCCATTGTGTCTCCATGGGTAATTAGAGTTACCCGTGGTTGTTGTTGGATATTACCATTACTTGACGATGGTGTAATTGCAACTAAATAATAGTTTTATCAACAGTTACCATTAAGTAAAAATCGATTGAGTCTAGCGAAACTTGAAAAGTTACTCAATCGATTTTTTATTATGACATAGTGCTTTTTATACGAACAAAATCAATACGACGTATGTAGATACATCCGATTTTCCGTAGACGGGAAACTCTTTTCTTGTTAACATAGTAAGTTGTACCTACTTGTTGTACCTATTTGTACATGCGTGAAGCTTGCACAGTAGTGCCGGCCTGGTTCGTCGCCCACGCCACAATACGCCTTGCCAAACCTTTCTCATCTCGTTTTTGTTTCGCTCGCTGTCATTGTTGCCGAGGTCGCAGATGTTTTCCGACAACAACAGCTTCTCTACGGATTAGTTCTCGTTTCGTACATGGCCCATTTTATTAGGCTGCAGAATGATGTCCGCTACTTGATCCTATCTTCTTAAATTCTTTTTAAAGATGAAATAGTAAACAGGACAGCTATGCTATGAGCTAATTTCTCTACATCTAGCCAATGACAGCCTGAGCTTATTAAGCAAGGTTGATTAGAAACGAGCTATTTAGGCAGAATCTAATGTACACAGAGAAGTTTGTGATGTGAAACTTCTCTGTCAAGTTGAGGAAGACAAAAAATTACTGTAGACATGTGTGTCGCATAGAGGTGAAAAATGGCTTGCCAGAAGAAACGCGATCTGTAACGGGAATTATTGTGACTGATATGACGTCATAAAGCTTTTCCTCCATCCTAGTACCTACCTGGGTAGCTCTTGACCACTTTTTTCGAAGTTTCTGTGTTTTTCTTCGAAGGACCGACCTAAAGTAACTTTTCTTAAATTAATATCTTGATGAATATAGAGCAGATATGCTATCTATATCTGCTTTGCTGAAATTAACTGAGTTAGGCACTATTACCTAACTCAGTTAATTTCGAGGTTATATCGATCTATTTTCATTTCAAAGCTAAGATTGACACTATCATTTCTACTTCCATGGTTGTTACAATTAGTTTTTTGTTAATTATCAGTATTCAGCGAATGATAAGTACCTATACACCAAAGAAGTTAAACTTCTCCCACATCTTCCAGCGCAACTATAACGCAACCAATAATCAAAGAACGCAACAGTCTTTTTTTAGCAAAAATGAAAATGCTAGGACTCATAGATATGAATTAAAGAGTTTGATGGCAAAAATTTTAAAATTAATTTAGGAAATTAATTTAATCGGTCCAAGAAAATGTTATTTAGAAGATCTTTATTTGATCATTTACCTACTTTTGGATTGGAATGAAATACCTACGTTTAATATTCATAAATACCTACTACAGAATTCAAAGCTAAGTTCAACCACGCTCGCCTATTCACGTGGCATACAAAATACTCCTGCATAAAGCAGAGCGCTTCAATAGCGATAATTTGGTCCTTTTGAAATTTTTTTTCATTATTGGATTTTTCTTTAACCACGATTCGAAAGTAAATTGATCTTTTCTTACAAAAACGATTCGTGTAATTCGATTTTTGTTCAGAAAAGTACTTCGGTTCTCGTATTTTTAACTTTTGATGGAGTAAAGGAGTATTACCCACTACTCCATCAAATCAAAGAAGGTACCATATAACATCGATCATCAGCCGAATTTTCAGATCAGTTTTTACTCAAGATTTCATCCGCGTGGAGTTAGATTTTAAAATCCGCGAGAACTCTGTTTTTCCGGGATAAAAACTATGCCTATATTATATGTCACGCTGCATTAAAACAAACATTCTTTGATTTGTACACAGCAGAGATATTTTTTTTTTTTTAAATTCCTTATTAAAGGAAGACAGTTCTCCTCTGACTTGGTCAGAGTCGTTTTTAATTTGCTTTCTTTTTGCCATTTTTTTGTTTATTTATTTGTTGTAAGAGAGAAACACAGCAGAGATAGCAACATCATTTTCAATGGTTCTCCCAAATAAAACGTATAGAAAATCGCTGTGAAAGCTGGAATCACTTGTTTAAATACGGCATTATTTCGGGAACCTATTGTCATCGGAATCTCTCCACTGATTTGTTTCTATTATTTTTCATTTTTCAACAAACAACGACCGTTGTGTCGCAGTTTAATTAAAATGGATTTATCTCAAATAATAATTTTACTTGTGTTTATAAAAATAAGGTTCAGAATCATGACGATTGTGAACTTGGAACTTATACTTATGTAATGCAATTTGTCTTTGCTCTAAAATCTATGTTATTGCTGACCAAAACTCTTTACTTATAATATAAGTACATATTATAGTTTTTTTTTTTTTTTTTGTTGTTGTTTGAGTGTGTTTTAGTTTAAGCTAAACGATGTAGAGATTCTAACAAAAAAAAATTCTGTTGAAGGACTAGGTACCTAATAGTTTTTAATTTCTTTAAATTTTTTTTTTCAATAATTTTTATCGATTATACACGAAACTTATCGAAAAAAATTCAATTCAAATCTTTGAATCATAAACATAAACATACTATAACTTACCATCGTAAGCTTTGAATACACGTTTATTTTATTTAAAATCGTCGCCTTGGTTCCAGACCTTTCTTTAAATATCCTCTCTCAGTTTAACAGTCTGTTTAACAAGTAGTGCAATTTCGACTGCACATTATAAATATTTTCTGCTTTTGAAACGTCATGTATTGTTCATATTCGTTTTAATTCCTAATTGAACGAATTCATAATTTCAGAATTACGATATTATGACAGATCCATCAACGTTATCGCTTCACTGCTTGCGTATCGGATTCAATTATTATGATAATAATATGCGAGTATCCCTTGATACGATGAAATGTTTGCTCGTCCGTTCTCTGCAATTATTTCGGTCATTCGCCATTCAGGAAATCTCACATTCACTAAGCCCATTCTCATGCAGAGCAATCCTAAAAAAAAAAAACGTATTTTCAAACTAGGTACGTAACTAGTGTAATTTTTCAAGTTTACGTAAACTGTCCGTAAATCTGTCATTCAGTATAGAGTGAAAAGGGATGGA
Source organism: Hipparchia semele (assembly GCA_933228805.2). Classification (NCBI taxonomy): domain Eukaryota; kingdom Metazoa; phylum Arthropoda; class Insecta; order Lepidoptera; family Nymphalidae; genus Hipparchia; species Hipparchia semele. The sequence continues at coordinate 8,953,425 of OW121713.1, read as the reverse complement.
GAATTTTCGATCCTTTTTTCGTCAGATTTACGCATCGTCAACGTTTTGAAAAGTTACGTTAGATGTTGATCGCGTCAGCACATATATATATAGATACGTATTTTCATGGCGAGTCTCACAAACAGCAACTCGTTGAAAACTAGTTTCATCTGTCACGATCCAGAATAAACGCACAGTGCTGTAATGTAAAATCAGTCTTTTTAAAATATTTTTTTTACATCCCGGAGCATGACATATTTGCCAGGGGATTTTTTTAAAACCTAATCCTACCTTGTTGAAGTCGTGGTCATTGTATAAAAAATAAATAAAGAAGATTCAAAATAAAATCTGAAACATTAGCAGTACAATAAATTATTTGCTATTATTCTTATTAACATTTCAATTATTATAAGAGCTTCCCACTACTGCGTATGTAATACATATATGAGCTCTAATTAATACAACAGCTAGAACAATAACATTGTTAACATTTCATTGGTCTCGCTTAGCACGCCTATAGTTTAGTGCTGGCTTTAATTAAATAAGTTGCCCATTAAGGAGGATTTATAATAATATAACTATTATTACTAAGAAGTAAAAATAAAAAAGTTACATTACATATTTTCCTCCTTGGCTCATTTAGAGTATTTCTATCAATGTTTATAGCTTCTCTGAAGTGAGAACCATAAACACGAAGTTTGATTCTAAAATTTTAATTCAAAATTAATTCTTTCATGTAGGCAAACTCATGGCTTTTTTTGAAAAGCAGATGTTGCTGATAAGAGACGGAAATTACTATACAATGATTCTATCAAATAATTAATATACAATTCTCAATGAAATTTTTAGATACCCACGCTTGTTGAAAATATTATGCTCCAGTTTTTATGCTTATTAATAAATATTAAGGAAAAAACTGAAATTTTATTGTTATTTTTTTATATATATTTTTAGGGAGCAAACGAGCAGGCGGGTCATCTGATGTTAAGTGATTACCGCCGCCCATGAACATCTGTAGCATCTGAGGCACCACCAATGCGTTGCCGGCTTTTTAGGAATTTGTTGGTCGGCCCCTTGAATAACCCCATGTTGTAATTTTTTGGGAACAAAATTATTGTTTGTGTGGGGCATGCTCGTCTAACCCCTAAGCTCATTTACGAAATATTTTCACTGAAACAAATAATACTTTACCTGTCCCAACAATTCTATTTCATCACTAGTTAAGAACTTTATTCCATCCTTTACGCATCGTATAATAAAGAGCGTGCTTCATGACTTTATCGAGTATTTCAGCGGGTCTCTAATGTGTGTTACAGTTTACTCGGCAGGCGAGTGCAAACGATCGTAGATGGGGAGCAAACATGGGCTTAACTGCGCTTGACGAGTAGATTCCCTTTTAATTAAACGAGTTCTAGACATCGTGGGCACCGAGGCCAAGCAGCGAACTACGGAGAAATTGATATAATACTCTGTAAGCCTTCTATTTGATACTACGTACACTCGTAGTAAATGGAAAACTTACCGCTTCTTGTTTTTGGTAGACGCAAACACTTTAAATACGTATTTGTTTTTCATATAGTTTTGTTTTGTTTTAGGGAGGTTATCAAGCACAAGTTCTCATTAAGATAAAAGAAAACAGGTTTCATGAAAATAAAATATAAATCAATTTGGAAAAAAAAGGAAAAACTTTAGTTTTAGTATAAAAGTTAAAATCAAAGCCAATTCTTTCTATAGTTCTTTTAATTCACGAAGGTACGTGGCTCATGGTTGTGTGTGTGTCGTACCTGTATAAATGTGAGCGAGAGCTTGCTCGCACCTGATCGCTCCCACCTAGGCTCCTGACAGGCACACTTTCGTAATGTGCATGCACACGACGTAACCACAAGTAAAGCGCCCGTAACTTCGTGAGATAAACGTACTATAATCAAACTAAACCTAATCTTTAAACTTTTTGATTGTCAACAATTGGCTTAGAGTAGGACATTATGCAAGTGAGGTAATGATGATATTAATATAATTAAAAGAAACTTTGCCTGGGTATTATTTTTATCATTACCATCTATAAAACCGGTCAATGAATCTATATTATCTATAATACTTATTTTACCCTCTTAGTGACCTATTTGTTAAAAATCTAGTTAAGAAATATCCAGTTTTTACAAGCATCGATATGTCATTAGCATTGCTTAAAAATTAGCATTGTGATTGTGTACCACCACTAGCAAGTTTTGCAACTTCGTAAAATTAGCGAAACGCGGCAGGTACAAACGACACTTATCATTGATGTTTCGGTTTTAATAAGAACGTGAAAGTATGGCAAACATATACACCTCCGCATTCATATATTAGAGAATAACTATCTTCCCCTTGGATTTGCCCGTAAAAATGTGGTTCAAAATGGAATCATAATTTATGATTTTGATCAAATTGGGGGAAGTTTATTTAATTTTTGCTTTGGAGTTGAGGACTTAAGGAAAAACAAAGTATTTTTCCTGATGAAAAGTATGTTATTCGGGATTTTTAAAAATCCTAACACAGCGCGGGCAAAGTCGCAATTAAAAGCTTGTAATCCTACTGATATTAAAATGCGAAAGTTTGTGAGGACTGACGTATGGATGGAGGTTTGTTACTCCTTCACGCCGCAACGAATGAACCGATTTGGCTGTTTGGAATGGAGATAGCTCATACCCAGGATTAACACATAGGCTTAAAGAGTTTCCGTGGAAAACAAAAAATCTTAATCCACGGGGACGCAGTCGCGGGCATCATCTAGAAAAATATAAACTTAATGGCCGGATAGCTGCGAGTACGTGTGGATGTACTCATCGAGTTCCCAGCGGGGCCACAGCTGCAATTACCTAATGAGGCGCAGCGGTTACCCAATTACGGGAACTGCTGCGTTTACGTTTGGAGATCCGCTGAATCGAATACTCCAATAGTTCGCTGGGGATGTTACTAGACACGTTTAAAATTTTCATACGAGGGATTCCTAGTCTCTAAACTGATGTCCCAAGATTAATTTGTGGAATGAAGCAAATACATATAATTTACAAACAACTTTTTTTTGCAAATCTCTCATAAGTAAGATAAGAGAGCGTGCCCCATAAAGATAAAGATAAAGCCTGATTTTATTCGAATGTCAACCAAACTCAATTTAATTTTTTTAAGAAATGCTCTAAAAGAAAATAGATGCTCTATAAGAAATCTGTGTGTGTGGTTTATCCAGTTATCCCTTTCCATCATCCTATTAATATTATAAATGCGAGAATGGATGCTTGTTTAGCTCAAAGGCACAGAGATAGATAGAGATAGTCTGGAATAACTCATAGGCAACTTTTTATCCCGGAAAATAAGAGAGTTCCCGCGGAAATCAAAAATCACGTATTTTTGAAGAAAATAAATCTTGCAACGAAAAATATTATTCTACTAGATGAGGCCCGCGACTTCATTCGTTCAAATCGCTTCATTCGTTGCGGCGTGAAGGAGTAACACACACAAACACACACACACACACAAACATTTGCCTTTATAATATTAGTGTGAAATTGTTGGTTAAAAATGTCAATTTATTGAAATAATACGTGGTAGCTACTAACAGGCGATACTATCACGATAAATACCTACCCAGACCGGTTCATCACCCGTCATTCGGGGTTCAAAAAATTATTATTAGAAAATGTTTTAAACACTTGAAAGCTTCTTGAAAGGGGCTGGTGTTTATGTCAGATATATTCACCCGATAATGGAGTTAAAAGAAAATTCTTAATAATTGTCGGAGAACAGACGTTTGGAAAGTCGTGGCTTGGAGTTGAGACTTCAAAGAAATTAATGAGAGTTAGCAACTTGCGACGTGCTGCGGCGAACTTGATCAGCTTGACGCGAGTCGGTACAAAGTTTCTGAAACTTTTAAGAATTTTCTTGCTAATTGTAAATTACCCCTTAAAAGTTATTTTTGTAAAATCGAAAATATCGGCTTCACTTTCATAAAGTTTTGAGTAGTTCACTTTTAACTTTGATAAAAAAATGTATCGTAATGAAAAGAAAACCTAACTAAATCACCAACCTTGGGGAAATATGACTATTAAGGCTCGATTTATTTAACACCGTGCAAAGTCATAATATATATATAGACTGTACTATACTACTACTATTATTATTAAAAAAAAAAACACATAATATGAATCTGCTAAGAAACCGACGGTATAGTCACTAATCTCTAGGTATTAACCTTGGTCCATGGATTTAGGAGAGCTCTTGTGAGACTAATCCTAAATCTATGCCTGGTCAGATTTAAGTGCAGATGATGAAATTACTAAGTATACGAATATTATGTCTATGTATATATATTAAACACAATAACAGCGTATACCAACCTACTCACTAACGGATGACTTAATTTAATTAATTAAGCGCTACTAAATTGTAGGCCTACTAACCGAGAGCGATGAGATGTTAACAATGTTATTGCTCTAGTGGATTAAATCCTACAGAGGGTGGCCCTAATATTAATTTGAATGTTTATGCGAAATCCGCAGCCAAGGTCTTTATGATGTATTAATTTGTAGAGGTTGTTGGATTAGATGGACAGGGGAATAACTGACGATGTACCTACTACTGTTTACGTAATATTTTCAAGTTGACAACGTCATCTTCGGTGAAAAAATTAAAAAAAAATTCACGACGAAGTGCAGCGATGTGATGAATCCACGGGACGGATCGGGCTAAATTTTGTTATACAGTTAGCTATTATGATATAGGCATCTGCTAAGAAAGGATTTTTGAAAATTTCATTCCTAAGGGGGTAAAAAAGGGGTTTAACAATTCGATTTAATGTGAGCGAAACCGCGAGCAAAAGCTAGTTTAAATATAATTCATAAGTTAGGTTAGAAGGATGCAGCAGCTACCAGCGCCGAACAAGCTAAAAGACCCAAATATACCTTGACCTCGATTGTAGTTTGTTTTTATGTCTCCACATCAAAAGCCGTGGCCTGGCCTGGGGCCGTGCGGCCCGGAGGCTCCAGCAATATTTGTAGAACTTTAAAAAAGGATGATCGAGTCTACTAACTAGGGATGGAAGAACTGGCCGCTACCTTTGCTAAAGAATAAGTTTGGTTATCCAAACGTAATGCTGTCAACATCTTGGGTACTATGTTGCGCAGCGATGACATCGATGAGAATTGAGAAGATGATGATTTACTTTAGTATCCTGCTCTCGGAATGAGTAAACCACGTAAACATAATATATACCTAATGTGGGTGACAGTAAATCGAAAATCCATTTTAAAGTAGGAACTCTATCGTATAATAATAATCAAACTCGTTTCAGTTGTTGAAGTCCGATCGCTACGGAATTCCCGATACAAAAGTTTAAAAATTTGTTTCACAATGGTCGCCCCAGATAAAGCCGTATATTTAAATAAGTATTTCTACGATTCAATGGGTTTCGTTTCGGTCTTTGATGTTATTTTTTAATATTGTGCATGTATAAAACATTTCAACGTAAAATATTGATACACAGTTTTATTTCTTTAGGGAAACCTGCCTTCGAAAAGTGCGAATAAATAGTAAAGATAATAAGTTTAGATACTTTTCTGACATAGAGTTGGATTTTTCGCACAATCGTGGTCCCAAGTCCAGTTCTTATGATCCACAGCCGAATACGCTAGACACTAACTCAACGATCCTACAACTCACATTGTAAAACTAACAAGGCGTAGAAAATTTCAAACGTCGGTATGATAATAATTCCAAATTAAATGCCTCCTCGACGCTCCAAGTTTCTGTAGAAACGTATTCATCGTGTATTCAACAATATAGTGCCTCAACTTTAATAGTCGTAATATGGGTAATGGGTATACATTGTTGGGTAAACAAATAAGGCAGTCGTATTTCGTGTCAGTACTCAGTATGCGAGGTGCGAGTCTCGTTACCGTCTCTTGCCGCAGGGCGCTCCTCCGCTCAATTATAACTAACTTCATTGCTCATTATATGTTCCGCTGCTATGCTTTCAACAAACACGTCTAAGATACCCGTATGTTATCCCGCGACTTTGATCACGTGGGTTTGAGTCTTTTAAAAATCCCGTTGATACTTGGATTTTTAAGCTTAACAGGTACTTGGATGGTTTACATACCATCTCCAGGACCTTTGGAATTATCTGTGCCAATTTTTGTCGAATAGTTCTTTGCAAAGTCTTATCTGAATAAATAACTTCTTTTTCTCACGTTACGTTTTAAAAAAGCTTTGCCACCTTAGTTGACCTTTCCAAAAATAATGAAATCCGTGTTATTTAATTTATTTGAAGATTTTATTTTCAAAGTGGTAAGTGGCATGATCTAATAAAAAATTATACAAACTTTACCACTTTTCCTATAGGCTAACTAACAATAACAGTAGTCCTTAGGTTGAAATGTTCACCAACATAGAGAAAGCATAAATACTAATATTTTAATGATTCACAAGAGCTTATACTCATTATCATCATAGTTAGTTATCTTTGCTCCTAAAGAAGTGTCCTATAGTCAAAAGAGATAACAATAATTTAAGTGTTAATCATGAATTTCAAATAGAAATTGTGTTTCAATAAAGCTTTCGTTGAAACCACACTGTTTCAATTTCATAACCAAGGGCAGGATGGGAGGCTTTTATGAATGAAAAAAATAGCAAGAAATTCAACATTATTAGGCATATTTTGCATAATGCACACATTGTTATATTGCAAAATCTATTTATAAGCCTAAGTGTGGATGCACGTGTTGAGAATCGATAACTAATTATCCGAACCCCGCCTATAACCATCATACGTTCTCGCTTTAGCAACAGGATTATCCTAATCACTGATAAACAGTTGAGGCTGGTTTCAATTAGAGTAGGTTCCAAAAATCATAATAATGTCGACTGATTTGATTCTACTGACTTTATCGCAAACAATTTTTCTTTCAAGCTTATACAAATATTTATCTGAAACAACTCTTTTCTTGACATGTATTTCTTGATGGAATGGCATTATAAATTACGAATTACCACCCTTAAGATCAACTTGAGATTCCCAGCCTCTGAAATAAAGTTCCCAGTAATCTAGACGGCCTGCTGGGCTTCTTAGCTTAACTTTCATGACTGGAGTTACTACTTCGGTGACAGTGATGCATCCTGTCCAGTCCTGTGGAGTGCTGGGAATTTTTGTCAGTCCATTTAATTACCGAAAGGGATCTCAAAATATTTCTCACTTATAGAACGTGAGTATAATATGCTGCATAATGAAGCGCAAGTAATTTGTTAATATTTTGCAGTGAAAAGTTTGATATGTTGTGGCATAACGCTGAGACTAAGAAATTAATGAGAGAACTTACAAGTTTGCGACGTGATACAGCCAATTGTTTTCAGGAAACTCGACGAGAAATCATTCTACGTTGAGTTGAATTCAAATGTACGATAAGTTATACTTTTACTTACGTACCATCTGAAATATACCTACATCTTAAATTAATGAACCTTTCATTGATGAATGAATTGATATTGTTCTTATTAAATCACAAAATATATTTAAGAACTAAGTGCCTGGGCAGGACGAGGTTAATTTTGTTTATTATAAAATCTTAATGGGAGCAATAAATGATAAAATTAAATAAATTCATTATCAATAAGATGATACTAACCCATAACAACTCCTCAATCCTGATGCTGCAGAGGTACTGCCTCCTAAACTGTTGGGATTTAGAAACTATCAATTATGAATAGAGTTATTGTAGGTACCAAGTTCGTTATCGTTAAATTCCAGGACCTAACTAATTAATCCTGATGCTGCAGGGGTTCTGCCCACCTAAACCTAAATAGGTACTGTCGATTGTGAATTGAAGAAGCTGACAAAGTCGCGGGCGTCTGCTAGTTTTTGACAAAATAAATAAACACATGCACATTTGAGATTTCCAAAGCTGAAGCTAAGTCAAAACTCGCTGTAACTGAGGCGCAAACTGTTTACCAAGATGCATTTCCGCGAAGTTTGCTCCAGAATAATATGTTAAGAAATAATAACGAGATTCCCGCAGGCGTCATATTAGCTAGAAAGCTCTTTGGTTTCTCACCGGGCTGAATTAATTAATAGGAAATAATAACAAAAAATGCTAATTTTCCGTCTGAAATGATTTAATGTCATAAAATATTTCATAATGAAGCTAATTTTCCATTGAAATGATTTAATGTTGTGGCACCAGTAAGAGATCTTTTTGGTCGACAACTAAGTGAGGGGAGTACTCCGAAATAAAAGATTTATTTATCAATTATTTTATTGTCCAATTAGTACGGCAGTGATGTGAGCTGTGTATTCATAAAAAATTTCATAATGAAGATAATTACTTGTATAATTTTTATAGAATATTTTCAACAGTATCTTCATTATGAAATTTTTTTTTCTAACTGGTACTCAGGAACTTGTCAGGAGTTTGGTAAAAAAATGCTTTTTCAAACAAACTTTACCACCCTCTCAGAAGCACACCCAACAGAAACAAAATAATCAGTCTCGCTCATTTATATGGTCGCTGCCCAGCCATCGTGTGTTATTGCCGCGTGTTTCCATTCCAAATATTATTAGTAAGCTTCGCTTCAATATTTTGGAAGGTTCATGGATATAATTATGTGGATTTTGCTCCAGTGGGCTGCCTATGTGGAAAAGTAGATATACTAGTAGACAATGGATACCTAACAGGTAGGTACGAGTACTACTTAGTTAACTGCCTCGTTGGTCTAGTGGTTAGCAAGTTCGACTACGGATGACGAGGTCCCGGGTTCGATTCCCGGGTCGGGCCAAAAATGTATTGAAATTTTCAGTACTAGCTCGGAGTTAGGAAGTCGGTGGTGAGTCACCCCCGTGCCTCGGAGAGCACGTAAAGCCGTCGGTCCTGCGCCTAATCTCTTTACGTGTCGGATTTTCCGTCTCATCGAGGGAATAGAGAGTGCACCTATGTTTGCGCACACACATGTGCACTATACTATCTCCCGCGCAGATGACTAATCTCTGTGGAGATTGGCCACCGTGGCCGGATTTAGTTGGGAGGATATTATTATTATTTTAGTATTACTTAGTTACTAACACAATATTTAAAAAAAGCACGCTTTTCAAAGGAATTTTCAATAATGATAGGTACATATTGAATTAGAGCTTTCAAATAATACAGAAATTTCATGTTATATGAAAAAGTTTTTATTACTGTTATTTCAAACTTTAGTACTCTTTTCTCAGTGCAAAAAAATTTGTTCTTCGATATTTGACTACCAAATTTATATTTTGCATACATACCTACTGCTAATTTGAGAAGAGCAATTTCAGTAATGGCTACCTCGTCTGTAAATAGCTAACCCACAGCTGTAGGGAACATCAATCGAATTAAATTTTATATAATTAATTTATATATATGATATAAAAGTTTTTTTTTTAATATTATAATAAAACATACTTTATTAAGTTCTCAATCTTAATATGATATACCACTAAATTCTAAATTATAATAATATTATATCTATAACTATTTCTAAAATTAAAACTAATATAAATCTAAAACCTCATCGATATCACCGCAGCGCGGCATAAAGGTTATATATATGAAAAGTTCGATTGTTCGTATTTGTATTCGATAACATTAGCGTCGAAGTAAAATGATCATCCATTTGTGTGATATTATTTAACTAAATAAAAGGCCAAAAAGATTTCAACATTAAATAAACACAACGCCTGAGAAGAAATTAAACTGATTTTTCAACATTGAAATGGTTAAAATAACACTAAATTTGCAATTGAAATGTTTAAAATAATTTCAGCCGCGTATTTTTTTAGGTTTCTAGTATGCCTGAGTGGCAATGAAATCAACTATATCAAACACTAGCTTTTTCCCGCAGCTTCACTCACATCAAGATCGATTTTTCAAATCCATTTCAAAAACCCCTATTGTACCTTTAGAGATTCAATTTTCAAAAAATTCTTTCTCTGCGGAGGCCCAATGTCCAATGCTATCTACAGATAGCATTAGATGGACGGATCGAGCAGGGCATAGGGCATACATGTCCTGCTCGATCCGTCCAGTGGCAGAGCTGCACGTTGATAAGTCAGTAAGTCAATCAACCAGTCACTTTTTCTTTTTATATATTTAGAAGATCCTTAGAAGATAGAGTAGATGTGAAATAGAAGGGAAGGTTTTGCATATTATTGAATTATATTATGTTGCACTTATATTATAACTAGCTTTTGCCCGCGACTTCGTCCGCGTGACTTAGGTTACTGTTTTTCCAGAGTAAAAGGTCACTTTCCTTGCCATCAAAAAACCCGTGCAATACAAAATGTATGAGTAAATGAAATTTTTTCATACTTTCAAGTGAATTCTTCCGATATTTTAAAAGTTATTCTGCTATTCGGAACGGAGACAAATACTACAACAAACCAAAAACTATGAAAATCGATCTAGCCGTTCTAGAGTTATAATTGTTCCAACAAACCCGACTTTGTTTTATAGTATACGGGATAAAAAGTATTCTATGTCCGTCTCCTGGTTTTAAGCTACCTCCCCACCAATTTTCAGCCAAATCGGTTCAGCCATTCTTGAGTTATAAATAGTGTAACTAACAAGATTTTCTTTTAAATATATATGATTCAAGATTGTATTAGTTTTACTTTTATTTTATTGTTAAGTTGATAGCATAGAAAGCTAACAAATTAATATGAGGAAAAGGTAATAATCAGGTAAACATAACAGATTCGCAACACGCACGCAAAGAGCATAACGCCGTTCCTCTTAATAGGATCACTTAAATTCTGCACCCGCAACTAGATACCTCCTGTAGCGATCCCTTAGTTAGTTCGTTTAGGTATATGAACCCCGCACTATGTTATTACAGAAATTGAACCTTCGTAGCTATTAGAGCCTGCTGAATAAACTGGTAATAGCTAGACACCGTGCCTTCTTGCTACGTTATTAGGTTTAGTGGTCTTTTGGGTAAAGAGCCAACGGTGCAATATCTTTAGTGAACACCGGCTAATGTGCGCTACTTTGACCGACTAATGAAATGTTAGGAAAACCCTCCTCTACCCTCGAAATGACCTTTTACTGTCTGTAATTAAACTTCGTAGTTCATGTTGTGAGAAAAGCGAAAACCAATCGCCAATAAACAGCAACCTATAATATTATACAAATGTAAGGAAAGTAAAATATCTGTAATATTTTGAAACATGAATTAAGCCGATGACGTAGATTCATCAACCTACTTATCAATTTTATCATCTAGAGAGAAGTAAATAGTGCAAACTCAAAATATGTTAGAGTTTGCACTATTTGCATTCACCAGAACAAGTTTTACTATTTCCAAATCGTGGCTGAATATTTAAAATTTAAAAGCGACATGAAAACAAATACAAAAAAACTAAAGTCTAGAAAAGGAATATTACATAAGTTAATTATTTCTACTGAAAATTATTCAAATGTGTACAGTAATGGGAATAACGCTGTAAAATTAAATCTTCAATACATTCAATACAAACGTCGAATTTAATTAATTTAAAAGCACCCATTACGTTGATTTCCTGGATTTTTCAAACATCCTTTTCACAAAAGTAAAGTAAGCTTTAAGCAAAAAAGATGTTCCCAATACAAAAAGGCCTCAAGAGGTTTTCCAATTTGCAGACACAAGAATTTAATTAAGATTAATAGATTTGATTAATTATCACGATTACCTCTTCAACTGTATTTGTAGGCCAATAAAGATTCTGTAATAATATAAGTATTATGAGCTTAACAACGACATAGGTACCTACATAGGATTTTTTTTAATATTTGGAAATATGTATAACTATCTTGGGTATCTTTAAATCAAGAGTGACTATTAATAGGCATCTTAATCTTCATTTTCACTTACCATCAGGTAAGATCGCAGTCAAGCGCTACCTATATTTAAAAAAAACTTAAGATACCTCTACTAAACATTAGATTTTGCCCGCGGCTGAAAATGCCGCGGGATAAATCTCTTTGTTTTTCCGGAGAAAAAAATATCAATATACTTTAACTATGCCCGTATAAATATCAATCGGCTGCTCCGTTGCTATGTGATTGTAGGACAAACCAACAAAGATTCACTTTCGCATTTATAATATTAAGTAGGAAAGTAGGGGTGAATGATAAGATCTAAAAGCATTCAAAGCTTCGCAGGTACTACATTGGAAACCAGCAAATGCAAATACGAGTAGTTTACTTAGTTGTTTGTCGCCAACACAAGATAATAGCGATAAAACACGCTTTGTACATTTTTAGTTTTACTCGTAAATTGCCCGATACACCTACCTAGTTTTTCAACTTTTTCGTCCCAAAAGTGAATAAGTTAAAGGATTACAAACATAGCTCAATCTCAATAGCCCAACGGTTAAGGTGCGGACTGAAAACTGAAAAGTCGCAGGTTCGAGCCCCATTGCATTTTCCGTTTATTGCCGTATCCATTCCTAGAACAAGCTTTCCGTTTATTTGGAGGGGAGAGGAGGAATATAAGTCAAGTTAAGCTTGGCTAATATTCTTTTTTATAAAAAATAAATAAATAGAATAATAGCTGCTATAATTAAATCTAATTCCCTTTAGCTATCTTATCAACCGTACCAAATTATAGTTAGAAATTGTAGTAGTAGCTGTAGGTTTTAAAGGTTATTACTACAAAGTCGAGACGAGAAAAATACTCGCCCAGTTTCAAAAGAAATATTTTTTCCAAACTCTTGACTCCTGAAATATAGCATTGGGGAATAATATTGCTTTAGTCTGACTACGATTGTGCTACGCAACGCTTTCATTCGTTATTTTTGTTTATAGTTCAAACGTGCCGCAATAGTGCTTGGCGAAAAGTCGAATAAAGAGTTCTTCTTTGCCCTAAGTCTTTGCCATTACAATGGAAATCTGAGAAAACATAAACAAAGGTATGGTGATCGTGGCACAGATAACTTGTAAAACGTTGAAAACAAATCGTATTCAATACCAAATCATTCAAATTTAGTACATATAGATAAAGTTTTCAGTCGTAGGTATGTCAGAGAAGATCAATTCAAAAGGTGAATTTTAATAACTAAATTCTAATAGGAAATAATATGCAAGGATTTAATCCTACTAATATTACAAATACAAAAGTTTGTATGTATGGATGGATGGATGGACGGATGGATATTTGTTACCGTTGTTGTTGTTGTTGTCGTTGCGGCGTAATTGAGTACAATTACGCCGCAACGACAGAACCAATTTGGCTGAAATTCGGCATAAAGATAGAGCAACACATAGGCTATTTTTTATCCAGAAAATAAGAGTTTCGCGGGAACCACCCTCAATCCACGCGGACGAAGTCGCGGGTATCAGCTAGTAATAAATAAGTTTTTAAGCCGGAGTTTAGTTTTAACGACATTAACAACTGTCAAACATCTCTGTTAGAAATAAGCTCGGTGCTGCCAGCATTAATACTAAAATGCCCCGAGCAATAGAAGCGCTGTGGAATAATAGTATTTTTTTTTTAAAGAATATCAGCCAAGCTGAACTTGACTGATGTTCTCCTCTCCCCTCCAAATAAGTGAAAACTTGTGTTAGGAGTGGGTACGACAATAGTGCAACGGGTGGGATTCGAACCTGCGACCTTTCAGTTTTCAGTCCGCACCTTGTTAATTATCTATCATGTTAAGCACGAAAAAGTTCCTAGCTCTATATAATGTTGTACTTACCCTATGCTTTGTATAAAAGAGCATATCGCGCTGATTTTTAGCTTAGATTCTGATCCGGCTATAAAAGTTGTGATATTATTTTCACCTCTCGTGTTCGAAAAGTGCGCCTTTGTTGCTAAAAACCACTTTTCCTCAAAAAAGCGCTTTAAGTCTTCATTCCTGATCCGCACGGCTAGGGTCTGGAACTCTCTTCTAAGATCTATGTTTCCTAACACGTACAATTTGAGTATCTTTAAAACAAGAGTGAATAGGCATCTTTTAGGCAAACGCGTCATACCTTAGACCACATCATCACTTTCCATCAGGTGTGATACTAGTCGAGCGTGTGCGCCTATAATATATAAAAAAAGGAGGAAAAGTATTTAGCATTTAGACCGCTACGATTTCTAATTTTATCAGATCTTAAAGTTTCATATCTTGGGAATTATTTTAAACTAGATGATGCACGCGACTTCGTTCGCGTGGATTAAAGTTTAATTCCCGCGGGAACTCTTTGATTTCCCAGGATAAATGTAGCCTATGTTTTAATCAAGGGTATAAACTATCTCCATTCCAAATTTCAGCCAAATCCGCCCAGTAGTTTTTGCGTGAAAGAGTAACAAACATACACACACATAAACTTTCGCCTTTATAATAGTTTTAAATTTAAAAAGTCACTATTTCGATTATATTGTACGTGTACGTATAACACGTTCTCTACAATTTTTATGTGGTAGATAAAGGTCTAAAAGCAAAGTTGAAAGCTTTAAAAAGAGTTGTATGACACAATAAAATCGGGTTAGCAGTCGTGCGCACGCTGCTAGTGGTGTCGGTAATCCTATTGCGGCACCGGCACCGAATCGCGCCAGTTGCTTCTTTAGTTTCAACTAGCTGACATCCGTGGCGTCATCCGCGTGGATTTAGGTTTTTGAAAACTTTCATAGGGAACTATTTGATTCGCCAAGAGAAAAATTGACGTTATCCGGCTCTGGATGAAGGCTGTGCTTTTCCTCGTCATCATCGATTCAGTAATTAAGCCGTGAAAATGTATAAGCATTACTATAAATACTGGATAGAAAGCAACGTAAATCACTCACTATATATATAATCAGCAGATGTACGTGTCTCTCATCTGCCGATTAAAATCCCTTCCTCAAAGCGACAAAACTTCTCTTCATGAGGTTTTTTCAACTCGGTTCAGACGTTCTGAAGGCTAGACAAACAAAAATTATTTTATTAGGCTTAATAAAGGCAGTGCTTTCAGAATCACATACGGACGCTTCAATTTTATGTATTCGTCAGATATTGCACCTAATTGAAGTTGACCACCTCGGTTTCAGATGATTGTTCTTAACTATTTTAATAAAACTATAGACTAAAATACTTCTTTCATGCATTTAATCTGCAAAAAACGCGTTTTTGTCAATGTTTGTACGATCCACGATGAGATTGTTTTTATCTACGAATTCACGGATAAATAAAACGACCAGCTACACAATAATATAGTTATACTTCACACGTTGCATTGCATTTCATGGATGTAATCGTTTTTAATTCAATAACATCTATTCGCACTCAATAAAAAGTACCTACTCGTTTCATACCGCAAGTTTATAAAAGATTTCTGCTAAAAAGTTAAAATTGAGTGAACTCCAAGCGGGTCACTTGTTAGCAAACAGCACTAAAAGTTCACAGACATATTGAATCCGGTTCACTTGCAAGCCTGCTATTATTGTGTGCCGAAGTTTTATTCACTCTAATGAATGATGCATACAATATAAACGCTCACCAATATAAATCTTTACACGAGTCCAGCTGCCGTATTTTCTATTTTTGACAATTCCAGTGGTTATGAAAAACAATAAAAAGTTGCCTACTACTCTGCCAACTGTCAAGCTCGAAATGCGAATTTGACAGTTCTATTTAGCAACTGAAAAATAGCCACTAAGATATACATATACAATATCATAGACTAAGATGGAGAACAGGCCCCTAAAGCTGGAGTATTTTAATAAAAGTTAGAAGCCAGAAACTCGCGAAAGAAGTCTTAGTAAAGCAAATGAAGATGGAGGCTTTAAGTTACGCTGTGTAGCTTGTAGGTGACATAATTTACTGCCTCGTTGGTGTGGTGGTTCATTTTCGACTGTGGATGATGAGGTCCCCGGCACAAATTCCGGAGTCAGAGGTATTAACCTAGATATTTTTTACTGAGAATTTCTTGACTCAAACTCTCTCAAGAAATTCTCAGTATTAGCCTGGAGTTAAGGAGTTGGGGGCACGTTGGGTGTATATTCCCCGTAAAGCTGTTAGTCCTGATGACACTTCAGTCGTGTCTGATTTCTGTCAAAGCGAAATATGAGATTGAGGAAACATAGACAGCACCTGGATTTGCGCAGAAACTTGTACACCATGTCCCGCGTAGATAGCTTAACTCTGTAATATTATTGTTGCTGTATATTAGTTTGTGGGTTTGTTCTTCAATCACTCAGCAACGGAGCAACGTACCTATCTATCTCATTTTTTGCATGGGCATAATTGAGAATTTAAAGAGTGACATAGACTTTTATCCCATAAAATAGAGAGTTGAAGAAGAGTTTTTAAAACCTAACTTCATGCGGACGAAGTCGCCGACAAAAGCTAGTTTCTTAGAAGTCAAGTAATATTTCTTTTCTCATGTTTACTGTGAATAAATAATAGTCTTCAACTTTTTCAAGGTATTCTAAAATATGTTTTAAGTAAGTAGCGTTCTTTATGTTAATAGCGATATTTCATCGCTTGTAAAACTTTTATGGCGAGTAGGTGATAAAGAGACGATGAAATATTGTAGGTTGTCGTACACCGGGCGTCTAACCGCAG
The DNA here is from genome assembly GCA_933228805.2 of Hipparchia semele. Classification (NCBI taxonomy): domain Eukaryota; kingdom Metazoa; phylum Arthropoda; class Insecta; order Lepidoptera; family Nymphalidae; genus Hipparchia; species Hipparchia semele. Next base: position 8,936,891 of record OW121713.1, on the reverse strand, counting down.
CGTCACGCAACGTCACGTGACTTGATAGTGTCATTGCATTCTACTAGTTACAGTATCTAAGCGGCGATAGCCTAGTTCTTAAGACTTCGTTTCGTTTTCGGGAAGAACGAAGTTCGCTCACGAGTCGTAATAACCTAGCCATTAAGACTTCTTCATTCTTTTCGGAGAGTCCGGGGCTCGATTTAGGGTACGCTTTTCATCTCAGACTTTTCGGAATTATGTGCGTTTTCATCAATTAAACACTTGGTATTAGTGCGCTTTCACATTAGCGCGGCGGCAGCAGTTGCTTTCTTATTACAACTAGGTATAGTCGCGCGACGATATACTTTTTAGTATGGAAGTTAGCCCCTTCTGACCTGAGCGCGCTTCTAGCGACCTAAAGTGAAAGCGCACTAACGGTGAAGGAAAATGTCGTGAGGCAACATGAACATCTGATACCAAGATCTATAGAGCGTGCTCTGACTTAGCTCAGACTCAAGGTAGAGGTTAAAACGAGTCACAAATATGCTCTGAGACAAATCTGTCTCGTTATAATTGTGTCTTGAGTATGAACTGAGTGAGAGTGCGGTCTACAGATTTCAACCTGAGACTTTTCCATAATATTCTCAACGCTGTATGAAGTCTGTCAATCTGCACTTGACCAGTGGAGGACTATGGCCAAAATCCTCCTCAGTTGAGAGGAGACCTGTGCCCAGTAGTGAACCCAGCATACTTATATTATTTAGATTTTATCGGACTTCCTGAAGTCATGTGCCTTTTTAGCACTTAAAAATCACTTTGATTATTTTAGTGAGCGGAAGTATCTACTTACGTGTACCTAAGCGTAAATATTTTCTCTGCCGTAAGATAGAGCTGCTACCTCACGGGAAATTAACAGTGAAATCTTGCGTTTACCCACAGACAGCCTTCTCATTTCTCCCAAAGTTTGTATATATTTGCAAAGCACTCCAGTATCAACCGAAAGAAGATAAATATCATATTAAATAGTGACCTATATATTATAATAGTTAAAAGAATTGTAACTTCTCAGAATGCAAAAATATCACAGTCACAGCGCGCTTTTTCCGAACCCGCGGCACGTTTTTATTCTGAATTTCAAATGACTGAAGAACCGTGAAGCTCAATTCTCTCAGAGCTGCGTGTAAACTGACTCAGCCACTTAAATCCTGAAGCGACGACTTTAAAAATTCTGATCTACTCTGCAGAGACGTTTCTGTGACGTTCGACGTTTTACAAGAATGAAGTCCACATTGTCTTTATCCAAAAAAAATGATAAACCATGATTGGCAAATATTATTACAAATGCCATATTGTACCGGGCGCTACTGGCATGATTTTTCGAAAAAGCTATCATTTAGTGGTCTAAAACTCGGTAATTATTAGGAATTCAAGAAAAATTTATAAAATCATTATTGTTGCAAATTTAATAAGGTTCAATTATGTAGTAGTATACTTTTACCTTTGACCAAAGGTTCTCGAGATATTAACAAAAAACCAAAAAAGGGTCCTGTTTCCGCTAATTGCCGCTAGAGCTCGCCTCGTACGCATGAGGACTTTTGGTATATTCATCCCTAGGTACCCATAATTCGATGTGCAAAGTTTCAAAACTTTCGCAATTTTCCAGAGGTTGAGTCATTTTTTGAGGTTTTTTGACTGGACTAACTGTGTGAAGAACACCGTCGCGTGAAAGACAGTGCACGCGCAGTGATCGCCATTAATCAGGCCATCGTGAACGCGGTCTGAACGCCTTGGTTTGGCCGAAGCTTTAGCTCTAGGCGTAACGCTGACGACGCCCACGACGCGACTGCCAGACACGAGTAGCAGTGTCAACATTTGCGACACCGCAACCCTTTTGAGATTTCTTAAAACATAATTCGTTTTAGGTTCAGAATATAATTCGCTCTTCAATCTAATAGTTACATCGCGTAGCTTTGGATAAAATTAGTTGTAATTTAATTTAAGTTTTATTACCAAAAAGTTTTTTGGGACCTTAGGCTGTGTCTTCATTCATTAGCCTTTCGGTGGTCTTGAATAAACAGGAAATTAAGTAAACAAAGACTTGTCTGCTTGTCTTGATAGAGGGATAAAATTTAAATGTCAATCAAAAATGTTCTTTGAAAATCCATCTAATCTTCCATGTCAGAAAATGAAAGTTCGTTTCATAATCCCGCGAGTACATAAGCCGACGAGATAACTTGACTCTCAACAACACGTATTTGTTTGTGTAGGTATTCAAAATATCTTCAGTGTCGTGAGATATAGGTGTAGCCTCGCGGGAAATTACTGCCGAAATCTCGCTGTCTACAAGCTCCTTGCAGCCTCCTTTGTGCTACGAATCAATTCCCGTAACTCATCTCCATATTTTATTATGCGAGGCGAAGTGATATTGCAGTAACGATAACTTTTCCTTCGAGACTTTTCTTTCTTTCATACAATACAGGATATAAACAATCGTGACAGATGCGATAGCCTAGTGGGGTTTTCGGGGGTCCGAGGTTGCAATTCCAGGCAGGCACTTATCACTTATCTAACTTAACTTAACTTATCAGAGCTATGTGCGCTTGTTATCAATATCACTTGCTTTAACGAAGAACGAAAATATCGTGAGGATCGAATGTGAGGGCCTAAACCCTTTCCATGAGAAGAGATTCAGGTCCACTAGATGACCGGCTATGGATAAGAATAAGCAAGAAGAGGGCACACCGAACGACCCGTGCAGCTAGGTATATTAAGAGGAGCAGCGACGTGCCTTTGATATCATCGGAGACCAAACGAGCTAGCCTATTTCGTACCCTTATTGCAAAAACCGATTATCTGCACCAAAATTTGAGCGAAAAGTTTTTGAGTTATAAGCATTTGAAACTTTAACGACTTAAAAATTAGTTATAATGATGCCCATTTTTAAACAATAATAATTTTTATAAACAAGAAACTATTCAAGAAATGTTAAGTAGGTTAATAATTGAAAAAAACTTACTATTTTTTCAACAAAAAGAAGAAAATAACCGGTAAGGAGCTCACTTAGTTAGTTTTTCCTGAATGTAGAAAAACTACCAAATTTTCAAATTTACCGTTCTGGTAGCTCTAATGGCATTTTTTATTTAATCACTTGTTTTGAATAGTAATAATCATCAAGACAAAAATCGTTTTAGTTCAACTTTAGCCAGTACAGGTGTAAAATAAATATCTTTAGTCGCTTTTGGCTGAAGGTAAAGTAGATTTCATTTAACTTTGTACGTACTAACTGCAGCGCCCTATGGTTTTACCCGAGGAGTTCCCGTTCCCGTGGGAAATGGGCAAGCCTACATTATTTCTTATAATCTCAGCTATCTTTAAAAGAAAGTTTCGTTGAAATCGGTCCAGCCGTTCTAGAGATTAGCTCATTTAAATAAAAAAACTATTTCGTTTTATTATATTAGAATAACTAGCTGTGCCTTGCGGTTTCACCTACATTTGTCCCTTTCCCGTAGGAATTTAGGGAAACACTATAACTGTAAACTTTCCTCTCGAATCACTCTATCTACTGATGAAAACTGAATTAAAATCCGTTGCGTAGTTTAAAAGATCTACGCGTACATATAAAGAGGGCCAGACAGCGGGAATCGTTTTTTTGTTTTATACTATGTAAAGATAACATATACAGCAGAGCTAAGTTTGCCCGCAAGCGTTGCTATATGGGTGCCCCATTGTAGCTTTGAATCCAGGGTTAATCCCAAGAACACTGTGGAGTCCTCAGTTTTCAAAGGTTCATTATTTATCTTTAAATTTTTACTGACAGTTCTCGGGTTAGGTAATAAAAACTCAACACACTTTGTTTTTTTAGTATTTAAAAGTAGATTATTTGCCGTAAACCATTCAGAAACTTGAGATAATGCATTATTTACATCGTCAAAATTGTCTTTCATCCTATCTACTTTAAAATTCAAAGACGTATCATCAGCAAATAGTACAATATCGCAAGTATTGTGGACAAAATGTGGTAAATCATTTATGTAGACCAAAAACATGAATGGACCTAGAATAGAACCCTGGGGTACACCCATTACTGAGGCTGATCCGGATGATTTTACATCATTGACAGACGCAATGAGACTAAGTGCAAAATCTTTAATGCCATATTGGCTCAGTTTAAGCAAAAGTGTCTCGTGATCAACGCAGTCGAATGCCTTTGACGACAAATCACAGAAAATACCAATGGCACTCTGTGAGTTCTTCCATGCATCGAATATGTGTTGTAACAGCCTTGCGGCTGCATCAGTTGTAGATCGACCCTTTGTAAAACCATACTGCTCAGTGTGTAGGAGTTTATTTAAATTAAAGTATAAAAGCAGTTGGTTGAGCATTACTTTTTCGAATATCTTGCTGAGAGTTGGCAAAATTGAAATTGGCCTGTAGTTATTCAGGTCAATTTTGCTTCCCAATTTAAAAAGCGGTATTAGCTTACTACATTTCATAAGGTCTGGAAAAGATCCAGAATCTACTGATTTATTAAAAATTAAAGCAAGATATGGCGCAATAATATCAATTATGTTATGATATTTTAACTGATATCCCCCATAGATCTGCTGTTTTCTTATTTTGTAAAGATTTAAATGTTTTGACTATGTCATGTGGGGTAACGTGTTCAAACCTAAATAACTTATTGCACTCAGAGACATTGCTCCTTAGAAGACGATAGGCTTCTGCTGGCGAGGAATTCAGAGAACTGGTTGTAGTAATTGGAATATTTTTGAAAAAGTACCAAGTAGTTTTGGCTAGTTACCACCCTACCGTCAAAGACGTGCCGCCAAGCGATTCAGCGTTCCGGCACGATGGCGTGTAGAAACCGATTAGGGGTATGGGTTGAATTTACACTGCTATACCCCTTCCAAGTTAGCCCGCTACCATCTTAGACTGCATCGTCACTTACCATCAGGTGAGATCGCAGTCAAGGGCTATCTTGTCATCGAATAAAAAAAAAAAAAAAAGTTCTCAAATGTATTTACAATTTCTGTATCGGAGTTAGTTACATGATTATCACTTTTAAGCTCCAATTTATTATTATTATGTACCTTATGTTTACTCATTTCATCGCCGATGATGTCCCATGCTGTTTTAATTTTATTATCAGAATTGGCAATTTTTTGTTTTATGTGAAGTGACTTTGCTTGTATGCACACATTTTCAAACAGTTTAGAATAGTTACTAAACTTAAGATCTTTAGACAGTCTTTTCTCTATCACCTTAAAGATAGAGTTCTATTGTGAGCTTAAAAAATCAAAAAACTTTTGATTTGTGAAGATGTTCAAAAACCCTCTACCTGCAATAATTTTAACAAAATATTGAGTTCATTATTCTGCAAAAAGCAACTAATGTTGTTTAGTTCGTTTTAATTTTTAGATACATCAGCAATTTCTAGTATATTAATAAAAACTCAAACCTGTTAACGCAGGTTAACATGTATTAACAGAATAATATTGACATAATGATAAATCAAGCAACTACATCTGAAAACTATTATAATACATTGTTTTTGTGGTATAGATTTATAAATCTAAATTATTTAAATGAGTTTAGTTCTTTTTTTAAGAAGGTAATTAAATCATACCTGTAGGTAGTTGCTTTTAACTCTAGCTATCTCCGTAAAAAAGCGTCGTAGCAGATAATGGGTTTGACCTACAGCTTCGCCGTGAGTTGAGGAGTCGATTGATATATTTAACCTAATTTTGGTACAAAAATGCAGATAATCGGTTTTTGCAATAAGGGTACGATTTGTTCTATTGCTGACGGCAACCAATCAAGGCTTTTTCAATTTTTCATCCCAGACGAATGAAATGTAAAACAACAGGCGCAATGAATCGGCCCAACGTGCAGCAGCGCGAGCAATCGCCGCTGCTCACTGCCGCTTGAAACAGCTTTTTTATTTTACAAAACTCTTGTCCGCTACAGGCGACTCCATTTTTTTTTTGTTCTACACTGGTGTGGTGTTTTCAACGGAATGATTGCGGAAAATTTTATTTAGAATTACACATAAAAAACAGTTGGAAGTCAACAGATGTTGTACCTATTCATTTATATTTCAACCGACGAAAAAAAGGAGTAAGTTCTCAAGTCGTCACGCATATTATTTTTCTTCCATACCTTTGTATCTAGAGATTTGTTTGGAAGAAATACCCCTTATGTAGGTAACGCAGAGATGTTTTGTAACTTCATTCATAAAGGGAAGAACATAAAATATATAGAAATAAAGCTTAAATTAACAAACTACTCGTATACGCGACAACTTGAGAACCTCCTCCGTTTTTCGTTGGTTGAATATATACTGTATGATCAAAAAACAATTATTTATATCAGTATTTACTATCAGTAACATTTTTTTGTTGTTGTTTAGCTATGCTAAACATGATTACTATTTCTTTCTCTTCTCCAAATAAGCATACAGATTGAGCTATGAGTGGACACTACAATACTGGCGTGCTAAGATAATACACTGTATCATCAGATACAGTGTTTTATCGTAACAGCGATAAATGAGTTCCTCACACATGTTCACATATAATGTGGCATTTAAATAATTCAATTAAGTCTTAAAAATACATAATGGCCAAAAAAAAAAAAACAGAAAATCGCGATTTCTGGAAAATGCTTGTTTTTTAGATACAGTAGGTGTATATTGTCATGACACGGCAGAATAATGTAGCAACCTTTCAGTTTTCAGTTCGCGCTTTTAACAATTTCGCTTCTGAGAAGTAATAATTATCTCAATCATTAATCGACACCTGGTTGGAAGTGATTTCTGTTGAATGCTAATTTAATCAGACAAGCTTATTGAACCGGTATAATTGAGGATGGATCGATACTAAGGTAGATAATATTCTGTGATGCAATTTATCGTAGCATTGACGCGTGCATTTAAATTTGGCCAGATTTAATGGGCGAAATGTGGTCTAGTGAAAGCCATACACAGGCTATACACGGTTATGGAGGTAATTATGTAGAGGTAACAACATTATGGCCTATACAGTCAGGTACTCTTACTTAACTGTGTTAAAACTAGACAAAGGCGTTTTCATTCTGGTGACTATGAAGACTGACTCGACTCGATATTCATACAAATAGTTTATCCCGATAAAAAATTTTTCATTGTTCTGCATAGTCACACACACACACACAAAGTCTTGTTTCTTCTTTGCTTATAGATATTTTAATGTTATCAATTCATACAAAAAATATAAAGAACTATATATTATGTAGATTTAGTTCGCTTTTATTTTGATTTCATTCATCCACTACCTAATCAAAACCCACCGCGGGCCTCCAACTGAGCCCGGGTCTCTAATCAGAATGAAAGCTTAGTATATTTTGATTTAAATCCACAAAAAAAAAATAGTGAACTCTTGCTGGGCGTTTTCGGGCCATAGAGTACTACCACTTTAAGAGTGCCCGCAGACGTTTCCAGTTGGACAATTTCCAGTTGGACAACTAAATCGCAGAGTTATACTAATTACTATTATTACTTATGGTAGCCCGCACATCTTATGCAACTAAATCGTCGATCATTTCTTTGTAAAAATCGTGGTGTCCAATAGTTAGCCAACTTGAAATAATTGTATTCTGCGGTCGCTCTTAGACTGAAATCTTACTCAGCTCAGACTCAAGACAAAGTTAAAATGAGACACATTTATATCAGAGCATATTTATGTCTCGTTTTAAACGAGTCAGAGATCTATAGATCTATAGATCTCAGCATTTGAGATTTTAATTTGATTTAGTTTAAAGATTGTGTATATGTTAATTTGGCACGCTTACATATATGCCTAAAAGCTTGTGAAAAGAGCACGGTAATCAGAAACATAAACAGCGCTCACTAACGAAGCGCGTTACACGATAACCATTAATTACATACGTTGATTCAGAGATCGGTTGGAAAGCGGATTTGATTGGAACCCGCTGAATTGAATACACCGCTCCAAATGTTTTCCGTAAATACTTCACAAGAATATTAATTTTGTCCGCTAGCACAGCTACAATACTGGAGTATATACGAGGCAATTCATATAATTCAATTATATTATAATGTTCTCCTGGCGCTGGGTACAACATCTTCTGGCGATTAAAATATTAGGTAACTATTATAATATTCGTAGGTACCTACCTAGTATAGCCGTACGCTATAGCTGTAAGCATTGAGATAGAACACGGAGGAACAATTCTCATAGCAAAGCAATATAAAAATTGCCATAACAAAAACAGGCTAAGGTTTGAATTAATAAAAAGTCAGTAGCATGGCGGAGACCAATTTTAAATCTATGACTTCAATGTTTGATTATTACGTTAATTTCTAACCGGTACAAAACTTAAATAGTGGTGACGTTATCCATGTTTTTTCCAAACATTATTACTACATTAATTTCCGCCAAACTTGGTAAAAATATCGATGATTGACAAAAGGCATCGGTATTTTTGTACATAAATCAGATTGCAGGGCATTACATACTCTAGTAAATCACATCTCATTGTTTTCAGGTTTAGTAGTCTTCGGGGCAACGTGTCTTTATTTCTTTAGTGAACGTAATTACATAACTTCCTCTGTATATTCTTTTTAATATTAAAGCTCCAGAGAGCTGTTCGCTAAAACTTAATTGTTTATTTAAACAAAACAGGTTTAGATCCTCAGCCAATTTGCCGCACCTTTATGGTGGATACAATTTACATTTTGTAGTTTCTAGATCGTAATTACGTATTCATTACTAAATTAAAATATGAACTGGCGAAGAATTTAGTTCGGCCACCTTAATAAGAAAATTGTTAGCCTACATCGACTACTGTAATTAATATTAACGTATAATTACAATTGGCACAGCTGATTTTTGCCAATTGTTCTCCATTAGATGTGAATCGTATCTTACATTAATTAATTATAATAAATAAAGTTCATAATTATTCTTAATCTAGCTACTTATTTATACTTACTAACTGGTTATCCACAAAAGTTCGATGGACGTCGATCAGCATAAAAAACTGTCAATTAGTACAAAGGAAAAGGAAACTGTTTAAATATCGGGAACATACCATTTGGACTAAGACTTCTTCCTACTTTAAATATCATTTTTTTTTCATTTATTTATTCAAAAATATCATTGTCATACAAATAGATTTTGCTAACAGCTAAGCTAAAATCGTTAGATTTTGTGATTTAGCTGCTGGATCTCTTCGTGATCGAAGATTCAGTTTTGGTAATATACATTAATTTTGCTTAATACCTTTGGTTAATCTACTAAATACGTAGAGTATTATATAAGCTCCAGAAGATTCTGTCAATCAGCAGCCTATTTCAAATTGATATGCACCAACTACGCAGCTTATTCTAAATGAATGTCCAGCCGCCATCGATGCATTTACCACAGCCGATATCTAGTGGGAGCTATTCCTGTCGATTACTAATCTAATCGGACAATAGCAGTTTCTAGCCGACTGGGCTGATATTGTTTTCAGGCAGTGGACACATGCTCTACGGTGTTATACGAGGCATACGCTCGAATTTTGAGATAATTGTGCCACTACTGTATTTACGTGAGTGCGGGAGGAGAAAACTCAACCCTGAAAAGCGTGTCCGCGTGTATCGAATAAATATTGATAACATATAACATATAATACTAGAACCTCCATGTATCTATTTCATTTATCGAAAGGATTTTTTTTTAATCTATTTTTTTTAGGGATTTTTTTACCAGCTGGCACGCCAACCCCATCAAAACATATAGTAGAAATACTTAACCTAATCCTATTATTAATATTATAAATGCGAAAGTTTTGGATGTACGTTATATAGTCTGGAACAACACATAGATTACTTTTTATCCCGAAAAATAAGATAGTTCCCGCGGGAATTAAAAAACCTCAATCCATGCGAACGAAGTCGCGGGCATCAACTACAGTTGAGCTGATGCTAACATTAATTCAAAGCCTATAAAATTGTATGATTACCATTTCCCACAACATAGCGTAAAATTTAATGAGCCTCATAATTACTAAGTTTAAATACAGTCTAATCCAAACGTGTTGCATAATTAGTACACTATGTTTTTCCCAATCCGCTTAGGTGCACCCACACGTTACAGCATACTTTAATAGCAACATTGTATTAGCGTAGCAGGTAAATTGCAATTAAGGCAACACCACAGAGATCCAAGAAATAATTAGTCAAAGCTTAGAAGAGGTAAATATTGCACATTCACAGCACGCATAGTGTGAACATGTAGCACCTCAATGGAGGAGTAGGTAACACTAAATAAGAGCACTAAAATTCAGCTCTCGTGGAGTGCATCCCCAGACAACTATGGTAGTTAGTTCGTTTATGTACAGATGCCGCTGCAATTTCTTTGTCAAAGTATTGTCCCCTTGATAATGTTATTTTTTATTCGAAGACAAGATAGCCCTTGACTGCTATCTCACCTGATGGTAAATGACGATGCAGTCTAAGATGGTAGCGGACTAACTTGGAAGGGGTATAGCAGTGTAAATTCAACCCATATCTACCCCTAATCGGTTTCAACACGCCATCGTGCCGGAACGCTAAATCGCTTGGCAGCACGTCTTTGAAGGTAGGGTGGTAACTAGCCACGGCCAAAGCCTCCCACCACACACAATTTAGAAATTATAAATTCCTTAATTGCCCCCGCCGGGAATCGAACCCAAGACCTCCCAGTTCTAAGACCACAGCGCTCACCACTGCGCCAGGGAGGTCGTCAAATTCTTATTCATCCAATTTACTCATCCTTATGTTTACCGTGCCGTTTTATGTACCGTCTCCTATCGAAGGTTTGCAATCATATGGGCGGCTTTTTGTTGCGGCACCCTCTCTTATCGGAGGTCGACAATCTATACATGCTATCTGCACTATAGACCGTTGCACTTTGAACAATGCCTGTCATGACAATTTTTTAGGGTTCCGTAACCAAAGGGTGCCAATGGGAGCCAACGCGACCCTATTACTAAGCCTCCGCTGCTGTTCGTCTTGTCAGCGGACTGTATCGTATTCGAATTCGAACTTTTGCTTTTTTCCGATTTTAATAATAGTCAGCTATGTTAAATCTGGTACAATGGTACGGAACCCTTCGTGTGCGGGTCCAACTTACACTTGGCTTGGCTTTACTCTCAAGTCGACAGCCCCTACATAAATCATCGAAACTCAAATATGACGATTTTTTGTTATCAACCAAAGTAGCTTCTATTATGTTATATTTTACATTCCGCTAAAAAAAAAAATATAATCATAATATTTTAAAGGTTTAAAATAAGATTTCATTATTTTTCATTAGCGGTAGGTATGTAAAATATAGCATAATAAAAGCCAATTAAGCTAATAACAAAAAATCGACGTTTTTGAGTTTCGATGATTTATTTAGAAGCCGTCAAAGTATACGTATGCACGATGGTGCACTGATGACATATCATATGAGTCTGACCTAAGAAATTTTGTGTGCGTTCAAGTCAAGATATATACCTATTAAACTATGATTTACAATCTGCGCAGTGCGGTTAGTAGGTATTGACATGCCTGCCTTGCTAGCCTGACGCTTATTCAAAGCTTATTCAAGATAAATCTATAGTAGGTTTAATCCGATATTAACGCTGCCTGTCGGTCTTTTTGCGATATACTTGTCGATCATTACCTCAATAGACCAACGGTTAAAGGAGCGGACTGAAAACTGAAAGGACGCAGGGAGCCCCATCACTTGCACTATTGTCGTACCCACTCCTAGCACAAGCTTTCAGCTTGGCTAATATTGTTTTTAAGAATAAATAAATAAAAAAGAACCGATCTAGACCAAAGGTTATAGGCAGATATAGGAATCTTTGTGTTCTTGTAGCTGTTAAATACACGAGGATACACAATACACATAATTTATATTAATTGAAATATTTCACGGATTTGTTAGTTTTGTAGATACCTACTCCTGAAAAATACCGTATCATTCCACAAGATATCTTATTAGATTTATTAAGCAGTCTTTTAATTTTAATTCCTCCAGCAAATAACTTCGTATCTCAAAATATACGGCTCCAGCGAATTTAGAGAGAAAACTTAATTGCTTATCCTAACGGAGTGTTTACTCTTGTTATACCACCTTATCGTATTTTATTCGTCAGCAAAATATATAATTAATCAATTTTGGATATTACTGAAGCAACAGTAATAATACTTCATAATATTATTTTCTTTGATTTAATATTAGCAAAATCAAAGATTAGCAAGTATATTTTATTTTGAACTAGCTGATACCTGCAACTTCGTCCGCGTGGATTTAGATTAGAAAAATCCCCTGAATGTTTAGATTTAGATTTATTAGATTTTCTGGGATAAAATAGCCTAAGTCACTCTCCAGGTCCTCGACCATACCCATGCAAAATCAGGTCAATCCGTAGCTCGGTTGCAGCGTGATTAAAGGACAAACTAACAAGAAAACATATGCACTTCAGCATTTATTATATTAAGTAAGGATTATTTATGGATAAGCTAACTCTACAAAAATTTTAAATTTAAACATATTATGCCTTCTGCAGCGAGTTAATTATTTCTCTTTATAACATCTTTGCACTGTAATTCATCATTTAACAACTCAATCCTTTGCCGTCACGTGTTTCCTCTCTGAATGCGAAGGCCATATCGTACCCTTATTGCAAAAACCGATTATCTGCACCAAAATTTGAGCGAAAAGTTTTTGAGTTATAAGCATTTGAAACTTTAACGACTTAAAAATTAGTTATAATGATGCCCATTTTTAAACAATAATAATTTTTATAAACAAGAAACTATTCAAGAAATGTTAAGTAGGTTAATAATTGAAAAAAACTTACTATTTTTTCAACAAAAAGAAGAAAATAACCGGTAAGGAGCTCACTTAGTTAGTTTTTCCTGAATGTAGAAAAACTACCAAATTTTCAAATTTACCGTTCTGGTAGCTCTAATGGCATTTTTTATTTAATCACTTGTTTTGAATAGTAATAATCATCAAGACAAAAATCGTTTTAGTTCAACTTTAGCCAGTACAGGTGTAAAATAAATATCTTTAGTCGCTTTTGGCTGAAGGTAAAGTAGATTTCATTTAACTTTGTACGTACTAACTGCAGCGCCCTATGGTTTTACCCGAGGAGTTCCCGTTCCCGTGGGAAATGGGCAAGCCTACATTATTTCTTATAATCTCAGCTATCTTTAAAAGAAAGTTTCGTTGAAATCGGTCCAGCCGTTCTAGAGATTAGCTCATTTAAATAAAAAAACTATTTCGTTTTATTATATTAGAATAACTAGCTGTGCCTTGCGGTTTCACCTACATTTGTCCCGTTCCCGTAGGAATTTAGGGAAACACTATAACTGTAAACTTTCCTCTCGAATCCCTCTATCTACTGATGAAAACTGAATTAAAATCCGTTGCGTAGTTTAAAAGATCTACGCGTACATAAAGAGGGCCAGACAGCGGGAATCGATTTTGTTTTATACTATGTAAAGATAACATATACAGCAGAGCTAAGTTTGCCCGCAAGCGTTGCTATATGGGTGCCCCATTGTAGCTTTGAATCCAGGGTTAATCCCAAGAACACTCTGGAGTCCTCAGTTTTCAAAGGTTCATTATTTATCTTTAAATTTTTACTGACAGTTCTCGGGTTAGGTAATAAAAACTCAACACACTTTGTTTTTTTAGTATTTAAAAGTAGATTATTTGCCGTAAACCATTCAGAAACTTGAGATAATGCATTATTTACATCGTCAAAATTATCTTTTATCCTATCGACTTTAAAATTCAAAGACGTATCATCAGCAAATAGTACAATATCGCAAGTATTGTGGACAAAATGTGGTAAATCATTTATGTAGACCAAAAACATGAATGGACCTAGAATAGAACCCTGGGGTACACCCATTACTGAGGCTGATCCGGATGATATTACATCATTGACACATACTCTTTGGACTCGTTCACTGAGATAAGACGCAATGAGACTAAGTGCAAAATCTTTAATGCCATAGTGGCTCAGTTTAAGCAAAAGTGTCTCGTGATCAACGCATTCGAATGCCTTTGACGACAAATCACAGAAAATACCAATGGCACTCTGTGAGTTCTCCCATGCATTGAATATGTGTTGTAACAGCCTTGCGGCTGCATCGGTTGTTGATCGACCCTTTGTAAAACCATACTGCTCAGTGTGTAGGATTTTATTTAAATTAAAGTGTAAAAGCAGTTGGTTGAGCATTATTTTTCCGAATATCTTGCTGAGAGTTGGCAAAATTGAAATTGGCCTGTAGTTATTCGGGTCACTTTTGCTTCCCGATTTAAAAAGCGGTATTAGCTTACTACATTTCATAAGGTCTGGAAAAGATCCAGAATCTACTGATTTATTAAAAATTAAAGCAAGATATGGCGCAATAATATCAATTATGTTATGAATTATTTTAACTGATATCCCCTATAGATCTGCTGTTTTCTTATTTTGTAAAGATTTAAATGTTTTGACTATGTCATATGGGGTAACGTGTTCAAACCTAAATAACTTATTGCACTCAGAGACATTGCTCCTTAGAAGACGATAGACTTCTGCTGGCGAGGAATTCAGAGAACTGGTTGTAGTAATTGGAATATTTTTGAAAAAGTTCTCAAATGTATTTACAATTACTGTATCGGAGTTAATTACATGATTATCACTTTTAAGCTCCAATTTATTATTATTATGTACCTTATGTTTACTCATTTCATCGCCGATGATGTCCCATGCTGTTTTAATTTTATTATCAGAATTGGCAATTTTTTGTTTTATGTGAAGTGACTTTGCTTGTATGCACACATTTTCAAACAATTTAGAATAGTTTCTTACATATTCAATAAACGCGGGGGAATAATTATATTTTTTTCTGCATATAAGTCAAGCAGCTTATTTCTACTTTTATAGATTCCGGCAGTTGGCCAGTTACTAAACTTAAGATCTTTAGACAGTCTTTTCTCTATCACCTTAAAGATAGAGTTATATTGTGAGCTTAACAAATCAAAAAACTTTTGATTTGTGAAGATGTTCAAAAACCCTCGTAGCCCAGTTATACAGTAAAAGTGAACTTAAGTTCTTTTACCTGAAATAATTTTAACAAAATATTGAGTTCATTATTCTGCAAAAAGCAACTAATGTTGTTTAGTTCGTTTTTCTTTTTAGATACATCAGCAATTTCTAGTATATTAATAAAAGCTGAAACCTGTTAACGCAGGTTAACATGTATTAACAGAATAATATTGACATAATGATAAATCAAGCAACTACATCTGAAAAGTATTATAATACAATACATTGTTTTTGTGGTATAGATTTATAAATCTAAATTATTTAAATGAGTTTAGTTCTTTTTTTAAGAAGGTAATTAAATCATACCTGTAGGTAGTTGCTTTTAACTCTAGCTATCTCCGTAAAAAAGCGTCGTAGCAGATAATGGGTTTGACCTACAGCTTCGCCGTGAGTTGAGGAGTCGATTGATATATTTAACCTAATTTTGGTACAAAAATGCAGATAATCGGTTTTTGCAATAAGGGTACGATATTCATGTTTGGCAGGTGCATGTACACTTTTTGAATTTCAACAATATTAAAAGTAGGTATATGAAAAATTGTAGTTTATGGGATGAATAAATGAAACTGAGTATCATTGATACTAGTACGCTGGACCGGCTGTATTCGTTGCCAAAATAAACTTGAATATCGGTGTTTTGTCACTATCTGTTAACGATTGAAAGTGGGAGTGAAGGCTCGCGAACTTTGGTCATTTGAACTTGAAAGTATCAGATTCCTTCCTTGGACGTTCGACTTGGACTTCGCTTAGAACAGCTATCATTTTTGATGTCACAGCTAGTGTAGCCTACTAGTATCATAGAAGTCAGTGATCCGAAACAAAAGTTAGAAGCTTTAAAAAGAGTTGTGTTGACAGTACAATTGAATTAGAAGCCGCGCGCAAACTTCGAGTGCTGTCGGTAATCCTATTGCGGTGCCGACCCGGGCGAAATGCTTAAAGTTGAAATGCGCGTTACCGACAAACCATTATTTGATCTTTTGTTAACCCAGTTTAAACGGATGTTATAATACACCAGCGGATGCCCGCGACTGCGTCCGCTTCTTCAACTCACAATCGACAAAAAAAGGTGGGCAAATCCCCTGCAGCATAAGGATTGAGGAGCTGGGGCCTGGAATTCAAACATGCAGTCTTTATAACATAATTGTTATAAAATAATACGAGTACGTACCACGGTAATTAGTCACGTCGTGACCACGGTCCAAGCAATTGGATCGAAATATCCCAACTAAAATAATACCCTGGTACGTACTCGTATTTATTTTATAACAATGATGCAGTCTTTACTTGGTACCTACAATAACTATTCATAATCGACAGTTCCTAAATCCCCAAAGTTTAGGGGGGCAGTACCCCTGCAGCATCAGGCTTGAGGAGTTGAAACCCAAAGTTTTTTGGAGCGTCTCGCGAAGATTTTCAAATGATTTAAATGATTTAAAAATGAATCACGCAAATATATTTGCCTACAAAAAAAAATTAACACTGTAAATATAATATAGGTAATAGATATAAGTTTCAAATTGTATGAAAAAAAAATATCACTAAAGGCTTATCTTATCTTATCTTATTTACCAACAGTTTCTTAACCAAAAATAACTGAAAAGTCTGCTAAGGCTGTTTCCTTATTCTTGAGCACCGTTGAGAGGCGCATTAACTGAAACTGAGCACAATCGAGTACCTAGGGGCTTTAAGAGCTTTATTAAGTGAGCCGTATTTATGCAAATGTTTAAAACGTGAAGCTTATTGAGTTGAGGATATTAGTTATTCATAATGAAATCAAGAAATAAAAACGAAATATACTTTTTGGCTACTAGAATAACATGCATATTCTAATGACTAGGTATATTGGCACGAGTTGTCAAAATTTTTTTTAGTAAATCTTTATTCGGAAACCACTCAAAGTTCGAAGTACGATTAAGTTGGCGTGGCTTCTCGTAGGGGCAACGGCTGTTGACTGATTTTTCAAAGCCCAGCACAGACCACTGGAGATGTGGCATGCAGATAGTTATTACGTCGTAGGCATCCACTAAAAGAGGATTTTTGAAAACTCAACTCCCAAGGGAGTAAAAAAGCAAAGGCTAATTTAACTGCTTTCCAAGATTTCCAAAATTATTTAAAACAATCGTACCTAATTCTGCATTCTGCTATGCATATCAATAGTGTCTGTTTCCTAATAGAGCACTTTACGCCTCAATGAATGCTCTCAAAATAACACAATATACACTCACTTATAAACATACAATATAGTGATAAAAAATGATATTCGGATCTATTGTTGATTACAGTATTGTAGTTGTTGTTTTGTTTTTAATACAGTAACTCAATCGAATTCACTTTCCAAACGAATGGATTTATGACCAACAAGCATAGAGCTTGTATGTTTCGAAAGAGCTTATAAAATGTATATTGCATTTTGGAATACTTACGCCGTTTTTTAAACCAGATCACACAGAAAAATATTTTTTATTCACTTAAAATATTTTTCTGCATAAAAAAATGTATTGTTTTTTATTTAAGCTCAGTAAATACTGAACTATTAAAATAAAAAAATGTAACACTGTTATTCTTTTTTTTATTGTTTCATTAAGTATTTAAAATAACGATCAAATAATAAGAACAAATAAAACATGGGCCACCCTTTTAAGAACTTTTTCATTTTTTTTAACTCGGTTCAAAAGCTACGATAAGATTATGCTCGTTAAAATTTAATATTACACCCGAGCTTAATAATTATCTCTTTTCAAAATGTTCGAGTAAGCATATACTATTACGCAGCTAGGTGCATACATCAACAGCAGTTGCTAATGAGACACGTTGCACACTAACCAGTAATTACGGACATGTGCACTGAATAATTGGTCGGCGTGTGCCGGATTGTGACTCCCTGGACGTGAAATTAAGGTTCGGTGATCAGCTAAATAGAGCCGAAAGAAGATCATTTTATTCAAAATCTATTGGTCATAATACTATGAAAAAAAAGGGAGTTACAATTGATCATATTTCTGGCCTGATGCCTGTTTCCAAAACACAATGACGTAAACTTTTTTCAATAGAAAAAAATTGCAAAGTTGCCTCTGCAAATACATGAATTCCCATTTTTCTCAGTTACCATACATTAATTTTTGTAAAATTTAAGTACAATTTGTTTGTCATATTTTACTACAAAAAATGGCAGTTTTAGATTTTTTTTACAGCGACTATTATAATTTAATCTTTTTTTATCACAATTTGTGTCTTGGCCGTTTTATTTCCCAGTAGCGGCTTCTTTGTCACTCGTACTCAATTAGACAGTGATCGCTAAGGCGTGCTGCTAGGTGGACCTGCGCTGCACTGCTCTCGCTCGGCTATCAAATAACATCGCGAAATATAATAATTGAAAATTGTTTTTGTTTTATGTTGAAGAGTATTTTGTATATTTTAGTGAAGTCAAATAGAGTGTACCTAGTTATAAGTTTGTATACAATATATTGTTAATAAATAAACCATAATATAGTTGTAAATAAATAAGTACTAAGTAGTAGAAATTTTGAAAATGAGTCCGAAAAAGAAAATGAACAAAATAAGAAGTCGGTTAAAAACAACAAAAGCAGATGGTGATAGTTATAAGTGTCTACCTACCTATTTTTAATTTTATCGTACAGTACGTAAATGTAACGTAAATCGGCTAATCAAATTGTTGTGTGGTACTTTACTATAATGTACCTTATTTTCGTCATTCTTTCTAGTAGAAATTTGGCTCAGTTGGTTTGGTCGCGATTTGATAATTAGAAATTGCGGGTTCGAATCTCAACTACGTTCATTTTGCATTTTCTAAAAAAAGGTTTTATGT
This sequence comes from Hipparchia semele, assembly GCA_933228805.2. Taxonomy (NCBI): domain Eukaryota; kingdom Metazoa; phylum Arthropoda; class Insecta; order Lepidoptera; family Nymphalidae; genus Hipparchia; species Hipparchia semele. The sequence goes on along the minus strand of OW121713.1, from coordinate 8,917,978 downwards.
TTTTTTTTTAGGACAAGTGTTTTTTTTTTTTTTCAAAATTAATTATAATAAGTAAAATTGTTTTTGTTTTATGTTGAAGACTATTTTGTATATTTTAGTGAAGTTAAATAGAGTTTACCTATTATTTTGTAAAGGTTTTGCATTATGTAAGGGATCATGAAATATCAATTTCATCATCAATTTTCAATTACTTGAAAAAACTTAATAATTGTGAAGAAATTACGTAAGTTACGTAATTTCTTCACAATTATTGTGAAGAAATTACGTAAGTTACGTAATTTCTTCACAATCACTTCTTATTGTGAAGAAATTACGTAAGTTACGTAATTTCTTCACAATTATTACGTTTTTTCAAATTACCTGCGAGATCAAATCAGAAATGAGGAGATCCGTAGGAGAACCAAGTTACCGACATAGCTCTGCGAGTCGCGAAACTAAAGTGGAAATGGGCGGGGCACATAGTTCGAAGAGCTGAAGGTCGTTGGGGTTCCAAGGTGCTGGACTAGCGACCTCACACAGGGAAGCTCAATGTTGGCAGATCCCCCACTAGGTGGACCGACGACATCAAACGAGTCGCATGGAGCCGCTGGATTCAGGCGGCGCAAGAACGAGATCTGTGGAAGTCCACGTAAGAGACCTTTGTTCAGCAGTAGACGTCTATGGGTTGACGAAGAAGAAGGTAAGTATCTAATAATAATGGTGTAATACCCCAGTTCGTCGTACAGTTTGGCTTATCAAACTGTAGTTAGCTTGTTAGGTATATCTATAGTTAGGTAGTTAGGTATAGCTATACTAGACCTTATTTTCGTCGTTTATAGTATTAGACGTTGGGCTTAGTCAGTGTAAGAGAGAGTTGATAGCTAGAAGTTACGGGTTCGGTTCTTCTACCGTGTTTGTTTTGCATTTTCTAAGCGCATTTTTTTAGGACAATAGTATTTTTTTTTTTTTCAAAATTAATTATAATAAGTTATATTTAATTTTCAGTCGGAAAAAACGTTTGAAGCTCAGTTCTGAGGAACCATCAACATTGCAAGAGTGAGTAAAGCCTTTGCTCCGAATCTTGCGGGCAGCGGTGCGGCGACGGCGCACTATGGGACGAAATCATATAAACCGTCTCGAAAATCAATAACTTTTTGTTTCTTGACATTTTGATTTGAAAATTTGTACACGTATTATTGAATGTATAAGCTACTAGAAAAATGAAACACGAGTATTTTAAAGATAATATTTATTTCGTGAGAGCATGTCAAAAATCAAATTATTTAATTTTCCATAAGTACTAAAAATTGAATTATAATACTTAAAATTATTTCATTATTAATAATTATTGTCATTTTAGTTATTTCATTAAAAATAAGTACTAGTTAAATAATAAGAATGATCTTATATACATAATAAAAAATTTTTTTCACCCATGGTTTCGTGTAGGGGACAAAAATTCATTCGGAGGAAAAATATGGAGAGAGCTGATGATTGAGGATTTCGGAGACGGTTGAGGAGCACCGGCCAGGGTATCGAAGATAGGTAGGGGGTGTTCAACCAAATGTCACTCGAAACCTCATCCAATTGGCAGAGAGCCGAACAAAAACTCCAAAATGGCAAATTCAAGATGGCGGCCATACAAATTTCGTCGGTGCCTATCTCGGAGACTATAAAAGATGGAAGAGTGGTTTCTTGGAAAAAGATGATCAGTACTTGAAGGTCTACTTGATGAATAGAAAAAAATTCAAGATGGCGAAATTAATTTTTTTCATATACAAAATATATGCAAGACTGTTAGGATTCTTTTTCAGAATTACCGATGATTTCAAATAGGACAAAAATTCATTCTTAGAAAAAATATGGAAGAAGCTGATGATTCAGGATTTCGAAGACGGGTGAGGAGAACGGCCAGGGTATTGAAGATAGGTGGAGGTTGCTCAAACAAAAATCACGCGAAACCTCATCCAATTGGCAGGGAGCTAAAAAAAAACCAAAATAGCGGAATCAAGATGGCGGCCATATAAATTTCGTCGGTGCCTATTTGACAAAGAATAAAAAATCGAAGAGTGGTTTTTTAGTAGAAAATGATCAAGCCCTGAAAGTCTAAGAGCAGAAAAACCGCGGTCCACTGCAGCGGGCCACGCACCCACGCGCTCTACTAGTTACTATATATATAGCTACTCGTGCTGATTCACTGATTGACTGACTGACTCACTGACTCATTGATCACCTCTCCTGTAAAATTTTGTATGGAAAATTTTTTTTTCACTCACGGTTTCGTATAGAGGAGAAAAATTCATTCGGAACAAAAATATGGAGAGAGCTGATGATTGAGGTTTTCGGAGACGGGTGAGGAGCACCGGCCAGGGTATCGAAGATAGGTGGGGGGTGTTCAACCAAATGTCACTCGAAACCTCATCCAATTGGCAGAGAGCCGAAAAAAAACTCCAAAATGGCAGATTCAAGATGGCGGCCATACAAATTTCGTCGGTGTCTATCTCGGAAACTATAAAAGATGGAAGAGTGGTTTTTTCGAAGAAGATGATAAGGACCCGAAGATCTACTTGATGAATAGAAAAAAATTCAAGATGGCGGAATTTTTATTTTTTCATACAAAATATGCGCAAGACTTTAATAGGTTCCTTTTCAAAATTTCTAATGGTTTCGTATAGAGGACCAAAATTCATTTGGAGGAAAAATATGGAGAGAGCTGACGGTTGAGGATTTCGGAGACGGGTGAGGAGCACGGCCAGGGTATCGAAGATAAGTGGGGAGTGTTCAAACAAAAGTCACTCGAAACCTCATCCAATTGGCAGGGAGCTGAAAAAAATCTCCAAAATGGCGGATTCAAGATGGCGGCCATACAAATTTCGTCGGTGTCTATCTCGGAGACTATAAAAGATGGACGAGTGATTTCTTGGAAAAAGGTGATCAAGACCCGGTAGTTAACGTGATGAATAGAAAAAAATTCAAGATGGCGAATTTTTTTTTTTCATATAAAATGTATGCAAGACTTTGATACGTTCCTTTCCGCTGATGGTTTCGTATAGAGGACAAAAATTCATTTGAATGAAAAATATGGAGGGAGCTGATGATTGAGGATTTCGGAGACGGGTGAGGAGCACGGCCAGGATATCGAAGATAAGTGGAGGGTATTTGAACAAAAGTCACTCAAAACCTAATCCAATTGGCAGAGAGTCGAAAAAAAATCCAAAATGGCGGATTCAAGATGGCGGCCATACAAATTTCGTCGATGTCTATCTCGGAGACTATGAATGATGGAAGAGTGGTTTCTCGGAAAAAGGTAATCAGGACCCGATGGTCTACATGATGAATAGAGAAAAATTCAAGATGGCGGATTTTTTTTTTCACATAAAATGTGTGCAAGACTTTGATACGTTCCTTTCCGCTGATGGTTTCGTATAGAGGACAAAAATTCATTTGGATGAAAAATATGGAGGGAGCTGATGATTGAGGATTTCGGAGACGGGTGAGGAGCACGGCCAGGATATCGAAGATAAGTGGAGGGTATTTGAACAAAAGTCACTCAAAACCTAATCCAATTGGCAGAGAGTCGAAAAAAAATCCAAAATGGCGGATTCAACATGGCGGCCATACAAATTTCGTCGATGTCTATCTCGGAGACTATGAATGATGGAAGAGTGGTTTCACGGAAAAAGATAATCAGGACCCGATGGTCTACGTGATGAATAGAGAAAAATTCAAGATGGCGGATTTTTTTTTTCACATAAAATGTGTGCAAGACTTTGATACGTTCCTTTCCGCTGATGGTTTCGTATAGAGGACAAAAATTCATTTGGATGAAAAATATGGAGGGAGCTGATGATTGAGGATTTCGGAGACGGGTGAGGAGCACGGTCAGTGTATTCAAGATAGGTTGAGGGTGCCCAAACAAAAATCACTCGAAACCTCATCCAATTGGCAGGGAGCTGAAAAAAATTCAAAATGGCCGATTCGAGATGGCGGCCATACAAATTTCGACGGTGTCTATCTCAGAGAGTATAAAAGATAGAAGAGTGGTTTTTTAGAAAAAGATAATCAAGACCCGAAGGTCTACTTGGTGGCCAGAAAAACCGCGGTTCGCTTTAGCGAGCCGCGCACCCACGCGCCCTACTAGTTAATATATATATAGCTACTCGTGCTGATTCACTGATTCACTCACTCAGTCACTGACTCATTGATCACCTCTCCTGTAAAATTTTGTATGGAAAAAAATTTTTTCACGCATGGTTTCGTATAGAGGACAAAAATTCATTCGGAGGAAAAATATGGAGAGAGCTGATGATTGAGGATTTCGGAGATGGCTGAGGAGCACCGGCCAGGGTATCGAAGATAGGTGGGGGGTGTTCAACCAAATGTCACTCAAAACCTCATCCAATTGGCAGAGAGCCGAAAAAAAAACCTAAAATGGCGGATTCAAGATGGCGGCCATACAAACTTCGTCGGTGTCTATCTCGAAAACTATAAAAGATGGAAGAGTGGTTTCTTGGCAAAGGATGATCAGGACTCAAAGGTCTACTTGATGAATAGAAAAAAATTCAAGATGGCGGAATTAATTTTTTCCATACAAAATATATGCAAGACTTTATGCGGCGCCTTTTCAAAATTTCTGATGGTTTCGTATAGAGGACAAAAATTTATTTGGAGGAAAAATATGGAGAGAGCTGATGGTTGAGGTTTTCGGAGACGGGTGAGGAGCACGGCCAGGGTATCGAAGATAGGTGGGGAGTGTTCAAACAAAAGTCACTCGAAACCTCATCCAATTGGCAGGGAGCTGAAAAAAATCTCCAAAATGGCGGATTCAAGATGGCGGCCATACAAATTTCGTCGGTGTCTATCTCGGAGACTATAAAAGATGGAAGAGTGATTTCTTGGAAAAAGGTGATCAGGACCCTAAGGTCTACTTGATGAATAAAAAAAAAATTCAAGATGGCGGATTTAAATTTTTTCCATACAAAATATATGCAAGACTTTATACGGTTCCTTTTCAAAATTTCTGACGGTTTCGTATAGAGGACAAAAATTCATTCGGAGGAAAAATATGGAGAGAGCTGATGATTGAGGATTTCGGAGACGGTTGAGGAGCACCGGCCAGGGTATCGAAGATAGGTGGGGGGGTGTTCAACCAAATGTCACTCGAAACCTCATCCAATTGGCAAAGAGCCGAAAAAAAACTCCAAAATGGCGGATTCAATATGGCGACCATACAAACTTCGTCGGTGTCTATCTTGGAGACTATAAATGGTGGAAGAGTGGTTGCTTGGAAAAAGATGATCAAGACCCAAAGGTCTATTTGATGAATAGAAAAAAAATTCAAGATGGCGGAATTTATTTTTTCCATACAAAATATATGCAAGACTTTATGTGGCTCTTTTTCAAAATTTCTGATGGTTTCGTAGAGAGGACAAAAATTCATTTGGAGAAAAAATACGGAGAGAGCTGATGGTTGAGGATTTCTGAGACGGGTGAGGAGCACGGCCAGGGTTTCGAAGATAGGTGGAGGGTTCTCGAACAAAAGTCACTCGAAACCTCATCCAATTGGCAAGGAGCTGAAAAAAATCCAAAATGGCGGATTCAAGATGGCGGTCATATAAATTTCGTCGGTGCCTATCTTGGAGAGTATAAAAAGTGGAAGAGTGGTTTTTTAGAAAAAGATGATCAGTACTCGAAAGTCTACTTAATGAATAGAAAAAAATTCAAAATGGCGGAATTTATTTTTTTCATACAAAATATATGCAAGTCTAAGATAAGGTTTCTTTTCCAAACTGATGGTTTCGCATAGAAGATAAAAATTCATTTGTATGAAAAATATGGAGGGAGTTGATGATTGAGGATTTCGCAGACGGGTGAGGAGCACGGTCAGGGTATTGAAGATAGGTTGAGGGTGCCCAAACAAAAATCACTCGAAACCTTATCCAATTGGCAATGAGCTGAAAAAAACTACCAAAATGGCGGATTCAAGATGTTGGCCATACAAATTTCGTCGATGTCTATCTTAGAGAATGTACAAGATGAAATAGTGGTTTTGGAAAAAGATGATCAAGATCCGAAGATCTACTTGGGGAACAGAAAACACGCGGTTCGCTTTAGCGAGCCGCGCACCCACGCGCCCTACTAGTAATTTTATATACCTAGAACTAAAATATTTTTATTTTTCAACATTATTCATAAAGGTCCTATTATCTGAGGATATTAATCCATGGAAAAATCTTTGGAATCATAACATTCGTCCCAACCATTTATGAGACGGTTTATATTATTTCGTCCCATAGTGCGGCGGCGGCACTATGGGACGAAATAAAAATTTTCTCTAAAATTGATAGTTTGCCCGAAACAGTTATTTGTTCAACAAGATAGCAAAGTTTTTTTGTTGCGAGTGCCTAGTTTGAATCCCGAGCGAGAGAAGGATTCTAAGTTAGAATCATAAGAGTAGTGAGGGATTCAAAGGCACAAGAAGCAAAAACTTTGCTATCGTGTGATACTACTAAGAATAATATTTATTAGAACATTTTATTTATTTTTTATTCGATAACAAGATAGCCCTTGACTGCGATCTCACCTGATGGTAAGTGACGATGCAGTCTAAGATGGTAGCGGGCTAACTTGGAAGGGGTATAGCAGTGTAAATTCAACCCATAACCCTAGTCGGTTTCTACACGCCATCGTGCCGGAACGCTATATCGCTTGGAGGCACGTCTTTGACGGTAGGGTGGTAATTAGCCACGGCCAAAGCCTCCCACCAGACCAGACCAGAGACAATTTAGAAATTATAAATTCCTAAATTGCCCCCGCCGGGAATCGAACCCGAGACTTCCCGAGACCTTTTTTGAAAATCGGTTAAAAAAGTAGCCTATATTACTCCTACCATCAGCTATCTGCCAGTGAAAGTCCCATCAAAATCGGTCCAGCCGTTCAAGCGTGATGTTTCGACAAGGGAAATAGGGATTCATTTTAAAAACTAATCCACGCGAACGAAGCCACGGGCATCAACTAGTAATTTATCAATATATCAATATATAGAATTTAGATTAAAAAATTAGGTAATAAATTAAAAAATACAACACTATTTATTCAAATTATGTACTTAAGAAAATGTAAGTAATATTGAAATACATACTAATAAAAAAAAAAGCTAAAAATGAATAAGGAAATTAAAAAAACAATGTTACACATTACTGGTTAGGAATCGAACCTGTACTCTGTCTCTGAAAATATACTGTAGCCATACCAACCGAGCCATATACGTTACAATATGATTGACGAAAATAAGTTACAGTACAGACCTAATATAGTTTTGTCAGCCGGACTGAGTCATTTCTTGCCGCCACCTTGTCGCTATCAAAGCTAATATTCCGCGTTCGCCCTAAATTCGTCCGGGGGCCCCCCGCGGTTGGCGGGACTAGTACCGCGCGCTTTCCTCTGCCGCACCCCCTCAAATACCTAAAATTCGTCCAGAACCTCGTCTTAAATAACTGTTGAACGTTTTCCGAATGCGCTTTTCGGAAGTCGGAACAATTTATCGATTTCCAATATTTTACACCTTTCGTCACTTGGCTGTTAACGCTTACACAGTATAACATTGCAGCATCCTCTGTTGGCTTATAACTTTGACCCATATCTAAGAACCCTAGGTTAGTCCTTGACTGCGATCTCACCTGATGGTAAGTGACAACGCAGTCTACGATGGTAGCGGGCTAACTTGGAGGGGGTATGGCAGCGTACCGTGTGTTCAATATAAATAATTTAATAGCTATAACAAAGGACACAATATTAAAAATCTCGAAACTTTTACCAATAAAAAGACATTTTTGGAATCATAAAACTTTTTCTTTAATCTTTATTTAATGAGCTCGGTGTTTTACGTCGATTACAAAGTATACCTAATCCTTACTCATTATTATTAGGTTTCAAAGAATTTTTTTTTAAATACTTTGACAATAATGCAGCTTATAAGTAGTCTATTTTGGTTTTATATCAATTTTCGAAGTACTCACATTCGTTCTATCGTTCATTCAGTCATCATAAATTACCTATAGCCCACTACTGCTTTTCTCTTAAATGAGAACGGGGTCATAGTCCACCATGCTGCCTAAGTGCAGGATGGCAGACCTCACACACTTTGCCCCCGACATTATAGAAAACTTGCAGGACTTACAGCTTTTCCTTCACCGCTACAGTCAGAGTTATGTACCTGCATAATATGATCGAACCCTAGATCCCCTAAAAAAGAGGTCGAAGGCTTAACCACTACACTGTCAACATTTCTTATAAAGATTTCCATCTTCCACAAACTTTTGTCCATTATCGAACTGTATTATATTGTTTGAACAAAAACTCAGTGAGTTTCGTACCTTGTTCGGTTCACTAAACGCGTAAACGAATAGCTCGGTACCCAAAAGTCTATTAAACTTAATAACATAGCCTAGAGGTACAGTGAATTTCCACTTTATTCGGCAAAGTTCAGTATTTAAGCTTTCAATTTCCTTGAATATTTTAGTAATTTAAGTTGTAGTACGGATTAGTGGCAAGTTGCAACTAATAGATCCAACTTGTTGATTGGTTTTCAAAATGTCTGATGTACGGTACGAGGTACATACGTACCTTTCCCCGAGACTTCGTTCGAGTAGAGTAACTTTTTACATGAAAAAAACTTATTCTATCGTAGGTACACAACACTGATTGCGCGCGTACAAGGAACTTTATGAAACAGCTGTGTCACTGCAAAACACTATGTAAACAGAATCAGCAGCGCGGCTTCTATGCACACTCCACCTTCACAACATAATGTGTCCTTTATATTTTAAAAATTCAAGTAGGTAGTTGCGTTCAATCATAAACTTAGTAGGTTTCACCTTAGTCACTTTCAAGGGAAGCTTGAAGAAATTTCTTTTTTTTTTAGAGATAAGCTTCAGCCTATGTCTACTGCTTCTAATATATGTGGTCTTGTAAATTCTTATATGTACATAAAAAATAAAAAATAAATAAATAAATAAAAATTGATATATAGATTATACCTAATGTCATAGTAGTAGGTATTATACTGTATATATATGATACGTAGCCGTCTTCTGCTGAGTGTATCCAAGTCTTTATTGGAATAAATTATGTGCCTTAATAGCCCAACGGTAAAAGGTGCAGACTGAAACCTGAAAGGTCCAGGTTCGATCCTCACCTGTTGTACTTACTATTGTCGTAGGTACTCACTATTTGGAGGAGAGAGAAGAATAATAGTGAAGTTCAACTTGGTTGATATTCTTTTTAAAAATAAAAAAAATACCAACCAATTTTTAAACATTTTGGAGCTGTTATTTAACTCTGATAATAATGGACGCTTAATTATATCCCCTAAAGTATTAATACACGTATTAGGATGGTAACGTCTCTCAAGCAATACCTACAGACATTTTAGGCAACATACTCGCTTCTCAAACAAAGTCTCCCTCTCTCGAAACTCAAACAGGGCTCCTTGTAATGAATTAAGTTAGCAACTCTCTGATCCCACCCTCCCTGTGTCACACTTACTTGCACCGTCTTCAGAAGTTAGACGTAACATTTCTGTCAAAATGTGACTAGTGTTATTCGTAAGAGTGCCTAAATACCTACTGTGTACATATGGATTGCTGAAGATGATCAATTTTATTGGTTACGTTTTCAATGAGAAACAATAATACATCCTTGAATTTTTGTTCATTGACTAAACGAAAGTTTTCTCGGTGGTCATGCTTTAAATTCACAAAAATAGGGACACAAAACTTAAGTCTGCCAGAAAAGTTGAAATAGGTATAGGTTACATAATATTATCACACTAAGGGAGAGGGGCAGACTGGCTACTTTAAGCGGCAGTGGTAGTCGTTTTAGGGTTTTTTGCGTCTGCGTCGTGTTTGCGCGATTTTTGAATGCTGATTTCTGCGATTTTTGGTCGCTAATTTCTGTGTTTGATCTATAGTAGGGAAGCGGCGACTTCGTCCGCGTGAATCATCTAGTACATACATAATAAATCAATCATCGAGATTGAAAATATCCATTTATTTATCTCTCCGTAAAATAATAATGAATACTGAAATTAATTAATCAAAGATGATCAAAGTTGAAAAATAACATTCTATTTTAGATACCTACCTACGTTATCTCAAACTAATAATATAATGTCTTTTTCCACAGAGATAAGCCATCTTCGCGGGAGATATTATAGAGTACAAATGTGTGTGCAAACACAGGTGCACTTTCTATTATCTCACTCTCATAGTCCGATGAGACGAAATCCCGACACGACAGGACAGAGATCTAGCGAAGGAAGAAGGAAGAAGGCTTTACGTGCTCTCCGAAGCACGGGGATGGATGGCACATCGCCAACTTCTAAACTCTGGGTTAGTACAAGCCGGTAGACACCTCAGTACCCGCTAAACATGCATTGCTAACTTGACCAACGAGGCAGTTATTATTTCAATGTTAACATTTCAAACTGCAGTAAAAACCTAAAGCATGATGTTAGTATCGCCGTCGATTTGAAAACAATATTTCACATCAAATCCTCACACGTTGTAAGCAACACCGGCTCTGGTAGAATTTGTTTCACAGGTCAGAAGCCTTGCCTTTTTGTGAGAGGATAACTCGAAATATAACGGATTTGCGTAAAATATGTGAAACCTTTTGTATGCTAATAGGATCCCATTGTTCGGAGATTGAATTTTCAGGTAACCGTGCTTAAGAATAATTCATGATATATGGAATAATGGTGGAAAAATTCTAATAAAATTTTCATTTATAAAATCTTTAAATGTTATTAAAAGTACAGTAGTAAGTTTTGTTGGTTAACTTCCCGTTAATTTTCTCGTAACAAATCGGTAGTATCAAATTGTTAACGAGTATCTAATGGCCCACAGCTTTAATCTTTCACCAACTTAATTCTATTAACAAGGGTCGTAACAATTGATAATCTGTTTTAATTACATCATTTTATCGTTTCACTGACTATCGTACTGAAACTCACTCATAGTTGATTTTTTTAAACGTAATGAACAAAATCTTTATTTGATTTCTTTGAATAAAGGCTCCTTTGTAACCGTGGCACAGTGGAAGAGATGCTTCAATTCAACTGTTTTTTTTTTTTTTTAAGTAATAATATTTATGATATGTTTATTCAATATGTTATCCTAATGTTTCGAAAGTGATCTCTCTTGAAGAAATATTCACTCCACTCCACTCCAGGGCGGAAAAGTATGGGATGAAAGTTTGCGATAGTGGCACTTGTAGGAAGTTTCTTGATAAAAACACATTTTTTAAAGTTTACTTTCTAGCTAATATTATTGTACCTGTATGTCAACACAACGTATTTGTACTTATTGTTAAAGTACCTACATATTATACTGAATACGCCTCAGCCTCTAATTGGCTTCTTTGAAGGGAAGACGTCTAAGTCGTTTCACGTTGCGCCCCTTCTGATCGATATTATTTCATCAACAAAACACCACCTGGACAGTTTTAGTCCTTGCCAATCTTTAAACAAACAAAAAAAGTTAAAAGTTATTCGAATTCGCTGGATACAAAAAACGCAAATTGACAAAAAATTCACCGCCAAAACGCATAAAAAGTTCAGTCAATTTTATTTTACCGTAGCGCGAGTTTGAAAATATACGTCGTTAACTGACAAAAGTTGTGTTATCTGTGTCTGCTATTATAAAAGTTTTACCAAACTGGGCCATGTAAGAGTATGTAACAAGTGTTAACATAATTTTAAGGACTTTTAATAATGATTTCTTTTAGCCTTAATATAGCCGACATAGCTTAGCGAGTTGCGAAACTAAAGTGGGTGGGGCACATAGTTCGAAGAGCTGATGGTCGATGGGGTCCCAAGGCGCTGGAGCGGCAACTCTGCTCCGGGAAGTGTAGTGTTGGCAGACCCTCCACTAGGAGGACCGATGACACCAAACGAGTCGCAGGGAGCCGCTGGATTCAGGTGGTGCAAGACCGATGCCTGTGGAGGTCCATGCAAGGCCAACCATTAAAGGCCAACTTTGCACAAATTTATTGAAAAAATGACGTACTATACTGTGAAAGGGTGTCATAATTCATCATAATAATCATCAGAAACGATATTGTCAGCTCCAGTACCAGAAAATGCCTAATAACATGGCATTCACACATGATTGGAAAATCCACCGGAAAAGTGGATCGTGGTTCTGTATGAAAATCTCAACTTTGTCAAAGTTTATTTGAATAAATGCTCATCATGCTCTCTTTAAACATTTCTGTGGTGGTGTCGTGTGGTGCGGGTTGTTACGTTCCCTCAAATATGGTTGAGCGAAGCAATGGCTGGATCATGCGTCATGCTCGTGAACGGGTGCCACCAACGGGAATGGGTCTGCTCTGACTGCCCGTCTTGACATGCGTTGGATTGATGTACCTACGTATGCATTTTTGCATTTTTGAAGCTTTATTGTGGAAGCACTGTATACATAGCATAGCTTTCATAAACTATTGTAAATTTTTTATTTTTTTTTGAAAAGAGCAACCGCCGAGTTTCTTGCTGGCTCTTCTCGTCAGGAAAGGCATTCCGAACCAGTGGTAGATTCATAGACGATTCAAAAGTGCTTGTAAAAGTTTATTTGAATAAAAAATAATTCTATTCTATTCTATTCTATTCTAAAAAAGTATTCTATTCTAGTATTATGATTTACTGCAATAAAAATCACAAACGTAAAGTTGTACTGATATGCCACCTCGTCTCGCATGATAAAACATGCAAATGAGTTACGGGAATTGATCCAAAGCACAAAGGAAGCTGCAAGCTGTCTAATGTCTACGGGAAGGCGAGATTTTGGCGGTAATTTCCCGCGAGGCTCCACCTTTATCTCTTTACAAAGTGTTTATCTACCTTTAATAAATTTCTGTAAAAACTTGAATAATTATAACCTTAAGTTTCTAACTCTTAGAAATACATACATATACTTAATAAGATCCGATTTCACCAACATCGAGTGACGTTTAACCGAGGGATAAATTGGGCATTCTGACAGTTTTTGTGTTGAAAATCTGCCAAAATATCTTTACGCTTGGGTAAGACTTATTTTACGTTTAAGTATAAGTTTATTTGGTTACTAAATACTTCCCGCGATTTCGTCCATGCGGATTTAGTTTTTTGAAACTTGGATATCGACTGGGATAAAAATGGCCTAATTTGTTTGCCTCCAGAATATACCTAAGCTATTCGAAGTCAAAATTCATCCATCGTTTTGGCTGTTAGATTGCCTTGTCCCCAATGTCATCCGGTATTTAGTATTTAATATGAAGAGATTTTTTTTAATATGAAGAGATAAGTGGCAGTTTTAAATCAAGTATTTCACTATATAACTCGGTTTTTAGAGATTAAATTTTTAAAAGAGTAGCTGCTGAATTTTTCCCGCCTAATCTCAACAGATGTTAATCGGTAGGTACGGAGATAGAATTCACAAAACTATCACTTTTATTGGGGCAGAACAACGTCTGTCGATCAGCTAGTATTCAAATAAAAAGAAACTTCGTTAAAATTCTCTATGTAGAGCGCGCTAGCTAGCAACTTCATAATACTATTACATAAATAACTGCTTCAAAGTTCAGATATAGTAACATTCCTTATTCTTCCCCCAAACAAAAGTGCTCATAACTTTTACGAGGCCCTTACAGTAATTGCACACAATTACCGTCTTGATACCTTTAATCTTTAGTACCTTTATACTGCTCGTGTATTTTGAGCAAAATTACCAATAAAGCTCAGTGAAATAAATCACGAGAATAAAATAAGCAAATTCGTAAATGTTTTATGCCACATGTTAGATTAATATGGTTATATTTTTAGTGCCGATTTTATCAACATCGAGTGACCTTTAAAAGTAAATAAATTGGGCGTTAGGACAGACTTCTACTGAAAATTTGCCAAAACATTAAATTTATTCCACGGTTAAATGATACTAAATGTTAATGAAGTAGGCACACAACTTTCAACATTGGTTTGAAGAAAATATATGTTTTGAAATTGCATCTTTAAGGGGTTTAAAGGTGGTCGTAAAGTTTGTATAAAAATCATTTATTTATAAGTAACCTAAATTAACCTAAAGCGGAAAAAATCGTTTGCATCGGCTAGTAATAGCTGATAAATAATATTATGTTAATGGAAAGCATACGAACAGCATATTATACAATACCAGGTAAAGGTTCTCGTGCACAGGAAATGTTATTCCGAAAAGAGGCGTAAGTTTTATTTGGTATATACCCAAGAGTAATTTTCACTTCGTTTACAAATAACTCTAGTTTGAAGTGGAAAAAGGAAAATCCAGCTTTTTTGTAAAGGGAAAGGTAAATCGATTTATGCAAAACAGATAGCGCCTTTTGTATGTAAATTCTTGTTGATTTCAAAAAGATTGAAACGATGGTATCGCAAAGTTAGAAAAATTGGTTATATGCCACAAACAAATATTACAAATATGAATAAAAAGAATCTGCGCATTGTGTTATTAAATCTCTTTGAAGTTTGAACTTTATAGTTTTGATATAGTGGCGTTTTATAATACGCGAAACCTATTTCTTAAAGTTGGTAATATATTCACAAATACTTAAATAAATGAATTATAAATTATATGAATTATGAAAATTAAAATAAAATAACCATAAAATTATTTTTATATTTATATTTTTATTTTTATATTAATAGATTGCCATAATTAATTGAAATTATTCGACTTTTAGGTGAACGCAACCTGCGGTTGTTCATAGGCGATAATAAATAAATAATTATTATTGATCATATCACATACACACCGCAACTACGACCTGTGCCATCGATCAATCTTATTAATGTGGCTACGTAATTAGTGCTAATCAGTAACCACCGGTTATGGATTGTGTGACCTAATTCGCAAGTTTTGTTGGTAGGTTTTTGAAGAAATAATTATGTAATTTAGCTCTTTGTATGGCACTACATAACTTGTAGGAATCTACATTAGTGTTCCAAGTATAAATCAGTAAAGAAGACGTGCAAATCTGAAATATTGAAGTTCCAGATACCTACTTTACTTATTACAAATAAGTAAAATTTAAATTTCATTTCAGTTGTTAAACATAATTATTCAAGGCCAGTACTGAATAGGAATCATTATTCTGTTTGGGACAAAGCGTTGTTTACTTGTACAAAATGGTAGGAAATGAAAACTATGCAAATATTTTGTTGTTATACTTTCCTATGTTTAGTTACAAACTAAGTTCAATTTTATTAAATTTTTCTGTTTACATTATTTTGTAATATTTAAATGACCCCATCTATCAGATGATCCAGTAACAATATTTTGATTAGAGAAAAGAAGGAACTCAAAATCTGGGACTAAATTGTTAAAAAAATTACGACCTCCTTTAGATTACCGTGGCCTAATAACGTTAGAAATTACAAATTGATATTCATTTTCTTATTACGGCTGTTTAAGACATCTTCTAATTCGCCGGAAAATGATGGAAATCGTAAGGATAAAACGCCATTCATCTCGGTATTTTTTATTTCTCTTCCAAAGTTGATTAAATTTTCAGATCTTGGCCAATCAAGGCTAACATGTTACCAAAAATTCCGGTACAATTTCAACGCAATGTTCGTGTGCACAATTTTTACTATTCGTCAATGATATAAATAAAATGAAAACTGCTTCAAACAACGAGAGGCAGGCACTTTATTAAATAACTGAATAATGAAATATAATGGTGATGGACTGATTTGTCGGAATGCGTAACCTGATTGAGACTTGACGAAGTTAAAATTAAAATAACGGTTAACAAGGCGAAAATATTATATATCGATAATATCGACCCTTGTGATTATTTCACGAAAAAATTGTAATTACCTATTAATAATAATTTTTCCGGTTTCCAAGTCCTACCATCATGATAGCCACCAAAATTATGAATAATACGGTGTTTTTTTCTAACTGATCCTGATCTTGATTGGCCGACGTGCTGGCAATTTAAAATACGTACGAGCTTGTCCACTACACCTGAGATAACTAACGTCAATACGAGGGCAAGAGTAAACTGACATCGGCACGGTCACATTTGTCCAAAAATATTTCGTTTCTTAGTTGCAGCAGCGATGCTAAAATGCCTCATGGTGGTTTGGTATACCCACTTGAGATGTAAACTTACACATCATTATGAGCTACATCAGCAGTCTTAACTTAAAAGTGGAACAAGCACAAATCCTATTTATAATAATAGTTTGATTACAGTTTTAAGTGGAGTTAGGATAGATACTCGCTCACGGTCAAACACTCGACTGCTTGAAGCGCGGGATGAACTTCACAAACATCATTCAGAAACTCGTTAGCCTCAACCCTCACGGTCCATAGTTCATACAACGCTTTAGTCACGAATTATTCGCCGTTTTAAATACGCTTAACCGCAATCGTTTTCGAAAGCATAATATTATACTGTGCTACGTGGCTTGTTTTATTTGTTACTTAGTCTATAGTCTGGAATAACACATAGGGTAGTTTTTATCCCGGAAAATAAGAGAGTTCAAGAGAATCCAAAAAAACCTCAACCCACGCGAACTAAGTCGCGGGCATCAACTAGTAATATTATAAATGCGAAAGTGTGTTTGTTTCTTGGTTTGTCCTTTAATCAGTCGCAACGAAGCAACTTGCTTTTTGCATGGGTTACTTTTTAAGAGTGTAATAACCTTAATTACAATTGAATAAAAAGCTACCATACAAAACTACGGGTTTCATTTTAAGCTACACGTACCTAGCTAGAGATGAAAGTATAAATCCTGTTTGAAAGGAGCGCTAGATACTAACCAAATCCATATTCACGGTTGTCGACGGAACAATGCAATTCTGGGAACAAATCGTGTCGTCGTCTGCGCGCTTGCATATTATATCCTTTTATGTTCCGAACATACTTCCTTAACTGACAGCTGACTAATGCACATCCACTGCAATGTAAATCTTGCGAGACTTTGTTCAACTTAATATACAACATATTAATATGAACAAAGTCTTGTTTGTTAATATGAGAGTTTGACTTATTTATTTTTATTATTTATGATCATAATACAGAGAGTACCTACACTCCAACGCTTTTTTATTTTTTCAAGCCTCGCTGAACATGGCTAATATTCTAGTTCGACTTCCAACTAGAAGGAGTAAATGTACTAAAAGTAAACAATAATAACTTGAAGAACAGATACTTACACTAGGGGTCCTAAGACAGTTGAATGTCACCTTTGAATCGTAATACGCAGCATTGGAAGAACACCCAATAAGAGTAGGTGAGTGTAGATGTCAAGCGAATCCCTAAAAGGCGCTGCATACAAATGGCATAAGATCGTGTTCTGTAACGATCCTTGAAATAGACCTATGTGAACCACCAGTGAACCAAGAAGACGCCTCTACACACTTATATTGTTTTTATTGTTCTAGTGATAGGAAATATTAAGATTTTTCTTTTTAAGAATATTAGCCAAGCTGAACTTGACTTATATTCTCCTCTCCCCTCTAAATAAGCGAAAAGCTTGTGCTAGGAGTGCGGGTACGACAATAGTGTGACGGGTGGGGTTCGAACCTGCAACGTTTCAGTTTTCAATCCGCACCTTTAACCGTTGGGCTATTGAGGCTTTAATATTATTCACCACGCTTCTGATTCACATCTGCATATTTTTAAAATCTAAAAACCCCAATATACCAGTAGTATTCATTGATTACAAGATTTTTTGCCAGAATTTTGTTTAAATACAAAAACATTTCACGAAAATTACAGGTCCTTTTTTTTTGTGAAAAATACCTCTTTCATGAAATGGGATGACCGTTCGGGAACGAGAGGCGCTATTTGATAACCATTAATTACGTACAAGTTGATTGAATGATTGATCAGAATGCGAACCGGATTCGAACTTCGCAAACATAAATTAAAATACTGTTGAAAATTAAAAGTACAGAAGTGTTTTGGTTCGTTTTTTATTCAGTTCTACTGTATTTTTCCCACTTTTACTCTATTACGAAAATTTTTGCGTTTTTACTAAATACTGTGCTCCTTTTGAACCATTTTAACTAAAAATGGACCTTGTTCGAGTGAATTTGTTGGGAGTTTTTGTTAGGTTTCTTTGATTTTCCAGAAAATTAAATAAAGGACAGGAATTACTAATACGTAACTTGTTCCATAATTCTTGCAAAAATATAACTATTTATTAAAGTCTTTCAAAATAGTATCCATTAGATACTGTTAATACACTTATGCATGTGTTCAAACCACAAATCAAATATCATCTTCCATTCATCCTTTGAAATCCCCATTCACTCAATAACTCATCAGTCGCAAACCTCAATAGCCCTACGGTTAAAGGTGCGGACTGAAAACTGAAAGGTCGCAGGTTCGAATCCCACCCGTTGCACTTTTGTCATACGCACTCCTAGCACAAGCTTTCCCGCGCTTATTTGGAGGGGCTAGGAGGATATTAGTCAACTTCAGCTTGGCTAATGTTCTTTTTTTAAAAAAAAAAAAACTGTCATCCTTTCAACTGGTTCTTGATCAGCGGAAAGAGACCAAAATCGCACGGTGCGTGGTTGGGACTATAAGGAGGATGATCAAGCACCGTGAGCTTTCATTGTTCCAAAAACTTTTGAGTTTTGGTCGCTCGAAGAGCAGGAGCGTTATCATGATGAAAGTGCCAACTGGCGAGACGCGAGTTTGGTCGCAGTTTCTTCAGTTCGCAGATGACTTGAGGCAAACAGACCTCAGTGCACCAGGTGACAGTCTTTAGCATGTCTAATACAACTCTAGCTATGCTGCCTCTGTTTCTTCTTAGATTCTTTCATTGCAAGACTTAAGGAACAGCCTACGAAGACTTGATCTTTGCATGAATATTAGTAAAGGATCTGAGAAAGGATGTGACATACTGATAGGGTAGTTTATCTCAGAAAAATAATGTTTACCTGTGGGATTTTTAAAAGAATAATTCTATTTTACATTATATTATAATATGTACAAATCATCGCATTTGTTAACATAATATTGCATGTTGCTGTATGTACACGTTTCAAAATATTGTTACCCCGTATTATTCCACTATGTTTCAGTGTACTACTCGTAAAACAAAGCAATTATTATTGTACTGATTCAAATATCGTACATATCTAGATTTTATATTGGCCCGTATGAAATTAAACAACAATATTTTTAATTTACAGTCACAACTCTATTAAACCCCTATAATAACATTTTTTACAAAATATATGAACTGCTGTAATAACAGTTGAGATAAAAAATGACAGCTCATTCAACACTGTCAGTGTGATTCAGGTGTAATATCATCGTTTTGTGACATATCACCATTTTCATTTTGAAGGGACACGGAACACAATGAAAGATCATGAATGATTATGATTATCAGCACTGTCTTTCATTCAGATCTTTGGGAACGAAAACGTTTTTGTTACATGAAGCCTTTGTTTGTACCTATTAATATCTACAATGGTTGATTTTTATGACTTCCTATATCTACGCTTTTCAACATTGTTAACCAACTTCGCCGAAGCCAAAAGGATGGATTATGATTTTAGCATTTTATGAATTTATGTATGAATAATTGTGTATGCTATGTATATTTGTATTACGTATGTTCCAGTGTACTACGAAGCCGATTTTGATGACTGAGGTGTCAATCGATTTGTTTGGGCTGCTTTTTAAACGAACAAAATCAATACAACGGATTTTGCATTCATTTTTCCGTAGTTGGGTTACCATTTAACGTAGTAAAAGTAGTTTTACCCTTGAACCCATTTTATTTTATGAATTTATGTATGAACCCTTATAGTTTCGCCTGTCCGTCCGTCTGTTCCTCTGTTCGCTGCATAGCGCAGAGACTTGGTAGGTAGCAGGATAGGTAGGTACTAAGAAGTTGTAATTTGGCAAGGTTTTGCCAATTAAGAATTTTGAAAAAAAAAAAAACTATTATTTTGCGTACCTCCCTTACACTTATTTCTTGTTCTATAATTCTCTGACGATATTTTGTAAGTCCTCGTTACTTAAAACGCCTATTTAAAAGTTAAATATCCTTTTAACAAACTTTGTTATTTAAACTTTGATAGCCGAAAACCAAAATTAATGAGGTTTGAGGCTATAGACGGAGTTCACTTCAATTTATTTAAAAAAATCACATTTCAGTCAATTTGTAATCCATTAAGTGTACAACTCATTTTCTTAAAATTCTTCTACTTATCCAAATTCCTTTAATATTTCTTTCTTTCTTCCTTATATTTCGACAATCGACTTTATTCTTTGCATAAATACTTATTAAGTAATTATGAGTATTATTATAGTGACAGTAGTTTTTAGTCCGGAAAAGAACAGTGTAGGGTGAGTGTAGGTATTTAAAATCCCCACCTATTGCTCTATTTTCATACCTATTCCTTACACCAGCTTTGCGCTTAGATAATTTGGACAAGAAAGGGAAATATTCGTTATGTAGTTATGTTTGCCTTTTTTTAGGGTTCCATATCCGAAGCCTTCGGATATGGAACCCTAAATTATAGGGTTTCCTAAATTATAGGTAACCCTAATAATATAGGGTTCCATTGGTTACCCTTCGGGGTAACCCTATTACTAAATCTCCGTCTATCCGTGCGTCCGTTCGTCCGTCTGTCTGTCAGCGGGCATGATCGGTAATAGATAGAGAGTTGAAATTTTCAGAGAATGTGTATTTCTGTTGCCGCTATAACAACAAATAATAAAAATAAATTAAAGCGGGCTTCCCTACCAGAAACGTTTTTTTTTCGGCGTTTTTTGTTACGGGACGCTTCGTATGCGAGTCCGGCTCGCATTTGACTGGTTATTTTTAAAACCTAATATTAGCGCAGACTAATTCGCGGACATAAGCTTATAAATTCATAAGGTTCGTACGAGCTCACTGCATTTACACGCCAGTAGATATTAAGCAGTCATAACTCTCTCGGGTGTGAATAAAATACAGAACTTACAAATGCACAGCTTGTTGGAGAAGACACTATTCGTTTCCAAAATTGCATTGTTATCGCCCACACCTGCATCTAGATTCTGTTAGCATCCATCTACTGTTTTCAAAAAGAACTGGTGCAGACGGTGTATAAAATGAAAATCTAAAAACTCTTATCAGCCGTTAGGTACCTACGTGAGGATTGGACCTATACTACCTTACTATTGTGGTGTTAGTATAATATTTGATTCGATTGATCGTATTAGTATTCGATGACATTAGCGTCAAATTAAAATTATCCTTAAATGTATAGTTTTAAAGTCACATATACAGTGCAACCGATTTTAATTTGGAGCGTATCTGTATACGTAAACGTATACGAATATTTAGCTCTAATGTAATGCTATTATGGTTTATTTTACTTTGAGGCTAATGTCATCGAATACAAATACGATTAATCGAATTAAATCTTATACTGACCCTACTGATCTGTAGCCGCAGCGGACGCAGTAAGTCCTTATAAAATATATCTACCTCATTAAATACGAAATGATTACAAAGGAGAGCAGCACGTTACTCAAACGCTGTAATTAGTATTAATTAATTAATTATAAAAAAGCCTCAATAGCCCAACGGTTAAAGGTGTGGACTGAAAACTGAAAGGTCGCAGGTTCGAACCCCACCCGTTGCACTATTGTCGTACCCACTCCTAGCACAAGCTTTTCGCTTATTTGGAGGGGAGAGGAGAATATAAGTCATTTTCAGCTCGGCTAATAAAAAAAAAAAATTACTGATGAGACTGATATACGTCGGGAAAAATGTTATCAAAAGAGTTGAATTCCTGTAGCTTTGAAATAGCAGTGTGAGTGAAATATGGATCACTGTGAAAAAATTGTAAACTGAATATTATTAAAAAATAATCTTGTTCCGACCGCAGTCAAAGTGCATTTTTGTAAATAAAAAAAAAATAGTTAATTGCAATTGCTAAAGTGGCTAGACTGCATTCAAATATTTGTATTCATTTTTGTTCGCTACATAATTAACAGTAAAAAAATATTATGTTAAAAGGATTTTTAAACGTAAAATTGTGAGAAACAAGTTAGGATTTAAAACTGAATCCTCGTGAAATCTATTCAAGTAGCAAATTGTAATAGAACTTTTAAATCGTATTTTATTTCATTTCGGATTTTCCTCTAGAGAAATTTATCCCTCAGACAAACTGTTCAAGTATAGAAAAAAGTGAAGGATCTTTACTTGGCTTTCGTGGCTATTTTCAGATCTAGATCTTTTCTGGACCTTGAAAGAACCTATAAATTCCTAAACAGTATGTATATTAAAACTAGTTAAACCGGCTAGCTGATATTAAGATTCATCGAGAAAACACATCATTCAATTTACTACCCTATTTTGTGTTGCTGTGGACGGGCTATGAAATTCCCGTTCTTTATCTGGACATAAGTCTCTTACAGATTGTTGTTTGGTTTACAGTTTCAGGCCGCCTGTTTTCAGCGGCTCCTTGCGACTCGTTGATGTCATCGGTCCACCTAGAGGGGAGTCTGCCAACACTTCCCATGCCAGAGTGAAGTCCCCTTTCCAGCAGCTTGGAGCCCCAAGGAACATCAGGCCTATAGTTAGCAACCAAGTTTGGGATGCAAGACATAATTAAAAAGTATATCAAAAAACCCTTATATAGAAACTAGCTTTAGCCCGCGGCTTGGTTCACGTGAATTTCGATTGTCGAGACCTCTATTTTACCCCCTTAGTGGTTGAATTTTTAAAAAATTCTTATGTATGCCTTTCAGCCTGATCCATCCAGTGATTTGAGCTATGCTTTGATAGATCAGTTAGTCAGTCACCTTTGAAGTCACCTTTTTCTTTTTTATATAAATTCAGAAGAAGATGCAACATTGTGTAATCAAGTCTATCCATCGACTACTTTTCGAGTTTGACGGTCACAAACATACGGAAGTAAAATTTTTATATGGATAAAGGATAATAAAATATTACCTACGTTTTAAGAGATGACGATTTGCTTTATAATGAGGAAATTAAGATAAATTAAAACAGATTATTAATTCGTAACTTTCTACAATATTAAGGGATGATGAGTTTATAACCTTAAACAGACTACAATTGGTTTCCGAGCCTGAGGGAATTTTATTGTAACGCTTCTTCAAATTATATCGTACTTCCGGAACAAAAGATATTTTATAGAATTGAAATAATTTCGGTAAGCCCACAAGGATTGTGGACATTTAAAACGAAATTTGGAAGAGATTTTTAAAAAAGTGGCTACATTTATCTAGATTTTGAGCATATTTGTATGGTATAGCGAGAAAAATAGTGTACTTATACGTGTACAATGAAAATTGGTCGCGAAGTGAGTGAAGTAAAGAACAAAGCCTCAATAGCCTAACGGTTAAAGGTGCAGACTGAAAGGTCAATGGTTTAATCCCCACACATTGCACTAGGTAATTGTTTATCTACTCATAACAGACTCCTAACAATAAGGTTCACGTTTATTTGAAGGAGGTAGAGGAATATTAGTCAAATTCGGCATGACTCATATTTTTTTTAAAGGAACTATAGGGACATAATTTTCAACTTTTGGCCTTATTTGCTATATTTCCTTAAAACAGAGTTTCAATATCCGTATACTGGAATAAGAAGTTATAAATTCGTGTAACACCCGTTGGTTGTTAATTTTATATCGTGGCTCCATACAGAATCAATCTTTTCAAAGTACTTATAGGTTTCCGTGATTGGGTTAATCACGTTACATTCATATATTTGCGTATTACTCAAACATTTTACAACTCGTTTGGAGTGCGAAACATTCAGATGAGCAATTTGTTCGGTTGTAAAATCACGCGGTAAATCAAACCAACCCTTTTATGTTTACCGATAAATTAGTTGGTACACAAAAGGTAAATGTTTTATGGTACGCATTATGTACGCCATTTAACATACCTATCCTTTGAATGAACAACGTTAAATTAAAAGTACAGAGTTAATCATTGAAATTATTATAGTTTTAGGGTCGAAACACAATTCGCGACACATAAAACCGCGCTGCGATTTCGACAAACAAGTCTACGACGTAGACTCAGCAACGTAGACTTGTTGCTCGGTTAAATTGTCTTGCATCGATTTATGATTTAAAATTATAACTCCATAATTTTCTCCATAATTTTTAAGGCCGAAACACAGAAGTGAAATGCGAATCCGCAACACGTAAAAACAGCGCTGCGTAATTTCGAGCTACAAGGCTACGACGTAGACTCTACGTCGTAGTCTACGTAATAAGCTAGATCTTTCCTCGTGTATTTTCGCAGAACATACGTGGTATTAATTATTTTGGTAGGTGCATTAACTTATAATCAACAGCAACTCACTTCAAATAATCTCGAGTAGTTTGGAATTAGAAGGACAGAACAAAAACACACACAATATTGATATAGGTACGTAACTTTTCCACGACCGGGTTAAATTGTTTGCACCGGCCACCATTTTGTTAATTTGTTAAATTGATTACGATGAACGAATTCGCGTACGAAGTTCGTACAAAGGGGGAACCACCCACTGCGGTAAATGCGTGTACTTCATGTTTGTGAAATGTGTGGAAACAGTGAGTTGCTAAAATGATCACGCCATGTACCTACTTAAGTGGGAAGTACCATCGAAGGAATAGGTAGGTATCTACCTTATTCTTAAGGTTAATCTCGCAAATTCCTGTATGTTAATGTACCTAATCATTATGTCTACATCGGCATTCTAAGCTTTTTTTGACAAAGGCTTTTTTATATTTATATTTATTGATATAGGGTTGTCGCGGGATACAAAACTAATAATCACTCCACGCGGACTAAGCCGCGAGCAAAAACTAATACCTAAATGATAAAATTAATCTATCACAACTCACAAAAACCTAGTCCGTTAAAATATCCTTTGTCCTTATACAATTCTTATAAGTCTATAAATGATCAGAAAATGTTAATAAATGAACTAACGTTTAATTTAGCATGTCGACAGCTTTGTACATATTGACCAGCCGTTAATTACACTCCAATCATTCAGAGCGAACAGAATACCAACCTGATTGATCCATCCTGAATGCAAAATTAATAACTGCCAATTTACTGTGAGCTCTTGAGATTTATTCCTCGTATGCATATTAATTTTATTGCATAAAATCATCCATCGAGCGAGCGAGGTTTTTTTACTAAGAATGTTTATCAATATATCTAAATATATAAAAGACAAAGGACTGACTGACTGACTGATTGACTGACTGGCTGATCTATCAACACGCACACGCACAGCTCTAAATGCTGGACTGATCTAGCTGAAAGGCATACAGATAGCTATTATGACGTAGGCATCCGATAAGAAAGAATTTTTGAAAATTAGACCTCTAAGGGAGTAAAATAGGGGTTCGAAATAACTAGTCTTGTATAAGATATTTATTAGATCGAATATCTAAGATTGCCGTTTTAAAAGGGATATTACACTTTTGTGTAGTCAATGGAGAACTTCTTATCTAAATATATAAAATGCAAAGGTGACTGACTGACTGACTGACTGACTGACTGACTGACTGACTGACTGACTGACTGACTGATCTATCAACGCACAGCTCTAACCACTGGACCGATCGAGCTGAAATTTGGTATACAGGTAGCTGTTAGGACGTAGACATCCGCTAAGAAAGGATTTTGGAAAATTTCAACCCCAAGAGGGTTAAATAGGGGGTTAAAAAATCGAACCTAATGTGAGCGAAGCCGCGGGTTAAAGCTAGTCATTCATAATATTGGAAATCGTTGCAATTTAAAAATCTACGCCAGAATATCGAAAATTGAATTGTTGTGTCGTGTTGCCATATATTTCTATAAAATGCACAGTAAGGACATAAAATGTTTTCCGAAACATTGACATCCTCGAAATCATCTTTGGAATGAGAAATGGTGCAGCTGCTGCATAAGTATTGGGAGAAACCCCGGAAATGTATGTATCAATGTGAAGCCACTCGATATACTAGCTGACGCCTGCGACTTATCCGCGTTGTTTAAGCGTTTTTAAATAGGTATCTGTGGGAGTTGTTTGATTTTATAGACAAGAATCACTAACTCGGGCGAAAATGCTCAGTGCAAACGGAGCAATGTCGGCTGTCTTTCGGTGTTCTATCGGGTATACTTTTTTTAAATTACTTTAGAGATTGCACACAGGAACCTGTTCTTCTTTTACCTTTTCTTCTTCTACAGTTCTTCAGAAGTGCAAAGCATGATTCTTCTTGGTGCAAAAGATTTGTGAAGGAAGGAAGAAAATTTCGGAATCGGTTCAGCAGCTTTGGCGTGAAAAGATTACAGACAGATAGATAGATTAGTTACTTTAGTATCATCAGTAATAGTATTAGTAATAATGGAAGTAGGGATATGGATTATTAAATGTCTATTGTCTCTTGACTTAGCTTTCTTTCAATATGGCGACTAATATTTATTCACTAGATATTCGCCAGTTCATTCGCGCGTATGTAGATTATTTAAAATCCCACAGAAACTTTTTATTTTATCGGCATAAAAAGCGAACATAGTTACTGCGGAATGTAATCTATCTCTGTGCCAAATTCCAACAAGATCGGTTGGACAATTTGGCCACTTAATATCAAAGGTTTTTATATTTATACAAAGACACTCTAATTTTCCGGGATATTACTCGTATAATATAAGTCTAAGTAGCTCCTTGTATAATCCTATAAACCAATGAAAATCTTGTTAAAACTCATCCAGCCATTCCGATCTTATTCCGATGGATTAGCTGGACAGGCGTCAGACAGAAAATGATTTTAGAACGCGTTTTTGTTATACTAATACAAGTAATCCTATGAGCTTATTAAGAGACTTTGAAATTACAGACAGACTCTTCAAATCCGTATATTTGATAAAACGTAAAGAATAGACAACTAAGTTTCCGAAGAAATTTTTAAACTTCAAGTGAAGGTGAAGGACGGGACTTTAAAATCAAATGCGAGTCGAACTCGCATACGAAGGGTTCCGTACCAAAAAACGCCGAAAATACACGTTTCTAGTAGGGGAGCCCCTTTAATTTTTAATTATTTATTTTTATTTCTATTATTTATTGTTATAGCGGCAATAGAAATAATACACATCCTCTGAAAATTTTAACTTTCTACCTATTACGGATCATGAGATACAGCCCGCTAACAGACAGACGGACGAACGTACAGCGGAGGCTGCAGTAATAGGGTCCCGTTGGTTCCCCTTCGGGTACGAAATCCTAAAAACTAGTAGGCATTTGCGAGTTGAGACTTTCATTCTTGGAATGTGGGAAGTTAGACGATTCCCGTGATTTAAGTATTCTTAATTCACAATGGAATTTAAAAAATATATCAGTACACGTTTGGGGTAGGTACCTACTTTAAATCTCGAGGTCTACTAGTTTACATTATCTTCTAGCCAGTCAGGTACTGTTTTTTTTTATTCTCTTTTAAAGAGCTGAGTTACTATAGTGCCTATGTTGCTCTCATAGGTATACAATGACATATTAACTAAATTTAGATTAATAATTATAACTAGCTATTAGGTCTATTTTTTCAATTATTTCTTACTATCCTATACAACTTTTTCGCCTCCTCCGATATTGGGTTTGCTAGGGTTATATTTACATCACCCAATGTTCTGTTTCGGACCAGGTACTGTTAAAATACGTAAAATTATTCATTTTGTCTTATAAAAAATATAAACTAAAAGATTTTAAAAACTTTGTATAGAATATTAAACCAGCAGAAATTGCAATAGTGTCAGTTTCAAATCCATTTTTTATTGAAGTTTATAGAATCCAAAAAATGCAACAAGTTGAATCCGAATATTTATGAGAAGCCTTTCAGAGCGCTGTCGATACTTGAAACCAATTTGATTTTCGTTTGGAGCTAGCTTCTATCAATATATTACGAACTGCATTTGCCTTGATTTACTTTTAGAATAAACTAGCTTTTGCCCCCGCGACTTCATCCGCGTGGAATTAGATTTTGGGGAATTTTCAAAAACTGTGACACACGGACTTCTTTATTTTTAACTGAAAGCTCAAATACCAACTTTGGTGGAAACAGCTTGAAAAATGACGGAGTTTCATATAAACTTCTATCCCCTATTTAAACCCCTTAGGGGTGGAATTTTCAATAATCCTTTCTTAGTGTGCGCCTACGTTATAAAAGGAACCAACTGTAAAAATTTCAAGTTTCTAACTTCAGTAGTTTAGGCTGTGCGTTGATATCTCAGTCAGTCAGTCAGTCAGTCAGGACTTTGAATTTTGTATATTTAGATGTGAAAAGATGAAATTTTTTGTATTGATCCTCTATGCTAGGAGTCTTCTTGGTTGCATACTTCTTTGCTCAAGGTCGTGTCCATATGAAAGTGCCTTCGCAGCGTTGCTCCAACCCGACATTATAATTCAAATTCAAAATAATTTATTTCATGAAGCCAACTGTCTGTTGGTATTATAAATAAAGACTATACCTACTAGGTACTAACCATTCGGAAAGATTCCGCTGAGAAAAGCCAGCAAGACTATTAGCAGTCGTTATTTTCAAGACGCAAACAGTTAACCGATATACATATAACTATATCAGTGAAGTAGGTAGGTTTAAATTACATATTTGGACTCAAAAAGTCATTACACTTTTCAGTGCAGTTTGCAGTACTCACCTCATTGGTGGTCAAACAATCAAACACTTGAGCTATCTGCGAACATCGCAAAGCTCATAGAACTCGTACGTATCTATCTACCTACCTACAATAGGATTGACTTCATGTCACATATAGGTGTGGACACACATAGGTGTGGACTAGTTTTCAATTTTACCTTTACATGCCAGCTTTCGCCAGCTACTTCAAATGCGTTGCACAACGTGAGGGAACTTTAAGGTTCTCCAAAGAGAACTACTACTATTATAAATGTGAGTGTGGTTTTTTTGTTGGTTTGTCCTTTAATCACACAGCTACGGAGCAACGGAAAGATCCGATTTTTTTGCAGGAGCATAGGCTGAGTGACACAAATGTGTGTACCCGCGGGATGTTTCAAACCTATGTGATGTTCACGCGGACGAAGTTGCGCGCAAAAGCTAGTAATTCAATAGCGACGAAACAAAAGAATGTTTACACGGAAGTCGTATAAACCTCCAAACCGCTTCCTTTTTAATACACATTTTCTGCGAGAGAAGTCTCAATTCGTGGATCAAATAAAGTGCACTCAAATATAAAGTTTCAATTTCCCTCCGTTCCAACGACGTGCGGTGCCTTTTAAAATAAAGCTTCTTTGGACCCTTTCGTACGGACAAAGGGTTTAATAAGGCCTTATTTTATTTTATTTCATAACTGAAAATCCCATTTATTTAAGTAGGCCTGAAAAATTCACTGATATAATTGCGGTTATCAGTTATTGTTATTATTCACTGAATTTTTGGTAATCTTCCTATAAATGTGCATGTTAAATTAATGAAATAAATGAACATTGAAGCATGTGATACCTACCTATTGCGTGACCGAGACCGAACCCGCGACCCTGCTTAATAAGACACTATAGTCCTAACTACTAGATTATCACTCCTCTATCATATTAAATATTAGTAATTAGGTTACAGCATACGTGTGAATGTTTACCACATAGCGATACTAGGCCACATGTGCACCACATCTCATTCGGCGGTCGACTGTCAATGTTTCGGCAACAGTTTTGTTGTATAATGTTTATCTTCATTTTATTGATGTTGTGCAATTTCGTGATTTTCTGTATGAAGTAAATAATGATTTTTTATTTTTCGCTTCATATAGACCTAATATATTACGAAGATCAGTTGAATCACGTATAGATTCTAATATTACGTATTGTATTTTATATGATATATTATATGTAAGCTACGGTTATGCGTGCCAAACGAGAGTGTGTCGCGCAGGCGCAGGCCACCGCTGCTGGCTCAGCCGCGCGCGCACAGCTGCTTGCTGAAGCGGGCGCCGCTCACGCGCTCGACCCACACGCTCAACTTAGCGGCTGAACAAATTGATTTGTTCAGTTGCTCTCTGGCCGAGTTCACAAAGGCAGTAATGTGTATATTATGTGCATTGTAAATATTAGTCGATAAGGTTTTACTAGTGTTTCGCCCCGAACTGAGAGCTCGCGATATCCCATAATTCCCAAAAGTTTTAATTATATATTGTAATAATTAACTTTTAACATTAGACGCAATAAAAAAAAAAATAGTTGACATAAAACTGTTTTACTGACACAGCGCCATCTATAGTGAAGCATTATAGTGAAGCATTATAGTGAAGCTATTAGCTTCACAATAATGCTAATAGATGGCGCATTAAAATTAAATAATTTCGTTTCTTTATAACATTTATCTAATTTTAGTATTTGTTGTTCAAGTACAGGATATAACTGAATTTTCAACCAAGTTTCACGTTCTAATATTCAGTAATTCTTGACATATGGCTCAAATTAAAATCTCCACTTTGAAACCCCCCCATTTGGTCAATTTTTAGGGAAAAATTAAAAAAAATATATTTTTGTACTCTGTTCAAAGTCGTCTTTAAAAAGATATATCGCAAGTCTATGTAGAGCAACAAACAAGATTTTACTTCAAATACGCTTCTATGAGAGCCCCCCTGAAATAAAGCTTTTTATATTTTTTTATACAATGTTCGGCTGAAGGCCATCAGTTTACATATTATATTTAAATTTGAAGTAATTACGTTCAGTAATTCAGAAGTTATAGGGCTCTGACAGACATTTAGACGAACACACTTCTCTGTCTAGTAGGCAAGCGCCCTAGTTGACTCAGAGAACTTCGCTTCGCTCGTTCAATTAGTATAATGTTAATTTAATTTAGGAAGACAATAGTTTTTAAGTTGTTTTAACCTTTTTTCTATCGTATTAGGATAAGTACCTGTAATAAAATAGATGTATAAAATAAATGATGTGCAATTTCGTGATTTTCTATATGACAAATATAATAAATTTTTATTTTTCGCTTCATATAGAACTAATATATTACTAAGCTTAGTTGAATCACGTATGCATCCTAATATTAGGTATGTACCTACACTGTAACATGTTTGTATATATTTTTTAATTCGTATATCGTTTGTTGGTTTATCCTTCAATCACGCGTACCTACATACATATGCAAGATACTTTTTATCCTGAGAGAATAAAGGGTTCCCGCGAAATATTCGAAAAATTTAATTCAACGCATATGAAGTAAAAGTGAAATTGAAAACTAGTCCACAAATAGCTAGGAGGATTAAGCCCTGCGTTGCCGGCTTTTTAGGAATTTGTTTGGTTCGTCCCTTGAATAACCCATGTTGTAATTTAGTAGGTAGTTGGTAAGCAATGCTATGCTTATGACAATACTCCATCCACTCCGCTTGAACTTTGTGGTTTGATCAGCTACAAGTATGTATTATCTGATTCACCCACGAATCTCCTGGTTTCTGATTTGATACCTGTGTCCACGGCCCGGTAAGCTCAGCTAAACTAAAAGGTCCTGGATATATTATCATAGTCACATATCTAATTCAAATAGGTATATTAATCCCAGTTTCATAGGTTTCAATGTTTTTAAATGTAAATTTTATCTCGCTACTAAAACATTTATTACCACTAATTAGATGGCATAGTCATAGACAGTCACTAACTAATTAGTAGGTACAGCGCTGGTAGCACCATTATGAAGCAAATTATATCTTTATTTTTATATTGCAGGTGCAAAGAGGAAGTTAAAACAAAATGGAACTGTTTACGCTGAGAAAATAGCTTCGAAGGAAAATAGTTCATTCGCAGAGTTCAGGCTGTTGCAAACAAAATAAATAATAATTTGTTTACTGACGAATAAACTCTTAAAAATAGACAAAGTATATATATTAGTCTTTTTTCTATTTATTCTACCATTCCACGATAATATGTGCATTGTGCATACTTAATTTATTTTTATTAAAATCAGATTTATTTTTAAGTAAATTAACAAACTGATTTCATTCATAGCTGCATATTTCCCAATGTCGCTACAACCTATTTTTTCAATTTATCCATGTTAACTCACTTAATGAACAGACTCTACCTGCTTAATAGACCGACGACATCAAACGAGTCGCAAGAAGCCGCTGGATACAGGAGGCGCAAGACCGAAGCCTGTGGAAGTAGTAAGTATCTTAGTAGTACTTGTTCAGCAGTAGAAGTCTATCGTTTATAAAGGATAACGAGAGAAACATTCATCTATCTGCACCTCCTCTGTCGCTTGCGACTTCATCCGCATAGTTTTAGGTTTGTAAGAATCCCTTAGGGATCTCTTTGATTTTCCGAAAAAAATAGGGCCAATGTACAATAGTGAACCTGAAGATGAAAATGCAGGTATTTCGAAATTATAGACAAAAACTTAAATGTTATTTATCTGAGTTGAAATAAGGACGTTTATGTGAAGTTCTACAAAGATTGGCCTCTTTATCCAGCACTAAATTCCGAGCTAAAAGTTAATCGGGGACAGCCGAAAGGGGTCAGTTAGTTAGCACACAGCGTAAAGTAGTTCGCGGCGCATATTGGAATCGTTTACCCTGGGTGGCTCAGTGGGATGAAACTTTAATAATCGAGAACGTCCAATAGCTAAACTTTTCCCTGATATCGCTATTGGCAAACTAAGCTTCATTTTTCTTAAAGCGATCTATATGGGATTTAGAATTTCTCATCTTTTTACATATTTTTGAATACTGTTTATAAGAAATCTCGTAATGATTTTAAAATCTTATTAAATGAGATTCAACATCAGGATTTTTCGGGTTCGGGATTAATTTTTTTTAAATATTGATTGAGTATTTACACCCTTTAACAGGTTGAGCATGGGCAGAAGACAAAAATGTTATCCCCGATTTTATCCACTGACAAGAGATCAAATTATCTTCTCCAAAGCATGGCGACAGGGGAAAGGAGAAGTATATTCCTATTAGTATATCCACTGTGGATATTATTTCTACCGTTTTGCCCGTGCTCGACGGGTGGATGACACTGAGCGAGGGGATGAACATTTTATCTTTTCCCCGTGGATAATATGTCCCCTGCCCATGCTCACCTGATGTAGTGATATTAAGTTTCTATAACTAAACTGAATTTTGACGACCTCCCTGGCGCATTGGTGAACGCTGTAGTCATATAACTGGGAGGTCTCGGGTTCGATTCCAGGCGGGGATAATTTAGGAATTTATAATTTATAAATTGTCTCTGGTCTGGTCTGGTGGGAGGCTTTGGCCGTGGCTAGTTACCACCCTACCGTCAAAGACGTGCCGCCAAGCGATTTAGCGTTCCGGCACGATGGCGTGTAGAAACCGATTAGGGGTAGGTATGGGTTGAATTTACACTGCTATAACCCTTCCAAGTTAGTCCGCTACCATCTTAGACTGCATCGTCACTTACCATCAGGTGAGATCGCAGGCAAGGGCTATCTTGTCATTGAATAAAAAAAAATTTCAATGTAGTAGCTTAAATAATTTGTGATTAAAATGGACTGGCAGATGGAACATTCCATCCGTACGTACAGACGTAATTTTAGGGTTCCTTATTTTACTAAGTAAAGCCGTGCAATGCACCAAGTATTAATTAGGCAGAGGAGGAAACAGGTAGGCAAACATTCCAGATTCGCGACACGCGCCGCGAAAACATGGAGCACCTTAATGAGACAGATGAACCAAATAAGATCACTTAAATTCAACGCCCGTAGCTCCAAGACAGCTATCGCAACTAGTTCCTTTACTCCACATAATGTTGTTTCGCAAATAAATTATACGCTGAAAGGCTGTGTACACTTAATAATATAGGTAAATTATACGCTGAAAGGTTGTGTAGGTACACATAATAATAACAAAGGTATCCGATTTAGAGTAGTTATAGCCTAGTGGTTAGGACTGCTGGGGATTGTGGATTCGATTCCGGGCACCTCTGACTGACGACCCTTTTTGACGACCTCCCTGGCGCAGTGGTGAGCGCTGTGGTCTTATAACTGGGAGGTCTCGGGTTCAATTCCCGGCGGGGGCAATTTAGGAATTTATAATTTCTAAATTGTCTCTGGTCTGGTCTGGTGGGAGGCTTTGGCCGTGGCTAGTTACCACCCTACCGTCAAAGACGTGCCGCCAAGCGATTTAGCGTTCCGGCACGATGGCGTGTAGAAACCGATTAGGGGTATGGGTTGAATTTACACTGCTATACCCCTTCCAAGTTAGCCCGCTACCATGTTAGATTGTTTCGTCACTTACCATCAGGTGAGATCGCAGTCAAGGGCTATCTTGTCATCGAATAAAAAAAAAAACCTCTGACTTTTCGGTGTTATGGATTTTAAGCAATTAAATATGACATGCTTCAACGGTGAAGGAAAATATCGTGAGGATACTTGCACACCTGAGAAGTGAGAGTTTTCCATAATGTTCTTAAAGGTGTGTAAAGTGTGCCAATTGAGTGGAATATGGCCTAATATAAATAACTCTTCTCTAAGAGGAGGCCTGCGCTCTAATATTATAAAGTCACTTTTTTTGTAACATTTGAACCTGCGTCATAAGCAAATATACAAAAAAAAGTGTGTAAGAAGAGAATAATAATAAATATTAATATATTGAATAATATTCTGTGGAAAAAGCTTTATAGTGTAGGTAAAAATTACAGTCGCCGTAATTTGTTAACGGTCAGGACAATACGAATAACGAGATTCGACCCTAGAGTTTTTCACAAACGAAATTGGTCGTAAACGTTTCGGGACTTAACCTTTAGCATTGTTACCGCCATTACCTTTACTACAAACTCTTCTATGTATTTTAGGTATGGCAATATCTTTGCAGACTATCACTGAAAGGTTAAAAGCCCTACTACTTATATTATATTATATTTATAAATTCGAAAGTAACTTTGTCTGTCTGCGAAAGTGTGTTTGATTGTTGGTTTTCCCTTCAACCAAACTGCAATAAAACAACGGATCAACGTGATTTTTCCATGGGTTGAGGATTTTCAGCGTGACATTCCTGAAAAATTCCCAAAAAACACCATTTCAATCTTTGAGAAATCGACAACAATTTACATACAAAAAGCGCTGTCTATTTTACATAAATCAATTTGCCCATTCCCTTTCACAGTTTGTATATTCTCAACTACAAAGCTAAGTTTATTTGTAAACAATGTGAAAATTTCTCGAGGGTATTACCAAGAAAAGTTTTATCCCTTTACGAAATTCTCATATTTGCAAGAAAAATTGTTAGAAAACTTTTTAGTATTCAGCCTACTCTCAAGAAAGATTTGGCAGAGATATCAGCTTTCCATGGCGTAGCTACAGGCTCCGAATACGTTTTAATGCGCACTAGAAAGTTTCTGGTTTTACATTTTACTCTGTGGTGTTAGTATAAGATTTAATTCGATTGATCGTATTCATATTCGATGATGTTAGCGTCACACTAAAATGAACCATAATAGCACTAAATTAGAGTTCACGAGCTTCACGTATACTAAAACGCTCCAAATTAACGCTCCAAATTAAAATTGGTTATTATGAATTTGTGATTTTAAATTAATACAGTTAAGGTTTTTACTTTGACGCTAATGTTTGCGAATACGAATACGTTCAATAGAATTAAATTTTATACTAACCCTACTGATTCTTTCAGTTTTTCCCTAGAAATTATACCTATACGAACTAAATGCGTAGATTTTTTTTATTCGAAGATATTTTACCATCAGGTGATCTCATCTAATGGTAAGTGATAATGCATTTAAGATATTAGCGGGTTAATTTGAAAGAGTATGGCAGTGTAAACTAAACTCATACCCCAAATCGATTTCTACGCGCCATCGTACACATCTATAACCACTGCCAAAGCCTCTCACCAGACAGATAGTTTAAGTAAATACTTATTCTAGAAACTCGAAAATCTTAAAATCAGCTAGTTGCACGTTGTCGATATCCGCAACAGGCCACTACGTATGCGAAGCGCTTTAAATGTCAATATGGTATAACTATACAACGTAAATAGATCGCAGATACCTTCGATTTTATTTCTTTGCCCAGTATCGCCCAGCATGGTACATTGTCGTTCACCTAACAATTTTATCCATTGTTTCCGACCTTTCTATTGTCCATTTGTTTTATTTTTCACCTTTGTTTATTTTCAAAAGCACAGGTTACTGACGATACATTGTATTTTTTTAATTGTACAGTACAGTTGAAGGTACAGATTAATATATACTCGTAGTTAGTATATAATTTACTAACTACGAGTTCTAGGTACGTTAATAAAACGTAATATTACATTGAAGCAGTTTAATCTATTACTAATCTAAAACCGGCTCAACAGCATAACCATTTTTATCAGAATTAGGCACAGAGACTTAGAAATACCCACGCCGATGTAGTCGCAACTCACAGGCATAGATTATATTGTATTAAATATATAAAGCTAACTGTATTCTGAGATTTAACTAGCTATCTTTCAAGAAATATGAAATCGTTAATTATAATTACTCAAATTTTAATTCTGGCTCGCTGACCTTATTAATTTTATAAGCGTTAACCCAGATTCCACAATTTGAATCAAAATCAAAAGTCTTCCCTTTGGGTACCAAAGAAACAAAATATTGCGTTGCTGGCGATGCGGCAAAAAACTGTATAGTGCGGTCTGACTGTAATTAGTAAGGAAAATTTCGTATTCAAACATTTTTGCTCAAAAATAAAAGTTGCAGACTTGCGGTTCAATTTTAAGCTGCATATTACGAAATATTTTTTGCTCTAAGATTGTACTTATGCTGAATTTTTATGCTTTGAAATGTGCTTGCTTAAAGTTTTTCAAAATCTATGGGGCACTGTTGCAAAATCGTGTATTGGTTAACTAAATTACGTGCATATTTGCTATGCAGCTTCATGTAGAAAAACATTGACAATAAACTAGGTACCTAATTCGTTTTAATATTTCTGTAATTTGTTGCGGGATTTGGTTTCAGATAAGCGCACCCGCTGCAATTTTGCAACTAACTATAATAGCAGTTGCTAGTTCGTGATTTAACGTGAAAATTAAGATTAAACTTATCGTCACAGATACGTCAAAGTATGTATCTACGAGTAGCTTCCTCTGCAAAGTTCTCACAGTCATTATTAAAAATTAATTAAAAGTTAATGATTTTGAATGTCATAGTAAAAAAGCCTTATAGATATATTGAATTTTATACAGTGTCCAATAGGTACTAGATCGGTTTTTAACATACGCTGCTCTGTAGCGGCGGCGCCATAAATATGCGAATTGGATTTTGATTGCACTTAGTTGTGCCGGTGGAAAATAGAGCGCTTGACTTTTAGCGAATTTCTTTATAGTGTTTTTATTTCAGTAAAAGCCATTGTAGTTAACCGATTCCAAAAAAGGAGGTCATCAATTTGACATCTATATGTAAGTACGTACATAATATTATTGCAATTGCAAAATATTCACATAAATTATGATAATAATAATCTATTAGGATTTTCAAACAAATATACAAAATTTTATAGGTGTATGTGTGTATGTTATGTACACGTAGATCTATGTATGAAGCTATGCATGTTTTTCCACGCATTTCTCCGAAACTATTAATCGGATTGCGGTATCTTTTTGATTTGCTTTTATTTACTTGTTCTTCACCTTAGGGAATAGTCAAGATTTTATCAAAATCGTTACAGTAATTTTCAATTTATAGATTACTGTCTTTTCTTTTTTCAGTTTTTTTTTTTGTAGGCATATTGAAGTCGGTTTCATTCTTAAACTTGTTTTAGTAATTTGAATGATTTAAACTTCGAGGAGACTTGCTAAACATCGAGAAGAATGACGTATGTCCATTGTTGGGTGTATACCTCCTTACACGCAGTGAGGATGCCTATGAATAATAAAAGACTGATGAAGAAGCCTGGAGGCTTAATAAACACAGTGAAACTTTCAGAGCATTAAGAGACCTTTGATCTTTATATTCAGTATTTTCATTGCTATATAGCTCAGACCCCTCTTTAGTATACATACCTGATACCTATAGATACAAACTAGCTATTGTCCGCGCTTTCGTCCGCGTGGATTTAGTTTTAGAGACCGCCCTCGACCACCGACTCATCACATCGCATTATTAGCCCACGCTATTCTTTCTTTTTGCTCGGCTTCTAAGAGTCGTACCGAGATTTTAAATAGCCTATAACCTTCCTCAATAATTGGGCTATCAGATACA
Organism: Hipparchia semele; assembly: GCA_933228805.2. Classification (NCBI taxonomy): domain Eukaryota; kingdom Metazoa; phylum Arthropoda; class Insecta; order Lepidoptera; family Nymphalidae; genus Hipparchia; species Hipparchia semele. The sequence goes on along the minus strand of OW121713.1, from coordinate 8,879,736 downwards.
AAAAGAATTTTTCAAATGCGACTGGTAGTTCCACAGAATTAGCGCGTTCAAACAAACAAACTCTTCAGCTTTATAATATAGTATAGATTACTTTACAAATTCGTTTAAAGATGAACTCGATGGTGCCACAACAAACTTTCTGTATCTCACTAGCGATCGACGAATTCTAAGAATAAACGATTTACAGGCAAGTCGCCCGATACAGTTTGGACGAGACGCCGACGGCGCTCCGACATTACTCAGCCCGTATCTGATGTCTTTGCTAATTGACTAGAAATACAGATAAAAGCTATTTTTACTGCTGTAAAGTTCCAGCGCACAGTATTATTGGAAATAGAGATGGGCAAAATGTATCACTGAAAAGAAAAGATTGATATGTATCTTTCGATCACTGGGATATGTATCACTCATTTGTATCTTTATATCCTTTTGTATCCGCGCACGACACGAAGCGACGCGTTGCACTGATGCGTTGCTCAGCGTGGTTCGCTTCGCTCAATTCAATCCAACGAATCAGTAAGAGCAAGATGCACGTGCTGTGCCCATATCTGCTTGCTCTTTACCTTACCTATCTTTCTGTTCTGATTTATTGCACTACTTGTTTCGTTCGTTTTAAGTATCTATTTTTATGAATTGATTGGTCAATAGATACCCAAATGAACTTCAATGTTTAGTTTATTATAATTATATTACAATGAAATTAATGACTATCGAATACAACATTGGTAGATTAGGTAGGTATTGTTTTTATTTATTTGTAGTAATAATGTGTACAGACTACCGAATTCCCTTTATACTTTTCCAGGCTTAGGACTGGCAACCTATGACGTGGAGTTATTTCTAGGAATATTAGTTGCATTTGTTAATGTAAAATAAAATTCATAGGTTGCCCAATGTACTGACGTATATCAGTTTATAATGGTCAAACACTTATTCTCGGTATCGAGAAAGTGCGACAGAACATTCTAAGTAGGGAGGTGCGAAAGAGATGTCTGGACTTTCCGATAAGAGACCGTGACGCCAGCCGCTCAACGCTGTGTGTGCGAGTGCGACACAGATACAAAACGACGACGATTGAATGAGTTGTTAAAGATACACTGATACATTCGGATTTGAACTGATACAAAGAGTGAGTGATCAGAACGGAAGATACATATCTTTTTTATCTATCACTCCTGAGTTACCCATCTCTAATTGGAAAAGCGTCATCGTGAAATTGGCTTTTATAAAATAAATGCTTTCATACGCTGACTTAGAGCTTTTAGCGCTTCAATATTCTTGTTAATTCTCTTTAAACTGAATCTCTTCGGCTCATTTTTTTTTTAAATAAATTATTTATCATTTCGTATCACATATTTTATAGATAATCATGTTATGATAATCTTTATCTAAATACCTGTATAATATTAGCATGACATTATGAATGAGATATATATATATACCTTTTCTTTTTATTCTCTTAAAACAAGCTTAGGTAAAATTAAAAATTCGCAAAAATAAATTAATTATTTTCATTTCATGCTATACTACTATTTCGCCATCTATTTAAAGAAATCCAAAGTGAAATTCTATAGAAAATTACTCCTTTTAATTTTTCAACTGTGCTTTTGGGTTTACAAATAGGGCGCCTTCAATTTATGCGTTTCTTGACGGCCTGCTGCGGTGCCGAAGCGGTGCGTACCGTGCGTATGAAAAAAAACGAACGTCCGTGCGCAGTACGACTAACGCACCGCTTCGGCACCGCAGCAGGCCGTCAAGAAACGCATAAATTGAAAGCGCCCATACACTTCCATAATGAACAAAACAAAAAAAATTAAAATCGGTCAAAGCGTTTATGAGTTATGGGCTATGGCCAGACCAACTAACAGCAATTGATTTTTATACATATTAAACGATAGTTAACATTTTTGGTTGTTTTAGATCCTTTTTAGTTTCTGCATACTTTAAACACACAGACTGCCGTTTTAATTAAGTAACACAAAACCGCTTACCAAACTGACTAAACCTGACTAAATTCAGGCTCTAGCAACAGGAATGTATCTAATGACAAAGAGAGTGCGGGAAAGAGCTTAGTTTGTTTCGACGCATTTCTATGTCTACCAAGGTATTAAGGTAGTCATAGGCTGCGATTCAATTATTTTATTTAATCGAATCAACAATAGGTGTTGAGCCGCCATGAGCCTCGTATTGACGTAAATTTAATCCAAACGAATATCCTCTTGACGCTCATAACAGCATGCCCATATTTTGATTGAATTGTTTCACTTAATCTTCACAAATAACCAATATTAATTTCATTTGTATTATATTCGTTCAATACAATACGCTTTTGACTTAATAATATGTCGTGATAATATAATAAATCGGGAACGTAATAAATTGGATTGAGGCCATATTTTGCAATCATGTTAAAAGGTATTTCCATATAATAAATTTATCAATTACTAATAATGTATTCAATACATTTGTTGGTAATACTATCGATCGTAACAGCGACTGTTAAGGTCCAGCAAAAAACGCCGTACTATTATCTTAAGTATTTAATTTAGAATATTTGCCCTTTACACTAAATAATTTAAATTAATAATCAGAAGATGAATATTTTCGCGCGACAAAATAATAAAAAGGTGCCGGTTGGCGCGGGAGATTCCTGTGGTTCCTGTGGTGATCTTACTAACAATCGTCTCCTATAAGCTCTGTGCGATAAGTCCCGTAAAAACAAATATCTAATTTTACAACCCGGACGAAGCCGGCGTGGGCTTCTAGTTAAGTATAAACAGCCTTTTAGCGTATAATTTATTTGTGGAGCGACTATATATGAAGTAAGTAACTATAGTTCCGATAGCTACTCGTCCCGTTTGCACCCTTTGGGTACGACAAAGTAGGACAGGACTGGAACCGTTTCTTGCGGCTGACAACCGAGCCTCAGTTTAGAAGTGCCAACACATAGTGATGATGTTAAGCAGACACCTTGATACCCCCACGTCTCACTTAAGCTATAAAAGCAAGTCAAACGAAGGACAATAAAACCTTTTGCTATAAAAACAAATTGACAAAACAGTACAACTCTCCGAAATTATCAGTTTACTACGGAAAGCGGGCTTGGGACAAGATTGAAGTGAGCCTTTTATTTTTCTAAGATCAGATGGTACTGCCAGGTGCCTTAATCAGGGAACTATAATAGCATTTTATGTGGACACGTGAGGCATAATTATACAAATACTTGTTTCGTAACAGATAGATTTCTTTACTAATAGTTTTATGTTAGGTTTGGTTCGTTCATGTTTCTGTTAATGAAATATTTTGTCAAAAATTATATTTATTGCGTAGACCAATGTTCACAGGAATAATGTTTTCTTTTATGTGAGCTCTACACTTGCTCTATATTCTATTTTTCTTTAGCTGTCTTAAAAGGTAAACAAATCGCCGAGAACACATAAACAGACCAAGTGACCAAACTTATGACACCCCTCTTCTTCACAGGGGGTTAAAACGATAGTAGTCGGGCAACAATTTCTAACTTTTTTGAAATTTTTCTTCACGTAAATATGTATTCATTTTACCTAAAAATATAGATTTAGCTGTCTCAGAAATAGAATGTTACATTTCTAAGTCTGGAATAAACTACGAGTATCTAAGGCGTCACTTAGCGCCGTACAGCGACGACGGTGTTCCAACATTAATTAGTTCCTATCTAGTGTCGTATACTAATTGACTTGGAATACAGATAAAAATAACAAGCTATTTTTAAACTTTCAGTGAATTTTTCTAGAGATACATACGTGCAGTTTTAAATCTGTTTCTCTTGGAATTTTCCCAATTCCCAATCTCGAATCTCGTTATAGTCGTGTATGCACAATGTAAATGAATTAAATAAAACACAGTTATAATATTCCAAAGGCAAATTTTATTTATGGTCCAACATATACTGAATGAAGGGACCCATTCAATGTAAAATTTCGCATTTATACTCAGTTATGATACAATATTTACAGACACATACAATCACTGACCGCTATCAATACAAGTATGCTGAACAGGCTGACATGACAGCTAATTCCTGTGCCGAATTACAGTGCTACACCGATGGTACTATATTTTTGACCTTTACCAATACAATTTATCTTAATTAGTGCCACGGACCTTCACTTCCACTTTTGTTACTTAATCAAATTCCTTTATTATCACGTCTTCAAAAGCCAGTCCAGCGAACTTGTATTAATAAAGGACAGTGCATACATTTATATAGGTAATTGAACACTGAGGGCGGTTAGCTGTTTGCGAGAAAAGCGAAGGCTGCAAACGTGAACGCTAATCGCGGCGCGAAGGTGTGGCCACGACACGCGCCCGCCGCGGCGCGAGCGCGCGCGCTGCCGCCGCCCTCCCCGCGGCACGCCGCGCCCGCCGCGCTCGCCAAGCTTCGCCCGCGAATCTTAAGCGGAGATATACACAAGTTCTCCTCCGCAAAGTCCTCCGTCAGTGCCAGCGGATTGGCTAAAGGATCGCGCCCACACTCGCAGGGCAAGTGATTTCCCCGGATCACCACATTCTCCACTTCCAACACGACTGCCTCCGGAGTCTCGAGCATATGATTACCGGTTAATTTAAAAGTATGGACGCTGTTGTTCTGTATCAACGAAAGCTCCTCGATGCCGTCTATCTTGTTGTTGCACATCTCCAGAGTCTCTACTCGTCGTAAACCATCGAAAGCGCCGACTTTTATTACTCCTAAGTCCGATTCTCTAAGTGCGAGACGACCCACTCGAGTCAAGCCGTGAAATGTGTCCTGCAAAAGTGCCGGTAGATCCATGTAAGCCAGTTCTAATACCCCGACACCTTCTAATCCCGCAAATGCTTGCGGTTCGATCGACCTTATTCCGGACGGGAGCTCGATCTGCGAAACGTCGTTGAGACCGGAGAATGCATGCGCTAGGATTCGCTTGATTGGATTGTTGCGTAACGAAATGAGTTTTATAAAATTAGTTCCCGCGAATGCGTAACCTTCGATCTGCGCGATTCTGTTATGCGTTAGAACGATCGAAGATATGTTCTGGAGGGCGGCAAAGGCGAACGCGTCGACCGTCGCAAGCGGTGTATGTTGTATGTATAACTCGTTGAGACGGGGTAAACCGCGAAAGGCAAAGGGGCGAATGCGCGTCAGGTTGCAAGCGTCGAGTGAGAGTCGTCGCAACTGTCGTAGATGGGCGAAAGCGTCTGACCGCAGGACGCGCAAATCCGCTCGAGACAGCGATAGCTGCATCACGCTAGAACTCAGCGCCGACGGCACGCCCCGAAGCGTTGCACTGTTGCATACAACCTGCAACAAAATAAAAATATATGAATACTCACTGTTATCGCTAACTCGACATGAACATACCTAATTACCTACGTAACTTGTTTTTTTTTTTGTCTTTATTGCTCATACAATAGTAACGTACAAAGGAGAATCGATACCTAAAGGTTCTCTATTATGTAATCTATGTAAATATGGACAGAGTGAAAGAAATAATACATAAATCAGAGAAATACAGCAAGTAAACAAAAAAAGAAACACCAAACAAGTACCTAACCACCAAAGGGTACCTAATATGTAAGAAATAAAATACACGAAATACATGTGTATGTAACTAACGTATTGTTAATAACAATTGGATATAATTAATCTAATTTATGCAATTACGGTCGCGGACAGAAAATGTTTACCACCTTAAGATTCATAATTACATGCACACGTCTATGCCTGACAGTCGATATGCTTTCGATATTCTATGGCGTTATAGACCTTACTGCACGCAATGTGATATAGAATCTACTTTGAAAACTGATAAACATTTTTTGTCCGCGATCATACATAGAAGGATTCTAACATTTTAGTCTACGTATTTTTTCTTAATTTCACACATACTATAAGTTCCCGTAACTACTAGCCGTTTTGATTAGAAATCAACCCGGAACAAAGAAAATAATTAACTAAATCCCGTGGATAAATAACACAAAAGGTTCATGTAAGCTATCGATATAATCGGAACAGCGAACGGCTCTTTTAATGAACAAGCCGTTGACTATATATGGGAGTATATAGTTGTATAGAAGAGCAATGAAAGATCAACGCCATCACAATTGAAGCCCCATCGGCATTGTTTGTTTTGTCAATAAAATTAATCCACCTCTCTCAGTTTCATGCCTGTATTTTGATTGAATTCGTCCAGCTTAATCTTCTCAAATAACCAAAACCGTTCCGACTATATAGAGGATTAAATTCTTATAATACGTCAGTACGTTATAATTGAGGAACCTGAAAATAGTTTACCCGGAATCTGCTCAAGTGAAATCAAACCAAAAAATTATATAATACTAGACGATGCCCGCGACTTTGTCCGCGTGGATCAAGGTTTTTTAATTCCCATGGGAACTCTGTAATTTTCCGGGATAAAATGTAGCCTATGTTTTAATCCTGGGTATAAGCTATCTCCGTTCCAAATTTCAGCCAGATCGGTTCATTCGTTGTGGCGTGAAGGAGTAACAAACAAACATACACACACACACATACATACACATACAAACTTTCGCCGTTATAATATTAGTGTGATACATATAAATAATTTGGCATTTATCCCAAAAATGTTTTAAAAACAAACATATTATCAAGTGGGATACTATTTTTTTTAACCCCCGACGACTAAAGCGACGGGGTACAATATGATAAATTTCAAATCCAAGATGAGCGCCACCACAAATTGGCGAATACCATATTTTTTTTTCACATGTCAGGGGTGTTTTTCAATTTACACTTGTTTTTAATTACATAATGCCTCGGCGCTTTGGCAATTATTATTTTTAGTACCGCAAGCGTCTGCAAATCAACCTTTGGTGAGTATGATTTGCAAGAACTAATAAATTATCATAGTATGTTTTCATAATATTTTAATTTTGAAAAAAAAAAATTTTCAAAGGTTTTTGTATGACAATGTTTTGTACTCAGGCTTTACTATTGTAACATTCTCATACAATGTTACAATAGTAAAGCCTGAAAAAAAATTACGTTGTAAAATATATAAAATGTCAGTTCCCACTGGCGTCAAAACACTGTGGCGATAAAATAAATTGAAAACGTAATGAATTTGATAATAACCACAATTTGCAATATGCTATTAAAACGTAATTAACAAAATGAAATATTTTGATACTTTTTGAGCATTGAAAATACATTAGCAAATGCGTTAAAAATTCATGTACAGGGACTTCAATCCTAAGATTCCTAAGTGATAATTTCACTGCATCGCCTGTGTGTGTGTGTGTGTGTGTGCAACGTTTAGCCGATGAATTGTGATGATTTAACAGATTTTAAATTTTATTTTCTTCGTTTAGTAAATTTTGTGGTTAACATGCGTTTAACTTTTTAATAAAGAATTAAAAATCTGTGGGATAGTAAGGTAAACGTTTGATATAGTATAATAACGTTTGATATAGTATAATAGTTTGAAAAACCAGTTAGTTATTTATTATAGTCATAGTCAATAAAACCTTTTATGATAAAAAAATAAACAATTCAGGTGGTAGCTGAAATTATCACATTACGACGAGGCTCGGCTGAAAAGAGATTGAAGGGGTGCTTTTATTTCTAGGACCGGACACCAGGTGGCGTCGGTCTATAACCCAACGGAAATTACGATCGTAAAGAATAAAATTTCCCGGGAAGCTAATGATCGCAAACGCCGCCGTCCCACAATAATGATACCAGTGTCAGCACTGAGAGAGACATTTTGTTTTATTCGTGTAAATTGTTTCAGTATTTTGGGAGATAAAATATGCACAATCATTCATCCAAGCGGTGCAAATATGAAAACAGAGAACAGTTCAGAACGTATTTCTACTAGATGATGCCCGCGACTTCGTTCGCGTGAATAAACGAGCAACAAACACACACGCATACACACAATACAACCTTTCGCCTTTATAATATTAAATTCAAATTTAAATTTAAATTCAAAATTTATTTATTTCATGTAGGCTACCTTGTAACTCTTATGACACGTCATAAATCTACCACCAGTTCGGAATGCAGATTCTGCTGAGAAGAACCGGCAAGAAACTCAGCAGTTGCTCTTTTCAAAAAATAAAATAATTTTACAATAAGTAACCAAACTAAGCTATGTATACAGTGCTTCCACAATGAAGCTTCAAAAATGCAATACATATAATCCAACACATGTCAACATGGGAAGACAAAGCAGACCCATTCCCGTTGGTGGCACCCGTTCACGAGCATGACGCATGATGATGATATTAGTGTGATAAGTTCGTTTACATACGTTTACTATTAAAGTATAATATGTATTTTATGTTTGGATATGTGTATACCTACTATATATCCTCCAATAGGATAGAAGAAAAAAGATAAAGCGTTTGCACCAGGAGTGGTCCAAAATTACAATGAAAATCTAATTTTACTCAAATATGGCTGTATATGTTTTATCAAACTCACCTTTCGGTTGCTACCCTGCATGGTACTAAATCACAATCGATAAAATTGGTATCTAAAGGTATAGGTAAGGTAGGTATTAAATAAGTGCTGCATAGAATCAGCCATTACTTAGCTAAAACATAATACACAACTTATTTCGCTCTAATCTGCCAAACCAAAAGAATCTGAATATTGCATGCAACGTGCTTTATGCATCGCCCGCCCTCGCTCTACTAGACCACACAAACTCTATTTTAGAGAATTTTTGTGGTTTTGCGTAGTCGTGGTGCGTGTATATTTGTTTCACTCCAACATTGGAGCATCTTTCGGTCAAGAAGTCAAGATTTTCATCTTCTGCTTGCATAATATGTTTATTTTTACTTGTGTAATCATATAAAGTAACAGTGATTTTAACGTGATTTAAATGTGTGAATATCTACTAAGTGCCGATTATTATTTCACCAAAGTCGAGTGTCAAATAACCGAGGGATAAATTGGGCATTCTGACAGTTTCTGTATTGAAAATCTGTCGAAATATCAAAGAGCTCGGATAAGACTTAGTTTCCATTGGAGAAATCGGCCTTTAGTCGTCGAACAAAATGCTCTTTAAAAACTACATTAATTGAAATGTAAACTCACAGAAGACTAATATAAAATGAAGAATTAAGATTTTGAAAAAAATCTTTAGACACATTTTAAAAAAAACAGCTATTTTCATATAAAACAGTTTGTAACAAACGAGTGAATTATAAGTGTCGAAAATAGTCGTACCTGAGACTGTGAAAGGCAGATGCACTGAGTAGGACAGGATGGCACGAGAGTAGAAGTAAGACCTTGAGGGTTTGCTTCACATAGGACGGTCCACGCCAGCCCTGTTACCAGCCAACGCACCACGGATCTGACAACAAAGTGTTAATTAATATTTATTAAAAGAAAAATGTGAAAGGGTGTTGATTAGTTTGTTTGTTAGTTTACCCTTCAATCACGAAAAAAAAAACAACAAAGCAACTAATCGACGCGATTTTTTGATATGAGTTGAGAGTGACAGGCTACCTTCTCTTTTATCTCGGAAAAACAGAGTTTTCGCGGGATTTTTATTACACTGTAACGCGGACGAAGTCTCCGGAAAAAGCTAATAAATATATATTTTTTCTCTCTTTATCAACTATAAGACGTTCATTGCTGGACAGAGATCTTTTGCCTCGGCCTTGCGCCGTCTTCCAATTTTTCAATGTATTATAATAAAACAGCTTCATTGAGTGTTTAACTGAAGTAGGTAACGCATAGGTACATATTAGGCCCTAACCAAAGCAAATTAACGTACATTCATTATACCTAAAAGCAGTCATGGAGTACTCCAGCCATTTCTGGGATGGCTCTGCCGAGTTCCAACTCGATCATTAGACATTCAAACATCGATGCATTAGACTCGACTCGATAGATCACCGCGCTAGCCGAATTATAGGTGATCAATCACTAAGAGGGCCCGTACACGGTCAAACGTGTTTGTCAAACACGTAACATTTTTACGTGTTTGTCAAATTATTTGATAGTCTGTGGTCGTGTTAAACAAGCTACGTGTTTGGCAAACATAAACGGATAGAGTTTGATCGTGTGCGCTGGTGTTTGATGACCTTGTTCAAACAAAACCGTAACAAAAACGTAAAATTTGACATAAAAAATTTATGTGTTTGACAAACTAGTTTGACCGTGTACGGGCCCTCTAACACAGCCGAAATCGCTCAGTTCACATACACTGTCTAACTGTCTTCTATTCAATATACTTTGGAGAGTGCGCTCAGGAAATTAACAACCTTGTGAACATTTTTACCACAGCACTACGAAAAGCCGTCAGCGTTGGCATATTTACGTGGTACAAATCCAACCTAACTACTCGCACGCAACGCTTTAGTTCAACGTTTCTGAAACAAACCGCTAAGTTGTGGACCCTTCCAGCATCCATTTCCTGCCAATTATAATTTGAGTACCTTCAAGGCAATAGTGAACCTTAAGTTATTAAAATATAATTTACAAAATGTAGATAGAAACAAACGAAGAAGGGTACGCAAAAACATTGGACTTCTAATTTTTGTGTTGGAAAATTTTTCGCACTAAATACTGCTCTATTTCATATACGGAACTCACTGAAAAACCCGTTGTGATTTTAGTATGAAATTTGTACGGACACAACAACGGAAGGTTCAGTAACCGCGGAAAATTAATGTAAGTACATTTATTATACAAGCAGTCGAAAACGAGAGTCGGGACCTGGCGAAAAAACATTAGTATAATACATCAATAATTTTTCTGAAGCTATTCGTTTGTTATAACAAACTGCTAAAGGGATAATACCTTGTTATAATATAGGTATACTGAAGTCTACAATTTTAAAAAGCGCGGGAAAAGGTAGGTTTTTAAGATCTTACGAGAATCTCCCGGGGTAAAATGCTGTCAACAAATCACAAACAAACACATTATAATATTAAGTAGATTCTTACCAAATAAGGATAGTAAGGAAGTAGGGATTTGACATTACACGAAAATTTACTCCACATAACAAGCAAGAACATCCTTCTTTTTTTTTTCATATCAACATATCATATCAATTACCAATCAACGCTGTAGGCGTAATTTCACAAAAAATCAGAAACGAAAATAAATAATATGCAATAAATATATTAAGCATGTAAGCATGCACAACGTTGAAGTAAAACATTCGTAGACTGATAATCTCTATTCTTATGTAATATTCTCGCAACAATTTCATCTTAAATGCATCGCGTAAATCTCCCTCCGTCAACTATTAGTGTTTTAACCAAAACCATATACCAGCTCGTTACTTTCATACCGCAAGATGAAAGCTCTCAACTAACGAGGGATGTCAGAAATAATGCACGGCTTTGTGGGTCGCGTTAGCTGGCTGACTCTCGTCTTATTTTACATCTATACAACACTGCCACAAACTGACACTGCTCTAGCTGCTGTTTATAAAGCCATGTATACAATCACGAAATTTCATCATGAATCATTTAAAAACAGTAACCAGAAATTGGATGTAACATTCGTCATATTGATTTTATTCGTATAAAATAAACCCTGTGTCACCCAGCACTGACGGACGGACAGATTGACATCTCATTCGTCAAAATCAGCTCAATAGCTTAGCCAAATACATACATACAAAATGCTAAAAGCATAACTCTCCTTTACATCGTGAAAATATCGTCTCGAAAACGCCGTCGCGACTATATTTTCCTATTATTTTTGCATACTTTCACCTTTCACGACGACGACTTTGAAATCGAATAACGACAGCTTTAACTTGAAAATAGTTTCAGGATACGTAATACTTTCACAATATCGAGTACGCTATAATTTTTTCTCAACTAAAAAAGCGAGGAAGTCAACTTTTGCTCGTTACTCGGAATTTTTCAAAATGACAGAATTAATATTTTCCTAAGTGTAACTGTAAGTTAACTCCAGCAAATTGAGATAGTACCAAGCCAATAAATACATCAGCTATCGCAAAACTAAGGTTCAGAAAAATAAAAGAAAGTGGAGGATATCAGTTAATCTTTTTTCAGTTCCATTATTTTCCCGGATCAAGAATAACAAAGTAGCACTACAACTTTTCGAATGCTATCCAAACTGTCTGTTACGATGTTACGAGTACCTTATCACGGCTCAAATGCAGAATAGTTCCTTAACGAAAAGCAGTGAGATAACTTACATTCTAGAAACTGAGGGAATATTTTTAAAAATCTAACTCCAGTAACGAGCAAAATATAATTTGGTTTTATCAATAAACCTCAATAATTTCAAAGATATGAAAGCACGCTTGGTTCTCTGATTAATTTTATAAACAGTTCATCGTCTTCTTCTTTCTAATCGTCCAGAAAGAAGTCTAATGCTGGACAAAAGCCTCTTGCATGGACTTCCACAAGCCTCAGTCTTGTCGTCGGTATACCTAGTCAACACTGCGCTTTCCGATGCAGGATCGCCACTCTAGCTGCACCTTGAGACTTCAACGACTGTCAGTTCTACGAACTATGTACATTGTACAGCTAATCGTATTTAAACATAAAATTTTCTATAGTATATATTTACCTGATGCAGAATGCTGATGCCATGGGCGGGCGCAGGCTGGGCGCGACGCCCGCCTTGCGCCCTCACCTACGCACTTCCATTTGGTAGTCTACACCAACCTGCGACAAACAAATATAACTAACCTTAGAAGCCGTCGTTATTTATGCTAGGGCCCAAACAAGGAAAGTTCATCACTTAATTGCTTAAAACTCACATAACTCTGAAAAGTAGAGGTTGAAAATGAAATGAACCTGTAATTGAACAACTTGTATTACGCTTATCCAAACATTCACTTTTGAGGCTAGACTTTCAGTAAATGGGTGACGATTTGTTTATCCCGCTAAGGCATCATTAGGCCTTGAATTGAAAAATTAGGTCTAATATACCGTGTATTTCCAAAATATATGACTATAAAATATTTAAATAAGTAAGTAAGTACCTCTAGGTATCTCTTCTTCTTTTAGTAATTGTTGTGTACACCTATAAGTGACATGTCAGACTGTACAAGAAGTTATTATATTATATAGTTTTTAAGTTAGCATAGTTTTGTGTACTCGCTGTTGGCGTACCTTAGTAAATAAATAAATAAATATTTTTAGAATTAGATTACCACTAAGTATATGCGGACGGAAAACACAATGTGCGGACGATTTTAATTGATTCTTACTGTCTGCAATCAATTACTGGAGTGATGAACCTCGTCCGCGCAAAATGGAACCAACACTCGGCTTTTAGTAACAAATGAAAATAAATTGTCCGAAATTAAAGTAAAAGACCCTAACGTTTTAGGCTAACATTAGAGACATGTTGGGTATAAAGAACACAATTCCTCCCGCTATTTTAACAGCAAGTCCATGCTTTTACTGTTGAGTTTATTTTACCCATCATTTTATGTTGCTTGTTTGTTGTTATATGAGTCGTATTTATTTTATGTTAGCTAAACAGATCTCGTAGTAGAAGACATTTTGTACAACCGATACTGCCGAGAGTAGACTAGTGCCATACAAAGGTTAAAAGACTATTTTTTTGATAAAACTTAACCCAGTCCATTATTCTGTGTATTTTCTTTAATACAAATATTATTTATTTATCCAAAAAACCTATTAAAAAGAAAACTTTAAGAAAATAATGGTAAAATCGGAAATATTATTGTAGCAACTCGCAGCTTGGTGGCCGTGCTACACTGGGAATTGACCCCGTAGGGTCCGATGACGATGATGATCACTTCGAATTAGGCAATAACAATACAATGCACGTACGTACCTTGGACTGCTACTTGCACTCGATGATTTTCCACCACTTTCGTTAGTTGATGATTTTCGCGCGCGCAGAGATTCTTTTTCTTGCAACGGTTTTCTTCAGACCTCTTTCAAAGGCCTCTTGCCGTGTCTTGTCAGTGACGTTAAGTGACACTTCGGAGTGCGTTCGCTCCAACTTCGGACGAGAACGTCGTGCATGACAGCTGATTTGCGCTGCGTGTTGTCATTGCACTAAATACGAGTGTCAAACATCGTTCATCGGAAGCGCGAAATTTAAAACAGTATCTTAACGTTGCGGTAACGGAACATTCCGCCCACCAAAATGTCTATGGCATTTTCTGGTTAAAACGATAAAATTCATTAGCAAGAATAAATTAAAAACTATAACCGATGAATGTAAAAATAATTATAAGATAATACTTAAAGCTAAAGTTAAACGGTATAAGGTGATGAATAAGATAAAGAAACTACGATTTAAATCAGTCCTCTGTTGGTAGAGGACACAATTTAACCAAAGGTCGTTGTATCTGATTATTTGTTGCTGTTTTTAGCACAGCGATCCGAGTTACTCCATCAGCACCAGGGATAAGATCCGTAACACGACCGAGAGGCCAATGCAACGGAGCACGATTGTCATCCTTGATGATTACCATGGATCCTATCTTCAGCGGTTTGGAATCCTTGGTCCATTTTGCGCGTTGTGTAAGCGAATTAAGATATTCGTGTTTCCATCTGGACCAAAAATTCTGATGGAACGCTTGTAACAGCTGCCATCGACTGAGCCGATTTTTATTGATGTTTGTGAGATCTTCGTCGGGGACAGCCGTAAGAGGCTCCAACGTTAAGAAATGGCCAGGTGTTAAAACTGACAGATCGTTAGGATCCGAGCTAATTGAATACAGAGGTCTTGAATTTAGGACAGCTTCGATTTGAATAAAAAGTGTTGTAAGCTCCTCAAATGTTAAGACTTGATCGCCAACGACGCGATGCAAGTGAGATTTTGCTGCTTTTATTTGTATTTCCCATACTCCTCCAAAGTGGGGTGCGGAAGGTGGGTTGAATTTGAATTCGATTTTCTCTGCGTTTGAGGCGTGTTGCATAAGGGACAATAGTTGGTTTCGAGCTCCCGTAAAATTCGTTCCTCGGTCAGCGTGAATGGTATTACACCGACCTCGACGACCAATGAAACGCCGGAGAGCAGCGATGAATCCGTCCGCTGATAGCGTTGAAACTGTCTCCAAATGGACCGCTTTAGTTGCTAGGCAGACGAATAAGCATAAATATGCTTTGTCAATTTTTGCGCCACGGTGTTGACCAAGTTTGATTCTAAACGGTCCACCGAAATCGACGCCTACGATCGAGAACGCCTTCACTTGGTTGACACGATAAGCCGGTAGATCGCTCATAAACGGTTGTAAAGGCTGAGGATTTGTACGATAGCATTGTACGCATTTAGATATACTACGACGAATAGCACGTTTAGCGGAAATGATCCAAAATTGCTGTAACAATAGAAAGTGTGTAGTATTTATCCCTGGATGACAATAATGACGGTGTATGAAATCGATGACTAATACTGTAAGTCGATGGTCAGACGGTAAAAAAGCCGGATGTTTTTGTTCATATTCTAAGCCTGATCGAGAAATTCTACCACCTACTCTAAGGATGCCCTGACTATCCAGAAAAGGATTGAGTTTACGAAATGGTTTAAGTAATGGTTTGTTAGCCCTTATGTTAGAAATTTCGTCGGCGAATGCTTGGCTCTGTACATGTTTCACTATCTGCATCAACGAATTATGTCGCTCAACGTTGTTTAAAAAATTGTTTCGATTTGCATGAAGTGAATTGCGAGAGTTGTTGATGAAGCGGTTGACATAAGTCAGAACATTAACCATTTTCTGTAACGAAGAGTGACGATTCAGCAACTCATCAATTACAGTAGCTTCACGAGCTGCCATGTCCTGCGCCCGTTCAGTAAGTAAGGCAACAGCTTTGCGTGTTTCCGCGTTTACGATTACTTCTTCTTCAGGAGATATCATTCCTTTTTGTGACGGCCAGGTATCGTGATCTTCTGAAAGCCAACTGGGCCCCGCCCACCATAACGGATTGTGAAGAATTTCACTCGGAAACTGTCCTCGTGAACATACGTCTGCCGGATTATCACCTGACGAGATGTGATGCCAGCATTCCGTCGGAATAATATCTTGTATGTGACTTACTCGATTAGCAACGAAGGTTGCCCATCGTGTGGAGGGAGAACGCAACCACGATAGCGTTATTGTCGAGTCTGACCAGAAGTAAACCGCGTCGAATGAAATACGAGCGAGGTAAGTGTCGCGAACGAAAAGATATAAGTCTGACAGAAGGACAGCGGCGCAGAGTTCTAGTCGAGGAAGTGATATTCGCTTTAAAGGTGCTACTCTCGCCTTTGAGCACACCAGATACACTCGAACCTGACCATTCTCATTTGTTACACGTAAGTAGATGACTGCACCATACGCGATCTCGGAACTATCAGCAAAACCGTGCAATTCATATGAGCTAACATTTTTACTAGTAAGCCGACGAGGGATTCGGAGTTGTGATAATTCCGATAGTTGAGTGCGATGGGTATTCCACGCGTGAACTATTTCATCAGGTGGAACTTGGTCCCAACCAATGCCGAGAATCCATAGTTTCTGGATGAGAGATTTCGCTTGGATAGTAACCGGCGACAAAAACCCGAGAGGGTCGAATATTCGGGCAAGTTCACTCAAAATGGATCGTTTTGTGCAAGTTTGGGCTAACGATTTGATTTCGAACAGAAATGCATCGGATGTTGGATCCCATTTTAGACCGAGAACCTTTAGGATTGTTGGTTCTGAATCATCAAGGGAGACAGAACCGGCTAAGCAATCTTCTGGAGAAAGATCAGCCAAGAGTTTAGAGTCGTTACTAACCCATTTCCTTAGTTGGAAACCTCCACGATTGAAAAGGGAAATTATTTGCGATTTTGCTATTTGTGCGTTCTCCAGCGAATCACATCCAGTTACCACGTCATCGACATAAACGTCTGACAATATTATCTGTTTTGCGATCGGGTAGGAGTTCCCTTCATCTTCCGCAAGCCGTTGTAAGGTACGACAAGCGAGAAAGGGAGAAGAAGCTACACCGTAAGTTACGGTATTCAGGCGATACTCCTTCAAAGGTTCGTTCGATGAAGCTCTCCAAAAGATGCGTTGATAATCACGATGATCCGGAGAAATTAAAATCTGTCGATACATTTGACGGACGTCAGCCATAAACACGATATTATGTTCTCGAAAACGCAAAAGGATGTCAGCGATATTGGGTTGAAGTTTTGAGCCGATCAATTGAGTATCATTTAACGAACGCGAATTAAGATCCTTGGCGGACGCATCGAAGACCACGCGTAGACGAGTGGTGGCAGATTCAGGACGTAAGACGCAGTGGTGAGGGATGTAGTATTTTCCTCCTTCCAGTTCATCACTGGGAACGAGCGACATATGTCCAGTTTCTATGTAGTCAGACATAAAATCGGTATATTGCTTGTATAAGGTTAGGTCCCGCGATAGTCTTCGTTCTATTGCATGAAATCGTCGAAGAGCAACGTCACGTGATCCAAGAAATATCAGCTCAGAGTCTTCCTTGAATGGTAAGCGTAGTATATATCGTCCACTATTGTCACGCGAGTGATCAGAGATAAATTTCTGCTCACATAAAGATTCGTCTGGAGACAACAGTCGAGCCTTTGGTAGGGACTCGAGATCCCAAAACCGCTGCACCAGTGAGTTCAATTCAATGTCCGTTTCTGACACTTGCAATAGTGTAGTTGCTGCTAAGCGGGTTTTGCCTAAAAGGAGCCAACCGAAAACAGACTTGAAAGCAGTGGGTTGATTTAAGCTTCCCTTTATGTGTTCGTCCAGCAAAGACTCTGCGAATACATCCGCGGCAAACAAAAGATCGATTGGTCCGGGAATATCGAAGCCAGGGTCAGCCAACGGTAACGTCTTAATATGTGACCATCCTGATGTGTTAAGATTTGCGATAGGTTGATCGCCACATATTTTAGACAATACATGGAAGTCTAACTCGAACAATGGTTTGTCATTAGTTCCAATGCTACATGTGACATCTCCTAAAATTGAAGCTGCAGCTTCACCAAGCCCACTAACAGTTGCGGCCGACCGTGATCGTTTTAAATTTAAACGTTCTACTGCCGATTCGGTAATAAAGTTACTTTGGCTCCCAGAGTCAAATAGCGCACGGAACGATTGCATCCTTCCCGATGCATCTCTGACCTGAACGATAGCCGTCGCCAGCAATACGGTTGTGTTCGACTGTGACCTTGAAACTAATGTCGATACGGGAGTGCTAGGTTCATTTGATGCCTGGCGGTGGAGTAGGGAGTGATGTTTTCGCTTACAAGTACGGCAAGAGAAAATGCTAGTACAGTTCCTTAACTGGTGAGAAGATTTTAAGCAGTTGAAGCACCAGTTCCTGTCAGTTGCGATTTTCATGCGTTCGTCAATTGATTTTTTCAGAAATTCTGGACATGACGAAATGCTGTGCGATTCGTTACAAAAGGAGCAGGTTACTGGACGTGTCGCGACTATCGAACCACTCACTTCACCTTGACCTTCATCCGCTGCTATGAGAGTGTGCGATATCGGTACACGCTTAGATGGAGCTGGTTGAGCAGATATCTTTTGTGTCGTCTTGTTCTGCTTAGTTTGTTCTGTAAAATGTGTATCGCGTAACAGAGCCTCGCATTTAGAATGTAAGAATTCCTTGAGTTGTGAATATGAGGGTAATTCGGTATTCGAATGCTTCTCTTCAAAGTCACGTCGCATGTTTGTGTCTAATTTCGATAAAAGATGATATACTAGCACGAAATCCCATTGATTAACCGGTAAATTGACTGATTTTAAAATACACAAATTTTCTTCAAATAGGTCAAGTGATTTCCGAAACTCATGGGCATCTTTGAAGTTGAAGTTCACAGTTAGAATCTCCCTCCAGCAAGTGAAAGCTAATTCTCGCTTACATTTATAGCGCGCAATCAGCGCAGCATAAGCCTCGCTGTAATACTCGCTGCTCAGTGGAAAAGTTTTCACTACCGTTAAAGCATCACCGCTGAGAGAAGAAATCAAATAGTGAAACTTCTCAGTATCGCTAAGAGAAGTGGAGTTGTGTATCAATGCGTTAAAAGTGTCAAAATATTCAGGAAAACGTTTTATGTCTCCAGTGAAAGTAGGGAGCTGTATTTTCGGTAACCGAACATTTGACAGTGAACTAGACTGCGGTTGAGACGCGCAAGAATCACCTTTATTTAAACTGCGGTAAATTGATATAACCTTATAGTACATTTCATCAAAAAGTTCCTGCATTTCAGAATCATGGCCTTCCGGTTCGTCTAGAATTTCCAGAATCGCAAAGTGCGCGTCTTCAAAATTAGAGGCGATTTTCTTGATTTCCTGATGATATGAGAAGAACATATCCCGCTGAGCGTGATCATTGACAGCTGAGACGCCGACCTCCAATGCCTTACACATCCGCTTATAAGCGATCGTACGTCGCCTACGTAATGACGATAAGTCTAGTGCAGTGTACTCAACATCTTGAGATTTCGATCGCGATTTCTTAATGCTCGATTTGCGAGCAGAATGTTTTTTAAATACAGACATTTTGGCAAATATTACGCTTACGTAATGTAAAACTCACGACAGTAGAGCGTTCAATCCGATCTATAAAGTAGGTACGCAAAGAAAGGTTCGTAACAAGTTAAACTCCTATTACGTATAGTGCACCACACAAGTTTTGTTCTACTTCGTATGAAAATGTATGTGAGTTACGTATAAACTTGTGAGGTGAACCGTACTCAAAGGAATGAAACTACTAGTATGTACAGTACACCACTAAAGTTTCGATGCACGTTGTATGAAGATGTACGCCAGTTATGTGTGAACTTGTGGGGTGAACCGTACACACCGCACTGAATTCTCGATGCCGTGGAAGATTCTACGCTCAACCTACCCACTTTTTTATCAACGTAAGAATTAAAACATTAATCCTTAAATTTAACTATTATAACGTTAAATACGCAGCGTTCACGTTATCCTTTTACGTTGTACGATTAATATTATCATTAAACGAGATAAAAGATTTTGTTAATAGTTACTGCAAGCCGAGTAAAAAATAAACACCGAATGCTTGAAGTGATTGTTTATTTGATCTTACAGTAGGTATGTTAACACAATACTTTTACGAAATACGATAAAATCCCTGTTCGATATGGTTCAATCTATGTAGGTTCTATCGATAATTAGGTAGATACGTTAGGTTGCGATGGAGCAACTTAGATCGCGAGAACAAATTGTTGGTTAGAATGACCTAAGTTACGACTATATTTTTAACCAGAAATACCATACACAAATTGATCGCTAAAGATAGGTGGAAAATCCCGGGTTTCGGCACCAAAAAATGTAGCAACTCGCAGCTTGGTGGCCGTGCTACACTGGGAATTGACCCCGTAGGGTCCGATGACGATGATGATCACTTCGAATTAGGCAATAACAATACAATGCACGTACGTACCTTGGACTGCTACTTGCACTCGATGATTTTCCACCACTTTCGTTAGTTGATGATTTTCGCGCGCGCAGAGATTCTTTTTCTTGCAACGGTTTTCTTCAGACCTCTTTCAAAGGCCTCTTGCCGTGTCTTGTCAGTGACGTTAAGTGACACTTCGGAGTGCGTTCGCTCCAACTTCGGACGAGAACGTCGTGCATGACAGCTGATTTGCGCTGCGTGTTGTCATTGCACTAAATACGAGTGTCAAACATCGTTCATCGGAAGCGCGAAATTTAAAACAGTATCTTAACGTTGCGGTAACGGAACAATTATATTGATATATAGTCTTTTAATTGGGCTTTAACTAATACTTAAATGGGTTATATTAATATATCGGATTTTATCACTATTTTATCAAAGCATTAAAGAAATAAAGGGGTTCCGAGGGATTTTAAAAATCTTATTCCACGCAGATGAATTCGCTTGCAATAACATTGTATTAAAATAAATTGATTATATAATTATTATCTGCGAACACACTTGGTGGTAAGTGATAGCCTAATTCTTGATTTAAAGGAATCCTTTAGTAGTTATATTTAGTTGAAAAACGGAAGCCAACAGGGAATTCCAAATTTAGCAAATAATATAAAATCGAAGCTTAATGTGCCATCTAAACATTACGACATAAAACGCCAGTTAGGTAAACATCGTCGAGAGGTATATTTATAAAATTCATTCAAATAGCTACGCCTACTGCTACCACCCACGCTCACTCTCAACAAAGGTTGGAGTATTTAACCAACTATAAAGTATGAGCATAGAAGCTTCATGAATAGTTTACGTCAGAAATATTTTATACAACCTCCGCCGTTGCTTAGCACTCATTAGACGTGCGTTGAACATCCCATCATAATACATGCGGGATAAGTACCTACTTGGGTGGTTACAGTAGGTATCTGCAACTCTTTAACAATTCTCGCTTTATTAAAATTCCTTAATTCTTTTTTTTTATTCTGTGACCAAATATAATCGATAGCGATCTCACGTGGTGGTAATGACGATCATATCTAAGATGGTGACTGGCTAACTTAGTAGCGGGTATGGCAGTTTTAATTAAATCAGTATATAATGTACCTACCTCTAGCCGGTTGCTGCATGTCATCGCGCCGGAATGCTAAGTCGCTTTGTAGCTTGTATTTTATTGTTCTAACTAGCTATGAACAAAGCCTCTCACTAGATCAGACCTAAGACTATTCAGGAATTGTAGATTCCCAACTGTCTCAGTCGGGAATCGAACCACCACTGTCCTACCTACCGTCGAAGACGCCGCCAAGTGATTTAGCATTCCGCTACGATTGCGTGTAGAATACGATTACAATTGAATGTTATCATACTCCTTCCAAGTTAACCCACTACCAACATAGACTGCACTATCACTTACAATCAAATGAAATCACCATCAAGAGCGATTTTGTCATCAAATAAAATAAACTGCTTCAAGGCGTCACCTATAATTTCGTGGCATAGGCACAATGAGCCTAAGGACGCATGTTTTTTTTTTTTTGATGACAAGATAGCCCTTGACTGCGATCTCACCTGATGGCAAGTGACGATGCAGTCTAAGATGGTAGCGGGCTACCAAAGCCTCCCACCAGACCAGACCAGAGACAATTTAAAAATTATAAATTCGTAAATTGCCCCCGCCGGGAATCGAACCCGAGACCTCCCAGTTATAAGACCACAGCGCTCACCACTGCGCCAGGGAGGTCGTCGCAAATGTATCGCAAGTAGCAACACCTTTAGTCTGCTCTCGTCACATAGAAATTCGCAATGCCTGTCCCCGGAGCACCATTACCCCGTACACCCGAGACGCACCCTTTTAAATGAAACCACGCCTAAAACACACGAGAAATATTACTAAATAAATAAGCATCCATCGCAACCTAATATCTTACGTCACGAACAAGCTGCATGCCTATAAATATGGAGTAAGCTATTATTATACACTACGGTACAATTTCATTTAGCGACTTTAATATTTATTTTGCATACACAAAGGAAGCTTTAATTAAAAGTGAATATTATGTTTTTAATCTTTGTATTAATTATAATAATTTATTTTACTTTTTATTTAAAAGAATCGCTTCGGTCATTTATAAATTAAATGATTGGTACAGTTCGCGAGGCGTAGGTAGGTAGGTACATGCGCATAATATAAGTGAGTATGCATACCGATAGGTGGACGGGTGATTTCAAGCGAGTCGCATAATAGTCGCTGGAAATAAGCGGCACAAGTTCGATTTCTGTTGCTATCATAGCGATAGAGTTCAGCAGTGGATGTTCATCGGTTAAAATAATGACGGCGACATTGATAATAATTAATGCAAAGAGACAACCAGCTTGAGGCGCTAAGTGTCCGGCGGACGCCGTCCGCCGCCCGCACGGTACTACTTTTTCCAATCACTCACATAAAGTTCAAAGTAAAACTTACGCCTCGAAAACTACACCCCAAGTAGAAAAAAAAATAGGACAACTTTTTGGAAAATCTTGATGCAAGAATTTTTATCGAAATTATTACCGTCCAGCCAATAAAAGCATATTAAACGTAACAAATACAATCATTATTTCTTAGTAAAATGGGTAATTAAAGTAAAAATAAATACGTAATAATTCTTATTCATCAGTAACGTTAGACTGTTAGAGAATCCGTCTTAGCAATAGCATTAAACTTAGGTAAAGTTCGCGATTTGCACTTACTCAAGTGCAATAAAGCTATGTAACTATTAAGATATCTAAACTAAATAATGAGGAACTTAGGAAGCAATTAACACAGCGAACACTGTTTTAATAATATCTAATAAATCGAAGATGGTACATGGAAGTAAGCAACGAAGGCAGAAATAACTTCAAAGTTCAAGTAAATATTGCCCGCCGCAGCTGCTCCACTGGCAGCTCTCAGTAATTCTAAACCCGGCCTATGCGGTCAGAACGGACTTCTCCCAAGCTACAACTTTATGTATATTATGTTTTGAACACATACGATGTTGTTACATGCTTGCGTACATGGAGAACGATAGTGAAAAAGGCGGTTTGGAACCGTGAACTATCTCGGGTTGACGTGGCATAATTGGCGTATAAACAGCAGCAGGTAAATGGGAAAGGGGAATTTAAGTAAGTATGTCTATAAAGCGCTTTATGTAGATGATTTAGAACATAGAAGTAAGCGTTACTTTATAAAATAAACTTATTTTGCTATAGTCCACTATGCGCCATGCGCTATGCACTGTTCATCGTACCAACACTAGAAACGCAGGAGGATTCTTATGCAACCAAGTAAAAACCACGCAACACGCGAATTCACTGAAATACATTCTTCGTAGATTCACTCAGAAACCGGATCATCTTCAGGACAATATAAAGCCTCAATCCCTTTCGTGCATTACTACTATGAAAATTATTATGTACTTACTGGAAAGGGGTCACAACCCTCATCAGTGAGAGATACGATGCAGAGATATTTAAAAAAAAGACCACTAACCTATTTTTATTAATAAATCATTTTTCATTTTTTCATTTTTCATACTTACATAAAAGTAAAAGAGTTGCAGGTTGCTATCACGATGTCTGTTTTATTTACTACAACAAGACTACAACTGCTATTTCACCTCTCAATTTGTCATCCCTGCAAACAGCAGTTGTCAAATTAATCTTAGCAAATTATACGGCTACTAGTGTAGTGGACAAGTTTAATTGGTTCCCGCTGTGCACGATCAATCATAGGAGTGGTAAACCGTGTCAACGCAGGTTGGGGCAACACTTAGCCCAAAACTTCGGTGGAAGAAACTTTCGATATTCGATAAACAATTATTGGATATTTGACTAAATTTTCTTTATGTACATAAAATGAAAGTTTGTAATATTAAAACACAATGTTATTTTACTATTTTTTAATATCTTAACTGCTCTCGAAAATATAGAGCTTTTAAGTTTCCTGCCAGAAAAAGAGAGCGCTGTTGCAACATGACGTCACGTTTCACTCTCCATACAATATTTCGTAAAAGAAAGAGACGGATGCAGACGCAATAAAAAAAGCTTATAACTTATTTGTTTTTTGACCGATTTATTTTCTGTTCTTGCAAATGTTATTCTTACATGTTACATTTTCGATTTTAATTAATGAATATCCATATTTTGATATCAAATACCCTATTGTAGCAGAAATACTTTATAGGATAATAATATGCCAATTACCCTCGTAAAAGTTATTGGAATTGGCCCAATTTGAAATTGTTAACAGAGGAAGGAATAAGGCATTTTTACCGTGTCAGTTCATTTTGAAGTCTTTTTCCTTTCAAAAAAACCGCGACGGCTTGAGAACCTCCTACATTTTTTCCTCGATTAAAAATTAACAATTTTTTTTTCTATTAGATATCAGCTTTGCGAAGAAGTAAAAAATTTAAGCCAATGTCATTTTTTGTACATCATATTATGTAGATAACCATTTTTGTCCTCAACTTAAGTTTTTTCACGAACATTATACCACAATGAATGTTATTGTCAGAGTATGCCATCTAATTTCATCTTGCCTTCTTTGTAAGTTTGTCCGCTGTCAGAGCGCGGATGCACTTTACCCTCTTTGAACCTTTTGTGCTTGGCCCATTCTTTAATCCTCGTTCGTAATCTCCACAAAGACGCCAGATCTCGTAAAATTTGCTATTTGTGTGAATTTTTCGTTTCCCATTGCACTACATACAAAGCCTTTCCTTTTCTCATTTTTAGTGGTCTATGAAGAAATCATACAATACTTATAGGTATGCTTTAAATAAAATATCCGCTTCACGAGCATGTACCTATGTATATTCTTGTACTCTTAAACTAACACAAAGTAAGGAAAAATATTTACTCAGAAGAATAATTCGTGTGTGCGCAAACACAGGTGCACTCTCTATTCCCTCACTCTCATAGTCCAATGGGACGGCAATTCAACACGACCGGAGAGATATCAAACAAATCAGAGATTAGTATAATAATCTGTATCTCAGAGGGATCAGGGACACCAAAGTCTGTCGAGCATCTTACATCTAGTAGCATCTTGTGTCAATACTGCTTAACCAGTAGTTACTACCAACTAATATACGCTGACACAACTAGGCCACACAACCCTCCTTTCACTTTCTGGTAAACCTCATCCTTTTAAGATTTTATCGTCAGTATATTTCCTGATATTCAAGGCACGTGGAGAGGTGCTACCTACGCTAATCCTCTTTCCCGATCTGAGAAAGCTCAAGGAAAACGCCTTAAGAGTATCTACAAATTCCTCGGATTAAAAAAAGAACTCTTTTAAAATGTAATTTAAATTTTTTAGTATTTATATCGAATATAGACGTACAATGATTTGAATCTGATGATGATAGCCAATCTCCACAGAGATTCGCCATCTGCGCGGGAGATATTATAGTACACACTTGCGCACACACTTGTGTGCTCAAGTGTTTGTGCCTGTGTAGGTGCACTCTCTATTCTCTTCCTCACATAGCCCGATGGGACGGAAATCCAACACGAGCGGAGAGAGAAAATGTATGTATACTTAGGTACGGTCTACACGCAAATATGCCCTCATTCATTATCTACGCTCATATTCATGACGTAAGAGCGCAGGCAGCCTCTGTGAATCGTGAATACTTTATGTAGCCAATGTTTTTGTACATCCTCCGGCGCTCATTAGTCGTCCTATAAACGTGCTGTTGACATTGGACACCCGGGGATAAGTGCGATTTGCGACCCCATATAATATAGCAACCCTATTACAAAACTTCACCGAGAATACCTTATTTTTAGGAAAAAACCTAAGCCCGATTAGGCAGTGATGTACAAGATACCCTATACAAAGTAGCTGGAATACAAAATGCAAGATAATTTTAAATTAAGTATTTCAGATACCAGATACAAAATAACTTTCTGGAATAGTATCTGAAATACTAAATACAAAATACGTATCTTTCATATACTTTTTAAAGATAAAATACTTTTGTAAGAAAACAACATTTAATTGAATGTAAGTCTATTTTTACGTGTAAATCGCGTTGATCGCGCCAACGTGACACGACAAAATATTATATTTTTAAGGTTTTAATTGAGACTTAAGTAAAACCAGTTCTTCAAACATTTTATCACACACCAAACAAAAAGTATTTTACAGGTATTTATATTTTAAAGGTAAATACAAGATCCAAGATGAATTTTAAAAAAGTATTTTAGATTCAAGATAAAAATACGCATTTTGTACCTTGTATCTTTATTTCAGATACTTGTATCTTAGATAAGTCACATCTCTGCGGTTAGGTGACACAGAACTAAATTGGTTTTATCACAGAAAAATAAGATTCCTATGAGCATATCTGTGAGGTATCCTTATGAAATTGTTTTTGTTAGCTACCATAGTGTTTTTTTCTTGCTATGATTGAGTAGCATAAAAAAGTAGTAAAAATAAACTTACTGAGTATTTAAGTTTTAATTTTATTATTGAAGCGTTCCAAAAGCTAAAAATGTCTCGGTTATTATAGTTATGCATTATGCATTTATTTATGGCGGTTGTTATATTTTATTCAGAGCTTCAAACTGAATCCAGTTCAGACTAATTGGCGAAAACTGAATTCTATTTCTGTATCTAATTTTAATCATAAAATATCTGTATTTGACAAACCAAATGAAATATTAATTAGGTATGTATATATATTCGTAGGTATGCTGCAAAATTCAATTGAGTATATTTCTCGTTCAACTTTCTAATACGAATCTCCAGGCGTGGGACGCCCTCCTGACCTACGAAGTCGGAGTTTCCTGACACGAACCTATAGTAACTTCAATGGAAGAGAGAATAGGCATCTTCTAAGCAAGCGCACTCTACCTCAGCATTACTTTTTCAGGCATAATATTCATCAAGCGCAAGTCTATCATTTACAAAGAAAATAAATTAAAAACTGCAGAGATTTTACAGAGCAAAGATCATAAAATAACCCGTTCAATCCGGAATAAAGTTTTGTAATAGAATTCAAGGTAAAGTATCTCTTACTTCCGAGTCATAGAATACGTTTTATATTAGTCTATTTCAATTATACTAAAGTGGAAATTGAAAACGGAGTCTTGATCGCACCGTATCCAGCCTTCCGCGATCACATTCCCGCTAAAGCTCCGTTTGTTCCTAGATTAGGTGCTGGGTATAAAATGTTATCCTCTCTGCAAATGCAAATAGATTAACTTGAAATCTATTTATATTCTACTAGCGGATCCTTAGATTATTTATGTCCCTATATTACCTACGTGACTGAATAAGGACTTCGGAAAGAAAATAAACTAAGTCTAAGACGTGGGTGGCCTGTTCGGATTCTGAAGTGAGCTCGGCTGGCTGGAGTGATCCGGCGGTGAGCCGTACCAGCGGAATCATGTAAAACGGGCGGCTATAGTGTACTTGCAGAGACAATTCCCAAGAGGATGAAGGTGAAACTAAAAAGGGTGATTATTTACCTACCCGTGGACACACTAGAACCACGGGTATACGACGGTTTAAAGTGACACAGGTGTAGTGAATACGCGGAATCATAAAGCAGCTTACACGTCTTCAAAGAGCAGCCTTAAGCCTGCCTTTAACCGTCAAATATATCGAAACGCGAAAAATATTTTCTGCAT
The DNA here is from genome assembly GCA_933228805.2 of Hipparchia semele. Classification (NCBI taxonomy): domain Eukaryota; kingdom Metazoa; phylum Arthropoda; class Insecta; order Lepidoptera; family Nymphalidae; genus Hipparchia; species Hipparchia semele. The sequence continues at coordinate 8,851,668 of OW121713.1, read as the reverse complement.
TGCCATGTCGAGTCCACCTAAATCTAAAATATTAAGGCAATAACTTTATTGTATGTACAACTAATGTCGCATCATCTTTGCGGCCACGACCACTCTGTCAAGAGTGACCGATTGAGAAGAGAAGAGATGTACAAGAGGTGTTCCTTTCGTACCGGGAGCGCAATCAGAGAAACATACAAAGTATGATGATAATAATAATACACTGTTCAAAAATAAAGTTGGTAACAAATAATTTTCTTAAATATACCTCATATTTCTTAAAATAAATGCAGAAAATTGTTACCGATCCCTAATAATGTTAAGTCCAATAAAAGAAAACAAGATATCGCTTACATAATGTATGGAAGCATTTGCCAAATATATAAAATTTACATTTGGGCTAGATTCCCAGAGAAGCCAGTGCTTTTCCCCAAAGCACTATTAAGCAAACAGCCTTTCCAACGAGACGCGAGTCGCAAACTTTTTAAGCTACGCTGTGTCTGAATTACATAAAAGTAATAAGTAAGTAGAATAATAAAAGTTATACATTGGCCTTATTCACCCTGGAGCTGCTCTGTCGCAATAGTTTTAGTGCAAAAACTTAGATTTCTACTTCATGTCTTTTTCTTTATGAATTTTTACTTCATGAATTTTTAAAAGAATCCACCGGCTGTGCAACGCGGAAATATTAATTTAGATTTCTTAGCATTATTCCACGTGGGCATGAATAATAGGCACAGATAACAGGGTATTTGACTGTGATCAAAATGTTGCTCTTTATTAAATTATAATCGAAAAAACATGTAAGATTTATAAAATAAATCGATCAAAAAATAATAAGTTAATAAACATAAACTGTTTTGCTGTGACTACGAGTAAGAGTATGTCATTCTCATTTTCTCTATGGAGAATCTAGTACGGAACTACGGCGCTACGAAGCTACGACGCAACTTGCTTGTGATGCTTTGTCATTTACATAAAAAAATACCTGCTGCTACAGTTTATCTGAAGCTCCAATTTACCTTCCGATTCGTCATACCTGTCTAACGATTGTTGTCCAATTAATCATAGAAATTCAATCAATTATACGTTATGATCACTGTGTAGCGAGTATCTAACTTTAATTGCTTTTCGCAATGTGAAACTGATCAATCATAAGAGCGGTAAACATTTGAACTAACCACGTAAACAACTTTCTCCAGAAGCCTGGAGAATGATCGTATTATATACCTATTAGCAGTCGCCCACGACTTCGCCCGCGTAGGTTTTGTGTTTTCGTCTGAAATTAATAAGCTAAATCGTGATTAGTAAGTGAGTGGTAACTCGCTTTTACATATAATATACATACATTGTTCTATATTATATTGCTTATTGGCTACAACGATGCTATATCTCGAAAAAGTAGTAGACTTTAATGGAATGTAGAAAAATCGTCATTTATTAAGTGAAAAGAGAGAAATGAGATGAAGTATAGCCCAATGTATTTTAATCCGAATCGGTACAGTGTTATTTACCGCGTTTATTGTTTTTGGCAGTTACACTACAGGATACATAATAGTATTGCAAGTTACGCGAGGGTCCTTTTTTTTATTCTGTGACAAGCTAGTCCTTGACTGCGATCTCACCTGATGGTAAGTGACGATGCAGTCTAAGATGGTAGCGGACTAACTTGGAAGGGGTATGGCAGTTAATTCAACCCATACCCCTAATATGTTTCTACCGTGCCGGAACGCTAAATTGCTTGGCAGCACATCTTTGACGGTAGGGTGGAAACTAGCTACGGCCCGAGCCTCCCACCAGACCAAAAAAAACTCTTGCAAAAAGAACCAATTTTGCCTTTTCCTACATTGGCAGGTGGTTTATATAAACAAGAAACAAAATGTGTGATGTTTACTTTAATTTGTTTAATCATCAACGTTTTCATTTGTCGATTTAATAAGAAGAAACGCCAACCTGCTGTGGGATTGTCTACAGTACATAAACTTATTATTACATTATTATATGATTGGCTGAATTTACGGCATCCTTCCTGTTTTAATGAATTTTAATCAATAGCAAGAGAGTCCCAGCCTATTAGAGGTGATTGCAATCACACTGTAGCAATCATTTTTAGACAATGCCATACATCAGGAAGTACGAGTATATTATAGGCACAATATATATTCATAAATAAATATTATATTTTCGCACGCTTTGCCGCCCGACACAGCGCGCTGCGGCTGTTTGTTCTAATGCCGCTTCCACCTATTTGTTCAAAATTAAGTGAGAGGAAATAATTTGATTGATAGATTTAGCGAACCTATTCACTTAAATGTATTCAAACGTGCTGTTTGTAAAATATAGTGCGTAAAGCTTCATATTGAACATAATTATTTCATTGCCATAACATTAATTAACAGGGATTAAATTTTGCATAGGTAATACCTCCTGCACAAAATATAACCAATTCGTGGACAGCTATTTTAAAGGTTATAAAATAGGTAGGTTTATTAAAAATTATGTTGGTATGGCATTGAATGAACTGAACTACGGATACAAGAGGAAAACAATTTGAAAAAAAAAACATTTTATATTGTATTTTGTGCGATAAATTAAAAGCTCAGTGTCATTTATTATAGGATAGCATGAGATTAGGAAACCTTACAAAGTTTCGTCTAATTGTTTAAACCGCTTTGTAATTTATAAGTGTTGTTCTCCGTAATAGACCTTCTCTGAAACTAGTTTTCAGTCACAAACACTTGTGCATTAACAAGTCGTGAAATTATAAGCGACAAAGTTATATTTTAGACTGTCTGACTGTCAACGAGCTTTTATAAGATAGAAATAGTCTATTCTATGTCTTCTAAAAGTTAGCCCTTTACTGAGTTCTCGCCTGCTGACAATGTAGTGTAAGATAATATGATAAAGTGTAATTAAATTCCTCCTAGTCGTTATATAGCGTACTGGAACGCTAAATCACCTGGCGACACATCTTCGTTAGTAAAGTTGCGACTATCCACTCTACCAACACGGATGTGTGTGTCTAGACACAACAAAACAATTTAGAAATATTAAATTCCGAAACTGCCGTTGCCGGAAATCAAATTCGAAACCTATGGTGAGCGCTTTGGTCCAATCGGTAAATAATTATTTCATGAGATTAAAAATATAATCTTTTTTTTAACAATAGCAGAGTGCTGTTACTCTAAAGCAAATAATAGACAAAGGGGAAAAATCTTGTCTCTCATCTTCAATTTTCCGGGAGCAGAACATAATAATATCCCCTGGCGTCGTGGGACAGGAAACCAGTCGCTTTAATGTTATTTTAAAAAGTTCAACTTGTTCCGAGCATTATAATATTGTAGTTTCACTGTGGAGTATACTTTCTAAGAAGAAGTAGGTAAAACTATTTTAATCGCGAAAGATTAAAACCTGCTCCAAGTTGCATCCCTTCGAAACTAACTGATTCATAATTAATTTTATCAAAGGTACATACAAGGTGATGTCAAGTAATTTCTTTGTGTATAATTTTTATACAATTCCAATTATTTTTTTAAATTTCGAATAATGTCCGACCGAATTTTAGGCTTCGGTTTCCGCTTCCTTCGGCCCAAAATGACACCAGCCTTCGGTTTCAGCCAGAATGGGCCGAAGTTTTTGGCTGATTTTGGAATTTATAAAATGGAATTAAGTTACGTTTAAGTTAAATATAGATTTAATCCTCATCTTTATAAGGCTGTCTTCATTGGTTCCTCGTACTATAATTATTCGATGGCTGTTGTAGAGCGTTGTAGAGCTAGCATACCTACCCTCTTTCGTGCAGTGAAAAGGTCAAGTTTAAGAGCTTTAGAGCCCCTAATTTATCTCTATTTAGAATAAAGGAAAAAAACTCGTGTGAGCGTAAATATAAGACACATGAAATATTTAATTATAACTCGCTTAACGACCTCGTCCACGGAGATTTAAATCTTTATTTCCTCCAGACAAAAAGTTTTCTATGTAGGCTTCGCTCTATTCATTGTTCAAGCTTTTTTCCCGTTAAAATTAGTTTAATATTTGAAGCGTAGGAGGTAAGAGCAAAACAGACATACTTTCGGGCTTTTTAAATATTAGTAATAGGTTCCTAGTATAAAACTATGAATGATGAAAAGCTAAAATTGTAAAATTGTTGAAATAGTTGCTACAAAATAACGCTATTTCGAATACTGTAATAATTTTAATTTTTCCGTTGTTCCTGAGTAGGTACTTATAATTTCATATTTTTTGCATAATATCAAGATACTTAAATATACTTAAATATTGAGAGAAAGTACTTAAACCAAATAATACAGAGTAAGTATTTGAGTCGATCAAAGTTTTTATTAAACTTCTTTAACGTATAAGGGATGTTACATAAAGTAAGTGGAACATGTTTATAATTAATGTTTACTTGTCAGAAACATTCAGGAAATCATTTTTGTTCTTGACAAGAAAATTAGATAAGTACCGACTTTGAACTCGACGTTATGAGGATGGCCTATATTAGAGAGATTTTAACATTTTTAACCTATAGGTACTCGTTCATACTTGGAATCTACTGGTGTTTTTATTATTGTCGTTGTAGATGTCATTGCATAAGTATTATCATGATCTGTAGTAGGTAAGTATGATCGTTTTTAAGCTCACTGCAATAACATAATTCACAAATTATATTATTGAGGTATTTACTAAAAGTATTATTCAGGTGCTATAATTATTTTTTACATATTTTAATATTAATGTTTTCCTACCCAAAACCCATCATCTCCCGTCCCTTGCTTATAATACATTTTTGCCTCTTTGGTAGGCACTCCAAGATAAACGAGGTGGTATTCGGTGACACGCGTAATCTTACACACGACAACCGTAAGATTACCTGCCTGGCAACCTATATCCTATTACGTATTCACTCTTGGCATTCCGCGTTATAACGTAGGTACATCCTGATTTTTAGCAAATATGTGAAAAGGATAATTTTATTCACTGCCGCAAAAGACGCTAAGCAAGATGACGCGAAAAAGCTAAAATTCAAATTACATCACGTCTATCAGTGTTTTTATAAAAAAACTACATAGTGTACCCATCCCATCCCAGTACCCATCCTAGTGTGCCCATTTTGAAATGCGTTGGATTGGTGTACCTACGTATGCATTTTTGTATTTTTGAAGCTTTATTGTGGAAGCACTGTATACATAGCATAGCTTTGTAAAAAAAAAAATTTTTTTGAAAAGAGCAACTGCTGAGTTTCTTACCGGCTCTTCTCAGCAGAATCTGCATTCCGAACCGGTGGTAGATTTATGACGTGTCATAAGAGCTACAAGTTAGCCTACATGAAATAAATTAAATTTGAATTTGAGTGTTAATAATAAAATATAAAAATATAGTAGGTACCTATGAGTTGTTTCTATGTAAATAAAATAAAGAACAAAATACATCAGTACAAAATTTTTCAAGAAAGGAGATCAAAATTGAAACTTTCAGCGCAGAATTATGATCGCGAGCCAAGCATGTGACGTCACGCGCCCATTTTCCCGTCCACCAAACAAACGCGTAGGTATAGACTTATGTATAACTCTTGTTTCAAAAAATAAGTTAAAAACACTTACACATTTCTTAAATTGGCTCGTCATTAAATACATTTCCTAGGAATTATATACAAATTCTAGGTATCATACATTTTGGGTAACATAATTATTATGAACATATTTGTATATTTTATCTCGTTCAAATTCAAGTATGAAAATATTATGAAAGAAAACATAACAGTAACATACCTGAACACTATGTTATAAATTGTAAATATCCACTAAATCTAATTAGGCAGCAATAGTATTTAGCTTTAAATGCTCCATATTTTCCAATGATGACGAAGTAAGTGGCTATAATTGAATTAAAGAGCTTATTTGTGTTAGCCTATTACACCGCCCGCCTTAGTCAAGTGGTTAGCATGTTCGACTGCGGATGAGAGGTCATAGGTTCGATTTCCGGGTCGAGCCAAAATAGCTGAGTATTGGGTTTTGTTTTAAAAACTTCTTTATAGCTCTGAATTATGAAGTTGGCAGATGTCACCTCGTACACGTATCCGTCGATCAGCGATCTTTCGCCTGATCTCTCTCCGTTCGTATCGGATTTACATTTTACTAACTTTTACCCTCGATTTCGTCCGCCTTGAGGTTATTGAAAATCCCGCGGGAATACTGCTTTTCCGGGGGAAAATGTAGCCTATGTTACTGTCCAAGTCTTCAACTAACTCACAAAAAAATCACGTCAATCCGTCGCTCCGTTACTGCGTGATTGAAGGACATACAAACAAGCAAACAGATGCATTTATAATATTAGTAAGGATAGTAATTGTTATGGTAGATGTAAGGTCTGCTTTTTTATATTTTTAAACAATAATACTGTTAGCCCCAGCGGAAAAATGATACGCCACTGAACAGTAGGTAATAAAGATAAGTAAATATTATTTCGTCAGTAAATAAGAGATTTTCACGCTGCTATCCAATTTCATTTATCAAAGTCAACAGTCGCAGTTAGAATGGTAAATATAATAAGGAAATTTCTTTATTTCAACTTCGGCAGACACGTGCAATCTCTATATTAAGTTAGTTCGAAATAATATCAAAAGTAGACTTGGCATCGGCGAGTATCTTCGCTTCTCACAGTTTAGACTGCATTTGGGTTCAAAAGTTTACTCTTCTAAAACTATTTGCCTTTAGCCGTAGCAAAGCTTTTAATATACATACGAGAATTTATATTACATTATTGAACGTAAAAATTGCTAGCTCTTGCTCACGACTTCCTCCGCGAGTTAGGTTTTTGAAAACCCCTCTGTTTTTCCGGGATAAAAGGAGGCAATATACTTCTATAGAAAATCTTCGACCAGCGATAATGAGTCTCTATCTACAAGGTAGGCACTTATCATTTGAACAATTTCTACAGTTTATCGTGTTATTTAGGTACAATGTAAATTGTTTTGCTATTAAACCTAATTTACAAATACTCATCGATATAGATACATAGACACAACCATCAGAACACAAAACTTGTACATCGCGCTGGGATGTCGTTATCTAATTATTCACTAAATCAACTACACTTATTGTTTATTACTTGAATATAGGTATTGTTGGCTAAAAAATTTTATCGCGTAGATAGAGCCCCGTTGGTACACCACCGCCAATGCCCATGCTACACTAACTAATGCACGGTCGACTGTGCATGTCAGTTGAAAAAGGTAAATGTTATAACGTATATCGATCCAAATACTATAAAATATTATTTGAGAAATCACACGACGGACAAACAGTGGCCGCTTACTACTTTATAGATGGCACATATTATGTCTAGCGAGATAATAACTCGGTAGAAACGTACGCGCTTACACGGACAGAAGTTGTATCGTTACAAGTTACTATGTATGGACCTACCAATAAAGTTCGTAGTGTTTACGTGCGGCATCGTAACGCTAACAAATTCTCTCGGGCGAGCTTGTTTCGCATGACGACCTTCCAATTATAATACGTCCACGGAAAAGCTTTTAGAACATTTCCTAATAATTTTATTACACCGTAGATCTCGCTGAGAAATCTTCCAAACTGAAACTGAACAGAAAAGACGCGTCAAAGTGCCTTTGAATTAAAACTGAAATGGTACACGGGAAAAAGTTTTTTATTCATATTTTACATACTTGTAAACCTAAGAGTGATATATAAAATGGCTCTATAGTAACTCTTCCAAGTCTTATTATTTTACCTTGCAGAGTTTTAAAGAGGTTTCTCAACTTTATTCTTTTATTGAAAAAGTCCGTCCAGTTTATCATTTTTAAACAGAACTTGTACAAGTGTTTTGTATGACAACGTGGTAGAAGAAAGTAAAAGAATTAAATCAAGAAAATTGTAAAAGAGGGCAAGTCTCTCCGATCTACATGTCCCTTACATGCCCACTCTTAAGTGACACTATTGACAATCAGGTTTTACTTTTAACTATAATCTATAGAGCGTATTCAGACGTGGCTCGGTCGTAAAAATATTAAGTAGTTATGTAATAATATATGAGTAAACCTGTCTTGTTTTAAATTTGTGTTCTAAGCAAGATTGCAAATTGCAATCTATAGATTCCAGTTTTAAAATCTCACACGCGTTGAAATAACCCCTGTCATTGAACAGTCTCCTAAATTAATATATATGTATTTTATAACTTCTTAATCAATACATTATGTACATTGGTACACTTCATATAAGTAAATATGTACCTAAATACGTATAGTTCTTGCAATCACGACGGCGCTTGGCTCATGGTTGTGTGTGTGTCGTATCTGCATAAGTGTGAGCAAGAGCTTGCTCGCGCCTGACCGGTGACCGCACCCACCTAGGTTCTTGACAGATACGCACACTTACGCAATGTGCATGTACACGACGTAACCACAAGTAAAGCGCCCGTAACTTCGTGAGATAAACGGACTATACGTTCATACAAGCCATGTCTAAACTTCAAAGTTAAAGTCAAAAGCATACAAGCTTATTTAGAGGAGAGATTTAAGTCAAGTTTAGCAAGTCTAATATTCTTTAAAAAAAATACGCAATAAAATCTAGATTTTAGCATGAGATCATAAAAAATAGAATTTATAGTAGTTGCTACAGCAAAACGAAAACAGCTTAGAGTTCTATAAGGTGGCTAATAATGTTACCCGCGATGCTTAAATAATTCCTAGCAGATATCGCCGCCTCTTGCATTACGGATGGCCGTAGACCGCCTCCGTCGACGCCCGATTAGCATTCTGCAGTCGCCGTTCCAAGCTCTATTCTAGTAACAATGTTGCAAGACTTGCTGAAAGAACAGACTTCCTAAACTAAAACTATCACTTTACTAAAGAATAAATTTTGCCAGCGATATCGTTCGCGTGGAATATGTTTTTTTCTAAAAATACCGTGAAAGCACCGTATTTTCTTTTTCCGAATAAAACGTAGCTTCCTTTTACTATGCTCTTCTTGCCTGCGAAAGTTCTGTCAAAATCAGTTTAGCCTTTTCAAACATTGTCCTGGATCTAGCCTGGATAAAACAAACAGACTTTCTCGTAATTAATCTATCAGTCAATTTCAACAAAATATTCTTACTTTTATACTTTTAAAAACGAAATTACAGATCAGTATGACCGCTGTCATCGTTAGTGAGTTCGAATTTTACAACTTTCGCTGTAGGTTAATTAGAATTCGACAACTTTCACTCCCGGTTTACAGAAACTCGTGGCAAAGATCATTAAAATATTGCGTTGTGTCCTTGTACATCAAAAACTTTTTTATGACAATCTTCACATTAAGTTAGCCCCACCTCATGGCATTAAAAGATATTGGTAATGTTTACCCAAAGATTTTTAAGCTATTGCATAGCTTCTATCGCGGGCCTTGAGCGTGGAGACCGAATCCAGAAATTCCGTAACGAAAATAACCTGACACGGGACTCCTCTCACCGCTAGATGGCGTTGATAAAAAATGCTATGCAATAGCTTTTTCGCGGCAGTCCCCGAGTGCCACACGTCTTTTTAACTCGTTGGGATGTTGGGAAAATTTATTAATTTTGCTTAGTTTATTTTAAACAAACATAATTATAAGTATAACTACAAAATGTACAAAATCGAAAAAATAACAAATACTAGACAGTGGATTACAATATGTTAATACAAAATTGATGAATCACTTCGGTTGCTCGTCCATTCTCAAATCTTTAACTCACACACGAAAAGAAACTACAATGTAAGTAAGAACTAAAAACACAATAAAAGTAAAATTGAATAAAAGGAGTCCGGTTCTGTGAAGAGGCTAATAATGTTACTCGAGACGCTAATATAATTCACGCTGGATATCGCCTCGCATTCCTGATGGCCATCCGTCCCTTTCGTCGCTTAATTTGTATTCCAATCTCACCGCTGTAAGCTCTATGTCCTTGTAACAATACCTCGTGCAAAATAAAAGCTCTGCACGTACGCTCACTGAAAGGTGGACTTCCTGGAATTGCTTCAGCAGATTTTTCTCCATATCGGATTTAATGTTGAACAACTGTGCACTAACTTCTTAAATCCTCAATAGCCCTTTTTTTATTATGAGATAGATTTGCGCTTGACGCCTGTCAATGATGGAAAGCATTGAAGAGGTCTAGGTTGGAGCGCGCTTGCCTAGAAAATGCCTATTCACTCTTGTCTTGAAGGTACTCAGATTATACGTGGCCGGAAATACAGACGCTGGAAGTGCGTTCCAAACCTTAGCCGTTCATTAAACTGAAGTGTTTCATACGCGTATGTAGCCTGGTGGTTAAAAGTGCGGACTGAAACCTGAAACTGAACTATTGTCGTACCTACCTACTCCTAAAGCTTCACCTTTATTTGGAGGGGAGAGGGAAATGTTTGTCAAAAGCATGACTAATAATTATGTATTCAGAAAAAAAAATATCAAGTTAATTTTTTACAAATTTTCAACAATAAGAAATCTCAAAAAGATTCCTTCCTTTATGTAGACCCCTGTGAAGCCAGAGCATAGTAATTTTGTTCTGAAAAGAGGTTAATCATGTTATCCGAGTTGCTAACATAGTTCACAGCGTATATAGCCGCATCTCGCATTACTAATGACCGATAGCTTAGTTCGTATTCTGATCGCGTCTCTAGACTCCATGCTTTTGTTACCTGGTTATAGGTATCTACCTATGGAATAAATCTTCACACGCACACTTACTGAAAAGCGACAGATTTTAGATTAATAATATATGTACATCGACTAGCAGTGGGTACGTGTTGAAAGTAGGACATTTTTATTTCGTACTTCAGTAATTTAACCCTACGGTCATGTTGCGATACTTAACGGGAAAATATTACTTAGCTGAGGTTATAGTGTACTTTTTCAATTAAGAGAAAGGTGAAACCGGATCATAACATACTAACACTGTATTGAGACGTTAATTCACGACGTTAGCCAGTCCATAACATACTATGACAAATTAACGCTAAGCCAACGCACATAATTATGTCAATTTTACTTAACCTACACTAAAGGCTTTGAGTGTAATAACCTTACAATATTTGACATTTAGTATCGAAAATATATTTTGGGAAAAGTTCATGATTTGACATCTCGACATGGAGCGCAAGAACTGCGCGCAAATGACAGATTTGCGCACAATCCTTGTGCTCCAAATTCGAATAATGACACCTAACATGCTGAAGGTATTCTAATGACGTATCAAGTAGGCTTCAATCTCACCGAACGTGCCTTTAAAGATTCAGATGACGTCACCAGAGAAGTACACGCGTCAATTACACCACTCGTACCTGCTGAAGAAATCCGAAAGACGTCACCATACGCCTCAATGGTACTGAACGTGCTGAAGAAATTCAAATAATATCGCGTCTTTATAATACACGTCAATTGCGCCAAACGTACTGAAGAAATTTGAATGACGTCACGCGAATGCATCAATGCTTTGGCGCCGCCATTTCACGTGTATCACCTTCGACGAGTTTGTAGCGTTCTTCGAAAAGAAAATTCAAGAATTGCAAAAGTAAAAATGCAAGCCGATTCTGCAAAGTGGCTCAGAATGTTATCTAAGATGCTAATATAATTCACGACGTATTATTCTTCGTTGCTTTCGTATTCCGATATCACCGTCGTGGTCTGTAAGCTCTATGCTCTTACAACAATACCCCGTACAAAATAGAAGTTCTGCACGTACGCTCGCTGAAAGGCGGACTAACGTTAGCAAGGTTTTTGCTCCATGCTTGAAACCAGGTAGGTATTTCCTTGTTAAAATACCTTTGATATTTATATTTCCTCGAACATTCTAACAAAGTCAGGTCAGTTTTAACTATGAAGTTTTGATTGAAAACCGAAATATTTTCATTTCGAGAATCTGTGTAATTTCATAAAACAAAATAATGAAAGTCAGCGAATGTTTTCAGCTAATTTAAACATGCATCGCGCATCGGCCGCGCACGAAGAAAATTAATAGGTACTCGTTAACCCACTTCATGTGTTTTTATTACATTTCTTAGGATAAAATATAACATGCTTTCACAAATTATATCGAATCGATATTTTGTTATGGAAAGAGCAACTGCTGAGTTTCTTGCCGGCTTTTCTCAGCAGAATCTACATTCCGAACCGGCGGTAGAGTCATAACGTGTAATAAGAGCTACAAGTTGGCCTACATGAAATAAATAATTTTGAATTTTGTTTTTTTTTTTTGATTAGGTGATCGATCCATCGGCCCATGTTCAGATTTCTCATTAACAAAAAATATAAATATTTGATATATAAGCTTTATGAGTTATCGGAGGTTAATTTTAAATGAAAAGAATGAAATAAAACACTATGTAAAACACTATTTTTAAATAGTGTTTCTTGTTCAGCTTTGACTTGAAATACAGCTGGACTAATTTTAACGAAGAAAAGCGAGGATGGAGCGTTGTTACAAGTTCATTAACGATAGAAAGCAGAGTTGTTGTCTTTTATCCCTAACAATAACTAATTGCGAGACTCGGGACAGTATTCATTGCTGTGTTTGTTTTATCTATTCCAAAATATCAAGAAGATTCGTTCCATTTTGTGAGAAATAAAAATTAAATTGTGTTAAAGTTAAAAAAGCGTTTTCTTTAAAAAAAACTATATACTATAGCTGTAAAATTTAGGGTAGCCCAATAATTATTATGGGAATAATCCTATTGTTGCTAAATTGATTAGATACATATGTCGAAACGGTTAAACATAACGATAAAACCTAAACGTAGTAGGTAGTTGTAATGCATAGTAATATTCACAGTAAAATTTATTCGCCGTAGAGTTAAAACCCTATAAAACTTAACGTAAATCATTTACGATTGACCACCCGGCGCGTTTACGTTATCCGGTGACCAAAAATGCTTTTTAGTTTCCCGGAAATAGTTACGAATGAGTATCACATAGATACATCTCAGTTTCCATACGTGAATAAACTCGTAGACTATTTGAAATACCATATGGGTTTATCTTTTTATTTTTATTGATATGATCTAAGAGGTTTGTTTGATTTCTTATATGTGTTTGTTTAAGAAATATGTGCGTTAGTTTCTTCAAGACGAGGCGTGCCATTCTTCATTTTAGGCTACTTCCTACTGGAAAGCATGACAAAGCAAACTTTGGGAACTCCTGGACTTGAAGGTAGGATTGTAAGCCCAAATATATGTCACTGAAAAACTTTATTTTCATTGTTAACAAACATTTTGTTGACCTATAATTTGCAATTAAATCTTGAATCACAAATATTAACTTTAAACAACAAACAGTCTACAGATGTACAAAATGAAAATAATACCTACCATTCAAAATAGCTGGCTTTATTTAACAATGAAAGAGAGTAAATTTATACTCAGTAGGAATTCGTCTAACATAATTTACTCAAAACATTTCTCGCAAATAGAATAAGCAAGTAGCCTAGTTAAATACTGAGTAAACAAATTGGTAACTAGGGTCTATATCAACTGCCTTTCATAAATGAATTCTGTCGTATATAATAACGAAAACAAAGTAATTATTAATCGTATTTTATTATATTTTGTGGTTTTCCACTTTAAGGTACTGATAATCACGCGGTGGTAGCAGCAGACTGCTGCTACCACCGCGTGATTATCAGTACAAATGAAAGTATTTTGAAAATTAAAATACATCTGAAACGTAGTTGGATATATTACAAATATACCGCTACAACCGGGAACCATATTATTATAAAAAAATATTCGCATTTTCATTCATAAAAAAAATAAAATAAGTCTAATTACAAAATCTACGCCATCTATTGGCGCTGATGTGCTTAGCTGACCGGATCAAACCAACGTAGAAAAGGAAATAGACACTTTTTTTTGCAAAAAATAGTTTTGGCATCTATAGGCATGTAATATAATCCAGATTTCAGTGCGCACTTGCCACATTGCTGAGTTGTTGAGGCCTATAGTATTAATGTATTCGACAGCTTGTTCTGAAATTATATCATAATATACGTAACATTGAACGGATATATAATTCCTGTAGAGAAACCTTCACGTCAGTTCCTTAACTCAGAATAAAAAGTATACCTATAGCTGAAACTTTACTGATGTGTTATTTCGTAGTAGTTCCAGAACATATTATAATAAAAGGGGCATAGATATTTTCGAAATTTTTCAGACCGAGAAGGCGCTTTATGCTAAAATATTTCACTTTCTTTGAGAATGAAAACGTTTGTTTTTTTTTATTTTGCAGAATGTAGCGGTATGTAGACTCAATCTTCGACATAATGTCGGCTGTATGGGTAATTTATAAGCAAATATACAGTAGGGAGTGACGTAACACTTTATCGCATCACATTTTCATAAAACGCCCGTAGCCATCATTTATCAGGTGTTGTATTCCGTTGGGTAAAACATTTTACAAAGCATTCATTTGCTGCGCTTGCAGAGATTTACATGTCGACTGTATCCATTAATTGGATGCTTAATCCATCGAATACAATTCAACCATTATAATATTTATTACTACATATCGAATTAAATCTAAATTATAATATATAAAAGATAAAGGAGACTGATTGTCTGAGATATCAACGCACAGCTCAAATCACTGGACAGATCGGGCTGTTTGCCATTCAAATAGCTATTAAGACGTAGACATCCGCTAAGAAAGAATTTTTGAACATTCAATCCTGAAACAGGGGTTTGTTTAGCAAAAAAAATTGCGTAATATATTTGACATACTGAGAATTTCACACCGGAAACGAACTCTCAATTGCGTAAACCATCGTATGCAGTATAGTCAATTCAATAATAACAATCTACTGAGTTGTAAGTATAGCTAGTGGAGATGACACGGAAAGAAGCTGTAATAGACAATTTTAATAAAAGGGAAAATAAAACCAAATAAGAACAATTGATATTGTGCGTGTTTTTAGCAATTTATTTACTCAGAAGACATTCCCATATCTTTCTCTTACAAATTACACAAGAAAAACCAACAAATGTCCTCTATTTCGCTTTGTACACCTAAATTATGGGATACATTACTTACTAAATGGAGCTCTAAGATAGAAAAAATACAGTTCTTCTAACAACACACTTACCTCACAAAGAAAATATTGTATCAAGAAGCAAACGCAAATTAATTTTAACATCTTGGAAAGACAGCTATTTTTTATAAGCAAATAATCAAATAGAGTGATTTTGGAACCTACTCAACAAGGAAGGAAATGATTAGTAGGCCTTGGAAAATGAAAAAGTGTATAGGATAGCCAAAGCTGATGATGTCACAGTAACTTTATAAATGCTAAAGCGTTTGTTTATTTGTTTGTCCTTCAGTCACACATTGACGAAGCACTGGATTGACTTGATGTTTTGCATAGATATAGTAAAAAATTTAAAGAGTGAAAGGATACTTCTACCCCGGAGATAACAAAGAATTTTGAAAAAAGAGATGAATGTTCTGAGTAAAGTTATAACATGAATGAAAATAAATTTTAGTATAAGAAAACATTACGCTAATACTAGCTGACTGGTATAAGCAGATAGTACCTATAGTGTTAAAAAAATGAATAAGTATCGCTTTATTAAAACGAGGAAAAATTGCAAAGAAGAAAGCCAAAAGGCCCTCAGGGCATACGTCACTGTCAGGACCTCTGTCCGACGGGTTTTTTTTTATTTTACGTCTATTGTAGCTCAAACGATGATGAAATTAACATTCCTACTCGAAGAATAGGAATACTAATTAATATACATTATTATCGAATAGTATAGGTACCTATCGAATCGTTTCAGGTCATAAACATAATTTCCTCCCGACCGAATTCCACGTGCACTTTCTATTCCCTCACTTTCATAGACCAATGAATGGGAAGGCAATCCGGCGATCGTTGAGATGTAAACATATAACTTCAAGATACTATGATAATATGATGACTACAGTTTCCGGTGATCGGGAAGATTTAAGCATATAACTTCAATTGTAAAACGGCAAAATCTCCCAATTTTCTCTTTATTTTCTTATCTTTCGCTTTCGTCATCCATTCATCCATAAACTTTCTTACCTTGTATTTATTACTAACGTATCCTCATGCTCATACTCATGCAAAGAAAATACCATTAGCCTATTGTTTGACAGAAGAACAAAAAGGCAATATTTGCTCGCGTGAAGCACCTTCCAGTTGCTTCAAGTGGAAATCCATTGAATGAAAGTTGAGAAAATATGGTAAAATATAATAGAGATTTTAGCTGTAGAGTGTAACATTTATCAAATCCTACTAACATTATAAATGCGAAAGTTTAGATGTACTGATGTATGGATTCAATCATTCTGCAAAGACTGAACCGATTTGGCTGAATTTGGCACAGAGATAGAAAATTGTTTGGAATAACACACTACTACTACACGCCACTTTTATCTCGGAATGGAAGAGTTTCCGCAGGAATTTAAAAACCTCAATGAAGTGGCGGGCATCAGCTAGTAGAATTATATTATATTCATACTTCTATATTACAAAAAATTATCTATGCGAGAGTGTCTTTCAATTCTGTCCGTTTGCCTGTCCCTTTCATTCATCAATCATGGCCTATCACAGAATCGATCTTGACGACATTTGGCACAGAGCTTGTATCCCGAACGGAGAAAGGGTTACTTGCGTCTCTCGGGAAATGTCCTCAGAAAAAAAAAAAAACTATAAAAATTCCGCCCGGACCGTGACGAAGTCGTGAACGTTGACATCCTTATGTGGTAGAAATCCAACCTACTCAAACGAATAGCTTTAATTCAACGTTTCTGATAAGAAGCACCAAGGTGTGGAACACTCTTCCAGCATCTGTGTTTCCTGCCACCTAAATTTGAGTGCCTTCAAGGCAAGAGTGAATCGGCATCTTCTAGGTAAGCGCGCTCTAACCTAGACCTCATCAGTGCTATCCAGTATTGGTCGTCCATCCAGTAATGTCGTCAAGCGCAAGCCTATTTCGGATTAACAAAAACGAACCAACTCGCTGACATCATTTAAAATTCTATGATAGTAGTACCTGAGATAAAATTATACTTTATACTGAAGACTCAACTATGTACAGCTTCCTTTTTTATGGGTCATGATTAAATTGAGTTAGAACGTGCTCTTATAACTCGTTTAAGTACCTACCATAGTATTTCTGAACCGAATTAAAAATTTATATTAATATGACCATGCTTTTTCTCCGCGGGAACTACGCCCCGCGACTTCAACCACGTGGACATAGTTTTTGAAATTCCGCAGAATCTCTTTGATTTTCCGGGAAAAAAAGTAGAATATGTCACTCTCCAGGTCCTCAGCTATACCCATACAAAAAATCACGTCGATCCGTTGATCCATTCTGGTATGAATGAAGTACAAACAATCACACTTTCGCATTAATATTATTAGTAGATAATAAGAATGTGACTGAATGTGTCCTAACCTTAATCCACGCGGTTGAAGTTGCAGGCATCAGTAAGTATTTTCATTACGTAATTTCAATTATCTTAACGCATCGCCAGCTCACCACTGGACAAAGCTTTTCTCTCGAATGAGAAGGAATAAGGCTATAGCTAGTCCACCACGTTGGCCAATGCGATTTATTTTATTCGATGACAAGTTAGTCCTTGACTGCGATCTCGCCTGATGGTAAGTGACGATGCAGTCTAGGATAGTAGCGGGCTAACTTGGTAAGGGTATGGCGGTGTACATTCAATCCAAACCCCTAATCTGTTTCTACACGCCTTCGTGCCGGAATCGCCTGGCGGCACGTCACTGACGGTAGGGTGGTAACTAGCAACGGCCAAAGCCTCCCACCAGACCAGACCAGAGGCAATTCAGAAATTATAAATTCTCAAATAGACCCCGCCGGGAGTCGAACCCGAGACCTCCCAGTTATAAGACCACAGCGCTCACTACTGCGCTAGGGAGGTCGTCAATATGGCAGATTTTACACACCTTTGAGAACAATATAGAGAAATCTCAGGCGGCAGCTTTCCTGACGATGGCTTCCTTCAACGTTAAAGCAAATTGGAGGTATTTAATTGCTTAAAGCATATATAACTCCGAAAAGTTAGAGTTGCGTTCAGGCAAGCCAGATAATTTCGCCCGGCTTCTAACCCGGGACCACCCTAAAGGTGGCCGAAGTTTTGACCACCATAATTATTATAATTATATAGAACCCGCGACTTTGCCCGCATGGATTTAGTTTTTAATAATCCCGTGGGAATTCTTTTATTTTACGACTCTTGTTCGGTTCTTGATGTCTTGTTCGTTCTCGGCCACCGGCATACAGCATCACATTGCCCGTTCGCGCTATTTTTTCTTTTTGGTTGGTTTTATAGTACTTATACTGTAACGTGATGTTCAATAGCTTATAATCTTCCTCAAGAATTGTACTATTAAATGCAAAAAGAATTCTTCACATCCGACTGGTAGTTCCAGAGCACATTTAAACAAACTAACTCTACCGCTTTATTATATTAGTAATATAATACATATAGGGTAGCAACCATAATAACTGATAAATAATAATAATTACCAAGTAGCTAGTAGGTAATTTGTTGTCACTGTGACTATAAATTATAAAAGGCGTTATGAATATGACAAACTAAATTGGGACAAAATTTATAGTCAGTAAACACCGCAAAATTATTACGATCATTAATTAGTTAATTAATTAATTAATATTGATGACAGCGATGGTTTAATTAAACACTGTGCTGCACGGTTCATTCTTTTTGTTTTTGATGTGTGAATAAAATAAAAATTCAAAAGCTTTATTGAGAAAACCCAATTATCTGTGAAACTCCCCTTGCATAACGAATGTTGAATAACGAGTTAGTTAGCATAAAATAAAAATACGGCATTACCTATGACAAGATTAAACATGCAGTCGATAATTGGCGAGGCTTTTAGCGCCTTTTCGTCTCGACACCATAGCAGCGGAGAAAAAGAGATAGAACATAGACAAGTACAAAGTACTGAGTGCTAACTTACAAAACACGTGTAAGCTCGGAAACTTCAAAAGCCTCAATAGCTCAACAGGTAAGAGGCCGGATTTCAATGCTGACCCGAAAGATCGATGGTTCCAAACCCACCCGTTGCACTATTTTAGTGCCCACTCCTAACACAGGCTATTTTTTAATTTGGAGAGGAAAGGGGAAGATTTGTTACTAGATGATGCCCGCGACTTCGTCCGCGTGGTTAAAGATTTTTGAATTCCCGCAAGAGCTCTTTAATTTTCCGGGATAAATAGTGTGTAATAGTGTGTTAACATAGGCTGTAGCCTATGTTAACACACTATTACACAGGATTAATTATCCTAGATATAAGTTATCTCCACCACACAGCCAAATCGGTTCATTCGTTGTGGCGTGAAGGAGTAACAAACACACACACACACACATACATACTTTCACCTTGGTAATATTAGTGTGATGGTGTGATGTGATAGTGTGATATGATTTGATTAGTGTGACATGGTTTAACATTTAATCATTATGACAAGTTCTTTTTTTATGAATGTTTACCAAAAGTAAGTTTTGTAATTTAGTACTTAGTACTTAGTACTTGTCACTTCTCACTAATTCCTGGCCTACAAACACGCTGAATAAGTAGATATTAATATAATAAGAGCAGTACCTACAATTCAAAGATGAAGGTTTGATAAATGAGACCCTTGAACGAAAACAACTTGATGTTAAATAGGGGTTTTTAATTTTCAGTTTTTCAACCAGCTTCTAAAAAAAAATCGGCAATATTTCAAAGAGAATGACTAGCGACCATTACAAGGAGGCAAAGAAAGGGTGGGTGGCGCATAAGTCATTGTCAGAACCTGCGACCGTCGACACTTTCTGTTATTTTTTTGCTTTCGTGGCTCACGCGATTATTTTCTGTACCTACTATGCTAAAATTAAAAGAGCGACAGTAACTCTATCTGACTGTTTGTTATACTTTCACACGAGTAAACTACCTACTGAACCACTTTAGACGAAGAAGAAGATGGCTGCATCTTAAAGAAGCATCTCTATCTATACCAATATTTTAAAGAGGAAAAAGTTTGTTTGATTGTTTGATTATTTGTTTGTAATGGATAAATCCAAAACTACTTAACCGATTTTAAAAATTCTTTCACCTATAAAAAGCTACATAATCAGCGAGTAGTATAAGCTATAATATTTTATCTTGAAATAATTAGAGATCCCTACAAATATGCAATAATATAACCCAAGGTACCAAAAATCACATACATAAGTCCCTCGCTGCAGCTGTGATAGTTTCGTGTTTATTCGGGCTAATCTCAAAAACTACTGTGCTGTTTTTGTATAGTTTTCACTAATAAAAAGAGGGATTATATGAAAAGATTATAGGCTATCATTTATGAGCATTCTGCGAAAATAAGCCAAAAATAGGACGATAATAGGTCGGTACTATATAATGTAGATATAAGATACAAAACATTTAACTACTTTGTAGTACAGCTTGTGTACCTGTGCCAACCTGTTTACAAAAAATACCTCATAAACTTGATACAAATATCAAATTTAACATCTACTTTGTATCTACTTATTACCTACTCTATCTGCGCCTACTACTCAAGAACATCCTACGCATCCTATACCTACGCAAATACTAATTAGTTTTATCGAAACAAACCTTGTGGTAACATAAATTCACTAAGAAATAAAAGTACTTTTTGAGCTTTCAGTTGGCTTCATGGACTCTAAAATAACTCAACAAAAGATACCGAAGATTCTCTACATTATCTAAAACACTAACAAGATCACAATATCTAATGACATTCATAATAAATGCTGCTATATCTGCACCAGCAATAAATTATACTATCTCAAATAAAAAGAAATAAAAATCATTACTAAATTTTAACAGTGAGTACTTGCTTAAAAAAGTTATGATTATGAAAGACATTAAGCAAACGTACCGAAACTTTGTATCCCTTAGGTAAAGAATTTCTTTCACAAAACGTGTAGCCATTCGTGAAACATTGTACATTTTAATTTAATTCCAACGAGTTTCACTAAAAATGTTTGTCACTTTTGCACAGTGAGTTATTTTTTTATGCGATTATGCGTGTTAACATTACGCGAAAGTATCAAACTGAGACTGGGTGATGCTGATAACACAACACGTAACTCGTGCCGCCGTAGCACGTCGTAGACTGGCGAGACTACGAGCTACGTCTACGCTAAAAACTCCCGTTCGCGCAAACGCAACACTTCTCTGCCTTGATGCTCTCTCTATTAAGGACGAATGCAAACACTACTCAAGGCTGTATGGAACAAAGTACTGACGAGGTTAGGAAGACATACCATATTCTCAACAATCGCGCCCTCACACGTTTAATTTAATTTATGGGTAATCAATCAAAACTTGATTAAAAATTTATTGTATTTGATTAAGTCGTTGAAATAACGAGTCTTGGTAATGATTTGTAACCCTATTCCTTTATTTTAATGAAATATTTTCTATGTTGACACAACGTAACTAGATTTTTACATACCAAACATAACATTTGTACTTGCCGTACAAATTCATTTTGAAAATCGTAAAATAACTTTATAAAATAAGTCTAACTAAGAATAATTATTATTAGTCAAAATACTTAAACTTGCCTATATATGCGAAAATAGCTCTACCTTCTAGATAAGGTGCTGTTTAATCTATAATTATGATTTAGATATGCTTGAGGTCTATAGACTGATAAATGTGACGATCATAGGCACCTCTGATTGCTGAATTTATTGTATTTTGCTGAAACTCTACATTTCAGCCTATAGTGAGAAGGAATTGCGATCGCTACCTACACTTCTATATAATCAAATTAAAGCGGAAGGCTTACAGAACTGTGCCTTATTATTTTCGTTTTTCGTTTAAAATAAGTAATGAGTTCCACGGATGATATTATACTTACCCTGGGTTACATTACACGTCCTAAGGGACGTAATACGAAGCTTTACACCATTTCTACTTGCAAGGTAATGGTAGTGCGGAGTGCCATAAACCGAAAATTTTTGTCTAAAAATGGATAAGCATTTCACCGGAAATTTTTAAAGTGAATTCATATTTAAGTGTGGGTAATGATGTATTCCATGAATTCGTTCGTAATGATATAGTTCTTTCAATTCACGAGGGCATGTGGCTCATTGTTTTGTGTGTGTTGTGTCTGGTATAAATGTAAGCGAGAGCTTGCTCGCGCCTGACCCCTCCCACCTAGGCTCCTAATAGGCACACACACTTACGCAATGTGCATGAACACGACGTAACCACAAGTAAAGCGCCCGTAACTTCGTGAGATAAACGTACTATACATTATATTTTTGTTGCTTTTTAGTTGTTGAATGTTCCGCTTGGCGAATCGTATTGCAAAAACCTACCCCACTTAAAAAGTCCCTATGGACCCCTTTTCAATAAAAAAAAAAAGAACTAGGTACGCGTAACGCTTAACCGAAGATAAATAAATTAATTTATTGATTTCTGAAAACATTTCTAGTAAGAGACAGTTTTATTTTTTTTCCATCGATGTTTTTTTATAATCTGAATAAAGGACTGCCTGACTGACGGACTGACTGATCTATCAACGCACAACTCAAATCGATAGACGGATCGGGCTGTTTGGCATCCGCTAAGAAAAGATTTTTGAAAATTCAATTTTTTCACGACCTCCCTGACGCAGTGGAGAGCGCTGTGGTCTTACATCTAGGAGGTCTCGGGTTCGATTCCCGGCGGGGGCAATTTGGAAATTTATAATTTCTGAATTGCCTCTGGTCTAGTCTGGGGGGAGGCTTTGATCGTGGCTAGTTACCAACCTGGCGTCAAAGACGTGCCGCCAAGCGATCTAGCGTTCCGGCACAATGGTGTGTAGAAACTGGTTAGGGGTATGAGTTGAATGTACACTGCCGTACATACCCCTTCAAGTTAACCTCTAGACTGCATCGTCACGTCTTACGATCTGGTGAGATCGCAAGGACTATATTATTGTCATCGAATACTTAAATAAAATCAATTTTATCTTACCAAAAAGACCGCAAACACCACAGATTTTTGCGCATACAATAGCTGTCTTAATCGCTGTGGTTAATCGGTTATTCCCGGGATAATAAATTTACAGTTATATGTAGGGTGACCAACCCAATAGCTAGCTAACTGCACCAGTTTATTCGCACTTTGGCAAAAAAGATTAAAATATAAGTTTCTGATTGTGGTTTTTAATTTTCAGATTAAAAAATATTTAGGGGAATTCATATTTTTCACAATCGAAACCTTTCTAATCTGGAAAGTTTTAAAATGACGTCAGTATCGTAGTTGAAAGATATCGTTCTGGAGTTCCCGAAGTTTTTCGGCCATTTTGACTCATCGACGTTAAGGGTCAGTACTTACTTAATAATGATTTAACTGTGGTTTTATTTGAGTTTTAATAATATAATTGTTTTCAAGTGATTTTCTAAGTATTATTAGTTACTAATTCAAAAAGTAAATGAAACTTTCCCGTTATTTCATTGCAAAACAAGGGGTGTTAGTATCTGGTTACAAAATTTGGAGATTTTCCTGTTTATTAACACTCCGAAGCGATTCGATTCCTTAGCAGACTGGGAGTCTGTAGACGATCTTAACAAGTGTGTGTGTAAACTGTCCATACTCTGGAGTCTAAATTCTTTAAGACCCATCACACGAAAAGGACCAAGAAGTTCTCTGACCTTACTCTCAAACTGATGGAAGACAGACAAGAGATGAGACTTCAGTCGTCAGCAGACGCGGATGCCTACTGGTAGGTTAATAGGCAGATCTCTAAGAAAAGAACTCGCGACCTGCGGGCCTTGAATACCAAGTGTATTAAAGATACCATCTAGTGGAACAAAAGTTCCATTCCAAAGTGTCCGTGAGAGATCTATCTATCGGACAGAGCCAGCTGACGCGGCTGAAAACTGACGAAGGCTGTCACGTTTCTTCTCCACCTGAGGTATGGAGAGAGGTTGAGAAGTTCTATGGGCAGTTATTTATCACGAAACAAAAATCATTCAGCGGACGATGGAGAGAGCTATGCTCGGAGTATCCCTGCGAGATCATATCAGAAATGAGGATATCTGTAAGAGAATCAAAGTCACGGACATAGCTAAGCGAAACTGAAGTGGAAATGGGCGGGCATATAGTTCGAAGAGCTGATGGTCGATGGGATCCCATGGTGTTGGAGTAGCGATCCCGTACCGGGAAGCCCCCGTACGGGTGGACCGACGACATCAAACGAGTCGCAGAGAGCCGCTGGATTCAGGTAGCGTAAGACCGAGGCCTGTGGAAGTCCATATAAGAGACCTTTGTCCAGCTGTGGATGTCTGTCGTTTGATAAAGACTATGTTTACGTTTTCTTATTAAATATGTAAGGGTGTTTGTTTTAAATATAATAAATATAAAAAAATTAAGTCACCTACAGTTACTATAAGAATTTCCGTATATTATTTCGTAATAAAATCTATATTCTAAAAGACTTCCGTAGGTAGCCTAGCGTTATATTTCCCTTAAACTCTATTAAAATCTGAGTGTTGATAATTGGATAATTTTGTGCCCATAACTGGTAACAAATGTGCGAATAATTGGGGACTGGGTCATTTTTCAATCTTATTTAAAATTCTAGTTGATTTAAACAAAAAAATTTCAATATCTTCTTTAATTATATATTTTATTAAGCAAGTAACCTTATGAACACAGTGATTTATAGAATTTGGTTAAATTTATACTTAAAAAACATATTTGAAATAAGATAAACTCTTAAAGTGCCCATAATTGGGTCTGCCACCCTAATGTGAATATTAATAGTGTATCTATGGAAGGTACCACCTAATTTGAAATGATTCTTAAAGTGTCACTGTCAGTATGCTGTCAATTATGTTCAGCTGACAAGTGACAGTTCATGCAGTGCAATGAACTCGAATTCTTGATCACTGTTCGTGTTCAGTCTTTATTTTATTTTAAATCTATTGATTAATTTGTTGACTCAATTGTTGACGTTAGTTCTTATTAATTGTTTTGCGAATTATTGTTCTATAAAAATCATGAAGCAAAAGTCATTAATACGTATTCGCGACTGTTATATTCTGCGAAATAGTAAAATAATTAAAGAAGACCTCTGGATTCGAAATGGTGTTATCGAAAACCCCGAACAAGTATTTTATGTAGAACAAGTTGAGGCTGACCTTACAATAAAAGCATTTGAAAATTTACTAATAGCACCAGGATTTATAGATATTCAAATAAATGGTGAGTACCGTTTGCCACCTATACTTTAAACTCGTTTGTAAAATCTGTGTCGTTTGTATTCTAAATTAGTTTTTAACCAGTTCTGAAACTTTTTAAAATTACTTAAGTATAAAAAAATAAATTCGTCTCTACCTTAAAAAATCATATTATTATTCATGTGAATTTTTTTAATACATACCTGGCAAACTTTAGGCCAAATGGAATTTTAGGTGTTCCATATTCAAATTGTATATATAAAAAATCTAGGTCATATCTCCAAAACTAAATTGAAACATCTAAAATTTGTGCTAATTTTACACAAAAAACTTTGAGAGTAAAAATTTTTTATTTATATGTAAACTTTCAAATAAAGCGAACCAGTGGTAGATTCATTTGGCGATTTAAAAGCACTTCGTTAAAGTTTATTTGAATAAAAAATTATTCTATTGTATTCCCAAATGTATTCCATTCTTTACTAATTGCAAATATTTTTTTTTAAATAGGAGGATGGGGCATTGACTTCTCATATGATTCTGAAAATGTTGAGGAAGGTGTAAAAACAGTTGCACAGAAATTGTTAGCTCATGGAGTGACTTCGTTCTGTCCAACAATGGTTACATCAGACAAAGACAAATATGCTAAGATTTTACCTAAAATTAAAAAAGCACAAGGTGGTAAAGAGGGTGCTACTGTACTTGGTGTACATCTTGAAGGACCATTTATTAGTTTAGCTAAGAAAGGTGCCCATGCTGATGAATTCATAAGAAACCCTGACAAGGCAAGTACTTGATAATTTTTCATTTTGTTTCTATTTTTTAGTCATCATACAGTCATAGGGAAGATACATACATAAATATTGTGCCCACAATGGTGCACCCAAACAGCTACAACTTTCAAGTGTATGTTTCCATTGACAGTATATTTCCAATGGCATCTTTTAAGTGCTCTTAAAATATAAGTGTAGTTAGCAATATGTTTTTGTACTTTTAAACTTTATCCAGTGGTTTAAGTCATCGTCATTTATCAAAATCCCAACACATTGCTGGCCCACTTCTGGGCATAAGTCTCTTCTCAGAATGAGAAAGATACAGGTCATCCTCCACCACACTCAAGCCCAAATGGTGCCATTTGGCAGATTTCAGAATATCAGATTGAGAACATGCACATTTTATCACAATGTTTCAATTCCACTGTTAATGTAAGTGATATTTGCTTAAAATATCCTTGGATTTGAACCCTGTACCAAACAGGATGCTGATGTGTTAATCACTAGACTATGACCATTCCCTTGTTGTTTAAGTATCTGTTTATTATTTTGCAATGCTTACTATCAAAGAAGTATTTTATCTTTGACCTACTTTGGTTATATTAAACCACACACTACAGGATACTGAACTCTTATCATTTGACATGGATGTTTTTCTATAATCATCTCTACAGCTAATATAGGTACTTGCATTTAATCAGAGCAGATAATAATTTTGATTTTTTCTAACATCTTTAATGTAATGACTTGACCTAAGGTATTAAGGTATCTATTATTAATAAATAAATAATTGTTAGTTATGTTTAGCTAGGCAATACCCTTATAATTGAGTAGACTTTTTTATTCTTAACTAGCTTATGCCTGCGTCTTCGTCCGCGTGGATACAGTTTTTAAAATCTTTGATTTTCTAGGATAAAAAGTACCTTTGTTACTCTCCAGGTCCTCAACTATACCCATGCAAAAAATCAAGTCGATCCGTAGCTCTATTCCAAGTTTATTGAAGGAAAAACCAACAAACAAACACACTTTCGTATTTATAATATTAATAAAGATTCCTTGGCGAAGTCCCTTCGGGATTAAAGTACATGCTACCAATAAATAAATGTCAAATATTCATGTGCTCTTTTAGGGTTTAGAATCACTAGAGGAGGTATATGGATCTCTGGATAACGTAAATATCGTCACCATAGCACCAGAGTTGACTGGCGCTTTGAGTGCCATCAAGGGGCTAACAAGCAAAGGCATCAGAGTGGCGCTTGGCCATTCATCCGCGAGCCTCGCTGAGGGAGAAGAAGGCGTCAAGAGTGGAGCCAATTTGATTACCCATCTCTTTAATGCAATGCTACCAGTAAGTTTCTTTATCTACATTCTGAACCGGTGGTAGAGTCATGACGTGTCATAAGGGCTACAAGTTGGCCAACATGAAATAAATAATTTTGAATTTATTTGGATCCGATACATATACTTGAAGTTCCTAGAAGCAGGTTGGTGCTAGGACGCGATGTATTTGTATAGCACTACCCAATTGCCAACCAATACAAAACACCCAAAGATTGTCAGCACTGGGTTGGTGCAAGAACCCGACTGAACCAGAGAAATCAGTATGGTGGACACATGATTGCAGTCACATTGTTTCAAATTCAGTCCAAAATAATCTATATATCAGTTCATTAATTTTCGGCGATGGCAACTTTCAAAAAACGCCATAATGGTCACTCTCAAGTTAAAATGAAACCGATTTAAGGATAGTAAAATATAGGTTTAATCCGCAGTTCCATCATCGCGACCCTGGTTTGGTGGGTCTGTTGGCATCCACAACAGACCAACAAGTGTATTATGGAATAATATCTGATGGCATACACACTCACCCGGCTGCACTCAGAATAGCCTGCAGAACTAATCGCGATGGTAAGAATTCATATATTTAAAATTTTTTTTTTTTTTATATTAGGTACATATTTCACGGTTTTCATTTTATTCTTGGAGCAGGTTTAAAGCACTGATTGTATCAACATTTACTACCTAGATAAAAATATCACTCTGTTTTTCTTTTGTTTAAAGCTTAAATGGATGTCAAATAAATGGACGCGGACGAAATCGCGGGTTCTAAAAAATATTATTTGGTTAAAACTACGTATATAACTTTCCCACCACTACCATATTGGTTAATTGAAGTGGCAACGGGCGGAATAAATAGTTGGAAGAACCTACAGTCGGGGTCCCGAGGTGCAAGCGCAATGTTCGCTAATACCTACCCCTACAGACGTCATCCGACGAGTCGCAGAAAGACGCTGGATACAGGCAGCACAAAACCGGGCCGTGTGAAGTTCCTTCTATAAAATTTCCAGCAGGTGGACGTCTATCGGCTGATACACCAGACGAACTTACCTAGTTATTAACCATAATTTTCTTTTTCAGGTTTAGTTCTTGTAAGCGATGCGTTTGCAGCTCAAGGCCTTGCAGATGGCAGTTACCGCATCGGCCCCATGGCCGTGAGCGTTGAGAACGGACGAGCCTACGTCGCTGGCACTAAAACCCTTTGTGGCAGCACCACTGCACTGGACCAGTGTGTCAAAACTTTTAAGGAATCCACTGGTACCTACACATAACTGCCGTAAACTATTTTAGTTATCCTAATAGAAAAGTAGATACATATCACTAATTTCGTGGCTGACGTGTGGTTCAATTTGGCCGTAGTGTAACGGTTAACACACTCAGGGCGCAATTCCCGAGAGGTGTGGATTCAAATCCCGCCAGCCTTGGAATTTTTGATATGTATTTATAACACCTAATAAAAAATATTTAGTCATCATCTGAACCCAACGCCGATCTAGTTGCTACTGGTCTCGTATATGTAGTACGAAGTTACGGGCGCTTTACTTGTGGTTACGCCGTGTACATTCACATTGCGTAAATGTGTGTGCCTGTCAGGAGCCTAGGTGGAAGTGGTCAGGCGGCACACTTATACAGATACGACACACACACAACCATGAGCCATGAACCCTCCTGAAATAAAAGAACTATACCAGGAAATGCCGTCATTTGATTGTGTCACTTACACGTGACACTATTCAATCCAACGCTGCACTGGCAGAAAAGTGTCGTCGCTGTCATAACATTTTTAGACAATCCCACGGCTTGCCTAACATCGAACTGGAGTTTTTTTCCTAGTACATATGAGATTTTTATATGATGTTTGTTTTACAGGTTGTACATTAGAGTACGCCTTAGAAACGGCGTCACTTCATCCAGCTAAAGCTTTGGGCATCGATCATAGAAAAGGGAATCTGAATTTTGGCTGCGACGCTGACTTCGTGGTGCTACACCCTAAAACACTTAAAGTGTTGTCTACGTGGATAGCGGGAGAGATGGTTTTCATTGACGAGGATATTTCCAACACATATTTCAAGTCTAGCGATAATGGTTTGACGAGATAGTCTGTAGACATGG
Organism: Hipparchia semele; assembly: GCA_933228805.2. Lineage (NCBI taxonomy): Eukaryota > Metazoa > Arthropoda > Insecta > Lepidoptera > Nymphalidae > Hipparchia > Hipparchia semele. The sequence goes on along the minus strand of OW121713.1, from coordinate 8,822,216 downwards.
AGGAGCTTTGAACTGATCATTTTATTTTAAAATAAGATTGGGAACCTCCTTTTTTAAATCTACAACTCAAAACTTGAGATCGAAATTCTAATACTAACTGGTTAAATATTTCTTCAGGCCTGGAGGTATGTTGTACATAAGAAACACAAGCGAAATCTCTTGCTAGTAAAATCTCAACGCGCTTTACTTTCGGTAACAAGTCTCAATATCTCTACTGTTGGAACTCTAAACTCGCGGTCGTCCAAGAAATCGCTGATATGCGAGTAAATTTTTGACCTCTATAAAATCCTATAAGGTGGAAACACCTTACTCACTTTCAAGGGAAGCTGGAAGAAATATCTTTTTTTTTAGAGCTAAGCTTCACTTCTTGTAATTCTTTATATTATGTACATAAAAAATAAAAATAAATAAATCAGATGCGCAAGATCGAACAACAAAAAGCGGACCGCCCTAGTGAGATAATCCTCATTTGCACAACGAAATTCGCTTTGAGCGCTGGTCCCTTCGATCATAGAAAAATAAGTGGATATCGCATGTTTGTCCGATTTGTGTAACCACTAAATATATGAGTGCAGATCATTTCACTAGCTAGTCTGTCATCGAACATTGACGTGAAGCAGTTATTTCAGTGTCAAGGAACAATGATGCATTTGAATAATAGTTGAACTATGAAGTGCTGAATGCCCTTATTTTTCTGTGATCGAAGGCTGGTCCTGACTCCTGACAAGAGGTATATCTAAATATATAAAAGGCAAAGGTGACTGACTGACTGACTGACTGACTGATCTATCAACGCACAGCTCTAACCACTGGACCGATCGAGCTGAAATTTGGTATACAGATAGCTGTTAGGACGTAGACATCCGCTAAGAAAGGATTTTGGAAAATTTCAACCCCAAGAGGGTTAAATAGGGGGTTAAAAAATCGAACCTAACGTGAGCGAAGCCGCGGGTTAAAGCTAGTGTACTTATAAATTTGACCTCTTAACGCTTAGCGTGTTCACGTCCAACGCGCGGGAGCGGGTGCGCTGGCGGGCGCAGCTAATTTTGTATAGAATCGCGCGCGATTTGTACGTGAACACTTCAATATTTTGTGACCGCGCCCGGCCCATCGCAACCGCAATTTAACGTGAATAAGTTCAAAGCAGTCATTCCAGATGAAAGCATTTTACGTGTTTAGTGATTCGACACAGTACAGCTGCTATGATAATCTAATAATAATCAGCTTAAAGATAAGATACTTATATAAGAAACTTATACTATCGCGTAAACAATTATAAAGTAATCTATCTATTTACTGTTGTTTAATATCTATTATTTATTAAATATAAATGTTAAACAAAATACATAGAAAACAGAATTCATTGTTTAAAAAGAATGTGCCTTGTGTTGCAATATGAAAAATTCCTTATTCATTATGAATCAGTGTGATATGTTTTAGTATAAGTTAAATAATGTGATAATTTTATATTCATATACAATTTAAAATGCACCAAGTGTTTAATTAAATATATTATTGAATTAATAGATTTAAATAAATTTTTATTTGTATATGAAGTTTCATTATTACCTATATACCTATATTTATGAAGGAATGTGTTTAAATTAAAAACGCCTCATAGTGGCATGGAAAATCTTTATTGAAGTAAATATATTTATAAAGTCAGTACAATTTAAGTTCAATAGTTTCCAAAAATATTAAAGTGCAGGTTGCTGATCACCTGGCAATGTTAAATATGATTATTTCTTAATTAAAATACAAGCTAATATTGAGAAAACTGTAATATGTGAATAATAACATGTATATACCTAAATAAAATCATGACAAAAATATATTTTAGGCAGGCTCTGAATTACACTGCTGTGCTGTTGTTATCCTGGCCACAGTTCACGATACATAATAAACTTAATTATTAAGGAGCCGCTGACGTCACGTGAAAATTTGTACTCGCCTTAAAGGACGAGTGCAAACAAGCGTCCAAACTCTCAAGCGACATCGACGGCAGACAAATTTGGTCAAAGTAAGATGTGCAACTAGTCAAAACAAACTACGACTGTCCACACGAAAATACGGTGCAAAATGATGTCTAGTGTATGCGATCAATTCCTCCGGAAAGCCGTGGACAGATGCGATACTAGTTGGGCATCTTAATTTTACAATAAAATGAATTTACAAACTACGCAATGTATATATTCATGTATACAATAATCACTAAGTGTATGAATGTATAATAATGTAAATACATTTTCATGAAAACAAAATAATATCATGGAATATTCAAAGAGCCAAAATTTGAGATTAACTCTACCTCGATATTATTAACTTCTAAGATCTAGGCACAATGCAGCAAAGACTCCTGTATGGATAACAATATTTTCGTTGACTGTGGGGCAAAATAGTCTAATATATAATCGGTCAACACCATCACACAAAGTACCGAGGCCGTTGTCCGAGACTGCTCGCTTCGTGAACACGGCAAGGATCAAGTGAAATACTGATAGAAAAGGTAGGAACGGAACGGAGCGTACCGGGCGCGTGCGCAGTCCAGAACGCGTTCAGAGCCCGACTTGTGTGGATGCTGTTGGCGCCCCGGCGACCAGCCCTCGCGGCGAGCCGCGTACAAGGCAACTACATCTAATAAATCTTTAACGCTTACAAGTTTTTTTTTTTCAAACTTTACGGAGGGTATTGTCTGTTAGATATAATTTGTGTCACCGAAGTCCACCATTATACTTACACCCCGTGTGGACTAACTTCTAAGTTTAAAATACTTTTAACAGAATAAAATTATTGAGCAATATATTCTTATGAGAATATAGTAGACATTTGCTCGGCTGCACCAACTCTATGGAAAAAATCTTTAAATCCTTACATCAAATACCAATGCACACTCCACAAATGTCATTTTAATATTAGAATAAAAATCACTAATTAAATTATTTATAAGCATTAAATGAAATCTTTGGATCAAAAATTAAAATATGCATTTGGAACATGCACCTCAACACACAAACACAAATTACAATAAATTTCAAACGTTATTAACGTAAAAATGACAAGAAACTTAAAAATTGTAACCTAGGATATACTTAAATCTAATTTAAACGAAAGCCATTTTAATCATTTACTTAAACAGGGGAAATACGGATGTTGCAAATTTTATGTAAGTAAAATAAAACTCAATCTCACATTACGACAAATGTAAGCAAAATAAGTAAATATAGCGTGCATTGGTGCAAGAACTATGACTCTGACATCATGTCTAAATGACTTGGGCCACTACTTAGGTAAAATCTACTTAGGTAAATATACACCAAATCAAATCACACGAAAATAAGTAAAAAATACTAAAACGAATGTCAACTTTCTGTCTACATGTGACGTATTGTGAGAGACACGTAGATTCATAATGATATGTTTTGTTATTTACTGAATAATTTGAGTGATGAATAATTTTAAATGGCCGTTTATGGAAAAAATTATGCTTATAGTTATAGAATCAAATGAATTAAAAAATAAGATACTACAATACGTAAATACCAAGAATTGTATATTAAAATATTTGTACTTTTACTGACTAAAGGAAAAAACATTGGCAACTGCTAATAATCCTACAATTGTAAAAAAAATAACTTGTATAATGTAGATTGAAAATGGTCTTCTCAAATTCGTTCACTCTAAATGTGGAATGCAATTAGAATTCTTTAACAATATTAAAAGGTATAATAATATATTAAATTTTTATAATCAGCTCAACAATGTATATAATCTATAATAATTTAAAAGCCTAGATCCAAACTGTGATATTTATTGCACAAGCACTCTGTGGCTTAAAATTCCGACCGGAATACAGCTCACAACCTTAATTGTCGGTTTGAATGTGGAGAGACCAAATAAGTTGTGTCGAGGTGGGTGAAGACATCTAACACTAACGCGCTACATACAACTTATCGTACGGTGAAAACTTGATGACTATTATTCGTAACTTTAATGGCATTATCTGTTTCTCAGAGTTAAAATTAAACTTCTACTATTTTTTTTTTTTCGATCCCTATACTCAGTAGGTAAGCAGGTGATCAGCTTACTGTGCCCTAACCAGACCGAGGATTGTAAAGGTAAAAGAAACTTGGCGAAACCCCACCCACAGTCACAATGCGGTCCGATAGTGATAATACAGTACTGATTGACGCCACACTCCTCCGGAACCAGCGAGCCGTGCTTGGTGCCACAATATAGGCAATACGCCCACCTCCAATAGGGAGGGTAACAGAGCTCACCTTGTGCGCTGCAACCTACAAATATCTCATTGTCTGGCACCACGAGAGCCGAGGTCGCGGGAGCCCGGTCGCAACGGCGATCGATAGTGCCACGCAATGCGATAACTACATCTACTGAAGTAATTTATTGCTGGATACATAGGGGAATATAGATTCAAGAGAAATATATTTACCAAAAATTGCTTTAAAGTGTATATAGGTAACTTTTAAAGATTCCCGAGAAAGGCTACTGTAATGTACTCTAATGATACAATTATTATCAAGTAATGTCAATGGACAATAGATACCATTTGACCTGCCATTACCCCATGACTAAGTGCTTACTCGCTACAGCACGAATACACAGCCGGCCGACGCGAGCCTCGACCTCGGACTCTGCCGACCCCTGCCCGAGGGCCGCCGCGGCACGCTGCTCCTTGTATATCGCTTGAAATACACTAACTTCTACATAAAACTTCTACGCCGACACCTACATAAGATACATGGCAAGAACAAAAGGAAACATTGTCAACAATATATCACCGAAACGATCGAGGATAAATTAATAATATCATACAAATGATAATACTTTCGCACATACGGCCGTATAGTGGTGCCGATGTAATAATAGTTTGAAAAATTACACGTATATTTTAAAACTTCAAATTTATTATTATTGAAATTCACACATAAAATAGTATAATTTGTAAAATTATCCAAAACTTATCACTTTTAATAATTTTATGCAACCCTAAGCAATATTATTAATAGCGTCAAACGCTCCCTTTGGGGCTCATTAAGTTATATTTCGGTTAATTTTACGTCACTAACACGCTATAATTTTGATCAATGGACAACAAATTAAATTGAACAATATTATAATAATATTAAAACCCTGAATATTAATAAAACAAAAATTGGCAACAATTATCAACTAATCATACAAATATTATACAATAAAATAATTACATACTATGTGCACGCACAAATATCGTAAGAAAATAATTTGGCAGTAAAAATTCGTAAATCTAAAGGGCCGTCGCACTGGCCAAAAATACTATAAATATAGGCCCAGAACATATTATATTAAAACAAAACAGTTAAACGATAAAATCAGAGTATTAATCACACCTATCTTCCGCGAAGGGTAATGACTCATTTATAACCTATTTAAAAAAATAAAAGAAAATAAAATTCCCTAATACTATCGGGACAAAAATCCTGAAACAAATAACTTAAAAACAATAAGAAAAACAAACCCAAAAGTTACTCACTAATAAATAGAGGATTCAAGACTCAACGTCAAAAATTTAACTTATCACTGGGTTTAGACCAGCTCCCACCGCGACCGCGCGACCGCGCGAGCGCCTCGCCCGGCCTCGCGCCCGTGTCGCCTTGTGTCGTATATGTCTCTCTATTATTGCTCATATCACATTTAGTGTTGCTAATGTATTTTAAAACTGTTCCAATACGCAACAAATAAAACAATATTACTAATTAAGTACATACATTAAATTACACGTTTAATTACTAGTGAATTGCTAGAATATATTTTTTCATGAATGATAATAATATGGCTCAGCAATACACTTGTATTTTGGTTAAATGTTAAAATATTTTTATACAAACTAAAACAAATCTAATAGCTTAATCAATGTTATATTATAATACATAGTAATTCAGGAACTTAATATTGTTAAAAAAATGTATCTACATATTTCGTATTATATGATTCTTTTGTCTTTTAATTTTAATGACATCCGAAAAACTAGAGAGCACGTTAAACGAATTGTAAACAAAATATCACACTCATTATAACTTTAGGTGGTCTGGTTAAGTACTTCTTCATTACAACATATTGCAAATCCAATAACGACAAGCTACACGAAGAAGACTTTCGTTATGTAATGGTTAATTTTGTTAACAAATAAAACTTGCAAAATACTAATCTTTGGAAGACGAAAGCCTCGATGGAAATGTAAAATCATAAAATATTTTTGTGTTCGTCGCTATGATTTGCAATACATACTATTTCACCATATCATTATCAGTATTAATATTCAATATACATCAAACATCTAAATAAGATAAAACCAAGAAATATTTATTACATGAAAATTTTGTTTTTAATAATTTTACTCTACTAACCACAATTTTAACATTTTTTGTTCTACTACCTAAACATTTTATGAATCTCAATTTTGAATATTAAATGTGGGTAGCTATAAAAATATATACTTTGGCGAACTGTATACCATTTTCAAACATATCGATTTGTAGAAATAAAATTTGTTTATAATGGCACATTCATGGATATATTATATTGCTAGTATAATATATTTTAATTCAACGAAGAAATACGGCACATGGAAACATTGTTAATTGCTTTGTGACGACGTGTACCCGTGTAACTATTCTATTATAATATTTAAAAATTCCAATTTTCTTACAATGATGTATAAATATACACGAAGATGCCACATAAACAGTTTCGTTCCGAATTCAATTTTTTTTTCATTATTATCAGTACAAAATTATTTTCTTTTGTTTAGTAACAGTGGCTTTCTAATAGCATAAGATAATTTTAAATTAACCAAACCGTATGTATAATATATCAATATTATAATAGCCTAGTCATGAATTATTATTTTTTTTTTCAATAAAGGCTCCTAAAACAAGAGTACATGAAAAAACGTTTTGTATAGACACAAGAAATCTGTAAATGGTAAATATATTTTAACGGACAATATATAATATTGTATACGCGATTAACCTAAACTAGATGGCACGTTAATACAGTGTCGCCTCCTTTGGTCATAATAAAAAAATTTTGCTAACAATAAACTCAATTGTGCGTTTAGACGTGACTTTTTCCGAATAATCGCTCGCAGAGAACATTAAAATTGCCAAAATTGTACTCTGGATGCAAACGTATACGATCGGAGTGTAAAATATATGGAGCAACGCATGTACTAATGAGGCGACACACCCACGCAGACCCCTAATTGACATGTATTATTAAACTTCACCTGAACTAGGAACCATACCAGCTGCTAAATTTAGAAACAAATCGTAATTCCAGTCAACGGTTAGGAGTGCAAATATGCTTCGATTTGATCATAGACTAATCATATTTGGCAGTCAGTTACAGCGCGTGTTGACCCGCGAGCTCTACGTCCCACAACTACAATAAAATTTTTGTTCTCGCCTTAAAATTAAAGTAATCTTTAGTGAAACGGTGGTGCGTAAGTATTCCAATCAAAATACTTCAAAATAATAATGTCAAAATTACAAAAGCAATCATCCTAAATATGAAAACTCTACAATCAAACTCTTTAATAAAATCCTTTATTAAAGTGCATATTGACTGGATAATAACATATGTAAACAAAGAGATATTAGCCTAAACTTTGGATTGTCTGTTATTACAACTAAATGCAACCATAATAAAAAAAAAGTGAGATGAATAAAATCAAAAGTATCTAGTACTTTGGGAAGTACACCTATCCACTAGCAGTGACGCCAATTTAATCTTCAATTAAAATTTCACAACATAAAAAGGCAAAGAAATAGAAAATTGGGATCACCGTAGCAATCGGATACAATGTGACTATCGTGAAAAACACAAAACAACAAAAAGTAAGTAATCAAATACTGGTTTAGCAAAAATGTTAAGCTTTGTAAAATCAGCAATTAAATATAATAATAAAGGGAATAAATGTGAGATCTTGTAGTATGCAGACTTACAGCCATTGAGTTATTCCTCAGACAATGTAAAGGGTGTTGAGGACTAGAACGTGGTGATTATTCTTAGCGAGGGTCACGATGTACCCTTCTGACGTGATCTTGAGGCCGCAGCAGCGCGAAACCTGCGCCAATACACTTTTATTACTCTCCCATGTAAGCAATGATAAAAAAATATCTCTGTCACTCTATCTGATGCTAGAGACTTAAAAGTGCCCATAGACACAAAGTATACTATAGGCATAGTGACATAGTTGGATAAGTTGGAATTTTATTACAGAACGTCACGCCCATTCCCACAAACAACTTGACTTTCTTGAGGCGTAGTCGAGGAATCACGATGAGCCTATTAACAACGTTACCAACCTTCACATAGGGGCACTCGAACTCGGTGACGAGCACGCCGTCGCGCGAGAACACGGCCACGTGGAACTTGTTGCCGTGCGAGTCGCCGATGAGCACGTCGCCGGCGTCCGACACGTCGATGCCGTTGGGGAAGTTGGTCACGTTCTCGCAGCCGATGCGGCGCAGGAACCGGCCCTCGTCGTCGAACACGACGACGCAGTGCCCCTTGAAGTCGCACACGTAGAATTCTTTGCCTGTCGATTATTTGAATACTAAATGCCAGACCTCGTCAGGTTTTTACTTCCCGGGATAAAATGTCAGCCTGTGGATTTTAGATCTGATTCGTGGTTTAGTTACATAATTGTTATAAAATAATACGAGTACGTACCACGGTAATTATTTTACCGCAGTGTCGTCGTGACCACGGTCCATGCAATTGGATCGAAATATCGTCAATCCCAACTAAAATAATTACCGTGGTATGTACTCGTATTATTTTATAACAATTATGTCAGCCTATGTTAATTCTGGGTATAAACTAAGTTCATTCCAAACAAACAAATCAGTATAGTCATTCCGAGAAGGAGTAAAAATTATTCAGATATACACATATATAGTAAGACAATTTAAAAGTGAATATTGACTTTGTCTTAATTAAGTACGATTCACATTAGACGAAGCACATTGAAGCGCAGCGAACATACAATAATTAAAAGTGATGTGTAGAGTTTGACAGTTGAAGTTAAAAACTGGGCTTTAATTTATTATGTCATGTGGAAATATAAACTTTGTTATTATACGGTAATGCAGTAAAGAAACTTGAAATCAATGTATTAACATTGGTTTCAAGTTTCTTTACTGCATTACCGCTGCATGCGGACGCGCCTCATCTAATGTGAACGTACGTCGGGTTTTTTGTAACGATATTATTTTATTCTTTTCAAGTCAAGCAAAGAACCATTCAGACGTACCGCTGATAGCGATATCCGACGGCTCTCTCATGCATTCACTGCAATCGAACCAGCTCATGAGATCGCCCTCTTCGGATAGGATGAAAACTGTTGGTGTCACACTGTCCACAGCCACAATGAGACCTTCAGCGGTGACTGCCAGACCAGCGACGATGTCGATGAAGCGTACCTGCAAACAATGTTAACATAAATGTAGACTAATACAAGGCCTCTTCATAAAGTGTCGTCTGTCTGTAGTGCCTGAAAGGAATTAGTAGCTTTCAACCGCAAATTCACCCCGCAGAAACCCTCTTTTTTCTGCTGCTAGCTCCTTTTTATCCCGGAAAATAAGTGACTTCCCGCGGGAGTTAAAAAATTTCATTCCGTGCGAACAAGTCGCAGGCATCATCTAGTACTTTATAAAGATTTAGTGAGAGCAAAGAAAAACAGTGCGGAAAAACTTTTTTCTAGTGACAAGTATGTATGCAATTTTTGTGTATAAGTGGCGTGTCACACGTATATGTAGTTTCTTTAGCATAGTTTAGTGAACTCGCTGTTGGCGTACCTAATTAATAAATAAATAAATAGTGACAAGTTGGACGTACGGCGATTTTCTTCAAGAAATGTCCGTTTTTGGTAAAAATTTGCATGCGCGATCTCTCGTTGCCGCGATCGCAAACGACGAACTTGCCCGTCGCGCGCACGACTGCCACCTTACGAGGGTACCACAGTTGACCCTCCTCCTTGCCCGCCACGCCGAAATTGAACTTGTGGTTACCAGACTTGTCGAATACCTGTCAAACATGGACACATATTAACTAAAATAGGTTTAGAAAGTACCAAATAACAAGCTGATGACGCGATTATTCAAGTTAAGAATTTCCGAGAAAAAGTATCCTCAACAAGATGAAAGCTATCTTCGTGTCATATTTTATATTATATTGAAAAGGTAATAGACAGTTACTTTCCCATTTATATTGGTATGGATTATTTACTTCTATCAAGGAAATCAAACTGAAGTGTCTGTGTTAACAAAATAACGGTCTTTTATTGATTTTTTTTTGTCTGTTTTTCTGAGTTAAATCTGATCTTGATGGGACTTTTTTAGGCTGTTATATGGTAATTTGGCAGAGATAGATGCCCACAGATTGCGTTTAATCCTGGGAAATCCAGAGTTACCACAGATTTGAAAACCTAAATCAGCGCGAACATCAGCCAATTTGTAATAAATTACGTTAAATTCATACTGTTATGCGATGATTGTTGGTATCGGCCACGATGATGTCTTCGTCATTTCCAAGACAGAATCCATGAGGCGAGTTGAACTGTCCCTTTCCTCCGCCCAGCTGACCAAACTTGAATCTAATGTGCATCGGGGTGGCTTTGTTGGCGCGTACGAGCGGCGCCGGCGGAGCCACCAGGGCGGCTTCCTCGGCGGGGGTTAGGAGCGGCCTGCCAGGGGACACTCCCCGCGGCCCCACGCCACCCATGTTACCGACGCCCCCCACGCCGCCAAATCCATTCACATCTGCGAAATAATCACTACTTGTAACATCATCGTCTCAAGCCGTCGCCGGCTCAACTCTAGGCATGTGTCTAATTTTTTTTTATTTTTTTTAAAAGAATATCAGCCAAGCTGAACTTGACCGATGTTCTCCTCTCCCCTCCAAATAAGTGAAAACTTGTGTTAGGAGTGGGTACGACAATAGTGGAATGGGTGAGGATCGAACCTGCAACCTTTAAGTTTTCAGTTCGCACCTGTAACCATTGGGCTACACCACTAATCTATACCAATAAAAAAACAAATTTTGCAAATAAAATTAAAAAAAAAAAGGGTACAACTGGCGGTCTTATCGCTTAGATCCCTAGCGATCGCTGCCAGGCAAGCATGTTGCAGGAGATATGACGATCTGAGAGAAAAGGTTATGGTGCACCACTTTGGTTAAGTGCGGATTGGAAGAAGTCTCAGGCATGCCGGTTTCCTTGCGATGTTTTCCTTCACTGTCAAAGCAAGTGGTATTTAATTGCTTACACACGTCATCCTTAATAAAAAAATTATGTAATAAATTGTCTGGACAGACAGATTCCATTTAAAGTTTTCAGTCTGCAAGCATTCTGTATGCAATTCTAGCACAGTCGTATCCAAACTGCATTTTTGAAATCGGCTTGCAGTTTCAATACAGATCCTAATAAGTACACAATACAAAAGACAGCTAGATCTTACCAGCATTCAATCCGAGCTTGGCGAGCGCTTGCAAGTTATTATAAGCTTGAGGAGAGTTAAGATCTCCAGCGAGTAATTCGGCGAGAGTGAACGGTGGAGCCGGCGACGCGTGAGGTGGCGGCGGTACTTCCTTCTCTGCAATGCTAGCCAGTTGCTGTAGATTGTATTCAACCATGGATGGTAAAGCGGGAACCCCGCCCACGCCGGTCACAGCTCCGACACTGTTGACGTTTACGACTCCCGGAAGGACACCGGCATTTGGAACGGCACCAACGCCTGGAACTGGCCCGACTCCTGGAACCCCCATAGTGGGTACTCCCCCGACTCCGGGAACTCCGACTAAACTGCCGACAGACACACCCGTGACCCGGCGAACGTTACCCAGCGGATAGTCATCGAAAACTGGGGCATTTGTTACAGAGATGGCAGGTGAATGAGAATTAGAAGTGACGGACACTATAGCCGACGATTCACTTGCACGTTTTCTTTCTTCCGCTATAGTCGCTTCGGTGCGGAATGTCCCGAACGTCTCCTCTGTTATTGAATCAAATTTTTCCATCTTTGTAACAAATTCCAAAGAATAATCCACGTCGAATTCGGGAGCGCCTTCCAAAAGACGTGCGAACTGAGAAGCTACAGTTTTTTTCAACATGACGATTTCGGTGCCATCGCCTCTTCTGAGAAGCCTGGCGGCAAATTTACAGGCGCAATCAATACGTTGGACAGTTTTATCGACGCGATCGAAGAGGTCCATCACCTTTAGTTCTCTTTCCTTGTGTAATCTTTCCAGTTCTGCAAGAGCTTTTTCACGACGCCTCTCTAAAGCTGCTTTATAAGCGTGAAAAGCCTCATTAATAACGCTTTCAGCGTCATCTCTCTGTCGCTGCAAATCTCCCAAAGCGTCATCAATTTTGACCGATGCACAACCAGCGGCGACGGCCCGGGCGTTAGCTTCGCCGATAAAAGTACGCAGCTCCGCGCGTAAATTCGGTTCCGCATCGACGATCCGCTCACAGCGGTGCTCCCCGACTTTGTGCTCGACCGTCAAACATTCTGTGCAAGCGCCAACTTCACACTCGCAGCAGTAAAACTTGAGACTCTCGCCAACATGGCGAGTGCAGAAGATTGGCTTGTGCACAGCAGCTTTTTCCTTGGATGATCTTAGAGCATCGAATGGCACAACGCGGTGGTTCTCGAAACACCTCATGAACTCGTGTGCGGAATTGCAGTTAGCGCATAGGAAGTGCGAACAGTCCGTACATCTAGCAACAGCAGGTTCCTTGCTTTTGCAACAAGTACAAACAACAGATTGATCCATGGAGGAAACATCCAAGATGTTCGTGAGGACATAGTCCGATGGAAGTGATACTGCTCCTCCTCCAGGCATCTGAATATAAATATAATATTACCTCAGTTTCCGTTAAATTTAATAAAACGATTTATGAAAAAGCATAATTACCACCTTCGTTTCTTGTTTGCAGAGAGGACATTCAACAGCCAAATCAAATTTAAGCGAATCCCCAGCTTCATTTACCATCAGTTTGTCAATACATGCTTCACAGAAAACATGAAGGCATGACAATACACGGGGACTGCATAATTTATTGCTAAAAATTAATAATCAAAAAAATAAATTAGTAATTACGATTTTTTTTAATCTCATTTAATTGTCTTCGACTGTTACTCACTCGCAAATTTTACAATTTTGTTCCTGTTTCCCGCTATCGGTAGACTCTAACGAACCCTCATCACCCAGGCTAACAAGTCCATCCCCATAAAGCTCGCCGTTCATTTCTTCCATTTTGACTTATAATTACAGTGTTGTATAATGTATATTTTTTACTTCAACCAACAATAATCTGAAAAATAATCAGTATACAATGTAGAAGTTTGTCAAGCAGCTTAACCAGTGGTTCATCATGAACTAAGACCTCCGGTCCTAAGTCTCTACTAATCGTCTTATACTTTGCGTTTAAAGACGATCTAAAAAACCACAGACTATTTTAAGGATGAAAGCACTTATTATTTATTTTAAGGTTGAAAGATTATCGGAAACCTCGCTTCACTTCGTCAATAATGACTTCCGACAGAATTTCGGCCACGGCAGTCAATCTCAATGGAAACGGAAACTAGCCAATTACACAGTAGATATTATAAAACTAAAGTGTGTGCGCAAAAATAGGTGCACTCTCAATTCCCCGAAGGAGATAAATAATTAAACGCAGGACCAACGGCTTCACGTGCTCTCTGAAGCACGGCGATGATTCTCACACCACCTTCTTGCAAGAAAATCCCAAGGATTTTTCTTGTTTCCCTGAATAAATTTAGGGAAGTGATAAGAGTCAATTCAAACACTGATTTTAACATCCGCGAACCGCGAATTTGTAACTGTGAAGATCCCATATTTGCCTATAATCTAAATAATAAGTAAACTAGACATTAAGAATCTCAATATGTGTATGTCTGTGGTAAATCAGGCATATTAATGCAGAATAATAGAGTGATGACAAAATGGATAACACAAAAAATATTAAGTGCTTACCATGAGTTCTAGACATTGACATAATTTATGATGTGCAAGAATTTTTTTTTATTTATTAATACACCAAACAATATTCTTAATATGAACATTATTTTTGTATTTCACTTGGCATAATTTATCATCTTTATCATCATCATGATCATCATTTATCATCATCATCATCATTTGGTTTTATCTCAGAGACATGGCAAATGTTGAACATAGGCTATGTCAAAAAGTTTTTTAAACTGTTTTACAAGTGATTAATAAAACTAGTTACCTATTAACAAACCGATTTGCAAAGTTTCATTTGTGGGAAACCTAAGGTTGTTGTGTTTTTAATGGGCTAAGCCAGAAGACTTGCTCAGTCGCCCCTCCATTCAGCATCACCTACTTAACCTTTGTTTTGCTACAGAGGTTGCCAGCTTGCTTTGCTCGCCACCTCCCCCTTCGCTCCCCTAGGCAACATAGGCTTGGTTCATTCAGGACCTCCTCCATGAGCTTTGCACTTTACAAAAACACTAGAGGTAGGACAGACAAGACTATGTGGGGTTGGAGTGCTCAGACTTTATTCTGGACACTTGATTTATTCCAATGGCCAACCTTACCCTGCTTTTTCGTAATTATTTTGTCAAATAAATTATTATTTATAGAACCAATAATTTTAAGGGATGAAAATATGATTCATTATTTGCCAAACGTTATTTATTTACTGTCAAATGATAGGACACCATTATTAGGACATAGTAAGTTGACTGATTATAAAAATTGCAATGAAATACTCAATAATTTTATTTTAAAATCAACATTAACTAACCGTTTTTAGAAAAACCTAGTATGTACCAAATTCTGACAAGAAAAGTCCAGAAAATCATCTCAATTTATAAAAATCCTTACATTTTTACCAATTCCCATTGGTAAATTCTTAGACCTATGAGTAAAACCTAGGTTTTATATAAATGGTTACAGTAACATACACAGTAGAACCTGTGTAAAGTCGAATCTGAAGGGATATGCCAAAAAATTCAAGCTCTAGAGTTTTCGACTTACAAAGAATTTTGACTTCGGTGGATTTTTTTTGGAAATATGTGACTTGTTAAGGTTAAGATTCATTCTAACAATTGACTTGCTTTACTAAAGTTCAAAAGAGAGCAATATCAATAAAAATAAAAGTAAACAAACAAACTTCAGCCTTAAATTCCTTTATCAATTTTCATAGAATTGGTAATAAATGTTATTGGAGGTATAGTCTTACACTGTTTTCTAAGAAACAATACATTGTCAGCAAATTCTTAAAGTCGGTAACTTTTTCTTTGAGCTAATAGAGATAATTAGTTTCAAATGACCGAGTTGGAGAAGTTGTAAAATCAAACAATGCTATGTTTGAGACGCAGAGGTCAAGTTTATTTTTTCAAGTTGTAGAGTGAAAATATGTACTGAAATGGATTCACTGACTATTTCAACTTAGAGAGGTTTAAGATTTTAAGTAATTGAGGTTTTTGGGCTTGAAGGGAACAAAACATTTTTTCAACTTATCAAGGTTCAACTTACTGAGGTTCTACTGTATATCCTTACTAATATTATAAATGCGAAAGTGTGTTTGTTCTTCAATCACACTGCAACAAAACAACAGATCAATGTGATTTTTCGCATGGGTATAGTTGAGGACCGGGAGAGTGCATCAACTGGTTGAATATAAGTGAACATAAATTGATATTTAGTATTCTCAAGTATACTTCATAACTTATTAGTCTTCTTTAGGCTATAGAATAAATTTAACTACAAATTATAATACTTATTAGTAGCACATTAAATAAAAACTCTTACTTAATACTATTCAGTACAACGAGAATTAATAATAGAGACCGCAACTAGCCCGACACTATGAAATGAAAATTGAAGTACCCACATATTTAAACAAAAAGGCTTGTATGTCATTTTAAAATTCAAAATTTACAGCCTTATAATGAACTTGTATAACACCACAAAAGCCAAATTACAACAGAAGTGCGTAAAGGATTGATCACGAAAGATATCTAAATTCTACATACCTACAATGAAGTACCTATCACAAACGCAATGCACCATGCACGCTGCAGACAATGGCGAAGGTCGATAGTCCATTTGAACACTATTTCTGACCAGTAATACTGATACTACACATTCAATATTATTTAATTTAAGATTTACTAACCTTTAACAGTTATATTTAGCGGAAAGGGCGATAATATTCAAACACGCAGAATGTTCTACCACGCCGTAACTATGAGAAAATACATCACTATGTAAATAAATAAAAAACGAGCATCAAGCTTCAACAGATATTTTTTTAAATAAAATAGTTTCTTCGATGAATTAAAAGAAATGTTTTGTCACGTTCTCATTTTAAAAAGACGAATGAATACATCACTGTTTAGTTATTGATTTTCTTCGTTGCGCTCAAAATGCTTTAGTGCCATAGATTATGATTATTTTGTTAAGGTAACCCCAGGTTAGAATCTAGAGTAGCAAATTGTCTATGATATTGCTGTAACGTCATTGTAATGTAAACGAAAGAGGGCAACCTTAGAAACGTGTCAAACATTGTAGTTATCGCAACATCATAAAAAACTTTTAAAAGATAACTTTCTGAGTAGGTATATAAAATTATAAATCACACCGTTTAGTTTCAAAGGCAACCAGAACGTAATTATTTCTTTTAAAATATAAACGCAAATATGTACCTAAATCAAGCGCCTTTTTTACACTATGTTCGGGGACTTGGAAAGCAATGACGTACTGTTATGTATATTAAGTAGTAGCTTATCTTTATTTAGTTTACTTTAGCTAGATAATATTATCTTCTAAAATCTCTAAAACGAATTTGCAGAAAAGTTGCATCAATCATTGCTAAAATATGCTAAAATCTTCATTTTCATCGGATTAGTTGAATTTATGGTATTCTATGCATTTTAGCCAATAGCAAGACAGTATCAGCCTATCAGAGATGATTGCGATCGTCACAATTTTAGACAACCTCGCTCTCATTTTTAGGCAATCCCGCAGTTCACTGACCTCTATATTTAATCTATGATTAACACTAGACTTGGGTTTCAAGCTTTGGGTCGTTTGTTTTTTAACCGCGTGTATTTTTATTTTATGTGGTAAGTTCAGTACCTACAGATTTCGTACGGAATTTTTTTTTTCACGTAGGTACGGATTTTGTACGGATTTTTTGGTTGAATAGGAACCGATTTTCCGACTTTACACTTTGCTATATGGCAACATTAGTTTACTCTATGGTGTATGGGTATGGCACGGGTATGGTCAATGGTGATCTGTGATGGTGATCGTATGTCGCACGTAATCTGTGCTTTTAATTTTTTGCTTCTTATCTTAATTCTTTCACCATTAAAATTAATTGTAACTTGTAAGAATTCTAAAACGTGCAGCCACGTAAATGTTTAGGTAATTTGAATAGAGTATAAACTGTACTACAAATATTCAACATGACTTATATACCTAATTGGGAAGAGTTCGAAAAGTCAGCGGAGATGTTATATTTACGTGATCCTATTAACACTCGATATAGTTTAAAATATTCTCATTCTAAAGGATTATTTTTAGTGAAAATAACCGACAACAAGAAGGTAAAATATTTACTTAAGTCATATTAATCCTTATGTGGTAGATTCACTTGACCATTTAAAAGCACTTTGTAAAAGTTTATTAATAATAAAAAATTAATTCTATTCTATTCGGTAGCCTATTAATTTTAACATCAATGACACTAATTTGTACAGAATATTGTATCTATTTTTACTATTCAATAGATATCCATTATTAATTTTTAACCAACTTCCAAAAAAGGAGGAGGTTTTCAATAAAGCCGGTATCTTTTTTTTCTATGTACATTCACTAATTTCTCTGGGATTTCCGGGAACGAGTAGTGTAAGTTTTTAATCGACAGAGGTAGCGGGCGAGGTGGTCTCATAAAAATTTTTCATCAACTGATTGACATACTCTGCTGAATATAGGCTTCTTGTGGGGAAGCTACCAACAAATTGCTTTTTGATTGAACAAGGTCACCATCAACACCTTAGGACCTTAGCAATCATTAATTCTTCTATTAACCTCATTTCTAATTTTATTATGTTACGAAATATACAGTATAATAAATCTCTATTGCTCATAGAGTGGTGTAGAACATCCTTATGAGACCTGTAGGACTAACATGCGCGCCACGAGAAAGTTTTGTCTACACATTTACTCGTAGTCTCTATGTGAATCTCTACAGAGATTCAGGAGTAAAGTGTAGAGAAAATGTTAGCCCTACTGGAGTCAGTGATCATGTCTCAGAGCCATATAGAGCTATATAGAGCTTAGGTCTATAGCGCTATGGTCATTTTTGGCTGTGGCATCAAGCTGAGGCAGCGCCCTATTTAGTGGCATTATGCATCCTAGATATTGGTAGGCGCCTGGCTTTTCAGAGAACCGATGGTTTTTTTTATCTTTCCCTCGGTTCTTTGAAAATCTTTAGGGCGCCTACTTTGTTTTTGTTTTATAATTATTTTTTAATCTACTAAAATGTGTTGTGTTGCTGCTAAATAAATGATTTATTATTATTATTATTATTATTATTATATGATTGAAGGCCAATTTTAGACATTGGGGCTTTTGATTATTGTATTTAGATTGCTTTTTCAAAATTGATGGACTTAATAAAAATAAATCCATAAAATAAAATTACGGATATGTGCATTTTGGGTATTATAATAATATTCTTAGTACCAATATAATACACAGCAATTTTTTTCTATTACTGGCTATAAACTGGTAAATGATGCTCCAAGAATAACCTTATATAAAGATACAAATAAGAATTAATTCTCTAATCTAATCAATAATAGATTTAATATTATGTAATTATTTTTTTCATATTTTTCAGTGTCTTCAATACAAAACTGAAGTTCAGCAAGATGTGAGAAAAATAGACAAATTCATATCAGATTTAATAAGACATATGGCATCAAATGATAATTAATTTTTTTAATAAATTATTGTTAAATCTAAGTGTTTAATTTTATTGCATTTTTTAAGTAATTGTTTCTTCCCTTTTTATGCTTGTGAAGCTGAGCATCAAGTACTCTCGGCCACAGATTAATTATATAAAAAGAGGTAGATATGTTACAAGCATGCGGTAAATGAAGCGTGTAATGCGTAATGTAATGTCTGGATCTGGCTCTTGTCTTACACGTCATTGCTAACCGCGTTTGAATTGCATATCTCTTCAAAATGCCATCCAACCAAATAAAGCTCACGGAATCTCATATCACATATGAATAAGCTGAAATTATTATTTTATTTCCTTTAGTAAATATTTTATTATTAATACCATCCACCATCACCATACCATCACCTCTAGCGTCAAAGAAAAATCAACCTTAGGTCTATAGCGATAAAAGCAAAACAAGTCTCGTAGACATAGATTAACCGCCCGACGTTCTAACAGAAGCGACTTTATGATTGAGCTGATGGTGTCATGCGTGTCACGTACTTGTTTTTAAATATAGGTTTTAATGTGAAATATTGATTATATTGTTTAAGTAACGAAACATTAGTAATGAAACAGTCATATAACAACATGTTATTCAAATATCTACCTAATTATAACGCGTTCTTTACTAGTTCCATGGAATATCAATATACTCCCTGTGGCTGGATCGATTTATGTAGTACCTATCTAGGTAACCACGTACCTACCTACATTTTAGATTATGTCTGTGATTTTAGATTCTAGGTACCTACCTAGCTTCTTATACTATGTCTGTGGTCTCGCATCCGTAGACAGAAAATGTCTACATGGCATCCGTAGTGAGGATGGTTCGAGGTAAGGGTGGTCAGGGTGCTAGGGTGCTACGTTTTTTGTTTTTTCGCACCAAAGTAAAAAGTGGATGCATATTGACTTCGTAGTGGGTATTGGGCACAGTATCATACTATGTATTGGGTGTTGCCTTGTCTATTTCATTTGAATCATGAATATTTTTGTATGAAGTAAATGGACTATTCGACAGTTGGGTTGGGTTGGGTTGGACAGTCTGAGGATAGCACTGTCCATAGATTATAATAATTATATGTATTATATTTTTTACCTGTGGCATTCTCAATTTTCGACAACATCAAGAACTGTCAAAAATGTTGATGAACATTGGACATGTTATTTTACTGTCATGTTGTGTGAAACATAAATAAAGCGTATTAGTTTTCTAAAAATCATGACTTAATACTCAAGTCTAAACTGTTAAAATGAAATAATATATTTAAAGATAAAACTGCCACTTATATATTTCTTTTTAATTAATGACATTATGGATGGTTTAATTCACGCGGCATTGGAAGCAGAGGCAAGCATTAAATTAATTTTACAAATTGTTTTTGAGTTGATCCCACAATTTGCTGCGTTATTTAACTCATACATTGCAATATATTTATATTTCAGGTAATATTAAACCGGGCTAAACATGTGAATACGAACTTAACACATTTTGACAGTGGTGTCTCTGATCATAAAATGACTTGGACCCATGAGAAGATGCACCTAGCAGAAACTGTTGATGACTCCAGGATGAAATTCCAACGTAACTCCGTCAGTTCTGTCTCTAAAAGTGCAGAGAAGTTTGATCTCTTTAAAAAACTTCATGAATTGTATAATGAGCTCAGTCGAGATGAGACTTCACAAACCAACTATGTGAGTATACTAAATTCATATGTAATAATATTGCTCTTAGTAAGATTAATAGAAACACCTGGATTGTAAGATATTGCTTACTTAGCTTGGAAATTTTAATGTTATCTATGCTATTATTTTCAATAGTTTGTACTGTATATCACATATTGCAATAATCCATTTTATTTCTCATTGCGTACAAAATAAATTTCTTGAGGGTTGAATATAAACGTGAATTGGATATAATAAAAAACCTCTAAGCCAATAAAGCTCTGCCCACAGTAACAGTGATTCGAATAAAATTACAGTAATTTCAGTAGATTTTTGCTTAAACAAATCAAAATAAATCAAGATAAGTCAACTTTTCAAGAGTGAAAAAGTATAATATCTTTGTATAACCTTATTGTTTCCTAGGAAATTAAGAAGAAGAACCTTATTTTTCTATGTATTTCTTTAACAGAAATATAAAATAGTATTCGTTTATTGTGTACATAGGCATATTTTGTCCTAAAAATCTATTTAAAAAAAAACTATAATGTTCAAAATTTTCCTACTCTTCGATAAAGAAAAGAAAATCTCCAAAATTTTATTATGCTAGAATTTATGTAGTGACTTGAGTTCTTGACCTTTAATTATAACTTAAATTATAATTAACTGCCAGAAGTATGCATTTACTGTTGAATTTGGCTGCATATCTTTAGATATTTTTTATTTTACCAAATATGCAATAGATATTCCTATATCATCAATTCATAGTTACATTTACCACAGGATACTATGCATGGTTGTAATAAGTATTTTGTGATTACATTATTTATCTCATAAATAGCACTTCATGATATTTTGTTGGTTTTTTTCCCCCTTTAAATTCTTGACAGAGAATTTTAAATTGTATTTGCATTGCAGTTATGTTAAATAATTCCCTTTTGCACTTTTCTTTGCAGCAAGGACTAAAAACTACTTCGTACCTATTAGAAAAGCTGTTGGCTACATATAACTTAAATACTTTGATTATCAATTTATATCCGGGTAATAAGGGATATTCTCTGTCATTAAAAGTCAATGGCAATACACAGTATATCCATCCACCTGATGTCAGTGTAAGTAATGATAAGTTTTATAAGAATTTTATTACATTATATTTATTACATATATATATTTAAATAATAATAACTGAGGTACTAGTATCATACATCTAAAATAAATACAACCAATTAAAATATGTTGTAATACAGACTTCATGCATTTAGCTAACATTAATCCAGTTAAATTCCAGTCCAATGTATCAATAGAAAGGTAGATCATTTCTGTCCAGTTCTGAAGTCATCAACTGGACTAATATGAACTGGTCATTAATGCCAAATATCTGATTCCAATGCAGGTGTATTAGTATTCTGGTCAAATAGATTAAATATACCATAAAGGATAGAAGGATAGGCATTTTTCTTTTGAGTGGTAGCAATTGGCAGCTATTTTTTAAATTAGATCAGATTGATATGGAAATAGCATGGTGCGCCTGGTATACAAGTAGTGCTAAATAGCAGCATATGAAAATCTTGAACAGGGCCGTGCCAGACAGACGACAAACTGTGAGAATGGTCGTATCTGGTGCGGCCCGGTTGGACCGACTCGTGGTGCGCCTTTGGTTACCTTTCATGTGGAATGACGGGCAACAGACCGCGGTTCGATATGGGCCGCGAAAGGTGCCTAAAGGCGTCCGTCAGATTAATGGGCCCTGGGATCCCTAGACTGGTTGAAAATGAGGACAATATTTTTTAAATATAAATATTAATAGAAAATTTTTTTAGGGCTCTTCAACTCAAGACGAAACTTTAATTGAGACTCCTCGATGGCCATATGAAGAAGAAGAGCTTCTTAGTTACATTGACAATGAAGAGTTACCAGTGGTGCTTCTAGATCTACTTGAATCTGAGCATTCATGTCTGTTTTACTCTGGATGCATAATAGCTCAAATAAGGGATTATCGGCAGGCTTACCCCAGTTTTCTATGTGATACCCACCATGTGTTGTTAAGGCCTACAAATCAGGTATACTAACTGTTTTATTTAATTTATAAGCTTTATAATAATATTGAGAAACTAGGATGTGAGGTATTTGTTCAGGGCAAATCACTAGTTATTTACTACATATTTGATAACTTTAAATTTTTTATTTGGTTGTAACAGCAGTTAATGAGGCATTATTGGTCTAGTAGTTAGCTTGTTTGTCTGTAGATGTCGAGATTCCAGGTTCGATGCCTGGGTTGGGCCAAGAAATGTATCTATTGGATTTTTTGTCAAGTCAAGTATTAGCCAAGAGTAAGGAAGTAGGAGTTAGACCCGTGTGTCTCTGAGAGCACGTAAAGCCGCCGATTCTACGTTTGATATCTCCATATGCAGTTAACTGCGCAGACAAGACGGAGCGTGAAGCCTGAGTTTTAGAGTTGTTTTACGTTGTTTACGTTGGTGAAATCGGCTCTAATGCTGAGATCTATAGAGCGTGCTCTGACTCAGCTCAGACTCAAGGTAGAGGTTAAATCGAGACACAAATATGTTATGACATAAATCGGTCTCGTTTTTATTCTGTCTTGAGTCTGAGCTGAACGAGAGTGCTGTCTACAGATTTGTTGGATTATATGTACCTTCGTACGCATTTTTGAAGCTTCATTGTGGAAGCACTGTATACATACCATAGTTTTGTTGCCTATTGTAAAAAATATTTTTTTTTTTTGAAAAGAGCAACTGCTGAGTTTCTTGCCGGCTCTTCTCAGCAGAATCTGCATTCCGAACCGGTGGTAGCATTACACCATTGCACATTTGCACCATTAATCTACCACCTACAACAACAACCTACAAGTTGGCCTACATGAATTTGAATTTGTCAGAGCATAATAACGGACGCGATGTGTATCGGCGGGCGCTGCGGGTGGGCGGGCGAGGAGCGAGGCGCGGTGGAGGCGGTGGAGGCGGCGCTGGTGCACGCGGCGGCGCCCCCGCTGTGCCTCGAGCCTCGCCCCGCGGTCGGCCTGCTCGCCGCCCGGCTGCACGCCGCGCCGAGACTGTTCAACACGCCCAGGATACGACGGCAAGCGAGGAGGTTTTCACAAGTAAGTTGCGTCACTTAAGGCCCAAGAGACGGGTCTACCCGCGAAATTCAAATTTAATTTGATTTTTCGCAATTTGTAAACTAATACGATAAAGTAGGCTTACGGTATTCAAATTGCGACAATGGCAAGTATTATCTTCACAGGTTGATATACTAATCTTTACGTGAAAGTATCCAGTTTAAGAAATTAATCAAAATAATGACTAATTTGTGAGTAGTTCACGTCAAACTCATTATTTTGATTAATTTCTTAAACTGGATACTTTCACGTAAAGATTAGTATATAAACCTGTGAAGATGATACTGCCATTGGCGCAATTTGAATACCATAAGCCTACTTTGTCGCATTAGTTTATAAATGGCGAAAAACCAAATTAAATTTTAATTTCGCGGGCAGCTCCGTGTCTTGGGCCTTAAGAGGCCAGCGGAGGATGAATTGCCCATACAAACGTAATACCAAAATAATTTGTAATTGGAGAATATTTCCATCATAATAGGCGATTATTTGGATTCAAATTGTATTTACGCGTATTACGCAACTTGCTTTCAACTCAACTTATTTTTGGTAATCCCTCTGGATTTTGAAAAGTAATAATTGTTATTTGACACTAATATAATGTTGTATTTAGTTTGCTTTGCTGTGTTCGTCATAAGCAATTACTTCGTGTGCATATAGGTGGCTGTGAATAGAAAAAGAAAATTGGATCAATTTACACATTACCATGGACTGGAGCTGTTGGAGTTGATTCACCGCCAGCGAGCGAAGAACAGCAGACAGTCCGTGCCTCACACTCGACTTACTTCCAAATATCCCAAGAAACCACCAGAGGTAAGTGTTTAGCTGTCATAACAATTCTCAGCAGTTTCTTAGGTCTACACTCTGCATCTATTATTATGATGAAAAATATGAAATGAAATGAATACACTTTATTGTACATCAAAATTAAAATTTATTTATTTTATTTTATTATATATGTATAGAATGTCTTAGAAGCGATTTCTGTCGAGCAAGCACAATCTAAGAACTCTAAGAGATAAAGTTAGTAGAGTAAAGGTTATACACAAGTTTACGTAATATTTAGTCGATTGTATTTATAAATTAAATACATAATTCATTTATATTTTAAAAATTTAAATATAAATTATTGAATTAATTATTATTTAAAGTATCTCTTTTATGTTAAGCTTCATTTATTAATTACTAGTTGATGCCCGCGACTTCGTTCGCGTGGACTGAGGTTTTTTGATTCCCGGGGAAACTCCCTCAATTTCGGGATAAAAAGTAGCCTATGTGTTATTCCAGACTATAAACTATCTCTGTGCCAAATTTCAGCCAAATCGGTTCAGTTATTGTGGCGTGATTGATTAACAAACATCCAAACATCCACACTTTCACATTTATAATACTATACTAGTAATCTTACTAGTATACTAATATTAGTATGTAATACTAATCTAGTATTACAAAGCAATAAATACTTAATCCATCAATCCCTTTCAGGTGTTCAAGCCGATAGAACCGCCAAAAATGGAGCCTTTGCCACTAGCATTGCCATCGGAACCCAGCGGGCCCTTGAGACTCGCGCGCGCGTACGAGCGGCCGCGACCGACGCCCGACTGCCAGCCGCAGCTCGTGGAGGAGTACATCCTAGAGACGGAGAAGACGTCCCCGCATGCGGGCGCCGGCTTCTTCCATATAAAACTATCGATATTGCAACGGCCGTCCGATCAAGAGTTCCTAGGGGAGTTGTACGTGGACAGAGACCACATTGAGGGTGAGAGGAATGGTGCAGCGTGTAGGTTTACACTAGGTAACTATATCTATTATTACATTAAAAAAACAATGATTTTTTTAAAATATATAGACTAGCACTTGACTGTGATCTCACCTGATGGTTATTGAAGATGCAGTCTAAGATGGTACGCGCTTGCCTAGAAGATGCCTATTCACTCTTGATTTAAAGACACCCACATTATAGTTAGATTAATGATCAACCAGTGCAAAAAAAAAATTTTGGCGATTCGAAAGCACTTTGTAAAAGTTTATTTGAATAAAAAAATTAGTTCTATTTCTATGATTCTATTTTGCCAAGCGTCACAATGTGGTTTATTAAATACTAGCTGATGCCCGCGACTTCGTCCGCGTTGATTTAGTTTTTAAAATCCCACGGGAACTCGTTGATTTTCCGGGATACAAAGTAGCCTAAATATAATAATAGCCCAAAATATCACTCTCGGGTTCTTAACTATACCCATGCAAAAAATCACGTCGATCCGCTGCTTTTTTGCGGCTTCTTTTTGTGATTGAAGGACAAACGAACAAACAAAATAATATACTTTCGCATTTATAATATTAGTAAAGATATAATATTTGTGTATATTGTTGTTTCACTGTTGCGTTTGATTTTATTTGCATTTTAATTGTAATTCATAAGAAACTTTTGTATTCATACAGATAGTTAAACATTTTTTTATTAATTTTGTGTTTTAGGGTCTCGACTTCAAGCGAACAAATATATACAACAGTTTACGGAGATATTTACAGAGGAAGGTCGGAAGTCAGTTAGGATAAAGCACATAGTACCTGGCCAATTACCGAGGGTTTCATTCACTGGGGGTATGAGAGAAATGGTAAGACAATTTTCCATTACTCATCATGTATAGGTACTCCTCCATATTGGTCAACTAGTTGATGCCCGCGATTTCGTTCGCGTAGATTTAGTTTTTAAAATTCTGCGGGAACTTTTTGATTTTCAGGGATAAAAAGTAGCCTATGTCACTCTCCAGGTTCTCAACTATACCCATGCAAAAAATCACATCGATCCGAAGCTCTATTGCAGCGTGATTGAAGGACGAACCAACAAACAAATACACTTTCGCATTTATATTATTAGTAGAGCTGTGTCGATTAATCATTTAATGTAACCAAAATAATATATCGCTCATTTGCGATAAGGGTGACATAACTCAAAATTCACCAATACTTTCTGCTATGAAAACAACATTACGCTAAGCACAAAAAATAAGAGCGAGAGAGGTTGTGACTTAATGCTCTGTCGCTTTGTTGGGCGCTGTGTTGTTTCGAGACCGCAGCATCCACTAAATATTACTCTCTAACGAGAGAATTCTCTCATCGTTTATTTTGAATTATCTCACTCTTGTCGCAAATGAGCGATATTCAATGAATATTTAATTTGAAGTGTAACACTGATCGTGGTGGACAGTTGTTGTTACAGCAGCGGACAGCGCAGGCCAGCAGCTCGACGGTGCAAACGCATGCCACCACCGTACCTGTAGTGTGAGTATATCACATTTATGTAATGTGTTCCACCAGCGGGTATAGTTTGAAGAAAAAATACATAAATAGCTTCCTTTGTGTACAATAAATAATATTTCATTCATTAATTCACTTGTTAAACTGTCCACAGAACGTCTGCGATAGCAGCGACACCCAATGCCCATACGAGTACAAGACAGCTGCCAATACTGGTAACTACTTCTTGCATTTATAATAATAGGATTGAAAAAAATGTTAACTGCATTGTGTTATTTACATGTTACTAATTGATGCCCGCGACTTCGTACGCCTGGATTTTTCGAGATAAAAGTAGCTATAAAGTGCTACTTTAGAATAAAAACTATCTTCTTAATCTTTAAATTACAAATATGGTTGAGCGAAGCAATGGTTGGATCATGCGTCATGCTCGTGAACGGGTGCCACCAACGGGAATGGGTCTGCTTTGACTTCCCATCTTGACATGCGTTGGATTGGTGTACCTACGTATGCATTTTTACATTTTTGAAGCTTTATTATGGAAGCACTGTATACATAGCATAGCTTTGTAAAAAAAAAATTTTTTTTTGAAAAGAGCAACTGCTGAGTTTCTTGCCGGCTCTTCTCAGCAGAATCTGCATTCCGAACCGGTGGTAGATTTATGACGTGTCATAAGAGGTACAAGTTAGCCTACATGAAATAAATTAATTTTGAATTTGAATTTCCGTCAAATCAATTCAGTCGTTGCGGCGCGATTGAGTAAGAAACTTCCATCCATCCATCCATTACCTTCGCATTTATAATAATAAGTAGGACTAGGCTTTTACCCGCGACTTCGTCTGTGTGGAGTTATATTTTAAAATTGTCGCGAGAACCCTGTTTTTTCGGGATAAAAGGTTTGCTATGGTTTCACTCTCCAAGTCTGCAACGATACTCGTGCAAAAATCAAGTCGATCCGTTGCATGCGTTGGTGCATGATTGAAGGACAAACCATCAAACCAAGAAACCAACACGGACAAACCACCGAACGAATTCACTTTCCTATTTATAATATTAATAAAGATAACATGTAGCAAATATTAAAATAGCCCGATAATATTTTAAACGTTAGATAATATTTATATTATTCACAGCAGGCCCAATTACAACAAGTTGGCAACGTAGGAAGCGTAGCGGCAGTGGGCACAGTTGTCGGAAGCGTGGGCACGGTTAGCGCTGTGGGCAACGTGGGTGCCGTGGGCGCCGTAGGCAACGTGGGCAATGTGGTCAACGTTGCTGCGGCAAGCTCTGCAGTTGAGGCTGCGTTGAAGCAGCAACCTTCACCTACGACCCCGCGGTTGTCACCTCAGGTACGTTTTCATCATCATCGTTCACTGCTCAGGTATGTATAACCAATATAAAATTGGACCACGTGCTGGATTGTCTGCTCTGACTGAAAATGTCGCTAAAATGCCGTGAGAACACCATTAATTCTGTCAATCTGCGAATATAGATTAGGTGAGATCACATCAGGCTATGCTATCCCTGAATAAAAAACCTACTTTCAGTACGGCATTTGTTTGGACAACTTGGGTAAGGTATCTAATAAAGTAAGCACTTTCGAGGGAAGCTTTAAGAAATTTCTATTCTAAAGGTGAAGCTTACCTTTGCCCACTTCTTTAAATAGTATGCTTGATAGTGTTTTGTTTTTTGTAATTAATAAATAATTTATTAATTCAATAAGTAAATGTTGTTCCGTCCACCAGGCATCAACGAATCAGTTGCTAGCGCAGCAGTTGACTAACCCGCCGCAACCGCTCAACCCGCAGAAGATGCAGTCCGCCATCATACACATACAGCATCCGCTCATGTCGTCCTCTGGAACATCACAGGTATATTCCGTACTGCGGAAATGTGTGCGTGAAGTGTATAGACAATGTCTTAGTGTGCGGTGTCATAGAGTAAACGTGAGTTGACATAAAGTCCATAGTATCCTAAAATGGACTACTTTATGTAGTACTGTGCGTGGATGTAGATATTGACACGTTTTTAATGTTTTTTAGTATTCTAGTAGCCAATTTCTCTATTCTCGAGTATTTCGGCCATTTCTCCATTTTATTATTTGATTAACCGACTGATTGGATAATACTTTGTTGTTAGCTCGGATTCGGTTCAAATCCTTTTTTACAATAGCAGCTGAATTTGGGCTATAAGAAATATAGAACTTTCCCGTATATGAGTGTATTTGACAATATTCATTTTGTGGTCTTGGGAGATATCTGAATATGGGTAATGCTAACAACCGATTCTACAAGTAATCATTCATCATATCAGCAACTCATTGATGGCTCACTACTGAGCAAAGGTCTCCTCCCAGAAAAGGCTTATAGACCACTACGTGGGTAAAAACAAAAAAAAAACACACCTTTCAGAACATTATGGAGAACTTTTATGAATGCAGGTCTTCACGACGTTTACCTTCACCGTTGAATCATGTGAAAATTCATTGCTTAAACGCGCATAACTCCAAAAAGTCAGAAGTGTCTGAATAAGAGACGAAGAAGTAGCACAGATAGCTGTATAAATACTCACTTTTAGACATATTTGAAACTCTATGCGTATTAAGACTCTTTTAAGAGTACACTGGTGATCCTACAGCTGCATAATAGCTGTCAGTGATATTTAAACAGCTTAGGCTGAATAAGGGCTGTTTAGTGGATAAAATTACGCCAAATGCTGTATAAGAAGGTATTTGTGAACTCTTATTACACTAACTTATTAAGGGGGCACGTGTGAACTATTATGAAGTTACTACTAATAGTAGCTACTACTAGTTCTTAGCACTAGGCTATCACTGCAAGTAATCGTTACCTAATATTGTATTATGTTATGACAGGTACAAAGTATACAATACACGAGTACAACGAGCGCGCAGCAGAACGCGACGATAACCAAGCCGAGATCGACAAACCCGGCTATAAACGCACTTGTCACTAGTCTTATGAATTCGGCACAACATTATGAATTCCAACAAGGTTTGTATTTGCATTCATATATGTCATAAACACGTATATAACTTGGTCTCGACAACGGAGCATCGAGGAGCGAGTTGCGTTTCTCCAAAATTGATTAACGAGCATTGAAATATATACTTTTCACCTCACTAGCTCAAAAAGGGCTTCTTTGCTGTCTAAAACCAAAAACTGTCAGCAAAAGTCGTTTTTGCTCAGTGAGAAAAAGTGTTGTTTCAAGAAAAGTTCAACACTTTTTCTCACTGAGCGAGCAAAAACGACTTGCTCACTGGTTTCAGACTGCAAAGGCGCACTTTTTGAACTATTTATTTATTTATTCCGTACAAATATTTTAAAAACTAACTACTACTATTAGTGAGGTGAAAAGTTGTATGCATCACAACGATAGATAAGTTTATGTTTCTTGGTTTTTTGTGCCTTTGAATACCTAACTACTTTTTTTTTTTTTTTTAAATAATATTAGCTAAGCTGAACTTGACTTATATTCTTTTCTCCCCTCTGCAAATAAGCGAAAAGCTTGTGCTAGGAGTGGGTACGACAATAGTGCAATGGGTGGGGTGGGGGTGTTGAACAAATAATTATTATTTCTATTGGATCAATATTAAATTCAATTGATAAACTTAAAATGCTCTGCCGTCCCGTCCGCCATTGGGCGGAGGCCATAAAACCCTTGTATGCTTCAAGGAGATTAAACCACTAAAAGATACGGTATTGTTCCAGCGGCGAATCAGAACGCTGCCAAGTCGGTGGTCAGCACGGCGAACAGCAACGCGACGATCCTGAACCTGCTGAACAGCGCGCCCGCCGCCATGACGCACGTGACGTCGGCCGACAACGCGCTGGACACGCACAAGCTGCTGACGCGGACCGTGTCCATCGCGGGCGCGAGGCTGATCGCCGCCTCCACGAGCTCCCACACCATACCCACCTATACGCAGCAGGTAATCTATATATATATTATAAAATTCAAAGTCCTGACTGACTGACTGACTGACTGAGATATCAACGCACAGCCTAAAGTACTGAAGTGAAGTTAGAAAATTGAAATTTTTACAGTTGGTTCCTTTTATGACGTAGGCGCACACTAAGAAAGGATTATTGGAAATTCCACCCCTAAGGGGTTTAAATAGGGGATGGAAGTTTATATGAAACTCCGTCATTTTTCAAGCTGTTTCCACCAAAGTTGGTATTTGAGCTTTCAGTTAAAAATAAAAAGGTACGTGTGTCACAGTTATTGAAAATTCCACCCCAAAATCTAATTCCACGCGGACGAAGTCGCGGGGGCAAAAGCTAGTACTTACTACAGCTCTTGCTACTCACGAGGGCGCGTGGCTCATGGTTGTGTGTGTGTCGTATCTGTATAAAGGTCGTAGCTGATTTACACGACTCCGCTCCCACCCAACCAAAGTATGAGCATTCAATTATGGACTTAATATCGTGCTCTGGAGGTGCATTTTACAGTAACAAGTTCTAGAGCTTGTGTTTGAAGTAGGTTCAACAAAAATGGACCGGGTGAGGATTAAACCATAGATAGTTCAGTTTTTAGTTTGTACCTTTTCGTAGGGTTATTGAGACTTCAAGGCTATTATTTGTGTATGTAATAAAATTATCCAAATATATTCGAAATATCATCTATTTCGAAAATATTTGGCAATTAAATGTCTTTCCACTTAGAAATTTGTCTTCTAGCTAGACTCGTTAAGTTATTCTTTTTTTTATTTATACAGGTTACTTATACCCGAGACAACGATTCGACGAACGTGTCAAGTAGTGAGAGTGCTCTGTTGGAGCGGCTCATGGGTCCCGAGCCAGCCGCAACTCCTCCCTCACAACCGCAACCGCAGCCGCAACCGCAACCGCAGCCTGTTTGTCATTTGCAGGTAAACTGCAGTTTTTTGATATCGTGTTTCAGCACTTAGTTTAAAAATAATGAATTCTACATAAATAGAGTCGAACTTTCGAAAGTTGCAACTTTATCTTGTCAATTGAGTATTGTTGATAGAAGAAAAGAAAAAACATAATATAAAAAGTAAATAAAACAAAATATAACAGGCGGCCTTATCGCTAAAGAAGCGATCTCTTCCAGCCAACCTATAAAAGAAAAGAAAATTAAAACAATCATGCACTTAGCTAATCTTACTAATATCAATGTGAAAGTATGTTTGTTGGTTTATCCTTCAATAACGCTACATTAAAGAGAGCCACGCGGGCGAAGTCGCAGGCATTAGCTAGTAAAATAATAAACTAGATTTTGCCCGCGACTTTGCTCATGTTAAGTTCGTTTTATACGAAACTAGTTTTTAACCGCAGCTTCGCTCACGTTAAGTTCGATTTTCAAACCCCTATTTTACCCCCTTAGGGGTAGAATTTTCAAAAATCCTTTCTTAGCGGATACCTAGGTCATAATAGCTATCTGTATGCCAAATTTCAGCCCGATCCGTCCAGTGGTTTGAGCTGCACGTTGATAGATCAGTCAGTCAGTCACCCTTTCCTTTTATATATTTAAGATTTACATAAAAGGTATAATTAATTACTAGTTTTATCGATTCTCCAGGGTCTAAGCTTAACATCCCTGCAAGGGCTGCAAGGCATCCAGGGGGTGCAGAACGTGCAAGTGCAGATACCGGGTCTGTCGGCGCCCATATCGCTGTCACTCAACGTTTCGGGCGCGCCTAGCGGCCTGCTGGTATCGGTGCCACCCACTACGTCCGTGGTGCTCACCAACCAACCCTCCGTGCTGTCGTTGCCTATTGGTGAGTCATTAATATAGCTGCTCGTGCTGATTCACTGACTGACTCACTGACTGACTCATTGATCACCTCTCTTGTATGTATGAAAAAAAATTTTTTCACTCACGGTTTCGTATAGAGGACAAAAATTCATTCGGAACAAAAATATGGAGAGAGCTGATGATTGAGGATTTCGGAGACGGGTGAAGAGCACGGTCAGGGTATTGAAGATAGGTGGGGGGTGTTCAACCAAATGTCACTCGAAACTTCATCCAATTGGCAGAGCAGAAAAAAAAACTCCAAAATGGCGTATTCAAGATGGCGGCCATACAAATTTCGTCGATGACTATCTCAGAGATTATTAAAGATGGATGAGTATTTGCTTAGCTAGAGATGATCAGGACCGACCGAAGGTCTACTTGATGAACTGAAAAAAACCGCGGTCCGCTTTAGCGGGCCGCGCACCCACGCGCTCTACTAGTATTATCATACAAGTATTAGCGGTTGCCTGTAACTGCATCTGTGTATTCAATTCCTAATAGTTACTAAATCACTGCAGGTTTTTAGGAATGATGGCTTTGCAATATCAGGATTGAAAAGTTGGATCCTGGAGTTCAACTATGAAGTCTTTACTTGGTATCTACAATAATCCCCACAACTTATCAATTGAAAAGTTAACTTTATTCCTTTACATTATTTATGCATTTAATTAAACAAAGGTTTGTGGGTTGAATCGTTATTGCGTATGTGCGTCCTATTTATAAATTGTCTTCGTCGGGAATCGATCCTTTCCTCCCATTTTAAGATCATAGCGTTCACCATGATAGAAAGGTCGTCAAAACACATACGGCATATTGTTTTGCAGCGCAATTAATGTCGGGGAGCGTAAAGGGGGGTGTGAGGGGGAGTGCGGTGCAAGTGGTGCGAGCGCCGCGCCCCGCGCGCCTGCCCCGCCCCGCGCCGCGCCCGCCGCTACAACCCACTGCCGGTAAGTTGTCATTTCATTATTTACACTTTAAATATATTATATCGCTCATTTGCGACAAGGGTGACATAATTCAAAATTTACCAATTTTAGTGTCGAAAATGTATACTTTTTGCTATAAAAACAACATTACGCTAAGCACAAAAAAATAAGAGCGAGAGAGATTGTGACTTAATGCTCTATCGCTTTGTTGGCCGCTGTGTTGTTTCGAGACCGCAGCATCCACAAAACATTACTCTCTAACGAGAGAATTCTCTCATCGTCGATTTTGAATTATGTCACTCTTGTCGCAAATGAGCGATATGTCAATTGAGTTAGTGTATGTGAAATATTGTGGCGGACAAATTAGGGGGAAATGTGATGATGAATGACAAGATTCAATCAGTTCCTTAGTCTCTATTAGCTATCGAGTCTTACATAGGAGTTCGATTCTCATTTTTATGCATGGAGTCGCGTTCGAGTCCTCTTCGTGTATAAGTCTAGCAATTATTATTAAACTGTTGCATTTACAGGACCTTTCGGCTCAGATAAAAATTACAGTATTGATTAAGCATATTTTTAATTATTAAAAAATGAGTTATTTTTATTAAAGTACGCGAAGCGAGAAAGACTATTGCTTTTTAAAACTCGAGTCTCGACTCAGGTTCGGCTTGAGAATAATTGAGATTTTAGAAGTTACGACTCGAAAACTCGAGTCCTTTGCAACACTAGTTCTTGCACAGTGAAAGTATTGTGCAATTTTATTGCAGATCTAATAATAATAATAATATTGATTTGTATATTCCAGGTACGACTCAATTTATAACGCAAGCGCAGACGCAAGTCTTAAACGCGCATCAAGTACGAAGAAAATCAAATCCTGATAGTTCATAGTAAATGCTTTTAACTTTAGCCCACTGCCGATATAGTAAATTAAAATGTAAATAATACTTGCATATAATAGATACAATTTGTATGATAATAATTAATTAATGGTCGGTGTTTATATTCAATTTCTCTGTAATCTCTCGTCTAGTTACCTAACAACGTAGTTAATAGTCAGAAATTTTACGGACCTTTTGCCAAATATCAACGTTGCTAGGCAACTTATCTTCAGATTACAGATAGATTGAATATAGGAATCTGGCATAAGAGGACAAGTGGAAAAAATCTGCGTGCAATATTGATCGATAGATCTCTAGCAGGCTAGTTTAAGCGAATATGAACTTTTAATAGACAACTATTTATATTTGCCGTGTTAAGGTAAACGCACATTATGGCGGGAGGCAGAAGGGTAAAGCGAGTCGCATCGATTGGATGAAAATCCGACGCGCAATAATAATAAGACCCAGACCAGGAATGGCCAACTTGATTAGAGCCAATATCTTCTATTTACTGACGAAACCCTGTGAGGTCTACCAATTTCATACTTCTTGATAAATGAAACAGTATAAGTTACTTACGCAGTATTTTTTATTGAAATGAAAATACGAGGCTGATTTCTCGTATTTTCACTGAGTTTGTCGGCAATACCCAACACATTTAAACTATTGGTGAAAACCGGGTAAAAATCCGTATATCAGGCATTGAGATAAGCGCGCACAGACACTTTAAAAAAAAATGAAATGAAAGAAAAAACTTTGGGGACTTTGTTTTATATTTTATAATATGAAGTGCAGTTACATGCAGTTTTTTATATGAACTGATATTGAACATCGAAAAGTTTTGTATTGCTATAAGCACCTAGATCAGACCTTCTATAATAAATTTTTAAACTATTATAGGAAAGCTGCAAAGAAAAGCTCAACTACTAATTTCATACTTCTTGATAAATGAAACAGTATAAGTTACTTATGAAGTATTTTTTATTTGATTAAAAGGGAAAATATAAAATTGAACTCATAACAACTAGTTACTAACTACTGGTTCATAATATTAGGGTGAGCATTGCGCCTGAGCATGGCCACCCGTGTTTTTTTTAAAAATATTTTTAGCGAGCAAACGTGTAGGCGGTTCACCTGATGTTAAGTGATTACCGCTGCCCATGAACATTTGTAGTACCTGAGGCACCACCAAGGAATTGTTGTAGGAATTTGTTGGTTCGCCCCTTGAATAACCCCATGTTGTTATATGTATTCTAGACCCTAGTATCCGACACTTCACCGTAATGTACGTTGACCTTAAAATTCAAATACGTACCGTTACCATGGTTCCCACTGAGACTGAAAGGTTTAAGGTATAGAGAGTAAAAACTCTTTTTATTATAATCATAACTATTATATAAAAAAAAAATCATGAAATTCACGCTCTTTTTTATTTTATTTCATATAATATACTTTAATAATCATGGACTTGTTTTAATAATAATAAATAATCAGAGTCACAAATTATTTATGAATGAAATCCGAAATCGTTACGTTATTTATACAGGCATGCATGTTAAAATTGTATCATGATAGTTGTGTCTAAATTATAAGTCGTATTTGAACATTATGATTCTTAAAAAAAACCCAATAATATTAAAATTATTTTAAAGATTTTATATCTTGTTAGAAATGTTTGTATTGTATCATTTGTAAATAAAATAGGTAGGTATTATATTGTAAAAAATATTGAATGTAAACAGCAATTTATGTAGTGCTTGTGTAAATATAAAATAGCAAATGAAATGAGTTTGTTGAAAATAATTCAAAGAAATCGTACTTAATGGAGTGTATACTAACGTTTTTGACACATAAGAATGTTGTGATTTTTCTGGTTATGATAGATCAGTATTAATATTGCTGTTCGCGCAACTAACACTGAAATCTACTTTCGCACTTTCACTCCGCTCAGACAGAGTTAAAACGAGACAAAGTGATGCCAGAACATACTTGTGTCTCGTTTTAACCTCTATCATGAGTCTGAGCTGAGTCAGAGTAAGATCTATAGATCTCAGTATAAAACGTAAAGATAAGAACAAAATATCGACGCGTCCTGTATATGAAAATGACAGGAGCACACCTGTCAAACAAAACTTCTTGCTGACGTTAACTTCACCTTTACTATTCGAAAGTTAAAATGTTCGTGCTTAGGCTACTCAAGTACCTAAGCTCGACTAAAACTAAAATGGCCAATGACCACGTGCCACTACTGCCTGGCGTGTGGTCGAACTTGAACCTTAAACCGTGGTGGTTAAGATCCATTTCTCTTCTCATCATGTTGTGAATGGTCTGTAGAAACATAATATTGCTATCCCGCTGCATTGGACTCATGTCGTACATTGTGAATATAATATCACCTGTTTTACTTAAAACAAACTATTTTAGGGATTGTGTGCAACCGAATTAGCATAATTCACCTTTATTATGGTGCTAGCTGGTGCCCGCAACTTCGTCCGCGTGGGTTTAGTTCTTAAAATCTTGCGGGAACTCTTTAATTTTCCGGCATAAAAAGTAGTCTGTGTCACTCTCCAGGTCCCCAACTATACCCATGCAAAAATCACATCGATCCATAGCTCTATTGCAGCGTGATTGATGGATGGATAAATATTATTATAGGATAAAAAGTAGTCTATATCACTCCAGCCCCCCGATTCAGACCCTTCCGATAACTTATTTGTCGATCGATTCGGTTTGTTAATATATTTCGCTCGCTCTGAATTCACACGAAAAAAAGAGATCGATATCTAACCGTATCGACACGGTATGTTATCAAACAGGTCTGAATCGCCCTGCAGGTCCTCAAATATACCCATGTGAAAATCCCGGCGAGCCGTTGCTCCGTTGCCGCGTGATTGACGGACAAACCGACAGAAACACCTTTTCGCATTTATAATATCAGTAAGGATTCAATATAAAATAAACGTACGTTACGTTCTTTGCGTACAAGTAATCTTTGTTCATGTAATATAATTTTTACCAGTGCGACGTGTTGATATGCTGTTTCTATCTTTAGGTACTACGAAGTACAATGTACGAGTAATATGTAAAAATTCTGTAAATATGTAATATATACTCATTCAGAAAGAGAAGAATGGAAAGAAAGATGTTTTGGAAGTTACGTTTTGCTATGTGTTCAAGTAGTATCTTTTGAATGATACAATTATGTAAATATAAATCTTGGATAGAATAATTTGGGATTGTTTAAAACAACTAGCTGAGCCGCCCAAGCTTCGCACGGGTAGGTTTTTCTATAGCTTTTGCGTCAGGAGGGCATTGTTTTTAAGGTGCTTGTGAACGTGAGCATTAACTTGTGAAAACATAGAGCATTTGCCGTTTTTGCATTTTGTCGAACTGAATAATGAATAGAGCAAATCTCAAGCGAACGCAAATGAATCCTAGTTGAGAAATCTATTATTCATAAAGATTATAGACTTGAAGGCTACGAATAAATAATAGATAAGGAAGTCTAATTCAGAATAAATTCCACTCAAAAAATGGCCCTACTTCAAAGAAAACGACGTATGATTCAAAATACGAATCACTTCCGAGTTTACAGATAGACATGCTTGGTGATTGATTCAAATTCAGAACGAAAGCAGGGAATGGTTCGCGCTCGTGCAGCTATGTTTGCTATGACAGCAGAGTCAATGGACGATGTTA
Organism: Hipparchia semele; assembly: GCA_933228805.2. Classification (NCBI taxonomy): domain Eukaryota; kingdom Metazoa; phylum Arthropoda; class Insecta; order Lepidoptera; family Nymphalidae; genus Hipparchia; species Hipparchia semele. The sequence goes on along the minus strand of OW121713.1, from coordinate 8,783,804 downwards.
TAAAAATTTTACGTCCAAGAAAAATGTCCGACTGTTGACGTGCACACGGTTTTTAATCCCCGCCTACTAGGACACAATTTTTGTGGGGTAATTTTTTAATACGCAGTTAGATTTCCTTACTTATTATTTATTCGTAGCTTGAAGGTCATGGATGCTGTATTTACACTTTAGTCTGATTTTTAATTCCGTGGAATTCTGACGTATCTTAATGTTACCAGAGATTTAAAAAATCCCACAAAAAAGATAATAAATTGAAACTTATACAAATAAAAATCAATGGCCGCACATAGATATATGACAAATGCCTGACAGATAGTTTGGGGCAGTTTGGGGTAAAATCGAACTACAGGTGGTAATACTGTTTTTCATACAAATAACTCGCTCTATTTATAAAATGACATTTGTCAGAATTCCACCGAATTAAAAATCAGACTATACTTAGAAGTTGGCAAAGTAATCTTTGTTTGTCATCTTTGATATTTTTTAATTAAGATTAGTTTGCCAACATTTGTTTGTATCTTGATAGTGGTCTACATTCGCTGGGATGCTCGATAGGACACTCCTGCTTATTTTATACGAGCTTTAACTAAAGTAATATTCGCTTAAATGTTCATTAAAAGTGAATGCTCAAGTTTATTATGGCCTTTAGAATATACTAGTTGATGCCCGCGACTTCGTTCGCTTTGATTGAAGTTTTTTTGGATTCTCGCGACAACTCTTATTTTCCGGAATACAAATTCTAGTCTACAATCTATCTCTGTGCCAAGTTTCAGCTAAATCGGTTCAGTCGTTGCAGCGTGATTGAGTAACAAACATCCATCCATCCATCCAACCAAACTTTCGCATTTATAATATTATTATTAAAGAAAATAGGATAGGATGTAGGAAAATTTTACAGAATCTACGTTGTTTTCATAAATATATCGGTGTAGAAGCTTTCAGCAGTAACGCTGGTAGCGGGTAGCCTTAATTTTATGGCGTTTAAAGTGCGCGCTAAATTCAAGAGATTTATCTTCGGTTTTTACCAATGGATAGACTTATTCTGCGAAAAAGTTTAGTATATATATCAAGAAATTTCTCTAGGCCGACTCCTCGTATTTTCACAGAGTTTATCAGCAATATCCAACACATTTAATGTATTGGTGAAAACTGGATAAAAATCCGTATGTCAGGCATTGATATAAGCGCGCACAGACACTTTGGGGACTTTGTTTTTAATATGCAGTGCAGTTACATGCAGATTTTTTTTATATGAACTGATATTGAACATCGAAAAGTTTTGTAGAAATGCTATAAAGCACCTAGATCAGACCTTCTATAATAAATTTTTATACTATTATATTATAGGAGAGCTGCAAAGAAGACCTCATTTTCTAAATATTTTGGTGTTTTGGAGTTATAAAGTTGTTCTGTTGTTGTTACTTAAAATATCTATAGTTCTATTTAAGTTTATAGTTTAACAGAAATTGGTGTTAATTTGGCTGTGCACAATCTCTAAACCAAGCTCAGGAACTTCACAACCTAGTACCTCCTTCACCTTTTTACCACAGAACTGCGAGAAGTCGTGAGCGTTGGTATCCTTATGTGGTAGAAATCCAACCTACTCGAACGAAACGCTTTAATTCAACGTTTCTGATAAGAACCGCTAAGGTGTGGAACACTCTTCCAGCATCCGTGTTTCTTGCTACCTATAATTTGAGTACCTTCAAAGCAAGAGTGAATTGGCATCTTTTAGGCAAGCGCGCTCCAACCTAGACCTCATCGGTGCTATCCAGTAGTAATTGTCGCCAAGTGCAAGCCTACTTCGGATTAAAAAAAAGCTCAATTGACAGGTGTATAAATAGTGCCATCCTTTGCAAAAGGCCTCAATAGCCCAACGGTTAAAAGTGCGGACTGAAAACTGAAAGGTCGCAGGTTCGAGCCCCACCCGTTACACTATTGTCGTACCCACTCCTAGCACAAGCTATCCGCTTATTTGGAGGGGAGAGGAGAATATAAGTCAAAGTCAGCTTGGCTAATATTCTTTTTTTTTTAAAAAAAGGGTTCCTGAAAAAGATGCCAATGTATTTGGAGCTGTCAACGAGATTGTGTGCAGCCGAACGATCAACATGTAGTTAATAAAACAACAGACCAGTTAAAAAGCAATACCTACTTAAAATATTCCTAACTATAGATATTATTAGTTATGATCTACGAAGACGTTAATATATACCGGCTTCCTACTGCTTGTCTTATATTCTTGTTGCAATACTAAATAACTAGTACATAATACCTACACTTAGGAGTAGCGAAATATGTATAACCAAGTCATGTAACGTCCTTATATAAAAAAGATGTCATAATATAAATACGAATATATAAAACAAGTCCAGCAGTGTAGGCATTATTATAATATACTAGCTAATTCCGGTGACTTCGTCCGCGTGGAAAAAGTTAAGAATGACTTGCTACTATCCGCGAGATGTTATGTCCTCTATCTCCGATAATTAATAGTTAGTAGATCTTCACCAAAATTGGACAAAATATTTCTAATAGTACATAATTTTTAATAAAAAAAGAATTATCAACTTCGGTTTAGATTTGACGAAGTTATGGAGCAAAATCAATAAAATCTTTCATCCCCTATCCCGGATAAAACTTATTGTATAGGATAAAAAGTATATTGACCCGAAGTATCAGCTACCACTGCTCCTAATGCTATTTTCTGGGCAGGTGTTTGTCATTGTTATACAAAAAGGTCACTTATTAGTGACCTTTTTACGTGACGTTTATCTAAAAAGGTCACTTATTAGTGACCTTTTTAGATAAACGTAATTGAAACACAACCTTATTAACCTTATCTTACGGTTGAAATTGATAAAATGAAAATAAACCGTTTTATGATTTCTCATCGCTTTAATAGCGTTACATCCTTCACCAGTAGTGCTAACATGCGCGCCACGAGAAAATTTTGTCTACACTTTACTCGGGAATCGCTATAGAGATCAGACAAAATAGTGTAGACAAAAGATTCTTGTGGCGCGCATGTTAGACCTACTGGTTTGTCTTGTAATGTATTAATTTCAATCGTATTCCGTTTCGCCGTTGCTTCATAGCTTTAAGCTGGACATAATCGTAGCGGACTTCTAACTCCTTCGGACTCCATGCTGCATATTTTTGTTTCTATAATACTTAAGTATAAAAATTTCAAGCTAACTAGACCTTATCAATCAGCACATCCTATATATCACTGCGCACAATTTCCATGTCAATGGTAAAACCATTTGAAATCCCTAATCAAATAAATGGCTATATTTTTACACAATACTTCCTCTTCATGGGTGCTTATTTGGTTAATAGTAAAGAAGTTTTGAAATTAGTTGGAACGGTCTAAAATGATTGCTATTCTTATTATAGTTCTTACAATTCACGAGGGCGCGTGAGCTTTACTTGTGGTTACGTCGTGTAGTCTATAAGTAGTGTGCGTGCCTGTTAGGAGCCTAGGTGGGAGCGGTCAGGCGCGAGCAAGCTCTCGTTCTCACTTATATAGGATACGACACATACACAACCATGAGCCACGCACTCTCGTGTATTGCAAGAACTACGATATACATTGTGAAAAGATAAGCATAGCGACTAGGCCTGTCAATTATGTACAACCAAATGAGCATCATTTATGTGATGATTGTATTAAATTATTATTGTTAATTACAGTAGTGAGTCGCTTGCATGTATTATAGGGCTCATCCATAATTTGCGTGACACTCAGGGGTGCAAGGAACTCTTAGTTTCGCCAAGATACGTACACGGCTGCCCATCTGTCTGCGGTATAATTCTGAGACTTGGTACTAAAGAGCTGTAATTTGGTAAAATTACAGCTCTTTAATTACGTTAATTACGCTTAAAAAATTAACAAATAAAATGTTGAAAAATCATACACGGAAAGCGGAATTTTTTTTATATATTTTTTTGTCTTTCAAAAATTTTTGGGGGTAGGTAAATTTGAACAGTTTTTCGATTTAGGAATCTGTTTGCCAAATAGTAAGTATTAAAGAGGGCATTTTAGCCATGTGATTTGTTTTAAGTCTATGTTTAGACAATTTTTGTATTGGCGATCTGTTAAAATTGTTGGTTAACGTTTACTTGGCCTTGATCTTTAAGATGTGGTGTGCGGATTATTTACGGATATAGGGCAAAATTATTGCATAAACCAAGTAAATTACGTTGGGGCTGGAATAAGTTTTGAAAAAAAAAAAGACGTGTGGCACTCGGGGACTGCCGCGGTAAAGCTATTGCATAGCATTTTTTATCAACGCCATCTAGCGGTGAGAGGAGTCCCGTGTCAGGTTATTTTCGTTACCGAATTTCTGGATTTGGTCTCCACGCACAAGGCCCGCGATAGAAGCTATGCAATAGCTTAAAAAGCACTTAAAAATAAATAATGAAGTAAGTACATAATTATACAGTGATAATATGCAACATCAAGTTATGTGACCATTGTAGCATAAAGGCAGCAGTGACGTATCTAAATTAATGGATGACCCCTATGTAAGATTTTGTTTTTAAAGTAAATGAATTATACTTACCCACTTGATAATATGTTGCTGTTAACGAACTCAAGTATGGGCTACTAACTAAATGTAGTTTTTAATCGTGCGAATTGTTGATCTCATTTGATTATGGATGTGTAGCTCAATATGTATGTAGGAGATTTTTTTTTTTGTATAATAAACTCAGAATTTTATCCAAATGTAAATGTCTATAATAAGAAATATTGAATTGTACATATATTTTTAAATAAAGATTTTTATACAAAATATAATCCAATTTTGTCTCTCAGCTGTATAGTATAATCTAAGTACTGTTTATTGTAGTTTATTTGTAAATATTACTAATTAATTAATTTGTTATAAGCAAAAGTTACGCTTATGACGGTGAATAATAAAAAATTTATATTAAAGCGTTGACTTGGAGTTATTGTATAAATTGATATTGTAAAAATTAACTCGAGTACGATGTTCAGAGATTGACGATTTGAACATGAATAAATAACTTTTCTTTATTTAAAACTGTATTATTTATTTTCTTTTAAATTTTCCTGTGCACTTATTAATTTGTATCAGTATACGGAAGTCGAAATCTTACAACGCACAAAAACAAGTTTGTGTATTAAAAATTCCGATTTAACTTTAAGCTATAACTAATAAAATTTGAACCCTGCACGTGGGGTTAATTTTCATGAAAACAAAAATTTGTGTAAAACAATTATGTCTTGCAAAACAAAACGCAAATTTTGATTAGTGTGGCTCGCTTTAACGTTGCAAGTTCGATATAATATGTATGCGGCAAGACAAGTGCGACGACGTATGAAGCGCTTCTGGAAACCCGCTTTCCCCGCATACGTTGATTTGATCGAGACCAGTCGCAGCGTCCCGGGAACGCAGGCGTCCGCTAACACAGTGTAGACAATGTAGTAATGACATACTCTCTTTATTAACTAAAATGCCAAAATACGATTAGTCAGTAAGAGGTGATTGTGATTGTCACGCAATAACGATCAAATTACGGCGATAGAACCACTGTAGGTCTTACTGTCACAGTTTATGGTTTAACTTATGTTAGAGCTATTTTTACTAGAAAATAGTCACAGTCGCTAACACTAGCGAGTCGTCACACGACGATTGCTTTCGTCATTTCTGATCAGTTAACGCACTCATTGGCTAAAATGACCCACCGTCCCACCCCTCATACGTCGCTCGCACCTGCCTTGTCGCGTATAGGTACATATAGTTCAGAGTTAGATAACTAACAATCAAACTTTTAGGACTCATAACGTCGGGTCTCATCATAAGTAGTTCAGGAATATCAGTCTATTGGGCTTAGAAAATGTCAAACAACACATTGATTTGGTTAAAAAAGTATGCTTTTTTATTATTCTTTCAAATAGTCTTCATCTAATTTTATAAGAACATTGGACACAATTGAAGCTTTTTACCGATAAATAAGTATAAATAATTTCATATTCACATAGATCGTCTTATTTATACATACAATACATTTATTTTATATCAGTCCTCTCAAAAGGTCCATTCTCTCCCTGCAAATTAAAATTAAATATTTACACAGCGATAGGGATTCGCGTCTACGTACATACATACATCAACAATTAACAATTAATAGAGACTATTTACAAAATATATCTTCACACACGCACATATATACGTTCATCCGTCATCGTTCACGCACATCGAATTTACATTCATACGATTTGGCATATGGATGGCGACACGTCACTAGCAGAGGCCGTCCCGGGCGAGCCACCAGGGCGCGCGGCACTCGCGCTTCCGCCGCCGGCGCTCGGCGCGGTCGGCGCGCTTCTTGACGAAGCGCACGTTGTACGGGTCCTCGGCCAGCTCGGGGTAGCGCGCCACGTCGTGCGCGTACTCGCCCTCGTAGCCCGCCGCCGAGCCCGCCTTCTGGATCTCGTCCAGCTCGGCCGCCGACCAGTCCAGCGCGCCGCCCAGCCCCACGCGCAGCGCCTCGCGCTCGCGGTGCCACGCCTTGCGCACGGCGGCCGCGCGCGCGTGGTGCAGCAGGCGCTGCCGCTCGCGCTCGGCGCTGGTGCCGTAGCGCAGGTTGATGATGCTCGTCTGGCCGTGGATCTTCACGTCGGCGTACGAGCGCCCGCCTTCTGCTACTTCGTGGAAGGTGACGTTTAGTTTTCCTTGCATTCGTTTCAGTTGCTGTTTGTCGTCGGCTGCGCGCCAGGTATCTTCTTTTACGAAGTAAAATACATCTTGCTGGTCCCCGTGAACTACAAAGGAGAAGGGCAGCAGGTGGGATCTGTTGAAGACTGATGTGTACACGTCTCGGTATATCGCATTGGCAGAAGGAACAGTGCTCACTACTGCTCGCCCTCTTGAATTGCGCGAAATCAGAATTCCCCGACCGAAAGGTGGCTCGGAGTCGGAGCCGATTCGTTTCGGTGCAAGGTTAAGACCGTCTGTCTTTAGCGCCGACATGGCCGGTATTGAAAGGCTTCGGAAATCGGCAATCCTCTTGTTTGACATATGTGACAAAAATCCTGATTCAATCATCACACTTGGCAAAAGGGACATAGCTGAAGGAAGGCCTGGGCCTCCATCGACAGGCGCAGTGCCCCACACTGGGCGACCACGAGGAATACTGGGCAGTATTGATCCGCCAGGCAGTTCATCGGGGTAAAGTTGAGGTGCCAAGCTCTTCGTATCATACCCCAGTAGTTTCAGCCAAGATAAGTGATCTGTAAAGGAAAACGACAAACTTGAAGCTATAGAACATCAAATAACTAGGTAGGTACTACAGTAGAAATATAAATAATATGAGTGGTTGCAATATCATAGAAATATGAAATTAATCTTACCTGTTGGTTTCTTATTTTGTGGTCGCACATTAATAGGATCATTCCCATTAAATCTATATAAATGCAGTTGTGTAGGATTGTGAATTCTTTCGATGAGGTTTTCCCAAAGAGGAGACATCCATTGTCCAATCAGGGGATCATAAACTTTTCCGTGCTCCATATGCACCAGTGACGTCACCTGGTCCAACAGTCCCCCACAGAAGTCTACCGGTAAATATAAATACGGGTTTGAATCATATACTATGTGTCCGTAAGGTGATCTCATGATTTCTCGAATGCCTTCTCCATACTGATTAAAGACCATTACAGGCGTTCCACATTGATCAGTAGCAATGTAATATTTATGGCGGGCAACCTGAAAAAAAAAAATTTAAAATTAAGGTTACATGTATTTATTACGTTTTTTATAACTTTTCCAATAATCGCATTTCATTACCGGATTTGCATAATTACCTGAGTATAGATAAGGTGTCCTCTGTCATCGTATACGAGTGTCATAAATCTGTTCTCGCGAGGTGAATAAATATGACTGACTTCATTAAGCTTATCCTTGTTTGTGTAGAAGAATTGGGTGACATTACCGAAGTTATCTTTTCTTGTAGATAGTCTGGAAAGGTAACAATAGAATATAGGTAAGTATGTAGTTTTTTTACTGAGTTGAAAATGGTATCGACTGTGATAATATGGTTGATATGTAATAAATAGTAGGTATAAGTACCTGTCTAGATGATCGTAGTAATAACGAACATCAAATCTTCCTCTTTTAGTTGCTCTAATTAGTAGTCCTTTAGCGTTATATTGGAACCTTTCTTCCCTGGCATTCTGGAAAACAAATCCTCGGCTATCGTAACGATATTGGCCTTCTCCAAACTTGATAATGCGATCCATGTCATTATATTCCATGGGAATTGTATTGCCTCTGTACGTTAGTGATAGCATATTTCCATTATCATCATATCTAAAACCCCAAGGCTCTTGGGCTTCCACGCCCGTTAATTGACCGTCACAGTCCCAAGTATAGTTCTTTACGTTTGTGTAAGTGTTTACTCCTACATTTCTGGTATGCGTTCGTGTTTGAGAAATTCTGCCGTGACGGTCATAAGAAAATTCCATTCGGAAGACTTCCATTCTGTGAATGTTTACTGTTATTTCTTTTTCAAGGAACTGATTATTTAGCGTTCTAGAAAACATGGCAATGCCGTCATATACAGAGGTCTCGTTCCATTTTTGTGTGGACACGGTAAATTGTCCCAAAACTTCTGGAGCTCCCGTTTTACTATTGTATATTATGTGATGTGGAATTAGTGTTTGACCACCGATACGACCCTGAACTGCAGTTGTTCTATAATTATTATCGTATTCATAAATTATTTTAGCATTGCTTAAACCGGTCTTGGCGCCATAATCGAGCCTTTCTTCTACGAGTAAACCACCAGCATACGTAGATTCCCATCGATAGTCAACGTCACGGTCTACATGCAGTATTTCAGATGGCAAGCCACTATTTTCAGAGTAGTGAATTTGAGTTTGGCCATCTCCATGGACAACTTCTGATATTTTATTGGTTGTGAAATATCTGTAAATAATTCTAGCTCCATCGCCTGGGAAAACTGTTTGCAATAATTCCCCAGTGTGCGAATAATGCTGTAAATATTTTTTCGATGAGCCCGGAGGGGTATAGGTGACGCGCAAAAATCCTATAGAAGGTTGAACACTAAATGAGTGATTTGTTCCTGAGGGTAGTATCACGTGAGTTAATCCACCATCACCGTCATACGAATATTTAAAACTTCTTTGACTTGCCAATGTTATTTTGGAGACGAGGTTGCCATCGTTATAGTAGATGAATTTAGTTCCGTCTTGTGGACTGGTTATTTCAGAGAGCATACCATGCGGATCGTAGTTATAGGTTTCTTCAGTGACGCCCCATTTCCACCCATTAATTCTATAAAATCTGTCGTATGATATATTAAGCGGCACTCCGGCTCCGTGAGGCGTGAAAGACAGTGGTAAACCAGCAACATCGTAAGCGGTAGTAAATAGAGGTACCCGGTCTGCATTGAAGAATGTTTCTTTGCTTTTAAATTGATCAAATTCAATAATTAAGACTCTCGAGTCATTCACCCATATCTCTCTGTTTAGTGTTTGCTGTGGGTTCCTCACATCGCCTACTAGAGTGTACAGTGAATACATGTTATTTATTAACCCGTCCCCGAACGTTGTCGTCTGATGTGACCACATATGTAGCATTTCAGCCTCAATTGGTAAAGCCGCTTCAAGTAAGGGATGTTTCGCAGCTGCAATACTTTCAAACTTTCCAGACCAAGGCGTATCTATAACTAAAGTGTTATTCGTAAACATGCGACCTTCTGTAATTTGTTTTCCATTGTTAATAGTTATTTGCTTGAAGGACTGTCCATGCAAAACGTATTCGCATTTCTTCGATACACCAACCGGAATATTACTAGTGGGATTCGAAACTGTAACTGCGAGGCCGTAATTTTTGGCTAAACCAGAAGTTATGTGCACTTGTTCTCCTGAAGGCATTATGATTTTTGTAACGCGTCCAAGTTCGTCATAATTGTATATTACAGTGTCTCCCGCCTGAAAGACGACAGAAAAAAAGGTTACAGTAAAATTAAAAAATAATCAGGATTCGAATTTGATTGTAATTTTAAATGAATTAGGTAATACATACCCCTGATCGGCTATTAAGTAAGCCAGTGTTTGCATCGTAATCAAGGTCGATTCCTGCAGATCCCTTTTCAGTTAATTTTGTTAAATAACCGATTCCGGATATTTTCAATTCCAGTTTATGATCTTGTGTGTTTTCTATAGAGCTGACAATGTTACTATAATCTCGTAAAAGCTGAATTTTGTTACCCGACGCATCAGTCACCGTAGATAATTTTCCGAAACTAGTATTTTTAGAATATAAAAATGAATATCTAGTCTTTCCCGACGTTAAATCTTTTGTTGTTATATGCTGTCCATAACGATTGAAGACGTAAATCTCCGATGTTGGGGGATATGGTATTCTAAATTCTCCATTTTCATCGTGGGAGGGCAAATAGTGTTTCAAAGCCAAAATGTGTAGGGAACCTGTAACAAGATAAATATTGAGTTTATGAGCAAAATGCGTTTCAATTGGCATGACATCGTCTGCGTGGAGTAAGGTTTTACAAACCTCTCGAAACCCTTTGTTTTCAGGTAGCTGACTCTGCAAATCCTCAACTACCCATGCAAAAAATTCTGTCTAGGCAGACTAACAAACAAACACACTTTTTATTTATAATAAGAATTACTAATGATTTTTACCTTGATCTACAACGTTAAGAACGCCATCCGGGGTAACGGCTAATGCAGAAATTGTTTGGAATTTCGCATTGGACGAAAGTAAGGTTTCAGTATTAGTAGGTGGCTCGTCCCCTGCAGCCACACTCAGCCTGCAAGGACATCCTGCACCTTCATCCCGAGGATTTACAGGGACAACTGTTGCCGAAATCGATGAATTGCATTCACAGCTGAGCTCCTTTAAGTTTTCTTGCAACTTTCCAGCGAAATGCATAATTTTCCCAGATGGATCGATTGTTTTTATCGTGTTAGTCTTCTTGGAATCAGATTCTGCCACGTATAGAACTCCGCTAGGTGCGAATGCTATGGCTAAAATGGTGCCTAAACTGGAGTCTTCTCTGAATTCTGTATTTGTTCTGTTTGTAGCTTTCGTGATCGGTTTACCATCACTTCCGAGTCGACAATGAGATGGCTGACCAGCGACGACTTTTATTTTCATATCAACTGTTAGTTTAAGTATGATTCGATCGTCGATGAAATATAGCGATCCATCGAGTGGGGATAAGGCAACTCCCGTAGGCCATTGTAGCTGAGCTTCATACGGGGCGATGGCACCTCGACAAGGCACC